>CM060895.1:95380000-96630000 GCA_030762935.1 Hymenopus coronatus | reverse complement strand
ATAATTTAAAGTCAAACATTATTTTTCAATATATCCCGACGTACCCGAAAAACAGTGGTATAACAGTATGAAAGCATCAAGGAAAATGATAACAACTATTCAATCATGGATGCTTCGTTAAACACCTGTATAGAATTAATATTAATGATACTCCTTTCTGCGATTATTGTGACGGACAGGTAGAAGATTGCGATCACACATTCTTTGCATGCAAGAAACTATGGACAGCAATACATTTCCAGGATCAAATAGTGAATTTAGACATTCATCTTCCATGCAATGTTGCTCAATTATTGCGATTCAAAATGTTCATGTATATACTGCTATGTTAGCATTTGTAAATATTAACATTTAAATGTAAATTTTCTATGTAATGCACAGAAATACGTTTGAAGTCTACATACAAGTGTTCTTTGTAAATGTATACTCAATTGTTAATTGTTATTGCCTTTGGCTGCATGGATAAGATCTAAATGCCAATAAATTAATTAAACAAAACATCTGCATATTTTTATATTAAAAGTTTCAAAACTATACAATCAGTTTATATGGAACATTTTCACAGAAAAAGTCTAAGTTTCGAGAAAAAATTACCTATATAAACTAAACAATATATGTTCACCAAATTTCTAATACAGTCTAGTTTTTGTACAAGTCCCAAGCATTCTACTTTCAACTACTAACATCAATATAATAAGGATAAAATATCTCTCTAACATAAATGTTCCAACGTTATAAGCTCTTTGTCTTCTTGAAAAACAAATCAATATTATACTTCAACATCTTTTACTTCATATTTGCTGCTTTAAAAATAGTTCATACTAATAGTGGAACTATTTAAAATAAATGTAAAATATAAGTTTGAAGCTAACATTTTTAAAATAAATGTGTTAAAATAATTCTTTTTTTACACTTTTGTCATTTCCAATTGTATTAATCTACCAGTTTTTGCAAAACTCGCCAAAATTATACAACATAAATTTGAAATCCCCCAAGTCCAGCAATTAGTTGCGTCAGATATGTTGCTAACCTTAAATTTGAATTTTTTTTTTAATCAAAATTATATATAGTGTCATTAAATTATAAGGTAACTCCTCCTGCGGCTTCTTAACACTGCGGAAGAGATTCGAGGGTCGCCGGGAAAGCGATGCCAGCACAGACGCACCAAAACTCTTACCCTATAGTAAATGCAGAGAACTTTCTGCTTCAAAACAAGCAAGATATCTTGTAAAATCTTATGTGTTCCATTCACATGACTTTCTGTACATCTATGTAGCAGATATCTATTTCTGTCTATTTCATGCTATTTGAGATAAACATAAGTACAAATGGTTTTATTACTTGTTTCCTTGTAAGAGGAAGAGAAATAAGGGAGTACACCAGGCTAAAGTGGCAGTCAAATCTTCTAAAAACTGGTTGCTATATGGTTGAAACTCATTTTTTGCATAACCAGCTCACAAATTCCCGTATGAGAAAAGTAAATACTTTAAAATTGAAACCTATATATAACAAGGAAGTTCTCGGAAATGGTCAACTTTACTTTAAAAAAAAAAAGTATATAGCATAAATTGCTTTTTAACGAGATCTACATTTTTGTCAACAAGTTTTTTTCTAACTCTTACGGTTTACAGTTATACCAAAGTCATTCAGAATGAAGAGCTCTACAGAGGCTATTTCCAGAAAATTCAAAATAAAAAAAATTATTCGTTATGAAAATATATTTAATATACAATATTTTAGTCCAAATCGTTAGAGCCATTTTTAAGAAAATGAAACATTTCGAAATGTTTTCCATATAAAGTGTAGTTTGGGTGGGGGAATTTTCCGTTTATTTTCGTGTCGCATTCTTGGGAGACCCTAAACTTAAATAGCAAGTCTGGTATTTTAACGACTTTTCGTATTCAAAGAAACACAGACATACATATACACACACGGGGGCCCACGATGCTTTTTATAAAAATGTTTTTTTGTATGCAGGGGACCTTAAAGCTTGCACTTTCAGTGGAATTTCCGTATCGAATTTTTGGGTTGAATGCAATATCTTCTCCCTATGTACTATATGCAAACTAGGGAAAGTAAAAATGTTCTCGCTGACTCGCCTAAATTTGGCATTAGGAATCCTTGTTATTCCTTGCATGATGTTATCACAACGTCACTGTAGTGTATGACGGTTAGAACGATGTACTTTGTCTTTCAAAGAACCCCATAAATAAAAATCTGATGTGTTCCATTCACATGACTTTCTCTATATCTCTGCAACAAATTATTGTTAAAAAGTGTATACTTCTATTTACATCATACTAATCGATAAAAAACAGCAGAAATAGTATTATTACTTGCTTCCGTGCAAGTAGAAGCGAAATAGGTTAAAGTGATAGTCAAAAGCTGGTTGCTATGTGACTGAAGTTCCTTTGTTTGTATGGATAGGAGTTGACAAATTCCTGTATGAGAAAAGTATAAGATCATCTCCACGAAAAAAAATGTATATAACATAAATTGTGTATTTTAACGTGCTCTACATTCTTTGTGTTTTAAGTTTTTTCCATCTCTTACGGTTTAGCAGTTAATCAAAATTCCGTAAAATTCATCCAGAATAAAGTAGTCTTCAGAGGCTAATCCCAGAAAATTCAAGATATACATTTTATTTGTCAGGTAAATATCTTTAATATATCATATTTTAATCAAAATCGTTAGAGCCATTTTTTTAGAAAATAAAAATTTTCGAAAAAATTTCTATGTAAAATGTAGTTGGGGGTGGGGAGATTTTTCATAAAATCTTCGTGTCGCATCCCTGGAAGATAGTAAACTTAAATACCAAGTTTGGTATTTTACCAACTTTTCGTTTTTGAGTTATCGTGTTCACAGACACACTGACAGACGGACACACATACACGGACCTTTTTCTGAAAATACTTTTTTTGGATTAAGGGGACCCTAAAACATATATTTCCGGTGAAATCTCGGTATCGAATTTTTTGGTAGAGTGCAATACCTTCTCTATACACTATGTACATAGTACGTATAGAGAAAGTAAAAATCGCAACTCGTTATGTCGGGGAACGAGCGGACCACACATAAACACTTATAGTTTTCATAAATCACCTCTCTCATTTAATTTAATAACAACATATATCCTTGTAACCCTCGTATAGTACAGAAACCTAGTGAGGGCAACATGCAAGAAATAACAAGGATTCCTCTGCCAAGCTTAGGCGAGTGAGTGAGAACATTTTGCTTTCTCTACACGTACCATGTACATAGTGTATAGAGAAGGTATTGCAGTTCACCCAAAAATTCGATACGGAGATTTCACCGGAAATGTATGTTTTGGGTCCCCTGAGTCCGAGAAAAGCAGTTTTAGAAAAACATCCGCGTGTGTGTGTCTGTGGGCAGCATAGCTCAAAAACGAAAAGGCATTTAAATACTAAACTTGGTATTTAAGTTAGATATCTTCCGAGGATGCAACACAAAGATTTTCAAGAAAATCCCCCCACTCCCAACTACCCTTTACATGGAACAGTTTTCGAAAATTTGGATTTTCTCAAAAATGGCTCTAACGATTTTTTATTAAAATCTCTTACATTTAAGATATTTACATGACAAAATGTATATTTTGAATTTTCTGGGAATAGCCTCTGAATACATCTTTATTCTGGGTGATTTTTATTGAATTTTGCATAACTGGTAAACTTAAGAGATAGACAAAAACTTGCTACATAAAAAAGTAGATCTCGATAAACTACAGAATTTATTTCATATCCATTTTTTTCGTGAAGTTGGCCGTTTTAGAGATATTCCCTATTATTTAGTTGTTTCAAAATACTTTTTTTCTCATACTGAACCTTATCAACGCTTGCCCACGCAAAGAAACTGATTTCAATCCCATAGCAACCAAGTTTTAAAACATTTGACTGTCGGTTTATCCTAGTGTATTCCTTTATTTCCCTTCTACTTATACGGAAATAAGTAATAAAACTGTTTCTGCTAATGTTTTAGTATGAAATAGGAGAATAAGCTGATTAATAATAATATGGTAGCGGTTTTAGTGCGTCTGTGCCGGTTCCTCCTTACCGGCAGTGTAGAGAAGTCGCAAGAAGTGTTACCGTAACGACCTGTATTAGATACTGGCTGACTGGATATATGACGAGCAGTAGGTTAGGTGGTTTACTCCAGGGCCCTGCAGGGGCTTCTTTTGTGAATAGTGGTAACTCAAAGATGAAGTTCGAAATAAAATCCTTGCGGTTCATGCGCATCAGCTCTGCAGCTGGTATGAGCACTTAGTAGTAGTTGTGTTAGTGGTGTTGGTGGTGGTAGTGGTAATGGTGGTGGTAGTGGTAGTAGTAGTAGAAGTAGTAGTAATAGTAGTAGTAGTAGTAGTAGTAGTAGCAGTTGGAGTAGAAGTATCAGGAGTAAGAATAGCAGTAGCAGAGAATGCTCGAAATCAATAGGTAATGTCGTGAAGTGTAATTTCTGAGCAACTGTGTTTTCGAGTGTTAAAAATTTCTCAGACTTTTGCAATCTTTGTTATACACAGCTAAGCGCTTTTTTTCCCACTCTCGTCAAAAGCTTATGTAAATGTCACTGGTAATAGATACAACATATTATGCAGCACTATGTAGACGTTGGGGAGCGTTCTTAAATCATTAGCGCTTGTTGACAGGATGTTTCTTCTTTCACAACAATTATTGATTCAGTTGTGACGTTTTGTTCTGAAGTTAATTTGTTTTAAATTTAGAGACTTCTATTAGAAGCTGAAAACATGTTTATATGAATAGCGTTGAACGATTACTGTAATGTCCATAATAAGTGCAAAAAAGCTTCACTCAGAATCGTTCTTCTATATACTAATTCACTTGATCGCTAGAGCCACGCCGAAACAACTTTTTAGCTGTTCTCTGTAAGTCATTAAGGAATAACGATGTTGGTAGCAACAAGTTTACCTTCTGCCGAAATAATTCATTGTATGGCAAAGTTTTATATTTTCCTTTAAACATTGGTATTTGGCTTCTAATGCTCTCTAAGAATCCGAGTCCTAGAAATCAGAAATTGACCTTCAATCCCTCTTGACAGCCCTTGAGACAGCTCTTTTGACAGAGAGTAGTTCTGTCCCAAGCCTCCTTCTTGTGCTTTGAGATAGATGATGAAATAAGCAATTAAACCTTAAGAGTCCGTCGACACTAGTGAAAGCAGATGAAGCGCTTGATTATCCAACAGCATTTTTTAATTCACTCGATCTGCCAGGGATGTCACAGCAATTGTTGTAGTTGAAAATCGGCGTGCTAACTAGTTTAGCAGGCTTACAATTATTACAATAAAGAAAAAATCTAATTTGTTCCATTCATATGATTTTCTCTACATTTCTGTAACAAATTATTCTTAAACAGCTTCTTCAGTCTACTTCATGCTAATCGAGATAAACATTAGCATAAGTGGTCTTATTACTTATGTAGTTCCTTGTTAGTAGAAAGAAGCTTGTTAGTAGAAAGAAGGGAAATAATGAAATATACGAGGCAAAGACAATAGCCGTTTGCTATGTGATTGAAATCTATTTCTTTGCATGACCAGTAGTTGACAAATTCTCGAATGTGATAAGTTCAAGTATTTTAAAACTGAAACTAATAACAAGCAATATCTCGGTAATGGTCGAGCCCACGAAAAAAAAATGTATATAATATAAATTGTGTGTTTGAGTGAGATATAGATATTTTGTATAGTCAGTTTTTGTCTCTTACGGTTTACCAGTTCTGCCAAAGTCCTCTAGAACGAGGAAGTCTTCAAAGGCTATTTCCAGAAAATTAAAGATACATATTTTATTTGTCATGAATATATATATATATATATGTATATATATATATATATATATATATATATATATATATATATTTTAATAGCTTAACGTTCTTTAACCTGGATGGTCATATCGGACGATGAATGAAATTGGTGAAATTATGCTCAAATGATCTTGGGTCCATAGAGCTTAAAGTTACTCGACATTCGTCTTCTCAGGATAAGGGAAAACCCCGAAAAAACCTTATCCGGGTAACTTACCCTAAGCGAGATTCAAACTCATGATCTGAATGTGAAGCAGACACGCCACCACCACACTACCCACGCTACCACCACTCAGAACATTTTTGGAGGAATTACTTTATGACTTTAAACCTGAAAACTAAGAGCCTCTTGCAAGCTTACTCATTGTTGCTAGGTTCAACAGCAAAGACGTGCGCAACATTCTGAATTGGGATACAAATAAAACAAACCTTCTAAAAAAGCAAACGCCACGAAAAATATATTTGATAAAGACAAATTTCAAAGACAACTTATGGGAATTAATTCACTAAAAAATACATCAATTCATTATATTATGTTGCTCCGGAGAATGCAGGAGTTTCAATTCCATAAACGCACGGACAGTTGTATTTACTAAATTTGAAAAAATGTTATTGTTTAGCAATCAAGAATACTCTCAGATATTGCATCTTGTTGAAAGTCGATGTGAGTACCGGTGAATGCTGATCCAACTAAATCCTCTCCCATGCTTAATCATTGGACAGATTTGGAAGGATTAAGAAGGATTATCTGGATGCTTAAGATTATTCAGGAAATTTGAACGATTCTTTATTCAGAAGTTGATATCGACAGATAAGTTGTGAAGAAGAGGCGCTTAAAAGATTCGTGTCATGCAAATCTCAGCGACACGTGAAGGTTGCCCTAGGAGATCCCAGACTAGTTGCAATGACCTCAGTGAATGACCCTAAGAACATAAATAATATCAGAGAACATGGGGAAGAGACATGTGACTGTAAAAAAGCTCCGAGCTTTATCAATTTCGTTTGGACAAAAAAGTGGACATGTTTGAAAGCACAGGGGTCAGAGGTTGAGGATATTTAAAGGCAAGCAGTGACTCTGAGACGCCTTGTATACCAACATGAATTCACGCGTTATCGTCGCTGAGAACAGTCGCACTGCCCTTACCGGGAGCCCTAGCGTACAGGGTAGCAAATGGCGCCAGTACTTAGCGGCTACTTTGGGTAAGTACCTAAGGATTGCCAATTATGAGAAGCAACAGGTGACACTGGTTAATGTCACAACGTAATAATTAAGTGTTCTGAATATGACTTTAATATACATAGAGATCTGTTCTCCAAATTATCCAATAACCTTTTAGAATATTACTTTTAAAATAAGGATTAAGATTAAATTCGTGGCTAAATCAATCTAATACAAAAACATCGTTCCTTTTTATTTATATTTTGACTCGCTATCCCGTATGGTAAGTATGGGGAATATTGCATTCCACCCTAAAATTTTGTACCTACCAGATTTTATTGGAAATAATATTTCGAGTCCGCTAAATTTAAAAGGCACTTTTATAAAAAATGTCCGTGTGTATGTGTGTGTGGTGTGAATGCCTGTCAGTCTTCCTGTGTGTCTGTGAACAGTATAACTCAGAAACTAAAAGTTACATAAATACCTACCAAACTTAGTATTTCAGTTGAGTGCCTTCTAGAAGATGCAACACAAAGATTTTCAAGAAAATCCCCTCCACCTCAAATCACCCTTTACATGGATCATTTTTTTAATTTTTTATTTTCTCAAAAATGCCTATAACAATTTTAAATTAAAATGCTCTATAGTAAATATATTGATGACAAATAATATGTATCATATCTTTAATTTTCTGAAAATAGCCCCATAAGACCTCTATATTTGGAAGGAGTTTTGTATAATCTTATGTAAACGGTTAACATAAGCAATAGACTATGCACTATACAAAAAAATGTAGATATTTTTAAAACATAGAATTTATTTCAAATAACTTTTAGTAGCATAAGCAATAATTGTTCAAATATTTGTTATTCCTTTAAAGTCATTTTGACATTGATCATATGGAAAAGTATGTAATTTGAAGTCAGTATTTAGTGTCCATTTCTTAAATACTTCACTATTGCTTTGCATTTATATACAGAAATGTGTAATGTAGCTATTTCTGCAAAGCTTTATCTTGATTATACAAGATAAGCTTACTCAAGAGTAGTTTTTAAATCCTTAATAAATGGTAGAGGGTAGAGAAAGCCATGTGAATGTAACACATCTAATTTTTTGAAGTTTTTAGGCATGCCAAACAAAAGCAGCTGGCAGACTGGGATCGGTCCCCCATGCCATAGTTTGGCAAAGCCACAGTAGGATTTTGACTTCTAGGTCAACCAGATGATTGGTTACCCAGAGTATTATAAATCATCACAAATAATTAATTAAAAGCCTATGTAAATAACAAAAAAGAAACTAATATTTTATTAGTATTTCAAATTCCACCTTAGTGTTCTTCTGTGAAATGCATTTGGTTTTTATTTGCCATTGATATGTTATGAACATGTTAGTGAAATCTATATACCAAAAAAAAAAAGGTAATTCTTCACCTGCAATATTGATTTTATGAGCAATTTTTACTTTCTCCATACGCACTATGTACATAGTGTATAGAGAAAGTATTGCACTCCACCAAAAATTTGATACCGAGGTTTCACCGGAAATATATGTTTTAGGGTCCCCAATATCCAAAAAAAGCATTTTCACAAAAAGGTCCATGTGTGTGTGTGTCCGTGTGTCTGTGAACACGATAACTCAAAAACGAAAAGTCGGTATTTAAGTTGGTATTTAAGTTTAGTATCTTCTAGGGATGCAAAGATTTTGAGAAAAATACCCCCACCCACAATTACCCTTTACATGGAACTTTTTTCGAAAATTTTGATTTTCTCAAAAATGGCTCTAACGATTTTGATTAAAATTTCGTATATTAAACATATTTACCTGACAAATAAAATGTGTATCTTGAATTTTCTGGGAATAGCCTCTGAAGAGTAGTTTATTCTGGATGAATTTTACTAAATTTTGAATAACTGCTAAACCGTAAGAGATGGACAAAAACTTACTATGCAAAAAATGTAGAGCACATTAAAACACACAATTTATGTTATATACATTTTTTCGTGGAGTTCGTCGTTTTTGTGACATTCCTTATTTTTGGTTTCTGCTATGAAAAACGTATACTTTTCTCATACAGGAACTTGTCAACTCCTATCCATATAGACAAAGGAACTTCATTGACATAGCAACCAGCTTTTGACTATCAGTTTAACCTACAGTTGTCCCTTATTTCGCTTCTACTGACAAGGAAGCGAGTAATTAGACTATTTCTGCTATTTTTTTCTGATTAGCATAAAGTAAATAGAAGTAAAAGCTTTTTAAGAATTATTTGTTGCTGGGATATGGAGAAAGTCATGTGAATGGTACACATCAGATTTTTAAATTTTTAAAATTCAGATAGCTGACATTATACTCCATTTAGAAGGCATTAACTACTTTACACGCTTTTCAAACTAATCCTTATCTCAATTTGGTGCTAACATTTTTTACTTACTTTAGCCTGTATATATAGTAGTATTGTATTCCAGCTAAAAATTTCATATCGAGATTAGACAGTAAATACATGTTTAGAAACCCCCTGAATAAAAAAAATTATAAATATATGTGTGTGTGTGTGTGGAGGGGTGCAGCATAGCTCAAAAACCAAAAGGCTGCGCCATGGCTGAGTGGTTAGACCACCAAATGCTTTTTTTAGATTTGTGTTGAATCTTGATATCAACTTTTTGGGTGGCATAAAATATCTTCTCTATCTACTATGTGAATTACATATCCATGCTAGAGAAAGTAAAAAAATGCTTTCCTCAAAACAACATCTTTAAATCCATAAGAAATAATTTGTATGACAAAAATTACTTATATGTACCATCAGTTCATTACATTATTTGTTTGTATAGTTGTAAAATTATGGGATTTTTTTCCCTTTCTCTTCCACTTATTTATAGTAGGTAGAAGAAGGATTATATTCCACCAAAAAATTTGATATTAAGATACCACAAGAAATACATAGCAAAAGAAAGCATTTTCAGAAAAAGATCTGTATGTGTGAACAGTGAAACTCTAAAACAAAGTGTCAGTGAATGCAATACAAGGATTTTCAAGAAAACTCTCTCTACCATCCTTAAATAGAAATCTTTTTGTTCTTTGTTATTTTCTTAAAATGACTTGAACAATTTTAATTAAATACTTTATTTTTCAGATTTTACATGACAAATAGAATGTGTATCCTGCTGTGAATATTCTGTGAGGTAGTCTTCATTATAAATTAACATTTTATAATTCTATATAAATGAAAATTGTAAAAGAGAGACAAAAACAAAAAATTGAATTTTATTGAAACACAACATTTGTGAAATAAATACTACTGTGGCATTAAGCATTTCTGAAATATTGTTGAGTGAATTTTCAAACATTATGCTGAATTGTATTTTCTATGGAAATGGAGTTTTATTTAAAGATACTCTTTTACGGCTGTGGTTCTCAGCGTCCTATTCTATATTGGGTGTGAAAGACAGCTTAATTTTGCTCAGAGGCCTCTTTATCAGGCTTGAGGTTCTTCAATGTGCTGTAAATCTACTAAGTGGGACCAATGGCTTTATTTTCCTTCCAAAGGAAGCCATGCTACAGATTTTACTCCCTAAAAAATCTGTTGTCTTCTGCTGGTTTTGAACCCACGACCTTGGGTATCTGAAGTTTACATGGTAAAGTTACACCATGGAGGGTGACCATATTTTCTATTCTAGTATATTTTTCCACACATTGTTTTCTGAACTGCTTTTAATTAATTGTTATGAAACTGAAAGGAAAACCAGAGCTGGGATTGATAATTTAAGACAATAAATTGCTTCCAACAGAGTCTGTAAATCACCAGACTACCAGTAATGGTGATATATTATTTCAGCTACCCTGGTGGCTACAGTTGGAGGATGTTTAATGTCTTGGACTTCCCCTGCACTATTGATGCTGCAAGCGCCCAACAGTACAGTGCCTGTTACAGATGAGGAAGGTTCATGGGCTGGATCGCTGCTCAACGTGGGAGCCCTCATTGGGGCTCTTCCAGCAGGGCTGCTAGCAGACAAACTGGGTCGTAAAGGAACATTGTTGTTACTGGCATGGCCCATGTTAGGTGCCTGGTGTCTACTGGGATTTGCTCCAAGTATTATCTTCATCTATATTGGAAGGTGAGAAAACACTCATACATAAAGCAATTTTAATTTAACTATTAAATATTAATAAATACAATACCCATATTATTCAAGGAGAAAACATTTTTGTACCTATCACTGCTTCTTGTCACTATCAATCCTGGTAGGTCTTTATCATGACTGCTTTCGGAGGCTTATGATCAAAGACTGCTCAGTTTGAATCCCACTTTTTACTTTCTATACTGTTTAGCTATAGTAACTAGAGGAAGTATTGCGTTCCACCCAAAAATTTCATACAGAGATTACATATTTTAAGGAATCCGAATAAAAGGTTTTTAGAAAAAGGCCTTCCAAAACAATAATTTTCAAGAAAATTCCCCATACTCCAAATTACTATTTACTTAGAAGGTCTTTCAAAAATTTTAATTTACCTCAAAAATTGCTCTATATTTTTGATTATAGTTAAGGTATTTTCAAAATAAATAAAATATATATATTTAATTTTGTGGGAATAGCCTTTGAAAGCCTCTTTATTTTGCATTACTTCTTCATAATTGATAATCAGAAGAGACAGACAGGATCTTAGTACACACAAAATGTAGATCTCGTTAAAGCACACAATTCATTTCAATATTTTTTTGGTGGAGAGACATCAATCATTTGTGAGAAATTGTTTGAATTTTCTAATTCTACTTTTCTCAAATGGAAAGTTGTATTTCATTTTTTTCTTCTTGTCATGCAAAGAAAACAGAACTTCCAAATCATCATATAGCCACTAATTTTTAAAAGATTTGATTATTGCTAAAACCTACTATATTGCCTTAATTCCCAGTGTATCTACAAGGAAATATGTAAAAAAGAATTCCATAAATGTTTTTCGATTAACATGAAGTAGATAGAACAAAGACCAGTAACTTATAGCGGAGGTGAAACATAGTGACAACCTTATTCCACTTCCTTGCATGTACAGTACAAAACACAGAGTCAGTATGCATTGCCCCACCTCTACACAACCATAATCTGCTTCAGTAGCATATCAATTAAAAAGCTAACATTTATTGCATTCATTTGGTAAGGAAGCTGTAATTGATAACATTTAATAAAATCAATATAACTTTCAATTAATTTCTTATAAGTATACTATAAGCCATCTTTTAATCAAGGAACCTTGCTTGTAAATAAAGAAAATGTATTTGGCAAAATTTAGTGAAATAAATATAATTATACTCTCTGCATAAAATCTTATAAATATATGAAAACATGCCCTGAGATTTAAGGGAATGTTCACTTGTATTTTGCATGATTATTAGATCTTTGACATCTCCTATTTACCATAGCATATATGACTGGTTCCAAAGTAGTGTTTGCCATATGTAAAGTAGAAACTAACCGTTTTAAGCTAGTGAGGTTAGAAGAGATAATGCAGGAGAAATGTTTCTTGAATTTAATGGGTGCTACTTTCACGAGATAGAAGAATATGCTTTGTAAGAATGGTTTATAAGAATAGTTTGGGTAGACTTGGAAGAGAAACTTGTGTGAATATAACCCATTAGATTGTTTATTATAGGTGATTTTCTCTAATTTGTATTAGTCTTTATTATTTATTTGAGCTCTTTAAGTAAAGTTGTAATTTTTACAAGGAAGCACAGAGGATAAAAAAGAAATAACATTCCTCATTTTTGCTAATAATAAATGAAGTACCTCTAATAGAATTATTTTACTAATATTCCTCTCTTTCAATGGTTTTATAGAACACCATTAGACATATTTCTATGAAGGTTTAGAACATTATGCAACTATGTTGAAACCTGAAAACTTTCAAATACACTGTGCCAGTTTATGAGGTATATGTCATAATAATATGTTCCCTTAAGTGTAGCACTTGCTGAATATAGAGTAACCATCTTGCTAATTAACGAATATGTGCAATTTTATTCATTTAATATTATATAAAAGAATGAGTAATTAACAGAACATATTCAGAATTATATCTAGACTCTGTACCTTACTATAACTCATCTCACTAAATACTTGAGCATATATACTAAGGTGCGTAAAAAAAACATAGCTAATTATGTTGGCAATAACCAGTTTAACTTCACTCTCCCTCAGCAAGAACTGCTCTATTCTTTGAGGATAATTTATAAGGTACTCAGATTGATAGGATACTTTCAACCTCCAAAAGATGGCCAAACTGTCGAATAGTAACACCAATCCTACACATTCTTATTGGAAGAGTATTGTTAAGGCAGTGCTTCAATGAATTTAAACTAAAAAATAAAATATAACAGTCACTCCAAAAGTTTTGAGAATGGACAACGAGTTGTAATAAGCCAAAGCAGCTTTTCCTAACTTCAGATTGAAGTTCAGATAGCAACTTGTATAAGTCTGGGAATGCTCCAACAATGTGCATCATCATCACCACATATAACAAGTGTTGCTGCACCATCACTAGGATGGATCTCAAGCGAGAGCATTTCCATGCTATAATTTTCCATAACTTTATAGTCAGTTTAGGGGAGAGAAAATGTCTAGAAAGACTACATCATGTATTTGGGGATCTTTGCCCTTTACAATCCATCATTTATCAATGGTATTCAGAATTTAGAAGAGGAAGGAATTCCCTCAAAGATGAAGACCAAGCAGAATGACTGACTACAGCAACAATGAATGAAAATGTGGTGAGAGCAGAGCACATAATGTTGCAAGATCATCATTGCACATATGGTCAGTTTCAAGAAGCCCAAATGTTGGATCAGGAGCAATGAAAGCAATCTTGAAACAGAAATGGAAGTCAGGAAGCTCTGCCACCACCTCACAAATGAGCAAAAACAAGCAATGTGTGCAATGGTGCCAGGAAATGCTTGGAAAATTCAATGGAGGAAGGTCGAAAATCATATTTAGCATTGTAACATGTGGCAAAAGCTGGATTTACCAATATGATCCAGAAACTAAACAGCAGTCATTAGTTTGGGTCTTCCCAGGAGATAACTCGACAAAAGTGAAGCAAAAGAAAAATGTCGGCAAGAAAATTATTTGCACCTTCTCAGCAAGTGACCACTATGTGATGCTTCCACCTGAGAGACAAATGATGCTGCTAAATGATACACCACAAAATATCTGCCACAAGTGTTCAATGAATTGAGAAAAAAATGTGCTGAGACTGGTCTACATGGAATTTTGTAGCACCATGCCAAAGCCTCTACCCAAACAGCACAAGAAACAACCCAAATTCTGCAAAAGTCAGATATCTGTCCCATCCTCTTTACAGTCCAGATCTGATACCATGAACATTTTTTTGTATCTACCAAAATGAAAGAAAAAATTTGAGGTCAACAATTCGAGTCACCTGCAACTGCAGCAGCTGCTTACATGTTTTTGTATTCTATCCAAAGAAGAGTGACATTCAGCATTTGAAAAATGATTTTAAAGGATCAGATGGTGTATAGAATACAGTGGAGAATATTTTGAAATACTGCAATGATCCGATCTAAATTTTTAATATTTTATTTCATCCATTCTCAATACTTCTGGAGTGACCTTCCTATAATAGAAATTTAGAAATAACACAAATATCTTTTTGATTTTGTCTCCATGTCACTATGAAAGCTCTCATAAATGGCATGGCTGTCGCACAGTTTAACAACACTCACAAATAATTTTTCAGACATTCTTCTAGAAGTCCAAATTATGTTACACTGGTCTTTTTGTACTAATCATAGAGATATTCTTTCATGTAGATAGTATTCAACCCACCCTTCCATTTCAGATAAATTATGAGATCATTTATTAGTTTGTTTTGTGTGTCTGGAATTTTTTTCCAGGAAATCACAGAGAGAACTGATATCAATACGGTGGAGTCAAAGGTTAGTTACCTGAAAGTGGAAACTATGAAGACAAAAACACTATTGCAATCTAGAAGCAAGGGTCACTTTTTATGCACTTTATGTTCATTTTGACACTGAAAATTACATATTATATTTGTACCATTCTGTGTAATTTACAAGAAATTGCTTCTTTGGTATGAGAACACAAAATGTACAGCTTCTTTCTATTAAGTAAAATACTCATTTTTCAGGTTGCTTGGAGGTATGGCTGTAGGGGGCATGAGTGTTGTGGCACCCATGTACATTGCAGAACTGGCAGAGAGTAGTGTAAGGGGAGCCCTTGGTACATTATTTCAGCTGCAGATTACTCTGGGAGTCCTACTAGGGTACTTTGTGGGTACAGTGATTGAAGATTACTGTTTCTTCAATATGATACTGGGTGGCCTACCTATGGTGTTTTTCTTCAGCTTCGTTTGGATGCCTGAGTCACCAATCTATCTTATAGCTCATTCAAGGTGAGTGCCAAGGAAGATGATATGGAACATTTATAATAGGTATATAAAATAAAAAATATTGAAAATACATTCATTAGATATACAAAAATTAATATCTTATAAGGACAGTCCTCTTGGGATTTCATTAGGTTCAATGTTAGTTGACTGAGGTGGTATGCTGTGGAACATGAAACAGTCTTGGTCCAAATTAATATTTTGAGCATTAAAGTCTGTTTCATGCATGTAAAGAAAGTAAGGAATATAGGAGAAGCTGGTGACTTCAGAGAGACTGCTCTGGTGAAGTCTCAAAATGCCAAAGCACTACTCCAAATGTTATCACTAATATATGGCTTAAAATATCATTTTTTATTATGTTTTGATTTCTTATGGCAATATACATTTATTTTTATATTCATTTAACATTGCTTTAACTGGGGAGCATATCATGATGATCTTTATCAAAACTCTGCATTACACATGAGTCAGTTTCTACCAAATAAATGGCATAACTTAGAACATTCTATAACTACCAGACTACCATTGGAATTTCAGTTCAGTATGTTTAAAAAATATCCCTTAACCCCAAATTTCCCTTTGCATGAAAGATTTTTTTTTTCAAAAATAGGTCTAACAATTTTAAGATTCCATATATTAAATATATTTTCATCAAAAATAAAATGCATACTTTGAATTATAAACTGGTAAATGTTAAGCAATTAAAAACTTCTCAAATATTCATTATTATTGGTTAAATTGTTCCATACTTTGTCATTCTTGTTCTTAAACACTCGACTGTTGCTATTTCCTTTGTATCTATTATGAAATATGTAATGTAGCTATTCATTTAAATATGACCTCAATTAAAATAAAGTAGATAGTTTCTATACCCAGTAATAATGACAGAAGCTAGTCATGTGAATCGAACAGATCAGATATTCTACTCTGACTGCAGCAACCAAACAAATTAAGGCACATGCCAAATTCATGGAGAAATTAAAGGGTATTTTTATCATTTTACAATAGCTAGCTAAAGAATCGTGCTTGAAGAGTATGCTTGGTGTCTGTTACTGCCAGTGATATTTGTTTACTGGGCAGAGAACCTTCAGAATTGCTTTCACCATTAAAACAGAAATCATAGGAGCAGAATAATATATGTATTGGCATATTGAATAAGAGGTGCATTCATGCAAATAACAGTTTTAAGAAGTCAAAGACCTAAAGCTTTCACTATTTGAATCCACAGGAAGGATGATGCCCGCAAATCTCTGCAGTGGTTTCGTGGATCACATTATGAAGTTGAAGATGAACTAGAAGCAATTCAGGAGAGCATGCAGGAAATGCAACGCAATAAAGCTTCAGCTTGTGACCTGGTGACTCGAAGAGGACCACTCCTTGCCCTCATTATTTCAATTGGACTCATGACATTCCAGCAGCTCAGTGGTATTAATGCAGTTATCTTCTACTCAGGGAAGATTTTCAGCATGGCTGGTAGCTCTCTTTCTCCTGGAGTTTCATGCATCATTGTTGGTGCTGTGCAGGTAATTTAATGCTAATGTTTATAGCATTAATACAAGGGCCATGAGAAGTAATTTGCCAGTGCCTGGGGAAAGAGCTATAACTCCAGGATTGCATTTTACATGTGTTATAATCAATATTGACTCATAAGTATACGTTTGGGGGGCTCACAAAAGTTTGAATCAGATAAACCTGGAAATGTGAAATAGCATCTGCTCTATAATAGTTCTGATTATGAACAGATTTATACAACTGCAGCCAATCGCAATACCAACAAAGATGATGATGATGATGATGATACAGATGTATAACTTGTCTTATGAAAGGAAAGGTAAGGTAGTTTTGTGGAAGTTTGTTGTATACATCACAAATACACCATTCTAAAGTATGAACAAAGTAATGTGTTAATTACATTGCATTTGAGAATATAGATAGTCTGAAATATGTGGTTCCTTGCTTATGTACATTATGTACTTCTGCCAAGATCACAAGATGGCAGGATTAATGCACTATTCAGCCACTGTATTAAGAAGTTCAGTGCTAAGAAGCATTAACATTGCTGCCATCTAGTGTCCTTGATCCCTAGCACAGTGAACTACCATCTGTTGTCATTAAGGTAAAATAATACTGATAGAGCCTGGGAAAAGAAGCTTTAAAGTATTCACAATGTATACATATTTAGCCCATAATGCACTTACGTCATAGCAGTTGTGCATGCGCAAAAGCTCCTTAAAACACATAGAAGTCAAGATGCGCTACCGATGTTGATGCCACATTTCATCCAGTTTAGAGTAACGCAACAGCTTTAAATGCCATAGACTTTAAATTATGTATGTACATTGCATTTAATAGCATTCAAAGAAAAATATCCAATAAATGCACAAGGTGTTGTGAGTTAAATTGTTCACATGTTCTTCACCTGTTGTATAGCAGCTGCCACTGGTTACATTACACACCCAGAATGAAGCCAAGAGAAGTTCATTCTTGGTTGTGAACAATTTTAAATCATCATATTGATTGTTAAGCTAAACTCTGATGGCAATAAAGTTACTAATATATGAAACAGCCATTTTTGAGAATTGTCTGAAATTGTGTACCTAATGAAAAATTACATTTTTGGACTTATAATCTTTTTCCTTCATCACCAACAAATTTTCTATTCTTTGTTGTTTATGGGCAACAAAAATGATGTACGTAACAACAGAGATTCAGTTAGACAAATACTCACCACTAGACAATGTGGATTGTCCACAGGGAAGTTGCAAGAAATAATTAGGCCACTGATAATTATTGCTCTACCAAAAAGAAAAATTATAACTTATTTTATACATAAATATTTTACAATTTAATAAATAAAGGATTTTTAGGCTAAATCTCAGAATAAGAAATTTACATGCAAAATTGGGAAACAAGGACAATCTGCTCCATGTCCCCTTCCAAATGCAGAAAATTAATAGATCTCCAAAGGTTTCAAAACACCTGCTGAAAACTTCTGAAATATTAAAACTTAGAATTTAATTTTGATTGCCTCTAGTGTAACAATGGACTATACACAGTTTTACTGTAGCCAATACCCAGCTGCATTCAATGCCTGAAAGCCTGACACTCAGGTTGATTAGAAAAAAGAAATTCACTTGGAATTGAATCATTTCAAATTGTGTTTATGTCCTGAAGCTTACAGTTATAAAAAAGTACTATAATGCTGAAATTTGACACAAAATTGTGATTACTGTTAAATATTTTAGAACTCATAAATGTAATCTATAATCCAAAATTATTAGAAGGTGCATCTATTATACAAAGTTAATTTTTTATTTTCTCTACTTAGTACATTGAACATAGGTAGAAAATGTAATTGCACTTTACCAAAAAATTCTGAGATTTCACTGGAAATACATGTTTTAAGGGTTCCTTTATATAAAAAAAGTATTTTTAGAGAAAGGTCTGTGTATGTGAATATGTGTCCATGAGTCTATGAGCCTGACAATTCAAAAACAAAAAGTTGCTTACATCACCAAACTTGGTATTTAATTTTGGTATCTTCCAAGGATGCAACATGAAGATTTTGGTAAATCCCAAACCCCAAACTACCCTTTACATGGAAAAGTTTTAAAGAATTGTGATTTTCTCAAAAATGGCTCTAATGATACATAAATTTTTCAACTGGCAAATGAAACAAATTTCTACAGAGAAACAAATTTCAAATCACATAGCAACAGCTTATAAAAGATTTGACTGTTACTTTAGCCTAGTGATTCTCTTATTTTCATTCTATTTACAAGGACCATTTCTGCTGGTTTATAAAAAATGTAAATGGCGTGTTATTTATGGATGCTCTTTAACTACTGTGGTTCTCAGCGTCCCATTCTAAATTGGGCGTGAAAGACCACTTAATTTTGCTCAGAGGCCTCTCTACCAGGCTTGAAGTTCTTTTACATGCCATAAATCTACGACATGGAACCAACGACTTTATATCCCTTCTGAAGGAAGTCATACCAAGGATTTTTATGCCAGAAAAAATCCATTGTCCTCCGCTGGGTTTGAACCCACGACCTTGGGTATATGAAGTTAGATGCTAGTTTATCTTGATTATCATGAAGTAAATAGAAGAACAAGCTTTTTAACAATATTTCTTATAGAGATGTAGAGCAAGTCATCCAAATGGCATACATCAGATTTTTTTTTCCTTCAAATGGAGCAATGCCTATTGACTTTAAAGAGACTAATGCTGTATGAGATCAGAATACCAACATGTTTGCAACATTCTAGTCTAAATATGTAAAGGGATATTCTTATATTATAATTTTATTTTTCTATTGTATATAATAAGTATGGAAAATTTGTATTCCACCCAAAAATTTGATACAAAGATTTCACCAAAATATATGTTTTAAGACCCCCTGATTTTAAAAAATGCATTTTAGAATAAATTGTATGCATGCATGTACAGCATAATGTCAGTTAAATATCAAAGTTGGTTAATATCAAACTTAATATATATGTACAGCATCTTCCAAGGATGCAACTAGGAGATTTCAAATAAAATTCCCTCACACCAAACTGCCTTTTACAAAGAAAAACTTTCTAAAATGTTTATTTTTTACAAAATGGCTCTAACAATTTTCATTAAAATACCTTATGTTGTACAATTCTGAAGACAAATAAAGTGTATTTCTTGTAATTTTTGGGAATAGCCCTGTAAGTACTTTTCTTTCTAGGCGACTGTTACATTACTTATAGAATTTTTATTATTATTTTTTTTTTTTTATTAATTTTAAAAATGTATTTATTCATCTTTTCTTTTTGAATTTGCAGCACATATTTGTGCCACATACTGAGTGTTCATTTTAATCAGTCATTTTCCATGCAAGAAATGTGTTCATCAATGCCATCACTAATGAAGCAAGTTTATGTGCTGTCCATCTATTGAACGGAAGATCATTCTTAATGCGATGAGGCAAGTTGGATACTGTCCCACTAGCAACATACTATGTGATACCATCTTGATGTGGCAACTTGAATACTGCTGTTCCTCTAGCAGCAGGAGTTCATACTTGATGATTCGAGTAGGATCGTATCTACATAGCCATATGTTGCTCCTATGTGTTCATATTCAGCTTGTTAACAAAGAACAGAGCAAACTTTGAAATTTATTCATAGTTATACCTGGAAGGGACATGGACAGGCTGGTTGTATTAGTTAGCAATGTAACCACATCCAGAGTGCTGTGGCTTGCTTACTCTTCTGCAACCACTGCACTCTTTCTAGAGAGAAGTTGCTGTGATAACTTTCTCTTCTGCAAATGATCACTGCTCCTCGGCAGAAAGCACTATGACTTCAATGTAGGCTCATCAGTCATTTATGATATTATTCTTGCTTTATCAACACACAGGAAATCACGGTTAAAGACAAACACCCAGAACTTGTGCTGATAATAAGTTAGGCTGCCATATAATTATATGACTTGGGACATGTGCTCAGCATTTTAC
Organism: Hymenopus coronatus; assembly: GCA_030762935.1. Taxonomy (NCBI): domain Eukaryota; kingdom Metazoa; phylum Arthropoda; class Insecta; order Mantodea; family Hymenopodidae; genus Hymenopus; species Hymenopus coronatus. The sequence continues at coordinate 96,609,106 of CM060895.1, read as the reverse complement.
CCAGTGGCAAACCTAAAATGTTGTTAATGGACAAATTTATTATTAAACAACTGATAACAAAAAAACCAACCCACTTACAATCACAGATCAGAGTCAAGGCATACCCTGAAACCTTCTTGGCATAAAGATTTGCAGTTGTTATTTTTTACTTTCTCTACCAAGTACTATGTATGTAAATAGTAGCTAGAGAAAATATCTATTCCACCCAAAAATGCACGTGGACAGCATAACTCAAAAACAAAAACCGGTTAATACCAAACTTGGTATTTAAATTTAGTATTTTCCAAAGATGCAACATGAAGATTATTCAGGAAAATCCCTCCATCCCAAATTACCTTTTATATGGAAGATTTTAAAAAAAATTTATTCCCTCAAAAATGGCTCTAACAAGTTTGTAAAAATATCATATATATATATAAAATTAAACATATTTACTTGATAAATGAAATGTATATCCTGAATATGTTGGGAATAGCCTCTGAAGTCCTCTTCATTCTGGATGGATTTTGCATAACTGGCAAAACCGTAAGAGATAGACAAAAACTTACTACATAAAAATATATATCTTGTTAAAACACACAGTTTATGTCATATATATATATATATATATATATATATATATATATATATATATATATATATATATATATATATATATATATATATATTTAATTTTTTTGTAGAGCTAACTATTAAGTTGTAAGTATTTTTTAATATTTAAACTCTTCCAAAACAGGAAATTGTCAGTCATTTCATATTTCTTTTGTTTTACCCCTGGTCACGTAAGATAGAAACAAATTCCAATTCCTTCTTCTTAAAAGGAAGAAAGCAATGAAACCATTTCTGTAATGTTTGTTTCTATTATGCTATTGATAAAAGAATATTCATTTCTAAAAATAATCTACAGTTAGAGGAAATCATGTGAATGGAACATATCAGATGTTATTTTAATATTACATAAAAGCCACTAGCTCATACTAAATAAGAGGAAGAATAAGAATGAGCATATAATAATTGTGTGCTTTTGTTGCAGGTGCTGGCCACATATCTCTCCACACTACTTGTGGACCGAGCAGGTCGGCGTCTACTTCTCCTCTTTTCCTCTTTCAACATGGCCCTCTGCCTCGCTATACTTGGAGCATATTTCTGCTCATATTGTAACCTAACTGCCATCACGTGGCTTCCTGTTGCAGCCATTGCTATTTTTATTGTTGCATTCTCTGTTGGCTTTGGACCATTACCCTGGATGATGCTAGGAGAACTTTTTCCACCAAATGTAAAAGGTGTTGCTACAGCTATAACTGCTTCTTTTGCCTGGATGCTTGCTTTTGCAGTAACAAAATTATTCCAGAATATGCTTGAAACTCTGGGCATAACCCTCACTTTCTGGATATTTGCTGCCAACTGCATAGCAGGAACCATCTTTACTGCTGTTCTTGTGCCTGAGACCAAGGGCAAAAGTCTTGAAGAAATTCAGAAAGAGCTTTCTGGAAAGAGGGGCGAAACTATGCAAGAAAATTTGAAGACTGTATCTCTTGGTACACTAAAGCCTGTTTGAGAGAACCTCTTTATAGTTTCTAACAAATTTCCAAATGAAAGTTTTACTGAGGATACAAAGTTCATTCAAGCAATAACGAAAATTCCTACCTCAGAACATAATTTGTACAATGAAAGGAAGGCTATAATGCAACATGGTATGGAATGAAAACCAAGTTGCAGTGGTCAGTACTAGTCTGTCAAAACTGTGATAAAGAAAATAAATGGACATTAAGAGTACAGATGATTAATTTACTTTGTGCTCTCCCTGAATTGAACTAAGTGTATTTCCCAGGAAGAAGCAAGGAAGGAAGAAGCTTGCTGTTACAAAATTATGAACTTTAATACTTAAAATTTGACCAATTTAATTAGTTTTCTATGAGTTACTTTTGAAGAACTTGTATTTTACATTGTAATTGGTGGGTAGTAAGCACTCATTTTGGTATTAACAAAAGTTTAAGCATTGGATAGCCTTGGAAATGTGAAACAGACTTTCTGCATAATAGTGACAATTATGAAATTGAAATAACTGCAGCCAGTCCTAACAACAATTATGATAATGGTGATTATGATAATAATCATAATAATAACTAACAACTTTAATAATAATAATAATAATAATAATAATAATTTATTTATTGCTACCAAGCTCTAGGCCAACTCTTTTTTTTTCTTTCTCTCTTAGAAAATTATATTTACTGTTTGTTCTGAATTTAATGAAAGTAAATATTTTCAAGGAAATTTAATATGTCAAGTTAATAATAATAATAATTTTTGTGGACCATGACATGTGTGTTGTCATTACTGAAGGTTGATTTCAGAGGATTTGCTCAGCTGACTAGAGAAGGCACCACTTGCCTGATCCCAGGCTCTTCTCATGTGAGGCAATCAGACTGGGTTTGTTACCTCAGTCCAGATGAGCATGGAGATGGACGGGCAAGGCTCCGCTTGACCATGTGAAACATGCTGGTGATAAGCTCACTGAGCTCAAACACAGTTTGCGATTGTCATGACATTTCTGTGAGGTCTTCACAAGTAGCAATGGGAGAAGGTCAGAGAGGAGGAGTTGACTAATGAGTCAACTGTTGATCCAGTTAAATGCACATCAAACATGTTGGTAATGAGGATCAGTTAAAATTACCTATCTGCTGTACCTCACGGTTTATTTATTTCACAACCGTGGCCATTAGCTCCTGATATCTGTGCTAATCACCATGGTGTCATCTAGTTTATTGAGCTAAAAAACTATGAGCATCTATTTACACTAGCACTTATGTGTCATATATTAGAACTACATACAGCTTGTGGGGAACCATTTATATTTGTGGCAGTGTGTAGTAATAATAATAATAATAATAATAAAATAACAATAATAATAATATTACAAAGAAGAATATAACAATTGAAGTCACATGCAAACAGTCTAACTCTCACTTTTTTAAAAGTGAGGAAAAATAAGGATTTTGTACAAAAAAAAAGTATTAATTAACATTGTTTTATTAGAGTTAGCATTTAATGGATTTATGAAAGAAAACTAAACATAACATTAATATTCTTTGTTCTGATGAAGCATAAGAGAGGCTGCATATCTTTTAATTATTTATTATTCATGAAACACATTTGCACATTAAATTTATATTCATTACATTAGTGTTTGTGAGAAATTAATTGTAAACAAACTGCCCTTGAAAACTTATGGGTCTATTTCAGACACTTAAACAAAATCAGATAGATCAAACAGTGACTCTTCATGAACATTACCTTCACCAGAGACATATGAAAGACTTCTGTAATATTCATGAAAAATTGGAGGCACATTATTGAGTAGTTCAAGTACATCTTTGAGTTTTACTCGAGCTGTGGACCTTGAATTTTCATACTTATATGGTGACAACACATGAACACAAAAAACAAATTGTTATATTTACTTACAATCACACTTTTTGGTGTTAAACCATTCATAATATATTAGTATTTGCCCCGACCAGAGATGCAGCAATAATTGGAAATATTTTGGTTTTGAGGGTTAGACTGTTTTTACACACATCCTTCAATTGTAATTATTCATTAACCAGATCTTTAAATTTAAAAGAAAACATTTAAAATAACTACATGCATCTACTTTTCAAATGGATAACTTCTGATTTTGCATCCACTAGACAAATTAATAATCCCCATCTTCAGTAATAAAATTCACTGGACTGGCAATATTCAATGAATATTGGAAATTACTTGGCTTCCTGTCTATGTTTCATATGGCAAGAGAGAAGACCTGAGGTGTTGTTGTAGTGACTTCCCCTTTCACGTCTCATCACATGAACATGTTCATTATACCGACTATGTTAGTCAGTAATGTTACTCCTGTCTGAGAGCACAGGCCACATTAAACTGCAAACAGAACTGAGTTTTATTGCAAGGAATCCATTTTATGCCATAATAGTAGGCTAGAATGCAAACAGCCAAAAGTTAGGAATAAATTCTTTGTTATTTACAAATTTATTGGAAATTCTTTCTTCACAAATTTACCAGGCTTCACAACTAGTCTAGCTAGCACACAGAATATACCCTTGCTTATGAACATTCAGAATTTTTTTACTTTTTAACTTTAGTTTGCAAGGAAATAAGTAAAAGAAGATTTTAGCCATCCTGAACAAAGCGAGCAAAGTGTAATTATTGCCTACTCTTACATTCTGAACAGAAATACAAGAATGAAGAAGTTTTAATTTACAACTCTGTAGATCCTTATGCAGAAAATGGTTCTGGTAACATATGAAAGGAGTATATTATAATTCTATCCACCCTGTATATATCTACATTGAATAGTTTAGTATTAAACAGACTCATTTATTTATTGTAATGTTTATTGATCTGAAGTGCTGTTTATACAGAAAGCATAGAGATGTTTTATGTTTGTGTGAAAGTTTTATGATTAATCCTAGTGTTAGTGGAAACCTGTTGGATGGAGATAATAAAGATGTTACAAGAATATCATTTTATCAGTGTTCCTGATAATTAAATTTACACGTTGTTTGCAAAATGTTCATAGTTCATTGCACAGAAAGTAGATGAATAGCATGTGTAAAATTTGTAGTTTATACATGTGTAAGTATGTACTGTTATGTTTAAAGTAAAGTGAAATAAAAGTTTTTAAAAAATCTTGTTATATTCTGTAATTTATTTATTTATTTATTTATTTATTTATTTATGCTAAGCATTATACAGGTGAATATGATCGGTGTTCAGCCCTGGCTCTTTACCGGTCATACTCATATTTTACAATAGTTTATTAATTCTAGTTTATTACACCATTTTGTCTATTTACTGTCCATATCCATTTATTTTTCACTTTGCATAAGAATTGTCCAATCTTCTTACTATCTTTTTGAAACATTTCAACTACTACTACATTTCTATCTATTTTAAACCATTTCTTATTAATATACTTTTTTCTCTCCAAATTTCAGTTCCTTTACATTTAAATAAAATGTGTTCTATATCTTCATTTCCGCCACATATAGGACATTGATTTTGTGGAATACCTTTCCTTAGACCTTTTAATCTCCATACTCCTGCTTTCAGCCATGCAATACCTTCTCGCTCCTCTTTATTTGTCACATCAATGTACTTTTCCCTTCCCCATGAGACTTTCATTGGTATATAGAAAACTAAAGATCTCTTTTCAGTTATTTCACTAAATATTTTTTGTATTTCTATATCCTCAAATCTTTTCCTTGCCAACTTCCAGAAGTTATTCACATTATTTTCTCTTCTTCTCCAGATTTCCCCTAACCCACTACTTTCCAGGTTATTTCGAAGACAGTCTACCCATCCCTTGTTCTTTAAACTTTTCTCTTGATATACTAAACACTGTTTTAACAAATTCCTTTCTTCCAATTTCAATATCCTATGCCAAAATTTCAATGCCCTTTCCATAATCTTTCCCTTACTTGCCACTCTACCCAGCTCTATTTGTGCTACCTGCCTAACAGTTGCATTTGGTAACCCCAGTATTTCTTTGCAAAATTTCCTATGCACCTCATCTATGCCTTCCCATCCTCCTTCTAATCCCCATACTTCTATCCCATATAGCATTTTTGCCTCAACCACCATATTGTACACTTTTTCTAACCATCTAATATTTATATTAGGTGCTTTGTATTTGCAACTTCTAATAGCTGATAAAGCTCCTTTTCCTTTTGCCAATGCAAATTTCTTTTGCTTTTCCCAATTGCCACCACTATCAATTTTAACTCCTAGATACATACATTCTCTCACTACCCTGTACTCCTTTTCATTCTCATTCTTCCATTTTTCATATTTGCTCAATTTTCCCCCTTTTTTGAACACTACAATCTGCGTCTTGTCCTGGTTCACTTTTAAACTCCACTCTTTACAGTAATTATTTAATGTTTGCAAGGATTGTTTCAAGCCATTCACTGTAATTGCACCTATAACTAGATCATCTGCAAACAGTAATCCTGGAATCTGAATATTATTAATTACTGGCATCGAGTTATTATTTCTCCCAATTTCTGTTAATACATCATCTATATATAAATTGAATAGGACTGGACTTAACTTACATCCCTGTCTAAGGCCTTTCTCTTGTTGGATTTCTCTTGTTACAACCCCTTCCTCCACTCTTATACAAAAAGTATTTTCCTTATATAATGCTCTAAGGGTGTCCACCATTTGTTTACTCACTCCTTTAGTCAACAACTTATGCCACAGCAATTGAAGCTCTATCCTATCGTATGCTTTCTCTAAATCCACAAAAGCCATATATAACTTTCCTCTTTTGTCTTTCAAGTATTTATCTACCAGTGTTTTTATAATAAATAAGTTATCAACTGTCCTCCTCCCTTTTCTAAAGCCCATCTGAAGTTCCGAGAGGATATCATATTCTTCAACCCATGTTTGTATCCTGCTTGCCATAATACCAGTAAAAATTTTTCCTACATTTGATAATAATGCAATGCCTCTATAGTTGTTTGGTTTGTCAACACTACCCTTGCCTTTGTATATTGGATGTATGATTGCTTTCCTCCACTTATCTGGTATATACCCCTTCACCTTAATTGTGTTAAATAAGTCTACTAAAACCTTAACTCTGTTTATTTCAGTGCACCATTCCTTAAGGAACTCTGGAGGGATTCCATCTATTCCCGTTGCTTTATTTCTTTTCATTATTTTCACCTGTTGGATTATTTCTTCACTTCTTATTATATCATCGAGTATATCTACATAGTTATTACCTATTTCCCAATTTCCTATCTCATTTTTCTGTAATTTAGGTTTACTTCATGGATAACACTTTTTCTCAGGTGACTGAAGAAAATAAAAATATTTTAGATATTATTGAATTAGAAATATCAGCTATTGGTTTTCACTTTCTCTATTACTCAAATGCCTATACTAAGTAGTGTATTTGATTCATACATTTCACATTGAGATTGCATTGGAAGTACATATTGTTAGATCTCAAAAGTCTTGCACCATGACATGTAGACTGGAGTATTGAACTCTGTTCCAGACACAAAAGATGTCTAGCTTTGATCCCACCACACAGGGGTGCAGGTTTTAAGTCTCAGATATAGAATAGTGCCCACTCAGCATCACAAGGAGTTGCAATAAACATCAATTCAGACTGGGGAATGTATGATGCTCGCCAAATCACCTCCCTGTAATGATTGGATGATTGTACATCTCTGCTGTGCATAAGAGGGCAAAGGGCCAGCAGTTGAGTTGGTAGCCCTGAGCCCATAAGGGTTATAGCAAGATGGGATAACTATTATATTAGGTCTCAGAAAAAAAAAATCTTTTTTTATAAAAAGTCCATTTGTCAGGCTTTCTCCAAACAGTATACCTACATAAAAAATTAAGTCAGGTAAATGGCAGTTTCATACTTCAGAATGGAAGGTAAAATTTTCAACATGAACAAAATTTATTTCAGGAGAAATGTACCTGTTGATGCAAGATTTTTGGATGTGGGAGTGTAAAATATGAATAACACCAATACAGTGAAGGCATGTTGTACAGGTAAAGGAATTTTCCAACTAGCCTTTCAGGATTATTCCATGTAGGAGCATGGATTTCCTGGAATTTGGGTCTCAGGTTTAATGTGTGGAAACAATAAAAAACACTTGTTTCCGGATATTCCCTCTTTATCCAAGTTTATCACATAAATTACAATACTTTTCCCTCTCCAACTTCTTTTGACCTAATTTATATAACTTATAACTCCATGGCACGACAGCTCACGGGGAACCTTGGCCTACCGCCCGGCCGCTGCGTCCCCCATCTCGGTCCACTACAGACGTCATGGATGGGGTGCAGTATTGGAGGGTGAGACGTGGTCAGCGCCTCGAGTCCCCCCCCGGCCGGTTAATGCGGTCCTCGCGACCTGGAGCCGCTACTTCTCCATCAAGTAGCTCCTCAATTGGCCCCCCAGGGACCTTACGAGGCTGAGTGCACCCCGGGCCAGGTCTCCCAGCGGGGGAAAAATCCCCACGCCGGTACTGGGGATCGAACCCAGGTCTCCCACTTGGTAAGCAGCAACGCTACCACCGCGCTAAGGAGACGACCTTTATATAACTTGCATTAGTTAATTCCTGATCAAAGTATAGTATCCATTTTTGTACCAGAATAATTTAAACCACAAGGCTTGAGCAAGTTTGCTTATATGAATATTTTCCTATCCGTTTTCCCTGAGAATGCTGATAGACAAATTATTATGCCCACACTTGCGATTTTTACAAGTTGTTTTTGAACGCTGCAAACATATTATTATGTCTTTAAGGGTAATGTTGCCGTTTAAGGGTCACTTGGCCGCGCAATGCAGCAAAACCATACCAACCTTAGAAATTGAAAACCCGCTGTAGAACTGACCCATAATGGATGCTGAATTTCCAACTCTTCTGTTAAAGAAACCCAGCTTTTCAACTGTAATTTGCATGAGGTGAACCTTACTTAATACGTGAAGCTACAAAATTAGTCTTCTCCCAATAATTCTGTATATAATATAATCTTTCTACATTTTACTATGTGTGTGTGTGTATATATATATATATATATATTACTTTTATTCACTATTTATTTATTTCTATGGCTTTATATTATGCTCATTTACATCCTTATTATTTCCCTATGTTTTTTATTCTTTCTGATATTCTATTCTCTATCTCGCATGAATTTCACGCTTTCCACATCTTTTAGTGTACATTATTAATATATTAGTTTCTCTCATTATGACTCGCATAGTTCACTTCATTTTACTTTGTGCTTCTAGTTAACATTTGAATGTTTTTTCAGCATGTAACAAGTACTTATTGCTTAGTTTTAGTTATAGACAAAAATGAATGTATAATTACACACAGTGGGATCGTTTACATACATAGCTTTCATCTGGATCATGGAATGCTTTTTTGGAACAGATCCTATGGTGGAATTCATATTTAGCTAGTCTTGTTAAATGTCGCATTGCATAGGTTGTATCCATCCATTCAAATCAGTTGGTATATGTTTTCTCTTATTCTTTAGGCCTTGCAACAGTATATTGTATCCTGCAGTAGACAGAGGCAGCAGCAGCAATACCCACAAGCCTTCCACCAGGAACGTCTATCGAGCAAATTCATACAAAGTTTCGATTTAGTCATTTAGGAAACTTTGGCATATGATATATCAAACTAATATTGCTAGAAACAGCAATGGTATTGCTCCAGATAAAGGTATTACCTGTTATAAATATGGCTTGGAACTGATATGGGAGTATCTCAACTACACAGAATTAGAAGAGAGAGAAAAGGTGAAGTGTACCATATTATACTTATAATTTGCCTGAACCGATCTAGGTCTATTGTGGAAAAAATAAAGAGCTAATTAAAGTACAAAATATTTTTCTTAGAGCTAGCCATTTTTAAATATAAACATATTTTTCAAAATATAAGTGCGTCATTTTGAAAGTTTCTAATTCATCTATTTTCTTCCTTCACAAGAACTTGTATCAATGACTAAGGCAGAGTAACTCATTTCTTCATGACTAGAACTTCTGAACGATGAACCAAATTATTATCATTCTGTGTTTTTTTTTATTCAACTTATCATAGCAACAATAACAATCTCATTAGCTGTTGTGGGCAGGATTTGGCCTGCGGGCCATATTTTGGAGACTCCCTTTAATGTAATTGTATTATTTTGAGTATCTTCAGGAGCAGGCTTCACTCTTATGAGCTCCCTCCTTCTGTGTACAACCTTGCATGAGAATTAGTTGGCTAGATTAATTGGTTTACTCCAAAAATATTTACTTAAATATCCTATTGCATTGAGTACAACAAGTGTACCCAGAATAAATACCCAAGTAATTCAAAACAATTAGATACACTTCCAGTAGCTGTTACAAGTATATGCACGTAAGACTGCACTAGAGATAAATTACGAGCAAGACAAAATTGGCTGCAATTAGGTTTAATTTTTTTATCAGTGATGGGTGCCTCCTAGAAAAAAAAAACTCCCCTCCCCCCCGAAGGTACAAACATTGACATTTTTGTAAGTTCACTTGTTTAATGCTTTTTATATGCTGATATATGCACAAAAATGAGATGTTATTAGTGAATCATTCTAATATATAAATAACATTTTTTTGTGGGTCTGTGGGAGAGAAAGCCATTTCTTTTTTGATCTATTTTCCCTATAAAAATTCCCAGCTTGATTTGTAACATAAATATGAATGAATGAATTTATTATCATAAATTACAATACAAAAATTTGTTACATTTCGTACATAATACAGCTTTCTCCCTTTTTTTTTTTCCCCCTTAAATGCATTCAACTAATTGTATTAAGCCTTGATAAAACTTGAATCACCGTTTTTACACTTTTTGTTGCACTTTCCATTTGTTTGGTAAGACCAGTTTCAGTGTACCTTAACCCTATCTTCAGTTCTGTGAATGTCCGATACTATAACAGCTGAATACAACCATCCTGAAGTAGCATGTCAACCACGGAACTGAAGATAGGGTTAAGGTACCCTGAAACCGGCCGTACCAAACAAATGGAAAGTAGATCAAAAAGTGTAAAAAGGTGACTCAATTGTTATCAAAGTTCAATAGAATGATTCTCCTCTGACTAACATACTGCTTTTTATTTTATATATAACATTCAGCAAAGTTTCTATCCTTGAGAGTTGCTTGTTCCTTTAAACCTTATACACACTAATACTCTGGTTATTGGTGTGTAAGGATCCTATTTAACTAATACGAGATAATCTCATTCTCTCTACTCATTTCCTCCTCCTTGCACTGCCTCATAATTCTATACCATTTTCATGCGCCTTTTCTAAATATTTTCTGCACTCTATAATAAATTTTCTTCTATTTTTTTTAAAGATTCTTTTTGCCAATTCCTCTGTCCCTAGTGTATCCCATTTATAAAATCTCAATTCTCTTCTACATATCTCCGTTTTCTTGCACTTAAAAACACAATGCAGTACTTCATTTTCCTCACAAATTGGGTATATATTAATTTCATAATCTCCTTTGAGCCCCTTAATTTTAACACACCTGTTCTTGCGGAGGACGATGGATTTTTTCAAGTGTAAAAATCCTTAGCATGGCTTCCTTCGGAAGGGAAGTATAGCCATTGGTCCCATGTCATAGATTTACAGCACGTAAAAGAACCTGATAGAGGCCTCTGAGCAAAATTAAATGGTCTCTCATGCCCAATATAGAATGGGACGCTGAGAACCACAGTAGTTAAAGTCATTTACATTTTTTTTTGCCCAAGTATATCCTTTTGTCCCTGCTTTATCACAAAAGCTTGCATATTTCTCTCTGCCTCAATCTGTTTTTGCATTTCTATGTAGTTCCAGCAAACGTTTATCTCTTAAGCTTTCACTTCTCTACAGATACCCTTTCTCAACCCTATGTTCCCATCCCAAACGACAGTCAGTGTATGAGACGGATGTGAGAGCATGAAGCTCCCAGGTTTGCGCAGCTATAACAATGGGTATTGAAATAGCAATCTATTGAGTGAAAATTGGCTTATTTAATTGTTTGAAAGTACATTTGTTTGTAACAGGAGATAGTAGTGAAGCAATAAAGCTCCTATGGTCAACATTAATGTAAAAATGGCCTTTTGTTAGAGAATAAGTATGCCACATTGTTTCTGTTAATAAAGAGGTAAATGTGAACATTATATATGTACTTAATAAATATTGAGGGATGATAACAATAATCCATTCTTTTGAAAATTATCATACCCTATATTGGTTAGTAACATGCTTGTTCCACTCATTTTACCATTCACATATGTTTAGACACATGTAATAGTATTAGATGGTTAGGTGCATCAAGTATTGTAAAATGAAAGTGGAACTTCTGAGCGGGTCTACTCACAGTCTAATGCTTAACACACTTACGTGACTGACTTAAAAATGTAACTTTTACATATTTTATAATAGGAGTTAATCTAATCTGGGTATGATCCTACCTGGAAATTTAGTCTCTAAGCATCTCTATTTACCTTATGGTCTTAGAAATATTTAAAAAGTTGGTTATTGGTCATGTTGATCTTCAAACCATTGTTTAGTCAATACACCCTATTCAGTAATCCAGTTAATATCCCTTTCACATGGATAAATATCAAAAAGTGACCATGGAATGAAAATATGACTCACTTTGTGTGTTTCAGTCATCTCTATTTCATTCCCTCACCCAAATTCTATGCACACACACCTGCTTGCATGATATGGGATAGTATTTACCTACAACTCTTTGTGCATTGTTTTTTTTGTATACTCACTAATATTATTTGTTCACTAAATAATAATGTAGATTTTCATCACTAGATAATGTTTCATTTTAAAATGTTATTTCTTATTGTATTTTTCATAGTTTCTGAAAAAAGTAAAGTAAAATCCCATAATTACACTCCTCAACGCGTGATATTTGGGATAGAGTTAAATAAGGGATATTATTCTTAGGTAGACAAAAGCAACTCTGACACAATTTAACATAAAACCCACTACAACAATGTTATTTCTGAATATTTTGGTGCAGTGAATGTACAGTGAAGAACAATAGATCATTTCTTATGAAAAAAAAATCAGTAATTATTTACAAGTTGGGCCGCTAACTCTCTCCACTGCGACTTATGCCAGTTTTGCACTCTAACGGGACCGGTGTGGTTAGAGAGGGATTATGAGTGGGGAGATGGTTTAAAAAACTAATGTTGTATCCATTGCGCTGTTAGGAGTTGTTGGAAATATCGATAATGAGGTACTACCACGATATAAAATTAGAAACATAAATTTATATACACACACACTAACCTAAACGGATTGGAACCTAACCTCGCGCTAAATTTGAAATCCACAGGCTTTGAAATTGTCATCATAAATACAAAGTCAATCAATCGCACTTAGTTTCATTCAATTTTAGAGTGGCCGAAGTTCTGCATAATAAAATTTACTGAACAGCTGTATCTGCGTGAAACATACTTGTCATACATCAGCACAGCGTCTAGCGACATATGCCGGTGTTGCATTCCACAACACTGTTCACCTGCCGCCGACAATGAAACTCAGGTTTTAGGCACTTTAGTGTATAGTATTATTATATATTTACATTGCAAAAGTACTACAAGACTTCTTTATTTATATTCTACTCCTTCTAGGCAGCATATTTCATAAATATTCACAAAAAAGTATCGCTACGCGCACGTAATAAATTAGCGTCTAACTTAATTACGGAGCTTTTCCGATAAAAAAAATTGGTGAAAACGTAACAAGTATAAACCAAACTTACAGTCAAACCACAATTTGTTTAATTTCTAGAGGGGCCCAAGTTCTCAATAATTACCCTTTATTTATATTCTACTCCTTCTAGGCAGCATGCTTCATAAATATTCACAAAAAAGGATCGCTACGCGCATGTTATAAATTAGCGTTTTACTTAATTACGGAGCTTTCCGATAAAAAAAAAAATTGGTGAAAACGTAACAAGTATAAACCAAACTTACAGTCAAACCACAATTTGTTTAATTTCTAGAGGGGCCGAAGTTCTCTATAATAACCCAACAAAAATTGAAGACTGAGAAACAACAAGTACAGAACGTTTTCAATAACCAGTACTTTTGTGTCCACTTTCGACTCACATGCGTCTTAGGTTATTAATATTTCATCTATAATAAAAGTTCCTGTACCTGAACAGATTGCTGCTCTCTGATGAAATGGTCACTCACTTTTTTTTTTTTTGCTTAAAACTTTACTTTTCTAACTCGTGATCATTTTGTCTTATGAACTGGGGAAATACCGTCACTAGTCAGGCAGCTATCTAGAATTCCAAACCGCGTAAATAAAAGTAAGAAACACAGTTGAGAGCCTTAGATACTACTCCAAGTGATAGTCCTCAACTGCTCATTCAACTTTACCGCCAAAATGAATACTGAACAGATTCAAGATAAATTTTAGTCTGCAGACAATACTTGGAGCAATAGAGAAGTTGTAGCTTCAAGTATGTTCTGCAGACAGTTATTTATGCAAATCTTAATGGTTGCCAATATTATCGATTGCATTCTTTGTTTTGGAAGCATCGAAAACCAAACACAAAATAATGAATATGCTCTTAAACAATAACTGATATTCAAATATGCTCTTTAACAATAACTGACATTCAAATAACTCTTTTGGAAGATTCAAAGTATTTTTCCCTTAAAGTAAAAGTACCAACTTGATGTGAAAACTGGAAAATATTCCGATTTGTTGTTTTACACAACGTATATACAATTTGTGCAGAATTTGGTGATTAGGAGATAAAATGACATTTATTATGAAATTAGTACACAGCTATAAATCATTACTAAAATAAACTGGCCGGGCTTTCCAATTTAATATGTCTTTAAATTTATCAAGTCTCTGTCGTTTGTGCATGTCTGAGACAAATCCCCTCTTTGCTTTATTTAGTAGTACTGACAATATTGCTGAAAAAGTAACAGCTCTTTTACCTCGTCTAAAGGTCTGTGAACTGAACTCATGCCGTTTGGTTTCATAATCATGTTGCAAAATAGGTTAAGATCGTCATTTATACTCTTCAGCCACCAAATTACATTGCAGTTGTAGACAAATGTTTCTACGGACTGAAATGCAGAACTTTTTATTCCTGTGTTGTAGGTTTCCGAAAATGATGGCTTACCACCTAAGATATGTGAATCTTGTCTGCAGAATATAAATATATTTTATGACTTCAAGATTCAGTGCGAGATTTCAGAAGAAACATTACGGAATTATCTTGCCAGCCAACAGCTTACATTCAAATCATGCTGGGTAAGTGTAGCAAGCTTGATATTTTCTTAGGAATAATTGGGAAGAGAACATTCACACACACACATATATATATATATTTTTTTTTTTTGGTAAAGATAATACGATGATTGCATCTCGCGCCACATAGATACACACAATTCTTTAAGAAGTAGTTTAAGCGATGGGTAAAACTTTCACTGAAAATGTCAACTCTTGGCATTAGAAAGAAACAGATTTCCTCCACTTGGCAACCAGCTTTTGAAAGATTTGACTATTGCTTTTGACTAGCATATACCCTTGTTTCTCCTCTGCTTACTAGGAAGCAAGTAATAAGACCTGTTCTGTTAATTTCCATCTCTATTAGCATAAAGCAGATGGAAGAATAAGATTTTTAACAATAATTTGTTACCGAGATGTAGAGAAAGACGTGTGAATGGAACACATATTTTTTTTTTTGTAGTGTTAATTGTTTTCAAGATATTTCTGTTTACTGGTTTCAATTTTAAACTACTTTAAATTGTTCTCAAACAGGAAGTCATCTTTTGTTTTATACCTTTTTTTTTCTTTACTCCTAGACAGACATGGAGAACCAAATTTCAGTTGTTTCGCATAGTGATAACTTTTAAACGATTTGACTATTGCATTAGCCTAGTGCATTCCCTTATTTCCTTTCTGCTGTAAGTAATGACAATTGTTGCTAATGTGTTTCTCAATTAGCATGATGTAGATAAATGGATAGTCTTTTGTAAAAATAGTTTGTTTGCAGAATAGGCAGAGAAAGTCATGTGATGGAACAAATCAGATTTTTGTTCCCATGTAATCAGCTTGTTGAAACTCTGCTGCAGTGCCTTTGAGATGCTATGCATTATAGGCTGTTATTTTTTGCAGACATTCCATGGTTTCCAATATTTATTTAATGCTAAGAAACTTGTAGTATATGGGGTTGCCTACTGAAATTGGCTCTGTCCACTCATACATTAGTCATCCATTCCACATACAGTGTTTATTTGTATACACTTTCTTCTTTTCTCTTCACTGTTCCTTTCCACTTCTTTTTGCTTTCTTTAGCACGTATGTACATACAAAGTACATCCATGGACACAAAAATGAGTCATCCTCAGATTCCATATGTCGATCAAAGAGCTTCGTGTATCTTTGTAAAAGCTGTGTTTACAATTCACAAAAAGTAACTATACAATGGTCTGTGACTGAGAGTGCAATGGTTACCTAATGATTACTGAAACAGATCACAGAACAATGTTATATTATGATGGCTGAGAGGTTAAGAAGGCCTTTCTTCCTCTCGTAAGTTCCTAAATGCAAACCTCATGCTGCTTGTCATTTTTTATGTTAATTTTATGACTGGATATGTAGAACATAATATTACATTAATATAACTTCAACATTTGAAGTAAATATTTAAGCACACAAAGACATAATTCTACTAACCCTTGTGTTAAGTAAAAAAAAAAAAATAATAAAAGTATGTGTAAATAAACTATTATCTTCTAAAACTAAATACAAAAAATAAATATAATTAATATCAGATGTATGAACTCTCAATTTTATAACTGCCCTCACAATCTTCAGGGCATAAAATTAATTGCCTGCAGTAATGAAGATGAGAAGCTACAGGATCCCAGGCTTCTTGACTTTGTGCCCAGAAGCCATCTTTTGTCCTTCACCCATCTACGGGTAAATTGGAGTGCAGCTCCCTCTTTACCTCAGCCCACATGTTCTCAATAGGGTTTAAATCTGGTGAACAGGAAGGCCAGTCTACCATTCTGATATCCTGCCTCTCTGAAAACCAATTTGAAACCTTTCGAAATGTGTGGACAGGATGATTATCCTGTACAAATTCAACAATTCCACTATAATATTTCATCCTCACAGAGGGAATCAAAATATTATTGAGCATTACCATGTACCTCACACTGTTTAGTGTATCGTCAAGCTGCCACAGCACACCTAGACCATTCCTCGATATCTGGCCCCAACATGATACAGATATGCACCCATGACGGAACTGTGAAGCCATGTATTTTGCATCATAACAGGACCCCTTTGGATGATAGACACACCTTGTCTAAGAATATCACATTATTCCAGTTGTGGTTGGCATTTTCCTGTTGGATTAGGGAAGGGTGTGTTGATTAAAAAAAAAGAAACAAAGTTCCTACCTCCCCGAAAAGATCAAATTGTCCAAAATTGGATTCCTAAAAATGTTTCAAAACATTTATTTTCTTAACAATGCTTTTAATATTTTTTCATACTATACATATTCCATTTATTTCATTGAGAGAGAATTGTTTGTGCCTGATTTTTGAGGAACATTCTTTGCACCACATGCTTTTGTGTAGAGCATATTGTTGTTTGGTAGAATAAACACTTAAAGACGCATCATAATAACTATCATATTATTAACTGTACAGAATGTCATGTATGAAATAAGTATGTCTAAAATAAATAGTTGCAATGTATTGATTCAACACATTAAGAGAAGTGGAAGAAAAAATGTGTGCTACATGCGAGAAGCAAACCTGCAACTCTCACCAGAGGAATAAACTATGTTTTGGCGCATTGCTACAGTGAACATGCATGGAAGGTGGCAGATTTAGTAATGTTGTACAATACAAACTGTATCATGTTTGTGTCATTAATATTTTTAGTTATTATTAATAGCTTGTTGTTGAAGAAGCTTAAGTTATGCATTTGGTTAGATTATTGATCATATGGGTTAGTAATATTAAGATTTGGAACTTGTGACAATTTGTTGCTGGCACTACACATGGTGTACACTAGGCGCTGTGCTGTGTAGGATATGGAGGAATTTGGCATTCCAGACATGACTCATTTTTTTTTGTCCATGGTGTACATAGTAGCTAGAGAAGGTATTGTATTCTATTCAGAAATTTGATTTGAGATTTCACCAGAATTATATTTTGAGGTCCCCTGAGTCCAAAGAAAGCATTTTTAGAAAAAAGATCTGTGCATGTGTCTATGTATGTGTCTGTGGATAGCAAAGCTCAAAAACAAAAAGTCAAAACTTGGTATTTATGTTTAGTACCATCCAGGGATGCGACCTAAAGATTTTCAAGAAAATCCTCCCACCATAAACTATCCTTACGTGGAAAAAATGTTTGAAAATGTTGATTTTCTCAAAAATAAGTGTAACAATTTTGATTAAAACACTGTACATTAAAGATATTTAAATTACAAATAAAATGTATGTTTTGAATTTTCTGGGAATACTTTCTGAAGACCTCTCTATTGTGGATGAGTTTTGCATAATTTTGCATAATGGTTAAACCTTAAGAGATAGACAAAAACATAAAAATGTGGATTTCATTGAAATGCATAATTTATGGTTGATGGTTTTCAAATTATACCTTTTTATTGGTTTCAGTTTTAAACTAACTTTTCTCAAACAGGACCTTGCAAAGCTAACCAAACCTCAATTGTTTCACATAGTGACCAGCTTTTAAAAGTTTAACTATCACTTTAGCCCAATATATTCCTTATTCTCTTCTATTTACAAGGAAGCAAATAATAAAACAGTTCTGTTAATGTTTATCTTGAGTAGCGCATGTTCTAAATAAAAGAATAATCTTTTGTAAGAATAGTTTAATATGGAACAGCTAGAGAAGGTTATGTGAATACATCAGAGTTTTAACTTTAAGTATTTACTGGCCCTCTTTAATGAATCTTTTGTTCAATAATGCTCTTTTGTACCTTTTAAATTAATGAAATCATTATTCTAATTTTCAATTTCCTTATAATCAAACACTACATGTTCCAAGTGTTCTCTCTCTCCCTCCCTCTCTCCATATAATGGGCATTCCTCTTGAGTAAAGCCTTCTCTTTCTCCTTTTAACTTCCATATACCTTTTCTCATCCATGCTATACCCTCTCTTTCCTCCTTATTAGTTTTATGTATATAATTTTCACTTTCCCATGCCCATTTCATCTTGAACATAAATTCCAGTGAAGTTTCCAATATTACTGTTTTGATTTTCTCTCAGATCCTCATATAATTGATTCTAGGAGAGAATATCAACCAGTAGTCTGAGAATGGTGTTGTTTACTATATTCTATATTTCCTTTATGCAAAAAGAGTGGTATTGAAGAAATCTAGAATTTCTAAATGTTACTCATGGTGTTGAGGTTATGAAAAATTTGATTTTAGGTTTATGTGATTCATGTACCTAATATAATAAAATGATATCAAATACACTATTTTTACTTTCTCTAGCATGTATGACAATGCACACAATAGGTAGAAAAGGTCTTGTATTTTACCCAAAAATTCAATACTAAGATTGCACCAAAAATATATGTTTGGAGGATCGCTGAATCCAAACATTTTTTGAAACTTTGTCATATACATCTTTTTTAGAACTGTCCATTTCAGAGATATTCCTGTTATTGGTTTCAATTTTAAAATACTTCTTTTCTCAAATGGGAAGCCCTCATCTGTTTCATATCTCTTTTGTTTTAAACCTGATCAGGAAAGAATATAAAATTTCAATGACAATCACATAGTGATAGCTTTTAGAGAAATTGACTTACTTTAGCCTGGTATATTTTTTTATTTCTCTTCTGCTTATAAGGAACTAGGTAATAAGATCAGTTTAGGTAATGTTTATCTCAATGAACACAAAGTAGAGAGAAGAATAAGCATTTGCAAGAATAATTTGTTTGTGAATAGGTAGAGAAAGTCATGTGAATGGAATACAGCAGATTTTTTTATATACTCAAGAGAGGATATAATTGAGGACATAAACTGGAATATGTTTTATTATTTGTATGTGTCTCCTTTTCTGTTGCAGAATCATGATAGTTCATCAGGCACAAAAACTAAAGAGGAACATCAGAATGAACAACTGATAAAGTTTACTGAATGTAAAACTGAGATAGACATGTGAGTTTAATTGATCACATTTTGAAAATATTTGTAGTTCACAAATAATTACAAATTTTAAAATATAATCATGAAAATGTTCCAGTTAATAAGTTGATTGCTTCAACTTTGCTTAATAAACAATTAACCATTTAAGCAAAATAAGCAGAATATTAATATACTGGCTGAAAAACAACATTTTATTAGCAAAGATTGTCAGTGATCTTAAAGTGAAATAAGTTTTGATTTAAGTTTAATTTTATAATATGAATGTGTTGATGCTCACAATTAAAACTTCATTTACATTAAGTTATAAAATCTTGGAATGTTTTCAGAAACATTTGTCTCCATCTTCAGCATGGTAGTGACTGAATAACTTGGGGAAGAAGTCTTCATTTTAAAAATGTCAAGAGGTTGTTTTATTTTGAGATCAGGGCAATCAGCACTGTTATAAAGTTTACCACCAGATGGCATCAGTTGGATTCCCAAGCTGAGGAAAAGTAATAATATAAACTCACATAAAACCTTGCACATAGGCTCTTAGAGCCCTTTGTGCCTCATTGTCATTATTCAATCAAGTTTAATGGTCCAAATAAAATGAACCATGTCCTAGATATCTGTCCTTTTCACATCCCCAGGCTCCAAAAATAAGGAACTCAGGGTCACCTCACATACACATAAATCATGCAGAGAGGTTCAAAATCCATCCCGCATTTCTACATAAGAGGCTTGTGTATGCATAAATGTCTTCTTAGAATGTTGTATTCAGTAAGATAGCCAATAACACCTTTGAACCTGCTTCTAATTAGGTTCAAAAGAACCTTACTTAATTTAACACCAGCTTGTGTCATGTGCCTGTGTAGCAGTGACTTGGCTTTTTAAAGATTCAAGATGAACACTCTTAGTAAGCTGGGTTATCTCATGCTTGATACTACTGAAAGACATGCTGTAGAAGAGCTTAGATCCTACAAACTTAAGGTCTGCTCCTTGCTTTGCTAATATACCATCTCAATGTCCTCATGCCTAAGGGTCCAGACGAGGGTAACCCGTCAGCAGACATTTATCCAACATTCTTTGGCATTGTCCTAGCAATTTGGATGCTGTGGTCTTTCAAAATTACTTGGCTATTTGAGCAGAGATACACCTCTCCTTGTTTCCCTGGCATATTGATGATGATGATGGTGGTGGTGGTGGCGGCAGTGGCGGTGGCAGCACCTGAGTGACCTCTCTTGCAGCCCTTTGTGACTCGTAAGTTGGGCTTCACTTAAGTCCAATGGTCCTGATAAATCAGACTGTGATGTTCATCCTTATATCCCTGGGCCTGGTCCTAGAGTCCCAGGCCCCAGCTGCAGTGTTGCCTCCAAGGTGGGATCTGTCTGGTACCACATCTGGCCTCCCAGGCCTCAGGTGAAACCTTCTTAGAAGGATTACCACAGTATAAATTGGACTTAGATTAAATCTAGTCCCCTTTAAATCTCCTTCCATAAGGGTAGTAGAAACATCTCTCCTGAACACCATTCATAATCAAAGAGTATCCTTGACAGTGTTCACTTCTCCTAGTAAGCTCCTTCACAAAAATTTGTAAAGGAGGAGGGTCCACCAGCATCTCCAAGGCAGTCCACACCAACTGGTTATCATCACGTTTTTGTAGTGAATCTAGTTTAGTAGCTACTGCCTTCTTCTCTAAGAGGAAGGTCGTGCCGTGGCCGAGTGGGTAGACCACTTACTTGTGACCAAGGCTGCCTAGGTTGATACCCGGCAACCGCATGAGGGATTTCTGGTGGACAAATCAATGCAGCGGCAGATTTTCTCTGGGTTCTCCAGGTTCCCCTGCCATTGCATTCCACCGGTGCTCCATCTTCATTGCATGTATCATCAGTGTCTGTAGCACCATAAGTAGTAAAAGTGGGTGTTAAACACTATAAAAAAATATCTCTAAGGTGGGCCACCTAATCAGTTATTCATTTGACCACTTTTGATTGCAGGCACCATATCAGTCCAATAGTTTTCCTACAGGCCCACAAAGCATTTTGGCACTTTTTTACTTGTATTCTTATGTTGCCTTCTGTAGTGTAGTGGTTGCCATGCTAGCCTCTAAAATTCAAGATTGAAGGTTCAAACCTGGCAGAGGGCAGATGGATTTTTCAGACAGCATGGCTACTGTCAGAACCTGGGAAGTAAAGCTGGTGGTCTTGTATAATGTTCATTTGCACGTAAAAGAACCCTATATTTTGAAAGAAGAAGGTTCCTGGGCAAAATTCCATCATTTTGTATCTGCAAGTCCTGATTTCATTCTACAGTGCCATCTGTAGGAGACGGGCTGATTGTTCATCACCATGGCGCATAGTGGCAAACTCACAAACAATAAATTCAAATCCGATCACGGAAACATCATAATGGTGCTCTATGCTCCACTTAGGAAATACTGGAGATAACTAATTTTACTGTTTTAAAATCTTAAAAAAGCCATTACATACAGTGAAGCTGTCAATTTTATTAAAATCTGGACATCTATTACAAGCACGTGCTTCACTTGGTCATCTTCACATCTGCATCTAATATAGGCGTCTGACCGACAGTAGTGGCCTACTTCCACCACCAGAACCCACTACTGCTGGTCAGATGCCTATATTAGATGCCAATGTTGCCCAACTTCCTCAGACATCTGCAAACCTGCAAGAGGATGACAACAAAAGTTGTTGAAACGCGCGTCCAGGGTACTCCATCTACACCATGACCAAGTGAAGCACGTGTTGGTAATAGATGTCCAGATTTTAATATAATTTTACTGTATTCACCATGCTTCTTCAAGTTCAGCTTGGTATCCAGAATAACCTCTAGATACTTGACTGAATTAGATAGCTTTAGTTTCTTCTCAAACAGGAAGGACTTTGCCAGACCAAGCACAACCCTCTTCCTTGTAAAGACTGTAGTCTGAGGCCTTCAGGTTGACAGACAAGTCTGTTTCCTCACATCATTCCTCTAGAATGTTAAGGAGCTTTGAATGCGCTCTGAAACTACTCAGGAAGTTTTCATATGCAACTAGCCGTATGTCATCCATATAGCCATGTGTGTGAATCTCCCCTGTTGGAGTTGCTTCAGTAGATCATCCACCACAGGGTTGAAGCAGGAAAGAGAAAGAGATATATAGCAACCATCAAGATTTTACAAGTTAAGTAGGTGAAGCTTAAGTGTGAACATCAACTTATTCATGCTTTAAAATTAAAATGAAAATAATTTCACAGTTAATATGGCTTCTTTTATTAATAAAAAAGTTAAACATACTGGTAAACATTTTTGAAGTTATTGTATACAATTTTCCAGTACATTGAACAGATCATGTCAAAGAAGTCTTAAAGATCCACTGATTTCTAGAGCGTTAAAACATGTTTAAAACTTGTACCCCAGACTTTTATATTTGAATGTGTCAAATTCATATCTCATAATTATTACTGTTCTATTTATTTTACTCATGCTTTTTCTCAGGGCAACTGAATATATTTTAAATGCAGCTGTTGAAGTAAGTTAAAAGATAGACATATTATTATCTTAAAATTTGTACTGGTGCATCTAAAGTTTAAAGTTAAAGCCGGAACAGGTTAAAGCCAAGCACCAGCTACCATTCATCCATTTTTTTTGGTAATCCTGTTTTTTTTTTTTTTTCGTTTCTTTTTTTTAATCTTGACAGGAATGGCAATGAATGACTCAATCTATGAGAAACTTGTATCACTTACTGCAGGTTTAATGATTTACATTGTATTGAGACACTGTTGTTCCTGTACTTCTGAAGAGCGTATATGTAATATAGTATTCAATGCTTTGTTTCTGATTCTGATGCAGTTGACACTGGCAGAGCAACAGATAACAGTACTATAATGAAAGAACAAGTAATGTAAATACACATGGCTTTATTATATAACCTCCCATTAGTTGATCTGTTATGTAGGGGATACAAAATCATGCTATATCTACCTAAATGTTTTTTTTTTTTTGTTTTTGTTTTTGGTAGTGTTTAACACCCGCTTTAACTACTTATGGCACCGTAGGCGGTGACTCTGATGATACATGAATGAAGATGGAGCACCGATGGAATGCGATGGCAGGGGAACCCGGAGAAAACCCGCCCCAGCACCGCTTTGTCCACCACAAATTTCACATGCGGTCACTTGGGATCGAACCCGGGCCGTCTAGGTGAGAGGCAAGTGGTCTAACCACTTGGCCACGGCGCGGCCCCAAATGTTGGTGTACATGCTACATTAAATAGTTTTTTTAAACTAACATGAAACCCATTCAATTTCAATGATAAATAAGTCTCAACATCTCACTTTCTTCAAAATAAAATATGATTGCAGTGGATTTGGGATATTGCAAAATGGCAGTAACATAATTTTTTAATTAAGTAAAAAATATTGCATCATTTTATAATGCTTTTAATCAAATTATTCAACATTTTTAGTGGAAATGAATGCAAAATGTTAATGTAATGAATGTTTTATGTAATTTCTACTGTGCTTTGATGGATAAATTTGACCTAAACAATTTTCTGCCAGGAATAATGATGATCTGAACTGTGCAAGAAACTGTATATGAAATAATTATTTTCTCCAGAAATTAATTTTATATATTAAGGGTACCCATAGGTGAAAATAGAGGGAAATCCTTGAAAAATCCATTCTTTGTTCTTAGATCTATTGTTAAGAATGAATCATCTAGTTTCATAATCTGTATTTGGTTCTATTACTGATCATTAAAAACAATTTTATACAAGGTTTTAATTACTCCTTGTGTACAAGGTGAGATAGCCATTTAAAATTTCAAAGTTGTTTTTCTCTTTTTCTGTTTTTTTTTTTTTTTTTTAACATTTTTACACATTCAAAATGCTGAACATGATGCAAGTTTTCTTCAAATTTTTCAGAGATACATCTAAAACTGTAGTATGAAAAGTTGAGAGTGATTTTTCTTTATCAGTTATCACTGGAGGAATATTAATTAGAATACCTAGATAATACACTAAAATTAGTGAAAAATATTGTTTCTCATAAGTTTTGCTCAAAACTAAAACATCAATAATAATAATAATAATAATAATAATAATAATAATAATAATACTTTTTTAAAACCTGTTCTAAAATATTTCTGAGAGTCAAAAGAATCAGCAAATTGTTATGTCTTCATTGTTTACTATTAAAATAGTTAATTAAACTTAAAAATTAAAACTTAAATTTAACTTAAAAACCACAAGAAATACTGCAACAAAAATGCATCTATATGCTTATGATTTCATGTGTTACTTGCAGGATAAATATAAAATTTATAGGTTCATTAATATAGAATTTAGAAATTTCACCTATGGATATTCTTAAGCATTAAAACAATGCATTCAACATGTTGAAAAAAATGTATAAAAATGGAAAAAACTGTTATTTGAGTCTAAAAATTTGACAGGATTGGATTTATCTCAAAACTTTTATTCATCCCAATCTGTTTTGTGCTGAAATATGAGGTATACATTTTCCGCCTTAGGCCTCATTTCTGCATGTTATTTCATGATCCACAACAAGTAATGATGCTACACAGTGTAATATGTAGTGGTCTATTTGTGCATGTGACTCGTTGCACTATATATGTTTGGAATTCAGTTCTACCAGCTTGTTTCCATATATGATATGAGTCCTGTGTGTTATACTAGCCAAAAACACTTAACTCAAAAAAAAAAAAAACAGATGAAAACAGCATTAGATAAGCAGTACAAGGTTTATGGACTATGCATATGGACTTGGGAAACTGCATCTTTTTGTCACAATCCTTTGATAACATTTTCTGATGCAACATCCCAAATTAAACACCTATAGTCTGCCAGCAAGTTGGGAATACTGTAAGAAATAATTACAACTAGAAAGTTAACTTTTGATATAAGACTTTAAATTGTCATTTATGTAGTAGAATGTGTATAAATAGTTCTTACTTGAGGTCAGCATTATAAATAAAAAAAAAAATTAACATTGCATAGATTGAGCAAAGTTTATAAAAAGTGACTAATACACTAAAAAACTCAAATGGACAAATGCCATCACAAATCGGAAGTTTTCACTGGGATATCTTGAAGTATAAATGTTAATGCATGCCCACTGCCACCCAAATATAGAATGCACCACTTACTGTATTTGTGCACCATGTTAATCTAACAGGCATAACTGAAGTTCTTGAAAAGTAAGATAATGTTCATCTTACCAGAGAAAGAGGGGTTAAAGCAAACCTCCTCAGACCTGTGCTATGGGGAATCATTGTTAGAACATCCCACAGCCAATGAATTAATGGTGCAGTGATTGGGCAACGCTCAACCTAGTTTGCTGGAAGGTATGGCAAACTGACCACTAAGAGGATTCAACATGGGTGGTACAGAGCAGCCTAAGGGGTCACTGCTGCTCTCTGGGTCTGGAAGCGAAACAATCTTGAGAGTACCCAAGGTTGTGGAGTGATATTCCGAAACAGTGTGTCCACAAGTATCAGAATTTTAAAAAAGTAAAGTAAAACTCTATCAGTTATAAAGTAAAAAATATTATAATTACATTGCATTATAAAAAAAAACAGGTACTTTAAAACAGCCAAGATTCCACATTTGGTACTAAAAGTCGTATACAATATACCAAGTACAAGAATAAAATCTAATTGTCCAAAGGCTACAAAACAACAGTATTTGTTAAGCTTATTCATAATGGCAAAACTTACAATATCTCATAAAACATGTGCACATGTAATTAATGGTTACTTTTGTTATATTTCTATATTTTGTTTCTTTGTATATTATGTCATCTCTAGAAAATTCATACAAACCATACACAATAAGAGTCCCCTCATTCATACATACACAATGGTACTATACTCTACTATAAAATTAGCATGTGCTTCTCACACATGCGCTTACGTGTGTGCATGCGCACGCGTGTGCATGAGCACATGCATTCACACACACACACCAATTAAGAGTGCTTCAACATGCATCACAATAGGTTGCAAAGTAAACATTTTAACAAACATTGGTGTATAAAATCATTAAAATATATCCATTAGGCACAATAGGTCAAATCATCAAATATTATGACAGGTACTTATCAGTAAATTTGTCAAGTAAGAAAAATCATATTGTTTCACATCACTTCTGCAGGCAAACAACAGTCACCATGCAGAGCCAACTTGAAAACAGCATGTTATCAAGGGTACATGGTAGCACTCCCTACAACAAAACACTCCAACAGAACACACCATACCATCCACATTTAACTACCATTGAGGGTAACCTACAGTAAGCCCATCGACACCACACTGCAGTAATTATAGTGCATAAAAACAACATACATCACAAATGAGCCTCAACGCCATCAGGGATATATTACAACAAATTTACAAAGGTAAAAACTTCATTATAAAAAATACACATAATATGCAAGAATTCTGAAAGAAACTTATCACATCATAAAGCAACCCTAAGGGAATTAAACCACAAGAGCTCCTAGTAATATTTACTAATCATAACATAGCGTAATATAGCTGCTAGAAATGGGAGAAAATAAAAAAAATGCATACAGTATACCACAATAAAAAATCTATCCTGGCAGACAAAAAATCATCTTAAATATAAGCAAAAGTAATACAACACATTCACTGTAAATCATGTTAAGAGAACAAAATGCAGATTAGAAGCCAAATCTTAATAAAGCTGCAAAAAGAGAAAATTAAGCAGTGCTGCAGCATTACATCCCTTTATGTG
Source organism: Hymenopus coronatus (assembly GCA_030762935.1). Taxonomy (NCBI): domain Eukaryota; kingdom Metazoa; phylum Arthropoda; class Insecta; order Mantodea; family Hymenopodidae; genus Hymenopus; species Hymenopus coronatus. The sequence goes on along the minus strand of CM060895.1, from coordinate 96,581,605 downwards.
ATTAAATTACTCTTCACGTATGGGAGGTGAGAAAGCAGGATGTAATTGTGACAAATAACCTGTATCCTGCTATACAAGAGCTTTTAGTAACAATAACAATAGTAACTGTTAATAGGATTAACAAAAATAAAAAGTACAAATTACAACTGTTTCTCTCTATGTATATATTATATATGGAGGGGAGGTAAATATGTGCAAATATTTGTAATTGGGTTTGGTGAAAAAAACTTTGCACTAGGCACACAGACAAAAAGCACCTTTATACAAGTATATCGCAAAAACTGCAAGAAAACATCTAAATAATCAGAAATCACAAGGAAAAATAGCCAAATAAGAGAAAGACGCCAGAGAATAACAGCTCTTAAGAATAAACATTTTTAAAAACTTTAAAAAAATATACACAAAAACTGCAATGTTACCCAAACTAGCACAAGTTATGAATGCTATAAGCCAAAGAAGCACTGCTTTTTGAAAATTTACCACAGCAACCAAGGAAAACTGAAATTATATAAGGACCGCATGGTGATGCTATACCAAAAATTATGACAAAAGCAACTATAATGATCACAAAATTAAAGAAACTACCCCCAAAATTAACCAAAAAAAAGAAAAAGGATTACATCACAAAATTTAAATAAAGAGAGGTTTAAACTTGTGAAGATATAGCTGACTGAAAAACCACGTTAGGATGTCAAAAGAAACAAAAGAAATATTGGTAAATTACACAAATATTACAACTTTTAATTGAAAATTTCACTAAAAATATTAATAAACAGCTATTAAATTTCAAAAGAAGAGTATGTCACAACTTATAACACAGCCAGAACTGATGGTACAACATATGGTCAGAAAAATCATTGGACTTTTGAAGAATGTCAACACTTAGGAAAAATTTCTCCAAAACTGAAACATTTTACCAAAACCAAGGACCAATACCTCTCTGCCAATTTGTCGCAACACAGAAGATTAAAAGGCTGAAAAGTGTCCCAAAATAACATTATACACTGTTAGAATTCTGCAACATCCTGTTTGACAATATGATGACATAGCGCAGATAGAGCTTATTGGGAACAGCTTAGGAAATCCTGTCTGGAAAATAGAAAGGGAAGATCTAAACTACATCGAGAAGATTGAGCATGGCTTACTTCACCAAGTGCTTGGAGGTGTATGACATTCGTAACCAGGAGCCAAGACCGTTGTAGAAGAACTGTTTTGTTGCTATGGGGTACCTTTGGAGCTGCACAGTGATCAGGCACAGCTTTGAGTCCAACCTGATGAGAGAAACATCTAAGAGACTTGGAGTGCATAAGCACACACAGCACCTCTCCATCCACTGTCAGACAACATTGGTTGAGTGTACATCAACTCTCTAGGAGATTATTTGAGGAAGGTTGTATTCAATCACCAGAGAGACTGGGATGTGAGGCTGCTACTTTTCTTGCTGGCCTACTGCTCTTCAACCCACGACACCACCAGGTTAACACCAAACAGTTTGGTATTTGGCAGGAAGCTGCATCTATTGTGCAACCTAATGTTTGGGAGCCCTCTAGGAGCAGAACAGTCAGCAGTCAACTATATGCAGAATCTTGTAGACCGGCTTCACGACATGCATGAGATGGCACATCAACACATCCAGATATCAAGTGACTGAATGAAGGCCTGTTACAACCAGCATGACAAGCCAAGGTTTCCAGCAGAGAGATTGGTATGGCTAATCACCCTACCTGGCCAAAGGGGTACTGCCCTGAGCTTCAACAACCATAGCAAGGCCGTACCTCATGGTGAAGAGGATAAATGATGTCATCTACCATATCCAGAAACTGCCCTGAGGGAAGAGGCTGGTAGTACACTTGGATCATCTAGATTGTTACAAAGGTGCTAGTGTGTGGAAGATGCAGTGTGTCTACACCCTGAGGCCATAATTGACAAATGTATGTGAGTGGCTTGCTTCAGAAGTCATAGCTGATTGTTGCCATGAATTGTTACATCTGCATGGGGAAGATGTGTGCTGTCGACTAGTTCTTTGACATCAAAACTGCAAATTGTTGCACCTGAATGAGTTTGTAGAGTGGGATTACTTCCGTAAAAACCCTGGCACATTTCAATGCTTACCTTAGGAGTGACTCTCACTGCTGATGGGGTTGGCTTAGGCGTGAGGTGATTGGGGACGCTCTTCGATACCATCTAGTGTGTCATCTTCGAAAACATCCATATTTATTTCCGATCTTCTACCGCACTCGTATTCAGATATTGCTGAAAAATCACTTTCCAAATCACTGCTGTAACTACTGCTGCTACTGTTGCCATTAACAGTGAATGTCAGGTTTCCACTTCTGTTTCTAGGAGGCCTTCAGTTTTGATATACTGCTCTTCCACTTGGTGAACATGCCGGCATACTGGACCCCATTCTGCTTCTCCTATTTCACCAAATCGCTGTTCCCATAAATGCCACACGTCTTCCATCTTGAAACTGATATTGCAAAGGGCAACCCATTCTTTTAAATTTGCCCAAATTTTTTCTATGGCGTTGAGGTCAGGATGGTATGGTGGTAAGTGGAGAACTATGTGCCCATCTTCTTCTAAAATTTCATCCAGAATATACTTCTATGCTTTGGCTTATGCAGCTTTATAAGGTCGTAAAGTTCTGTTTTTAGCATGTCACTTCCGAATGGAATTCTGTTTTTAAGTAACCAGTCTTGCATTTCCTGCTTTCTTGTGTTCATTGTTGGACACTTGTCCCTGGCCACATTGTGATAGGAAGCATCGTCAATCACAAGAATGGACTTTTCTGGAAGATTTAACCCATTTCATGTAATTTTCGCCATTCATTTCACTGTGATAATCACCACTTTTGGTGTATGATTTAAAGATCAGTTGTGCATTGGGAATGAAACCTTTTTCTGTTCCTGCATTCACAATAATTAACCTTTGTTCCTTGGAGGTAGGTGCCATATAGCCGTGTGTGCTATCGTCAGACCAAGTTTCTTTTTGTGTGCTAACTGTGAATATATGTCTTGTCGCTGTAACAATAGCACTACCTTCCTGTTAGTATTTTGTAATAGCATGTAGAAATGAAACACGTGCACTTCTTATGGCATGCTTTTCAATAAGAATACGCCTGTTCTGACGCATATTTTGCCAACGAAATCCCAGAAGCTTGAGCACTTTCAGCAAACTTGATTCTTGGCCTTTATAACAAATTGTTTTTCTTAACTTATGTAACACAGCTTTCACTGCAGGAACTCTCTTTTCATGAATGTAGAATTCATTTATAGTCCTATGAACCACACGCAAATCAAAATCATCCAGATCAGTGCAAGGTTTGGGCCTATTTTTGTTTTGTTTTGGTGTACTGAACGAAGAAACTGAGCCACTTTGTACATCAATCATCTCCTCCTTTATTTTTTTAACTGTGGATAATGAAATGCCCATTGCGGCTGCAACACGCTCATTAAGCTTATTAGCGGGGATTACAAAATTCTTTCCGTTGGCCTCCTGCTGCATAAATTTCAGCACATTTGCTACTATTTCTTTAGCTTGGACTTTTATTGTTCTGTGATAAACTTTAGAGCATTTGAATGCCATTATACTCCCGTTTTAATGCACTGGAAAACTCACATGCAACAGTGCTAATAAGTAATAGCTATAACAATAATTAGTATTCCTATATAAAGCACATGTTAACCAAATTCACTCATCTAGATCAGGAAACACACTGACTTTTGCACATACAGGTTGACACAGACGGCAGGCGGCAGAGTATGGGGAACTGACAGGCCAGTTGGACGGTTGAAATGAGGCTCGCCCGCTGTCGAAAGCTAGCTCTATCAGGTTTTTATGGAAATACAAATACTCCAACACCTGCGGTAACTTCCAGTGCTATTGCTTCAGGAAGTTTTTTTGTTACATCGTCGACAGGTATAAAAGGAGAGAATAACTGAGAATGCACATAGTGTGCAGCAAATAAGTTAGTTTTGACAGGAAACTTGTAGCGTGCATAGTTTTGACAGGAAACTTGTAGCGTGCAGTAGTAGTTGCCACCGTAGCAAATGTTGAAAAGATTGTACAACAGAATTGTTGCAGAAGCATCAAATAAAGACTTTTATTTATGAACATATTTTAAGAGTTATTTTTTTGAGTAATAAAGAGAGTTTTTGTTACAATATGCACCAGCAACTTGCTAGCAAAAACATCTGATGTGTTCCATTCACATGACTTTCTCTGTATCAAATTATTGTTAAAAAGTTTATTCTTCCATCTACTTCATGCTAACAAAAAAACACTAGCAGAAATGTTCTTATTACTTGCTTTCTTATAGGGAAACATGGGAGTACAGTAGGCTAAAGTGATAGTCAAATCTTTTAAAAACTGAAAAGTATTAAGTATTTTAAAACTGAAACCAATAACAAGGAACATTTCAAAATGGTCAAAAAAAAAAAAAAAAAAAAAAAAAGGAGCATATGATATAAATTGTGTGTTTAAATGAGATTTACAGTTTTTGTTTAGTAAGGTTTTGTCTATGTTTTACAGCTTATCAGTTATGCAAAGTTCTTCAAAATTCATCCAGAATGAAGAGGTGTTCAGAACTATTCCCATACATTCAGGCTATACATTTTATTTGTCATGTAAATATCTTTAATATATAGTATTTTAATCAAAATTGTTATAGCCATTTTGGAGAAAATCAAAATGTTAGGAATTTTTTCCATGTAAAGGGTAGTTTGGGGTGGGAGAATTTTCCTCAAAATCAACATACTGAACTTAAATTCAAAGTATGGTGTTTTACCAACTTTTCGTTTTGGAGTTATCGTGTTCACAGATGCGCAGATGCGCACACACAGACCTTTTTCTAAAAATTCTTTTTTCGGATACAGAAGAACTTAAAAGATGTATTTTGGGTGAAATCTTGGTATCAAATTTTTGGGTGGGATGGAATACCTTCTCTAAACACTATGTACATAGTATGTGTAGAGAAAGTAAAATTAAATACATTACAAATAAAGAAGTTGCTGTTTATTATTGCAAATTATCTGCTTTAATGTAAATAAACTTTTTGTAGAACTGATGTTAAATTTGAGCCTGAAGATGTCATCCCTGACTTCTCTACTGCATTACTGGAGAACAACATGGAACAGCCACAGAAGGAAAAAAAGAATGTAGAACCTAGCAAAAATGTGGAAGAAGAGGAGTCAGCAGATGCACCTGTAGCAGATGAACATTCCAAACCAACAAATATTTCTCAGGAGAAACACTTGAAACAGTCCCAAAAAGAGAAGAAAAAGAAGCATATTTTCCAAGAGGTTACAGGTGAGTCTTTCCTTGAGCTTATTTTATGACTAAACTGTTTATTATTTGTATAAAAATATAAATTGTGAGGAGTTACTGTTTTTCAGTGGAGTAATGTAGATACCATAAATGTAAAACCCTTCTTATTCTAGGTAGAAATGTAAAATGTAAACATTTTAGATTTTCTGTTTTTTGCAATTTTGCAGTTTTTACCATGTACATAGATAGTGTATAGAGGAAGTATTGTATTCCACCCAAAAATTTGATACTGAGATTATGCCGGAAATACATGTTTTAGGATCCCCTGAATCCAAAAAAAGCATTTTTAGAGAAAGGTCCATGTGTGTGTGTGTGTGTGTGTGTGCATGCATGCAACATAGCTCAAAAACAAAAATGCTGTTAAATACCAAATTTGGTATTTAGGTATAGTATCTTCCAAGGATGCGACACGAAGATTTTCAAGAAAATCCCCCCACCACAAACTACCCTTTATATGGAAAAATTTTCGAAAATTTTGATTTTCTTAAAAATGGCTCTAACGATTTTGATATTAAAGTTATTTGTACCCCAAATAAAATGTATATCTTGAATTTTCTGGGAATAGCTTCTGAAGACTTTATTCTGGATGAATTTTGCCGAATTTTGCATAACTGCTAAACCGTAAGAGATGGACAAAAACTTACCACACAGAAAATTAATGCACGTTAAAACACACAATTTATGTTATATACATTTTTTTTTTTTTGGAGTTGATCATTTTAAGATATTCCTTGTTATTGGTTTCCGCTTTGAAAAACTTATATTTTTTTCTCATACAGGAAGTTGTCAACTCCTGTCCATACAAAAAAGGAACTACAGTCACATAGCAACCAGCTTTTGACTATCACTTTAACTTGCAGCACTCGCTTATTTCGCTTCTACTTACAAGGAAGCAAGTAATAAGACTATTTCTGCTAATTTTCTCTCGATTAGCTTGAAGTAAATAGAAGTATGCGCTTTTTAACAATAATTTGTTGCAGAGATGTAGAGAAAGTCATGTGAATGGAACACATCAGATTTTTTATATTGATACTCTCATTCTATACAATTGGCTGTTTTTACTTTCTTTACATGCACCATGTACATAGTATAGAGAAGATAATGTATTAAACCCAAAAATTCATAACCAAGAATGCACTGGAAATACATGTTTTGGGATCCCCTGAATCCAAAGAAAACATTTTTGGAAAAGAGAGAGTGTATGTGTGTGCATGCATGTGTGCGTGTAGGGGGAGGGGGAGCTCAAAAATGAAAAGTCCATTAAATCCAAAAATTGATATTTAACTTCAGTATTTTCTAAGGAAACAATCCAAAGATTTTTAAAGAAAGCTCCCCCATTCCCAAGCAATACCAATACAAATAATAAAATAATAACAAATAATAGCAATACTATATTACAGATAGTATTTATTTTTGAATGCATAGAGAGGAACAAATATAGAAATGTTAATCTTCAAATGTCTGTTTGCAACACACCTATTGCTCTAAATTTGTATTTATATGATGAAGCTGTTTGTTTCTTTGTATTTAGTATTAATTCCTGAATTAAGTGATGAAGAGGAGATATTTGAGTGTGCAATCTGTGGAAAACATTTTAAGCAGAAATATCTTCTTCGGAAACATCTGAAACGTCATGCAGGGGCACGACCTCATGTCTGCAGCACATGTGGACGTCGTTTTGCAAGCAACTGTAATCTGAAAACACATCTGCTGTCACATACTGGCCAGCGGTCACATGTGTGTGACACATGTGGAAAGCAGTTCACACTTGCCTCACATTTGAAGTATGTATCTCTGGTTCATTTACTAGATGTGCCATTTTTCTGTGTGCACTTCTTTAGATTAGATTAGAATAGATTGTATTCTGTAGGGTCATGATGGCCAAGCAGGCCTTGAACGTAGAATATGTCAAAGCATACAAAATTACTCACACCAAGTAAAGAACAAGGGATGGGTAGACTGTCTCAGAAATAACCTGGAAAGTAGTGGGTTAGGGGAAATCTGGAGAAGAAGAGAAAATAATGTGAATAACTTCTGGAAGTTGGCAAGGAAAAGATTTGAGGATATAGAAATACAAAAAATATTTAGTGAAATAACTGAAAAGAGATCTTTAGTTTTCTATATACCAATGAAAGTCTCATGGGGAAGGGAAAAGTACATTGATGTGACAAATAAAGAGGAGCGAGAAGGTATTGCATGGCTGAAAGCAGGAGTATGGAGATTAAAAGGTTTAAGAAAAGGTATTCCACAAAATCAATGTCCTCTATGTGGCGGAAATGAAGATATGGAACACATTTTATTTAAATGTAAAGGGACTGAAATTTGGAGAAAAGAGTATATTAATAAGAAATGGTTTAAAATAGATAGAAATGTAGCAGTAGATGAAATGTTTCAAAAAGATAGTAAGAAGATTGGACAATTCTTATGCAAAGGGAAAAATAAATGGATATGGACAGTAAATAGACAAAATGGTGTAATAAACTAGAATTAATAAACTATTGTAAAATATGAGTATGACCGGTAAAGAGCCAGGTCTGAACACCGGTCATATTCACCTGTATAAAGCTTAGCATAAATAAATACAAATATAACATTAAAATTCTCACATTACAAATAATAGTAAACATCATAAACTTTCAAGGGCATTAAAACCTTAGAGTGGTATTAAACATTGTCACTTGACTTCTATAGCCTATGTCACTACATATTGCTTACATTCTTATATATAAAGATGTCCACATTTAATTTTAAGATCTACATACTTAAAATGTTAAGTATGTACATAAAATAAAAAACAAAAGAATTTGAGTTGGTTTTTGTAACAGAAACATCACTTATTTTTACTTACTGGGATTGGTTCCAGGAACACTTGTTCCCATTTTCAGCCCTTAATGTTGAAAATGGGAACAAGTGTTCCCAGAACCGGTCTCAGTAAGTAAAAATAAGTGATGTTTATGTTACAAAAACCAACTCAAATTTTTTATTTAATCACATCACTGTCACAAGCTTCTATGCATATTTGCAAGTTTTCAATGTACATAAAAATTTGTTGATGTCATATCTAAATTGTTAGTTATTACCCTCAAAAGCACGTCGCCCTCCGTGGTGTAAGGGTTACCATGCTAACTTAATATACCCAAGGTCACGGGTTCAAACCCAGCGGAGGACAATGGATTTTTTCGGGCATAAAAATCCTTAGCATGGCTTCCTTCGGAAGGGAAGTAAAGCTGTTGGTCCCGTGTCGCAGATTTATGGCACATAAAAGAACCTCAAGCCTGACAGAGAGGCCTCTGAGCAAAATTAAGCGGTCTTTCACGCCCAGTATAGAATGGGATGCTGAGAACCACAGCAGTTAAAGAGCGTCCATAAATAACACTCCATTTCCATTTACCCTCAAAAGTACATATACATAGTATACATTTCAAATTACTGTGCTAGGATACATGCAATAAACATTAATTTTCTAGCTATTTAATGCAACAGTTACTAAATATAAAATAACTTCACTTAACTCTTTAGTCTGTGTTATAGTGTTTACATTCTTACTTATAAGTAATGTGTGTCAGAATTTGGTATTAAAATATACATTTTCAGATATTTAAATGTAAGTACATTTTCAGATATTTAAATGTAAGTACATTGACTTATTAGAGGCATTCAATGTTTGCATCTATACTTATATGTAAAGAGCATCAAAATTTGATATTAAGATATACATTTTCAAAATGTTTGGGACATTAAACATATTAATAACATGTATACATTGTTACTTACTCATTGTTAAAGTACACAGAGTTTACAATACTTTGAGTTACAGTACTAGAATATATGCAGTTTTATTATATTTCTATTTCACTTGAAACACAGTACAATTAAGATAAAAATCACTTCATTTGGTTTTATGGTTAGTGCTTCTTCATATAATGCTGCACTACAGGAAAAGACTCAGGCTGATTATTGATTTGAATTTTCTTCTATAGATAAAATTACTTATCAAAAAAGTACTGTTTAAGAGAAGCTTTAAAAACACTGTAGTTGCTAATATTTTCTTGAGATTACAGGGGAGAGCACTAAATATTTTAGTTGTTTCATAGTATACACCTTTCTGGAAGCAAGAGAGTTTTACCATTAGGATGATAGATATTTCCCTTTAGCCTAGTGTTAAAATTATGTATTTCCATGTTTGTTATAAAGCTGTGCCAGTTATTGGCAAAAAACTTTAAAATTGAAATATGTATACCTAAGGTAAGGTTATAATACTCAGATTACAAAATAGTTCTTTGCATGACTGCTTACTATGAATGTTGCACTTTATTCATGTAACTTTCTTTTGTGATTGGAATGTGTGTTTGCTATCCACTGAATTAGCCAGCAAATTATTCCATTATCCATAATAATATGAGAAATAAACTAACTTGAAGTGTATTGATTGAATGAAAGTTAACCAGAGCTTGGATGGCATAACCTGCTGCTTTAAGCTTAAGTGTGATGTTGTTAATATTCAACTTCCAATCTAATGCTTGTCTGCTGGAAGACCTAGAAATTATACTTCATTAGGTTGTTGTAACAATGCTGGTTCCTATTTCTAGATGGGTTGCTGATGAACTATTAGTTATGAATTCAACTACTTTTGTCTTTTCAAGGTTTACTGAAAGTTTATTTGCTTTAAACCAATTTGATATACAGTTTAGGTGATAATTTAGCTTTATAACACAATTTGCAAATAGATAGATATTAGCAATATTGTTTCTGTACAATGGTAGGTCATTTATGTAAATTAAAAACAACAGAGGACCTAAAATTGACCCATTGAAGCTATGTTTTATTAATTTCCAATTTGGGATACTGCTGTTATACTGACTGATTGTAATTGCTAATTTCAACCATTTGTTTTCTTTCTTCTAGGAATGATATAAACTAATTTAAATTTTCACTTTTTATTCTGTAAAACTAGTTTTGTCAGGAGAACAGTCATGGCAGGATGACCCATGCGGACCTCCCATTAATAGAAAATTCAAAATACATGCCTTATTTATTATTTAGTTCTTTTTAAAATTTATATATTAATAAACATGTCCACTAAGACAATTTTTTAAGGTAACAAAAATTGTTCCACAAAGGGTTGATGAAGTGCATTTTTAAGGAATATGAATTTTTATATTCATTCAACTTTTTGTTTTGGGGTTTTTTCTCTCCCCTTTTCTTCTCTCTCAAATAAATTAAGTCTTCCTCTACTTTATTTCAGTGGAAAAATAGCATAAAGCAAGATGCAACTTCATCCAATTATTCTAGACTAATCTGTTCATTTTAGGACCCAGTTTTACCTTTAAATGTATTGAATCTTGTTTTTTATCAACTTGTATATGCTGTTTGTGTTAATGCATACAATCATATTAGTACAACTGTGTTTCTTTCTTTTAGAACTCATGCCACCGTTCATTCTGGAGCCAGGCCTCACATGTGCGAGATATGTGGGAAGAGCTACACTCAAGTCGGCAGTCTTCGCCAGCATGCCATGAAACATTCCGGAGAAAGACCCTTCATTTGTGAGATATGTCACAAGACGTACTCTCAGAAGAAGAGTCTTCAGATACATATTGCAACTCATACAGGCGCTAGACCCTATATATGTAATATTTGTGGTAATAATTTTGCACAGCCTTCATCCCTTAAGTCACACATCCGTTCACATACAGGAATAAGGAGGTTTGTTTGTTCTGTGTGCGGTGTAGGTTATACAAAAAAGAAAAATCTAGAAAAACATGTGGCTAGAAATATAAATTGTCAAAATGCTGATGAATCTGAGATTCGAAGTTCAGATACCAAGGACTAAGGAATGAAGTTATTTATTTAATAACCAGAATAACCCACAGTTTTGCTTGATTATCATTTAGAGTGATGAACTGACTCATCCCCTTTCCTTTCTGTTCTCATACTCTATCTCTCTGTCCATCCATGTATGTAATTTTCCTGAAGCAGTGTTGAAAACCGAACTTGAAAAGAAAATGAATTCCATGTTTTGAAGTTCACTGTGTATGTTGTGAAGAAATTACATGAAAGATGTTGAAACTAAAGAGCTTTTGTCTGTTATGCTAACAGTTAAGATCCATCACTCAACAATCATAAAAAGTGAAAACTTAATTTTGTTTTTATAACTGTGGTGACCAGAAATGGCAGTGGTTATGTACATTGTAAATATTTTATAGGGACAAGCAATAAAAGTGATAAATTAGCATAACATTTTTGAAATTTTGCAAATTGTGGGAATGGTTTGTTAAATTAGCTATAGTAATTAAATGCCTTCTTTCCTTTCTCAATTATTACTCAAGGAATTATCCTCTCTGTGGACTAGTTTTGGAACAACTGTACCTTAATGACCCCAACACCCAACATGGGTATAAAGTACCTAGAAGATAGAGAAGGTATTGTATTCCACCCAAAAATTTGATACTGAGATTTCATTAAAAATACTTGTTTTAGGGTCCTCTGAATCAAAAAATGCATGTGTGTGGACAAAAACAAAAAGCCAGTCAAATACCTGGTATTTAATTTCAATATCGCCCAAGGATGTGGCATAAAAATGCCCCTCCCCCTCCACACAACTACTCTTTACATGGAACATTTTGATTTTCTCAAATGGCTCTAATGATTTTGATTAAAATACCATATGCTTAAACTATTTTTATGAAAATGAAATGAATTTCTTGAATTTTCTGGGAATAGCTTCTGAACACCTCTTCATTCTGGATGATTTTTGCATAACTTTTGTATAACTGGTAAATCATAAGAGATAGGCAGAAACTTATTACAAAAAAATGTAAATCTCGTTAAAACTCACAATTTATATTGTATACATTTTTTTGTAGAGAAAACCGTTTACAACATATTCCATGTTATTGGTTTCAATTTTAAGCTCTCAAACTTTTCTCAAATTGCAAGTCATCTTTCTTTCCATCACTTTTGTTTACTCTTAGCAAGCAAAGAGAACCAAATTACAATTGTTTCACTTAATAACCATCTTTAAAAGATTTTACTATTGCTCTAGTCTGGTTCATTTCCTTATTTCCCTTCTACTTACAAAGCAGCATCTAATGTTAATGAGACAGATTCTGCTAATGTTTATCTTGATTAGCATAATGTAAATAAAAGAATAATCTTTAAAAGGAAAGTTTGTTTGCAGAATAGCTGGAGAAAGTCATGTGAATGGAACACATCAGATTTTTTTTTTCCCCAGGTTTTTCTTATTCATAATAGCTGACATACTGGAGAGGTACCCTAAAATTGATCTGGAATGTTTGCTTCCCAAATTTCCTTTTGCAGTTACTTCGTTTCATGTATTAGCAGAGTCTACCACTTGTTGTGTTGCATCTAATAAGAATGGGCATTAAACACATGCTAAAATAAATCTCTAATTTGTAATAATGAGTTGGACTGTATTTCTTACTTGAACAAGTTTTGGAAACAGTTTGTTTCCATTGTCAGCATTTATAAACTGGCGAAACAAACCATTTCCAAAACATGTTCAACTAAGAAATACAGTTAAGTGATGTAGTGATAACAAGTACACACACCCATGCACGCACGCACGCACCCACACCCACTCACTCTCTCTCTCTCTCTCCCTCTCCCTCTCTCGCTCTCCCTCTCCCTCTCCCTCCCCTCCCCCTCCCTCTCCCTCTCTCTCTCGCTCTCTCTCTCTCTCTATTATGAGTTAAGGCTCAAAGCCCAAACTCTGGGATATAGATCATGTCAACAATTACATTTATTCATATTTATTAATACATTTATTTTTTACAAATAATGACTCTGACAATGAATTTTCAGAGGTGTCAGTTTTGCATAATTTTCAATTACATGTCTGTTTCCAAAAGTCTACCCATACACTTGTATTCTTAGAATATTCATGTTTATTATATTTACAATGTTACATTATTACCAGTATTTTTTAATTGAATGAAATCCTCCTCTGTATAGAAGGTATGAGTAATAAGGTATCTAAACTTGTGTTTGTTCATTTGCAATTCTTTTATAGAAGAGAGAAGTGAATTAAACAAAACTATTCCTTTGTAGTAAACCCCTTTTTGGAATAACTGCAAATTATTTGTTGGTCTATGTAAGTCCTGCCTATGTCTGGTCTCTTTGTTATGAATATCTGTATTTTTTGTAAACTTTTCTGGGTTGTTTATTACAAATGACAGTATGGCTAGAATATATTCACAGCCTAATGGTAAAATTTCAAACATTTTGAAGAGTGGCTTGCAGTGAGTTGATCGTCTTTCCCCTGCCATTATTCTTATTACCTTTTTTTGCATAATATATACTTTTTTAACATTTACCGAATTTCCCCAAAATATTATTCCATAGGTCATCAATGAATGAAAATATGCATAATAAGCTGTTTTTAGTATGCTCTTATTTATAAGCTGAATTAAAGATCGGATTGAAAAACATGCCGAGCTCAGTTTGGGTAAGATATAATCAATATGGTTCAAAATCTTCTCGGGCTTCTTTACCTGGCTAGAAGCCCGAGAAGATTTTGAATTAATACGTCGCCAGGAAAGCTTCAGTTCTTATTTTAATCAATATGGTGTTTCCAATTCATGTTACGATCAATCATAAGACCCAGGAATTTTGTATTACAGGCTGCTGCAATCTGGTTATTTTCATGTTCTATCCTTAGGTCTGCCATGTTTTTATGCTTTGTGCAAAAATTAATGTAGTTAGTTTTTTCAAAGTTTATATGGATTTTATTACTTTCAAACCAATCATTTAGTATTTTGAAAATTTTATTAGATGAATCTGGGAACTGACTGACATTGTGTTCTTTAATTATAATAGTTGTGTCATCCGCAAAAAGAACTGGATAGGCATTGTTGCTTATTACTGCAGGTAGATCATTTATATAAACTAAAAATAATAAGGGACCCAGAATAGATCCTTGTGGGACACCGTGCTTTATTTCACACCATTCAAAACATGCATTGCTGTTATTTGAAGTATTTATTATAGCCTTTTGCTTTCTTTTTGATAAGTAAGATGCAATCCATTGATACCCTATGCCCCTAATTCCATAGAGTAATCATTTTGATAGAAGTATTTCATGATTAACAAGTCCAACTCATTACTATTAATGATAAACACATCACTGTTATTAACCTTCTACTTAATATTATTAAAATCTCTAAATGTTTTAAAAATAGTTTATTACATTTTCAGTCTGAATATGATCTAAATTTAAAAGTGATAAAGAGAAAATATTAAAAATTAAAAATATTTTGAAAAACAATGATAAGTTACAACACAAATTCACAACTCTACTTTGACATATGCATATATGTGACATATTATTTTACAGTCTATAAAACATACACTTTTGCAACACTCAGTTGTGTTAAAATGTTAAAAACAAAAACACCCAAATTATGATTTAATTTTAGCTTCAAAACTTGCAAATATACATAGAAGCTTGTGACAGTGATGTGATTAAATAAAAAATAAAAGCATTTGAGTCGGTTTTTGTAACACAAACATCACTTATTTTTACTTAATGGGACTGGTTTCGGGAAAACTTGTTCCCATTTTCAACCCTAATCTTTCTTTGTTGGCATCAACGATGGGGGTGGTGGTGTATCAATTGTGGAGGCATCTGTTGCTGGATCTATGAACTTCCAAAGGTTGCTGTATGGTGGCAAATCAAAATTCATGATATGGCTCTTTTTCTTCATAATGTAGATCTTCTCCCAGACATCTAATTCTGTGGGTTTATATGCTGGTTTTAACAGTTTTATATTTGGTGTGATTTCGTGTCCTGATGTCCAAAAATGATAGGCAACTGTTGATTTTCTATTTGTTTGTATTTTAGGTTTCTCATTTGTTCTTTTAATCTGGTCTCCAAACTTCTCTTTGTCCTTCCTATATACACAAGATTACAGTCTGAATATTTAATTTCATAAATTCCCGGTTTTTTGTCTGCAGGGATGGGATCTTTTAAATTTCTGCCCAGCAGTTTCTGAATGCTTAGTTGTTTTTTAGAGCTAAGGTGATGTTATAATTCCTGAAGATTTTCTGAAGTTTGTCTTGTGCCCAAGGATGATAGGTGAATTTTCTGAATTGAGGTTGGTCACTGACGTTCTGTAGGGTGGTTATGTGTGTTATGTGGTTCAGTTTTGTGTATTTATGTATTTTCTTAACTACTGCACTTTTTTAGAAACCGTTGTTGGTAGCTGTTTGGAGTATCTGTTGGTATTCATTCTTCTCCATGGGAATGTGTACTAATCTATATGTTAAACTGTTCAGGACTGCATATTTGTGTGTTGTAAGGTTGTAGCTATCAAACTTTATGTGGTTATCTGTACTGGTTGATTTTCTATGTATTCCAAATGTCAGGCTATGTTTTTCTGTTCTTATTATTCTGATGTCTAAGAATGGTAGGACTCCTTCCTGTTTAGTCTCAATAGTGAGCTGAAAGGACTTGTTTTGCAAGTTAAGAAGTTTGAGTGTATCGTTTAAGAGTTTTTCTGGAACTATGGCGATGACATCATCTACATACCTATACCATTTTTTGTATATATGTGGGAATGCCTCAGTGAAGTGTATTTCAAAATTACTCATGTATAGGTCGGCTAGGAATGGTGATAGAGGATTTCCCATTGCTAGTCATGTTGTTTGCTGGTAGCATTTATTCTTGAATGTGAAGTCGTTCTGTTTTACACATAAATTGGTTAACTGGACAAGATCTTCTATTTCCTCTGTTGGTATGTTTATGCTTTGTAGCCAGGTTTTCAGAGGTTTTTGGAGTTTGTCTATGGGTATGCTGGGGAATAGGGAGGTGACATCAAAGGATACTATCTTATCTTTAGGTGAAACACTGACATTTTTCAGGTGATTAATCTGTTCCAATGAGTTGATACCCTTTTACTATTGAATTTTGGGAAGGAGTTGAATTTTTGTGTGAACCATTTGGAGAGTTTATATGTGGGTGCATTGATATTATCTACTATGGGTCTCATTTTGTTGCCAGGTTTGTGAGCTTTTGGTGGGCATACAATCTGGGTATGGTTGGTAAATCTGGCTTTAATTTGGATTTCTCTTTTTCTGTTATGGTTTTGCAATTTGATAATGTTTTTTGTAAAATTTTTATACTTTTATTTAGTGGATTGGATATTTCTTGATATTCCGGATTATTTAGCAAGGATTCTATTTTTTGGTTGTAATCTTCTTGGTCTAGTACTACTATTTGGTTGCCTTGTCTGATTTTGTGTAAACAACTGGTTTTTGAGTTAAGGATTTTATGATTTTTTGTTGCAGAGTTTTTCTTTTTATTCTTGTATGTACTTGGTCCAAAATTGGTTCACATTGCTTCTTAATTGCTTTTTGGTCTATATCTTTTAGGTGGCTTGTGGCTATTTCTATATCTGCTACTAAGTTTTCTGTTTTTTTGCAATAATCTACACACATTTTTAGGACTTTGTTGAGAATGGCTAACTGAGATTTGTTGAAAGTTTCGTTTTTGGATAAGTTTATAACATGGTTTTCGGGAGAGTCAAAATTAAGGGTTGAAAATGGGAACAAGTTTTCCCAAAACCGGTCCCAGTAAGTAAAAATAAGTGATGTTTGTGTTACAAAAACTGACTCAAATTCTTTTATTTGTTATTAATTTTAGCTGTTGAAGTTCACACTTTTGCAGTAGTGACTCATGAGTATATAGTTTGGGTGTTTAGTCAGATACTCCTGAAAGTATGAAATAACATTTGCTGCATAATACTTATGAACAAATTGATACTTTCCAGCCACACCTAACAGCATAGCAGCAGCAACAGCAACAACAGCAGCAGAAGATGATGATATACGTCTGAATAAAGAAAGGTTCTTTTATGAATATTTGTTATTGTGTACATTATTAAGTACACCATGTTAGGGAAAAAACAAAGTCATGTATAAATTAAATGTATCTAGTTGAGATTATTGATGGTATGGAGAAACTGTGAGAATATTCTGCACTTCTGTACCTACCAAGGACATTTACTTACACATGGATCTTTTTCTAAAAATATTTTGTTTTCATACAGGGGACTCTAAAACATGTATTTTCAATGAAATTTGATATAAAATCTGTGGGTGAAATGCAACACCTTCTCTACCTATGTACTATGTATGAAGTGCAGAAATTAAGAATTAGCCAGAAAAGTCTGAATTCTTTGAAAAATGGCCAAAATTGCCTCAGTTGTTATGAAAAATGGCTGAAAATCTTAAATGACTTTTTGCACAAACTAGTGGCTAACAGTTGCTTAAACAAGGCTAGATATGCCCACAAATATCGGCATCACAGGTTCGATCGGTATAGACATCCACTTCTAATTTTATTTTTTCTTCTCTTGTTTTCGTGCAGAGCAAACAAAACTATAAACATGCATTGCAACCATTGGGTTAGTGTAGGTTAAGTTTTAAATTAGTTGGGAATAACTGTGGTGAATAAATACAAGTTAGTAAGTTCACATTACAATGCCATTTTATCTACAACTTGTCTCAAGTTTAAAAAACAGTACTGGAGCTAAATGGGAACCTTCTGTGTCTATCTAATGCATACATGTTGCTGCTAGCCTCCTTTTCTACTCTTGTGCTATTGCCAAGTTATTAATAACATGGTATAAATATTCATTTGTTATAATTTTCAGGTTTAAACAAATTGGATGGTATTAATAAAACTAAAACCAAATCATGACACACAAGCCATGGCTTACAACAAAAGTGAGTCATTGATAGGAGTGAATCGCAGATTTGGTGTTAAAAGCTTCCCCTCCATGCTGAGTCTTGGCTCTGTGATTTTGAGTCTCTGACTCACGTTTTTTTGTCTTGCTGCTCTTCAAATGCATTATTGTTGGGCAGCAGTAAACATTTAATTTAGCTTAGGTATTTTTGTGGTAGAAAATCTATCAGAATTGACTGAATCAGTTTGCATCCTGATTTGTGAGCTTATAACTAGTGATAAAGAGGTGTTGAGCAAATCTCAGCTGCCTGAGAACAAGAAGGAAAAGGCGTCTCTATGAAAAGTGCAGTAAAAACTAAAAGAAAATCAGAATCTTTGTCAAACAGAAGCCAAACAGGGAAAATATAAGAAATATGAAAAGCAGCTTAAAGTGGATAGTAACCAAGCCCATAGCCCGGAAGAAATGAGAAAACTAGTTTTAGACCTTATTCAAAGTGGATCAAATCCATCTGTAGTTTTTTAACGAGTTAGAATAATAAATAAGACTTTTGATTAGCTCCAATTTATTAATGTTACTGATAAAACTCTCTTTTGTGAAATAATTTGAGGTTACAAAACTCTTTGCTATCTTTGAGATTTTACAAGAATGTAAAATAATTAAAATGCATGCCACAACAATTAACAGGGAATAAAATAAATGTTAATCTACAAGAATAGACTATAAGCATTTGAAATAGTTTGCAATAATCCATTTATATTTTAATGTAAATTTAATTGCTTCTTTTATTTTGGAGTAGGAGAAGAAATTGGTTTTGATTACCCTCCAGCAAATCTTGATGTCGTGAAATATACAGAATTCCAAAAAAATGCAAGCATTTCATGATTAACCTCATCAGTAGTTATTGAGAAATTTATGCATGATCATCCTGCAGGATCCAGGAGAAACTGTGAGAATATTCTGCACTCTGTACCTACCAAGGACAGATTGGAGATGTGATTGATTGACTGACATCTGGGAGACATAACAAGATTGGACCTATCCAACTTGCCTGCACCGAAACCAGAGGCTTATTATGCGGTATCTCTCCCAGTTGTGCTAGTTCAGCCCCTAAACATTTTCAGAAGTCCCTGAACTAGAAGCTTATAAGATACAATCACTTCAGATTATGAGCTCTCAAAGAGGTTGTATCATCTGATTTCCAATTCATCACAGTATAAAATCAGGTGCAGGGCAGTTTCCTCTTCCCTGTTACACAACCTGCACTTAGGGGACTCTTTCAATCCCCATTGTGTGCAGATGTTTCTTAAAATTCCAATTGCCAGTCATAAGACTGACCATTAGTTCAACTGCTTCCTGTTAAGTTTCAGGATGGCAGTGCTTCGGCGTGGACATGATTTAGGCAACATAAGTTTGCCATTTCACTGCCTTGGTGAAGTCTAAGCAGCAACATGCTGTCTGTGAACTCAGTGCAGCAGCCTAATTGTATGAGTCATTTTGGATATGCCAATGACAGGTTCAGGTCCTACAAAAGAGGCCAAAGCTCCTGCCTTGGCTCATCTTGAGTGGCCAGGAACCCATGTCAAGGTAAATATGTTGTACTTCTCTAGTCGCAACAAGGCCTCTTGACAGTCCTTAATGATCTTAAATCTAATCACAGGTGCAGACAGTGCTTTCAGAGCCACCTGGCTGTCTGAATAGATGCAGATTCTATAGTTCTTATATCCTCTGCAAAAATTCTCCTCCAAGCAAGCCCTGATGACAAAACTTCAACCTGGAACATGGTGGCAAACCCACCTAAAGAAAGAGATTTGTCCAGTCTTGGCTGAACCCTATATAT
Source organism: Hymenopus coronatus (assembly GCA_030762935.1). Lineage (NCBI taxonomy): Eukaryota > Metazoa > Arthropoda > Insecta > Mantodea > Hymenopodidae > Hymenopus > Hymenopus coronatus. The sequence goes on along the minus strand of CM060895.1, from coordinate 96,561,736 downwards.
TCCAGTACCGGTGCAGTCATTCATCTTCGACCCATTGGTGAACCAGATGAGGTTTCCATTGGTGTTTATTTTCCTTCCCACACACCCTTACTTTCGATTATAACTTCAAAAGACTTACAAGAGTACTAAGAAGGCAAAGTGTGGTCTATTGGCATATAAACAATCAAACCAATGTGTACTTCACACAAAATACAAGTGTGAGTTCCTAGGAGATCAAAAGATGCCCAGTTATGGCAGATTGAAGTCTTCAAGCCCTCACTGCTACCTCCATTTGCCCTGTAGATGTAAAGGAGGAATGTCCAGCAAAGTTTCCATACCTTCCTATAGCTCCTCAATGGCTGTAATTTTATCCATTACAAATGATAGGCCTGACAATGGTGATGTAAATCCAATGCATAAGTTTGGGGCTTAATCCCCAATTCTTGCCATAGGTTCTTCTAGAACTCATAAAAGCTTTCTTTGCCCTGGAGCAAGTGTATTTAAACTGAAAGTCCAAGTTAGTTTGGAGTCTATATCCATCCCCAAATACTTGATTTCCCCTTTAACTGGTATAATCTCATTAAAGAGTTGAACTTTCCAGTATTTTTCCTGGCTGTGTTTCCAAGTGAATAGATTCACCAAAGTGTTGTTAGGATTGACCCCAAGATCCTGCTTTTGGCACCATCCCCGAACAACATCTAGTACTCTTTGTGCAAGTCTAATGCCACTCCAAAACTGCCCAGTATTACAATGACTAAATCATTCTAAGCCTGTTAGCATTTAACAACTTGATTAGTTCATTCACACCAGGTTCCACAATAAGGGGGACAAAATAGTCCTTTTTGGACAGCCTCTAGTGGTTTGAATAACTGAGCTCTATACCATGCCATTTGGCAGCTCTAGTCATGGAATTAAGGAGCGTATTGTTGGAGGCCCCTTCAATATCCAAGAAGATGCCCAAGACAATCTCTTTAAAGTGCAGTGCTTCCTCTACCCTACCAAGTTGGTGAAGGGTAGTCTCATAGAGCTTACCTGGTAGGTATGATGTTTAGGATGTAGAGGGCTGAAGTTAATCTCTTACTCTTAACATACATGTCTATTATTTTTTCCAGTGTTTTCAGGAGAAAAGAAGCAGACTGATGGGTCTCACATCCTTTGCCGACATATGATCTAGCCTCCCTGGCTTTGTTACGAAAACCAATATCTCCAAACATTGGACCTAAGACCCCACTGGCCCTGAAAATTCTATCTCATCAGTTCTTCTGCATGTGGTAAGAGAACAGGAAAACTGCCATCTGGACCAGGCAACTTTTACTGTTTCATGTTCACCATGGCCCATTGGATTTTGGAGTAATTAACCCTTTGTTGCCTGTTGGTACCTATAAGTTCCACTTGTTTTAAGCGTAACTATATAAATAGGGTTGTACTCTAGGATTAATTTCATGCTATACTAACCTTCAACCATAAACGACAAGTAGTCAAGACTGTTTTATATTGTATACAATTTTTGCCCTAAAAGTGCAGTGATTTTTAAATAAACAAATGAGTAAAACCACATAACTACAGTCAAATGTAACCCGATTAGCTTCCAAGCATCACACCAATTAATTTACTTGGGCTCTCCCCATCCTTTACCACAGTCACTGAGATTTCAACTTGCAACGTTTAGCTTTGAATGGATCACCTAACGCTCATGGTCATTTGAACCACCTTTTTGGTAGTGCCTTTGGCAGGATTATGAAAACTGGTTTGGAAGAATTTAAACTTTTAATTAGGAAGAAAAGGATTAATTAAGGACGACCCTCATTTATTTTCATTTGTATTTTCTCTATTATTTTATATTATAATTTTATAGGTTTATGCGCATCAATTTTTACTAGAACTGCAGTTTTAAACTTGAATTAAAGGAAAAACAGCATATGCACTATACTAATGCAGGCAATTAAGGGTTAATATGCTCCTCCCAGTCACCACAGAGAGATGCGAAAGTGCCCCTACCTTCTGGGACATAAGTTTGGTCCGGGATGGCAATTGCAAAGCATTGTGGAAAATCAGCATCAAGGAGTATCTCCAGTATTTTTCTCGCTGTCCTTGTATAATCCCCCTGTTTCATTCCTTAAAGTACTACCTATATTGGTGGGGATTTTAGTAAGTACTTTGTGGCATCTGACACAAGCTGTGAGTGCTCCACTTCCTCACAAAATTGCCCCCAAGAGACTTATTTAGCCATTTTGAATGCTATGTTGTATCTGTTGATGGCAGCTTGATATTTTGTCCGTTATCCAGTTCTTTTCTCTGAGTTAAAAAGTCTTCTCACCTATTTCTTCATATTAGCCAGATTCTAATTCCATCAGGGTACTGAAAGAGAAATGGAGTTTTATTTATGGATGCTCTAACTATTGTGGTTCTCAGCATCCCATTGTAAATTGGGCTTGAAAGACTGATTAATTTTGCTCAGAAACCTCTTTATCAAGCTTGAGGTTCTTTTATGTGCCGTAAACCACCAGGGTGCAACCCAATTATTCATGATAACTGGACAGCTGCCAAGATATGAGGTCATTACAGCTAATATTAATTGATCAGGTACCTTCTCAATGTTGTTTGTGTTGCTAACTGACTCCTTCACCTCACATAGTTACATCATGAAGCTTTTCTTATATAATTCTCAGCCTGTCTTCCTAGGATTTCTATAAGTGTACCCAGCACCCACTTCTATCTCAAATTTAATATACATGAGATCACAAACTTAAGGTTCAATTGCCACATGCCATTTTTTGACATTTGCCCCAAATACATACTTATAGTAATGTGAATAACTTCTTCCCCCTTAGAGTTGTGCAAGGTAAGCTTTTAACCACTATTTAAGATCTCTTAGTTATTCTCTACCAGGAATTCAGTTTCTACTATTGTTATTTGTGCTGACCCACAATGTATTGTGGGCATTAGAATCACAACTAATCAGTAGTTGCCCCTTCAGCCTGTGTGCAGCTATGAACCATCTGATCTCCTGAGAAGGAGGAAACTTGTCGTCATAGGTATGCTGAAGCCAGGACAATTTCCCTATTGTGTCCTCCTATACGCTGTTTTGTTCTGATGGCCACTAAGTCCTTAGAGCAAAAATCTATCATAGGCAGCTATGAGAAACCATTTTGTACATAAATGCAAGTTTTGGGTTTTTCCTCTTGCCTGGCATATGTTAAATTGCCTCCAGTCTCACCGAGACCTGATACACCACCCTTATATAGACAACATTCCTGTATGAGCACCACATTTATCTCCTGACATTTCAGAAGTCAACTCAGAGACATTTCCTATTTGCCTATGCTATCTTACGTTTTATTCCTAAGTCGCCCTCCGTGGTGTAATAGTTACCATACTAACTTCATAGCAGGTTCAAACCCAGCACAGGACGATGGATTTTTTCGGGTGTAAAAATCCTTAGCATGGCTTCCTTTGGAAGGGAAGTAAAGCCGTTGGTCCCGTGTCATAGATTTACAGCACGTAAAAGAACCTCAAGCCTGACAGAGAGGCCTCTGAGCAAAATTAAGCGGTCTTTCATGCCCAATTTAGAATGGGATGCTGAGAACCACAGCAGTTAAAGAGCATCCAAAAATAACACACCATTTTTTTTTTCTATTCCTAATAAATTAGGAGGTGTAATTGCCCTAGTTATATCAATTGCAATCTTATTTTATATACTTTAACTATTACAAATTCCCAATTAATCAATATTTCAAGTGAAGGTGTAGTTATATATAAGTTGAATAATGGATTACAATAAATTTTATTTATAATATAGATTATAATCGAAAATATAATTTGAAGAAATTATATTTTCAATACCTCTTCCCTCTGCTAAGCTGCAGGGACCTATCATCTAACTCCAACACACAGTTTGACCATTCTCTGCCTTTTGGTTGATGACACGCCAGTGTTCTGTGGATATTTTCTAGTTCCATACCCAGATTTTCTCAAACAGAACCTTTGGAGCCACATTTTTCAGCAGTTTGGCACCCATAGGGACTGCTTTGTGGTCTTGAAAAGCCTTACTGCTGGCTTAACCAGCAACTTAGTTTTCTCCCACGATGCTATCCCAGGTACTGTCTCCATCAGCCAAGTGGTGGTCTCTAACCCTTTGCAGGCAAAGATCAGAGCAACTTTATCTAGATAAACTCTCCTGAATTTGAGATCAGAATCTAGTACAATTTTATCAAAGAGAGCCATCTGTAGTTCATTCTCCTGTTGAGTAATGTCAACAATGCCATTTGAAAAATTGAGACTGCATCACTGTAGTTGTAGTCCCTGTTTCCTGCCTTGGTTTCTTTGAAATCGGCAATCACCAGTGCTGAAAATATCTAGAGTCATGTCATCCCTTGCTCCTTTATTCCCTTGTCCTCTTCCTTCATCTTTATTTTGAAGGTTTTAGGTCCTTAGATTCCCTCCATTTGTCCATAGATAGCCATTCTTCACTTTCTCTATGTTTCTACTCTCTTAGGAGCTTTCTCCTCTGGGCCCCTGATAGAGACTTGATTTTCACCAATCTAACTGCTCAACAACTGTTTCCAATGCAGTACCACCTGGAAACTTAACCTCTTTGTCTTTCAAATGGATCCAGTTTGCATCAGGATGTCACCTGAGGATGAATTAATGGGTACTGGGGTCTCCTGCCTGTCAGGTTCTTCTTCCTTAAAATAGTACTTGTTGCCATAAATATCCCACAAGTAAGGGAATTAAATGTGCACACCAGCAGATCCCCAATCACTGGTGCAAAGCTACAGGGTGATTGCTTGGTATCCTGAAACTCCATCTGCAACACAACTGACCCTATGACACACACACTCAGCATGGAACACAGAACACCTTGGTGTTGGGTGAGTGCTTTAGTTTCCTCCTCCTTGTACCATCAGGCAGATTATTAATCAATCTGATGGCCCAAGAGAGGAGCACTTATCCCCCTCACCAAGAAAAGGATTTATCATGACAGGGGGTCAACCTCCCCCAATCATAAAAAAGCAGTCTTGAGGGGGAAGATAATACAACTGGAGATACAAGAGTTTATTTTTAAGGAACTACAAAGGCTGCAACAAAACACCTGCTTTTAAAAACTTGAAAACAATAGAAAAAAAAGAGAATAATAGCAGCCAAAACTACCTACATGACAAGAAAAAAAAAAACAAACAAACCAGCATATTTTCAAGAAGTTCACATTCCACCCTCAGACCTTCTGGAAATTTCAAAAAATCTTCAAAGAACATAATACAGGATGTTTAAAAAATACGGGGCATAATTTCAGGTATGTATTTCCCACATGTAGACAATCAAATTAGTTCATTATAACATGTGTCCGGAAATGCTTCATTTCCGAGTTATGGCCTTCACAGCATTGAAATTCACTGGAACGTTTTTATTTCCGCAGGTTGTTTTCATTACAGAAGATGTTCAAAATGTCCACCTCCTGCTTGAATACACACCTCACATCGATGTCTCATTGACCTGCGAACACGATCCCAAACTCCAGGAGTATTGCGTATGTCCTCACAACTTGCCACAATTCGATTCCGAAGGGATTCCAAATCCGGCACCGGAGACGAATAAACCAATGATTTTAAATGGCCCCACAAGTAGAAATCGAGAGGGTTCAGATCAGGTGCGCGTGGAGGCCAAGCAATTGGGCCACCTCTACCTATCCATCGATCAGGAAACCTTCGATCCAAGTACCGGCGAGCCGTAAGACTGAAGTGTGCACGAGCGCCATCATGCAAGAAGTGAATGTGTTGATGATTGATCAGTGGAGTGTCTTCGAAAACGTCACGTATGGTGTTTTCCAGGAAGTTTGTGTACGCCTGCCCCGTAAGTCTGTTTACAAGTACATGGGGTCCAACTAATCGATCACCAATGATACCGGCCCACATGTTGAGGGAGAACCGCACCTGGTGATGAGATACAACAGTTGCACGTGGGGTTTCATGCGACCATACATGCTGATTGTGGAAATTTGTTATGCCATCTCTTGTGAACTGTGCTTCATCTGTAAATAATACGACGGCAGAAAAGTTCGGATTTACACCACACTGCTGCAAGAACCACTGACAGAACCTAACTCGTGCAGGGTAATCTGCTGGTGACAGGGCATGTACACGTTGGAAATGATAAGGATACAAGTGATACTCGTTCAACAGTCTCCAGACAGTCGTATGAGGAACATTGACTTGCAACGCTAACCGTCGTGTGCTGATAGAAGGAGTCCTGTCCACAGCCTGAATCTCCTCCTGCACTTCTGGAGTTGTAGATCTTGGTCGTCCCCTTCCCAAACCAGGAGAGGTGAATGTTCCATACTCGCACAGACGGGAATGGAGACGTACAAATGTCTTCCGATCTGGACATTGTCCCTGTGGGTACCTCTCCTGGTACAAACGACGAGCCAGCGCAGCATTGCCGTCCGCCTTACCATACATGAAGTGTATTTCTGCCAGCTCTTGATTTGAATACATGTCGCACAGTCTTAACGTCTAAAGAACACTGAATGTAACCTTCCTCAGTATGAACTATCAGAGCGCCCTCCTAATGTCTCCGTTGACGGCAAAGACCTGCGGAAAGAAAAACGTTCCAGTGAATTCCAATGTTGTGAAGGCCATAACTCGGAAATGAAGCATTTCCGGACATGAACTATTTTGATTGTCTACAGGTGGGACTTTCAATGTTGTAAAGGCCATAACTCGGAAATGAAGCATTTCCGGACACATGTTATAATGAACTATTTTGATTGTCTTCATGTGGGAAATACATACCTGAAATTATGCCCCGTATTTTTGAAACATCCTGTATAATCCTAGCCCCACAAAACAAACAGCATAAAAAGCAAGTTAGGAAAAAACATTACCATCCAAGAAATACAGAATTTACAGAATCAACTGTGAAGACTGCAAAGAAAGATGAATAGAAAAGACCAAAAGAAACTGGAGCTAGATTGAAGGAACACCTAAGACTCAAAAAAAGGGAAAAAAAAAAAAAAAAAAAAAAAAAAAACACCAAATAGAAAAAAATCAGCAGTAGCATCACATCTCTGGAACTAAAACCACACGACAGAAAATAATGTATGTCGGGTAAAATCAGTACAACAACCAGTAGAATTGAACATATGGGATAAACTGTTTATGCTAAAAACAAGTCAAAATTAATTAACTTTAAAATTACTGCCGAAGATAACCCGCTCTTCAAGTTCATCAACCTCTACCACAGAAGCACAGAAGTCCTCCGAGGATAAATGTGAAGAAGCACAGAAGTCCTCTGGAAATTTGCATGTTAAAATGAATTTATATGACATAAGCGTTTTATTATGTGTTGAAAATACTTCTTTATAAGACTGCCAGAAACTTCATTGATACCACATGATTTACGTTTCAGACTTTTCATTACACCTACCCGTTCCAGTTCTGTGACTGGGTTTAAATACCTACTTGTTATATTCTTGCTGCAGCCACTGGAGCCTCGCAAAGTTCTGTTCGCAAAATTTTGCAAGAAAAGCAAAGAAATGAAAAGGAAGGATCCTTGTTTGGTATTCCTGGGAAAAAAGCATGTTGTCGCAGTCAGAATAACAAAATTGACGATTTTGACAAGAGTGTCATTCGAGAGGAGAGAAGCACAACAATAATGACTTCCGCAGAAACTACGCAATTCGATAACATTTCAAAGTGGATCTACAATCTTTCATTCATGATAAATAAATTAAATTTTAAATGGAATAGGCCTGAGAATTATCTTAATGAAGCATATACTTTAATACATTCCTCGTATTTTAGGCCCCTACGCATTAGCGCTAGTATTCCTGGTCTGCAGGTTTAGCCGAGTTTTCGAATATTGGTCCTGAATAAAAAACCCTTTGTTGGAATTTTGGCTAACCTGCTATTGTTGGTCATCATGAAGCGTTCAAAAATTCCAACATGGCGGAGAATGCTTTGTGGTAATTAGTGAAACTCATTTGTCCTATTACTCTTCAATTATATCTCGCACTACGTTATGGGATTACATTTTAAGAAGATTAGAGCAAAGAAATTTCTGTGCTGAATGTTCATACACGATTGAAACCTCGATCGGTATTTAGCAGAAACCGGGTCCGGACACGGGGCGTGCCGCTAGTTGATGTTTGTCATATTTAAAGATATATGAGGTTAAACCGGAACGGAGAAAGTTATCAACTATGATTAATTAGATTGGCTATGTCCGAAATTTTTAGGTATGATTACCTGGTAAAGTATTAGTATTTAACTATGTAATATGCAGTAAGTTGGTAGTTAGAAACACATTTGAAGATGATCACTCTTTAGTAGCAGCAAAATAGTTGTGCATGTACTTACAGGTTATGCAAATTATGTTATGATTATGGATGACTGTTCAAAGAAAACTATAGTTGAAATTGTGGACACAGCTAGAGAGTATGCTTCTAAACTGGAAGAGCTTATAAAAGCTGTAGATGGAGCTGAAGAACAAGTATGTATTAGCTCACTTTGTTCATTTTTGGGGCGATGGTTTAGGTAAATGCATGCGTAGTAAGCAATAATAGTACAATTTACGTAAAGTTGTGCTTCAGTGCACGTGGAATAATTGCAGTTTTAGTTCGGATAAAGAAATTACATTTTTTTACTATCTGTAGAATACTTCAGATAAGCATGAATAAATGTGTGCATTCTGCAGTTATGTTTAGCAAGTCGTTAAATAAATTGCTAATTCTTTGATACCTATAGTTCTGAGCGGAAACACTGCTGATATTTACTTTATCTGTGTTTCCTAGCTATTGCTGTTGTCATTCACAACTACAGAAGACTAACAAATAATGCCATAACTTAATGTATTGAGATTCCTAAACTGCAAAGCATAGCCCAGTGTTAAGGGCTATAAGCTGCAAAATATAGCTGAGGGATATTTTTTAGAAGTACTTAAAAGAGTGAAACAATTTGCAGGGCAGCAAACTGCAGAGCAATAACAGAGGCAGCTGAGAGGCTTGTGCATCTAAACTCATAATAAGCCCTGACATTTTACTACCACTTTCACTATGTTTCTATGGAAGTAAAGGTATCAAAGAAATGCCAACAAATTGAAAAGGAGCAATCATAGTATAGCACAGAATGGTTTGACAGATTTTGAAAGCAAGCAGAAGGTGGTGGCACACAGTATTCTAGAACCTATTTGTAAAGACAAAACATGCCTGCAGATATTAGAAATTTTATGGGAGTCACAGATAATATGATGTGCATTTTAGAATCTAGTGTACAATGTTTAATATGCATCACACCACAATCTGTGGTTTAAAACTGATGCAAAATGTTTATTTTGTTTTTCTTTTTTTATTTCAAATATCATTATTAAATACTTCTATTTTCAGGTAAATTCTAGTGCACAGACAACTCTCAAGAATATAGACAATGCCTTTGAATTAATTGCCTCAGCTGTGATAGAAGCTTTGCATAAGAGAAAAAATGAATTAACAAGAGAGGTATTGAAAATTAAAGAAGATGGTTTGAAACCTTTGAAGGAATGTAGAGAAATAATTCTTGAGAAACTTAAATGTACCCAAAACTATATTGAAGAAGGAAAAACCATTCTTAAAATAAGTGGAAAAAAGGGCATAGAGGAGAGATTGAGATTCAGTGAAAAAGCTTCAGAACTAGGAAGGTTGGTAGAATTATTTATATATAAATAAGATTAATATTGCCTGGCAGACTACCTTGCAGAAATAGAAATTGCTAAAAATCTGTCAATGTATATCATTAAGTCTTTTAAATGCGTGAAGGTTATTACAATGTTACCAGTTACTATTCTGCATGTTCATTGTTGTGAGAATTTGTAAACATTAAACATAGACAACCTACACATCGCAGACCAAGACATTTTGGAATAATGGCTCATTGCTGCATGAAAACTGGGACTTGAAAGGTTTGCAGAAGAACTAGCAACCCCAGAGTTAGCAACATTTCCTCTCTATTTCAGTTTTGTGCTTTGTTTCACGTTATTTTGTGTCATATTTGATTACTGCTTTGCATTGGTTATCTTTATAGTGCTACATTTCCTGTCTATTTTGTGCTTTATTTCCATTATTATTCATTTCTATTATATTTGTTTACTGCGTCATATCGCTTATTCACTTGTACTATATTTTGTTTGGGTTGTTTGTGCCTTCTGTGCATTATTTGCTATTTTATGATTTTCCATTGCCGCAATGTTTTGCATTATTACATTTTGCAACTGCATCAGCTATTTTTGTATTTTCTATAACTGCAGTGGTTTTTCTGCTCAACAATTGGTACCTGACATTACACATTAACAGCATCTGCCATGATATGTTGACCTCTGTGGTAGCATTATCTATACAAGTTCTCAAAGCTTCATTTATAGGAAATCAACATGTTTCAATACCTACCTTCCCAGGTTACATTTTACTTTTTCTAACATGTATGCACAACATTCATAGTAGACAGAGAAAGAATTGTATTCTACCCAAAATTTGATACTCAGATTTCACCGGAAATACACGTTTTGAAGCCCCCAAAATCCAAGAAAAGCGTAAAATGAAAAGTTGATTAAATACCAAACTTGATACAGAGAGCCCCGTTATTTGGAGGTTCCATGTACTTCAAGCTGGTCTTAAAATTAAAATTTTACATAAAACTAGAGTAAATTCCCATTTGTATACCTTGTGCACTTATATGTTTTGCTCACTTCTGAATTGTTACATTTTGAACTTTCTTTTTTCTTTTTATTTGTTTTTAATGATCGTATTTAATGCCCACTTTAACTATATATGACACTGCAGGTGATGACACTGATGATCAGGGAATGATGATGGAGCACCTATTGGATGCAATTATGGGGGAAATGGAGAACCCAGAGAAAACCCGCCCCTGCACTGCTATGTCCACCACAAATCTGCACATGAGGTCGCCTGGGATTGAACCCAGGCTGTCTTGATGAAAGGCGAGAGGTCTAACCACTAGGCCATGACATGGCCATAGTTTGATAGTGGAGCAGCTATTGAAAATCTTGTGAAAGGATTACATCAGATTTTTAATTTGCAATTTATTGAAACAATATGAATGATTCCTCCCCTAGAAAAAAGTGACTATGGCTCGATCTAACAGTTTGTTATAATCCTGAATTTTCTGTTGCACTTACTTGCATTTGCAATCTATCATAAAAGTATACAATGATGTCTTCTAAGTAAAAAACAGCAACTTACTTTGTGAATAATAATGAAGAAGAACAGTCAGTTAAGGCAAGTGAAATCACATTGTGTGTTACCACAATTGAAAACACAATATCAGTTTTAATTGTAATGCATAACTCATTCAGCATACGTTGGCGACAATTCCAATAGCATAGGTAAACTGCCTTTTGAAGAACAGAAGCTTCAGTAGGGAATGTTTTGCGATCAAAATGTGTAAGGAGTTTTTATTAACTAAAAACTTAATGTATTTTGAAAGAATTATAGGTCACAAAATAGTCCGATATTTGAAAAGGAATTTAACATTTTTTCAGTGATTACATTAAATTGGATATCCCCAATTGTCAATAACTTACTTGTGGCTAATATGACTAGCAGAGGGAGTTTTTTAAATTTCAAACAAAAAAATGTATTGCTGAAAAGGATAAAATTGTTTAAATTTGAAGCATGAGATTAAAATCACATTGAATTATAGCGTGATCTGTCAGGATTTTTATGGCCTTATAAGAGTAATGTAAGTTTTTTGACTAGTGCAGTTAAAAATTGCATATCTGAATATTATAGACCATAAAAATGCACCACTACTATTATTACATTAGAGGCAATTTTTTGTATTCAAATAAATGTTGTGTAAAAATATATTGTTATAATATGTGTGTTTTAGGGCAAAATCACCTTAGGTCTTTGAAATGTTAACACAGGATAAAGATATAAGTTTATTAATGTAAATGTAGTCTCTTTTTGCGAGTCAGTGTTTACAGTATTCTGCCAGCCTTCAAAAGTAGGGTGGGGAGTGCCCTTTATTATCATTCTTAAAATCTGGCAAGTCTACAACTAGCTCATATGTGTTTCAGTAACTACAGGTGAAAACACATGGCATGTTCAGCCTTATTCAGTTGGATACATATTTGTAAATTACTAATAAAAATACCCATTTATTTTAATATCAAATAATCCTTTTGTATCTCATATTTGACAATTAGCCCTTTCATAATGCAAAAATGGATGTGTATAGATTCTTGTGCATACATTCATTTAATGCTTATTTAGCCATAAATTATTTTAATTTTTCTCTTTTAAGATAAATTTAGATGTTACGCTGTGGCTAAGTTGTTAGACCTCTTGCTTTTCACCAATGCAGTCGGGGTTTGATATGGGGTTTGTGATGGGCAAAGTGGCATTTGGACAGGTTTTTCTCTGGCTTCCCCAATCATTCATTCCATCACTTGCTCCTCACTCTCATTCATTCTAGGAGTCAGGCTGGTCATCCCTCTTGGCCTCTCTCAGATCCAGAATCCATTTGATCCCAGGTGCTGCCATATAAATACTTCTGAGGAGGGTAAACAGAGGAAGATAAATTGCAAGTGGAATGAAGACAGCTAAACACTCTTTTTAGCTTCACTAACCTGTTTTTTATTCCACTCATGATTGATCTTGTGACTTCACTGTGCAAGATTCCAATTTAACCCATCTGGACATCATATAGAGGGAGTTAATTTAAACAAATTCTATAAGAGAGCAAGGGTTACCTTTAAAAGTTTGCTCTTGAATGGTACCCTCAAAATATGGATCAAGACAAAAAGACATCTTCATTTTCCTAGCAGATCAAGTTAGTTTTTATGTGAAAACTCGCTGTCAATTTCCATATCACTGTCATACAGCAAGAAGACCTCTATTTTCGGAAGTAATTCCAGAAATTTATATACTTCCTACACAAGTTGATTTACTAGTACAAGTCATGGTTTGCACTGAAGTATAACTATCACAAATGTTGTCTTCAATTAGCTAAAAGTGCAACTAAATAAATATTCAAATCCTGAATGAATACAGCATTTACAAATAACTCATAAGGTAGCTAAAATAAGCCTCAGCTAATATGCAAATTTGAAAAAATATTTGCTTTGTTGACATGTACGTACAAATGCTAAAAAGGTTTGGTTTATTTTCACACAGTAAAGCATGCAAGTATATTATTGCATGGTAGTATAAACTGAACCATAAGACCTTGAACTGAAGCAATTTTTTGCTAAGGCTGCTTTGTTCGTATTCTCACAAACTAGCTGATTCATGAATGAGCTGTGTTCCTCACACAGTACAACTTAGCATGCTAGAGAGAAACAAAATAAGCAATTTTCACCATTCTTTGATCGAGTCTCTACTTAGTTGATACTGTGGGTGTACATGGTCATTAATGAATTTTAAACCAGTTTTTATTTTCATTAAAATATTCAAATAGATGCAAATGTGCATCTAGAGATGTATTGCTAACACATTTAATCATTTAAATGTCTTGGCTGATTATTTGGCATCCATTCATATCCCGTGTGTGTTTTAATTAGCCATTGGGAAAAGATTAAAATGTAATGGATGTGATATTGTGCACATAATTTATTTTGTTCTTTTTTCTTTATTTTTCTCAGGATTAAAATAAAGTGTTTTGACTCATGTTCCGTTCAGTAAGTGTTAGAATAACCATGGGAGTAGATAGTACCAGCAATGTTTAATAATTTTATTATTATTATTATTCCTATAATACTATAATGTTAATATGGCTGCTTTTTACGTGTGTTGTAAACTTTTTCAGCTTGCCTGCAGTTCCTACCTTAGAAGAAGTTCCTGATATTTCCTTTCAGTGCCCTGTAGATTCTGTGAAGAGTGAATTTGTGCACAGTATTGCCAGATTGGGTGAAGTGTCTAGAATGGGCCCTGTGCAGATTACTGACGTAGAAGAGAAACCAGGGGCAGTTCTGGTACATTGGGAAGAGGTAACCACATTTTACATTCTCTACCACATACATAGTAAGTAGAGAAGATTTTGCATTCTACTAAAACAATTGATACCAGAACTTCAGCAGCAATACATTTTTTGAGAGAACCCATAAATTTAAAAAAGTAGCCTTAGATAAAGGTCCATATGAGTATTTGAACAGCATATTCAAAGATGAGAGTCATATAAAGTGTGCTATGTATCTTTAGTAGCAGATTGCTGAAAGAAAGAAAAAAATAATTCAACAACTTCATAGTATGGTTAGGGATGGAGAAGATTATAAAAAATGGATTGAGGTAATCCTCTAATGTAGGGTGCTAATGACCTTGGCAGTTGGATCGTCGTTAAATATCATTATCATCCCCTAATGCTACATCGAGTGGTGAATTAGGGTAGATGAATAAGAAGTATTTTTGTTCAGTATTGTCCAAAGATCCAATGCAATTTTCAAGAAAATCTCCCGATTCCTAATTGCCTTTGCGAGTAGCAATTTTGAATTTTTGATTTTATCAAAAATGACTTTTAACAAGTTTTGTTTAAATACCATAAATTAAAGTTTGTTTCCATGTCTGTCTTTAATAGTTCTGGGTTTAAACTTCCAGTGCAATACAGTTGTTAATGATGGATTATGGAAAGAAGCTACACATTCTGCTGTAATGTTCTTTGTACCTCCATACCATGTAGGAATTGCTAGAAATATAAAATGTTTAAATACCTCTGGCATGTAGTTTCATTTTTCATTCTTGATTTTATTATATTTAACATGTATTAAAACAGAGATTAGGCCCTTAATATGCTTTGCTGTGTCAATGAAATTTTAACCTAATTGAAAGTATGGGGTCAATCAACAAACAATACATTTCATGTCACTGTAGTTAAGGACTTGTTACTAAACTGTATTTCAAGATTGTTGAAATGTAAATAAACCGTAATAATCTTAATTTCATGTTGTCTATAGTGCAGTCCACAATCCTCACCTACATATGGAAAGTAAGTGACCACGGGAAGAGGTTTTGTTTCAGCACTAGTTTACTTAATGATTTAATGTTTAGGAATTGCTCAACAGTTTTGAAAATGTTAAAGGGGGTTGGTTACATTTTTGGAGTTATTTGTAGGAACAAAATTTTTCCTATGAATAACCCTAATCCATGTGGATATAGATTTTCATCTTCAGGAAAGGAAAGCAAAAACATTCACTTTTGAATTGTTCATGTAATTACCATAAAAGTTTGATACACTGCACTTCTGGATACACTACATAAGATAATTTAAAACCACTAATATGAAAATATTTCTACAATTCTACACAAATCAAATATGTACTTATTATATCACAATGCCCAAAGAGTATGTCTTTACGCCATGTGCTAATGTTTATTGCAAGGCTTTCTTTTTAGGTGATGTTGCCTTGGCCTGCTTTGGCTTTTACTCCATGAGTGTTGTCAAGTTTTGTATTACAAGTTTGTTAATAAATTATAGGTAATAGCATCATAAAATCTTCTTTCCTTTTTGTGGAAAATTACTTGCAGCAGTTTTTGTGACAATCACCACATTTATCTATATTTCAGGTGGACTTTGAAAGAGTTGTGGATGTACATAGCTTCCGTTTGCAAATGGCATATGGAGATGTTCGTGGTGAGATGAATCTTCTTGAAGGTAACTTCCATGACAGGTACATTGGTCCAGAGTGCCAGCATCTGGTGCGTGATCTACAGCCAGGTGTACCATACACATTTAGAGTTTGTTGCAGAGTAGAAGGGGATAGTGAATGGAGTGCATGGTCATTACCGAGAGTGGCTATCACAAATCATGAGCCTTTCTGTGAGTTAACATCAAACATGTTCATATTTTTACTAGATTAAAGAGAATAAACCTGCAGGTGGTTAGAATGACAGTGATCAGATGTAAGGTGAGAATGTGAAGGACTTTGATTCAGAATAAACTGAGATAATGAATAGAATCAAAAGTTGACTTTATGCATTTGTAAGTTATACAGATTTGATATAATTTCCCAACATGTTTTATGTGTCTGTGCTTGCTATTCAACCAACACCCACTTTATAATGTAATGAAAAGTACATCTATCTAGAAATCCAGAGGAATCGCCTTCAAATCTTAGCTATGATAAATTGCTTGCTTAAAGCTTTTTTGGAGAGGATGGGAGTTCTCTTTTCCTGGAAAGATAAATGTCAAATAGTTCTCTCTTTGTATATCTATGAGCACTCATTTACTCATCTTATTCTTTGCAACATCTCTGATATTATTAGGGATTTTAAACTCGAAAGTTAATTCCATCACAGATCTCACAGAATTTTACAATTTTTTACCTTCCCTCTCAGATACATAGCAGCATATTGTGTAATAAATTACTTTAAAATAGAGTCCATTTTAATAATATAGTTCTGGGAAGTAAAATAGTTTTCACATTTTTATCTGCACAATCCCATATAAATTATTTGTCATCAAACTCCTTAAATAGTATAAAAAATTCTTTAAAAGCTTAAAAAAGGCTAATAAAAGATAATAAAAGGCTATAATTGCTTCTGTAAAATTCCAGGTGCTAGTTATTGTATTTCTTATAGCTTTGTAATGCTGTTTTCATGTTTATTGTCTTATCCCACCACATACCATTCAACATAGCTATTCCCAATCTATCTTTTTAGGATGTATTTTGTCATTTACTTGGCTTTAGGTTGAGTCAATTTTAACCCCCATATATTCACATTCTTTATATCTTTTGATACAGCCCTTTCCATCTTTCAAATCAAACTTGTATTTCCTCATAAAGTTTTTCTTCAAGTTTATTTTTAATCCTTATTTATTATATTCTTCTCTTAAGTTTTCTACTTAATGTATTTTGTTATAATCATGTGCTATGACTAATGATCAGCTTCAAATAATTATAAATTGTAGAATTTCCAGTAGATATACCCATACTTCTACACATCTTATAATTTTGCAGACCTTGCTTTATATATGTGTAGACTTGGGAATAACTTACACCTTTGATGTAAGCCTTTTGTAACTTAAATTAATCTGAAATTCATGAATAAATTTATAAGTCACTAATGTAGTTAACCTGTATTTCTCTGCTTTTTTATCCAGATATCCTTAAAAACATTTTACTTTCTCCACCATTTACCTTGTAGGTGGAGGAAGTGTTGTATTCCACTAAAAAATTCAATATCAAGATTTCATTGCCTGTTTTGAGGTTTTCTGAATCGAAAATATAGGTATTTTGGAAAATGTTATAAGGGAAGGGGGAGAGATAGGATTTGTCAAATTTGGTATTTAGGTTCAGCACTTGCAAGGATGGTTCATGAAAACTTGCAAGAAACTCTGAATGCCAAACTACACTTTACATAGACACATTTCTGTAATTTTTTTTATTTTCTTGAAAATGGTTCCATAACTTTTTATTAAAATGTCGTATATTTAATGTAACTATGTGACAAAATGTTTATTTTGAAATCTCTGGGAATAATTTCAGGTTCTCTTTTATGAATGATTTTGTGTAATTTTTTATACTTGGGAGACCATGTGAGAGTGAAGAAACTTAACACAAAATATGTAGTTCATATTTAAACACAATTTATTTCAGATAACTTTTTTTGTGCATCAGCCATTTCTAGGATATCCATTTTTTTTTTTTTTTAAAGTGATCTTCAGTTGTTTCTCATAATGTCATGGAAATATGTGGCATGGAATTCAAAGCTAGCATACAGCGACCCACATTTAAAATTTTGACTATTTGTTTCCTTATAACTACACCAAAATGTGTATTGAAACTATTTCTGCACATGTTTCTCTTAATTAATACGAAGGCCATATTGGAAGGTGAGCACCTGACTGTTAAAATTCAAATTACAACAATGTTACAGAAATGACTGCAGAATTGCAATCTGCAGACCTTTCACCACATGCTTCCATATTGTGACATATTAGCTTCTATCATGTGGCCACAAATAGTATATGGACATCAGTATTATGCTTCAACAACATATTGAATCTCTTCTTAAAGAGGAAAAATTGGCTGCTAAAATTCACCTATGAGACTTCATTGTGTCTATGGAGATGTCTGCATTGTTAGGAGATAGGGTGAAACATTTCAAAGATGTGAACATGAGTATCCCAAATGAGCCTCCTAGCAGTTCCCTTCAAACTGCCTCCCTCCATAGAACACAAAAATAAAAGTTGATGAGCTCATTAGAGAAAATTGGGAGTGTCACTGTGGATGAAATTACTGCAAGGTGCACAATTGGATATATGTAGGACAGGGCAAGAAATGACTGAAAGCTTAGGTCAGATGTTTCCAAAATTGTACTTATGAATACAGCCCCTGAGTGAGGAAAGGACATTGTAGGCTATGACGTTACTGTCCATGTTGTGGACTGTCTGTCAGTGAAATGGCTGCTTCAAATCATAAGAAGAATCCACGGAAATGTGTGTGATCCTTTCAGGACAAATGGGAGGAACAATTATTCTGTGCTACTTCTGACAAGAATGTAAGGTGCCTTATTTCTTCCAGAAGTTTACGGGGACATATAAGACACCATTATATTGCATGTCACAAAGAGCACATAAATATTCAGGCAAGAAATTTTAGCAAAATTAATCAAGTACAAGTACAGTGATTATTATGCCTAATCATTTATTATTATTATTATTATTAGTATACTGTTACTATAACCATTATTATTAATACCCTTATTAACATTACCCTTAAGTGCGTGTACGAGCATAATTTAATAAATTCATTGAATTTTAAACATGCTTTTAGAAGGTATTGTAATGGGAAGCTGAATATTTTCTTAGGGATGTAGAAATGTGACATTGGATAAAAGTGTATGATTCATAATCATACTATAAAGATGGATGTGCAATACAAAGCCAGGAACTGAAGAATTTGTCAGAATTCAGTAAAATTGCATTCACGATCTCCAATAGCAGATGCAAATCAGTGTGCGCAAATAAAAGTAATCGCTTGTGACAGTGAAGTAGATTTGAATACTCTTGTGCCATAATTCTTCTACTAAATTCACTCTTCGCTGTGACCTGTGGCAGGTATTTACAGTGCAGCACTGCAACTCTTTCCCCTACTGTCAAGTGCCCCCAATACTTTTGTAGTGCAGTCTGGTGGTGCAGACTTTGGTGATGCCTGGCTTAGGTTATCAAAAAGTTTATGCTCTTGTTATTGACTGAAGTCCACAAACTTCAGAGAACCATCACCTAAAACCTTCTTCAGAGATTTCAAAATGAAGGTGATTATTTTTTACCTGTATTGTGATAGGAAATGAAAGCTGGCTCTATTATTATTAACCTCAAACAAAAGCCAGAGTATGGAATGACACTATTTGGAAAGAAGTATTTCAGAGTCAGTGAGATGAACAGAGTTTTATTGTAACAGTATTTAAAAATTAGCTGAGTGATGAGTAAAGTGTGTGAAACAAAATGGAGATTATGTTAAAAGGTGACAGAAAAATTAGTAGATTAAATTAATGCACTGGGTTGTCTAAAAATTAAAGATTAAGATTTTTAAAAATTATTGCTTACTTCTTTCAGTATGACCCTCCTTTTGAAGTAGATAGGTAAATAAACTTTTGTAAAAAGTAATTTGTTGAAGCTTGTTACTGTTCAGTACATGATGCAATAATTATAAATACAGCTAAACTTATCTATTTAAGATACTGTAATCAAGTGAATAAAAAGATGAGATTTAAATAATAAAATAACAATATTACAATATAAATTATTATATATAATAAAAAGTAGGAAGACTGTATAACAGCATTTCATAAGACCAGAGCAAACCTCCCATGGCAAAATAACTGTTAGCTTTTAAGATACAATAGCATTGGGGTATTACTGAAGGTCAGGAACAAAAGTGGACGGTCTTGTTTCAGAACAGCAGGGTCTTTTCAAACTTAGAGATACATGACTTTTGTGAAACTCGTAGAGCTCATACCAATAAATGTGCATATGAGTGAAATGTTACATACAGCTCATTGTTGAACACATTGTGGGAATTAGAAAGCTTTGAGAGCGTAAACATCTAGCCAGAAGCATTAAAAGAGAATTCTGAAATGCTCAATAAAAAACTAAAAAGCAGTCACAAAGTTATAAGGATTTTAATTAAATCCAAGAACGTCACAATAACATAGGAATTTTATCGTTTTGGAAGCAGATGTGAAAACCAACTGCGCATAAAAGGAACTAAATTAATCTTGTAACCAGCGAGTTGTTTTGTATCTTGTATTGGTGGTTAAGGAGGTGTGGTGTGCATTCTGGAATGTGAAAGTAAAAATGAAATAAAACTAAAAAATGCAGATTATTCAGAGATCAGACAGAACATCCCAGAGCACACAAAGTTTGCATGAAGGATAAAATGAAACAGCAATATTACTGACAGCCATGAAAATAGAGAACTTTGTCGATATATCATTTATTGGCATTGAGGTTGTGCCAGTTTTGTGCCAAGTTGTATTAGCTATTGTCATAAGTAATAACGCTACTTATTTTTGGTTATTCAGAGAAAGTGTTTTAATGATAACTAAATATAGCTATGGTCTTGATACTTACAGCATATCTCACTCACCTCTATCATAACTTGTAAAATTTGAAGCAAATTCTTACTGCTAGATAGCTTGAGTTATCAATGTGAATATTGAATTGTTTTTAGGTAGAAACATACTATCTTCAAATTCAATATTATAAATTTGTGATGCTCTAAGTTTTTTTCTCATCTTTGTAAAGTGTGTACTGTGAATTGCTTACAGGCTGGGATGAATTAAATTCTAACTATCAGATTACAAATGAAAAGAAGATAGCAAAGAAAATAACATCAGATCAATCTGTGTTATTCTCTGGAGCAGCACAATTTGGACCTGGACATTCAATTGAATTTACGGTAAGTTTAATTTTCTTATAAAGTTTGAGATATACTAGAGTAATGCAGGCAAATAATTCAAATCACAAATGTACGAGAAAAATACTACTTAGCTTTCTCTGGCAAATGAGTGAAAGGAGCTTAACTTTCCATGACCTTCATTTGAACTCAAGTCAAATAAAAGAATGCTCACAATTGTTACATTGACACTCACCTCTGCATTCAGTGTCATTTCACCTTTATCCAAAACTGAACCAAACCAAATTGATCTGTAATCACTGATTTCATCTTCAGCGTTGAAAGGGAGTAAAAAATTGACTGACATACAATAATTTGCTGTTTATGTCAATATTGCAAGTGAAAGTAAAATCTCTAGCTGAATGGACAAAATGTTCTTGTCAACAGTCAAAAATACCCTAAATAGAATATTTTAAAATACCCATTTT
Source organism: Hymenopus coronatus (assembly GCA_030762935.1). Lineage (NCBI taxonomy): Eukaryota > Metazoa > Arthropoda > Insecta > Mantodea > Hymenopodidae > Hymenopus > Hymenopus coronatus. Next base: position 96,540,443 of record CM060895.1, on the reverse strand, counting down.
AGGTTCCTGAACATAAAAATGATTAATTTTGTATTATGGAACTTGGAAGTTACTTTAGTTGGTCTAGATGGTTCAATTGGTTGAGCGCTGATCCTGAGGATGTGAGTTTAAACCTGGCCCAGACTGATGGTTTTAATGCTTAAAAGCAACAGCCCCATGTCATTAGATTTACTGGCATGTAAAAGAACTCCTGCAGGGTGAAATTCCGGCAAATTGGCAGGAAGAATATGACCCTGACAATTTACAGTGTTGCTTACAAACAAATAATTTGAAGTTGTATTGAAATTTAAGCAACACATGTGTCTTGGTAATGTTTTCACTAATTTATAATATTAATTAAAATTTTGAAGTGGCATGTGATCCTGGTAGCATTAAAGGTTGTTGCTTATCTGATGGCACATACACTTGAGATGCTGGAGAGAAAACATAATAGATCTGAATCTGTTCTCGTAGCAACTGTGTTGTTCCTACAGCATCCGCTGAGGGTGCTGTCTACACAACCTGAGGTACTTTTGCCTCAGTCACTGCTTTGCAGCAACTATGTCGCAGATGCTGACACTCCAGTACACCACTGCCACTGTCACCGTAGGAAATCCATTGCAGCCTGTAGCATTCTGAGTAGTATGGTAGTTTATGATATACACAGGGATCTCCCAGCATGATTTGTGCTGTCAACACTAACTGTATCACTTCTGCTCAGGAACCCATGCTCCTCGATTGATTGGAGCTCCCCATCCGAAGATGCCTTGATCTCTGGCCTTCCCATGTTAAGGAGGCTGCTCAATGTTGAAGCCAGCTGCCAAGAGTGCTGTGCTCCTTGCCATCGTGTTGTGCTACGGGCACAAGATGGACTGCATCGCACTACCACAGTGCCGAAATGGCCACAGTGCCAGCCATTGTGTACGTTTTCATGGCTGGAGCTTTTGCACCATTTATGGAGGAATATCCCACTTCACCAGCCACAGAGTCTGCCCCCTTCAGTTTTCTATGGTTTAGAGGTAATATGCTAGCCTCTAGTTCTCAAGGTTGCCAGGTCAAACCTGACGGAGGGTGATGGATGTTTTCAAGCATAAAAATCCTTAGCATGGTTTCCTTCAGAAAGGAAGTAAAGCTGTTGGTGCCATGTCATAGATTTACGACACATAAAAGAACCTTAGCCTAATAAAGAGGCCTCTGCGCAAAATTAAACCGTCTTTTGTGCCCAATATAGAATGGAATACTGAAAACCGCAACAAGAGTGTCCATAAATAAAATTCAATTCAATTTTTTTGCCCCTTGCAACCTCACTGGAAGGCATGCTCAAAGTGGCCATGGCATGACCACTTGCCTCTCACCAAGACGTTAATTAGGTGTTTGATCCCAAGTGACCGCATGTGGGATTTGTGGTGGACAAAGCAGTGCAGGGGTTCTTTTCTCCGGATTCTCCTGTTTCCCCTGCCATTGCATTCCACCAGTGATCCATATTCATTCCATGTATCATTTCATGTGGTGCTATTTGTAGTAAAAGTGGGTGTTAAACACTATAAAAAATGCCCAAAGCCACCAACTCTGATGCCACTACTTGAGATTCTCCACAAACTTTGCCTCTGCTGCCACTTTCAACACCACCCCCAGACATCACTGAGGAAATCCAGGGCCTTTGTAAATTGTCCAGGACCTACGATGAGTACCTGAAATTGATGACCCTGGAAGGCTGCTTCAGGAAACACAGTATAATCAGCATAACTCTCAAAGAGCTACAACACATAAGAAATACTCCAAATAATGCAGTGGAACCAGATGAAATGTCTGAATTTCCTTTGCGAAATGCAGAAAATACAGGAAGTGGCAGTCCTCCAGCTAAATAAAAAGAATTTTTGCATCAATTTCAAGTGATGCAAACCATATAAGCGGAATCATCTGCAAGTACATGAAGCTCCACTGGCAATATACTGAGTTTTCTAAATTACAGCAATGTAACAAAAGCAGAAATACTTTGGTTAGCTCGTACTGTAATAATATCAAATGTCACTAAGTGCTGCTGCAACTTCAGATGATTTATTTCCTGGCACAAAAGGTGAAGCTTCTACAGGACAGTTGGCACATAGTGTTTCATAATATGGTGTAAGTTCTCATTTTCATGATTTACTTCCGTGAAATTTAGGTAATTATTTTCCCCCATTTTTTCTATATTTTAAATCTTTAATGTCAATTTTGTTTAAATTCTTCTTACTCTTGTAAAGTATAATTTCTTTGGTTTCAAAATCCTTAATAAAGGACAGTAGAATTATTAGAAACTAATAGAAATATTTGTAGAAACACTTACTTGTCCAATAATGCATTTAGAATGCTCCTTCTGTATTGACAGAAGGTTTTTAAAAAGTAAGTTTTTGGTTCTTATATTCAGTAGACACTCTTATATTTAGAACAGCATTTATGTGTAAATATTATTTTAAACATAAATCAGCTTATTGTGAATTCTGAAATTTCCTGCATAATCCTTCCAGAACTTCAATCACGATCTTGTGAATAAAATAGAGTACTGGTTCAGTGCAAAACAAGAAAATATAATATTTTACATTTACATGACATTCTCTATAAACTATTGTTACAAAAGATTATTCCTTAATATACATCGTGGTAATCAAGATAAATGTTATCCAAATGGTTGTATTAGTTTCTTCTGAGTAGAAGGGAAATAGAGTAATACACTAGGCTAAAGCAGTAGTCAAATCTTTTAAAGGCTGGTTACTATGAAACAATTGCTTATGCATTTATTTACCTTGGGGGGAACCTGGAGAAATCCCGCCCGTGTGCCGCTTTGTCTACCACAAATCTCATATGCGGTTGCTGGTGGTGCAGCATTAGTTTCACTACCACCCTTATCAGTATCACGATAAGGTGGGACAGGAACAGGCAGTCCATCTACATGAGGCACTGCTTACATAGCCGATGATATGTGTTATAATATATCATGGAACACTTTTTCTTCTTGGAAATAACATGTGTTAACCTTCAACTGGTATTGTATGAAAATATAACATAATTGGTACAGGAGGTCTGAGAGACTGCATAAGTTTAAAACAATTATGGTTAACAATCCTAATAGCACAATTGTTTAAAAACAGTTTCACTGTATTAAAAAGTTCACCAATAAACACTTTTTGACTTAAATATAATATTGGGCAAAAAGTAGTTATTTGTTCAATTTGGAAAACTGAACATTTTTGTGTAATATAAACACTCAGTCTTGCTCTGCCCAAATTCGACACACTTTTTTTGACAAACTTTTCAACATATTACACGCTGACACTTGAAGCAAAGGTATCCTGTCTTCCTTTTCACTGTCGGGGGAGCACAGAGTACATGTTTTTCTGTTTTCAGAAACCTCTTCTTCAGCTGAATCCTTCTCTGGAATTTTGTGAGGAAGCCTCAAAATCCTTCTTATATTGAATTAATTCTTGGAGTAAATTGTGTGAAAGTCTTAGTATGTTAGTCTCTGCGCCGCTTTGTCCACTACAAATCTCACATGCACTCACTTGGGATCGAACCTGTCTAGGTGAGAGACAAGTAGTCTAACCACTTGGCCATGGCATGGTCCCATTTAATTGGTGAAAGTAATTGCAATACATCTTGGGGTTTGGGATTGTTATCAATAGATTTAGCTGGAGGTTGCAATCCAGGAAGATGAATTAAAATATTGTGTGCTCTGGTTTGAACATTTCATGGTGGGGGTGTTTTGTTCCAATGGAAACTTTTTTCCCTAGGAAAGTTGCAACATTACTTTGTACACTTTCTTTCTCAGTTTCTGACTCATCACATTCTTCGATTTCTGCATCTCTACTAGGTCACTTTCCGTTATGAATGAGGGATCATCTATGTTATCATCACTGTCAAGAATGTTACAATCTTCTAACTCTGCTAATGTCTGTAATGAATTCACTAAGTCTGGGATAATCTGTTCTCATGGACGAAGGGCCTGGATTTTCCAACATTTTCTCTAAATGAATCGAGAAAAATCCTATATATGCTAGTACCAGCTATATTTGCTATGTTGCAGATGCTTGTTTTTTAACATATTCGTGTATATGCATTTAATTTACAGCGAAAATTTGTATTTATAAATATACTGTTAATTAAATATTAAGTAATATATAATATATACACTCTCTAGTATGTTTATTTAATAGTAGGGATATTATGCATCGTTTTGCTCAATAATTTAAATTGAGAATTAAAAAAAAAATATGAATAAGTAAAAATATTTACTTTGTTGGAAATAAATAGCATAACTGGTACTAGACATCTGAGAGAATGCTTCTTGAGTTCCAGACAATATAAATCAACAATGCAAACAAGCAGAAGAACATGAAGATTTTTTAATGATTCAATGATTCAACCACTAATGAAGACTCGAGACACAAGATTTGCAACATATATGAGGAGTTCAGGGGTTGTCCTGGTCCCCGATTTTACAGCCAAAGTACAGTCTGTATGCCTTCCTAATATATGGTGTTATTGGCCTCCTTTGCAATTTCGGTGCAGCCTGTCCACAAATGTAGCAAAAATTGTCAACACCATTTACATATTTGCGAGGCATATTGAGTCACGTGAATTACAAAGACCACATTCAGCTACACTTCAGTAACATGTTCTTCCAACATATGACTAAAACACAGATTGAAACTATGCTTAAATGAAACCTGCTCTACTTCTCCCCTTGTTGCTACTAGTCTGGGCTAAAAATAGCGACAAAATATATACAGCTATTATTGCCTGAAATTTCTTCACTCTGCCTACACAGCAGTTGAAGTCTATATGGGAAGGGATTGACAATGTACACTAAAAAGTATAAATATAATTAAATGCCTTTTCTTTAACTTGGAAACAAGATCTAATTTGAGATTTTGATTGTTGTTTCCATTATCAGCATGGTTGATATACATTCAAAAAATATTTATTTCATCCCACTTACGTTTTCACTGTTGGCTGGTTTAATCAACAGTGCTATTTGCAATAAATTTCTCCTCTTCATGGCATAATGTGTTGCAGGTGTTGGAGTGTGGTACTGGTCTCAGTGATGAAGGTTTGGGTCTTGTGAACCAGCGGGTTGAAGGAGAAAATCTGCTTCAACCTGGAGCCTTATTTGTTAACTCTCAAGGTAAATTTAAAATTCTGTTATAATTCCAAACCTGTAATTGCATAAGGTAACTAGTGCCAACACTAGTTAAAATAGTTTTGTTCAGTGGGACCATGCAAAATGTTTGCCCTTTCATGTAAGAGCAATAAAACTTAAGCAGAAGTGTCATTAAAAAAAGAATGCTGCTTTTGGAAACATATTACTAACTACTGCATAATGTGTCGCAGTGAAAACTGAATGAAAGAGAAATTTAGAACAATAATGAATCCATGGCTTAGCTCTGGGACTTAGTTTCTTTTGAAGACTGTATGATCCGATAGGAGGCCAAGTAAACACAACAATAATTAAAATCCCTACCTATTGTTGTCTCTTTATACTGTGACACTCATTTAATTGGGCATCTGTATAAAAAAAAAAAAAGGCAACATAAAACTGCAGTATTTTAATCACAAAATGCAAATGATAAAGGTTCACTTTCAAACTGATATTACAAAGACATTCTTTTAGAATTCTGTTCTCTGGTTATTACACATTTGATGTTTTTACTCTGCAATGTGAAACTTGACAAATTCTTTATTACTAATTATCCTACCCTAACAGGCTGTGTATTTGTGGATGGCCGAGAGAAGACCACAAAACTTCCACGACTAGAGAAGGGCTCCAAAGTAAGCTTCACGTGTGAACACATTCGAGAAAATAAGATACGAGTCAACATTGACAGCAACAACAAATCAGTAACATACGATTGGAACATTTCAAGTCCAGATCTAAAGCTATACTTTGCTCTCTGCTTTGGAGAAAGTGGCTGGAAGATTCTTGTGGAGTGATGTGAGTGCATACTGTAGAATCACATTATATCATTGTTAAGCTTTTTGGTTAGATTTCTGCATTGGTTATCACATTTACCTATACCGCAAATAATTCTTTCAGAAGGAAAGGATGTGAAGATGTTCAGAAATTTTTATTGAGCACTATTAATAATTTTTGCTTAGCAAACTTGGGTCCAATTAGCCTTTAACTGCTATGATTAACAATATCTATTTTTTTATTATCTTTAAACATTTCCTTTCTTAACATTTAGTAATTAACTGATAAAGATTGGTGAGATTGCATACACGATTACTTAAGACATTGTCTAGCAATAGTTTTTGGCCAATGCCAGTTGAACATGATTTGAGTTAGGAGGTGGCTGGCAAAAGGAAGAATGTATTGTTGTCCTTAGGTGACTCCACCAATTAAAAGAGCACCAAATGTGTTATGACATGAAAATTGTGCCAAAATCATAAGTAAATATGTAGGAAACTTTTCAGTTGATGAAAGAAAAAAAACAATCTTTTTATTACATTTTGTTGCATGGCATTACACCTAATTCCAGATAAAGTTTTTTCTTAGTAAAGTAGGTGTTATGGATGTTGCATTCTTGTTTTTGCTTCATCTTGCAGGCATATGAAATGATTCCTTTCTTTCAGTTATTATATGTATGTAGACTGCACCTTTGTTACCTTCTATATTACAAAATCTTTCAATTCTTCAAATATTTTCTTCTGAAAGGTAAGTGACCATGATTTTAATGGGTAATCTTCTCCTTTTTATTTAAACTTTGGCTTTTAAAGTACTTGTGCACTAAGATGCAATTTTGCAAAAAGTTGAAGGTTGTTAAAAAAAGTAATGTCTTTGTGTTACTTTCCCTACTAATTACATATAGTAAGCAGAGGAAGTATTTTACCCAGAAGTTTGATACTGGGTACATTTATTGAGGCTCCCAGAATCCATAGAATGCATTTTTAGAAAAAGGTCCATGTGTGTGTGTGTGTGTGTGTGTGTGAGAGAGAGATATATAGATAGATTTGCTTGAATAAATTTATAAAAGGAATTTTCTGGTAATAGCCTTTCATTCTGAAGTAACTGGTAAACCAAAAGAGGTGGAATTCTAAATAAAAAAAAATGTGTATCTCATTAAAGCACAGTCAAATTTCTTGTGGCATTAACCATTTCAAGGTAATGTTTGTTTTTAGTGAATTTTCAGACTTAATGCTTCTCTCAAGTGCAAATCATTATCCTTTTTTTTTCTTCTTTTTTCATTTATGTTAATACAAAGAAAATGGAATTTCAGAGCCATCACGTAGCAACTGACTTGGAAAAAAATGGTTTACCCTGCTGTATTTTTGTTCTATGTACAGTGTAATAATGTAATGGAGATTTATGTGAATTAACAAAAAAGTAGATAGAAACAATACATTTTTTTAAAAATACTTGGTAGAAGAGTGAGTAGAGAAAGTAATGGAACACAATATGCAAGATTTTTTACTTTGTCTACTACTAACCTATAATAAGAAGAGGAGGTATTGTATTCCACTAAAAATTGATACTGAGATTTCACCAAAAATACATTATACACACTGAATCTAAAAAGTTATTTTTTTTAGAAAAGATATAATTGTGTATATATCTCTAAAAATAGCCGCCCTCCGTGATGTAGTGGTTACCATGCAATTCTCATATACCCAAACCTGGTGGAGAACGATGGATTTTTTTGGACGTAAAAATCCTTAGCATGGCTTCCTTTGGAAGGGAAGTAAAGCCTTGGTCCCTTGTCATAAAGATAAAGAGGCCTCAAACAAAATTAAGCGGCCTTTCACGCTCAATATAGAATGGGATGCTGAGAACCACAGTAGTTAAGGAGTGTCTATAAATACACTTCATTTCCATTTTTATAAATGGCATAACCCAAGAGCAAAAAGTTAATCAAATACCAAGGATGCAGCACTAAATTTATGAAGAAAATTCCCAAACTATCATTTTATGAAAAATGGCTTTTTGTCATGGTTTAAGATATTTACACCACGAATAAAATGTATTTTGAATTTTCTGGGAAAAGACTTTGAAGGTCTATTTATTTGGAAAGAATTTTATGTAATTTGTGTAACTGAGAAACCACATGAGATAGACAAAAACTTTATACTCAAAAAAAATATAAATCTCTTTAAAATGTGCAACATATTTCAAATAAACTTTCTGTGGCATCAACCATTTCTGAGATATTCTTTGAATTGGTTTGAATTTTCTAATGCTTTTGTCATATTTTTTGTTTTAAGCAGTCATCATTCAGATGTTACTTAGGATGTCGTGGAAAGAGGGTGGAATTTCAAAGCAACATACAGTGTCTTATTTTTAAACAGTTGACTGTTAGTTTCCCCGTATCCCTCTTTTACCTAACAAAATGTGTATTGAAACTATCTCAAACATTTGTTGATTAGTAGATAAAAAATAAATTTATGAATAATAGTTTGTAGAAGCTGTATAAAAATAAATGATAGTAGATGGCCATGTGAATGGAATAGGTGCCAATATAAGTAACATATTTTGAATTTCTATGCTCACTTTACAGTTTTCTTTATTTTCTTTTGTTATTTAGAACAAAATCCTTAATGTTTAAACTGTTTAACTCGAGCATCTTTAATACAAAAATGAAAAATCTGATGCTTCATTCACATGCTTTTCTCTACCTGCTCTGCAAACAAACTGTTCTTACTAAAGATTTTTCTTATACTTATATCATGCTGATTGAGATAAACACTAGCACAAATTGTCTTATTACCTGCTTCCTTCAAAGCAGAAGGGAAATAAGGGGATAAACTAGACTAATGTCAAATCTTTTAAAAGCTGGTCACTGGGTGAACAATTCAAGTTTGGTTCCCTTTGCATGACCAGCAGTAAACAAAAGAAATATGAAACAAAAGGTGACTTCCTGTTTGAGAAAACTACATAGTTTAAAATTGTAGCCAATAACAAGGAATATCACGGAAATGGTTAACTCTACAAAAAACCCAAAAAACAACAACAACCTGTATATGACATAAATTGATAAATTGTGTGTTTTAATATGTACAGTTTTCTGAGTAGCAAGTTTTTGTCCATTTCTTACGGTTTACCAGTTGTAAAAATCATGCAAAATGGAGAGATCTTCAGAGGCTATTTCCAGAAAACTCAAAATATGAATTTTATTTATGATTTAAATCTCTTTACTATGGTCTTCAGAGGCTATTTCCATAAAACTCAAGATATGCATTTTATTTATGATGTAAATATCTTTGCTGTACAGTATTTTAATCAAAATCATTAGAGCTATTTTTAAGAAAAACAGTTTTCTAACATTTTTCCATGTAAAGGGTAGTTTGGGGTGGGAGGATTTTTCTGAAAATCTTTTGTGTTGCATCCTTGGAAGATACTAAACTTACATACCAATGGTCTTTTGTTTTTGAACTATGCTGTCCACACTCACACATGGACTTTTTTCAACAATTTTTTTTTTGACTCAGGAAACCTGAACACATATTTACAATGAAATCTCAACATCAAATTTTTGGGTGGAATACAATACCTTCTCTACCTCCTATGTGCATAGCCCATGTAGAGAAAGTAAAAAATCCTGTCATCTTACATGGACTAATTAAAGCAATTAGTAGTGTGTTATGAACTCATTTTGAGGAAATTTTTAAGAATCTGAGAGCCAAGATAAGCAAATACGTACTTCCAAACCTTACTCTGAACTAATAATATTCTGTGATTTGCTATTCTGCATATTTCCACATGTCTGAATATTGACGGTGATAGATCAGTTATGCGTTTTTTGATGCTTGCTCCAACAATGCTCATAATGGCTGTACAATGCAAAAGTTTATGGATAGTTTAATACACTTTCAGATTTGATAACCAAAAATGCAGTTGTAATTCTTTATAGGTGCCATTTGTGAGAATGATTTAAACTATTTTTGGTGAGAAATTACCTTGTGATGGACATTCTGCTGACACGTGGCCACCTCGGTGCGCTGTTGCCATATTTACTTGTGTGTCCGTCTGCAGCGACAAACATTCCACTGCTTCCTCTAAAATGCCTTCTTCTCTCCATGTATACCCCTCGTATGTTGAAGTATCTTTCCCCATTTCTCACTAGTTACCTCATCTATTCCTTTGCCACATTGGGTCCTGTATTTCACTAAACGGAAAAGTTTTGTTGTTTCGGCTAAAGTAACCTCAACTTAGTTATCATGGATGTAAGATATTTTGAAATGACAGTGTCACTCGTGATATTTCTAGGATGAGAACAGGAGCAATGTCCGCAATATATAAAAGCTAGTATCGATTATAGATGTAAATCGTTATGATCACTATGTGCAACACAACCCAATTTTTCACAGAATGCAATCAAATAATCAGATTGCAAACAATTGGTCAGTCATGCATGAGAACATGCGCCTAAATTTCCACTGACCACGTAAGTGTTGCAATGCTGATGACGTCACGTCTCTGATGGTTATGTATTCTTACACTATGATTCGTCAGCAACCTGACGAGCCCCTGCCAGCAGACAACACATCCGACAAGTGTCAATCACAAGGAAATTTCTCACCGATAATAGTATACCTGCAGGAGATACATCACATTTTAGGCATTTCATATTTTTAATTTCAGAGTTATGAAGTGAAGCATTACTTTTTGAACAAGCATTGTAGAAGTCCTATTCTCAACATAATTTGATGAATAAATGCATTTGTCCATACTAAAATAGAAGCTATAGAAGTAAAGAGTTTTTAATTCTTAGTTTAATATTGCAGATTGATATCTTTCAGTCTTCCAAAGCTACTATTATACATTAAGTAAAATATTTTTTGAGAGATATTTAAAACTGGACAATGTAGGCATCAACTTAGGGCACGATTTAAATTGTATAGTTTATGCAACCAGTCCATAATCTGTTAGTAGTTTTCAAACTGTGGGGCATGTTTCCTTGGAAAGGTGAAGTGTTATAGCAAAGGTATGACAATGCCATCACATCAATAGCCATTTTACAGTCCTGTGTATAGGGATACTATCATTTTTCTCTCTATCTTATGTTATACAGGTAAAAAAGGGGAGAATGAAATACAAAAGTTTGAAAAATAGCTGTGCAAGTCATGAGGTGAGATATGAACAAATCTGGTGCATAGGGGAAGTTGCTTTCTTTCCCTCTCTCTCTGCAACGGCTGATAGGGGGACTAGATGTGCAAGCTTGCTGCAAACGACTAAACACAACAGCATACAACGTAAAATAATTGCTGTTCATATGAAAGTAATTGTTGTTTTTTGCACAAACATTAATGAATGCAACACTAAAACAAGTGCTACTGTGTACTTTACTCCTTCTTGGACAGAAACGTTTTGACTTCTGTGTATACTTATTGGCGCAACTTCTCCCACCACCAATCCTTCCTGTGAAGAGTTGCCACTGCATAACTTATGGTTTTGTTCTTGTCATGCCTATGACCTATATAATGATTAGTGTCAGTAGTAAAATGAAATAGCTGTGTAACTCAAAATTTTCATATAAATTCCATTGCGGATTAAATATGTGATATCTAATCAGAAATGCTATCCAAGTTCTACTGAGCAGCACTATCATTTTGTTTGTATGCCTGTTTTGCAACAGGTATTTATCTAAACATTATATTAAGTATTCTGTGATTTATGAGAGATAAATTGTTGCAGTTAAACTTGCAGAATAGCTGATTTGGTAAGAATGGTTTAATTACAGCTATGTTGAATATTTTGAAATGCTGAGGCAAATGTGCAATTGCGGGAAGTCACTTGTTTGCCTTGGTTATGTTGCCATTTAAATATATGCACAATTCTAGTAATCTTCTATGGTTGCAGGTTCATACAGATGCTGAAACTCAAACCTAACTCTAATCCTCTCTGTCATTATCCAAAGAAAGTGGGTTAAAGCTAAGGATTTTCATGCACCTGCCAGGCTATAAAAATGAGCATCTGTCTGTGTGTGAAGATAACTTGAATAGACATTTTAAAACTGTTAACATTCCAGATTAAGATTTTGAGTCAATTTGCACCAATTTACCAATTCACTCAAAATCTTAAATAAGTGTTAGTGATTCTGACTTTTAAAACAGATTTCATTATCATTTGTACAAATGGACATCAAATCACTGTCAGAGTAGCTGGAGACATTTGAAAAAAAAGATTAAATTTCAGGTCTTAGTAAGTAATTGGATAATCTAAATGGAATGGACAAAGAAGAACAAATTATATTCATAATTTTTATAATGTATTTTATATTGTAAAACAAAGAAATGAGTATACATGGATGTACTGAGTTTGAACTTCAGTCACTTATGTACTGTAACACATCATTTTATTATACTGAGTGTGGATTAAGTAGCTAACAGAGCACATGCATAATGCTAATAATCTACTGTACATTATTTTATAACACAACAACCATTAAAATAACTTTTGATGAGAGATAAAGGGTAAGGTAGATTATGAATATTGCCATACAATTCCTGCATTAGAACTTATATGCTCAATGCCAAAGAAATTGCATTTTGGACTTCTATTTTTTTCAGTGGGATACATTGACTGTGATAGTATTCCACTGTATATTGTTTTAGGGACGCACATTTTTTAAGTAAAATGCCTTTAATTTCTTACCACCACAGTATCATGTAGTCATTTGTACATGGCATACGTGTGTAGCGAGAAATAGGTTAAAAACAGATAAATTGAATTTAAGCTTTTGGGGGAGGGGTGCTATTTAATTTTGCAGGTTATGGTAAAAATTTCTTTATGAAATCAGAATTGCAAAACATGTTTTAAAAATGGTTTCAAAAATGTGCATCCCAATTAATAATTGCTTTTGACTCTCTTCATTGACATCTAAAATTGCAGAAATGAGTAACTTGAACAAATCAGAGATTTTGGATCTTGATTGTGGTATTGAGTTTTTCTAATCTGATTAAACTCCCCATTTGTACTTCCCAATGTTTATGATTCTTAAAATTTAAACATCTATAATAACCTTAACAGTTGTAAGAAAATGAAGATAAAAGTTTATGTAAATCATGTAATGAAAATTGTGTATTATGGCGCATGTCAATAGTTAAAAATGTACCCCTCTTTTGAATAGATTAAAATTAGTTGATCTTTTGAAAAAAATGTTTCTTACTGTTACTGTTTTACCAAATAAGTGAAGCAGGCATAGCACCAAATAAAAAATACAATAGTATTTTTTACAAGAGGTTATTTTCAATTTTTTAAAGCAGTTTTCCAAGAGGAATGTTTTCATTGGCTACCTGTAGTTTTAATGTGTCAGTGGTAAATTGATACTGACACTCTGTGGTACCAAAGCAATGTTTTTTTTCTTTTTGATTTACAGTTTTGTTTTAATCTGTAGATTAATGGAGAAAGTGAATATTTGATGTCCATCTGCACAAACTCTTGAATAAGAAAGGATACAGAGGAAGCACTTAAAATACAACCTGAAATTCTTCTGTACTATTGATGATAGAAATGAATTGTTTTCACCATATTGAAGGACATTTACATTCTTATCAATTTAGTTCACTTAGAATTGGCAGTTTAAAAAAAAACAACATAGAAATATGTTGTAGTATATATGGAATACCAGCATTGGTTGCAGTAGAAATTAGACTGAGTAAAGGTGAGCAATATTGTAGTTGGTCTTGTAATGAGACAGCAATAGTATTAGCACTAAACCTTTCAGTCCTCATTCATAGATTTTGTACTGGTCTGGTACATTTCCGATCAAGTTAATGCATTGAAAATGGAGTTTAAACTTATGTTTATAAATGCCAAGTGGTCTGTTATTACATCATGTGAAACATGATGTTTAGCAGTACAAGCAATGCCTTTTGATACTTGGTTTGCATACCGCTAGTGATTGGAGAGAATGTTATTTTTGTGCTCTGCACTTCTATTTTCAACCTTGTATGAAACAAACTAATCCCTTTTCTGAAGTACCTGGTTTTCTCTTCTAACATTTTTGCCAACGTAATATAAATCACCACAGAATTCAACATTTAACACATGGTTTTTCTGTCAAATATGTGCATTAGTTTATTCACATTATTTTCCTCTTATTGTTCTTCCAGCAAGAACATCTCAAGATAACAAGATCAACATTTTCTTCAAATATTATTGATGTTTTATGCACCTATTGATCCACTTTCATTAGCATTAACTCATTTTGACTTTTTAAAATGTTTGTTATTGTATTAATTTGAGGCATTGGGCAAAAGGAATTTCATGTGTTATAGTTGATAAAATGATCTAAACTATGACTTGTATTAGGTCATTTTTAATTTGAATAGAAATTCCTTTAAACCAGTTAAGGTTTTTAAGTGCTAAATTAAAAGAGGTTCATATTTTGCATTGTACTTTACAACAGTTCTACACAATTGCTAATATTAATATTTTGCTGCTCCATCATGTTTTCAAAAGGCCAATTCTTTCCCAGAAAACTTACTACACTAATAAGCCTTTTAAGGATAACCCTGTTCCACATTTTGGATTGTGTAGAGATATTTCATTTTTAAGCTGGTCATCAATTGCAGTTCTGTTCTAAATTCCTTAAAAGCAGCTGTATAGATGAAGGCGATCTTTGTTGGTTAGCAGACAGTTCTTGTTCTGATATTGCCCATTGAATTTCTCAAATGCAGATACCTAGACTGATACCATATGTTAGTTGAAGCAGTGAGACATGCATATGGTCAAAGACCTTCAGTTTTTCTTGCTGCTTAATTTATGCTGTAGGAAAATTGCTTCGTCTAGCTCACAATTTCTCACAATAAGCTTAAGTATTAATTCCCTGTGTTTGAAAAAGGCGTGGCTCCTGATCCAAATCTTACTGAATAACTATGTTTACAATGGCATCATATATTAATACATCTTAAAATCATCCAGCTTCGTGATGTTCGACCAGGTTACTGTTCTAACTTCCCAGTTCAGTTTTCACATTTATAGTTGTTACCAAAGTATTGTTTTGGTTGCTTCCCCTGAATGCATACCACTGGCATTAGCTAGAAGATATTTTCAAAAAAATCTGTTGAATTAAAAGTAAATGGCAGTATGAACATCACTAAAAAAATTACATTTTTGGCATGCTGCATACCAGAAGTTCTTTCTTTTTACATTATATAATTTATAAGTTTAAAATATTTTGCAGTTATAGCTTAAATGTCTTGTAAAAAAATTAGTACTTCATTAAAATAAATTAATTGACAGAAATTGTAAACCAGGCAATAACCGCATATAATAGAAACTTTAGTAAAAAATAAGCTCAAGGAAAGAAGTGTAATTGAGATTAGTATAGAAAATGCTGCTAGTGTGCTGCAGTGTAGTTTCCTTTAAACTAAACTGCAGTCTTCCATAATTTCCAAAGTATACAATTTTAGCTGAACAAGCTTTAACTATAAAGCTTGCAGCAAAATAATGAAAGAATATTAGAATATTTTATAATCAACTAAAACTTACCCATTTTGTATCAGACTAATTAGAAAATGTAAACTATTATCTGAGTAAAACAGAATAAATGGATTTATATGCAATTTTATCTTCCCTTAAAGGCAGATGTGTGAACTTATATGTCCTTCAGTGTAATGAAAATAGATTAACCAAAGTGGTAGTTTGAGTGCTTTCCCTGTGTTTGCATTTATGGTCTGGCAAACGGCTGTGTATGCTGGGACCTCGCATTTATCATAGCACAGTAGTCTGTGGCTCAAAACAGTGCTAGAGTCTAGTAAAATTATAAGCCTGCCATCTTTTATGGGGCTTGCGACAGTCAATGTAAAATAAGTTGTGCATGTGTATACAATTATTAGAATGTTGTGTGTTTGATTGAAGATAAATGAACTGCAGTGTCTGGCAGTCATGAAGATGTGTATAGTGTTTTATTGGCACAAGTTGTCAAGCTTGAGGTTTATAAAGAAATGTACCATTTTGAAATAGTGTCTTACACAATGGTTTTATACTTTTATAATTTTCTTCATGTACACAATTTTAATAAGCAATATAATACATGTTACAATAATTCTTGTACAATGTAAAACAGAAATGTTTTGTAATCTCCGATTAATTAACAGTAGTTTTAGTTTGTTAATACTGAGAGGTTTTGTATGCGTCTGAATTAACCAGGATTTTGTGAATGCATATATCATTGTGTGTAAGAAAAAACTTATCTGTACTTCCTTCAGTAGCATTATTTGTAAATTGTCTTTTAATGGACAAAGCAGAGATAAGGTTATTTAGGTGAAGTTGAGCAAATTGGATCAAAGATTTATTGCTTTAGTTGAAAATAATTAGTTTATGAAATTATGCAGTGTGGTTAAGAGCCTTAAATACAAATGGCTCATAAAAATAGTGAGTAGTCACTCTACTAGAGTGTAAAAGCTGATATGGTGGCTGAATCAGTATCTTGGAGTTATAGACTGGTTCATAACAGCTGAAGTAATTAAAATACAGGTATTATAAAGTGAGCGTTCACAGTTAACAGGAAACTTTTCCAGATTTTGGGCATGGGAAAGATGATTTGGTCAAGTTTTAACCCTTAAATGTGCAAATTAATTTGCTACATTGCCATTCTTCCTCTATTTCGTAAACTTGTTTTGAATCCCTTTCATTTTTATCTTGTGCTGAAGTGGTTCGAATAGCCATGGTTGTTAGGGCAATACACAATAGACTGGCCATTCATCCAAAGTTGAATGTTGCGAGTTTGAATCCGCAACTGCATTCAAATGTGTCTGTGGTATAGGATGGGGAGGGCCCATATAAAATAAGTGGTGTGATGGCACACAAGGGTAGTACATTTGACTGTAGTTACATGGATTTTGCTTTTTATTTTTAAAAAACTGCAATATTATTGAAAGAAATTACTTTTTTTTCAACACAAAAAGCTGAAAATGATTGTAATTATTGTTCAAGGGCATATATGCAAACCAGTACATTTAAGGGGTAACTTTCTTGTTTATGTTCATGAGCATGATATATTACATCCCTGTTGTGCCTATTAGACTCTTTACTGCAAAAATTATTCAAGGTGGTGCACCCTCAGATCCATTGAGTATTAGATTTTCTAGCAAAACAGTTATCTGTAATTTGTTGATATGTAACTAAAACTGATTTTTGCATCTAAAACTACAAAGAACAAACGGGCAGAAATCAACAAAGAACCACAATTTTAATGTGCTATATTAAAAAGAAATAAAATTTTGGCACAAGGCTAGCTCAAGGAGGGTTCAAGCCATGCCACTGCTCAGAGCAACAACATTTTAAAACATGGACAAGACTATATAAAAATATGATAGAGTTATGAATCATGCTTAAAATTAGCAACTTTTTGGGGATATTTTGTTGTGAAACTGAATGACAAATGAAGCAGTAGAGTGATTTGGATGTGACCCTAATTGAGATTATTATCAAAATATCCCTTGTATGGCAGGTGTTTAATGATAAGCATCATGTTTACAAACAAAAAGTCACTACAGCTTTTGCATGTTTGCTTACATTGGGACTTATGAAACTCTTGATGGTATCCTGAAAGTTACTGTTTGTGTGCTCACATACTTGTGTTAGCCCACTTTGTTGGTAATGACGGCTTTTAGCATTGCTAAATGATCCCATTGCACTTGTTGGTTGATCTGGGTTTTGATTTCGCTGTTGAGGATGGTTGTGTTGAATTTGTGTATATGATGTTTCTAGTCCTCTGCCATTTTCATCTTTCATGGTCTCTTTCGTTCATTGGGTGGAGTGCTTCCGGAGGTGGATTTAATTTGTGCCTTGGTTAAAAAGGGCAGATGCTGCAATAGCTAGCTGGGTTGCTGACATCTGTTCCGTTTTGGGTTCTGAGTTCTTTGAAGGGAGGGAGGTTGGTATCTAGTATTTGTGCAAAGTGCCCAGTTTGTGTAGAAGCTCTCCCTCAATGTACCACATGATTCTCCTGGTCTCTTGGATGGCTTTCAGATCTCCCATTGTTATCGCCTGATTGCTCAGTATGGTGATTGCTTCTAAGTCGTCCCGATGTAGCCATCATGGAGGGCAATATGATGGTGACGTTTCTTTTCACGATCGGTACTGTGATGGCTGTAGCATCCATGTGCTTAAGTGGTGATAGTTTGTGTTTCTGTTGTGTTGAATTGTTCATTTGGCTAGAATGGCAGTCCCTCCTGTGGTGCAGTAGGTGTGTTACACTTGGTATTCAAGTATGCTGAATCCCTCTTTTGGGTTGAGAAGATTTTCCCCAAATAGGACTACTGCTACATTGTAGTTCAGGTAGTGGTGGATTTCTTGGAGTTTGGAGCGTGCGCCCTGGCAGTTCCTGCATTGAGTGATTGTAGGGTGGGGGATGGGTTGGCCAATTTTTTTTTTTTTTTTTGTTTCTTTGGTTTTTTGGCTTTGAGTTTATCTGCTGATGTCAACCTCTAGGGCATGCAGGGCTGCAATCATTGACTGGAGTATGTCCCAGAAGGGGTAGCAGGCATTGCATGCTAATACTAATTTTCTGACGGGGTCCAAAGAAGTTGAAGGCCTGCATCCATGAAGAATTTTGCGAGCTGTGTGCGTGAGTTTGGAGGTGCATGTTACTGCTTTCACGTTTTGCAGCTTCTTTTGAGTTGCTGGTCTTTGTGGTGTCCTTTGCAATGTTTCTGGGTGATACTGTTTAGCATCTTTGGTGTCGCTGACCTAGGTGTTGCTGTGGTGATGAGGTGACACCGATTGTCAGGTTCCTCAGATCTGCTGGCCACTTCATCCATTGATAGTCTTGCATTTGAGATTGAACTGCACAACGGCACAGGTGATACTGATGTCTGCCTGTATATGCGCCTCTCCGTTGCGTGAGGTGATGTCTGCTGGGGAACTGAGAAAAAGAAGATATTGTTCCCATTCCTTTGAAGTTGGGCTGCATAGGTATCTCTGCAGGGTTATTGCTCGTCCATGCACTGGGGTGGAGGTTTTCTGCTTGGTGGATCTACTAGCCGCCGATATACTGGGCAACCCCTCCATCTTGCACCATGCTGGTTACCATTGCACAGTGCATATTTGAAGGTGGTGGCAGAGCAGGTCCTCACATGATTTAGGCTGGCGCAGTGTGAGCATATCTGTGGAGCTTCGCGGTTCTGGAGCTTAAATCTCAGGTGGCAGGACTTAGTCCTTGAAGGTCACTTCACAGTGAAGAATATCTTTGAACGTTTTTATGTTCATGGCACAGTTATTGTTTTTTAACTCCACCAGGAAATGGGGCATTAGTTTTTGGGCCTTTTTGGAATAAAGTTTAGCATATTTCTGAACTTCAAAACCAAGTCTGAGTAGCTCAGCTTTTAGTTCATGTGACATGCTGCTGTAAAGACCTTTGCTTGTGATTTTATAACTCCTGTTTTCTGGTAATGTGATATGAAATGGCGCCTTTTTTCCCCTGCAGTGTTTTAGGAAATTGTGGTAGTCCTGCAGGGTGGTGAATTTTAAGGCGTGGTAGCCTTCCCTGAGGTAACTTTCATACCTTTTTGGCCTGTCGAAGATTGAAGATTTTGTCTGCCGTAGTTGGCAATGTAAATTTTAAAGAGGTTGTGACACTTTCTTGTTATGTGTTTGTTAGTGTTGCTTTGCTAGGCTGGCGCTGCATCTCCTTGGGCATGAGGTTCTTGTTGGCTATGTTTGACCGCTCCCATCTGCTGCTCTCAGGTGTTGCAAGCGGTGTTACTACATTTGTGTTGCTGTTGCAGGGGGCCTCTAGGTTCCTCCCTCCGTTTGTTGTCATGTCTCAAAAGGTGCAATGGTGCTGGCATTTTCATCAATGAGTAGTACATGGCTGTTCTCACTGTTATCCTCATCTCCTGGGGGTCGGGCCTTCCTTCGGCTTTTCCCTACTCCACATTGGTTACCAGCCTGTTTTCACCATGGCTCTTTCTTCCTTGGCTGGTTTATTTGTGCTCGTTTAGGGAAATCTGAAAGAGACTATGTGGCCCACAGTTCTCTGATTGTAAGTTGGGAGACTTATGGAATCTATTTGGGGGGGGGGGCAGCCTTGAGAAGGGCTACTTTTCTCTCTCTCTCTTTCTCTCTCTCTCTCTCTCTCTCTCTCTCTCTCTCTCTCTCTTTTTAAGAGTGCCTCCTGGTGACTTTTAAAAAGGCAGCAAGTATGCTGTGGGCCTACTGTTCTCTAGTAGGAGGTCAGGAGTGTGGAGACTAAGTACTAAAATCTAAGCTAAGCTGAAGAGTAGAAGCAAGAAGAGCTGAGAAAGCTTAGGTGCAGAGCCTAGCAGAGGCAGGGAAGGGAGGGGGCTTAAGACTAGATAGAGTATAGAGGAAAAAAGTGATAGAATAAAAGAAAGAGGCAGATAGTGAATGATAGAAAGCACAGTTAACAGAGGGCCAGACCAATTTGGGCACCTGTAAAACCATTCTTAAAGACGTTGGTTGTGGCTTTGTTAACCTACTGTCTAAGCTGCTGCGGGTGTTCTGGAAGATTTCCTGCTGTCCCTCTCCGATGCATCTTCCCAGTGGTGCCTCTAGAGCAATACCAGTTGAAAGACCTCTCCAGTTTTCAATTTTAGTTCTATATGTTTTCTTATGATCATATATATTTCATTCATAAATATTATAAATAGTAGTGGACTCTCCCTGCTTTACACCCCTCTCTACAGTGAATTCCCCTAATAATTCCCCATCCATTCCTCACTACTCCATTTGAGTCTTCGTATACACTTTTAATTACATTTGAAAGTCTCATTGTCTTATAAGTAATATTCAATTTAATTTAATTTCCAATGAAACCCAATAGGACATCAAGTTAAATGCAATAAGAAGGGACATCTAGAGCTACTACATCAGAAATAATCATCCTATCATATACAAGCTAATTTCTGCACTTAGAGCTATTTGAACAAGGTCCTCTGTGATCTCAGATTTGAATTCAAGTTAGTAAACAAGATAAAAATCCCCAAAAATTTTATACTATAATCCTAAGATGATTTTTTTTTATCATAAATATAAAATAAGAATTAGAGGAATAAGTCTGGTTGCCTAAAATTCAGTTAAACATTGGCAATAGCATATTAAAGGGTGGAACTGAGGACTGAATTAAAAGCTTCATGAAGTTGCTCTTTAACTACTGTGGTTCTCAGTGTCCCATTTTAAATTGGGTATGAAAGACCGCTTAATTTTGCTCAGAGGCGCCTCTCTATCAGGCTTGAGGTTCTTTAACGTGCCGTATATTTTTACACCTGAAAAAATCCATTGTCCTCCGCTGGGTTTATGAAGGATATATGAAGTTAGCATGGTAACCATTACACCACGGAGGGCGACATTTATCCATGTCACCAAATGCAAGTGCAGAACCAGGTTTTTTGCCTTTGGTGCCACAAGTAGTAAAAGCAGGTGTTAAACACTACAAAAAAAAAAAGCAGGCCCATATGATGCCTTTGCAACAGAATTACTTCAATGGAGTTCCTGAATATGATGCATTATTGCAAATACTCATATATAATCATAAATAGCTTTTTATACACTCTAATCCAATTTGCTCATCTATACGCCATGAGAACAGTGTAAACGTTATACATTGTTGGAGAATGTGAGATTTTAAATGTGTATAGAGTGATAGCAGTTAATGAGAGGTTCTTCATCCACACATTTTGAAATAAAACTGTCCTATACTCTTGTTGTATAAACATAAAGGCTGATACATATTGGTCTGATGACATACATTTTTAACAGATGCTATATGACTGGATAATTGAGGGGTTTACATAGGTAATGTAAATATCTGGATTTCAGAAAGGAATATTTGTTGCTTGAGCTTTGAGTTTGTCAATGCTTTTCAAGGAATGTGCAATAGCACAATGAGATTTGGCCAGACACTAAGAACATATAATGTTAGAGGTTTTATATTAATATGGTGTTTCATATTTATACAACCCATTTTCTTAGAAATATTGTGATCTGCAGCTGCTCTTGTTGCAGTATATTAATTTTTCTCCATTAATTATTAAATGTTGCACAAATGCAGGGAAGCTGCAGAAAGCTTAAACACGCAAAAGAGTGGCATACATATGAAAGGAGTGTGATGCTGAAGTTTTCATTTTAAAAAAAGTTAATGCTGTGGGACTACAATGCTGCTGACTGCTTGCCTCTATTTGCATGGTACAGGTGTACAACCACAGCCAATACAGGGAGATGTGATCTGCCTCTCCCAGCCGAAACATTGGCTTTTGTGACTTTCAGACCACTTTGTATCATGGCTCCTTATATATAGTCATAAATATAGGCTTAAAAATTCACATCTGTATGAGTGGGCTTAAACCCACATCCATTCTATGCACCATGCTCCATCCCTCTATGCTGCAGTGCAGGGCAATTTTTCATTTTACTATAATCATTTGTATTTTTTGAAGTCTTTAACAACTGAGGTCTGCAGAGGCAATAAATGGAGAAACATTTATTAAATAAGCCCAGGATCTATTCAGCTGATAAATATCCAACAATTAAATTATGGAAAAATCGGAAAATCGGACAAAATCATTTACAGATAACTTGCTCCCTTTGAGATTGTAACTCGGCTTCCAATTTTAGAAATTCTCTGCTGAGGTTCATGACTTACTATAAAAAAGATGAATGAGTGAAAAGTTCAAGATATGAACCT
The DNA here is from genome assembly GCA_030762935.1 of Hymenopus coronatus. NCBI lineage: Eukaryota > Metazoa > Arthropoda > Insecta > Mantodea > Hymenopodidae > Hymenopus > Hymenopus coronatus. The sequence continues at coordinate 96,517,839 of CM060895.1, read as the reverse complement.
GTTCAACCCATCATTAGAGGTAATCACTAAAATTGTGGTTAGCATTAAAATAAAATGGTATGAAAATGGCAAAAACACAGCCTGGGCTGATGTATAGTCATATTCTTTATATCGTTGCTTAGTACAAATCAAAAAACATATCACACTAAAATAACTATGCCTTGTTTCAAGCCTTGCTAAATGGAAATTTTATCATTGTATCTTTGCAAAATTAGTGAAATGTCACGTTTTATGCAAAAATTATGTTTAACATGAAATTCTGGATTTTACAAAGAAAAGAAAAAGAAAACTATTTTCTAGGGAAGACTAAAATGTTTGCAAAGCCAAGAAGAATCATTAAAAAATTACCATTTTAAGGTAGGAATTACAGAACCTGTATGTCAAAGCAGATGTCACATGACAGCCATAATTATAGAAGTTTCCTCTAATGAATTTCCTGATTTTTGGATTCATTGTGATGGTTGCATTCTCAGATGCATTGCAGTGGTCAGCTGACTTGAAAGGAAGAACAAGATCTGAAGCTGCAAGATATATGATGAACTTCAAGTTAAACGTGAAATTACAAGGTTTGTTTGACATTTTAGCCATCTGTTGTCTTCATAAGCTAGGCTTTCTTAGTTTGAGTCCCATCGAACTGTGGGCTACATGGCTGCCATAAAAGACAATAAAAGGTGAAAATTAATTGGTTTTTGTAAACTTCCATGGCCAATGTTAAGTTTTATCTTGGTCCAATACTTCCGGTGCAGACCATGTTGTAAGGCTAAAATTTTTAACCTTAAGATGCAGTCTTCACCAGAAGTATTGCACCAAGCAAATTAATAGGATTGAAAATTACTTATATTTAAACTGACAACTAATTGTCACAGCATTTAAGCTAATTTGTACTGGACCATGTTGTGATTTTTAGAATTATACATACCTAACACTTAGGTTGACTGAATAGGATTTCAGCTATTCTTTCAGGTAACAAGATACAAAAATGAAATTTGTGTAATATTGCATATCCTTTGCTAAGTTTGACAGATTTGTTTTATTTGGAGAAATACCAAAATAGTGCAGCAAAAACACTGTAATGCTATTTGATTTTTGCGAAATAATGCCAAATTTATGAGTTTTTATCTGAGCATTACCAAAATTAATCTGACCATACTGAATTTAAATTTTTATTTATCGTATAATAACTCCTCAGTCATTGAAGCATCATATAGGTAAAATATCACAGCTTTGTAAATGACTTGAGATGTTGCATCGACATCAGTTCAATGTGTGTCAGTTTAAATTATGACTATGACATAATAAGATTAATATATAGAGTAGATGTCAGATGTATGAAAATGTTTATGAATGGCTTCTTCTTATGCTGAAAAAGATTTATATATCACATCAGATATTGCTGTTAGGTTTTCTTAGATTATTCAACAACAAATTTAGAGATGTTATCAGTTACCCAGCTTTACATTAAGATATTTATATCCTCATATAAGCATAAGTGGTACAAAGTTGAAAATCATATGGGATTTATTCAAATATAAGAGTGTGAAAGTAATCATGATTGTTTTGCACTGTGTAGCAGAGAAATAAAACTGTATCTACCAGAGCAAGTATTAGAAACATAAATTACTAACTTATGTGCGTGATAATGCTAAAACAGCATAAAGCTGAGGTTTTTTGATGCCCGTAAAAGAATCTGGAAATAACTGTTGGCATCTGAATGAATTGTTTTTGAATGGAGTGGCATACATAGTAGACTTGTAAGCTATTGACTGGATCATTTCATCTTCAGTGAGAATTTTACATGTTTTAATAGAATTATGTGTAATTTTTAAACATATTTATAAGTATTAGACCAGCAGCAATTTCACTAGGCAACTCTAAATACTGTAAATTTGTTAAACAAATATTGATATTTAATAGTAGAAACTATATGGAGTAGTAGTTCATAGATTTCTGTAGAATAAGCAATTATTAATTGGTAAGGTAGTTTAATTTTAAAACAACTGCACTGCTGTATTAAAATGTCATTTCACTCACATTTAGATAGATAGTGTTGTGTTGTTTCAGAGTAGCATAATCCATTTTCAGCTGATATCAACATCAGCAGCAATTCAACTCAACCTTTAACCCTTTGTTGGTAACATACATTTTCTAGGCAGATGTAAAATTTGTTCAATGTTTAGTTGGCACATGTGCATAACTAGTTTGATTTAATATTTCAGCAATGCTTTAGTCTTGAGTTTAAGCTTTGTATTATCAGGAAGTCATTATTTCCACAATAGTATTGTTAAACTTGTACACACATATGCTGCGTTGTCTCTCATAAAGGTAAAATTTGTTTCTCTATCTGATAGATGGAATAAGCTCCTTGCTTTTCAAATATTTGTTATTTATAGTTGGCAACTAGTGAGGTATACCTCACATATTACAAAGAAACAAAAGAATGTACAGTTGGCTTTAGAGCAGTTTGACAAGATCAATGTTGCCTATCATTCAGACGATTCTTTTATTGCTGAAGATCACATATCAAATTCAGACCATGACAGTGATACTGAAACAGATGTGAATGATATTTTCAGCATGTTCCAGTCAACAGCATGCTCTATTGAGAATAAGGAAATGTGGTGATATCGAAACTGTTAAAGAGTTTTTATGGCAAGATGAACATTTTTACTTGGAGTTCCAGAGCAGCCAATTATGGTACTAAAACACCAGACAAGAATACAATTGAAATTAGATTTGCTTCTTACTTACTCAATCAGTTAAGTATTGATCAAACCCTAGATTTTTAGCTTCTAAAAAGTTAAAATTAGGTTCTATCTGTCAGTATATTAATTTTATGTCATCTTGTATATTCAATTTAGGAATTTACAAATTTTTAGTATATAATTAGTATGAATCACTAGACATGCCATTGTGTTTAAAACATGTAACTTTAAATTGTAAAAGATTAAATTAACTGTAACTTTAGTGTGTATTTGAAATTACCAACTTTAATACATCTACAATGTATGTAAAAAAACAAATTAATTTCAAGCAGTACATGTCCAAATGTTCTCAGCATGCTAATTTTGTATAAATATGCTAATGAAAAACAATTTAATTTCAGACACTGCATGCACAAAAATTCTGAATATACTGATTTTGTTTTAGTATGACACCAAAAAACTCTCAGTTAATTTTAAACACTAAGGTTTTCAGCACTCATTTTGCTTTCCTAGTATGATACTGAACAACGAAGTACTTAGAAAAGAGTTTATACTTGAGAGTCTGTTACTCCTCCATTAAAATATACTTGAAAACAATGATGAGGCATTCAACTGCTAGCTCTTTAGTGTCCTTTGAAAGCAGAGAAACTGTGTTCCACTTCACATGAGGTAAGAAGTACAAACTTCATTTCGGTTATTTCCTTAGGGTTCCAAAGTAATGATTCTAGCACTTTTTCTCCATAGAGAATGCTATTACGATTGAAATTGACCTTGAAATTTGGACTGCATACTAAAACAACTTCTAATTTCTTCATAATATTAAATGAAAAGTATTTGAATAAATTTTTGTTACATAAAGCATCACTTAATAATTGCTTACTGGGACCATTTTCAGGAACACTTGTTTTCAATCCCTAATTCTGACTGAATCTTGCTTCATTGGTGCAGTTAAAAATGGTATGAGTATTCCTGAAACCAATCTCAGTAAGTAATTACTAAGTGATATTTTGTTTTACAAAAACTGACTCAAATTCTTTGCATTTAATATTAATCACATCCTGTCACAAGCTGCTTTGGATATTTGCAAAACTAATTTAAAATAAAAAGATTTCATAAGATCATAATTATTTAAAATGTTCATTATTTGAACAGTCTCCTTTTGCTATGAACATATTTTTATACACATAAATGTACTCTATTTGCTTAAATAACTCAGTTAGTATGTTAAGATTCTATCACAAAAAATAGGCTATAAAATTAAATTACTTGGTACTTTACACATTAAAATAAACTGAAATTTGGAGAGTGAGAGGTCAGGAATAAAATAGGTTAAAATCTAAGAATCTGGTGCTTGATAATGATCCAGCCCCATAAGAAATGTGGTGTTTTGTATTTACCACTGAGATTTTGGATGAGGTTATAGGACATACCATCTCATAATTTGTGTAACTTTTACATATTGTAATGTAAATATGATATAAATACCATGAGAATATTACTATTTATAGTTAATCAAGCTTTTAGACTATTTATTTTGAGTGAACATAAAATGCAAATTTTGGCCATCTTAGTCTCTCAGAGGGATATTACTGATAATGCCAATTTTGTGCATGTTACCAACTAAGGGTTAGGTTTAAAGAGTAATACCATATCTCAGTCTTTTCAGGAATTGAAAAGCATATCTTTTACATAGAATAATGCAATAACCAGTAAAATATGATATCCATAAAAATTTCTATTTTATATATTCTTTAATAAAGCTATTCTAATGTTTTCACAATGGAAATAGTTACAACGATTTAAAAATCTCACAAAATTGTGTTTGTTTGGCCCAGATGAAAAATGTTATCCAAACTAATAATGCTACTGAACAACACAAATAATAGTGTATGATGGGTTCAATCAAAGAGCTTTATTGACTCCATTGTATTAACTTTTAAAAGTAAGTTGCACCAACTAACAAATTTGCATACAGTGAGGCACACATAATAAAATATAACCAAAAATGTGTCTTAAAACATGTCCTTCCAGTAATTTGATAAGCAACTTAACGTCAAGTCATTTTTCCATAATTACAACTTGAACTTATGTTCTTGCCATCAGCATACTGCTGCACAATGCAAAACATGTAAGAACTACTTCAGGAATGTGTGTAAAGAAAGGTTACCCTCATGTGATTACTATTAAATGTGTAACTTAAAAATGCTGCGCTGTAAGTGTATATCTGAGTGAGATTAGGGCAGACATTATTTTGCATATTACTTTTTGTGGATGTAAAAGTATTAGGATGATCCCAGAAATAATGCACAAAATTAATCACAAACTATGCAATTCATATCTTCTGTTTATATCATTATTCAGAAGATTCACTTGCAGTGCAATGATTGTTTCTCAATGATGTGACTGTTGAATGCCTTTCAATGTTTAACTTGGTTATGATTGATCACTGCTTTGTTCATATTATTAACTATGTAAATGCTGGCCTCAAAGTGTGTTCTTCAGTTAAGGGAAAACATCGTAATCAGGGAACTTGAACCCAGACTTCTGATGAAGAATAGTAATCAGTAGGCTTAGGAACTTCTAAGTGTTCAAGCCAGTGAAAGAAAATAAAGTTGAACTGTCATTGAATTATGCAGGGATGTTAAAGGCAACAATTCATGCCACATCCCTTGTAGTCTATTGATGTTGCACTCACCAAGTCTTGCCATCAGTGATACTTGGCTGCTGTTATTTACATTCTTTGTATTGACATGGTTTGAGTTTACATAAGCCAACTGCTTAAGAATTCCTATGCCTGAAATCAGTAGAAGCATGCCCTTGGCAACTTGCAATTTCATTAGAAAGTAAGTGATTGTTCTCTATTGAAGATGGATGTTAGATTGGTACGTATTGATAATCGGATATATACGGTGTATGGTTTTAGAAGGCATATAAGCTTAGCTAATGTGTGCATGCTGTGGTTACATTGCTGCCAAGTGATGTATAAGGGCAAGAGAGAGGTGGGGAGTAGAGAACAGGGAAAGTAATTAAGCATACTTTACCTCACAAATTGTCAGAATGTAAACTTATACACCAAAGGCTGCTTCAACATAGCATAAAACCAGTAACATTCAATATTAATATATATTTACTGAAAACAACATACCTGAAATTCATGACTATTGTAGAGGAGTTGCTAGATTGTCATCCTTGTCAGTCACCGTCTTCTTCCTTCTCAATCTCATCTTCTCTTAATTCGGAATCCATTTCCTGCAGATTTATAACTAACGTTTATACCGTAATATCTTTAGTTTATCATGGAGTCTTGTTTTGTCGTTGTCAAGTGCAGCATTAACAAGTCAAAAGATAGTGTTTTCTTTTGCAAACCCCCCCCCCCCTTTCCATAGTCCAAATTAATTCTATAGGTTTATTGGCAATGATAAGGAGGTAAACAAATAGTTTGGTGCCCATTTTATATTGTATTTGATCTAGCTCAAACTTTTTTTCTTGCATTTTGTATTGATTTGCTTTTGGTAAATTCTGCTCTAGTTTCAGAAGAGTGGAATGCTATGTTATTGACAGCTCATCCTGAGTATCTTGTTTTTTGGAATTAGTAGAGCAAGGTTTATCTAAGCGTCTAGAATGGTAGCTTGCATTATTAGGATGATGATTGAACCCTCTTCTAAAAAATTTAATTATGAACCTAACATTTAAAGTTTAAAAATTATACTTTTGAAGCAACTATATCACTTTTTACAGCAAGAATTTTGACCACTCATTAGTTTTTTTGGATCTGAAGTCCAAAATTTTCAGTATTAATCCCATAGAAGTAGAGGAATATATACATATAGTTTATTTTTCCCTCCTAATATGAACCAGTATTTTAATAATGGAGTATTCACCATTGTTATACACTTCATATATTGTGCAGTGAAATATATATTTATTAAGTCATCTAAATTGGAAACACTTTTTTGCTTTCTAAATGTTTTCCTGAAGATTTAAATAAAAACTCACCAAGTTCTGTGTTAGAAGTTTTGCCCTGTTTTACAATTCCTGACACACTATGCCTATTCATGTTGCATGCTTTGGCTGCAAGTTCCTGGCTTTGTGAAACATTTGTTTGAATACAAACTTTGTCTGATGACAATTCCTGAAAGAAAGTGTACACTTCAAAATTTACTTCAGGCTTGGGAGTGGAGTACTTTGCCATTAGTACCTGCACTGGTTACAGGTTTTGAAAGTGGCATTAATAACCGTTCAAATACCACAGAGTGTAAAAATAAAAACTTATGCTTGTTGTCACAGTTACACAAAGCACTTAAAAGTTAATTTGCCTTATGCATTGGTCTTGAACCAAACTTCAATGAACACACACTTTTGGTCTGCAGTGAATCATTTTCAATTAGTCTACGAAAGAAATGCACAAAGTTTAAAACAACATTGTAAATGTCTCACTGGCTAATGAAAAGAAACAAATGGCCATGGTTAGAAGTTGCATCGTATTGTAAACATAAAAATTCAAGAGTAAGCAATGTTTATATTCTTGGAGTGATAATTCAAAGTATACAGTGTAGAAAAATTGGTCTTTGGACAGCCTGCTTCAAAATTTTATGCTGCACATACCTAGGCATGTCAAATTTCCAGTAATCATTTTGGGCACATGAAAAAGAAGAAACTTTGTTTCTCATGTTTTTGTTGAGGGTGATGAACTAGGCAGAAGTGCTCGCCTATGATAGATCATAGGTCATAGATCTGAATCAACTCATCTATCTTCTTCCATAGTATTGACAATAATGACCTCTGCAGTAAAGTCTGGATATGATCTCAGGCTCTTGGGTCTTTGATTGCCTTCTACAGTGACACAATCTTCCCAAAAATGTTTAAAATATCAGGAAATGATGCTGATAGTAAACTTTGTTGGTGTCCCTCAATGTGAAGTTTCATATTTAAAGAGCAGTCTTTGATATTAGATTAAGTTTGACTGATTTTAGTATCAATTTCAATAACTAGTACACAAAGAATGTATGCAATTGACTTAAATCTGTACAGGCTTGTTCAGAATACTCATACTAATAAAGTAAGAAAACCATTCACTTCCATGGAAATGAAATTGGTGAGTGCACATTATTTCTGGGATTTTTCCTGTGTTGTGTAATTGAATTGATTCTTGCCAAACAAATATAACACTTATAAGAGAAGTGAGAACTAAAGATTATTTTGGTAAGCATTGTCCATATTATTTTTCTCCTTTCATGGAAAACTGATTTGTATATACATGCAGGTTTAGTACAAATAATATATGAGCACAATGTAGTAGTAGTAGTAGTTCTTACTTAACATGTACTGAAGTTCTTCAAAAGTTATAGATTAGGTTGTTTTTAAACTTATTCCTCATATTTTGAAGAATTTGTTATCCCCTAAAAATCTCGCATTTGCTTCTTTGTAAGCAGCAATGATTAATTAATACAATGAGTTAAGACTAGACTCACTGTGCAGTGACCTTGGACTGGGTGATGCTTGACTCATCCTCCATATATTTTATATATAAACAGCTGAGGTAAGTAATAAACAAGGGTGAAGTAAATAAAAATAAGTACTTGCTTTTACTTGCACTTTTACAAATAAATACTTTTGTTCAAGTGAATAAAGGAAGTAAATATGCATGAGACAACTAAGCCAGAAAACCTGACAAGTATACTGTAAATAATTCTAGCACAAGAAAATGCCCTTGTGCAAGGTTGGCCAGAGGCAATGTTGTCTGCCAAAAATCAAAATCCTGTTACAGCTTCTGTTAACTTGGCAGCTCAAATGTGTGAAAAATGTTCAATAAGTAATGCAACACATTTTTTTTCTTAAAACAGGTTAGTTTTATTCAGGATTCAAATACAGCATGTTATTCCCTAATGTTTTGGCTACAAAACCCTATTTTTCAACATAATCTCCATTCAGTACTACAGCCTTATGCCACCTTGATGGGAGGGCCTGTATTCTGTATGCCTGCATGGTATAGAGCAAAGAGGTCGTCAGAGGCTATTCCCAAAAAATTCAGCATATAGATTGTATTTTCTTCTAAATATTTTTAATATACAGTATTTTAATCAAAATAGTTAGGCTTTTTGAGAAAAACAAAATTTTCAAAGAAATTTTCAAAGACATTTTCATGTAAATTGGGGTGGGGGGAGTTTCTTGAAAATTGTTATGTCCTGTCCTTGGAAGGTACTTATATACCAAATTTGGCATTTAACAGTCATTTTGTTTTTGAACTATGCTGTCCCCCCACACATGGCCCCCACCTTTTTCTAAAAATGCTTTTTGATTTGGGAAATCTTGTGAAATCTTGACATCAAATTTTTGCATGGGATGTCATACTCTGCCTTCTCTACCATTATGCATAGTACATGTAGAAAAAGTAAAAATTGTTGAGCATATGCTAGCAAGTTTTCTCTTTTATTCCTTTGAACTTGTAACAAATATTTACCTAAAATAAGTTCTAGCAAGTATTTACTAGTTTTTGTTCACTTCAGTCAAACTAACTGTAACTTACTTGCATCACAATGCCTCTTGAAAATGAACCTTGATTGTGAATGAAGAGTGAGTTTTTCATGAGGATCCCTGTTTTTCTTCAAACATCTCTTTTGAACTTGTTCTGAAAGATCCTGTACGTTGACAGTGAGATTATGGATATCTGTGCTGCTAAGAACTGTAATATATTGAAATGTATGAAGGATTTTACCTGATGCTTCCTGTAGAAGAATATTTCACATATGAGTCATTCCATAGCAAACTGGACAGACTTTATGTCAGTTTTTAAAAATTTTTTGTAATTTATTGTATAACTTTATAGGCAGATTAAAGATATTATGTCGAATACCAATTTTTTTTTTTTAAGCTTAACATCCTTTACCCGGGTTGGTTTATTGGATGAATGAAATTAGTGAAATGATGCTTAAATAATCTCAGGATCCATGGAGCTTAAAGTAACTCAACATTCATCTTTTCAGGATAAGGGAAAACCTTGAAGAAACTCACCCATGCTAACCCCACACTACCAAGGCTACTGATTTTTGTTTTGGCCAAATTTCATAATTTTGGGCTATTGGGACATCAAAATTCTGGAAAGAATACACACATATACACTAACACATTAAAATGCTCATTTCCTGTGACATATTTGTCGTATGAAGGTAAGACAAATTTTATTTTAAAACTTAAAAATTGTATTTTCAGGCTATATATTCACGTTTTAGTAAAACACTTATTCACTGCCTATTACATTACAATTTTAGATTAACACACCTTTTAGTTTGTACTAATTTAAAATATGAGCATGCTCTCCATTTAATGATTTTTGTGGGTGAATGCTTTGAAGTTGGGACAGTAATAAATGATGTAGCAAAAAATTTCTGAATAAATGCAAGCACAGCTATTGAGTGACTTCAGTGTAACTTGGCGTGAAAAATAAATGGTGTTTTATTTATGGATGTGCTGTGGTTTTCAGCATCCCATTCTATACTGGGCGTGAAAGACTGCTTAATTTTGCTCAGAGGCATCTCTATCAGGCTTGAGGTTCTTTTACGTGCTGTAAATCTACTACATGGGACCCGTGGCTTTACTTCTCTTCCGAAGGAAGACATGCTAAGGATTTTTACACCTGAAAAAATCCATCGTCCTCCACCAGGTTTGAACCTGCGACCTTGGGTATATGAAGTTAGCAGGGTAACCATTACACCAGGGAGGGCAACTAACTTGGCGTGTTCATTGGTTTACGAGTATTATTCAAGGTCAGCTGACACACATCACTTCCATGACGTTGATGTCTTCCTGGGAAACATTTAGTATAATGTCCCTCTTATTGTATAAATTATTTCTAAAGTGCTTATTATGCTTCTTTAATTACATTCTCTTAGGAAGAAGGCATAATCATTCTCAGATTGCTACCATTTAAGTCAGTTGTTCAGATGATAGCAGTAGGCTATACAAATTACAGAATGGCTATTTAAGTTTTTCTTTGTGGCAAATAGGGCTTACAAAAGTGACTGTGATCTATTACATATTAAAAATGAAACTAATAAACAGCACAAGAACATTTCATGCCTTCATACCAAATTGGAAGCAATAGTTACAAAAAAACACTCTCTTTCCTACGAAAGTAAATGCATCATTATTTGAATTCCTATAGTAGTTTTCAAGGGTTAGCTATCCTATGTTACAAACTATATTTAAAGTAAATGTTTAAACTTTGTTTAAAATAAATATGTTTATACTAATTATAAAGAATGTGTATCTAATGCTTAAACTGATACTGAAGCAACCAAGCATCCATATAGGTGGGAAGGCTCTGCCATTATGCTCCAGTCACTAGCTTACAGTCTGACAAACACCAGTATCCAGTTGTATAAGTTATTTTTTTAATTGCCCATTTATGTGAATTCCATCCTGAAACTTGGCACATGCCTTTTTTATGAAACAAGAAATATTAAAGATATTTATTAAAATTTGGAAAATGAGTATGAAATGTACAAATATTGCACTTTAAAAATATTTATCGAAAACTTTGATTTAGTATTTGTGTTATATCATGAATAAAACCTTGTATATAAGCTGAAGTTTAACTATTCCTGATTTGTATGCACAGAAAAATTAATTTGTATTCAAGGATCTGCATGCAAATAGGTACATCTTTTATATTAAATATAAGCAAAACGAATCACAATTTTTTAAAAGTAAAAATGTATGTATGTAATTTTTCAAATATTCTGTGAAATAAAAAGAAATTAAATAAAAATTGGACACTTTGAAGTAAAATTTTCTTTGATTTTTTTCTGGTTTGACATGGAATGATTCATATGCATATTAAAAATATAAGCTTTTGTATTATAACTTAATAGCCAACTTAAACAAATGGCAAACTTCCTATAATGCCATTGCCAGAGCTCAACTGAAAAACAGACATTGTTTGCCATGAACTGTTGGCGAATCCTAGAGGTAGATGCTGTAACTATTGCTCAGTCCAAGTCAGTTTAGTCTTGACTCAATACTCGAGGTATTTCTACTATATTATCCTTGGCAATAGATGGTCATCAGATTAAGACATACCCACTAAAGCTTTTTCTGATTTTCTGTGGGCTTGTTTGTAAACAATTTGATCACTTAAACCCAAGCCATAACCCAAACATTGATGAAGAGAGGATCCTAAGCTTATCAATGCATAGTGTTAATTTGTGAGAAAGTAACTATTTTAAATTACTTTAAAGTTTACTGGATATTGTGTGTTGTTTACATATATGAGACACAGGGTTTCCAAAATCCTCTAATGAGATTTACCATGGTAACGCAATAAAAGCAAACTAATTTTATCAGCTAATGGAACAGCTTAATATACTTCCCAATTGTAAAATTTCTGTTAACCACCATTATCTTCTTTAGGATCAAACACTTGACCCACAGAGAGTTAAATGAAAATGTTTAGCTTAAGTAAGTCAATAGCAGCAGTTTCATTTATGTTGTCAATGAGTTTTCTCTCAACTACCATTTAAACAAGGAACAATAGAATATTTCATATCATATGCATGCAAAATATCTTATATAGAGCTGCTTTTTCAATACAAAATTTCTCTTTCTTGTTTGAAAGAATGAAAACCTGATTTATATAATAGAATTCCCAGATATTACTGTAAGTCACAGTCAAAACTTTTAAGTATTTCAATTTTTTTTATGTATACCCAATTGTTCTTTAATTATATTCATTTGTTAGTAATGAACTAGTAAACTATGAAACTGTGTAACAGTCAAGGGCATAAATTTGACGTTTATCACCTTGAGTGGAAAAACATAAAAGGTCCATGATAATATTATTTGTCAAAATGGGTCCTAACAATCAAATGAAAAATGTTTAGATTTTAACATCTGAAGGTTTTTTTAAGTAAAACTTAATAACACCATAAAGTATCAAAGTACAAGCCTTAGATTAGAACATAATGTGCCTGCTCTGTTTATTAAGGCTTTTTTAATGTATACTTATGGATATTTTGTGAGAAGTGCAATGTTATGTAAGTTATATTCAGAAACTGATATGCCGATGCTCAGAAAATATATGAATGTTTATGAGGTATATAGAAAAGAATGTGTGTTAAATTTTAATCTTGGATTATGGTAACATATCCAAATGACTGTTATATCTAAAAGTACTTGTAGAGCAGATTAATGTATATGAGCAGCAAAATGTAATGCTAGCTGGAGATGTGTATCTGCAGCTAAATATTAAAGCAGCAGTATGATATTTGATTCTGTTAACTTTGTCATATGTATACCTATGCATTACAATCTTCCTTTTTGGTACTTGTAATTTTGTATTATTAACAGAATATAAGCAAATACCTTAAGTAGTTTGTGTTTATGAATAATTGCATGTTCCTGCTGATGCCAAGTTACCAGGGCAACACTAAAAGTTTTCTAGAAAAAAAAAAGGGGGGGGGGAAACGAGAATTAATTTTAAGAAAATTAAAATGATTTATTATTTTTCAAAATAATAAATCAGTACAATTTTGCATTTGATGAAACCAGACCTTAAAGCAATGATGCCACTCTTCCTGAGGCACTACAGAAATGAGGTTTTCATAATGATGAAAAAATTATTTCATTCATTTTATCTTCAGTTTTGGAAACAAAAAGAAATTGCAAGGTGCTAGGTTATAGCTATAGGTTGGTGTTAATGGCCTTTACGTTATCGAGATACTCAGTTGTTAGTTTTTCTATATGTGACAATGTGCTGTCATCATGTAAAATAATTTCTCCATTTTTCACAAGCTTTTCAAAAATTTGTGATAAACAGATAACTGTGTACCTTTTAGCAGTAGCAGTATGTTTATCTTCAAATGATATAGTAGGAATATGACATACTTAAGAAAAAATAGCAACTACCTTCTTACCAGTACTGAACATTTGTTGGACTTTTGTAGGCTTAGGTTCTGTTCAAAAGTCCCACTGAGCCAATTGACAAGATTTATCACCAGTAACAAAATTCCAAACCAAATTTGAAATGCCACACAGGCATTGTTCACTGTTTGACACAGTGTAAAGAGGTAAGAAATTGGAGGAAAGAAATTTGGGAACACAAATGGGATAGCATGTCATGAGACACGGTAAGGCAATATTTGGAAAAGGTAAAAGAAAATGGGTAAGAAAAAAGAAGAAGAGAGAACAGGAGAGAAAAAACAGAGATTGGGATGGAAGGTAGCACCAACCAATGGCTACACTTGCTAACAGCCAGGGAGCTATGTAGATGTAGTACCTAAGCATATACATTAGGATAAGTAATATAAATTAAATAACAGGACATGATTTTGTAAATAATTGTAAAATGCAGAAAAGGTTGTATTATTTCCTTTTAGATGCAAGCAAAATAAGGGAATAGCATAGACTTAAAGATAGTCAAATCTTTTAAGAATGGATCATGATGTGAGGCTTTAAAATTCTGTCTCTATGTATGACCTCAAGAAAAAAAATTAACAGTGGTATTGCAGTGGTTGAAAAGAATAACTGAAATAAAAGTCAAAAGATTTTGTTTGACATAAATTGTGTGATTTAATGAGATGTAAAATTTGGTGTAGTAAGTTTTTGTTCTGTCTCTCATGCTTTACAAGTTATAAAAAATTAATTCAGAATAAAGAGGACTTCACAGACTATTCATAGAAAATTCATGATATACGTTTAATTTGTCATGCAAATATTTTAAACATATCATTTCTTAATTAAAAACATTAGTCATTTCTGACTAAATTAAAAGTAACAAACATTTGTTCATATAGGGGATAATTTGGGGTGGAGGTGGATTTTCCTAAAATCTTTGTCACATCTTTGAAGGAACCTTAACTTAAATACCAAGATTGGTGTTTAACCCACTATTCATTTTTAAGTTCTGCTGTTCACAGACTTTTGTTTTCCCAAAAATTTGGCTATTTTCGATTCAGGGTGTCTCAAAACTTGTACTTCCAGAAAAATCTTGATATTGGAACTTTTGGATGGGATATAAATTTTCCTCTATCTTCAGGACAATTATGGTTCACTTGATTGTAAAAACTATTTGGATACCTAGCTGGAGATGGAGGTTGTATGGAGAGGATTTTGCTCTTAATTTGAAATACAATTGAGACATGCAATTGTTCACAAGGACCAAATACCTTGATGTGGGTTAACATTTTCAAAATTTATTTTTTTGCTGATTCTAGTGCATTAAAATTTAAAAATAAGATTCTGTAGTTTCAACTCTGAACTATAACTGAAGGTGTCATAGAAGCAATTCTTCTCCCGCAATTAGTCTAATGGTTACAACCACTTTGTTAGCTTTATTGTAATGTCTGTTGTGGACCTGATGTTTTCCATATACACATGTCATCAGTTACCAAGAAGTTGAAGTTAGGATATTGCTCCAAACAGTCAGTGATGGCCTGCTTGACCTGAGCTTTTCCTCCAATAAGATGTAACTTTATTTATGTGTCATTAAGTACAGGCAATAGACATTGTCAAAATATGCTATAAAATTATGTATTAATCTCCTCATATTTAAAAATTTGGCAAGAGAATAAAATGGATTGTCTGATAACCATTTGTATAACTAAGATTTAAAATCTCTTATATTTGTTTGTTTTAAATTAATTGATAATTTATTATTCATTTTGGGTCCCATATAAATATAACTGTTTTGTGTTTTGCTCAATCTTGCAAATGTAAATCAATATCATTTCTCTGTCTTGTCTCTTCATGGTTCTGACTTCTTAATAAGTAAGCTATTTGACGATTTGTGCATGTGAATTCAAGTGCCTAAAATATACAAATTAGATACAGTTAAAATACTCAACTCTAAAAAATGGCCTGAATGGCATTTTTATTACAATTTTTAATAATTCTTATGACCTTTTTGTAATAATAAAATATCTTTAGTTCTTTGCCTTCCACCCATAAAATTAGTCTGTATCTTATCAGAGATTCAAACAGAGAAAAGTAAGCTACTTTCAAATATTGCAATGGTATACAAATTTTTAAATTTCTAAATAGATATATAATCTTGGACAACCTGACTTTCAATTTATCAATATGCATTCCCCATGTTTATCAATATGCATGGTTCATAGGGTGAGAACAGGGTTTTTTTTTTTTTTTTTTTTTAGTAGTGTTTAACTCCCGCTTTTACTACTTGTGGCACTGCAGGCGATATCATTCCATGTTGGTTGGGTGCCAGAGATCAAGTGCTAGCTATGAGACTTCACCTGGTCAGTGTTGAGCACATAAGTGGGCTAACCTACCAAGTTTTCTGAACATTGTCTGGGAGCATCAGATTGGCACAGCTGGGTCATGGCGGTTGATAGGATTAGGATACTAGCTGGCTGAGGAGAGACAGGAAAATACACAAAAACAAAGTCTGTTAAATTGCAGGATAGTTATCTCAAGCAGCTTATGCTAATGATATGAGCAGTTTCTTGTACAAGACTGAACTGTGTCGTTGCTGTCCTGACTAGTCTATTTTTACCTGCTAATGTCGGATTGTTACTGGGTAACTGTATTCTGAAAAACCAATTGGAATTAACACTGTGAAGCACTGTAATAATTTATAAAATAATACAGATTGAGTCGATCAGTCACTCTATGGCTTCATATACCTAAAATTTTCCTGGCGCATTTCACCTTCTTGATGATGTCTTCAACCAAAGGTGAAACGTGTCTGGAAAAGTTTAGGTATGAAAAGCCATAGAGTATCTGCTCGACTCAACCTGTGTTAATTTATAAATTACCTGTTAATTTATAAATTACCTGTTAATTTGTAAATTATATTTTATTGAGCTTGATTAAATGCATTATGCCATTGTGACACGTGACTCAATTACATGTATTATATACATCATTTATGTGTGATGTATTTGTCCTTAGGTTGTAGTGAGGTGATGTTACAATGTCATTTTTTGTTTGATAGTTTTAGAACTTCAGCTACACTTCATGTGAAAAAAGTTCAACTTCGGTTTTTTAACAGCAATTATCATTCAACTGCTCTTTTTATTAAATACAAAGGAATACCGATTAAGTGAAAACTTTAGCTTTAAGGAAAAGTTAACTTTGAAATTTTATGGAAAAATTTTTACTTTTGGAAAAAATAAAAAGGAAAAATAATCCAAATGAATAATAGAAACTTAGTTATACTTAATAGGTAGTAGAATATGTAGAGAATATTGTGTCAATAAATTTTAGTAATTCATTATTACTTTCTCTATATGTACTATGTACATAGTGTATAGAGAAGGTATTGCACTCTACCAAAACATTCGATACCGAGATTTCACCGTCCCCTGGTCCCCTGTATCCAAGAAAGTATTTTCAGAAAACTGCCTGTGTGTCAGTGTGTCCATATGTCTGTGAACACGATAACTCAAAAACGAAAAGTCGGTAAAATACCAAACTTGGTATCTAAGTTTAGTATCTTCCAGGGATGCGACACAAAGATTTTGAGAAAAATTCCCTCACCCCAAACTACCCTTTACATGGAACTTTTTTTGAAAATTTTGATTTTCTTAAAAATAGCTCTAACAATTTTGATTAAAATATCATATATTAAAAATATTTACCTGACAAATAAAATGTATATCTTGAATTTTCTGGGAATAGCCTCTGAAGATTACTTTATTCTGGGCAAATTTTACGGAATTTTGCATAACTGCTAAACCGTAGAACTTAGATAAAAACTTACTACACAAGAAATGCAGAGCACATTAAAACACACAATTTATGTTATATATATTTTTTTTTTCGTGGAGTTGATCATTTTTAAATATTCATTGTTTTTGGTTTCAGCTATGAAAAACTTACTTTTCTCATATAGGAATTTGTCAACTCCTATCCATATAAACAAAAGAACTCCAGTCACATAGCAACCAGCTTTTGACTATTACTTTAACCTATGGTACTCCCTTATTTCGCTTCTACTTACAAGGAAACAAGTAATAAGACTATATCTGCTAACTTGTTCTCGAGTAGCATGAAGTAAATGGAGGCATAAGCTTTTTAACAATAATTTGTTGCAGAGATGTAGAGAAGATCATGTGAATGGTTCATATTAATTTTTTTTATTGAAATTATACCTTTGTTATTGCAATACTATATATTGGATTTAGCATGAGTATCAGGAAGTTAGATTTCCAGGCCAGCAATTGTGTTTGGTGCTTTCACTGCAGGTTCATAAATGTAAAATTTACTGTGAGTTAGCTATTCTCATGGTGTTATTGGCTCTTTCTGTTTAGCTCAGCTCCAGGTTTCTCAGCATTTGGAGAATAATACTAATGTAATGCTGAGTTTTGCACATTACATAAGAAGCTCAGTTTTTTGTATTGCAGTGTCTTTTTACCACTACTGCTACCAGATTTCATATCACTTTGAATCCTGAAGGGGACTTGGATTTCTTTTAGTTTTAAGTATACAGTGTGAAGCACTGACCAAGTCACTTCTCGTCATGTCAGGTAAGTTATCAACTGTCCATTCCTATCACTTAGAAACTCTTTAATCTTCTTCTCTTTTGTTATAAAGTTAATTGGATACAAGCTCTTTAGTTTTACGCACATTAAATAACTTCCGTACTTTTTAAATGTCACTGGATGTCCTCTGTCTCCTGGCTTCCTACCCTCTTTCTAATCGTCCTACTAGTAGTGATGTTGCTGACAAGCTTCAAGGATGCTGAGATTTAGGAAAAATGTTAGAACATCTGGTTTTGATGAGAACTGGAGGGTGTTAAGCTAAACAACTGACCACCACAACATCATGTCCAACTTTCATCTCCTTAGGTTGAATTGTTTAATTATGATAAAATAAATTATGATAAAATTAATTATGAATTATGATAAAATGTCTCTGATCATTCAGGCAATAGGAAAGTAATGCTAATCAAGGAATAGAATATCCAATAAATAATAAACAGCTTGAAATATTCCTTTCCCAGATTATTACAGTGACTAGGGATGGTGTGTTTATGCTATGCTGTTTATAATTAATTAACACACAGCTTGGACTAAAGGTGATCCTAAGAGAACAAGGTATGACATTAAGATCACATTAACTATTACTAGAGATTGGAAATGTGGGAGAATTTGGCTGAAAAAGCAAGTTATGAAAATGTGGTTTAGACCTGGGGTCACCAACTGATTATTTTTGAATAAAGCAGACAGAGCAACACCACTAATTGCTCTTTATAGATTGTCTGTTGAGCATTGTGTGACCTCCTACTGTGGGGAAGTAGGAACAGATAATTTCTTCAGTACAGTGGCAGTATTTAACATTTGGGTTTAAAATAAGTAATCCATTGTTCATGGATTATTTTACCTATTATATGTTCATAGTTTTAGAATAATTATAAGTCTTTTATATTAGTATTTAAATTTCTGATATAATATATACATATTTTCATAGGTTTGGTATCCTAACATAAATAATTGCAAAACATAATGACAATTATCACAACATAACATAATAAAACAAGCTCCTTAATTTGTCAATAACACTGTAATTGTATTGTAATGCTAACAATATGAGAACTAATTTGTAATGAAAAACTTTTGACATTTACAACAGTGAATATGAACAGGCATCTTAGCAATTAATTGGTATCTAACACAGTTTGGAAAAAAAAAAAAATGATCCATGGTATCTGTCATACTTATTTGCTTAGATTGTATATTAATGCTGTAAAATGAATTTTCTGACTAAGTGCTGAACTTTGCCACAAACTAAACTCTCTTAATCATTCTGCTGGTTTCTATAAATAAGAAAGAGTCCTCCCAAGCGGGGGAGGAATTGATGTCTTGCGATTTGGATTGTTCCTGACATTATAAACTGATTACAACATACTGTGCAAGGAACAAGAGACCCATATTGCCATCTTAATCTTTACTCACTGCAGTGCATGAGCAAGCCTGTAGGAATATATGGTGTATAGGAACCTTAAAATCATTGAGAATGCATGGTAAAGAAACAAATTGACCCCATACAATGATGTACACTCATTTACTATTTCTAAACACTCATGATTCTAATTCTCAATTTTTGTAATACACTTGTCCTTGATTGGTGCTACTTCTGTCATATACTATGTTTAAACTAATGTGCATTTATTATGTGTAACAATGTTCATACAACTAATGATCCAGCCTGTGGAAGCCAGCACTAATATTAAGGAATAGCTGAAAAGTCGTCAAAAGTGCCACAGTTTTCTAGGGTTCACCAGGACAAAAAATATGCACCCATTAATCTAAACTTTAGCACAAACAATATTGTAAGTTCCAACAAATTGCATTACAATATCTTTTAAGACAATAAAATTATTTGAAACATTTTAAGTTGTTTAACAAGCTTATAATAATGTTTTTCTGAGGTTTAAATTTCTTAATATTTTAATTGCCTTGATATCTTGGAAGATAGGGGGGAGGGGTTACTAGGATTGAGGGAATATGGGCAAGACAAAAATTGCCTTCATAGCACAGCACTTCTAAAAAATGCTTTATAGCGTTATGCTCAATTCCAGAAAAAAATAATCAAGTATCAATAGTTGGGCAATCCAGATATAGGACAGTTAAAACTAATGAAAAGGACCTAGTGGACCTATTGGAAAAAAGTTGGTTCTGCAGTGAACCAATATGTAGTTTTAATTGATGGTTTTTGGTTGCTTTATTAGAAATGAGAGGTGGTGGTGTTTTTTTTTTTTTTTTTTTTTTTTTTCTTTTTTTTTTTTTTTTTTTCTCTCTCTCTCTCTCTCCTTACTTAATAAGGGAATTAACTTTTTGGGAGAGAAAGATATGTTGGGTAAATAATAAAATGTAAAGATTGGGATGTGCCTCTTTGGATTAAACCTTTAGAAATTTATAGGTTTTAGGGTTGCATGCAGAGCAAATGTAAGAACAGGGAACAGGCCATTCATGTTGTAATGGAGGATAAATTTGACCAAAGAAAAATGAGAAGTACATTCACTTTAGTAAAAATATCTGAATATTATAATCAGATTAGAAGCTAAGTAAATTTTTATAACTGGTTAAGAGGAGACTGAATGTCAAAATTGCCAAAAATTCTCTGTCTTGTACTGTCTTATTAATTACAATTTCCTATTTAAATCTCTATACATTTAGTTATTGTGAGTACAGAATATATATCTTAAATATATTTTAAACATGGTACTTTTTGGAAATTCTGCACTGAAGAAGAAGAAGAAGATGATAAAAATCCTCCAGTGTACTTTACAGTAGAGAGGTAAACTTTCAGCCCATCTTTAAAGGGAGTTTAGCTGTATAAATTGGTACTATTGCCTGTGAGTTTTTGGGTGCTGAAGCCTTGTGGTTTCTGTTTGCAAATACATGTGAGTTGTTTTTCTTCAGTTTTGCTTTGAACAACTTTTTCTGTGAATGACATTAACTAATATAAATGACCTTTCTTCTCATTACCTATTGAAGATAGATAAATTTGATTTTAGGATGATAATAACTTCTTTACTTTGGTATAATAACATGGTTGGATATCTCTAAAAAACAAATAATTGTTGATAAATTTTAATCACTGGTAACTTAATTAACAAAATAGTCTTATCCGCTTTAATAAACAAACCAAACTTGTAGCATAAAAGTGAATTATAAATTAGAAGATATTTAATTAAGTTCTGTAAAAGTCTGATATGTTAAATAATTTCTGAGATAACGGGTTGTGGATTTCTATGTGATAAGGCTTTTAATTTTCCCTTAAAATAAAATAGTTTTGGCCAATTAAAAAAAGAAAAAGCAGGGAGGGGGGTTAATAGTGTAATATAAAGGAATAGAGCATTTGTTTAGTAATGAAGTAGATATTTTATTTAAGTGGTTGTTAGGCATTTGCATTTTTAGGGATTTATGCACACCTTTTCTTAGGTGCTTGGCTCCCTAGTCTTCATTTGGTAGGTTTCACACAATTTTAGAAGCAGAGCAGAGCAACAACATTGAGGCAGGTATGCTAACACTTTGATATGTAGTTGCTTCAATGCTAAGGTTTCATTCTGCCTGTAGATCCCAGAGTTTATGCAGGTACACATATGCAGTGTTTCATTTAAAAATTAAGTTAGTTTACAGTAAATTAGATAACCTATTGATGGCTGAAGGCCTCAAAGAAAGACGTTTTCTTTGGATAGGTAGAGCCAGATTGAAAAATGCATTGCCATAGCCGGGATTTGAATCACGGATATCCTGGTCTCTAGCCATCTGCCCTACCACTGAGCTACCATGGCAACATACTGGTATGGCATTAAATATCTCAACTGACTTGCATGTTTCCCAGTAAACCACATTATTTTGAGATGACAAACCTTATGGTGACTTACAATGTTGTAAGCACTGAAAGACCCAGGATTCGTAGTATAGCCAACTATTAAGGACAATTGCGATAATTTAATTGTTTTCTCACAGAAACCATATGTAGGACAGGAGTTGGATAAGAGAGTCAGACTGAAAAATTGTGTGTAACGGCATATTACCATGGCTCAAATCCTGACTATGGTATTGAATTTTTCAGTCTGGCTCCACCTATCCAACTCCTGTCCTACACATGGTTTCTGTGAGAAAACAATTAAGTTACATTTTCTTTGGTTGACAAAATGCAGAAAGAGAGACAGATGGATATAATATCAGGCAAACGTTGTAGTATAAATTCTGTGATGTTATCCATAAGCATTTCATTCACTGGCAGCATGAACAATTAGGTGCACATGATAATTTTAATTCATATAGCACTAAGTAGTAACTTTTACTTTGTCTTTGTGATGTAGAAAAATGTTGAACTTTACCATAGCAGAAAAGCATTTTAGTAGAACTGTGAGAGAGCCCATGTTTACTTTGCACAAAATGAAACCAGTCTATTCTGGGCTCATGACAATCATTTGAAGAAGCTACACTGCTACCAGATGTATTAGGAAGAATCTTGCTGATATGACAATGTAATGCACATGGGTTTTAGGGATTTATTTACTAAGCTTATTGTTACAGCTAACTGTAACTAGCTAAGTGCTGTAACTAGTTAGAACCAAACTTTATAATGAACTAAATATAAAATCATATCAATTCTACTAATGCTAAGCTTAGAAAATGGACCCCATTGTGAGGGCAACGTCAACTCTGACCATCTTGAACAGTACCTAGTTTTAGTATAAATAAATTAAAAAACATAAAGGATTGGCCTTAACAGAAGTTAACTTGATTTGAATGTTCTTGGCCTTAGAGTAATCTGAACACCATTTTTGGGTCGAAGAATGGCTTCTGATATAACTTTGGTGTTTTGTTTTTTGCTTGCACAACTTAAATGAAAATTGCTGAGTATGGTTGCTAGCACTGTCTTCACTTCCAATAGTGCAAACTTCTGACCTGAAATTTAAAAATAATTTTATCAAAATCAGACAAGAAAATATCACTGTTTCTATGCTTAGAAGTTGCCTTTGCTCCCTGATTTTATTGTATTTTTTTCTTTATTAATATATGTGGCATGTTCTCTGGCTAGGAGGCTATATATAGCTGAAGAATAAAATTGGGGAAGCTTGATGACATTTTGTCCACAACTGTGCCTGGAAGACATATTTTACTAATAACACAGCCATAAAAGTCTACAATCGACACTAATTTATTTCAATATACCTAGCAGAAAAATCATAAGCTTACTGTCTTACCCAAGATTGGTGAAATTTTATCATCTTCACCAAACATTTTCAGTGATATCTATTAGGTCCAGAAAATATCCATGAAAAACTTACTTAACTGACATAACCCTACGTTCATTTACGTAGTGAAAAAAACAAAAAACAACTTTGTGTCATTTTACAATTGTGTTTAAGCACAATGATAAGGATGCATTAAAGATATTTTGGGCTTTGTTTTAGCCAAAATCACAAAACTTTTCAATGTTTCCAATAATGAATCCTCTAGTGTGAAACACATGCACACACAGAGATTTATAAGATTACTTAAATCTGTATTCATATATACAACAAATTAAATCAGCTGCATCAGAATTTGTATGCTATATTTCTGATACAGAAATGATGATAGCAGCAGAGAAATTAAATTACTAAAACCAGAAATAAGGTCATTGACCTCAACCCATGGGAGAAAATCTTGGAAAGAAGTTTGACAGCCTCATGAACTTCAACATTTTTGAGGATGTGAGATTCAAGTCTAAGTCTTCCCCAGCAATGTTCAGGGTTTCCTTTCTAAAATAAATTGAACACTGGCAATTGGTAAAGAGCTGTTGATTAAGACAATGGTCTGTGAAATACATATGTCCTTAAAATTTTGAGCAAGTGAAGTGATAAGAGGTGTTAAATTATCTCATTTATCTTATAGAATGTAAGAAGCTTCACTGTGTTTTACCATGCTAACTTCATATACCTAAGGTGGCGAATTCAAATTCGGTGGAGGATGATGAATTCTAAAAATCCTTAGCATGGTTTCCTTTGCAAGGGAAGTAAAGCCATTGGTTCTGTGCAATAGATTTATGACACATAAAAGAACCTCAAACCTGATAAAGAGGCCTCTGAGCAAAATTAATTGGTCTTTCACGCCCAGAATAGAATGGAAGCTGAGAACCACAGCCGTTCAAGAGCGTCCATAAATGAAAGTCCATTTCCATTTTCTTCACTATATTTAGTACCTTCAACTTAAATGAAAGTATAACTCAGGTATTGTTTTTGGAGTCTGTGCAGATTTTTGAAAAGTGAATTTTGTGACTTAGGTAATGTCTGATATAACTTTCATCTCTGCATCTTTTTGCATAGTGGGGTTTTTATGGAGGGGAATACTGCAAAATTAATAAGCATAAACTTAAAATGTGTTATAATTATTGCTCTGAAACAAGCAGGTGTTTCAGGGTAATAATAACAATTACATTTGTTCTACTATGCAGAATTTAAAAAGTATCTTTAATTGTTTTCAGAATGGAATTAGTTTTTTTTGGAGGGGGGCAACAACATATTTTACAATTATGGAATATTTTAAAATGAACATATATTACAAACAGATATTAATAATGTTCAATATGCAATACACTGAGGATATTATTGATCAGCATTCAACATTTGGAAAAACTGAAATGTTTGAAAACATTTCATTAATCCCAAATAGCCATGGCATGTGTTTTTGAGGGGATCTATGAGGGTTGGCTGATAAGTCTTGGGCCTCACACAGATATGGCGCCACTAGTCCAGTTAGACGGTAGCATCGTATATAGTTTAACTCTGGACTAGCTTGCATCCATAGTTACAGGCCAATAGTTTGTTTAATTTTCGAATGACGGCATTTTAAACAAGACAACTTTAGAGTTTTCATCAAGATGGTGGATTTGGAAAAATGAGCAGTGGTTAAATACTTCCATTTGAAAGTCTTAATGCCTAAAGAAATCAAGGAGGAAATGGACAGTACATTGAAAGACTCTGCCCCTTCATATTCAATGATTAAAAGATGGGTTGCACATTTTAAAATGGGACATATGAGCACTAGTGATGAGCCTCGCTCTGAACGCCCTGTAGAAGTGACAACTCCAGAGATAAGTGAAAAATTCTGATGTGTTACACTCACATGACTTTCTCTATATCTCTGTAAATTATTATTGTTATAAGCTTATTTTTTATTTATTTCATGCTAATCGAGAAAAATTAGCAGAAATAATCTTATTTCTTGCTTTATAGTAAGTAGAAGCGAAATAAGGTAGTACCATAGATTAAAGTGAAAGCCAAAAGCTGGTTGCTATGTGACTGATGTTCCTTTGTTTGTATTGACAGGAGTTGACAAATTCCTGTATGAGAAAAGTGTTAAGTTTTTCAAAGCTGAAACCAATAAAAAGGAATATCTCAAAAACGATCAACTCCATGAAAAAAATGTATATAACATAAATTGTGTGTTTTAACGTGCGCTACATTTTTTATGGGTTAAGTTTTTGTCCATCTCTTACGGTTTAGTAGTTATGAAAAATTCATCCAGAATAAAGTAGTCTTCAGAGGCTATTCCCAGAAAATTCAGAATATACATTTTATTTGTCAGGTAAATAACTTTAATTTACGATATTTTAATCAAAATCATTAGAGCCATTTTTTAGAAAATCAAAATTTTCGAAAAAAGTTCCATGTAAAGGGTAGTTTGGGGTGGGGGGATTTTTCTCAAAATCTTCATGTCGCATCCCTGGAAGGTACTAAACTTCAATACCAAGTTTGGTATTTTACCGACTTTTCGTTTTTGAGCTATCGTGTTCACAGACACACGGACACACACACACGCACGCACAGACCTTTTTTTGAAAATACTTTTTTTGGATACAGGGGACCCTAAAACATATATTTTCGGTGAAATCTCGGTATCAAATTTTTTGGTGGAGTGCAATACATTCTCTATACACTATGTACATAGTGCATATAGAGAAAGTAAAAATTCATTGTTTAGTACTGGAAGACCACAGTTTAAAGTTATTTGAGATAGCAGAGGCTGCAAACATATGAAAAGAATGTGAGGTAATATTTTAGGTAATGTTTTGGGCTTTTACAAAGTGTGTGCCAGATGGGTGCGCTTTTGTTGACACCTGATCAAAAGTTGCAAAGAAAAAGTGTTTCTGTTAAGAATGTGGAGCTCTACCGTTAAAATCTCAGGGAATTTTTGAAATGGCTTATTTCCATGGATGAAACTTGGATACATCACTGCACTACAAAAAGCAAATCACAGTCAAAACAGTGGATTGTGCTGGGTGAACCAACTCCAAAAAAGACAGTCAATTTGGTCAGTCCGAGTTTTCTGGGATACACAGGGATTATTTTTATTGAATTCTTGGAAAAGGGTAAAAGTATCACTGGTAACTATTACGCAAGCTTACTGCAATGTTTGAGTAATGAGGTGAAAAGAAAAGGATCTCATTTGGCAAAAAAAATCTTGTTTCATCACGACAATGCTCCAGCCCATTGTTCAGTCATTGCAACGGGGAAAATGTGCGAATTAAAGTTGGAATAACTTGAATATCCAGCTTATTCACCAGATTTAGCACCCAGTGACTACCACCTGTTCCCAAATCTCAAGAAATTTCTTGGAGGATAAAGATATTACAGCAACAATGCAGTAAACAGCTATTTTGAGGACCTTGATAAATCACACTATAGAGATGGTTTAATTAAATTATAACACTGATATGACAAATATATTAAGCCTTTCTGGAGATTATGTTGAAAAATAAAGCAAAAAAAAATTAAATGCTGTTTTTATTGAGAGGCCTGGGACTTATTAGCCAACCCTAGTATGTAAAAGAAATGCTAGAACAATCTACAGAGACAAGTCTTGCATCAAAGTAAGAAGAAAGGAACGGTTAATAAGCTTAGGTTATAAAATATATTTAAAAAAAAAATTGCTTTAAAATTGGTGTTATGAAAAGAAACATTATTTCTAGTTTACATTGGTAACGCTACTTTTAAAAGCTTTAACAATTTTTCAAGTCTATTTTTGGTCTAAAAGGTTCAATAAAAAAAACACTGATTTATGGATATCTCCTATATTTGTTATCCTCCCCAGCATGCACTTTAAGCATAGCCCAATGTTGAGGGTCCTAAGCCACAAAGCATAGCTGAGGGATGTTTTTATAAGGGGAGGAATGTAACAGTTATAGCAGAAGGTAAAGACAGGACATAACTAGGGATTTGCACCCTAATCATTCACGGCAAAAGGGGTAACAGGTATGTAATAATGTTTCCCATGGCTTCTGGTTGCTCTATCATGGCCAACTTCATGACAGCTGCTATAACCAATGTAAACTGTTACCAACCATTTTAATTATCTTATCAAATTCCCTCTTGCTTATACTTTTTCTTAGGTAATTTGAACTTTCAAACTTGTGCTTGTTGTCACTACGACTTGTAATGACAAGCCTTTGTTAACGTCACGTAAATTACCAAAAAATATTAGAACTCCTGCTATTACTGAAGATGTTTCAGATAGTAAATAACATCATATTCTTGTTTCTGAATCAAAATTGTTGTTACAGAATATGTGACAATGGTGGCAAAGTGTGGAGCATACTTCTAAATTTAATCAATGTAATTTGTTGTAGGCACTGTTATTCAGTTATATTGTCAACCAAGTTTGATTTTGATAGGTGAATAAAACTATACATTGGTTGAACGATGCTCCATTGACCATCAACAATGTACTTAGGGAAACCATTAAATTACGTACATGAAGAGTGCGCTGCTGTGGATCTTTGTTACAAGGAGTGAATAGTTATATTTAGTGGTTGCCATATTGTTGTATAATAAGCAGAAAAATTATGATTAGTGCATTATATGGAATTAAATGTGAGTGATCTTTGTTTTGCATATAGGGGCTCTAATTCAAATACTAACAGACACAAGTCTGAGTTTTCAAAGAATGATATTTAGTAATTTTGTTTGACTGTCATTGAAACTAAATTCAGGATTTAAAATGCTTGCATAAATACAAAGGGATATAAAATTCCTAATTATGTAACATTTTATCAATTACACTTCTATTTTATAGGTTTCCTAAAAACTGACTAGAAATTTAAAAGTAATGGATTTAAGTAGTTCAAAGATTAAACTGAAAGCTCGTTTGCAAAAGCATGTAAATGTGTATTTAAAGAACACCAAAAAAATTGTACTAAAGTAATTTTTAAAATTTATCTGTAGATACTTTGGAAAAAGCTTGCAAATTGTTTTTTTATAAAATTCACAAAAAGTAGTTACAAATGTTTCTCCTAAGTTTTTCATTAACTTTTCATTAAGACCATTGTATTTTATGAAACATGGTGTTTTATGACTTCTTCCGTGGTCTGAGGAAGCTGACTTCTCACCCAGAGGTCCCAGGTTCGATTTCCGTCTGGGATGAGGAATTTTTCTTTAACCAAAATTATTCCCTATCCCCTCAGAGTCTGAAGTATGTATATTAGAGTAAATGTGTGTGTTTGAGGGGAAAAAAAAAAAAAAAAAAAAGACGAACCCATAAAGAAGAACCTACAGACAATCAAATTGTTTCTATTGCAAAATCCCTGTTATGACCTTAGATGTTAAAGGAGACTATATAAATGCAACAAAAAAACAAAAAAGAAACACTGAGGTTATTACCCTTTTTTATTGACACTTACTTTTCCATTGTTATGTAGCAAATAAATGAGTGGGAGGAGGGTAAAATGAGGTGAAGATTTTAATGCTGGTTTATATGCTATTAGGGCATTGGAATGTATTAACATTTTGTAGAGTTACCAAAAAATAGAGGAGGTTTTAATCGATTCTTCCCCCTCTTAAAATAAGCAGGAATTCCAAAAATGCTCTAAATTCATGTTTTCACTGAATGTCATTCGACTACATGCTGCGCGTCGGTCTGAGTAGCTAAGTTGGTTAGGCGCTGGCCTTCTGAACTCAAGGTCGCGGGTTCAAACCCGGGCCAAACCGATGGCTTTTAAGTGTGCGTAAAAGTGACAGAACTGTGTCGGTAAATTTACTGACATGTTGAACTTCTGCGGGACGAAATTCCGGCACACCGGAGGTGCTGATATGATCCTGACAGTTGACAGCGTCATTAACAAGCAAAATATTTTAAATAAATACATACTGCTCACAAAATGCTTACAAAAATGCTTAATATGAGTATTTGTCTTTTTTTTTTTTTCTAATATGTAGAACTGTCATAAACAGTATAGGTATATATCGAGTTGGAAATAAACGCTCCTATTTTCAGAAGACACCATTTCGGAAAATTAAACGTTAGCAAATAATATATCTATTACCTAATAAAATCCTATATTTAATAATATGAGCATATGCAAAGCATTAAATGAACAGTTTGGAGTTTGTGTTCTAAGAAAATTGTATTAAATACAGGGTGTTTGGTGGCAGAGAGCCTGTTTGCCATCCGACAATTTATCGGATGTTGCAGATGACTGGTTCGGAATATAGGCTATTTATCAGTATTCCGTATCGTTGACGGGGAAACAAAACACTAAAGCCACGATGCATAAAAGCACAAATGGTAGCATGATATTACTTTCTGTAACGTACTATCTACGTAGTATATAGAGAAGGTAGTATATTGAACCCAAAAATTCGATACCGAGATTTTACCGGAAATATACATTTTGGGACCTCCTGAATAAAAAAAAAAAAAGGCATTTCTAGAAAAAGGTCCGTGCATGCGTGTGTTTGTGGACAGCACAGCTCAAAAACGAAAAGTTCGTTAAATACTAAACTTGGTAGGCATTTAAGTTCAGTATCTTCCAAATGCGACACAAAGATTTTAAGAAAGTCCCCCATCCCCAACTATCCTTCACTTAGAAAAATTTTCGAGAAAATTTTGATTTTCTCAAAGGTGGATCTAACGATTTGATTAAAATATCGTCTATATATTAAATACATTTACATGGCAAAATATATATCTTCAATTTTCTGAGAATAGCCTCTAAAGACCTCTTTATTCTGGATGATTTTTATTGAATTTTGCATAACTGGTAACCGTAACAGATAGACAAAAGCTTAATACACAAAATGTAGATCACGATAAAACTCACAATTTATGTAATATAATTTTTTTTTTCGTGGAGTTGGCCTTTTTCGGTATATTGTTATTGATTTCAGTTTTAAAATACCTCAACTTTTCTCAAATGGGAACTTGTCAATGATTGGCCACGCAAAGAAACGGATTTCAACCCCATAGCAACCACATTTTAAAATATTTTACTGTCGGTTTAGGCTAGTGCATTCCCTTATTTCCCTTCTACTTATAAAGGAACTAAGTAATACGACCGTTTATGCCTATGTTTTAGCATTAAGTAGATAGATGAATAAGCTTATTAATAACAAGTTGTTACAGATCTGTAGAGAAAGTCATGTGAATGGAGCAGATTTTTTTTATTTTATTTAGCCCTTTTTTTTCTTTCTTAGGAGCGAATCTGTTAGTTTTCATTGAAGGATATAAAAGTTATGTAATATGAGTGAATGAAAATATGGAACTGAAGTAGATATTACCTACAAGAAGCTGTGACTATGTAATAATGTTAGTTAAAACACATTACGCGCATGACCACTGCCTTTTACGATGAGAGCTGGGAAACATAATTAAGGAAAATCCTTTGTTGTTTTCTTCGGCATAAATCCAGTTCAAACAAACTGGTTCATTTTGAGTCAATGGGATCTCTAGTTAAAAGCGCAGCACCAAACGCCGAGCAAGCGAAATCTTATCATCTCGAAACAATAAAGTTGACCGCACCCTCCCTTATCCAATCGTAACTCTATTGTTACTGTGCAAATGCCTACCTATACAGTTTCGGGGTCCAGCACTAAAAGGAATGTATGCGAAAGGATGGCGCTTTTGCGTTCTCTCTGGCAGGAAGTTGTCTGGATCGAACACCTCTGGATTCGGGAACTGTTGCTCGTTCCTATGCAGCTGGAACAAGTGTATCATTACAGCACATCCCGCAGGAACCACGTATTCTCCTGAAATCAAACGTAATGTGTTCATCTGCTTTCATTATCGGGAGTTCTAGTATATTCATCTACAATTTCAAAGCCATCATCTAATGATCCACTGTTTAAAAATCTAGCTATCACTTTAGCATACTGCATTCTTCTCACACCTTGCAAATAAATGTGTAATGCAAGTTTATCTCTATTAGCAAGAAGTAGAAAATTAAGCTGTTGAATAGTGTTTAGAAGAGTGAGTAGGCAAATTAATGTAAATTCAACACATTTATAAACAACTGATAATTATTACAACCACCTATATGCTGCATATACAAGATAAGAGAATGTAGGTAGACAAATCTGATGTAATCGCTTTCTCTATATCTCTGCAACAAATTTTTGTTAAAAAGTTTATGCTTCTATTTACTTCATGCTAAGCTAGAAAAAATTAGCAGAAATAGTCTTATTACTTGCTTCCCTGTAAGTAGAAGCGAAATAAGGGAGTAACATAGGTTAAAGTGATAGCAAAAGCTGGTTGCTATGTGACTGAAGTTCCTTTGTTTATATGGACAGGAGTTGACAAATTCCTGTATGAGAAAAGTATAAGTTTTTTTAAGGCTGAAACAAAACAAGGAATATCTAAAAACGATTAACTCCACGAAAAAAATGTATATAACATAAATTGTGTGTTTTAATGTGCTCTACATTTTTTGTGTGGTAAGCTTTTGTCTACGGTTTACCAGTTACACAAAATTCCGTAAAATTCATCCAGAATAAAGTAGTCTTCAGAAGCTACTCCCAGAAAATTCAAGACATACATGCTATTTGTCAAGTATATATCTTTAATATATGATATTTTTATAAAAATCGTTAGAGCCATTTTTTAGAAAATCTAAATTTTCGAAAAATTGTCCATGTAAAGGGTAGTTGGGGTGGGGGATTTTCTTGAAAATCTTCGTGTAGCATCCTTAGAAGATGCTGAACTTAAATACCAAGTTTGGTATTTAACGGTCATTTCGTTTTTGAGCTATGTTGCTCACAGACACACAGACGCACAAACACGGACATTTTCTAAAAATGCTTTTTTTGGATTCAGGTGGTCTCAAAACATGTATTTCCGGTGAAATCTCGGTGTCGAATCTTTTGGTACAATGCAATACCTTCTCTATACACTATGTACATAGTACGTATAGAGAATGTAAAAATCATTTGTAGAAATAGAATAAATTAAAATGGACAAAGAATGCGTGTAATTGTAACATTTTGGGCACACGCTACAGAATTTGAAACATTCCATTCTTCCCTGATATGTTTGACCAACTATTGTAAAAAACATTTCGACCAGCGTTTTGCCACTGGGTGGAACGCTTGCTTGTGCGTTGAAAACAAATCGGAAGCGATGGTGTGAAAGTCATTTTTCACGCAGTGACACGCGGGTTCAGAATGCCCATGTCTGAAGCATGGTATATACTATACGCAGTTTCATCGGTTTTGCAATTTTTGTTCGAAAAAATTGCATGCGCGCGCATGCAAACATTTCAAAGAGTCATTTCTGGCTTCAGGATAGACATTATATACGTTATCAATTATTTATCCAGATATTAAATTATTTTAAAAATTTCGGATATAGTTGTATAATGTATAGGATGTTCGAACAGTACAAATTACTTTACAGAGAGAGGGAGTGGGAGAGAAACGCCTCATTACTTCATTGGATAATGCAAGCCAAGATTGGGGCTGTAATAATTAAAACAAACTTATAAAAAGTAATAATTTCAAAAGAAATTATATTTATTGCTTATCTCAGAGATGTCAAGGAAATGCACGGTATGAGAACCCCCGAATAAGAAACGCATTTTTACTTTCTCTAGCACGTATGCAGTACAGTCAGTATACGTAGTAGCTAGAGAAGATATTTTATTCCTCCCAAAAATTCTATATTTAAATTTCACCGGAAATATATGTTTTGAGGTCCCCTGAGTTAAAAAAAATCATTAAAAAGATCTGCGCGTGCCTGGTGTGTTAACAGCATAGCTCAAAAACGAAAAGATCATTAAACATCAAACTTGATATTTGGGTTTGGTATCTTTCAGGGTGCGACAAGTAGATTTGCAAGAAAATCCTCCCACCAAAAAACCCCTTTACATAGAAACATTTTTGAAAATGTTCCCAAAAATCGCTATTAACGATTTTGATTAAAATGTCGTATATTGAAGTCATCACAAATAATATGTATATATTTGATTTTTTTTGGAACAGCCTCTGAAGACCGCCGCCTTATTTTGGACGAATGTTGCAGTTTTACATAGCTGTTAAATCTTAAGAGATATACAAAACCTTACTACACAAAAAATCTTATGTGTACCATTCACATGACTTTCTCTATCCCTGCAAAAAATTATTCTTAAAAAGTTTATATTTCTATTAACTTCATGCTAATGAGTAAAACAGTAGCAGAAATAGCCATATTACTTGCTTCCTTGTAAGTAGAGGTGAAATAAGGGAGTACCATAGGTTAAAGTGGTAATCAAAAGCTGGTTGCTGTGTCACTGAAGTTCCTTTGTTTGTATGAACAGCAGTTGACAAATTCCTGTATGAGAAATGTATAACTTTTTCATAGCAGAAACCAAAAATAAGGAATGTCACAAAAACGACGAACTCCACGAAAAAAATGTATATAACATAAATTGTGTGTTTTAACGTGCTCTACATTTTTTGTTAAGTAAGTTTTTGTCCATCTCTTACAGTTTAGCAGTTATTCAAAATTTAGTAAAGTTCATCCAGAATAAACTACTCTTCAGAGGCTATTCCCAGAAAATTCAAGATATACATTTTATTTGCCAGGTAAATGTCCTTAATATACGAAATTTTAATCAAAATCGTTAGAGCCATTTTTGAGAAAATCAAAATTTTCGAAAAAAGTTCCATGTAAAGGGTAGTTGGGGGTGGGGGGATTTTTCTCAAAACCTTCGTGTCGCATCCCTGGAAGATACTCAACTTAAATACCAAGTTTGGTATTTTACCTACTTTTCGTTTTTGAGTTATCGTGTTCACAGCCACACGGACACACACACACAAACATAAACATACACACACACACGGACCTTTTTCCGAAAATGTTTTTTTTTAGATAAAGGGGACCCTGAAACATATATTTCCGGTGAAATCGCAGTATCGATTTTTTTGGTGGAGTGCAATACATTCTCTATACACTATGTACATAGTGCCTATAGAGAAAGTAAAAAATGTAGATCTCATTAAAACACATGATTTATGTTACATACGTTTTTCAATGTATTCCTTTTTATTGGTTTTAATTTGAATTACATAAGTTTTCTAAAATGGTACCATGGAAAGCGAACCGAATCTCAATTATTTCACATAACGAAGAGCTTTTAAACGATTTGAGTATTGCGTTAGGCTAGAGTATTCCCACATTTCCCTTCTATTTACAAGAAATCAAGTAATATGACCAGTTCTGCTAATGTTTATCTCAATTAGCATGATGTAGATAAAAGAATAATCTTTTGTGAGAATAGTTTGTATAGGAATAACTAGAGAAGTTTATAGTCGTTGAACCAATATACTGTGGCTACCTTATATTAAAGATATTTACATAAAAAATAAAATGCATATCTTGAGTCTCCTGGGAATAGCCTCTGAAGAGCACTTCATTTGGAATTACTCTAGCATAAATAATAAACCGTAAGAGATAGACAAAAGCTTACTGAACAAAAAATGTAAATTTCTCAAAGCACAAAATTTATCTCATATACATGCATTTTTTTAAGAGCTAACCGTTACCGATATATTCCTTGTTATTGGTTTCAATTTTAAAGTATTATACTTTTCTCAAACAGGAAGTCAAACGTGATTCCTTTGTTTTATTGCAGGCCATTCAAGGAAGCGAATTTCAATGACAATTGCATAGTGGCAGCTTTTTAAAGATTCGACTATCGGTTTAGCCTAGTGTTTTATATTATTTCCCTCCTCTTATAAGGAATTAAGTACTAAGACAATTCTACTAATACTCATCTTAATCAGCAAGGCGTAGAAAAAAGACTTCTGTTTGTAAGAAGTTTGTTTGTAGAACGGGTAGACAAAGCCATGTGAATAGAACACAGGTTTTTTTTAGCTGCTTCCAATTCCGGCAACATAATGCGGTTACCCTACGACAACATTCAAAAGAATTGCGATTAGAGGGAGAGCGAGCAACTTTGCATGTCACGTCGACCTAGAATAACCTCCACAGTAAAATAGTTTAGTATGTACAATATGGATCTAATATGCCGTGCCAGAGAACGAGAGTGAGAAAGCTGAAACTTGTCCAAGTTTTCTTTCTCGTTCCATGAAACTCGTGAAAGATTCCCGACAATTGTGAACACTCCCATTGAAATACACGTGTTTGAACATTGTCGTAAATATAAAAATTAAAAGAAAAAATAAGAATTAAATTTTAACATCCTTAAACCAATAACAAATTTTAAATTCACATAACCCTTCTCGTTCTGATTGTCTTCTCGGTTTTACTGAACAGTCTTTAGTTTTAACCGTATTTGCATTATTCCTTATCTATGGTACCTAGTCTTTATATAGATATATAATTATTAAAGTTTATTTCGTTTAAGAAGAAGTAAACAAACAGGGCGGAGGGGCCTCGGCACCGTAAATGAGGTTATTGTACCTATGCCCTATGAGGGAGGAATGAGGTGAGATGATACACTAGGCAGCCGGAACCAGGAGCGACGGCACAGAAATGACAAGGTCCCTATAGTATCCAAATAGAAGCACCCCGACAATTAGACAGGTAGACCGGGACCTGCGGCCCCATATAGGGACCAACGCCCCGCTAGAAACGACAACCTGCCGAAATCGGGGGACGGAGATATTTACTGAGAGTATCCTTTTCCCCCTGTCACGCCGCACTGAGCACCATCGCCCACACTTCCAACCCTGAAAGGAGCAAACGGGGCGAGGGATGAATAAAATGGGAATGGAAACTACATGGAGGGACAGGAAATTAGGTAGACGAAAGAAACCTACCCAGTATTCACCTGGAAACCTGGGAAACCCCCCGAAAAACTCATGGATTCGATAGCCATAACATAGTGATTCGGTATTTAAAAATCTAGCTATCGCTATAACATACTGCATTCTTCTCACACCTTACAAATAAATAAATATGTAATGACAATTTACATATGTAAATATGTAATGACAATTTATCTATAGCAAGAAGTAGATAGAAGAATAATCTGTAGAAAAGCATGTAGAAGAATGAGTAGACAACTGATGTGAATTCAACACATATTTTTAAACAACTGATAGTTATCGCAACCTCCTATATACTGCTAATACAAGATTAACAGAATGTAGGTAAAAACATAATTTGTAGAAATGAGAATAAACTAAAATGAGTAGAGAAATGTAATTGTTAAATTTGCGAGCACGCTACAACATTTGAAGCGAACCCGGACCTTCCGAATGCAAGTAAATAGGAGAATAGGTTTTGTGTAGGTAGAATTAGACCGAAAAATTCAATCCATAGCCGGAAAACATGCAGTCAGTTGAGGAATTTAATGCCGTCCCGGCATGTTGCCATAGTACCTTAGTGGTTAGAGCAACCGGCTAGAAACCGGGAGGTCCGTGGTTCAAATCGCAGCTTGGCATTGAATTTTTCGATCTGACTATACTTATCCAAATCCTGTCCTACTCACGGCATGTATTAAAAAAATATTATGTTCTATTCACATGACTTTCTTTAGTTGTTCCGCAAACA
The DNA here is from genome assembly GCA_030762935.1 of Hymenopus coronatus. Taxonomy (NCBI): domain Eukaryota; kingdom Metazoa; phylum Arthropoda; class Insecta; order Mantodea; family Hymenopodidae; genus Hymenopus; species Hymenopus coronatus. The sequence goes on along the minus strand of CM060895.1, from coordinate 96,480,908 downwards.
AACCATTTATTCAAAAGATTAATCTTTTAGCTACATCATGCTAATCAAAATAAATATAAGTAGCATTAGTCTTATTACTTGTTTCCTTGTAAGCAAAAGGGAAATAAGGGAATGCATAGGCTAAAACGATAGTCAAGACCTTTAAAAGCCAGTCGCTATGTGAAACAATTAACATTTCATTCTCTTTTCTTGCCAGGAGTAAACAAACGAGAAACGAGAAGTGCCTCAAAATTGATACCAGTAATCCGGAATATCCCGAAAACGGTTAACTTTACATTAATTGTGTGTTTTAATGAGATCTTAATTTTTACTTTCTCTATATGTATTATGTACATTGTGTATAGAGAAGATATTGTAACGAGCCCAAAAATTCGATGCCGAGATTTCACTGGAAATACATGTTTTGAGTCCCCCTGAATCGAAAAAAACGCATTTTTAGAAAAATGTCCATGTGTGTGTGTGTGTGTGTGTGTGTGTGTGACTGTCTGTCTATCTGTCTATGAGCAGCACAGCTTAAAAGCGAAAGGACCGTTAAATACCAAACTTGGTATTTAAGTTTGGTATTTTCCAAGATTGCGACACGAAGATTTTCAAGAAAATCCCCCCACCCCAAACTACCCTTTACATGGAAGCTTTTTCGAAAATATTGATTTTCTCAAAAATGGCTATAACGATTTTGATTAAAATATCGTATATTAAAGATATTTACCTGACAAATAATATGTATATCTTGAATTTTCTGGGAATAGCCTCTGAAGACTACTTTATTCTGATTAAATTTTAAGGAATTTTGCATAACTGGCAAACTGCAAGAAATGGACAAAAACTTACCACACAAAAAATGTAGGGTACGTTAAAACACACTTATGTTATATACATTTCTTTTGAGATATTCCTTGTTTCTGGTTTCAACTTCAAAAAACTTATACTTTTCTCATGCAGGAATTTGTCAACTCCTGTCTATAAAAACAAAGGAACTTCATTCACATAGCAACCAGCTTTTGACTATCAATTTAACCTATGGTACTCCCTTATTTCGCTTCTACTTACAAGAAAGGAAGTAATAAGACTAGTTCTGCTATTTTTTTCTCGATTAGCATAAAGTAAATAGAAGCATAAGCTTTCTAACAATAATTTGTTACAGAGATGTAGACAAAGTCATCAAATCACATCAAATTTTTGGTAAAAGGTCCGAGTATGTGTGTGTGTGTGTCTGTGGACAGCATAGCTCAAAAACGAAAAGAGCCTTAAATACCAAACTTGATATTTAAGCTTGGTATCTTCCAAGAATGCGACACGAAGATTTCAAGAAAATCCCCTCACCACAACTACCTTTTACATGGAACTTATTTAAAAAATTTTGATTTTCCCAAAAATGGCTCTAACGATTTTTATTAAAATATCGTATGTTAAATATATTTACGTGATAAATAAAATGTTTATCTTGAATTTTATTGGAATAACCTCTGAAGACTAGTTTATTTTGGATGAATTTTACGGAATTTTGTATAACAGGCAAACTGTAGGAGAGAGACAAAAACTTACTTAACAGAAAACGTAGAGCTCGCTAAAGCACATGATTTATGTTATATACATTTTTTTCGTGGAGTCGATCGTTTTTAAAATTTTTCCTTTTTATTGGTTTTAGCTTTAAAAACATCTTTTTCTCATACGGGAATTTGTCAACTCCTGTCCATAGAAACAAAGGAACTTCAGTCACATAGCAACCGGCTTTTGGCTAATTCTTTAGCCTAAGCTACTCCCTTATTTCCCTTCTTCTTGCATGGAGGCAAATAATAAGACTATTTCTGCTGATTTTTTTCTCGATTAACATGAAGTAAATAGAAGCATAAGCTTTTTAACAATAGTTTGTTGCAGAGCTGTAGAGAAAGTCATGTGAATGGTGCACATAAGATTTTTTGGAATCAGGGAGTCTCAAAACATGTATTTCCGGTGAAATCTCGGTATCGAATTTTTTGGTGCATTACAATACCTTCTCTATACACTGTGTACATAGTAGGTGTAGAGAAAGTAAAAAGCAATCAATCTATACTAATTTACCTAATAATTGGTTAAACTTATGAAGCCCGGGGCTTAAAGTGCTTACAACATTGTAAGTCGCCATTGTGATGTTATCTCAAACTAATTTGAGATCTCCTTGCGGTTTACCGGGAAACATACGAGAAATTTAATACCGTGTCGGTATTTTCATGGTAGCTCAGTGGTAGAGCAACCGGTTAGAAACCGGGAGCTCCGTGCTATGGCACTGAATTTTTCAATCTGGCTGTATTTATCTATCTCTGTGCTACACACGGCTTGTGTGGAAAGAAAGAATTAATTAATGTTTTGTGTAGTTTGCGGAAGAGTAAGTAGAGAAAGTGAGGTGAATGTGACAAGTTTGGTTTAGCCTGCAGAACAAACTGTCATGAACATGAACTGCCAGAAGTGTGTTTACCTAAGGTAGTGTCCTCCCGGACCTGTCTTGCCATGATTGGCACGCTGGGATAAAGCCGGAGCGTCTCTTTGATCACCCGCTCCAGGTACTTCATGTTGTTCAGCGCCGTGAACGTTATGCAACCCGCAGAGTCTTCCAGAGCCGCCTGGACGTCCGCCATTGCCTTCTCCTTCAATAAATAAAACGTTAACATCAATTAGTAAGAGCTGCTCCATCGTTTTACTTCCTCTACACGTACTAAGTACATCGTGTATAGATAAGGTATTGCACTCCACTCAAAAAGTCGATACTGAGATTTCACCGGAAATACACGTTTTAGAAAAAGGTCCGCGTATGTCCGTGTGTCTGTGAACACGATAACTCAAAATCGAAAAGTTGGTAAAATACCAATAAGTTTAGTATCTTCCAGGGATGCGATACGAAGCTTTTCAAGAACATCCCCTACATGGAACTTTTTTCGAAAATGTTGATATTCTCAAAAATGGCTCTAACGATTTTGATTCAAAGCTCTTATATCTAAGATATTTACATGCCAAATAAAATGTATATCTTGAATTTTCTGGGTGTAGTCTCTGAACACTACTTTACTCTGGATGAATTTTACGGAATTTCGCATAACTGCTAAACCGTAAGAGATGGACAAAAACTTACCACACAAAAAAAAATGTATAGAGCGTTAAAACACACGATTTATGTTATATGTATTTTTACTTTCTCTATACACACTATGTACATAGTGTATAGAGAAGGTATTGCACTCCACCCAAAAATTCGATACCGAGATTTCACCGGAAATATATGTTTTAGGGTCCCCGATATCCAAAAAAAGCATTTTCACAAAAAGCTCCGTGTGTCTGTGAACACGATAACTCAAAAACGAAAAGTCGGTAAAATTCCAAACTTGGTATTTAAGTTTAGTATCTGCCAGGGATGCGACACGAAGATTTTGAGAAAAATCTCCCTCACCCCCAACTACCCTTTACATGGAACTTTTTTCGAAAATTTTGATTTCTCAAAAATGGCTCTACGATTTTGATTAAAATTTCGCATATTAAACTTATTTACCTGACAAATAAAATGTATATCTTGAACTTTCTGGGAATAGCCTCTGAAGAGTAGTTTATTCTTGATGACTTTTACTGAATTTTGAATAACTGCTAAACCGTAAGAGATAGACAAAAACTTACTACATAAAAATGTAGAGCACATTAAAACACACAATTTATGTTATATACATTTGTTTCATGGAGTTCGTCGTTTTTGAGACATTCCTTATTTTTGGTTTCTGCTATGAAAAACGTATACTTTTCTCATACAGGAACTTGTCAACTCCTATCCATATAAACAAAGGAACTTCATTGACATAGCAACCAGCTTTTGACTATCACTTTAACCTACAGCTGTCCCTTATTTCTCGTACTTACAAGGAAGCGAGTAATAAGACTATTTCTGCTAATTTTTTCTGATTAGCATAAAGTAAATAGAAGTATAAGATTTTTAAGAATAATTTGTTGCAGGGATATAGAGAAAGTCATGTGAATGGTACACATTATATTTTTTTCGTGGAGTTTGATCGTTTTTGAGATATTCCTTCTTTTTTTTTGTGGGGTTTCGGTTTTGAAAAGCTTACACTATTCACATACAGAAATTTGTCAACTCCTCCCCATACAAAAACAAAGGAACTTCAGTCACATAGCAACCAGCTTTTGACTATCACCTAATCTATGGTACTCCGTTATTTCTCTTCTGCTTACAAGGAAACAAGTAATAAGACTATTTATGCTAATTTTTTCTCGATTATCACGAAGTACACAGAGGTATAAGATTTTTAACAATAATTTGTTGCAGAGATATTGAGAAAGTCTTGTGATTAGAGATGTTTTACTTTCTCTAGCACGTAGTATAATGTACATAGTAGATAAAGTATTCTATTACAACCTAAAATTCGTTACCGAGATTTCTAAGGAAATACATATTTTGAGACTCCCTGAATAAAAACAAATCTGATGTGTTCCATTCACATGCCTTTCCCTACATCAAACTATTAACAAATTATTGTTAAAAAGATTATTTTTCTATCTATCCATTCTAAGGCCTATATTATCTACACTAGCACATTTCTGTGTCACAAAAATTATGCAAAAATCATCTAGAATGGAGAGGTCAGAGGCTATTCCCAGAAAATGCAAGATATACATTTTATTTGTCATGTTAATATCTTTAATGTACCATATTTTAGTGAAAATCATTATAACCATTTATGGGAAAATACAAATTTTCAAAAATTGTTCCATGTAAAGGGTAGCTGGGGTGTTCAGGAGACTGTTTTTGAAAAATTTTGTGTCGCATTCTTGGAACATAAGGAACTTAAATACGAAGTTTTGTATTTAACCGTCATTTCGTTTCTGGGTTATGCTACTCACAGACACACATACGAATATTTTTCTAAAAATGTTTTATTTTTTGATTCATGGAGTCTCAAAACAGGTATTCCCGGTGAAATCTCGGTTTCAAATTTTTGGGTGGAATACTTCCTTTTTACACTATGTGCATAGTACGTGAGGAGAAAGTAAAAAACATTTCTAAAATGCAGCATAGCTCATAGACATACACATACAATTAGGTTACATTTTGTCACAGAGAGAATTTGCAAATCGGAAACATATGCATTAAAACGCTTGACATCAACTTAATGGTGTTTTCAAATTACGTGGCGCGTTATTTAAACCATCTAGATAGTTTTTTTTTTTTTTTTTTTTGTTTTTTTTCCATACCCTTTTCATATTTCTCGTCACTGACGTTTCTGCTTCATTAATTAGCTATACCTGCCATTTTGGTTATATAGATTGTTGTTTAACGGACAAACATTCTGCGGTAAGATTTTAAACTGGGGCAATCTCAAATAACCGTGGGATTTTGTTGGTGACTACTATTACCGTACCTCGAGTTTTGGCGGCTAAAAACGGAGGTAAACCGGCGTTGGTAAATACGGTCCTTAGAGCGTTATTTGCATCTTTGATATATTTCGCTACTTTCTTAAACGACTCGGACCTTTACAAAAGCCTCCTCTTTCTGGATGACTGCGTAAACTCTCTTTCTGGGCAATATTTTTCTGTCTGTGGCATCTTGCGGTAGTCAGATCCTTGAATGCGCTTTTGTAAGGGTGAGCAGACGAACGGGAGTTGAGGTTTGAAATGTGGCTGCAGGCAAAACCATTTAGAGAGAGGACCAAATATTAAAACAAGATGACGGCCCATGTTGGCTATTAGTTTCTGCGAACAGTTTGGTCATTAAAAGCTGTCAAGACATATTCAACAAGAACCTTAACTCCCAGGTTCGATTCTCTACTGGGGCGGGGAAGTTTTCTTTAACCCGAATTATTTCCTATCCCCCACAGAGTCTGAAAGTGTGTATGTGAGAGGGAATGTGAGTGTGTTTGAAGAAAATAAAATTATTAAAAAACCCAACCTACAGTAAACGAGTTGTTTCTTAAATCAAAGCCTCCGATATGACCATAGATGTTATAAAGGGTACATAACTAAAAGAAAGAAAAAAGAACTTTAATATGCCCACCTTGGTAGTGTAGAAGTACAGTGCCTATCTCAGAGTTCGAACCTCGATTAGGTTGAGTTACCCGGGTAAGTTTTTTTTTCTTCTTCGGTTTTTTTCTTTTCCCCGTATCTTGAGAAGACGAATGTCGAGTAACTTTAAGCTGAACTCCGATATTATAGCCAATGCCAATTTCATTCATCATCCAGTATAACCAATCAGGTTAAAGGATATTAAGCTAAAATAAAAAAATCTGATGTGTTCCATTCATATGACTTTCTCTACCCATCCTGCAAACTATTCTTATAAAAGAGATTCTTTTATCTATATCATGCTAATCGAAATAAACATTAGCAGAAATGGTCTTACTACTTGATGCCTTGTAAGCAGAAGGGTAATGGCTAAAGCGATAGTCATATCTTTTAAAAGCTGTTCGCTATGTGAATAATTGAATTTCGGTTCTCTTTGCAATCCAGCAGTAAACAAAAGCGTGATGAAAGGAAAGGTAACCAATTTTGAGAAACTTTACGTAGTTTAAATTTGAAACCAATAACAAGGAATATCTTGGAAACAGTCAACTCTACAACAAAAGTGCATATGACATAAATTGCGTAATTTAACAAGATTTACATTTCTATATAGTAATTTTTTGTATTTTCTTACAGTTTACTAGTTATGCGAAATTCAGGAAAATTCATCCAGAATGAATAGTTCTTCAGAAGCTATTTTCAGAAAATTGTAGTTATACATTTTACTTTTGATGTAAATATCTATAATATATGGTATTTTAATCAAAGTCGTTAGAGCCATTTTTGAGATAAACAAACTTTTCAGAAAAAATTCCATTTGAAAGGTAGTTTGGGGTGCAAGTATTTTCTTGAAAATCTTAGTGTCGCATCTTTGGAAGATAATAAACTAGAATACTAAGTTTAGTATTTAACGACATTTTAGATTTTGGGCTATGCTACCCACAGACATACAGGACTTTTTTTTTTTTGAACTCAGGAAATATTAAATCATATATTGCCGCTGGAATTTCGGTATAGAAATTTTGGGTGGGATAAAATATCTTTTCTCTATACACTTCATGTACACATAGTACGTGTAGAGAAAGCCAAAAAAAAAAAAAATGTAATTCGTAAACCTAAACATGGAAAATATAAACAGTATTATGTGCTGGATTATAATCATAATGAATATGAGCACTTTCAAAGTGTCTGCTTTGGCATATATATTAATAAAATCAGCTACAGACCACAGAATTCCAATTGAAAGACTAAGATGGAAAAGCAAAACGTTCAGATTTTTGGAATATTTAAAGCAAAATGTCCATTTTGATCTTTAAGGGTCATGCTGATATAAAGAAAAGGCAGTGTTAAAATGTTTTCTGTGAATATTACAGTAAAAAGAAATAATCTAAATTTATTTATCTCTGTACATAAATGTACTTTGGCAGAGTAAAGTTTAATAAATTAAAATAAGGTGATGGGGGGGATCATTATTATTAAATCATTGATAATGTTAAGCTATATTACGCCCACGTGCATCATTTCATGTCAGAATATTAATTTTATCAAGTTGTTTAAATGGAAAGTAGTATTATTATTATTGTCTCATCTGAGAGTGAAAAGGGATTAGCCCCGAGGAAATCCCCCTCAAAGACTGGAATCGAGCCCGCGACCTCCACAATAGTCCTTCACACGATTCCATGCATCTATCTCGCTCGGTAATTACAATATAAGCGAGACAAGAGAGGAAGTTGTTTACTATAAAATCACAAAGTAAAATATGCTCTGTTTTCGGAGTTATTCACATGAAATGTGATTCTCACATAGAATATCAAATATTTAATTCAACTCCCCCATCTCTCTCACTCTGGTAATCACATTATACTCACTTGCACATCCTGATGGATACTCAATAAATGCAACGCCCAAGCGATCGCAGCTGTGGTGGTATCATGGCCCTATAAAACAGTAATGAGCGTTATTGTAACCATATGCTAAATCGTGCCCTGTATCAGGAACAGGTGGTTTTTATTGGCAGCTCGACATTTACCTCAAACATAAATGTGTCCACTTCCTCTCTAATATCGGAGTCCGAGAGTTTGGCTCCATCCTCAGCAGACAGAAGAAGGTCAAGAAACGTCAGGCGTTTCTTTGTTCCTGTAAAATGATATATTAAAGTCGCATTATCTCATGAAAAAATTCTAGATTTATTTAATTAATCTGAAAAAAGAGAACATTAAAACACATTGTTTTATCTGCAATTGAGTATTTCTTTAGCATAAATATCCCAGAAGCAGGCAAAATTTTACATATTTTATATTTATATATATATATACCACTTTATGTAAATATGTATTATAAGTAAATATACGGCGGCGCTATGGGCGAGTGGTTAGACCGCTCGCCTCCCACCCAGGCGGCCCGTGCTTGAACCCAAACGCCCGCATATGGGATTGATTTGTGTTGGACGAAACGGCGCTTGGCCGGGTTTTCTCCGGTTTCCCCCGCCACTCATTCTACCAATTGGTTTTGGAGTGAAAGAATTTCGATATTCTTCAGTAACATACTACATATTTAAGTGCATGAAAAATGGCGATACAAAATAATGTTGATGATAAATTAAACATTAAAGCATCCAAAACTGCCCATAATTAGCAATTTGCAAGCTTACTCACGGTTTATTCACAGTAGGCGGGTTGTATGTTGCATATGGATGAGATCGGTACAGCTAAAAGATCATATCTGATAAATATTCAAATTTTATTTTATTTTATTAAACGTCCTTTGTATGTGCGCACGCACATTATTAAGGTGAGAGAATGACTTACCATCAGCATCAACTGAGCTCTGTGGCGAGGAATGGCTCAAGGCTTCCCTTCTTTCTCGTATAACCTGAAATTAAGCATACATTACAAAGCCTTGTATTATTACAGAAAAAGACTCATGTGTTTCATTCATATTGCATTCTCTACAGATTCTTCAGCAAATAGATTATTGTTCTATTTCAAGTTAATCAGATAAGACTTGCAGAAATTGTCTTAGATTTTCTTTGACAAGAACTGTACACTTTAACGAGATCCACTCTTTTGCGTAGTAAGTCTCTTATAGTTACCAATTACGCAAAAGTCATACAGAATTAAGAGGACTTGTAAGGATATTCCCAGAAGATTCAAGATTAATTTTTTTCGAGTTATGCTGTCTACAGACAATCGCTCAGGTCGTTTTATCTCAAAATGCTTTCTCTGGAATATAGGGAGTCTCAAAATATGTATTTCCGGTGACATATCAATGTCAACATTTTAGATAAAAACAAATGCTTTACATATGCAGACTATTTATTGTAAGTAAAAGAGAAACCAAAGACTTTCAGGTGAGAAAAGTATAGGCAAGTATTGGAAAATTCAAGGCAATAATGAAGAATAGGTATAATATAGGAAATAATTTTAAAATATGTACATGTTTATTTATGTAACTATACTATAAGACTAGCTATGTGTTTTAAGGGTATATATATGTGTGTGTGTGTTTTTATACAGTAAGATTATGTCTATCTCTTTCGCGTTTGTCTTTCTCTTACCTGTTTGTAACAAGAGGACCTCTCACGGAGTATTCTAGAAAATTTCAATGTCGAATGGCTTATACACGTAAGCAGTAGAGAAAGTAATACTAAAATATGGATAGAAGGAAAGAAAGAAAAGTGACAAAAACATCATATGGATTATATATTATGCAAGGATCTATTCAAAGTTCTGAAATTGATATTATTGTAAATATTTACCCGTAATGTAAAGCCGTGGAGCTTTCCCAGGCAGGCTTTGTAGCTTTTACCCATTTCCGTCCGCCAGAAGATCAAGTCGCTGTGTAGCCACGGCGATATTTTCCTCCTTATCGTATACTCCAGTCCGCTGAAATAGTTAACAAGGATATTACTCGTTTGTCGACGTGCAGTTCTTTTTCCATTACAGGACTAGATGATTTAAGAAATAGTAATACCCTATAGGTTTACAACTGAAGGCACATCTCGCGCATTGCGACACACAAAGATCTAATGCAGTTGCCATTCGTCAGAATGAAGTACAGAAATCACAGGAGACTACAGGCTGCAGATCTCTCCGGATGGCGTTAGAGTCGTCTCTAAGACCCATGGGGTTCGGTCAGACCTGAGGCGCTGGCTCCCCTCGTCGAGATGAACTGCTTGGACCATGTGAGGACCCTCCACGGTGGCTCTTTCTCTGAGATCCGGTTTCGACGCACAATAAGCCTATGATGGCTGCAGTGTGGAACCATCTCCAGAATAACATACATGGACCTTTTTTAAAATAATTTTTGATTCAAGGGTTCTCAAAACATGCATTTCTGGTGAAATCTCGAATCCAAGTTTTGAATGAAATACAATACCTTGCATACCTGCTATGTACATAGTACTCGGTAGAGAGATTACCTTATTAAGACTTTATTTCCAGCAGCACAATGGCCATGTATACACAACCTCAGAACAATCCTATTATCACAAAAAGTCCATTTCTTGACGAATTCAAAATTACCAAACTAGATGGCACCAAGTCCATCTATATCAAATTACTTCAAGTTGTATACAAAAGCGTCTGTGCAAGTAAGATCATCCGTTTGTTATATACCGATCCGGAGAAACATATAAAAATGTATTAATAAAAAAGACTTTTCAGCATACAAATTAAACAAGATAATGAATGAAGGATGTATTTTAAAGCTCAACAAAATTAAGAGAGGAATATGTGTTGTGAACCAAGGATAATTATTTATATTGCATAAATGTTATGCAAATTTTGGTTAAGTATCTACTAATAGATTTCTCAGCCCTTACCTACGCTGTAGGGGGTTGGAGAGTAGTGCTCCGATTTCTCGCCAAGAAATGCACGTGGATTCGCGTGTACTAACGAGGGTGAGGTTTATGCTGTGCTCACCTAGCATCCCAAACTTCCGGGTTGGGAAAACAATACTGACCGCAAAAGATCAAATCTGAAATTGATTGGATTGTCCACCTTACCATGCTAATGTGGGCGCAGGCTGCAGACAGGTTTGTCGGTCTCACCCCGTAAGAAATAATCTATTTTATTCTTCACAACTTTCATGTGCTGTCTCTCCACCTTTTTTTATTTATTTATTTATTTTATTTTAAAGAGCTGAAGTGTTTAGCGTTCATACAAATGAAAGTATGAAATGGAAGGACTGAGGCTCACATGAAAGCTCAATGATGATTAAGGCTTTTTCGTGGTTTTCCATGGTCATTAGGCGAATGGTTGCTAGGCCAAGTGCGATGGACGCTTACCTACAGCTTTGACGTGGATGTGCTTTTAGGAGAGAACTGTTTCTAACTCGTAACTGAAACTGCTGCGGCCGAGTTCTATCCTGGGGAAGCGCTTGCGGGATTTGGTGGATAAAGGATCTGGGTAGGTTTTCTTCGGGTTTTCCGGCTTCTATCGCCATTTAGTTTACCACCTGCTCCATTTCTCTGAATTGTTTTGAGCAGTGACTGTACAATTAAATTATGACCTGTTGCCTTTTTAGCTGTTTTACGTATTATTGCGTTGGCTATTTGAGCTGACGTAAAGCAAGTGGCAAAATACCAAATTTGCCATTAATTTCTGATTACTTTCCTTTCAAACTCAGGATTATTATCGTTATTCTGAAACTGCCCCCTAGTATGTTAGGAAAAACCACTTCTTCTTCTTCGAAGTGCATTTCAGGAGTTTCCCACTTTCACTAGCGATATTCATTCAACAGTTTTCGTTATTGATTTAGTTTTTTTTCATAGCGTGCCGTTTGCAGTACCTAAGGGTAGCAATTGGTTGTTGGTAGCTCCATTCTTTTCTTCCCCTAAGGCTTTTAATTTTCTGGTGATCCTGTTTGAATTAGTCTTGTGGAGGATGTTTACTCCATTGATAACAAAAAATTGGTAAACTCACAACCATTCAAAATTTCAAATTTTTATAAACAATACAACTAATCATAAGTAATCTAACAAGAGCTTGTGTTATTCCGAATCGGCTTTTCCATGCTGATTAGCATGTGCAGAATTAAATTAATGTCGTCCGATGTTTTAATTCTTCGTATATCACAATTGTTTAGAGTTCATTAGGTTTTTTTACCAACCTGAGTGCAGTCTCTCATTCTAAGGGAAACTCGCACCTTTCTCGTGTGCCATCCTTAATGAAACGTCACTTCTTTTGTTATTCGTCATGTACACAGTTAAGCAGGCAGAGTAGAGTGGATAAGGAAATGATAGCAATGTTTGCTCTCCGATGAGAGCAAGCACCCCAGGTTTGAACTGGGCAAATTAAAGGTAACCGTTAGTGAAATGCCTTAGGAACAGAAATCGACCCTCTTACCCTCCTCACGGCCATTCCATATTTTTTTATTAATGATGATTTCAACAGAGTTTCGAAACCCACGATGTGCAGGTAGGTGAATGAAATATTAAAGTATCGCTTCGTTACGGCCACAGCGATTCCAGAATTTTATAAAAGTTGAAATTTTTCTGGCGTTGTGGGTACCATTGACTATATAGAAGTAGAAGTACATATTTTCCCTTGATATTCACACGATCCGCAATGCAAATTTATTAATGACCAATATTGTAGCCAGGCTACGTTCGACAACAGTCGATTATAAATTAGCATGTTCTAGCAGAGGATGAGGAGTCTACATGACGTTCTACTTGATTCCAACGGTTTTCAAGTGGCGTGGCGCGGGTATAAACATGCGCATTGCACCTGTCTTCTGTTTTTGAAGGCACAATCTCAGCCATTGAAAAGAGACGCATTCCCTTCACAAACTTTTGTAAGAATCGTCTTAGTGTACAAATCGCCATTTTGATGTGATTGGCACAGACCAGGCGTCACCAACTAGTTGCCCTTTGAGTTAAGATAGAAAACAAATTTGCTCAAAGTTCCTATAAATCGCGTACTGTGCGCTGCGCCACCAACAATTTCTTCAGTGCGATGACATTATGCACATTTGGCGTTTGAAAAATTCAATTCATTGTTCATAGATTAATACACCTATAGTAGTTCATATTTGGCAGGACAATTACTGCATTATGTCTCTTGTATTTGTATTTCGGATATGAACATATGAATATGAATATATATATATATATACATATGTTTAACATAAATATCTACAAAAATAATAACAATTATTATAGTATTCACATAGTAAAATAACAAGCTCCTAATCTGATTAATACTATTGTAATCGCGTTATAATTCCAACAGTATGATAATTAATTTGTAACGAAAACGTGCAAATTTACAGCACTGAATATGAAGTGGTTTAGGACCGAACACAATCAAAAGAAACATTCTACTCCTTTGTATCTGTCGTTCTCACTTGGGCTGCGTAACGCTGCAAATTGAATTTTCATAGTGCAGAACTTTGCCGCAAACTAAACACTTATTCTGCCATTTTCTATAAATAAGAAACATTCCTTCTACGTAGACATAAACGTGGGAATCGATGGCTTGAATGTTGGATTGCTCTCTGATCTCGACATAATAAACTGAAACATGACACACTTTGCAAGGAAAGGAGACAATTATTGCTGTCACGTGCTAATCCACTGCATGCTACGGCACAAAATTAAGCAGGAGGCTGCCATAGGTGATACCATAAAACTGGCGAGCATTAGTTTGACTTCCCTCTAACTAAATTTACCAACGGTTGGTAAACCTGGCATAATTATATTTCTTTTTAAATGTTTGTCACGAATATTATTGATATATTTTACATCAATATTGTGTGAAAAAGCTGCAATCACATAAAAATATTTTACATACAAAATTAGCATACGTAATTGATTAAAAATTGGTTGATATCTCCTGAAAGTTTTATTATAACACCCATTATGTATAAAAAAATATTATAGATTAGTGTTTAACAAAGAGTTTCTGTCACTTACTTGGCTACGGCCGTCACATAATCTCTAGCAGAGTCGTCTTGTGTATTAACTTGTGTGCCCATTGCTGTCTCTGAAACACCAGTCATAATAACTTTAAGGTAAAATATTGCAAACGAATATTTTGAAAGAGAGCAGTAGGTAATTTAATGTAGAGTTTTCGCTTAAACCTCATAGTGACCATTAGTTTGGAATGCGAAACAAATCCTTTGAGAGGACAAAAGAGCAGCGTATTTGATACGCTCTGATGCAGACATAATTATGTATAAACAAAGGTGCACACTAGTGAAGAAGGAGATGGGAGTCTAAATGGAGAGAGTTGGAATACATATGTAAACCAAATTTAATATTATATATATATATATATATATATATGGAGCTCAAAATAAAACATATTATGAAGCAGCGGTTATGGCTCGGGAGTCTAGCGTCGGGCGTTTGGAAAGCTAAATAGAGATAAGTAGACGCGGTAGCACTTTTGCCCTACATAAACAAGAAGCGCTATCGTTACATAATCAAAATATTTCAGATTTTTTTTCTATACGTTTGTAAATATTCATGAGTGTTCTGTGGAAGGTTCCAGCGTATTCACAAGTTAGTTAGCAGAAAGTGGGTTGATGAGTGCGTTTCAGGTGCGAAATTGAGCGCGGTTCTACAAGTGCGTTTGTGACGACAGTGCGATCTGCAGTAAGTACTGCTTTTGCGGAAGATTAGAGACGTCTTGTGTTCGATTCCCCAGTGAGTAAAACGGCTGCTTCATGCGTATTTCATTATATGGCGTGTCGGGAAGTGAAGTGAAGTGACAGGAAAACTCGAATTAGATCACCTTAGTGAAGCAGGAGTGTGCACTAAATGAAACCACAGGGAAAGATGAACTAGATCACTGAAGTGGGTGAAAGTGAAAACTAGTAAAGCCACAGTTGGTGATAACATTGCCAGCTACCCAAAGATAAATATTAATAAAAAACGTTTTGAGCATATTAAGCGTCTATAATTAGCGAAAATAATCAACAGAAAAATTAGCCATTCTTTGTGTACACAATAATCAATAAGCCCGCCTGGGTAGTGTGGTGGTAGCGTGTCTGTCTCAGATTCAAAAGGTCGTGAGTTCGAATCTCACTTAGGGTGAGTTACCCGGATAAGTTTTTTTTCGGGATTTTCTCTTATCCTGAGAAGACGAATGTCGAGTAACTTTAAGCTCCATGGTCTCCGAGATCATTTGAGCATCATATCATCAATTTCATTCTTCATCCGATATGGCCAATTCAGGTTAAAGGACGTTAAACTACAAAAAAAAAAAAAAAAAAAAAAAAAAAAAAAAAAAAAAAAAAATTCAATTACAGTGGAATGTGTGTGAGTTTAAACTTAGAGGTAGTTTACTGGCTCTTATTATAATAAAGAATGTATCTAATTAGATATCTATTCTCTGCATCCCATTCGTTTGTTTTAGGAAGTTAGCAGCTTCGCTGAATGCTACTATCGATTTAATCAGCGTAGTAATGAGCATATCGTCGAAAGCAATAACGTGACGCAAGAAACGTGATACCGCACACGCCGAGCTGATAATGGTTCATTCCGGTTTCCGGACCAACATGAACATAAATCTAATCAGGGGGCGAACATCGTCTATCGGTTCCTTTGAAGCAAACATTGGGCCACAGGTTGAACTTGTTATTCGTAACCTTGAGGCTCACCTGACAACCATTATGGATTTTTCAGGTGTTGCGTAATATACAATTATTGCTGCTTGCCATCGCGTATGTCTTGAGAAGCACGTGCATCTTCCAAATGCGTTCTTTACACGCTGGTCTCTTTGCATCAACAGCTGTGACAATTAGCATTACATTTAGTGTTCATTAAGGCAAAACTAGCAATTATATGCAATTAAGCTACCTTAGACATAATAAATAAAAGGTAACTCGATTATTAACATACATACCTCGCAAGATGTTGATAAGAGAGAGAAAACAAATTCATTTGCCTGGTTGGCATTATAATCGCTCTACTCTCAGAACTAGGAACGGGCAGAAAATAACGTAACGGTTACAAAAGTAACGGAGACAAACAATAATTAACCTTCGTTTTTTATAAGCTTAGCCGGCATGTAAACACATCTACCTGTATCCACCCGTGTTCCCTTCTTGTTGATTGGCTGAGACTGTTACCGCCATAATTACGGCTTATATTATCTATACCACATTCGAAAAGTCCCCGGAATGGGTAAATAACAGAAATAAGTTACCATAAGACAATTTACACAGTTCCTTCAAAACAGTTTCCTTCCGCAGTGACACACTTCTGTCACTGCTTGTAAAGAGACTGGAAGCACTCCTGGAGGTCATTTTCAGAAACCTGTCGTAGTGTCCTTGTCGCATGTACAGTAATCCCTTTAGCGTTCAAAGCTCTTGACTGAAACGTTTATGCCATTCATACACCTGAGTTTTCTTTATCACTTCTTCACCATAAATTTCTTCCATCATTCCCAATGTCTCTGAGGGAGTTGTTTAATAAAACATAAAACTTTATATTCGAACGTTGCTCCGATGCCATTATGACATGCGACAAACGAACGCGCATACCAACAAAAACTAGTTGCCAAGCAAAGACAACAATCATTAGATTGAAAATTGAAAGGAAGTGTCATGGACGTTACCAACACATAAATAAAATATCCTTTACTTTCGTATAGATTAAAGAGAAAATAAAGATTCCGGGGACTTTTTGAATTTAGGGTTATGTCACGTGGAGTGAACAGATGACATAACTTAAACGGGAATATAAAACTGTATGCGTAACTCATGCAAATTAAATGCTGAAAACATGCAACAAATGATAACGAATATTTAGCTCCAATTTCGGAGTATCCTGTAATGAAGCAATCCCTTCCTAATCGGAATCTGATTTCGCGATGTCAGTTTTGTTGTCAGATGAACTTTTGGCAAGGTTAATGACAGCGCTCTCAATAATATTGTCCATATTGCCATCCAGCTCCCACGTTTTGTTTTCTCTTTGAGTAATTGCTCCTTTCCAATTGTTGTCGTTAACCTGTGACAATGCTGCGCTAAGCAGTGTCCTAACCTCCAATGTTTGAATGTTAGTTGCCACGAAGCTGTTTTTACAAACTCATTGCGCCACTCAATCAACTTATCCCACTTTCTGATTGCTTCTTTTCCTCTTTTTGCCATTATACACGATTTGCTCATATAATAAGAAACACGCACGTTTCACCCTCGACCATTAATAAACTGAAGTTTCAACTCAGCTTAGTCAGTGAAGATAAGGAAATGACGCACGTGCTGCTGCTATAAACACTCTCGTACAAAAGAGTGATAAAGCTCTCTCATAGATTCGAATAATAATCTACAGATGTGCCTTTGCTAGAAAGAAAAGCAATTTCACTTAAATGCTCTCAATGCAGAATAACAAATCTTTACTTTAACTAGGGAACTAATTTCTACGGAGGTGTGCAGTTACAAGTCTAGCAGCAATACGAAAATAATTTAATCATTACTGATAACCGTTACATGTAACGTAACTGCACTGCAACCGTTAAAACTGTCAACCGAAAATAACTGTTTGACACATCCTTATTGAGAGCTCAACTCGTAAACAATAACGTCACGTGTCATTATCTAGCTCGTGGGAAATCAAAGCACATCATAACATATAATCTTAAATGTGTGTGATTATCTCTGAGTTTTCAAGAAATATGTTAACCGAACACAGGTCGTATATATTTCTATAGCACGTATGTACATGCAATATATCCAGTAGGTAGAGAAGGTATTGTATTCCACCCAAAATTGGATACAGAGATTTCACCGGAAGTGCATTTTTGAGGCCTCTGGGTCAAGAAAAAGCCTTCTTAAAAAAAGGTCCGTGTGTGTGTGTCTGTCTGTCTGCCTGCCTGTCTCTGAACAACACATCTCAAAAAACGAAAAATCCATTAAATACCAAACTTTGCATTTAAATTCAGTATCTTACAAGAATACGACATGAAGACTTTCAGGAAAATCCTCGACTCCAAACCACTCTTTACATGGAAGATTTTTCGAAATTTCCAATTTCCTCAAAAATGGCTCTAACATTTAAATGCCATTAAAGATGTTTATATGTCAAATAAAATGTATGTCCTACATTTCTTGGGAATAACCCCTAAAGTCCTCTTCATTCTGAATGACTTTTGCATAACTGGTAAACCGTAAGATATGAGAAAAACTTACTACACACACAGTTTAGAACACACAATAATTTACGTCACCCACAGTTTTGTTGTTGTAGAGCTAACCATTTCAGAGGTACACCCTATTATTGGTTTCAGTTTTAAAATACTTACATTTTTCTCAAGCGGAAAGTCCTCATCCATTTCACATCTCATATTTTTTACTCCTGGCCATGGAAAGAGAACTAAATTTCAATGACAAAGCACAGCGACAGCTTTTAAAATAATTGACTATCGGTTTAGTTTAGTGCATTCCCAATTTTCCTTCTGCTTATAAGGAGCTAAATAACAAGACCATATTTGGTAATGTTTGGCTTGATTATGATCTAGATGAAAGAAACGTTTTTTTTTGTTTTTTTTTTTTTTTTGCAAGAATAGTTTGCTGAACAGATAGAGTAAGTCATGTGAATAGTACACATATTTTTTAAAATTAATATGAAAGAGTAACATTTACTATCAGTAGTAAAGCTAAATAAAGTTGCATCTCCCATTTAATACTGCGTGTGGTATTCAGATTCCTTGTGTACTCATAAAATAATGATGAGCAGTTTGTTCTTCACAGTTAATATGAAGGTGAATGCCGGAGGGGGAATTGAGGTTAGGTGAGTGCATGGTGACTATGGGTGAGTGCCTATGTCCTTGCTGATCGAAATTCAAGTTAAGCACTTTGAACATAAGCTTTGTTATAAATTATGTGGGACATAACTAAACCCACCATAGTTGGGCATCCACTTTAAGCTGTTGGCCCTCAATATTCATTGGGACGCATTTCCCCCTAATATTATATAAATATGTTTTGTTTACATCAAACCCAGTTCTAAAATTCTACATCGTGGATTGTGTGCTCTGGTTCCAGTTAAGAAATGCGCCAGTGCTCGATGCCACCTATGGGGTTGTGGATTTTATGTCCTGGGTTCATGGCCACTCAACATCGTGAAGAAAGTGTGGAGTTGCGATAGGGACTGATCCTGGCCTCAGGAGCCAACTTTCCGTCACATTACTTTGAATGATCGCCCAACTCCACCGTGTGTAATTGGCGATTAGGCCGGCATTCCGGTAGGCCCCTTTGTGGGCTGTAACGCCAAAGGAAGAAGTCCGGTTCTAAGGCTGAATAGATTTTAGGGATTGTGATTTGTGTAATGGTTTCGAACTTTTGGGAGCAATACAATACTTTTTCTACTTCGTTTCGTAGCCCGCTTACCCCCCCCCCCCCCCGTCCTTTTTTGTTTATTTTTGTATTTGTTTTAATTAAAATACAGTTCCTTTTCTCTCTTTTTTTTCCAGTTTCCTACATTTCCTTAGATGACCTATTAATTTTAACTTTTTATTTTTACATATACATACACAGACACATACACATTTACAAATACACAAACACCCATGCACAAGTGGGACTCGAACCCACGATCCACTGCGCCACGCAGCAAAGCGAGGCACTTTAGCGAGGGCGGCCACTGGGACCAGCAGCCTCCTAGTTAGAACTGACACCCTCCCCCCAAGGACTGTTCGAGTCCCGCCTTGGGCATGGGTGTTATATGTTTGTGCAATGTGTATATGTTTGTAAAAGAAACAATAAAACCAGTAAACCAGTAATCAGTAAAAACCTACGGGGGGAAATGTAAATAGGGATACAGTGCCGGAGTCCTGATCAGACTCCATTACGGTTTATATATATATATATATATAAAAAGAAAAAAAAAAGGACTTACAGGCGAATGCCTAAGGGTGAAAAGCCTGTCGGGGAGCCAACGGTGCGAAACCAAAGAATGGAGAACCTGGAACGAGTGGTCGACCCGTAGCCAGGCGTGAGGAAGTGGATGGTATGAAATGCAGGCGAAATGAAAGGTGACGATGGAGCAATTTTGTGGAATGAGTGCCGGGGGAAACTGGAAGAGATCAAACCCGGGCCACCTAGATGGGAGGCGAGCGGTCTAACCTCTCGGCCGCCCTATCTTCCCTACCACTATGTATATTTCACATACGAGCTAGAAAAGAAACACATTTTCGATAATTTATAGAGGGAACTCACCACATATAATATCCAATGCACAACGTCCGATGTAAGGATATATGTCGAACTCTTTCCCAGTTTGAGCCTGTAGCTTTTGAACAAGGATTTCACTCTTCTCTACAAAGACATCAAAGAAATCTTTCAAGATCTTAAAGTGAAAAGTGGGCGTGATCATCTTCCTGCGTGAATGCCATTTTTGTCCTAAAACGAAAACACATGCACATATCATAAAATAGAACAATTTATAAAAGCCATCACATAATCTTAGAATATTCATGTACATTGTAGACCCTCCAGGTGCGGATAGGTATCTTTAAATATCTGATGTATTACAATCACGCGGCGTTATCTATAATTTACTTTTGTACTTACTTTCATCGTTAGTTTACTAATCGTTTTCTTTACTGATTGTTAATCATAAATGTTTTCCAAAATTATTTCAATACACATCTAACTGTATGTAATTATTGCGAAAGTCAGTGCTAAAAAGAAACTCCCTACCCCGTATGAGTGCTACACTTTAAATAGAATGTCACAGAATTCAACCGCAAAAAATGGGAGAACTCTAGAGGGATCCTAGATAAACACTTTGGGATAGGGAACCTGTTGTCTCTTTTCCAAATGTCAAAAGTTTTTTAGATCGCACATCAGTGGCCATAATTTAAAAAAACGTGGATGTGTGTGTCCAATTTTCTTTAGGAATCGTAAGAGAGAGGTTCGACCTCTTCGGCTGCCTTTCGGGCGCTGCGGACCTCTAGGCATTTCTGACATTACTACAAGTACGCTGGGTCGAATACTGAACCCCTCCCGAAAAGGAATTGTTCGGATTGGGTTGGACTCAGAGGGAAAGAGGTTACTGATACCCATGGGAGATTGGGTATGGCTGCGTGGTGACCCCTAAGCGGGGTTGTGAGACTCCCCAATGTCCTACGGCAACTAACCTGAAAAACTTAATCGTGCTATCACCCTCACTGAGATTGTTCGGCAACCTTCCCTTCTGGTTGACCGTGTAAGTGGAGAATCCACTTTCGTGGGGGCGGAATATGAGATGAAAACGTCCTAACGTAAAACCTCATGGAGAGATCCCTGAACCCCAGAATCACACCTAAACTGTTAGGTCATTGTTTCGTTAAGGCTATGTACCCTCCGTTAACTGGTCATAGTCAACAGTACTTAATTTCTTAAACAATCTAGACCTAACATATAGTAAACTCTTTGCTCTCTGAATATTACTTAGCAGTTTAAAATATATTTAATTTTATTATGCCCAATATTGTGTGTCACATTTACAAATATTGGCATTTTCACGAGCTTACTAATGCCTTTAAAACAAATATCTTATCTCGAATAACGTTAGTGAGGTAATTTTTCCTAGCTGAGATTAGATTATAAACTAAAGTCATTACGTTGCGTGATGTATCAGACAACTTAGCCTTGACCACAAATTGAAAACTTGTTTGCACAGAAAGTGGTTTGGGAATTGGTGATAGAGATCCATTATTTTTCATACAAGAGATAAAACTAATTATATGCCACTCTTCAGTTATACGTATCTCAGCGCGGAGAAAAACCACTAGGAGTTCTCAAATCGTTTTGCGATAACATACCCCAATGTCGACTTATAATCTCCTAAATTCTTCAAGTTTCCAACTGCATAATGAATCTGCAAATATAATCTGAAATAATTGTTCTAAATACAAATCATTCTTACAAAAGATTCCTATTCCTTTATCTACATCATACTAATCAAGATAAACGTTAGTAGAATTGGTCTTATTACTTGATTTATTGTAAGTAGAAGGGAAATAAGAAAATGCATTATGCTAAAGTGATAGTCAAATCTTTTAAAATCTGGTCGCTATATGAAATATGAAACAACTGAGGTTATGTTCACTTTGCATGTTCCCATATGAGAAAAGTAAGGTAGATAAAAACCGGACATACACAGGTTTACGTTTTGAGGACTCCTGAATCTAATATATATATATATATATATATATATTTATAGAAAAAGACCAGTGTGTGTATTCATAGTGCGTATGTGTGTATGTGTTTCTGTGGACAGCAATACTCGAAAACGAAAAGTCCGTTAAGTACCAAACTCGGTTTTTAAGTTTAGTATTTTTCAAGAATGTGACATAAATATTTTCAGAAAAGAAAAGCGCAAACTACCCTTTACTTGGCACATTTTTCGACATTTCTATTTCCTCAAAATAGCTCTAGCGATTTTGATTAAACATCCATATATTAAAGATGTTTACAAGGAACATATGATGTATATCCTAAATTTATTGAGAGCAGTTCCTGTAACTCTTATCATTCTGAATGACTTTTGTATAACTGGTTGACCATAAGAGGTTGACAAAAACATACTCCACAAAACATTTAGATCTCGTCAAAACAGACAACTTATGTCCTATATATTTTCATTGTGGGACTAACCGTTTCCGAGATGTTCCTTGTTACTGATTTCAATATTAAAATATTATACTTCCCTTAAACATAATGAACCATATTTATTTTGTTTTACTTATCAAAGAGAACCAAATTACAATCACTTTCGCACAGCGATAGTATTCAAAAGATTTGACTACCGCATTAGCCTAGTGTATTCCCTTAGTTCTCCTACGTACAAGGAAGCAAGTAATAAAAACAATTTCAGCTAATGTTTATTTCGATTATCCTGAAATAGATAGAAGGGGAATCGTTTGCAAGAAGTTTGTTTGTAGAATAGGCAGAGAAAGTCATTTGAATGGAGCACATCAGATTATTTTTGTAAGGGTTGAAATTTTGAAATACTTAAACTTTCTCACAGAAAGTCCTCATCCGTTTCATATCTCTTTTGTTTCTTTGTAGAAAGAGAATCGAATATCAATCGCATGGCAACAGTTTTTAAAGGAATTGAATATCACTTTAGTCTAATGAATTCCCTTATTTCTCTTTTACTTACAATAAACCAAGTAATAAAACCATTTCTGCTAAGGTTTACCTCAATTAGAATGGTGTAGATAAACATATTCTTTTATAACAATGGTTTGTTTGCAGAAGAGGTGGAGAGAGTCATGTAACTGAAAGATATCATTTTTTTTTAAATAAAAAATAAAATGGAATCTTGGCATCAAAATTTTGGGGAGAGAGTAATACCTTGTTTAACCTACTACTTACGTCGTAAAAATATTAGTAAGCTTTCTAAGAATAGCTTTTATAGTAACTAATAAACCATGGAACGTGGAGAAAGTGCTGTGAATGTAGTACAGCAATTTTTACTTTCTCTACATAGTACATAGTTGGAAATGATGTTTCACTCCAACCAAAAATTCGATACGAGATATCATCGGAAGTACACGTTAGGGTCGCCCGTAACAAAAAAACAAAAAACAAAAAAAACAAAAAACAAAAAAAAAAAAAGAAAAGAAAAAAAAAGAAAAGAAAAAAAAAAGGTTTGTGCGCGCGTGTATTTGTCCGTGAGTCTATGAACACGATAGCTAAACAAAAGTTCGATAAAATATCAAACTTAGTATGTAACTTAATATCTTCCATGGATGCGACAAGAAGTTTTATGGAAAAACTCACCACCTCAAACTACTCTTTACATGGAAAAAAAGTTCGAAAATTATGATTTTCTCAAACATATCTATATTTTTATTAATATACCACGTATTAAACCTTGTAAATAAAACGTATATCTTGAATTTTCTGGGAATGTCTCTGAAGATCTCTTCATTCTGGACAACTTTTGCATAACTGTAAACCATAAGATATAAACAAAATTTTCCATACAAAAAATGTAGATCTCGTTAAAACACACAATATATTTCATAGTGTTGACCGTTTCCGAGATATTTCATGTTATTGGCTTCAGTTTTAAAATGCTTAATAATTTTCTCACACGGGAATTTGTCAACTCTTAACCATGCAAAGAAACAGATTTCAACCACATAGCAACCAGTTTTTAAAAAAGTTTATCATAGGTTTAGCCTAGTGTACTCCCTTACTTCCCTTCTATTTAATAGGAAGCAAGTAGTAAGACAATTTCTGTTAATGTTTATCTCGATTAGTTTGAAGTTGATAGAAAATAAGGTTTTTAACAATAATTTGTTGCAGAGATGTAGAGAAAATCATGTGAATGGAATATATTAGATTTTTTCTTACAGTAAAGGCACTCTGTATGGAAGAACAGGAATAATAACAATTTTGTTCTTACCTGAACTAGTAAGAAGACCTGTTCCTAGCCAAGGATGAAGGAAGTTGTACATGTAAGATTTGTCAACGTATTTCATGCTGTCCAGTATTACCTGAAAACGAAAAACGGAATTATTGGCTGCTGTAACTTACCATGCAAATAACCAAGCAATTCCTGGCTGTGTTAATAGGCATTTGTCCCTCAGTGGTATAAGGCGTACTAAGAACTGTAAGTTATACTTATCAGGTCGAGAAAGAGTATTGGGAGGGCCGAGTTTTTGACAAGCATTCGAGATCTGATAAGTAACTCACAGTTCGTGGTTAGCCAATTACTTTTTGAATTGCTTGAAAAAACTAAAAAAAAAAAAAAAAAAAAAAAAACAATAATAAATCAAAATTACTTTTCAAAATTTTATTAAACATTAAGAAAAAATGAATTTTCGATGTGAACAAATGAAAGGCTACATCTAAATTATATGGACAAAACCTTCTTATACACTCTTTTGTTAATTTATTTTGCAATAGATTCTTCACTTGAAGTATCAAGTGAAGTAGCACATGTCTTGGTTGTTAAATTATTTGTTTATGTGGCCGAATTGAATATTTCGATGTTTACTTTCTCTATACGCACTATGTACATAGTGTACAGATAAGGTATTGCACTCTACCAAAAAAATTCGATACCGAGATTTCACCGAAAATATTTGTTTTAGGGTCCCCTGTATCCAAAAAAAGTATTTTCAGAAAAAGGTCTGTGTGTCTGAACACGATAACTCAAAAACGAAAAGTCAGTAAAATACCAAACTTGGTATTTAAGTTTAGTATCTTCCAGGGATGCGACACGAAGATTTTGAGAAAATCCCCCCACCCCCAACTACCCTTTACATGGAACTTTTTTTCGAAAATTTTGATTTTCTAAAAAAAATGGCTCTAACGATTTTGATTAAAATATCGTATATTAAAGATATTTACCTGACAAATAAAATGTATATTTCGAATTTTCTAGGAATAGCCTCTGAAGACTATTTTATTCTGGGTCAATTTTACGGAATTTTGCATTACTGCTAAACGTAAGAGATGGACAAAACCTTACCATACAACAAATGTAGAACACTTTAAAACACATAATTTATGTTAAATGCATATTTTTCGTGGAGTTGATTGTTTTTGAGATATTTCTTGTTTTTGGTTTCAGCTATAAAACTTATACTTTTCTCATACAGGACTTTGTGAACTCGTGTCCATACAAACAAAGAAACTTCAGTCAGATAGAAACCAGCTTTTGACTATCACTTTAACCTATGGTACTCCCTTATTTCGCTTCTACTTACAAGGAAGCAAGAAATAAGACTATTTCTGCTAATTTTCTCGATTAGCATAAATAGAAGCATAAGCTTTTTAAAAATAATTTATTGCAGAGATATAGAAAAAGTCATGTGAATGGAACACATCAGATTTCTAATTGTTATTATCAGGCAGTAAAATTCTATAAAAATGAGCGACATTGCTATTGCAAAAGATGCGGATCTAGCATGCGCTTCACTTTTACCAGTGAAGTGGAAGAATGTTGATGATTAAGCCATTGTACTGTAAGTATTAATGATATCTCAAACTCTTACTGTAAGTACTTACAGTGCTTGTTGGCGTGGTAATTAATAAATGAATTGTAAATTTAGCTAACATAACCAAATATGTGTTGAGAATGATTAACTTACATATAAAGTATTTAAAAAAAAATAATAAAATGTTACGTCTGAGTCTGTTTTAGCATATTTTAAATAGAAATGAGGGGTTCTTAAAAAAACAACCGTTGTCAAATTTCATAAAATTTGCTATTAAAGCGCGTTCTCAAGGTAATGGTAAAGTCACACATTTTGGTGGTACGAATATCGTAAAAAGCGACCCATGTCGTGACATGATACCGTGAAATTTCCCCGGTTTCTTTCACTGTTTCTTACAGGAATAACTTTGTCAAGTGAACTAGGGCTATTTCAGCCTTGTCCAGCACGTATATACAATGTATACCCGTCGCCGAAAAAAATGAGTCATGTCTGGAACGCCAAATTCGTCCAAGTCCTTCACGGCACAGCGCCTTGTGTACGCCATTCACGATCCAGTTGAGTAGCGGCAGCAATAAGTTGTCACAAGGTCCAAATCTTAATATTACTAGCCCATATAATTAATAATCATAACCAAACACATAACTTAAGCTGCTTCAACAACAAACTATCAATGTTAACTAAATGTATTAATGACACAAAACATGGTACAATTAGGATTGTAAAACCTGCCACTTTCCATGCGTGTTCCCTGTAGCGCTGTGCCAAAATGTAGGTTACTTCTCTGGTGAGGGTCTCAGGTTCGCTTCTCAAATAAGGCAAACATTTCATTTCCTTCTCCTAATGATCTTGAATCAACACACATTATTTTAGACATACTTATTTCATACACAACTTTCGGTACAATTAATAATATGGTCGTTATTATGATGCTTCTTTGAGTGTTTATTCTATCAAACATCAATATGCTGTACACGAAAGCATGTGGTGCGTAGAAATACTAAATGTATTGTTAAGAAAACCAATGTTTTGAAACATTTTTAATACTCTTTTTTTTTTTTTTTAAATTAACATACTCTTCACAGAGCGATCAAACAGACCCTTTATAAATCGATCCATGGTGATATTCTCATACGAGCTGACATTTTCTTCCACACGTAAGGGAAAGATGATTGTATAGCGTCCAAAGGGAATCTGATACGATACAAAATATGTGGTTCACGATTTCATAAAGGTCGCGTATCTGTATCATGCTGGAGTTGGATATCATGGGACGGTCTAGGTGTGATGTAGCTTGACGATACAATGCACCGTGTGCGAGTGGTAATACTGGATACTATTTTGATTTCCTCTATAAGAATGGTTCTCTTTTGAGAATGTGTTGGTTGAGATAAAAAGGCAGCTGTGCTCCAATTACCTGTAAATGAGCGAAGGACAAAATATGGCTTTCAGGCACAAATTCAAGAAGGCTGAACTGTTGTAGCTTCTCGTTCACATTACTGTAGAAGCCCACTTGGGTAGCGTGTCTGCCTCACATTCAACAGGTCGTGAGTTCGAATCTCGCTTAGGGTGAGTTACCCCGGTAAGGTGTTTTTCGAGATTTTCCCTTATCCTGAGAAGACGAATATTGAGTAACTTTAAGCTCCATGGACCCCGAGATCATTTTAGCATCATCTCACCAATTTCATTCATCGTCCGATATGACCAACCAGGTTAAAGGACGTTAAGCTACCAAAAAAAAAAAAAACAAAAAAAACAACAAAAAACAAAAAAAAAAACCAACAAAACATTGTTGTAGGCATTTAATTTGTCTATGCCCCGAAGTTTGAAGTCAATTTTACTGACTGAGGGCTCTTACACCCGATATGTATTGTATTTCAATTTTAAAAGATAACAGTTTATTTACACATTCTTTTTAGTTATTTAACACGAGTGTTAGTAGAATTATGTTTTGGTATACATAGATAGACATGCATAGCTTCAAATGCCAAAGTTATATTACTGAAATAATGTGTTCTACATATCTAGTTATAAAATTAACAAATAAAAAAAATTGACACGCGTGTGAAATATGAACCTAGGAACTGTGAGTGAGAGCAAGGCTTTCTTAACCTCTCGGCCACCGTGATGTTGTTTCGAGAGCTGTTTTCTGATTCAGAAGTTAACCATTGCGCTGTCAGTCACTGGCCACTGTACAGTTCTTTCGTGTGCGTTGTGAACACAGCTTTTACGTAAATACCCAGAGCTCTTCGATCGACACATGGAATCTGGAGCTGATTCATGTTTTGGCGACGGGCGTGCGTAGTAGATAGAGAAGATATTGTGGTATATTGTATACTGAGATTAACCTCAAATACATGTTTTGAGGGCATCCAAACCGAAACATTAAGAGTTCCATTCACATGAATTTCTTTAGCTATTTCAAAATAACATTTTTCTTATAAAATATTATTGTTTTATCTACAACATGATAATCAAAACAAACATTAGCAGAATGGTCTTATTACTTGCTTCTGTGTAAGTAAAACGGAAATAAAGGAATACACTAAGCTAAAGTGACTGTCAAACCTTTTAAAAGCCGGTCGCTAAGTGAAACAATTCAAATTCCATTCACTGTGCTTGCTATAAGTAAACAAAATACAAGTTGAAAAGAAGTAAAGATGTCTTTCCGTTTGAGAAAAGTTAAGTAGTTTAAAATTGAAAAAAAATTGTGTGTTTTAATCAGATCTAATTTCTTGTGTAGTATAGTTTTGTCTATTTCTTACGGCTTACCAGTTATGCGAAATTATACAAAGGTTATCTAAAATAAAGAGGTCTTCAGAGCCTAATACATTTTATTTTCATGGATATGTCTTTAATATACCGTATTTTAATCATAATCGTTTGAGTCATTTTTGAGAAAATCAAAATTTTCGAAATTTGTTCCATGTAAAGGGTAGTTTAGGTTGGGAGAATTTTTCTCAAAATATTCGTGTCACATCCTTGGAAAATACTGAACTCAAATACCAAGTTTGGTGTTTTAAGGACTTTTCGTTTTTTGATTTATCATGTTCACAGACACACAGACTAGTTCATGCTAATCGAGATAAACATTGGCAGAAATGGTCTTGTTACTTTCTTTCTTGTTAGTAGAAGGATAACACGGACGTACACTAGAATAAAGCGAGTAAAATCTTTTAAAGCTGGTTGCTATAGAATTGGAATTGTTTTGTTTTTTTTCATGGTTAGGAGTTGACAAAATCCCGTATAGGAAAAATTAAAATATTTAGAAACTCGAAAACCAACAACAAAGAATATCTCGGAAATGGTCAACTTTACGAAAAACATTTATATGGCCTAGATTGTGTGTTTAACGAAATCTAATTTTACTTTCTCTCCACGTACTATGTACATAATGTACAGAGAAGGTATTGTATCGCACCCAAAAATTCGATACCTAGATTTCACCGGAAATACATGTTTTGGGTCCCCTTGAATCCAAAAAAAAACATTTTTGGAAAAAGGTCCGTGTGTGCGTGTGTGTGTCTGTGGACAGCATAGCTCAAAAACGAAAAAATCGTTAAATACCAAACTTAGTATTTAAGTTTGGTATCTTCCAAGGATGCGATACGAAGACTTTCAAGAAAATCCCCCCACCCCAACTACTCTTTACATGGAACTTTTTTTTGAAAATTTCGATTTTCTCAAAAATGGCTGTAACGATTTTGATTAAAATATCGTATATTAAAGATATTTACCTGACAAATAATATGTATAACTTGAATTTTATGGGAATAGCCTCTGAAGACCACTTTATTCTGGAGGAATTTTGCATAACTGCTAAACCGTAAGAAATGGACAAAAACTTACCACGCAAAAAATGCAAAGCACATTAAAACACACAATTTATGTTATATAATTTTTTTCGAGGAGTTGATGGTTTTTAAGATATTCTTTGTTTTTGGTTTCAACTTGGAAAAACTTGTATTTTTCTCATACAGGAATTTGTCAACTCCTGTCCATACAAACAAAGGAACTTCAGTCACCTAGTAAACAGCTTTTGACTTCACTTTGACCTATGATACTCCCATATTTAGCTTCTACTTATAAGGAAGCAAGTATAATGACCATTTCTGCTAATTTTTTCTGGATAAGCATGAAGTAAATAGAAGAATAAGCTTAGTAACAATAATTTGTTACACAGAAATAGAGAAAGTCATGTGAATGGAACACATAAGTTTTTTTGTGTTGTACGTTTTTGTTTATCTTTAACGGTTTACCATTATGCAAAATTCAGCAAAACTCTTCCAGAAAAAGGAGGTTTTCTGAGGCTATTCCCAGAAAATTCAAGATATACATTTTATTTGTCTTGTAAATATCTTTAATATACAGTTTGGTGTTAAACGATCTTTTCGTTTTTGAGCCATGCTGTCCACAGGCACTCACATTGTACTTTTTTCTAAAAATGCTTCTTGTGGATTCAGGGGTCTCAAAACATATATTTCCGGTGCAATCTTGACATCGAATTTTTGGGTAGAATACGGTACTTTCTTTGTACGCACTCTGCACATGCAGAGAAAGTAAAAAAGTCGGTATTAAGTTGGTATTTAAGTTAAGTACCTTCCAAGACTGAAACATGAAGATTTTTTGGAAAATCAACTCACTCCAAACTTTCCTTTACATTGGACATTTTTAGATTTGCTCTACTTTATCAAAATGGCTCAAACGATTGTTACTAAATATCCTATATTAAGGATATTTACATACAAACATATATATTTTCAATTTTATGGAAGTAGGGTCTGCATTCTGAAAGACTTTCGCATAACTGGTAAACCGTAGAAGAAGGACAAAGTCTTACTACACAAAAATAGTAGAACTCGTTAAAGCGCACAATCTATGTCATATACGAGGGCCGTTTTTTCAACCTCCGATAGGCTATAAATAAAAGACAAATTCATAGAAAACAATGATTTTATTTATATTTATTATTAAAACTTATTGTTACTTTTCAACATAACCACCGAAAAGATTGAGACATTTATCGTACCTGTACACAAGCTTTGTAATACCCGCTTCAAAAAATGTTGCCGCCAAAGATTTCAAATGAGCATTGACGTTATTTTGAAGATCTTCGTACTTTACGACGTTTGTGGAGAGCTATTCAAAACAAACGAAGAGGAATGCTGACTTCAGGAATTGTGTTGATTCATGACAACGCTCTTCCACACACTGCTGGCACAACCCATCGGCCCCTTGAAAAAGACATTTTCGATCATCCGCCGTACAGTCCTGACCTGGCACCCAGCGACTTTCATCTTTTCCCTGAACTAAATACGTGGCTAGGAGGGCAGCACTTTCAAACCAACGAAGATCTTCAAAAAACGTCAATGCTCATTTGAAATCATTGGCGGCAACATCTTTTGAAGGGGGTATTACAAAGCTGGTGCACAGATACATAAATGTCTCAATCTTTTCGGTGATTATGCTGAAAAGTAATCATAAGTGTAGAAAACGTTTAGTAATAAAATAATTGTTTTCTATGAACTTGTCTTTTATTTGTAGCCTATTGGGGATTGAAAAAAAAAAAAGACACTCGTATTTTTTGTGGCGTTAACCATTTCCGAGATATTCCTGATTATCAACTCTACTTTTAAAATAATTTTCTCAAACATAATTTTTTATTTCTCTTTCTTCTGTTTTACCCCTGATCATACAATCTAATTTCAATCAGATAGATTTCAAAAGATTTAACTAACATTTTAGCCTAAGCTATACCCTTAATTTCCTTCTACTTAGAAGGTATTAAGTAATAATTTCTGTGAATGTTTATCATTGATTAGCATGGAGTAGATAGAACTATAAGTTTTTATAAGAATAATTTGTTGAAGAATATGAAGAGAAAATCATGTGAATGGAACACATAAAACGCTTACTTTCTCTAACACGTATGAACAATGTACATAGTAGATAGAGAAGGTTTTCTTTGTATCTTAACGTCCTTTAACCTGGTCGGTCATATCGGACGGTGAATGAAATCGATGAAATGATGCTCAAATGATCTCCAGGTGCTTAAAGTTACTCTACATTCGTCTTCCTAGGAATTAGGGAAACCCCCGTAAAAACCTGATCCGGGTAACTCATCCTAAACAAGATTCAAGCCTACGACTTTTGAATGTGGGGCAGACACGCTATCCTCACATTACCGAGGGGGCAGAGAAGGTATTGTATTCCACCAAAAAGTTCTATACCGAAATTTTCCAATAATACATGTTTTGAGGACCTTTGAATCTAGAAAAAACATTTTAAGATAAAGCTCAATTTTGTATTTGTGTTTACGTACGTGTATGTGGCCAGCATAACTAAAAAAGGTCCATTAAATACCAAACTTGGTATTTAAGTTTTGTATCTTCAAAGGATCGACACGAAGATTTTCAGGAAAATCTCCCCACTCCAAATTACCCTTCATATGAAAGATTTTTCTAAATTATAGATTTTTTCAAAAATGTCTTTAAAAGATTTGTTATTAAAGTGTCGTATATCAAAGACATTTACAAGGCAAATAAGATGCATATCATGCTTTTCTTGGGAATAGCCCCTATATCCTCTTCATTCTGAATGACTTTTGCATAACTGGCAAAGCGTAAGAGATAGACAAAAAACTTCCTGCACAAGAATGTGGATTTCGTTGTCCTCATCCTTTTATATCTATTTTGTTTTACACCTAGTCTCGATTAACTTGTAGTGCGTAAAGTAGTATTATTTGTGAGAGTAGTTTGCAGAACAGATAGAGTCATTTAAATGGAACACATAAGATTTTTGTTTGTATTCCTGTTGCAAGATTATTCTTCGTGGATTGCAATGTCACCATTGTATTGTTATGTATCCTGAAAATATTGCTTAATGTATGCTGACAAGAAATTGCTTCCAATAAAAACTCAAGAAGTGCTACTTGCAGTTTTCAGGGGTTATGGAAGAGAAAAATGAAAGACAGAAAAGAACATGTGGTAAAGACATTTTGCATCAGAGAAGACGAGCGCGAAACAGGGATTGAAATAATCCAGTCTGACAATAACAGTGCAGGAAAAGAAATCTGACATGTAAAGTTCTATTGTCTATTTCGTTCATTGAATAAGAATAACCAATGAATCTGCTTACTATGACATTCTTATTCGGAAAGTAATCATGAAAGCAAATATGGTTTTTCATTTCAGTTGCCCTCCGTGGTGTAGTGGCTACTATGCTAGTCTCCAAAGCCCAAGATTGCTACCTCAAACCTGGCGCAGGGTTATGGATTTTTTCGGACGCAAAAATCCTTAGCATGGTTTCCTTCGGAAAGGAAGTAAAGCCGGTCTCTCCGTGAAATGTTTATTTGCACGTAAAAGAACCCCATGCGTTGAAAGAACTAGTTACTGGGCAAACATTTCCGCAATTTTGCGTCAGCAAGTCATGATTTCGTCTTACAGTGCCATTTGTGGGCGAAGAGCATAGTGGAGACATCACGAACAAGGAATACAAATCCGATCATGGAAACAGCGAACAGCGAAACTTTGATACATTAAAACTTGTATGTTTTAATTATATTTTATTAGTAAAGCTGTCTAAGATTTATGCTTTCGAAGCTGTATAAAATTAAATGTGAAGGACGAGAATATTAAACCATTACACAAAATATAGAATGTGTGCTGTTTTTCTCATTCCACTGTTTCAAACACTTATTTTAACCAACATGCTTGGAGTATTATTTTGAGAAAATTAACTTAAATAAAACGAAACTTTTATATAACATATAAAAGTTTCGTTGCTTCGATTGAAGGAATCCCTCAAAAACGTTTCCCCTTCCTTAAATAATTTAAGTGTGATATTTGTGTTATTTATCTCAACTTTTGTTTTTAGTTTCTCTAGCAACTGTTTATGGTAGGCAGCACAAGTATGAAATTTTACACAAAATTTCGATATCAAGATTTCATCGAAAGTACATATTTTAAGGTGGCCTTAACTGAAAATCAAAACCAATGTTTAGAAATTGGGTCTTGTGTGTGCGTACACCTGTGGACAACATAAATTAAAAATCAAAGTTCCTATAGATGAATATCAAATTTGATTTTCAAATAATTTCCCCACTCACCTTATTCTTTAAAAGGAACACATTTCCTTATTTTTGTTTTACTCAATTGCTCTAACGCTTTACAAAGCCTTTATTATTTATTTATTGAAACAATAATAGTAAAACTCATCGTATTTACGGACTGTCAAAAAGTCAGACCAAGCCAGACAAATTTGTAAATTATTAACTAAAGCTCATTAAATGGATTGACTAAGCAATAATATTAAAACACTGCTATAAAGATAATATCACTCAGTATTCCATTAGCTAATAACAGGCAAAGTGTGCTAGATAGTTGGCCAATCAAAGGTATACTACGTTGATAGTAAGGAAGCACCGGTAAAACAACAATAATAATAATACCCAGTTTACTTTTATTAATTATTAGATAAACTCCCCTTCTTTAATTAATATGCAAATTACATAAATTCACCTTTGATTACATTGGTAATATTTAATAGTAAAGCACTTGTATTTAATTTACAGTATTGTGTGAGTTGCGTAGGCTCTTAGTTCATGACAGCAATAATAATTAAAATTCAAACTCTGGTAGTCAAAATATTGTTAATATAATAACAGCTGTAGACAGGTTAACCCCTGAAATGCCAGTATAATTATCATGCTATCATGATAATTAGCCTATCATTGCCACACAAAGTAACAGTGAGTTCACATTCGATGATACTATCTGACATTGATAACAGACCTACAAATAGCTATTATGCTTGCACCAATGAAAAGGCGATATTCTGTGATCATATTTCGATGTTTGGACTCTCAACGATTATAATTTTTTAGTTTCTCAACTAGTGGGAAGATTGTGATGTTTTATAAGCAGAAGAACAAACCAGATGACATATAAGCATTATAAGTGGGCATGGATAACAGCAAAGTCATCAAACCAGAAGAAGTACCTCTACTTCTTCCTCTTCTCTGATATATGTTTATTTTATTCGTTTTTTCTTCTTTTTATGTTTTCTTGAGTAGTTTTATGTATATTGGCCAATGAGCATAAACAAGGATGTATTGACGTTATTTAAACTGGTATTATTTCTTCCCAACTGAGATTTTCTCTGTAAATATCGACGAGTCACCCCAAATGTTGCATTGACAAGAAACATTTTGCATGCCAAGCTGCATTCACAAGTAACTATCATTGTGATATCAGATATCTCAAAAGAATCTCCACAGTACACTCGGACGCTTTTGCTGTAGTTAAGTTGGGAGCATTATTTATGTTTGAACAATACTGAGAACTGTTTGATTCAAGTCAGTTCTTAACATAATAATTTATAGGGTTGTAATTAAATATAACTTTTGATTTGCACTCAAAAAGTATTGAACTATCAATCTTCCTAATTGATAATTCATCAGTCTGACTGCTTGTGAAGTGAAGTCAAAATGTTCACCATTGAAAAGAGAGCGTTTGGTTGAGGACATATTCCTTAATGGTGATAAGATTTCAGAACAACATGTAAAACGCAAATTTCTCAAACGTTTTGCACACTCGGCTAAATTCCAAATTTCCTGAAATAGAATGATGCTCCAAAAAGCGGTAGGTCTAAACATCAGCAGGCTAAACTGTACGAAATTTCAGATGTAATGTTAAGGACTCCCACAAAATATATGCAGAAATTAGCACAGGAAACAATTGTTTCTGTGTAGGCAGAACATTAGTAAGTAAATGAAACTGCAGCCATATAAATATACAGTTGTTCGAAATGAACCAAACGAAATCACAAATTCACGCGGGAAACCCCACACATAGGGTCCGAAATGAAGGCAAACACTTGAACAGCATTTCCAACATTTTCTGTGGTAGTGGCAAGTAAGTAATCTCAATTTCATTTCACCTTTATGTCCATTAAGTACTAGGGCGATCAGTTATCAACCAAATTGTGATGAGTGAGCGTGTTAGCGCAGTCACCCGCTATTTGTGTTTGTTCAACCGTACTTTTGCAAATTTTTTTCTCAGTAACGTTTCTTTCTTTGTAGCTTCCTGAGTTTTAATTAGCTGTTCATTTGAGTATGTTGTTTAATCATTTCTAAATACGTCCGAAGAAACGCACAAGCCTAAATGTGATAAGGGTATACCGTCAAACCACGGGCAAGACCGGGTATTTCAGCTGTAACATAAAACTGCACGTAACATATTTTTTAGGATTGTGACCATCTTTTCAATGCCTGAAGGCCAGTTTCCAAAAAAGCTGATTTTTCATTCCGAAGTTCTCCAGGAAGCTTACTTTTCCCGGAATAGTTCCTCTGGCTCCAAAAGTTATCTTTAATTTGGTCAAGTTGGTATAAGGTCTTATAGTAGGGTATGGTGGGTTGTAAATTAATTGTTTCCCTCGTGAACCTCATTAGTCTTATTTTCTGGCTCTCAGATCTGACATTAGTGTGTAATATAAGTATATCCTGATTTTGTTCAGGCTTGAAGACTCCTATCTATCTTCCTGTTACTGCCATAACGAGGTTCCGTACTCCTCTTCGTGGACTACAAAACTATCATCTCATAGGGCATTGACAACGGTCAATGGTGATACCTCTGGTTGCGTAACGCTGTCTCAAACGGACAGAAACAAAAGACGTATGAGTTTCAATCTCACTGCATCTTCTGCAGTGGTTGTCTTGCTCCTTACTGGTTCCAGTACGGCTCTCGCTGCTGCCACATTGGCGGTCATTTTCGTGGCTTCAGTCCATTCACAGCAGGAGAGGCCCTCGTGTTTGTTGCTTCATCTGTTTGCCGTACTGCATTTCTTACAAATGATTGCTCTTTTGTTTTAATTTGCACTAATTTTCATATTCTCTTCACACAAGAACTTTCGTATTTTTCTGGTGCCTAATAACCCTTTACTGGTAGTTAAGCAGAAAACTAAAAGGTGTGAAAGAACTATTAAACGTGATATATTTATCTACCATATGTTTAAATCATTTGCGTCCTTAAATAGTGGAAGTGTTGTTTTCTGGGAGTGCTTTCTTAGACCGCAATCAATTGTTCGGTTCCATATCAAAGGTATGCAAAATAGATTCTCAGATAATATGTTTCAGACAAGAGTGATGATTTGGAGACGAGGCGCTCTCATCTGTTGTTTGGTGTAACCAGCTACTTTCTCTTTGTACTTTGCTCACCATTTAGAATATTAAATGATCATCGCTCGTTAACGTTAAATAAAATGTCTGATATAATGCATTCTCTTGACTTCTCCTGCCTATAACAAATGCACATATACATGCTACTGCTCATCCTGTCACTGAAACAGTAAGTTAATGTAAGCCTTTTGTTATTACTGCGACATGTCTGGCAAAAATGTTAATATGAACATGATATGACAATAGTTCTGAGTTTTGTTGTCTTCAGCCATACCGATCGGGATAGCTCAGCCAGTTTCATTTGTGACCTGCATTCTAGAGGTCGCAAATTTGATCCCTTTGGCCGGCATTCTTGACCCATGGCTTTATTCGGGGTTTCCCCCAAATTTTCCGGCCCATCATTTCCTATTCTCAACATTTCCTAATCATCTCTGTTTCAGGTTTGCAGGACCAGGCGACGGTGTTCGGCGGGTTGTGGCTGGAAAGTGAATTGCGAATGGTCGTAGCGTCGTCATTGTCGGGACCAAACGGTCGGGTCCCGCCTTTGGGTTTAGGTCTCCCTGTGGGATCTGCCGGGAGACTCGAGACCCATGAGCAGGGATTAGGTCGGCGTCGGAGGCGTTCCAACTGTAGTCGTTAGCAATCCCGTCCATGCTTATGCCCGTCGTCATCCGAAAGTGGTCACCCTTCGTCTCTTCTCTCTTCACTCATCCCACCCCCCTGGAACACGAAAGAAGCAAAAACCTCTCCGGTGTTCTGCCCCAGTATCCTGGAGACCCTGTACATGTCTAATCCTAACCCTATCTATAGGCGCAAAGGTGATAAAACAGCCAATTCAAATCTTTCGAAGAAATCAGCAACAATAATTGGCCAGATGTGGTCTCGTAATGGATGCTGTCTCTAAGTAATCTTCTCAATAAGCTTATACTTTCCCTACTAAGGGCCGGTTGTACGAAATCGGAATAAATCCTGGAATAATTATTCTTGGAATACACTATTCACGGTATAAATGTGGTACCGGGTTGTACGATGCAATTTTATGCCTTAGATATCTATTCGACTGTTTGTAGATTTAAATGTTGGCTATATTCCGAGTATTAATGGCCAACTTGACACGTAATTATTGCTTTATTTTGCTGAAAATTTGCATTGTTTTCACAATCAACTGTTCCTAAACTATGTATTATTTCTTATTTTAACTACTTACGGTGCTATGAAATAATTATGAATGTTCAGAACGTGTTCGGATGTAGAATTGCTATACACTTTATAAAACATAAACACGTATGTATATTGTGACTTCTCGCGATAGGTTAGGAGTATGGGAATGAAACCTTGCCGTATGTGCAAAGTTGTATCTTGTGCCGATATACTGTATGACATATTTCCGTTTCTGTACTCAAAACAGCTGACGTACTTAAGCCTGATATCTGCATTTTATTCATTAAAATACTTAGAAAGCGAATTTTGAAAATTACAGTTTAGTGTTACCAATGCCACTATCAACTTAAGATATGCTAATTGAATCGTTACACCAAGATAAGTACAAAAACAATTTGCTATACAGGTATTATTAACCAACAGAAATATTAGTAGTTATGTCGAATAGTACATTAAACCGTTCCCTTTACAGTTCGCACTTTGATGATGGCAATATTTAATACAGCAGTTAGAAATGTTCAACCAAACCAATAAAACCGAGAACATTATATTTTACGGAAGGTATTTTTCTATTCAATTAAAATTGTCTCTAATTTATTAAACCTACAGCATATAATACGAAAAATTAAGAATTTATTGTAAAATAATATATTTAGATTTACGAGATCTGAAGGCGTCTTTTAATCTGCGTATCTCCTCCCTACATTACAAAGCTTGTGTGTTATCGTTTATAAACTTGCACATAACCTCCAATTAAGAATTTATTGTAAAATAATATATTTAGATTTACGAGCTCTGAAGGCGTCTTTTAATCTGCGTATCTCCTCTCTACATTACAAAGCTTGTGTGTTATCGTTTATAAACTTGCACATAACCTCCAAAATCTGAATATAGTACAGAATGTCGCTAATATTAACACTTGTGGCTATCTTACGTTTTGAAGCATATTGCCCTAGAAGTAACCTATCCTTTGTATTTCGTCGATAAAACGTAACCTCACTCTTTACAACGCTAAGCATTGTGCTGATGAATTGATGCACTACACTATTTTATATTTATCTTGGGTTGGATTAAATTTAATTGTTTACATAAAAATAGAAGTATTTTGATGATAATATTGTAGGTAGATTTTGCTGTTTTATAATTGAAACTTTATTTTAATTTTCTGCTGGTCATATTTATCTTAAAACCACCTAATTGTGTGTGTGATATCCTTTCTCAACTTTAATCTCATTATAGCCGTGTACATTTATCGGACTATTTCTACAACATATTGTATTCAGGTATAATATATCCTTAAAACATATTATAAAGAAATTAATCGTTTATAATTGTGTCGAGTATCCAAGCGGCCATTTTCCTTTTTATACTCTATTCTCGGAATATCGGCTTATCTCCGCAAGGAATCATGGTATAAGTTATCATGGAGAGGTTTATTCCGAGTTCGTAAAAAGTAAGGCAGATATTATATTCCAGCCTCAAATTCTATAACGAGATTTCATCGCAAATAATATTTTGAGAACCAATGCATTTAAAAATAAATAGTCAAAGGTCCATGTGCATGTGTTTGACAACACCATAACTCAAAAATAAAAAGTCGGATAAATATCAAACTTGGTATTTAAGTTAAATGTCTTCAAAAGATACAACAGAAGGTTTTCAAGATAATCCTCCACCCAAAGACCCTTCATAAGGAACATTTTTTGAAAATTTTGAATATCATAAAAATGGTTCCAATGATCTATAAAACAACATATATTAAAATATTTATATGACAAACGAAATGTATACGTTGGCTTTTCCGGGAAATTGTCTTTGAAGTTCTCTTCATATGGAAGAATCATATATAATCTTGTATAGCTGATGTACGTTAAGCGGTAGACGAAAGCACAATATACAAAAATCTGATATGTTCTATTCACATGAATTTCTCTACCGGATCTTCAAACAAACTTTTAACAAACGCCTTTTTCTTTCTACTTCACGCTAATCTTATTACTTGGTTTCTTATAGTAGAAGAGAACTAAGTATTTTACCGACGTTTTGTTTTTGAGTAATCGTGTTCACAGGCAAACGGACACACATAATGCACAAACACACACACGGACCTATTTATTAAAATGATTTGTTGAATTTACAATGAAATCTGGGTATCAAATTTTCGGCCAATAGATACCTATGTACTATGTATTAAGTAGAGAAAGTAAAGCTCAAAACAGAATTTTTACATGTAAAACTTATTTAGGAAAGGGGAGTTTCATAAAAAATACTAAATTTAATATTTACACAACTTTTAGTTAAAGAGTTATGCTGTCTACAGACGGATGCGTGCACACAAACAGATTTATTAGCAAATATGTTTATTCAGGGGACTTTAAAATGTGTATTTCTGGTGAAATGTCTACATCTGATATTTAGTTGGGATGAAATTTCTATTCCTACCACGGGTAAGCGTAAGAAAATGCAATAAAATAAAGCGATGGTTCTTTTATTTTTAAATTAATTTAATTCGTTTTTAAAGTTATTCCTCTTTAGGGATCTATAAGTTATTAACTATGCATTCTCAAACAAAATATCCCTGATTGTATTAAAGTTATACATATATTTAAAATTATGCTAGTACATTTTTTGAGGTTTATTTACAGACCTCATTATGTTACAGTGCAAATACAACACGATGGTGCTGCTACTCACGAAATACTTACCTGGACATGTTCGGGTTGGGTAAGATGGACTTCTGCTCTAGTACCAACCCATGTTCTGAAGATGGGTGAGTGCTGCTTTATAATTTCATGTAATGCTTCCGTGTACTCTGTTAGAATAAGAGAGATATTTTTAGTGCAATGTATTTTGAACATTTTAACTAGCTCTTATATTTGAAGATATTTTTACACATGGTAACTCTTACAAATCAAGAGTTTTTAATTTAGATTTATTTGAAGAATATATGGTTAAATACCATTGATTTAACATGGACAATTTATATGCGTATAAAAATACTTTGTCATATCAAGATTAGAATTCCGAAGTTAATGTTTATTTGAAAGTATGTTGTGGATAATAAACATTGTAGCAAAACTTTAAGGACATTTCATTGCGGAAAATGTTCAAAATAATCTACGTAAATTGTCAAAAGATCAGCATTTTCGAATACCAACACATACAGTAAAAATAACTCACATTTTCCCAGCAATTTGTATGCCGCTTTTAACATTCAAAGATAAACATTAACAACATTAGTCTGATTACTTGCTTTCTTTTAAGTAGAAGGGAAATAAGGGAATATATTGACTAAAGCGATAGTCAATTTTGTTTAAAAGTTGGTCACTGTGTGAAACAATAGAAGTTCGATCCGCTTTGCATGGCCTGCAGTAAAACAAGAGATGAAATGGAAGGCGGCTTCCCGTTTGAGAGAAGTTAGTAGTTTAAAAATGAAACAAGGTGTATCTCGGAAACAGTCAACGCCATAAAAAAACTGTATCACATAAATTATGTTTTTAACGAGATGTACATTTTTTGTGAGGCAAGCTTTTCTCTATCACTTACTGTTTATCAGTTTTGCAAAATTCAGGAACATTCATCGAGGCTGTTCCCAGAAAATTCAAGATATGCATTTTATTTGTGATGTAAACATCTTTAATATGCGGTATTTGAATCAAAACCATTATTCATTTTTGAGAAAAACAAAAATATCAAAAATATTTCCATGTTAAGATTAGTTTGGGGTGGGTGATTTTCTTGAAAACCTTCGTGTCGCATTCCTGGAAGATATTAAACATAAATACTAAAGTTGGTATTTAACGTTTTTGAGCTATGCTGTCCGTTGACAGACAGACACACACGGACCTTTTTCTAAAAACGCTTTTTGGACTCAAAACATACATTTTAGTGAAATCTTGACATCGAATTTTTGGGTAGAATACAATACCT
The DNA here is from genome assembly GCA_030762935.1 of Hymenopus coronatus. Taxonomy (NCBI): domain Eukaryota; kingdom Metazoa; phylum Arthropoda; class Insecta; order Mantodea; family Hymenopodidae; genus Hymenopus; species Hymenopus coronatus. The sequence goes on along the minus strand of CM060895.1, from coordinate 96,438,719 downwards.
TATTTAGCTACTATGTACATTTTACGTACATACACGCTAGAGCAAGTAATAACGAACGATTTTAACGATGACAGGAATCTTAATATATGCACAATTTTATTTTAAAAACAAAGAGATGTTCATTTCTTACTCTGGATTACATGATCACAACACACAAATTAGATAGTGACGAAATGCACATTTTTTTACAGGGTGTAACAAAAATGTACGACGCAAATTGCAGGACACATTACTCACATATAGACGAAGAAATTGTGTTATATGAACATGGCTCTAGAAATGCTTTGTTACCATGTTATAGCTCATGTTCCCTAACTCATTTTTCTGGGAAACACATAAGAATAGAACGTAAAAGCATTCCACGTGCAACTCTTTCTCACAGATGTTCAATATGCCCTCTGAGTATTCATACACGCATCAACCCGCCGTCATAGTGAATCCCGGATGTGTATGGTATTGCGTATGGTTTTGCAGCCTTCCACAATACGGGCACGGAGACTCTAAATGTCTGGTACTGGGGTTCGATACACAAGAGCTTTCAAATGACCTCACAAATAAAATTTTAGTGGGTTTAGGTCAGAGGAGTATGTAAGCAATGGACAATTGTTCCACCTCTACCTATCCATCACCAAATCTGTTACATAGAAGCTGGCGGACATTAACACTAAAATGAGGCTGTGCTCCATTGTGCATGAAGTACATGTTTTGTCACACAGCTAAAGGCACGTCTGCTAACAGCTCAGTAGAATATTCTCTACGAAATTATGTTAACTTTGTCCGTTGAGTCTGGGTGGAAGAATGTGAGACTCTACCAAACAGTCATCAGCAATGCCGGCCCAAACATTGACAGATAATCTTCGTTGATGACTTGCTTCAACAGTTACGTGAGGATTGATACATGCCGATGGTGATAATTTACAATCTGATCTTGTTGGAACGACGCCTTATTTGTGAACAGCACCGTTGCACTAAAATTAGGGCTGACACATAAACCATTCGCAGAAGCGTAGCCGTGCAGGATAGGCTCTGCACACGCTTAAATGATATGGATACAACCGGACCTCGTGTACCACTCGCCAGACAGTCATGTGGTCAAATTCACTGTACTTCTCTTGTACTGACTCTAGAGTCATCGTCAACTGCCTGAAGAATTACGGCCTCCCGTTGTGTCCTCGACCTTCTAAGCCTCCGGTCGCGAGTATCAGGCAGAAATGCGCCTGTTCCCTAAGACGACAATCAATGGCAACTGCCAGGAAACCTTTGTACTGGAAAGCTCTCCCGGTACAAACGTTGAGTGCGAGCGCCATTGCCGACTAAACCGTACATCAAATGGACATCTGCCATCTCTGTATTTGTGTACAATACCATTGTACAAGCCAAGTCTGTGATCAGCTCTATTAGTGCGTACTAACCCGTGTGCTTACCAAGGTCATACTGCTCACTGGAACAGCTGATGTTACCTGTAAACAAGTAGTGACGTAAGTCGCATGACAACATGGAAATATAAAACATGATTCCTGGGTGCACCTATGATGACAACGTAACTGACATAACCAAGAGTGCATGTTACCAATGATTCTTACGTTCTGTTTGTGTGTTTCCCATGATTAATGAGTTGAAAAAATGAGTAGTAATATGGAAACAAACTGTTTCCAGACCCATGTTCATATAACATAATTTCTTCGTCTACATGTAAGGAATGTGTCCTGCAATTTATGTCGTAAATTTGTGTTAAACCTGTATAGTGAACCTTCAGATACATTAAATTATCAGTTTACACTGCCAATCAAGTTATTAATGCTTTTTAAGCTAATATATTAAATATAAATAATCTCAGATCTTTTAAATCTAAGTTTAAATATTAGTTTATGACAAAACATTTTATACTCTTAAATAATTTAACAACATATTAAATTTATATTTCTTGGTCTTAGTTTACAATACGATGCGTAGTTACTTAATCCAATAAATGCTCTGATATTATCTATAAAATGTGTACACACCATAGCTCAGATGCTGATGTTCTGCCCTCCCCTAGTGTACATACAGCTCTTTAGTTCTCCCCGTCTCTCATACCAATCCCCCTGTCTCGATTTTCTCCCTGTACCCACTTTATAATTCCCATGTCCCCCTCAATACCTCTCCATCTGTGAGCAACGAACATGTCATGTGATATTTTGAAAAGTGGTAATAAAATTGCTTTCGTAGAGGTAAAAGGTTTAATAGCCCAAACGCATTTCTTCCTTGTGTTTGTCATGCGAACGGAACTATAAATAACACATACACACATATATATTGAATTACGTAAATAATTGATCTATTAAAGGTGAAGTGCTGAACCATTTTTGGGTTCATAAAGTGATAAATTTATTCACGAGTCTTTCAATTACGATATTGTGTCTTGTGGTGTTTACTTTATCTCTATGAATACTAGTAATAAACAATGTATATAACTATTTTAATATTCATGTCTGTATTTTGTAAATAACAAAGCTTGATATAGCGTTAATGCTTATGAATTGGGCTTGTTTTTCTGTTTTGTACCAAATAATTAAAATGTCATACATTGCCTATTCTCTCTGTGGGAACTAAACTACGTATACAATGAGGGTAATCTAGAAACTAACGACCACTTGGCTTTAATATATTCAAAAATATGATGTGTACCATTCACATGACTTTCTCTATATCCTTACAACAAATTAATCTTAAAAAGCTTATACTTCTATTTACTTCATGCTAATCAGAAAAAATTAGCAGAAATAGTCTTACTACTTGCTTCCTTATAAGTAGAAGCGAAATAAGGGACTATCATAGGTTAAAGTGATAGTCAAAAGCTGGTTTCTAAATGACTGAAGTTCTTTCGTTTGTATGGACAGGAGTTGACAAATTCCTGTATGAGAAAAGTATAAGATTTTCAAAGGAGAAACCAAAAACAAGGAATGTCTAAGAAACGATGAACTCCACAAAAATTTTATATAACGTAAATTGTGTGTTTTGATGTGCTCTACATTTTTCATGTAGTAGGTTTTTGCCCATCTCTTACGGTTTAGCAGTTATTCAAAATTCCGTAAAATTCATTCAGAATAAAGTACTCTTCAGAGGCTATTCCCAGAAAATTCAAGATATACATTTTATTTGTCAGGTAAATATCTTTAACATGCGACATTTTAATCAAAATCGTTAGCACCATTTTTGAAAAAAAATTTCGAAAAAAGTTCCATGTAAAGGGTAGTTAGGGGTAGGGAGATTCTTCTCAAAATGTTCGTGTCGCATCCCTGGAAGATACTAAACTTAAATACTAAGTTTGGTATTTTACCGACTTTTCGCTTTTGAGTTATCGTATTCACAGACACACACACACACACACACTCACACACACACACACACACACACACACACACACACACACACACACACACACACACACACACACGTTTTCGCGAAAATGCTTTTTTTAGTTAAAGGGGATCCTAAAATATATATTTCCGATGAAATCTCGGTATCGAATTTTTGGGTGGAGTGCAATACCTTCTCTATACATTATGTACATAGTGCGTATAGAGAAAGTAAAAATATATAGTTTTAAAAGATATTACTTACGAAGTTGAGCTTACTTTATTTAACCATAGTATCACGTTTTAAGCATTTATCATATATTTCCACAGGTTTAAGATTCCCATTTTACCGCCAGTCCAAAGCCTCCGCCCTCCTCTCTCTCTCTCTCTCTCTCTCTCTCTCTCTTTCTCTCTCTCTCTCCCTCTCTCACTTTTCAAAAAAAGAAAGAGAATGTTTGGGAAATAAATTTGCAACTCATTTAGAGTTACTCATCAGTCTTGCACGATTTTGTTGTTCACCTGACTCGTTAAATCACTGTGATGAGTGAACGCGTCCATGTCAAGTTTCGTCATGCGCATTTCTCTATTGTTGAATCTTTAACACTTTCTCGCATTTCTTACGTTAATTACTGTATTATCGTCAATTTCCTTTAGTTGATGATAACCCTATGAAAATATGCAAAATTGAGAAAATGGAAATAAAAAGGAATTTGGATCCTTTATTAATTTTTTGCCATACACTTCTGCAAGTTTTAACTTCCGAGTATTCAAAAATGCAATACCTCTCACCTCAGAATCGGCGGACTTTGCATAACATAATCCATTTTGAACAATCACAGAATGTATAACAACTTATTTTAACTGAAACCCTCACAACACGAGAAATGGCGTCAAGAAACCATTCGATTTTGGATAAGGGCTGGAATGCGTACATGCTTGTTACTTATTGGCTTACCATGGATATACTTACCAAGTCCTAATCAATCCGATTGATCATTTGAATAATGAGTGAGGATGAACATATAATATAGCAACGATCTCGTCTAAACCAATAATTTACATTATGTGCATAAGGATGCAAAATTGACATCACTGCCTCCACTACAGTTTGAGAGATTTCTACAAATCTAAAAAATCTAGTGTATTGCACTCTCAAAGTTTTTTCCTACTCACTCTCCTACAAACTATTCTTATAAATGTTTATTATCCTCTTGCTTCATGTTAATTCAGATAAATATTTGTATTTTTGCATATTTTCTTGCAAGTACCAATGGATAAGGGGACTCAATAACCCTTAAGCAGTGCTAACATTTTAAAAACGGGTGCCTATGTGATGGATTTCAAATTCTCTTTGTACGGTCGTGAGAGGCGGAGATAAATAGAGAGAGAGGGGGGGAGAGGGAGAGACAGAAACCGAATTCCATTTTAGAAAAGAATAAATATTTGAAAATTCTAACCAATATCAAAGAATATGTCGAAATGTTTACCTCCCAAAAATACATAAACACGCGCTTTAAAGATATATACATTTTATTTATAGTTAGATTTTGTTTTATCTCTTAGGGTTTATCAGCTAGGCAAACGTAATTGAGAACGAACAGAGCTTTATAGAATATTCTCATAAAATCAAGATACACATTTTATTTCTCATAAAAATGTCTTGAACATATGGAAGTTTAATTGAAACCATTGGTCAGTTTATGAGAAAATGAAAATGTTCGAACAGTTCCCCATGTTAACGGTAGCTGAAGGTGGCGGAATTTTATGAAAATATTATTATCGTATATTTGGAAGATGCAGAACTTAAATACCAAGTTTGGCATTTAACCGAATTTTCGTTTTTGAGTTCCCTGTTCACAGACACTCGCATACACAAAGATGCATAAACTAGGACTTTTTTCTAAAAACGATTTTCTTTTTGTTTCAAAGATATTAAAACATATATTTCTTGTAAAATCTCGACACTGAAGTTTTGGGCGGAATACGTGGTACCGAGAGCAGAAAGAAGAAGAAGAAAACCGCAATTATACGAGGACGGATCGAAAAGTAACGCATAATAACTTTTTTACAAAACGTTTAATAATTAAAAAAAAAAAAAAAAAGAATATCACAGTTGAACTCACACCTTCTACCTACTTTTCGACATATTACCAACTTTCAGAACACATTTTTCCCATCGTGATGCCAGTTTAAACATGCCTGTTCGTAGAAGTCCGTTTCCCTGGAGTATAGCTGATTTCACTTCGGCATGTGTTGCAAAGCGTAGGTCGTCCAGGAATTTCTTCAAGGGACCAAACAGATGAAAAACCAACGGTGCAAAGTTCGGACTATATATGGTGGAAACTGGAACATCTCCCAACCAAATTTGGTGATTTTCTGACGAACAGCAGCAGCAACATGGGGCGAGCATTGTCATGAAGAAGTTTGACATCATCAGCATTAATGTTGTGGCGTTTGTCACGAAATGCACGACACACTTCACCAAAGTTTTAATGTAGGCTGCAGTATTCATAGTGGTCCCGTGTTCAGCAAAGTCCACCAATAAAACACCATGCATATCCCCAGAACACTGTCACAAGCACTTTCCTAGCAGATTGAGTCACTTTGATTTTTTCATTACTGGGGAACCAGTATGTTTCCACTCCAGCATGTTTCGGGCGTCAGTGGTATGCCCACGACTCATCACCAGCGACGATTCCTTTCAGAAAGTCCTTCCCTTCTGCGGTGTGCCGCTTGTCATTCGCTGGGATCTTGTGGTTGTCAGCGACCACTAACTTTACGAAATTTCAGATTGTCATGAACAATATTGTACACAGTTGTTGAACTGTTGCGATAAGTTTTGAAGTTGTACACGCCGGTCGTTCAAAATTGCCGCCTCAATGCCTGACATCCTGCGGCAGCTGTTACCGGCCTTTCGAATCACTAAGGAAGAATGCGCACCGCCTGGAGACATTACTGTAGGTCCATATAATTATCCCTATACATGCCTTGCATGTCCCTGTGAATTTCTCTGGTTTATGCTCTTTGGCTCACAAATATCGAACCACACCTCTCTGCTCTTCACACGTGAACGACATGCGTGCCATTTTTGTTGCGTAGTTCACGCTTCTCTCGCTAGATCAGCACATGAAACAAACATCTCCTAGTAGTGAAAAATTCAAACTATAACCTTGTGAAATTTCGACATTCCAGCTGCAATACCAAGGCAGAAAAATTATTGTGCTTTACTTTTCGACCCGCCTTCGTTGTACCAAACTACATTATACATCTGTTGCCCCTAAATGTTATTGTTAATGTTATTGTTATAAACAGCTTTTTGACAAACAAGAGAATCTGTTTTACTTAGATGGATAATATTGACAACTCACGTTCTCTCCGAAGATGCATGAACGCCAGCATGTTGCCGACGAGAGGATAGGCCGGCGGTCCTGGGAAAGTGTCGACCTTCCTGATGAACGCCATCCTTCGTATTGCCATGGGTAGAAGCCATAGGATCACAATCAGAACTATTCCCCATATACTCACCAAAATATCGGCAGCCATCGTACTTCTAGTAACACAACATATAAATCATAAATATTTACTCAGTACCTCTTTTATGGTGCCTGTGTTATATATATGCAAAAGAAGCATTACATTTTAAAGAAATTTTTCCATATCAGGGACTCACTGGGAAGGTAAAAACACTTTAAAATTAACAGTACAACATCTACAACGGCCAGTCTGTTACTGCTGTGAAATTTGTATTTTTACTTAAGCGTATTTTAGTGTCCACTGTCCCTGAGTGGTGGTTATTGTACCTCTACACCATTATTATTATTATTATTATTATTATTATTATTATTATTATTATTATTATTATGTATTGCTTTTTGAAAGCAGAGACACGGACATACACGGACCTTTTTTCTAATTTCTTTTTATACAGGGGACCCTAAAACATGTATTTCCTGTGAAATCTCATTACGTACCATGTACTATGTAGAGAAAGTAAAAAAGGTTTATCTGTGGAACCTAGAAGAAAGAACTAAGCAAGATATTAAAATGCTATGAGTAGACCATGTCATTGTTGAGCACCGAAACTCAGAGTTTTGATACACGGAAGCATTTGAAATCCAGATATGGAAACGAATTGTTCATGCGCATATATTGGACTCTAAGGCAATTAAACTAATTCGAAAGGATGGACGAAGAAACGACGTTTCTAGAAGTAAACAGGAAGAGGTAATGAAACTGGTTCGAAGATGAAGGAAGAGGGATACCACTAATTCTAGCATTTTAATAATAGCCGTATAAAATCGTAAAATATATAGCTTGCAATCTATTTAACAAAACTCTGGTCAAATCTAACCTAAATAACATACTTTACTTGCGCGTTTGCTATGGAAACGGAATAAGTGATTAGGGTGAAATGTGGAGTCATGGAATGCCCTAAAAATGTGTAAACTCCATGGCACAGCAGTCCCCAAGGGACCTTGGGATTCTATCTCGGCCCGAAGGCGTCATTAATGGGGTGCAGTGCTGGAGGGTGAGACGTGATCAACGCCTCGAGTCCTTTCCGGCTGGTTAATGCTATCTTCTCGATCTGGAGTGGCTACTTATGAATCAAGTAGCTCCTCAATTGGCCCTCCAGGGACCTCACGAGGCTGAGTGCACCCCGGACCAGGTCTTCCAGCGGGGGAAAATTCCCCACGCCGGTACCGGGAACGCAACCGAGATCCTCCGCTTGGCAAGCAGCCGTGATACCACCGCGCTAAGGAGAAGACCTAACGTGTACTTAATCATGACATGACATCGTAGCATAAACTTGATATTGCAAGTATTCACAATGGTTATTCCCTATCTAACTTAAAACTGAATGTAATATAAACTAAACTGTTTTTTCAGTATGTTTATATTTTCGAAGAGAGGGAAAACTTAGTTACTCCAATTTAGTCATTATTGGCCACTGGTTTTTGAAAAAAAGGCAGTAAAGCCATTTTACATAAGACTAGTCATTTTAGCCATTTTACTTTGTCTAGCACGTATGTAAATACAATGTACATTAGTAGCTAGAGAAATTATCGTATTCCACTCACCGATATTTCACTGGAAATACAACCTTTAAGGTCCCTGAACCCTCCAAAAGAAAGCACTTTCAGAAAAATGACTGTGTGTGTGCGTGTCTTTGGACAGTATAACTCAAAATGGAAACTCAGTTAAATACCAAACTTGGTATTTAAATTCAGTATTTACCACGGATGCAATAAGCAGACTTTCGGACCCCCCCCCCCAACTATCTATTTCATGGGATATTTTTCGAAAATTTTGATTTTTTCAAAAATTCCTGTGACGATTTTTATTAAAATACCACATGTTTAAGTTATTTTCATCACAAAAGAAATGTATATCTTGAATTTTCTGGGAATAACCTCTGAAGATCTCATTCTGGATGTGCTTCTTCTAACTGCTATACAGTAAGAGATAGCAAAAATTTACACTCGTTAAAACACACACTTTATATCATATGCATTTTTGATAGAGTTAACCGTATTCGAAATTTTATTTGTTATTGGCTACAATTTTAAAGTAATTACTTTTCTCAAACCGGAAGTATTATATTCTTTCATCTCTCTTTTGTTTTACTGCTGCCCTCGCAAAGTGAACCGAATTTCAATTGTTTCACATAGTTGTTATAACATTTGACCATCTTTTCTACTTGGAAAGAAGCAAGTAAAAAGGCAAATTCCACTAATGTGTACCTCAGTCAGCATGATTTACATAAAGAATCTCTTGTAAGAATAGCTTGTTTGTGGAATAGTTAGACAAAGTCATTTGAATGGTACACATCGACTTTTTTTCAAAACATTTAGCCTTTTCTAGGTCTAATTTTTAAATTAAAATCACAAAAATATAAATAAGTAATTACGTTTCATTAGAATTTAATAAAAATCTGATGTGTACCATTCACATGACTTTCTCTACATCTCTGTAACAAATTATTGTTAAAAAGCTTATGCCTCTATATACTTCATGCTACTCGAGAACAAATTAGCAGAAATAGTCTTATTACTTGCTTCCTTGTAAGTAGAAGCGAAGTAAGGGAGTACCATAAGTTAAAGTGATAGTCAAAAGCTGGTAGCAATGTGACTGAAGCTCCTTTGTTTGTTTGGATAGGAGTTGACAAATTCCTTAATGAGAAAAGTAAGTTTTTCATTGCTGAAACCAAAAACAATGAATGTCTGTAAAACGATCAACTCCACGAAAAAAATGTATATAACATAAATTGTGTGTTTTCATGTACTCTACATTTCTTGTGTAGTCAGTTTTTATCTAAGTTTACGGTTTAGCAGTTATGTAAACTTCGTCCAGAATAAAGTAGTCTTCAGAGGCTATTCCCAGAGAATTCAAGATATACATATTGTTTGCCAGGTAAATATCTTAAAATTTGATATTTTAATCATAATCGTTAGAGCCATTACTGAGAAAATCAAAATTTTCGAAAAAAGTTCCATGTAAAGGGTAGTTTGGGGTGGGGGGATTTTTCTCAAAACATTCGTGTCGCATCCCTGGAAGATACTAAACTTAAATACCAAGTTTGGTATTTTACCGACTTTTCGTTTTTGAGATATCGTGTTCACAGACACACGGACACACACACACACACACACAAACACGGACCTTTTTGTGAAAATGCTTTTTTTGGATATAAGGGACCCTAAAACATATATTTCCGGTGTAATCTCGGTACCGAATTTTTGGGAGGAGTGCAATACCTTCTCTACACACTATGCACATAGTGCGTGTAGAGAAAGTAAAATTGATGGAACAGCAAAAATATTAATGTGAAACCAGTTCTGCATACATATCTATGGATGCTGCACAATATTTAAACATTTCTGGCCTTTTTTTTAACAATCACTTTTAGTTACTTTTCGTCACCAAGTGTTGGTAACACTGAGTGATACTCCAACTAACAGATACAATTGAATATTAAAGAGATAAAGGTTCTGAACTCAACATGATATATTTTGGACAGAATATATGTTGTTCATATGTGGGGATGTGGAAGAAAGCGGACAAAAAGGAAGCATGTACGAGGATATTTGCAGTGAAGTCTTAACTTCGTAGAGAAAACTTATTGTCATTGAGTTGGCACTACCGTGTCTCAGAATTGAACACGTAATGTTGGGACCGTAAGCTAGGGCTCAAACACACTTCAGTTCGATGCGTGCAGAATAGTGGATAGTAAAATTCTCTTTAAAAGTTTGCTTATCTTGCAAATGTTTTAAAAGCACTTACCGTAACAATAAGCAGAGCATTTAAATAAAAACTGCGCATTCTCTTTGGAAATGGAATGCTTTGTGAGAGAACAAGAGTAGTTATGCCCGCCTGGGTATTGTATTCCTAGGGTGTTTGCCTCACATTTAACAGGTCCCGAGTTCGAATCTCGCTTAGGGCGAGTTGCCCAGAGAAGGTTATTTTCGGGATATTCCCTTATACTGAGAAGAATGTCCCGTAACTTTAAGCTCCATGTTCCCCAAGATCATTTGAGCATCATTTCCCCAATACATTTATCGTCCGATATAACAAACAGGTTAAAGGACGTTAAGTTTTGAAAAAAAAAAGGTTTGATGTGTTCCATTCACATGACTTTCTCTACATCTCTGCAACAAAATATTGTTAAAAAGATTTTGCTTCTATTTACTTCAAGCTAATTGAGAAAAAATTAGCAGAAATAGTCTTAATACTTGCTTCCTTGTAAATAGAAGGGAAATAAGGGAGTACCATAGGTTAAAGTAAGTCAAAGGCTGATTGCTATGTGACTGAATTTCCTTTGTTTGTATGGACAGTAGTTGACAAATTCCTGTATGAGAAAAGTATGAGATTTTCAAAGCAGAAACTAATAACAAGAAATATCTTAAAAATGATCAATTCCACCATAAAAATGCATATAACATAAATTGTGTGTTTTAATGTTCTCTTTATTTTCTGTGCGGTAAGTTTTTGTCCATCTCTTACGGTTTAGAAGTTGTGCAAAATTCGACAAAATTAATGCAGAATAAAGTAGTCTTCAGAGGCTATTCCCAGAAAATTCAAGATATGCATTTTATTCGGGTGCAAATAGCTTTAACATACGTGATTTTAATCAAAATCCTTAGAGCCATTTTTAAGAAAATCAAAATTTTCTAAAATTTTCCATGTAAAGGATAGTTTGTGATGCATGAAGAATTTCACTTCACTTATAACTAGAATTTAGAATTTTTTCCCGAAAGATTGAGAATGTTTGGAAAGAAGTATTCTTCTAACACATATCTATTTCGAGAATGGTTTGTTGAACAAAAAAATTAGATGTGGTCCATTCACATGACATTCTCTATATCGCTGTAACAAATTATTTTTAAAAAGCATATTCTTTTATCTACTTTATGATAATCGAGATAAACATTAGCAGAACTCGCCTAAATTACTTGCTTCCTTGTAGGGAGAAGGAAAGTAAGGGAATGCACTAGATAAAAACGATAGCCAAATCTTTTAAAAGCTGGTTGCCATGTGGTTGAAATCCGTTTCTATACAGGGACAGGAGTTTACAACTTTCCGTGTGAGAAAGGTTCAAGTGTTTTAAATCTGAAACAAATAACAAGGAATATCTCAGAAATGGTTAATTCCACGAAAAAAAACGTATATGACATAAATTGTGTGTTTAACGTGATCTACATTTTTTGTGTAGTAAGTTTTTGTCTATCTCTTAAGGTTTACCAGTTACGCAAAATTCAATATAATTCATTCAGAATGAAGAGGTACTTAGAGGCAATTCCCACAAAATTCAAAATATGCATTTTATTTTACATATAAATATCTATAATATAAGGCATTTTAATCAAAATCGTTAGAGCCATTTTTTGAGAAAATCAAAAATTTCGAAATTTTTTCCATCTAAAGAATAGTTTGGGGTGGGGTGATTTTTCTCAAAATCTTCGTATCGCATCCCTGGAAGATAATAAACTTAAATACTAAGTTTGGTATTTTACTGACTTTTCGTTTTTGAGTTATGGTGTTCACAGACACACAGACAACTGTCCCACGGACACACACACGGACCTTTTTCTGAAAATACTTTTTTTTTTGGATACAGGGGACCCTAAAACATATATTTCCGGTGAAATCTCGTTATCGAATTTTTTGGTGGAGTGCAATACCTTCTCTTTACACTATGTATACCTATAGTACGTGTAGAGAAAGTAAAAATGTGCTAATTAAAGTTTGAATTGCTTAAACATCCACCCTATTCGTCAGATGACTACCGCCTGTTCCCAAAACCTCAAAAAATGTCTTGGAGGACGAAGAATTTTTTTTTTACCGTGGAGGGGAAAAATGCATTACACATTCAACCCCCAGCCGAAGTGCAATGGCTGGGAGGATATGTGGGACTCTCCGCTTCCTCATGCGGCATACCCACTAAAAAACCCCTCCACGTTATAACAGTAGTTTGTTGAGAATCTCGTGACTTTGCGCGGTCCCGCTAATGCACCCGCGTTAGTAGGCGAAAGATAGGAAGCTGCCGCACGTTGTGCGGGAGCGGGTGAAAGGTTTACGAAGATTTCACAGCAAAGAGGAGGTCATTGATGCGGTAAACAGGTATTTTGAGGAATTGATAAATCGCACTACAGAGATGGTTTATTTAAATTAGAAGACCGATATAATAAATGTATTAGCCTTTCTGGAGATTATGTTGAGAAATAAAGCAAAAAAAAAAAAAAAAAAAATAAATAAATGCTGTTTTCATTGAGAGGCCCGGGACTTATCAGCTGACAGACATTTGATGCGTATTCCATCTCTTATGGTTTATCAGCTACCAAAAGTCATTCAGAACGAAGAGAACTTCACAGCTGTTTCGCCCCCCCCCAAATAAAACATCGTGTGTTTTCTTTGCTACGCAAATAACTTAATCATACATTATGATAATTAAAGTAGTTGCTAAATTATTTTTTGGATTTAGAGGATCTCAAAGCATATGTTTCCAGTAAAGTCTTTATATATCATTTTGAGGTAGAATGCAATAACTTCTCTACCTAGAAGTGAAAGAAACAAATATCTTAAGGGCTACCTCTGAAGTTCAGTGAGAAAAACACCAGCAGTTATTCCACAAATTAAAGGGGCTACATAAATAAAAAAAAAAGTCTGATGTGTTCCATTCACATAACTTTCTCTGTCTCTGTAACAAATTATTGTTAATTATTCTTCTATCTATGTCACCTAATCGAGATAAAATATCAGAAATGGTCTTATTACTTTTTTTTTGTAAGTAGAAGGAAATAAAGGTGTACTATAGGGTAAAGCGATAGTCAAATATTTTTAAAAGCTGGTTGCTATGTTCCTTTGTTTGTATGGCCAGGAGTCAACCAATTCCCGTAAGAGAAAAAATATAAGTATTTTAAAGCTGAAACCAGTAACAAGGAATATCTTAAAAACAATCAGCTGTATTAAAAACAAATTGAGGTGAATTGGATCAGTAAGGGAGAGGTGAATTGGATCAGTAAGGGAGAGGTGAATTAAGTATGTTTTTACGAGATATTTTAGCGTAGTAAGTCTATTTTCTCCGGTTTACCAGTTATACAAAATTGAACAAAATTCATCCAGAATAAAGAGGTCATCAGAGGCTATTCCCAGAAAATTCAAGATATACGTTGATTTGTCGTGTAAATATCTTTAATATACGATGTTGCAATCAAAACCGTTAAAGTCGTTAAACACCAAGTTTGGTATTTAATGACTTTTCGTTATTGACTTATTCTTTTCACAGACATACACACACTCACACAGATATACACACTGACCTTTTTCTAAAATGCTTTTAGGGGGCCTCAAAACACGTTTTCCGGTGAAATCTCGGTATCGAATTTTTGGGTGGAATTTAATACCTTCTCTGTACACAATGTACATATTACGTTTAGGGAAAGTAATAGTTTTACCTTTATGTGTTAGGTTGTGAGGGTCTGAATGGCTGAAATCACACAAGATTAAAAAGAACATCCTAAATGTTTACGATATTTAGAGATCGATTTTATATTTACGTGGAAATTTTATAAGCATTTAAAAGTATTTCGAAAAGCCAAATGTCAAGTTTAGTTAACATGTGTGTAAAGACAAGGTCAGGTCATATGGAGAACCTCATAAAAACTTATTATTTTTAGTATTGCTCATTAGCTTCACTAATTTTTCACTCTCACTTCTAATCTGTCTAGTTCAACATTCACTGTGATTTCACTTAGTCCACATAGTCAGTTCACGAATGTGATCTAATTCAATTCCCCTGCTACTATTTCTCTTGTCTTCATGATTGTAGCCGCGTAATGAAATTGGCGATAAGCAGCCTGTACTTCAGTCCATACCATTTGCTAAGGAATCGAACACGGCTCTAATCTCTTGCAGAAGCAACGTACTATACGTCACAACAGCCGTCACAAACTCACCTATATGTAGAACCGCACTTGATATCGCATCAGAAGCGCATTCACCAATTCGCTTACCAACCAACTCACTCATTCACTCACTAAAAATATTCGGTTATGGAATTTTCCACAGAGTTTCAGAATGTTCGAGAGTCGTGAAGAAGGGCAACTTCAATAAATTCTGATATTTACGCTAGGCGAGAGCGCTACTTATCTCTCCCTATCTATTTCGGGGTCAACTAATCGACACCAGGCAATTGATACTTCGGCATGTAGTTGCGTCACAGTAATTTATCGAAGAACCCTCATAATAAAGTTTTCGACTATAAAAAAAACTCGTGGAAATTCATCATTAGATTCCACCAAGGTTAGTGTTTTCTGACATTGTACTTTTGTTCAACTGCTGGTAGAAATTAATTTATTAATTTATTTGTGTGTAAGTACTAATTCTGTTACACACTAAAATGAAAAAAATTACATACAACATACGTGCGTTAAGTTTACTGGTGAACCTTAAAGTCAGAAAATACTTGACTTCTCGTATTTTCAAACTTGTGTTTGTTCCCCTTGAGCCCCTATTCTTTCGCAATACACAGAGTGATCTAAATAAAACTGAAGCTTTTAAAAACTTTAACTTACAATAACAAACTTTTGCAATCTATGCTGAATTATAGACCATTTTTGGAAGATTCCTCAGAGTAAGTGATGAAAATGTCTTCCACCTGCATCCATACACAACTGAACTCGTTGCACTATATTCGCTAAAGTCACAAGGAAAATAGAAAGAAATCGATAGTCAAATGTCGCTATATGTTGGCCTTGAAATTCACGATTTCTTTGCTGAGGGCACTAAAGATTCTCGAACACCATCAACATGTTCTTGACTCATTCCAGGTATTTTATTCCCAGTCTCATTAAGGAGATAGCCAGTTATCTCCAGCTTTCTTGGGTTCAAACCCGGTGGAGGACGATGGATTTTTTCGGGCGTAAAAATCCTTAGCATGGCTTCCTTTGGAACAGAAGTAAAGCCGTTGGTCCCGAGTCGCAGATTTACGGCGTAAAGGAACCTCAAGCCTGATGAATAGGCCTCTGAGTAAAATTAAATGGTTAACTGAGAACCACAGCAGTTAAAGTGCGCCCATTTATATATATATATTTATATATATATATATATAAATATAAATATAAATATAAAAAACTCCTTTTCTAGCTTACTTGGCATGGATTTTTTTTTTTTTTTTTTGGTAGCTTAACCAAGTTGGTCACATTGGGCGATGAATGAAATAGGTGAAATGATAATAAACGAACTCGGTGTCCATGGAGCTTAAAGTTACTTGACATTCGTCTTCTCAGGATAAGGGAAAACTCCGAAAAACACCTTATCCGGGTAACTCACCCTAAGTGAGATTCGAATTCGCAACCTTTTGTCGATAAAACTGTTTCCCTTGTTTGAATATTGAATAGTCTTCGAAAAACCGCCGAGTTTCAGTCAATGAATTTGTTAACAATGCATTTTCACAAGAAAACACGCTGCTCAATTGAGAAGTGTGTGTTTATTTATGATTGAAAAACTAGAGACTGAAAAATAAGTAGGTACTAACAGAATAATAATCATAAGACAAAAATGAGTGATAGGGGTACCAACAAACATACCAATTGTAATCTTAACAGAGCTATTGAGATAGTAAAACTCAATTTTAATTTTTTGGTACTTTCCAGGAGGAAATTATGCCTTCAAAAATGTCCATGGACAGCCATGTACTATTATCCGTGTTAACAATTATTACGTTCTCTATACGTACTATATACTTAGTGTTGCACCCAAAAATTCAATACAGAGATTTCACCGGAAATATATGTTTTGAGCCCCCCTGAATCCAAAAAAAAAAAGCATTTATAGAAAAAATATCCGTGAGTGTGTCTGTCTGTATGTATGTGTTTGTGTGTCTGTGGACAGCATAGCTCAAAAACGAAGGGACCGTTAATATCAAACTTGGTATTTCGAAAATTTTGATTTGCTTAGAAATGGCTCTAACGATTTTGATTAAAATATCGTATATTCAAAGATATTTACCTGACAAATAAAATAAGTATCTTGAATTTTCTGGGAATATCCTCTGAAGACTATTCTGCTTGAGTTTTACCGATTTTTGCGTAACTGCTAAACCGTAAGAGATGGACGAAAACTTAAAACATAAAAAATGTAGTGCACGTTAAAACACACAATTTATTTTATATACATTTTTTCCTTGGAGTTGATCGTTTTTGAGATATTCCTTGTTTTTGGTTTCAGCTTTGAAAAACATACTTTTCTCATACAGGAATTTGTCAACTCCTGTCCATACAAACAAAGGGACTTCAGTCACATAGCAATCAGCTTTTGACTATCCCTTTAACCTATGACACTCACTTATTTCGCTTCTACTAACAAGGAAGCAAGTAATGAGACTATTTCTGCTAAATTTTTCTCGATTAGATGAAGTAAATAGAATAATTTGTTGCAGAAATGTAGAGAAAGTCATGTGAATGGAACACTTCAGTTTCTTTTGTATCAAAACTAATATGACCGAAATCAAGGCATTTAAGATCTAAACTATGTATTTCGTTTAATGGTAAATATTAGCGAGAAATGTGCTCAACCGAGCTCAGTGGTTTAACACTTAGGCACGAATTTGGGAGGAATTTAAATCCTTATTTCGACCAACCTCGCTTGGTTTTCCGTAGTTGTGTTGGTACACAATTTCCACTATCGAAAATCCAAGAGACAGTAAAAGCAACGAAATAAACTTGCAGTAATAAATTACGTCTACATTACTTTCTCTAGCCCGTATGTATAATGTACGAGATAGAGAATTCCAAAAATTGATACCGAGATTTCACCGGATGCTTTGGTATCCCCTGAATCGAAAAAAAATCACATCATTTTTAGAAACATGTCCATATGTATATGTTAGTATGTGTACGTGTTTTTTTTTTTTTTTTTTTGGTAGTGTTTAACGCCCGCTATTACTGCTCTGGCACCGCAGGCTATAACACTGATGATTAATGAAGTGGAGGCCCAGTGGAATGTGATGGTGGGGGAAACCGGAGAATCCGAAGAAAACCCGCTCCTGCGCCGCTTTGTCCACTACAAATCTCACATGCGGTCACTTGGGATCGGCCCGTCTAGGTGAAAGGCGAATGGTCTGACCACTCGGCCACGGCGCGACCCTGTTTGTGTGTGTTGGGGGGGGGGGAGTCAGCATAACTCAATCGAGTGGCCGCGCTCGCTAAAGCGTCTCGCTTTGGTGTTTCGCAGCGCAGGGGATCGTGGGTTCGAGTCCCGCCTTAGGCATGGGTGTTATATGTTTGTGTATGTGTATGTAAAAAGTAAAACAGAAATACAGTAATCACATTAGGTAAATAAAAAGTAGGGTATACAGTGTTGGAGTCCCGATCAGACTCCGGAACTGTATTAAAAAAAAAAAAAAAAATCGAAAAGTCGGTTAATACCAAGCTTGGTATTGGCTAGATTTCACGGTGTTGAGAGTACAAAATGTTTAATTGCTCTACTACGTGCTTACAGCAAGTAGAGGAGGTATTGTATTTCATAAAAATGATGCGATGTTTCATTGGAAATCCATGTTTTTTGAGAACCCTGAACCGAAAAGTTCCCTTGTGTGTGTATGTGTTCAAATAGCCTGACTCTGAAACGAAAATGTCGATCAATTCCAGACATGCTATTTAAGTTCAGTATCTCCCAAAGATGAGACAGGTAACTGTTTAAAAGAATGCTCCAATATCAAGCTACTCTTTACATAGAAAACATTTCGGTTTGTTTGTTTTTGTTTTCTCAAATACCAAGCATAATACACTTGCATGACAAATACAATTTATTTCTTGAATTTTTTGGGGAATAGGTTATGAACCTATTTATTCGAAAAAAAATTGTTTATTGATAATTTTAAACCTTAAGATAGGCAAAAACTACGTGGAAAAACAATTTATTTTGAATAAATATTGGTATCATCATTTCCGAGACATTGTTATTATTGGTTTGATTTACAATTCTTTGTTACTTTTTAAAAAAAAAAAATCTGATGTGTTCCATTCACATGACTTTCTCAACATCTGTGGAACAAAGTGTTGTTAAAAAGCTTATGCTTCTATTTAATTCATGGTAATCAAGAAAAAATTAGCAGAAATAGTTTTATTACTTGCTACCTTGTAAGTAGAAGCAAAATAAGGGAAACCATAGGTTGGACTGATAGTCAAAAGCTGGTTGCTATGTGACTGAAGTTCCTTTGTTTGTATAGGTAGGAGTTGACAAATTCCTGTATGAGAAAAGTGTAAGTATAAGCTGAAACCAAAAACAACGAATGCCTTAAAAACGTTCACCTCCACGTAAAAAATGTATATAACATAATTTATGTGTTTTAATGTGCTCTACATTTTCTGTGTAGTAAGTTTTTATCCATCTCTTACGGTTTAGCAGATATACAAAATTCCGTAAAATTCATCCAATAAAATAGTCTTCAGAGGCTGTTCTCAGAAAATTCAAGATATACATTTTATTTGTGAGGTAAAATCTGTAACATGCGATATTTTAATCAAAATCGTTAGAGCCATTTTTTAGAAAATCAAAATTTTCGAAAAATTTTCCATGTAAAGGGTAGTTGAGGGTGGGGGGATTTTCTTGAAAATCTTCGTGTCGCTTCCTTGGAAGATACCAAACTAACTATCAAATTTGGTTTTTAACGGACTTTTCGTGTTTGAGCCATGCTGTCCATAGACACACAGACAGACACTCACACGCAAACACACAAATGGACCTTTTTGTAAAAATGCTTTTTTTTTTGGATTCAGGGGGACCCAAAACAGGTATTTCCGATGAAATCTCGGTATCGAATTTTTGGGTGGAATACAATACCTTTTCTATACACTATGTAAACACTAAGTTTGTATAGAGAAATTAAAAAATGCAATCACTTTAAGTTGCTTTTCACGATATCTTGGGAAGAGCTTCGAATTTCTAGTCAGCAAATAGCGACCAGAATAGTAATGAATATATTTCTGCAAAGCTTTATTGTGGTTATAATGAAGTACATAGAAAAAAACGTCTTCAATCCACATTATTTTTGCTACATATTGTGCAACAAATTGATCTTATAAAAGCTTATTCTTTCTATTTTGTGTTACTCGAGATATAAACATGAGCGTGTTGGATTAAAAGGGAAACGAGGGAATACAGCAATAAATGACCTCCCATTATACATTAACAGTATTGCAAGTATTTATTTATTCGCAGATGACTCTAGTGTTCTAGTAACAAGCAAAGATTTCAATGACTGTGTAGTAAAATTAAACTATGTTCTAAATTGTATGTAAAATTCATTCAAAGCAAACAAACTCTCAGTAAACCTTGAAAAGAACAAAAGCAATTAAATTTATAACTACTCACTCACCACAAACACATAGAAGTAGGAATTAATGATACATTGTTAGAACAGCTAAATGAAGTCAAATTTCTTGGCCTTCAGGTAGATAAGCATTTGGACTGGAAGTCACATATTAGCTACATCACACCTAAACTTAGCTTAACAGTTAATTCAAAATCTTCTCGGGCTTCTAGCCAGGTAAAAACTTGGCTTGACACCAACGTTTCGAAGAAGTACATCTTCCTCGTCTTCAGGGTGAACTGATGGTTTGAGTCCAGAGTCCAGAGTCCAAGAACAGGTCGCCCAGGTTTACCTGGGCGGAGTGTAAATCGCCACAGTACCTAACCGCTAAAAGCGGTTTTACCTGTGCGATATTATAGGGGAAATAGATTTTGTTCCACAAGCTTTATTGTCTATGTCCGCCGGGCGGTGTTAAAATTCCTCCGCAGCCTTAGGGCTGAGCGTGGTCGGTCGCTTGGGCGGTCACCCACCCAAGTGGTGACCACGCTCAATGCTGCTTAACTCGACGTGCCGCTTGTGTGGCCATCGGGTTAAGCAGGCCAGGTGGGAGGAAAGTTGGTAGGATTATGGATTTAGGTGGGTGATGTGTTCCAGGTTAGTCAGAGTGGGCAGGGTTTCAGCCGGGTGGTCTCCCGACCGGCTGCCACCCCTTCCGTTGCTGTGTAACCTGGGGGCTTGTTGGGATTAAGGGATGGCAGTCTCTCAGGCCAGTGGACCGAGAGCGTCCCTTGGTAGGGGGTAGGATTTTCTCCTTCTTGGCGCCCTATGGTCGTAGTCGCCCAAAGTGCGCACCAGAGGGTTAGGGTGAAAGGGGAGTTTATCATACATCGTGCGGGTTCTCTCCCTCACGACGTCGATGATGTACGGGATTCCTGAGTAGGTGTGTAGGATGTGAGATGGGAATCTGTACCCAGTATCATAGATCATCTTTAACGCCCTGTTCTGGACAACTTGGAGTCTGCGGATTGTGGTCGGCGCCGCAGTTCCCCAGACCTCGCAGCCGTACAGGATCAGGGGGGGGAATGATCGCCTGATACAGGCGCAGTTTGAGGTGTTTTGGCATGGCGGATTTCAAAACCGGGTTCAACTGCCTGAGGGCGGCGTGGCCTAGCCCCACCTTGCCCCTTACATGTGGCGCGAAAGTGAGCCCGCGGTCGAGGAGAACCCCAAGATATTTGGCGGCGGTGACCCATGGGATCTGCCGCCGCCTCAACCTCAGGGCACGCATCGGCCGCCAGCGACGGACCTTCGCCAGGAGAAGAGCCGAGCTCTTCCCCGGGCTGATGGCCATCCTCCACTTTTCACTCCACCGGCCGATGGCCCGGAGTAGTCGCTGTAGTGGGGGGAAGCAGTATCGGGCGTTCTTGTTCTGTGCCATTATGAGGACGTCGTCGGCATATTGGCACATAACAGTTCGGGGTTCCGTCGGGATGTCAGACATGTAGGCGGCGAAGAGTAATGGGGACAGTACACTGCCCTCCGGCACTCCCGCCGCTATGGGTCTGACGGTGGAGAGTCTTCCCTCCACTCTCACCCTGAATGAGCGTTCCCGAAGGAAGCTGCTTATCAGGGAGAGATAGGGGGGAGGGACGCCTGCTTGCTTGAGTTTGTAGAAGAGCCCCTGATGCCAGGTAGTGGCGAAGGCCTTCTCCACGTCCAGCAGCACCGCGATCGTCTTGAGGTTGCCCTGGAAGCCCAGGGCAGCCTTCTCGGCGAGACGCAGTAGCTGCAATGTCGTGGAGTGCCCTCGACGAAAACCAAACTGGTGATCCGGTAGGAGGTGCCTCTCCTCGAATAGAGGGGTGAGGCGGGGCAGGAGCAACCGCTCAAAAACTTTTGAGACGGTCGGGAGTAGACTGATGGATCGGTAATTACATGGGAAGACCGGGTCCTTGCCGGGCTTTAGAATACATACCATCCGCGCCTCCTTCCAACAAGTTGGAAAGTGACGGAATTGGAGGCATGCATTAAAAATCCGGGTCAGATGGATCACTGCCTTTCGGGGTAGGTGTTGGAGCATGGGCGCCGTGACGCCGTCGTGCCCCGGGGATTTGCTTGGGTGCAGTTTTTGTATTTCGGAAGTCACCTCTTTCGGGGTGACTATAGGAAGTTGGATCCCGTCGTGTGGCGGCGGTGTCTCCTCATAGAGATAGTCCACCGTCGCCTCCACAAGGTCACTGAAGTCCTCGTCCTGGGGGTCCTCCCGGGGTTCAAACTGACTCTCTAGGTAGTCTGCAAACACTGTGGCCTTCTCGCAGGGCTCAAAAGCGAGACCCCCACGAGTGCCATGTAAAGGGTGCTGGTATTGTGTCTTGTCCTTCCTTAGGGACTTGATAATCCGCCACGGTTTCTTTTCTTGCAGGTTGACAGTCTGCATTAGGTTTTCCCAGGCCTGTTTCCTGTGCGCTCGGAGCAGTCGCCTTGCCAGGGTTTTGAACCTCTGGTATACTGCCCCTATCCTGGGGTGGCGGAAGCGTTGCCATAGCTTCCGGACTGTGGCTTTGGCTTTTATCAGCCGCCGGAGTTCATCAGGTATGGTCCGAGGGTTAGAGGATTCAGACGGGATGCGGTGTGTGTGAGCGCGTACCGCCTTTAGGATCTGTTGGGAGAATGCCCTCGCCGCCGCTTCCAGCGCCTCGACAGAGTCAATGCGTGGCCGCGGGTCGATGGTCTGGGTGAGTTCTAGGACTGCTGCATCCCAGTCGACTTCGTTGAACCAGTCTGGGATTGCCAGCGCTGGTATGTGAACATTGGAGTCGACCAGAACTGGGTTGTGGTCGGAATCCAGTTCGTTTACCACTGAGAGGTCTAGATGGAATGGAATGTTTTTGGTGATCATGATGTCGAGTACGTCCGGCCTGCCGCGGGCTGGGTAGAACGTAGGCCCTCTCGGTCCGTGCGCATGGAGGCTGGGATCTCCGCTCATGAGGCGGTAGAGTCCGCGGCCCCTCTGGTTAGAAACACGGCTATACCAGTGCCCATGCTTAGCGTTTAAGTCGCCTGCAATGCAGACAACAGGATGCAGGTTTAGCAAGGCGGTGTAATCCGCCTCGTAATAGTGGGCGTTAGGAGGGTCGTATGCAGCTATTAGCAGCGTGTCGAGTCCACCAATGGCAAGCCGAATGGCGCACGCCTCCACGTGCTGTAGCTGCGGGAGAGGAAAAGGGGTGTGGGTAATGTGGTTTTTGATGAATATAGCGGTACCCCCACCCTGTCGGCCGATTCTATCCGACCGATGGGTAGTGTAACTTGGCAACGAGAAATTTATACCAGCATGCAGATGTGTTTCGCAGACTAGTAAGACGTCAATCCCGTGGGATTCTACAAACTCAAGCAAGCTTGGGTAATGTTCCCTAATTCCATTTGCGTTCCAAAACGCGGCTCGCAATGGTCTCCTGACGAGTCTGGAGGCCATTACATTGCGGAGTTAGGAAACAGCACCTCCAGCGTGTCAAGCAGTATTTTGTGCTTGACCAGGGGACTAAGCCTCGGGTCGGACAGTTGCAGCTTACATTTTCGTAGTGTGGGAAGAGCCCTGTTAATGTAGTCCCCAAACCACAGGGTTAGGGTCCTAAACTCGTCCATATCGGACGGGGAGACTGCCTGGCCGTGGGTCGGCAGGGGAAAGTAGGAGGGATCTTGGAGCGACGCCGCTGTGCTGCCAGTGTCTGCCGTGGCAGTGACAAGCTGCTCGGCGGGCGGCTGGTTTTGTTGCGCCGCTGAGGGCGTGGCTTGAGTCTGCTGCTCGGTCGGGACCTGTGATTGGCCCGGCCGAGCGGTAGGCTGGGCCCTGCTCTTATTACTCTTCCTTTGTGACCTGGACTTCTTTTTAGGTCTAGGCGTACCCCTTTCCTGCGCCTGTGTCTTGGTCTTTATGGTCTTGGTCGTCTGCGTCGTCTGCGTCGTGGGCGCCGCCTCAGTCGCCGTTGGTGGTGCCTCCTTCGTCGCTGACTCTGCCCGCTGCAACGTCGTCTGCGCTCTTTTCAGAGCGGCCGAGAAGGGGGCCGCGGGTGGGATTGGCTCCTCCCCACGGCCTCCCTGGCGGCGGTTGTCTATGATATTTTGCCGGGTTCGGCAGCCCTTGTACACACTTGAGTGTGCCTCCCCACAGTTGGCACACTTGCTCTTCTCAGGCGGGCTTGGGCAGAATTGCACTATATGGTCTCCTGCGCAGCGCAGGCACGCAAGCTTACGCTCGCACACCTGGCTGGAATGGTGGAAACCCATACAGCGGTGGCATTGTACTGGCCCACCCTGGCCGTAAAAGCGTTCAACCTTTACGACCGTGTGGAACAGTACTCTGATGGTGTCTAGTGGTTGAATTTGGTCGCCTGGCACCTTGTCCACGACGACCATGAAGAGCGGCATCGGCACTTTGACGGCGCCCTCGTCGGTCTGTATTGTCTTCCGTAGCTGAGCTACGGAAGTGGCGGCGATGCCATGCTCCTGTTGAAGTGCCTGCTTTACCTCCTCAGGGGTACACATTGAGTCCAGGCCTCTTATGATGCGTCGCTCCATATGGGGACGCTGAGGGGAGTAGGAGTAAAATGGGATCTGAAGATCTCGAAGCGTCTGCTTGGCCGCTTCAAAATCCTCAGGGGTATTGGTCTGAATGTGGACCTTTCTGGGCTTCCTTTTGGCTTCGAAGCCGGCTTTTATTTTTGACGCCAAACGTCGCATGACTCCAACATGATCCTTGAAGGAGTCTGCAATGATTGGCGGCAGCCTTGTGCCCCTCTTGGTTAGGGGTGCTTGGGTTCCCTGTGGGGGTGCAGCGGCTGTCTGAGCCGAGGCGGAAGGCCCCGGAGAGGCCCTACCGCTTCTCCCCACGACGGTGAATCCGTCCGTAGGGGGTTCTAGGGGTAACTCGTCCGCCGATTCAGGCAGAGGGGGAATGGAGGGGGTATCTCAAGGGATGGTGCCTGACACTTTATGAGGAGTGTTTTTCCTCCTCTTTCTCGTGGGTTCTGCCTCAGGCGAGGTGGAAGGTCCAGGTTGTTGCCCGTCTTTAGGGTCCAGTGGCGCGGGTGCCCTCCGGCGCTCCACAGCGGACCGGACCTCTTTTACAGAGGCGCCTGTGCGAGCCATTATTGGCTCGAGGTTTCGGGCCGGAGGCCCTAACCCTTGGCTTTGGTCTTGTGGACCCGCTGTCTCGTGGTCAGTCGGTCTTAAGGTCACAGTAAATGGTTTGAGCTTGCGGAGACTGGTATTTATAAGAGCTCTGATGAAGCTAACATCTGATTGGTTCGCGAACCAATCAGATGTTAGCTTCATCAGAGCTCTTATAAATACCAGTCTCCGCAAGCTCAAACCATCAGTTCACCCTGAAGACGAGGAAGATGTACTTCTTCGAAACGTTGGTGTCAAGCCAAGTTTTTACCTGGCTAGAAGCCCGAGAAGATTTTGAATTAACACGTCGCCAGGAAAGCTTTAGTTCTTATTTTAGCTTAACAGGTTATGTATGCTCTCTGAGCACTGGTTACATTTCACTGAATCGATAGGGCGTTAAATACTACCAAAAAAAAAAAAAAAAAACCTCAATCGATACACTTAAATTGGTGTATTTTGCCTACTTTAACTCCATCATCGAGTATGGAATAATAATCTGGGGTAAATCAGTGGATAGTAAATACACATTCCGGATACAGCAGAAAGCTTTACGAATAATCTGTAACGTTTATGGCAGACAGACATACAAAGAACTATTTCAAAAATTGGGCATACTCACCATATCTTGTGTTTATATATTATCCATTTTAAAATTCTATGCAGGTAATCGACATAGTTTTATAACAAACATGGAAACTCATAACATTAATACTAGACAAAAGGGATATATTCATCGTCCCAATGCCAATCTTCGTTGCTTTCAGAAAGGTGCATATTATGAAACAATCAATATATTTAATGCTCTCCCCAGTAATCTCAAAGAAAATGTTGGGAATTTCGGGGCTTTTAAGGCTTCCCTTAAGGAATACCTTTTCAATAAATCATTTTACTCTGTAGATAAATATTTAAGTGACAAATCTGCCTGACAATACCGTAATAATCATTGTATTTATAAGTATTATAATGTTCTGCAGTTTGTGTATATTAGTGAGTGGTGTTTTATATTCAAATTAAACTGAGGTATAATTTGAATTGCTCGAATATGCCAAATAAATTTTTTGGTATTTAGCAATGTAACAAGGTCTTTAAAGTCTGATGCTTTGATATTTTACATTCTAGTATATAACTGTAAATTTTTGCATTGTAAATTCTATAACATATTTGTAAATATGTATTGTAATTTGTTGAAATTTATGGAGAGTACATAATCCAATAATTATATTTTAGTTTTATATAATTACTAGTAGTAACTATAATGTCGATAGTTAGAAAACTATCATTTGACATTACATTAGTGTTACATACAAGGTGGTTCACCTGCCCCTTATTATTTTTTAAGATAGGCAACACTTCATACTCTGAATGTAATAAAGTCGAAATTACCGTGCTTGTTTGCCATTGGGACACCATGCAAATCTAGTCTGCTTTTCATCGGAAAATAGACCTTAGCAGCAATAGTTACAACCATTCCAAAAACATGCACTTACATTCCTGTTACAGTACATGTTATATCAATAAGATGGCTGTCGTACGTTCCGCAACGTAAATTATAATGAATTAAGGCTAAATGAACGTTTAAGCTACAATAAAGAGTCACAAAACAGTTATATAGAAATCAGAAGCGGAGAGGGAGACATGTGTGACACTATATCTACAAGTTTTAACGCAGTAAGTGGGCACAATGATTGTAGCTCAACTGGTTAATTTCATATTTCCTCATCACATCCAGCGTGTCAGCGAGGTGCAAAGCTAGTTAAGTGTTTGTCACTCTAATAATTTTAGGAGTAAACAAAAAGGTATAGGAATGAAGAACAAACGACAGTTCATTTTACGTATTCTTCAGTCTTCGATCCTTAATTTTTTTGTAATTATTTTGAAAAAGAAGCTTGTCTAAGACTTTAAATAATAAAGGAAAATTTCAAAACGTATAAAGTTAATAAAACAATTTCAAAATACTAGAACACCTAACACGTAATCGATTGTTCTTCGTACTTAGAAAATGTTTTCTACAAAATGTTGGCAGCTGGTACCCTCAGTGGGTTAGCGAATACTGCTGGAAGACACTTTAGGTCTAGACATGCCCCATTAGATACAAATGCACGAAGTAAATATGTAGGTATGGATTTTGAGAAGTTTGTAAAGTTATGGGGGTTAAACCTAATTTTCTTTTCAACTGAAAATATTGGTGAATGCCTATGTATTTGGCACAGTTTGTGATTGTCAGCCTAGGTATTTTGGTTTTTTTCGTTTTAGAGATAACCTGAAAATAGATCTGGTTCTGTAGTATTATCGGAAATACCTATGTTAGTTTTAAAACATTGTAATAATACCTGCATATTTAGAGGAAAATGAATGAGTATGCCCAAGAATGTTAATTTTCGTTTGTATTTCCTGTAACTGGACTGATAAAGTTAGAATAAACATAAATAAAGAGAACAACAAAAAGGAAACAAATAAGCAAGCTAAAAATGTTCCGATATCCTATCTAGCTTTGTGTCAAAATCAGGAAAAAAGAAATCGGGAGGGGGGCAAGAAATTGTCAATGTTTTGGTAAGATTCGAACCTGAATCGAGCATCTTGGAACTCGTGCTAATAACGCGCGTTAATCAAATACGCTACTGTTTAGCTATTACTTATAGCGCCAAAGTCTTTTATGTTAATACGCAATAGATGGGTCTCGGGAACGATGTTTTCAGGTTCGATGTAACCTGCGGGTTGCATAAAACCAGAGAATTAGGGACAGGTGAACCATCTTGTATAATGGAATTATATTTATTTATACATTTTGATACTAAGTACATACGCTTTTATAGAGCACATTAAGTATAGTGCAGTGGCGTACAGGCCTCTAAAGCAAATTGTATGATTATATGTCTATTCTGATGTTTTTAGCACTAGAGCTTTATACATTTTCTTTTTCTTTGTTTTTCGTAGTATATAAACATATGTATACATGTATATCCCTTGACAAGTTCTATGTTCAGTGGCTTTCTGACCTAAACGAACCTACAGAATGCTTTCTAATCCAATCTAATATTTTAAAATCTGGTCGCTATGTGGTGCAAATGAAATGCGCTTCTCTTTGCACGACTAAGATGAAAAAGGTGAATAACGACTTCCTATTTGAAAAATCTAAGTATTGTAAATTTTAAAACTAGTAACAAGAATAGCTCGGAAATTGTTAGCTCTACAAAAAAAAAAAAAAAAAACAAAAAAAAAAAAACGCGTGTGTGACATAAATTGGGTGTTTTAAAGAGTTCTTCTCTTTTGTGCAGCAAGGTTTTGTTTATAGTTCAGCTTTACAAAATTTATTCAGAATGAATAGGTATTCAGAGGGTATTCCCGTAAATTAAAATTACATATTTTATTTCTCATGTAAATATCTTTTATATAATTAGCGCTATTTTTGAGAAAAAAATAAGAAAAATCTTCCATGTAAAGAATAGTGCAGGATGAGGAGATTTTCCAGATACTCTTATTGTCATATCTTTGGAACATACTGAACTCAAATACCCAAGTTTGATATTTCAAAGACTTTTCGTTTTTGAGTTTTGTTCCCTCCCCCATACACGGACCTTTTTCTAAAATTGCTAGTTTAACTTCCTCAAGTACGTATCTACAATATATATAGTAGATAAAATTTGGATACTGAGATTTTCCCTGATTCCAAAAACAGCAGTTTTAGAAACATGTCATTGCTATGGGTGTGTATGAGCCTGTGGGCAGCATAGTTTAAAAACGAAAAGTAAGTTAAATATTAAACTTGGTATTTTGGTTCAGTGTGTTCCAAGGATGTGCACGAAGATTTACAACAAAATCCCCCACCCAAACTACGCTTATTTGGAGAACTTTATAACATTTTGTTTTTCTTAAAAATGGCTCAAAAGAGTTTGATTAAAATATCACATTTCTAACTAATTTTCATGACAAACGAAATGTATATATAGAAGACCTATTCATTCTGGGTGTCTTTTTGTGTAACTGTTAAACAGTAAGAGATAGACACAAAATGTGGATCTCATTTAAATACAAAGTTTATGTCATATACATTTTTTTGTTGTTGTTGAGTTAACAATTTCCAAGATATTCCTTGTTATTGGTTTCAATTTTAAATTACTTAACTTTTCTCAACGGGCATCCCGC
Organism: Hymenopus coronatus; assembly: GCA_030762935.1. Taxonomy (NCBI): domain Eukaryota; kingdom Metazoa; phylum Arthropoda; class Insecta; order Mantodea; family Hymenopodidae; genus Hymenopus; species Hymenopus coronatus. The sequence continues at coordinate 96,409,259 of CM060895.1, read as the reverse complement.
TTTCGTTTCATCTTTTTGTTCAAGTTCCAGGAGTGCAAAGGAGAACCAATTTCAACCGCTTCACATACCGACAGATTATAAAACAAATAACTAGCGCTTAAGCCTAGTGTACTCCCTCATTTTCCCTTCTACTTACAAGGAAGTAAGTAACAAGAGCGATTCTGCTAATGTTTATCTCGATCAGCATGACATAGATAATATAACATTGTTGCGGAACAGTTAGAGAAATCCATGTGATTGGACATGACGTTTATTGTATCAGGAGACTTCAAAGTATATATTCCTGGTAAAATCTCGACATTTACATGGTAAAAAGTAATAAGCTTTCATGAGAATAGTTTCTAGAAATTAGATATATCAAAAGAGACAATAGTGGGTGAAGAAACTTATAAATGTAATGCATTAGAGTTTGTTTTTAATTCGAGTGATTTTTGGGAGGAGACTAAGGTAATCTTCAACACTTATACGAGTGGTGTTTAAATCTAGACAATAGATCTAGATCCTCGTCTTAAAAATGGAAAATGAACATACCTGTTAGAGCTAACGACACCACCGGCAGTACAGTTGATTATGGAGTTAATACTACTACTGACGTTTGCCATGCAACAAAACCACGTTTTATCTCGTTCAACTGTCGCAATATATGACGGCGTAACCGGTGTATAACCTGCTGTCTCCTACAGAGAACCGCTGTTAAACGACGTCCTACAATGACTAATACCTGAGGGAATTTCCTCACCGATAACCAGGGAAAACTGACAACCATAACCCACAGCTTCCAACCCCTAGCTCTAGCGAGCACATCCAGAGAATAGTCTGTTTCTAAAATGAATGTCGAGAGCAGTGAACTATTTTTGAGATGCAGGCAGATCGTTCCACACTGAGCTCCAGCTGTTATAGATTCTACCCAGAAAATCTGTCTCATAGTTTAGGGTAGCTGAACTGGAAAGACGTTTGAGTGGAATAGACAATGGAGTCCGTAAAAAAAAAAAAAAAAAAAAAAAAGCTTATGAAACGGAGTCAAAATAAGATGAATCGACATCACCGAAGGAAATGGAATCAATTAAACTAATCTAAGCCTAGCGAATCATGATGTGGTGCCGCAGTAACATGTCGTTTAATTTCTTTGTCATGTTTCTGGTGAGTGAGCTTCTGGGCTCGTGGTAGTGACTGGGCTGGCAGATGTCGCGCGGATGCATGTACTTTGTGAAGGCTGTTCTCGGCGTTGGGGCGGCGCTATGGTCGCAGTGCTGTTGGCGACTTCCTGGCGCTGGGATGAAGAACTACCAGTCCAACAGTTAGGGGCTTACACGTGACTCTGTAACCTGTCTGCACCCGGTCTATAGTCCTCTCATTCCTTCCTGCTGAGCGGGGTCTTGCGCTCAATAGATCTTCCTAGGTAACTGTGCGTGAGGTGTCCGCCGTTGTCAAGCCTTTACCTTTAGTCTGGGAGCTTCGAAGAAACAGAAGATTACTGACGATCTTGGAGGAGAATCTGTCCATGTGTAAGGGATGAAGACGGGATATATATATATATATATACATATATATATATATATATAAAGAAAAATTCTTAAATCCACCAGAAGGAGATTGTAATATTCGGATCTATTGACTTCCTAGAATTACTGACAAAACTTGGGACATTTCTTACCTAAAATGCAAAGCCACATAATTTTTTTTGGTAGTGCTTAACGCCCGCTTTTACTACTTGTGGCACCGCAGGCGATGACACTGATGATACGTGAATGAAAATGGAGCACCGGTGGAATGTGATGGCGGGGTAAACCGGAGAACCCCGAGAAAACCTGCCCCTGACACTGATGATACGTGAATGAAGATGGAGTACCGGTGGAATACGATGGCGGGGAAACCGGAGAAAACCCGCCCCTGTGCCGCTTTGTCCATCTCAAATCTCACATACGGTCACTTGGGATCGAACCCGGACCGTCTAGGTGAGAGGCGAGTGGTCTAACCACTCGGCCACATCAGAGTTGTTCAGTTAATCAGAGGCAATTTAGATTGCGCCGTAGTCCTATTTACCACCTTTTTTCAGTTATACTATTATTTTAGGCTGAAGGTGGAACTTTGGATCGTGGCTATAAATATTGAATCCTGTATTTACCACGACTGGTGGGACCACAAAAAAAAAAAAAAAAAAAACTCAACCAAATTGGTCGTCCCTAGGGATTTGAATACAGGAGCTGCCGATAGCGAGTCACAGACATTATCGTCTGAACTATCCCACTCGATAACAATTTTTATGTAATAACTTCAATGATTTGACTTATTAACGATTGCTTCTCTAAGTCGGCGAGGCTGCTAGACTTAGAAACTAAAGATACTCTCCCACTCCCAATTTTCTACTCAATTACTCATAGATTTCTATCTAAAAGTATTTTGTTGTAAACCCACACTTCACCGTTATTCTGTCTTTGCAGCTTTGTTGTTCATATCTCCAAGTGACCGTTATTTTTCTTAATCTTATTCTGGCACATTCTGCCCCCGAATGCTCTCTCCAAACCATCATCGCTTAGTAGGCGATTTATTATCATCCAGATTCCCAAGAAGTTTCTTACTGATTAATCTCAATATTATTAATCGTTATTCCACACATGCAGTGTATAGGGCACAGTTGAAAAGATCGATCCAGAGTGAAAAATCATGCCTAGATTGGAAGCCTGGATCTTTGGTTACCCTGCGTTGCTCTAAACAACATAGCCACCATGGTAACGTGCCGATGTGACATTACATTCCCAAACTGACTCGCCTTTTTCTCACAAGACGTTCTCAAATTCATTTTGAGATAACAGACTCTAATGTCATCTTACATTAAATAAGTACTTTAAGTCTCAGCCTTTGTAATTAAACACCATTATGTCGATCAATGAACTTTTTTCCATACGCGTGTAGTCCAAAGATAAGAAAGGTGGAACCAAACTGAAAACTTCCATCTGGGATTTTTCAGTCTAATTCTATCTTTCCAAGTTTCTCACTAGAGGCAAGATGTGGCTAAAGCTTTCAATCACCTCTCCTCACTTCGTTGCAATGTTTAGTTTCCCCCTCTATACTCCTCGTGATAATAGGAATGGACTCAGAAGAGGTGGCATAGAATTCCTTCTCCAGTCCATGTGAAAAGTACGATCTCTTTAGCTTCATAAACATGCGAATGGGAAATTACAAACTCTGTGATTGACTATGCAATTCATATGTCATTTGGAACCATAGTTTGTGGGCAGTCATATTTGACGTAGGTGTGTTTTATTTGACAAAAGAAGCAATATTAAAAGCGAAGACTATCAGTCTGCAAGAAAGCTGAGGGATGGGAGTGACAGTCTCCGGAAACGCGTTCTATGTACACAACAGCCACCAGTGATCCTAACAAAACGCCGACTCATTAAAGGTTAACAATGAACTGAGTTTTAGGTTAATGACGTACCATCATTCCGTTTATGCCCCTTTCGTAAAAATTCATAGATGGTGTAATTGCTAATATAAAACCACAATTTCTAAATGCACTTAGGGACATATTCAAACTCCCAATAAATGTAGAACAGAATTTAGACCTAGAAGAACCACGTGGAAGTAGTAGGTGATTTAATACTCATATTTTAAATTGGAAACGTTCGCCATAGTCTGAGAAAAATTACCAAAAGATTAACAAAGCGTGATAATTCTAAAATTTGAATATAAAAGCGTGAAACGATACCAAAATAGAAAATATTGGAATAAAATATGAGTAATTTCAAAATAACACCAATAGATCTTACCAGCATTTCTGTTAATTGTGTAGTGGAACAAGCTCTTAGAGGAGTAATCACCTTCGATGTATGACGATTGGTATCTCAACCAGAGTCCAGCACACTTGTGAAAGGGGAAGATGAGAGAAGGCGCATTTGTAAACACACAAATCAATATTGTATGGAAATTAATACCGTTGAGGAAAGGTTTAGGGAGCAGCAGAACCATTTGAGGAGCATGTCATCTGATGCCACTCTCAGTCCCATATTAGAGAAGTCCGTATGCATAACATAAGTTGCCATTGATAGTAGAGTTGTGTTAGGACAAAAAAAAAAAAAAAAAAAAAAAAAAAAAAAAAAAAAAAAACCGAATGAGCCACTCCTAACGTTAGACGTTGAAAGAGATGGCTGAGCTTGGCTCTCATAGCTTTCTAATAACTAAACCCAGGATAAAATACATGGAGTAAGCACTTCCAGAATAAGCGTGCAGGTAAGCACTAAACTTTTAACATGTGCGCTTAAATACGTCCAAAAGATTATATGCATATTTAATATTCATTAAATACATAGGCTTAATCGACAACACCACAAGAGAGTGTATAATAATGACTTCTTCCTCCCCTAACTACAGCAAAATTGTCTATAATAAACTAATGAAACAGTTCTGCATACACTTAATTGACGCGGGTAAAAATAGTTTTTTTTTTTGTAAAAATGTTTACGGAATGTATGGTGGCCCAACTGCCCCGTATTTGATGTTTCTTGGTGCGTTAAAAGAGTTGCAGAACTCAACGGGGTGGAGAACTGAACGAGAGTGATCTTCAATTTACCCTCGCATTGAACGCGACCTGCTCACAGTCTCCGCTGACAGCAGGACTGTAAAGCGAAAGTCACTGTCTCCAGTACTCCATTGCTAGGTTTTAACTTGAAATAGCCCCGTTGAGTTCTACAACTCTTTTAACGCACCAATGTATATCTCCAGACATCCAACTCGGGGCAGTTGGGCCGCTTGGTATGTACATATACGCACATAAATAAACGATAGGGGATAGAGACAGTACACATATAAAACAACAGATATGTTTTTATTGGCTTGTTCTCAATTGCAAAACAGCTCTGCTTTATAGGATAAAAGTATTATTTCATCAGAGATTTAATAGCAAGAGAGTTAATAATTTGTATTATCTCCGTTGTCATTTTGTTTTTTGTTCCATTGATATGAACCCAACGTCTAGGTCATATCGGCGGCTTTTTTCCTTTGGAACACTTGTACATGGTAGTGGTGCTCCCTCGTTAATATTGGGAGTTATCTTTAACAACCTTCCACACATAATTCATAATTGAAATGAGTATTAACAAAAACCAGAAACTGGTACCGTTGCGGAATAGCAAATCTTGATGAAAGATGGCTCAGGACTCTTTGAACATTAAATCACTTTCTATAACAAAACTTTTCAAATAAAATTTTGCTTAAAAATCGACAGTGATAATAAGACATATTTATATCTTTTAAAGTGGATGTGAGTGATTCCTTTGAAGTATCGCGTGTAAAGGCTCCTGTTATAAGAATCCCTGCTTAAGTTCAATATCGTCTGTTATACGAAATTCAAGAAAAATGAGAATGTATTTAAAGAAAGTTGGTCCTGTAAAAACCTAAGAGGATATTGCACACCACACATAAACTTTTTCTAAATTAAGTGGTTTTCAGGGTATACATCAGCATTTTCTGTCGTCCATATCCTTATATTCTGTGAGTTAACATATATTGAGTGATTAAAACAATTTTCCTTTGTAAACCACACCATTTTCAACATTTGTGAATCTCTTTCCGTAAACATTAAGAACCAATTAGAGTGTTGCTTTTGTTTGTCCTTGTCTGATTCTTTTTCCTCGTGAACAACTATCATTCTATGTGGTCTGGGTTAGTAGACTGTCACCAGCAACTATTTCTTTTTTTACTTTCTCAATTTAGAACATATTACACAGGTAACATATACTAAGTACAATTACTTTTACTCCAAAAAACTATAAAAAACGTTTTTACAGAAATGTCTTTGTATCTGTGAACACGATAACTCAAAAACGAAAATCAGATAAATATTAAACTTGATATTTAAGTTCAGCATCTTCCAAGGATGCAACACAAATATTTTCCCTTACATGGAAGAATTTCCAAAATGTTTGGTAAAAAAATGCGTCAAACGATTTTAATTAAAATACCGCACAATAAAAATACCTATATGACAATTAAAATGTATATCTTGAATTTTCTGAGAATAGCTTCTGAAGTGCTTTTCATTCTGAATGACTTTTGTATAAGTGGTAAACTGTAAGAGATAAACAAAAACCTATTTCACAAGAAATATAGTTAATGTCAAAACACACACTTTGTCGTATACATATTTTTTGTACATTTAACCGAGATATTCCTTGTTATCGATTAAAATACTTGACATTTTCTCATACGGGAATTTGGCAACTCCTGGCTATGCAAATAGAACCGAATTATGTTAGCAACCAGCTTTTAAAAGATTTGACTATCTCTTTAGCCCGTAGTTCTCCCTTATTTCCCTTATATCTATAAGAAACTAAGTAATAAGATCATTTCTGTTAATTCTTATCTGGATTAGCATGAAATAGGTAGCAAAATATGTTTTTGTTACAGAATGGCAGAGAAAGTCATTTGAATGGAACACATCAGATTTTTTACGAAAGTCCACGAACGCCTACTACACACTGTGGTAAAATGGCGGATGATTGTGCTACCCTTTTTCACTGACTAATGAAACTAATATTTTGAAGTTTTATTTTTCGATCAGGAGCACCATTATCATCTTACTCGCGTAGGCATCCTTTTAGTGTGTGAATAACAGAATTACTAACCGGTTCTCCACAATGACTTCTTTTTTACTTTCACGTTCACGTATGTAGGTACAATAGACATACTAGGTAGAGAAAGTATTGTATTCCCAAAAATCAATACCGAGATTTCACCGGAAATACATGTTTGAGAAAACTTACCGGAAATTTAACGTCCTCTGTGTGTGTGCATGTGTGTATGTGTGTGTAGTCCATTATATACCAAATTTGGAATTTAAGTTCGGCATATTCCAAGGATGGGAAACGAAGATATTCAGCACCGCAAACTACACCTTACATGTTAACAAAATCCAAAATTTTCATTTTTCTAAAAATAGCTCTATTGATTTTAATTAAATTACAATATCTTTAAGATATTTTCATAATAAATTAAATATATATTTTGGATTTTCTGGGAATAGCCTCTGAAGAGTTCTTCATTCTGGATGAGTTTTGTATATAACTAGTAAACCGCAAGAAATAAACAAACATTACCACAACAATTTTTGATCTCGCTAAAACACACTATTTTTGTGATGCACATTTTTGTAGAGTTAACCATTGCCGATATATTCCTTATTGGTTTCAATTTGTAATACTTATACTTTTCTCAAATGGAATGCCATCACTCAGTTCATATCTTTTGTTTTATTCCTGGCCATGCTTAGAGAGCCAAATTTCAATTGTTTCCTATAGCGAACGCTTTTAAAAGATCTGATTACGGCTTTAGCTTAGGGTGTTCCTATATTTCCCTTATGCATATAAGGAATCCAGTAATATGGCTATTGTTGTGCTAATGTTTACCTCGATTAGCATTTTGTAGATAAAAGTATAATAATGATTTCTTCTCGGATTTCAGCCAGGTAAGTGTTGACTTAATTTCCAAGCTTTCAACGACGTATTCTTTCGCCATCTTCAGGAAACTGGAAGCAAGTTGCTCTGGCGGAGAAATTTATATCTGGAGGGGAAGGCAGAAGAATCGCCTCGCGCGATGTCATTGGCCGGTGCTGGCCAATGGGGGTTGAGGAGGATGGGGCAAGCGGTTACAAATTATAGGTTGCCATGTTTTGCTTATTTGCAGACCTTCGTCATTGATAAAATTGTTCTTGTTTGTTTTTATGTATGCTACTTCTTTTGTCAGTCTGTTATGGTATCCGGTAGATTTTTGTATTATTTTGGTGGATGAAAAATTGATCTTATGGCCAGTATCGTAAGTAGGTATGTTGTGCCACCGCGGATTTTTCTAGGTAACCCAACCTGATGCAGCGTTGGTGCTCTTTGACACGATCTTCCACAGTCCTCCCCATCTGGCTGATGCACATGTTTCCACTGCACGAATTTTCTAGATACTGGCAGTACGGAGGCCCAAACTCTACTTAATGTATTTTGTATGTACAATAGACAGTTTAAACAGTATCCATCCCAATATCAAGCTCGCAATGGGAATTGAACAGAACAACTGCTTGCGTTTCTGAACTTACTCATTTGCAAAAAAGGAAAACGGCCACCTAGGACAAAGAGTACAAAAAACTCATGTAAACCGACCTGTACCTCAACAATACAAGCTGCCACCACTCTGCACAGAAACACAGTAATTCTTACACTTATACACCGAGCGATAACAGTCTATGATATACATAACCTTCCAGCACCTACGTAAAGTCTTCAGTATACCATCTGAGATATCAACAAAGCTTTCACCGCAAACCAAACGACAACGCAGAGAAAAAAGAAGATTAAATACCAAACCTGAAAATTAAAACCAGCATTTTCCAAGGATGCGATATGAAGTTTTTCAAGAAAATTTCCCTCCTGAAATTACCCTTACATGGTAAAATTTTCGAACTTGTGATTTTTACTAAATATCTCAGCATTTTGGTTAAAACACCATATATTAAATGTATATCTTAAATTTTCTGGGAATAGGTTCTGGAGTTTTCTTCATTCTGGATGATTTTTCAAAATTGGTAAACTGTAAGATAGATGGATGGAAGGATGGACGGACGGACAGGAGAGAGAGAGAGAAGAGAGAGAGAGAGAAAAGAGAGAGAGAGAGAGAGAGAGAGAGAGAGAGAGAGAGACTTCCACACAAAAATTTAGATCTCATAAAACTCATAATTTATGTCATATGCATTTTTTGAAGTTAATCATTTTCGAGTTTTAAAATACTTAAAACTTTTCTGAAGCGGCGAGAATTAGTTTGCAAACTGTACATTATAAAATGGTAATGACCTAAACGTTTATTTCGTGGAACTATGTTGTGCGATTAAGCTATATACAACGTTGTTATTTTGTATTTCGGCTGGATTATTATGAAAGGTTAGTATGTTTAGTATATTTATAGTATATTTATAAACTGAAATTAATTTTCTGCTATCCAATTTTATTTTTTGCATTATAAGTGTTAATTGTTCCATTCGATATATTTATTTCTTTCTTTACACTTACTATGCATATAGTGTTTAGAGAAGGTATTGTAAAGCAACCAAAATTTTGATACTGAGGTTTCACCGGAAATACATGTTTTGAAACCCCTGAATCCAGAAACAATATTTTTAGAAAAATGTCCGAGTGTGTGTATGTATGTGTCTGTGGGCAACCTAACTCAAAAACGAAAAGATCGTTAAATAACAAACTTGGTATTTAATTTTGGTATCTTCCAAGGATGCGACATGAAGATTTTCAAGAAAATCCCCCACCCAAACTACCCTTCTCATAGAAGATTTTTCGAAATTTTTTATTTTCTCAAAAATGGCTCTAACGATTTTGATTAAAATATTTTACATCTAAGATATTTACATGACAAATATATGGCATCTGAAAATATCTTTATTATGGATACATTTTTCGAAACTTTGCATAACTATAAACCGTAAGAAATTGACAAAGCTTACAACATAAAAAAATGTAGATACCGTCAAAACGCACAATTTATGTCGTATACGATTTTTTTCTTCGTGAAGTTGATCATTTTTTAGATATGCCTTGTTATTTGTTTCAAATTTAAAATACTTAAAGGTTTCTCATACGGAAAATTGTAAACTCCTGAACATGCATAGGAAGGGATTTAAGCAGCTTTTAAAAGATTTGACTATCACTTTTGTCCAGTGCATTCCCTTATTTACCTTCTACTTACAAGGAAGCAAGTAATTAGTAGAATTTCTGCTAACGTTTATCTCGATTACCACACAGTAGATAGAAGAATAACCTGCTACAGCGACGTAGAGAAAGACAGTTCGGGGAATTTGCCAATAAAACACAAAAAAATGAATTGTTCATTCAATTTTATTTTATCGCCTTCAAAGTAGGCCCCTTCAGAAATTATACATTTATGCTAACGAATAATCCAATCATCAAAATATTTTTGTAGGCACTTTTAGGAATCGATGTCAATTGTCGCCGCGAATTTTCCTTTATGTCTTCTATCGACTGAAAACGGGTGCCTCGAAGTGGTAACTTGAGTTTTGGAACGAGAAATAAATCAGCATGAGCCAGATCAGATAAATACGGTGGTTGTTTGATGACATTTGTTGAGTTTTTGGCCAGAAATTCGTTCACAATAATAGCCTTGTGAGCTGGTGCGTTATCGGTGCAGAATCCATGAGTTGTCGTTCCACAAATCTTTTTCGTCGTATTTGTTCTCTCAAACGCCGCATAACGCTCAGATAATAGTCTTTATTAATATCTGACCTTCTGGCAGAAACTCTGAGTGCACGACACCGCGATAATCGAAAAAAAAAAAAAAAACTGTCAACATGACCATCAGTTTTGATGGAATTTGACGTGCCCTTTTAGGTTTCGGTTCTGTTGGAAGGTGCCATTCGGAAGCTTGTTGACTGGTTTGAGTGTCAAACTCGTAAACCCAGTCTCATCATGAGTGCGGGGTCGGAACTGGCTCGTTCTAGCATGTCTTGTGCAATCCTTAAGCGATTGAGTTTTTGTAGAAAATTCAAATCTTTCGGAACTAACCGAGCTGCAACGCGTGTCATGCCCAAACAATCGATTGGTACGAATCGATTCGTGAGACACAGAAAGCGACAATCTCTCTCAGACCTAAATGACGATTTTCAAACACCATTTTCTTCGCTTTAGCGATGTTCAGTTCAGTTGAAACCGTTGATGGCCGACCAGAGCGAGGCAAATCTTCCACCACATCTCGACTCTTTTGAATGCACTGTATCACTCATATGCACCTGTTTTTGATAAAGTCGATTCACCGTAAGCCCTCTGTAACATTTTCAGCGATTTGGCACACGAAATACCATTTGCAATGCAAAATTTGAGACAGATTCTTTGTTCAATATTTGTATCTATCGTAAAATCGCAAATCACCTTTGAGATGAACTAACTAAATGGCGTACTGTAAACAAACTAGATGACAGATTACGATCAAACTCCGCGTGAAAGTTGTACCAACTTAGCGACAACAATAATTTAGAATCCCCTTTTAAACAGGATTTTTAAATGATCAATTCCCGGTACTTTCTTGACAGAATATACTCTATATTAATTTAGATTTCAAAATGTTTGCTAAATGTATTTTTAATATTGACATTTTTATAATGCTGTTGGTTTACTATTTAATATCTAAATTATTTTATATTTGCCCCACTTTATTATTGTATAGTTCTGAGTTTGGGGGAATAAGAGTTACTTTCCTCCTAATATTCAACAGTTCATTCTTAACATGTTTGTTTCAAGAACATGTTTGTTTCATGTTTTCTCCGTAAATATATTCTGGTGTACTAAACACGAGTTGACTGGAAATATGTCTAATTGAATTTGTATAATATAGCATTCTTCATATATCTGAGGTCCGCGCCATGGCCGAGTGGTTAGACCACTCGCCTCTCACCACCCGTGTTCAATCCCATGCGACCGCATGGGAGATTTGTGTTTGACAAAGCGGCGCAGGGGCGGTTTTTCTCCGGTTTCCCCCGCCAACGCACTCCACCGGAGCTCCGTCTTCATTCCATATATCAGCAGTGTCATCGCCTGCGGTGCCACAAGTAGTAAAAGCGGGATTAAACACTACAAAGAAAAGAAAAACAAATTCAGTATCCGGCATTACCAGAAAACGATCCCGACATTCTCGAAACCAGTTATTATCCCACTTTCCCTAGAGGTGTGAGCATTTGGGGTTTAACACCAAGGACGTCGGTGAATAGTAAAACATCTATTATTGAGATAATATGACAAATACAAATCATTCCAAAGGAGAGTTTACTATAAGACTGTGGTCTCCGTCATATGTCATGAATTTAAGAATCGGTATATAATTGAGTTGACATCAATAACAGGACACAAAGCCAACGTAAGTTACAACGTTGTTCCACTGACTCGACTAGGATGCTGCCCCGATTGTTTAAGGTCATCTCTAGATATTTTTATATCCTGTACGAGCATCTGTACACTTCTTTCTGACATTAACACTCACACATGACGCTTCCGCATTTTACCTCTGTTTAGATGATGGTGGTAACTGTTATTCCCCTCCGCCCATATTTGCAAACACTTACATCGTTATTCTTGTTACGTGTTAGCGGCGCAGGGGCGGGATTTCTCCGGGTTCTCCGGTTTCCTCCGACATCACATTCCACCGGGGCTCCATCTTCAAGTATCATCAGTGTCATCGTCTGCGGTGCCAGAGCAGTAAAAGTGGGCGTTAAACACTAGCAAAAAAAAAAAAAATGTATGTATGTTCTTTTTAGGCTTCTATACCGGTTCACCGATGTTGACGGCACAGATAGCCTTTGACACAACTTCGAATTTGAAATTCCACCCCATTTCATAAGAGTAATTATATCATTTCATAGTATGCCTACAAAAGCTTGTAAGACCAGCTACATCTTTCTTAGCTGAAACATTGCTATCATAAGAAAAATAAGACCTTCAGGCCTCAAAATAACAAAGTAAGAGCGAGTTCACATATTATTTGTTAAACAATTAATGGAGAAATAAAATAGTCAAATAATTACGAAACCTCTTATGATTGCATAAGTGCAAAGGCGATATAATACACAGTTGAAAGATTAACAGAATATAGAGCTACATTATATTACACTCTAATATCAGCAACAACTTCAAACCAGACAAAATACTTCTTATGCATTATCATCTTATTTATCTTCATATAATTAATTAGTTATACAGTTATCAAATAACATAAAAACATTCAATATAATCACATTGGTTACAGAAGTTCTATGACACTCAAACATTACTAACGTGGAGTAATAAGCAAGTCACAATCACATATTCTGGATCATATTCCTACTGTCGGACTTTCGCTTATTATAATTCAGTCTGTCAATTTTTGTAACAAGAGAGTTTTTTTTCTCTTTGGGAAGTTTGTGGTGTTTTATAAGCATAAAAGAAACGTATGGCATATGAAAGTAATAATTGATCATGGATAACAGCAGTAGCATCAAACCAGACGAAGTACCACCATTTCTTTTCTGTCTGTTCATTTTGTTGGTTGTTTTCTTTCTTTACTTTCTTGTGTTTCTTAGCAATTTTATGTATGTTGGTTACTGAGAATAAATTAGGATATATTGAAGTTACTTAAACCGGTATTACTTCTTCTCAAGAGAGTTTGTCTGTAAATAGCGGCGACGAGTCACCCCAAATGTGCCAACTTATTTATAGCATCCTGATAATTAACAATTTATTTGAAAATTTTGCTTAATAATAATAATCAAATACTCCAAAGAAATTCACGGCTATTGGACAAGTGCAACATAAGGTTAAGTGCAGTAATGATAAACCGTCAAACCATGAGCAAGACCGTGTATTTCAGCGTGTATATTGATATAAGGATGTATGCACATTTGTATGGCTAGAGCTTATCTGTGAGTGGGCACATCATATTTTAGATACAGTAGACACAAGATGTATGTAATAGGAGTTGTACATTTTTGTATCTTGTATTTACTACTTACCTATGTAAATGTGGTAACAGTAGCAGCGCGCGACCTGCAGATAACAGAACCTGCTCATTCTGGGCAAACTGTTATAGCCTGACAAGGTCTTTCTGGGAAGCTTATCCACGAGGAGAAAACCGCCAGCACGTGAAATGGGTAAATAGAAAGCTTATCAAAAACCCTTTCTTATATTTTTGGAGTTTTTATGTTCTAAAGGTACAACTATTATTTCCTTGTTACGTGTTTTAACCTTAATGAACGCTTTACATGAAATGGTCTTTCATACCTCAGGAACAAAACAGGTTATTACCGCCAGTCCTTAACCGAGCGAAGTGGCGATCGCCAACTCTGACTCATGGTTTCCCCAGGTCAACAGGCGAATGCTGGAGTGGTTCATGTTCTACCTCAACTTTATTGTCCATATTTATTGTTCCATTACTCTATTGTCAGCTGTTTTAGGGTTGTAGAACCAGGCAACGCTGTCCGGGGAGTTTCGGCTGGACGGTATATGCGCTTTGTAAAGGTTTCTGTCCTGGCGTAATTACAGGACTATTTAACGGCGGCCTACTCCAGGAGCTCTCAGGCTGGGGACCCTTCAGGAGACTCTGGGCTTGTTTTAGACCCAGGAGGCTGATGCGTTAGATCTGCACACGCTAGACATCCTGTCCATCCTTACTTTCCCCTTAGGGACGATGTAAGTAGAAGGGAAATAAGAGGACATATTATATTAAAGCGATAGTCAAATCTTCTAAAAGCCGGTCGCTGTGTGAAACAATTGTTTGCCAGGAGTTTGAGAAAATTTTAAGTAGCTTAAAGCTGAAACCAGTAATTCGGTATATCTCGAAAACGGTTAACTCTACAAAAAAATGTATATGACTGAGACGGAATTTCCTTACGTCACTGCTCCTGAATGATTATCAAACAATTACTAATATTTCTTTTGTTATAATTCTATGTCTGTGCGTGTAGTTTATGTTATTTTCTTGTATTTAGTTCATGAACTTTAGCTGTAACTATGTTAACATTTCCATGTTAGAGTTGCAAGTTACTGCGTAGTAAAATCAATCAAAGGACGCCCTGAATTGTCCCCAAAATCCTTGAGAATTCTTGACTTTCTTTTATATATTACGTATGCATTAGGGTAACAAGTGCTTGCGAGGTAGAAGGCCCAAAATATTCGTAAGCAGGTTATTTTTCATTGTGATTAGATGTCACCTGACCAAAACACAATGAAACCATGTAACATAGTGACGCTAAAGTAAGTTTTGGAGGGAAGTTTCATCCAAAGAAAACTTAGAAAGTTTAAGGGAGCCATCTTGCCTCTTTTACTATATAAGTAAAGCAAAAGTCAGGAAATACACGGTTGCTTCTGTCAGTCAGACACGTACTTCACGACATTCTGCGGAAAGGTTTCGCTCCAAAGTACCAAGTGTAATGTAATTCCCCGCAAAAGGTATAAAAGTGCAACGCGAGCGCGATGTTTATAAGTGTTAAAATGTAAAAGTGTTATTCGCGCGTAAACTATCAATACTTCAAGAGGTTTTTCGAAGTGACTCCACTTAGAGTGTTAGATGTTTCATCAAATAAAAGAAAAGTGAGTGAAACAGGATCTTACTGCATCTTTAATTTGAAACAAGCATCCGTACCAAAAGCTTTTCTGTAGCCACCCCGAGGAACTGAACTGCTCTACTGAGACGACGAATCCAGAATTTGCGACGCCGAGGCACAGAAAAGATCTTCATCTTCAATAAAAAGGGCACGTCAATTGTTCAGGTCCTGGCATCGTGCACGGTGAACTCCAACTCAATTCGATATGCTGCCAGTCAATCACTCAACTGATACATTTAAGTTAGCATATGGAAAGTGTCTTCCCACACGATAATTAATCACCAATTATTGAACAATATAATGTGAGCAATTTAAATACACATAAACAAAAGGACATGACATAAATTGTGTTTTATTGAGATCTTCATTTCTTGTGTAGTAAGTGTTTTGTCTGTTTCTTACGATTTATCAGTATTACAAAAGTAAATCAAAAGTCATCCAGAATGAAGAGATCTCCAGAAAATTCAAGATATACATTACGTTTGTTATGAAACTATCTTAATCATATGGCATTTTAATCCAAATGGTTAGAGCCAATTTTGAAAAAATAAAACTGTTTGAAAAGTATTTCATGTAAAAGGTAGTGAGGGTGGGGGGATTTTTGAACATATTCGTGTCGCATCTTTGAAACACACTGAACTTAAATACCAAGTTTGGTCTTTTTAGGATTTATGGGGGCTCAAAACACGATTTCCGGTTTTATCTCGAAGTCCAATTTTTGGGTTGAATAGCATACCTTCTCTATCAACTATGTATATTGTACATTCATGCTAGAGAAAGCAAAAATACACTGAAATAGCATTTTTACTTACTGTCAACAAGTTTCTTAACTTGTGCAAAGAGTTAAATAAACCAACTTCCTTTCTACATATGTTTTTACTTAAATGATAAGCTCTATTTATCTGAGTATTTACCCACCAAATCTGTTTAGAGGACGATGAGATAGTTATTGCATAACCTCTTGTGGTGGCTCTAAACTCGAAGTTATGTCATTGCTTAGTTCCATTTTGGATTAAAATAATCGCTCAACCTCTTCCAAAATATGAATTTTCAATTTTTGAGCTCAAATCACACAGAAAAACAAACGTAATCGCCACATAATGAAACACAACTATCAGAATGATAGCATTCTTTTAACTGTTACTCTCGCTCCTGCGCATGCGTCTCACTTCCCACTTGCCCTTTCGGCTCAGTAGATACAAGTAAGGTAACAAAACTAAAGATTGGAAGCTTATCACGTTTGGGAAGCAGAACTGTGAGTTTTAAACATACATTATTTTCTTTGCAGCTTTAATGGAGAAACAAAGTGACTTTTATATACTAAAATTAATTTATTTCCATTTCAACACTTTCTTTTTATAGTCAAAGTCAGATAAGTTTTATGTCAATTCTGAAAATTCATATTTGGTGGACATGTTCGCTTGTGTGTGTCAAATTATTTATTTTACTAATACTGCGTTCAGATTTTTAAACTTAATTTGAGATTTATGATGTTGCGCAAGGGGCTTGAGCCCTTCCACAAGTTTTCCAAAATGGTGATATCAAAGCACTGTAGTCTCAAATTTGTTTTCTGTAACTCTTATGTACTTTGAGGTTTCGTTGTACCTGTTAGTAAACAAGTACAAGAATAGGTTAAACAACGAGGACAACTCGGGCATCACGAACAATCTATCGAGACTATCGCCCCTAGGAGGAAGACATGAATAGAAAGAACCACAGCAGGGTTCAGGTCGTAGGCAGACAGACTACAGAGGCGGGCGGTAAAATCCTAACAGTTGCATGCTCGAAGTCCCCTCTCACTGTTGGAGGTGCTCAGAGAGAACGATCAAGCAAGCCTTCTAGTGCCCATTCTATCTTTTGAACAAGCATCCGTGACATCTGTTTGGCACCACCATAGTCACGAAACGTAGAAGCACAACTGAAAGATGGAAAAGTAATAGAATAAAAGGAAAATTTTGGAAAGGAAATAGTGGCAGATGAGAAACCACCTCAGCAATCGCCTACCTACCAGAGATAAACCCAAGATCAGCGAGTGTGATCGATGGGAAACTAAATCGGCATCTCCCGAATGCAAGCTTCGCACGATACCACAGAGCCATCTCTCTCGATCAATAAACAAGTACATAACATGTATATACATTTAAATTATGGTAAATATGGGGGATGACAGGGAATATAGTCTGTTGTTTTGTAAAATGATTACCCACAGTTGATTCGTAAAATTGATTAAACGGCTCGCTCCATTCTTTTTACTATTTGCACACGTTTAGTCACAGGTAAATGTAAATGGAGTTTTATTTATGGACACTCTTTAACTACTGTGGTTCTGAGCGTCCCATTCTATATTGGACGTGAAAGACCACTTAATTTTGCTTAGAGGCCTCTTTATCAGCCTTGAGGTTCTATTATGTGCCCTAAATCTGCGACACGGATCCAACGGCTTTATTTCCCTTTCGAAGGAAACCATGCTCAGAATTTTTACGTCCGAAAAATCCACTAGCATGGTAACCACTACACTGCGGAAAGCGTCTTAGTCACAGACAGCTGGTACTAGATGTTCACTTCTTCCTGTATTTCTTATGAAATGAATGTGGAACTTCAGACGTGGTCTTCCCGATGTCTAGTTGCCGTCACAAGACTGGGATTAGTTTCGGCTGGACTGGGATTTGGTATCTATGTGCTTTCATTGGTCTTTTGATGTTATAAATACTTACAAAGTTGTTTATTCATGATGCTGAGCAACCAAATCCTTAATTTAGTCAATATAACCTGTTCAGTGATCCAGTGATATTCCTCTTACATAGATGCATCTCTAAATGACCGTAGAATGAAGGTATAATCAAGAAAGAAGTGACCTGATTTCATAGGTGTGCCTCACATCACATCTTTGTGGTGCCTATTTAAATACCGACACCTTTGCTTTTGTAAGGATGAAAGCGGGCTCGCCACTTACGCGCGTCAATTCCATAATCTTCTGAAGTCAAGATCGCAGGTTCAAACTCGGTCCAGACCGATGATTTTTAAGTGTGCTTAAAAGCACCACTCTCATGTCTGGGACATGTTAAAGAACTTCTGCGGCACGAGATTCGGCACACCGGCGGTGATGATATGATTCTGGCATTCAGCGTCGTTAAGAAACAAAACTGTTATATTGTTAACCCAATAAGGGGAGCGACAGTTACTAGCTCTGGTCTACTAAACTCTCCGGGTTAGTCGGAGGAGGTCAATAAGGCATCTCACAACCCCGCGTAGGCTCCCTCCAGATGTAATCAATCTTCCATGATATCGGGAACCACTAGCCGCAGAGTCCAACATAAACCGAACAGCTCCCTGTCCGGAGGGGTTCAGCAACTCAGTCCAATGTACTTGTAGTATGAATGAATGAATAAGTGTATTTATTAATATAACAATATCATACATAGAATTTCAACAGTCGCACGGGTCTACAGACCGTACGTGCTTTTGTAATACACATTACAAGCAATATTAAAACAACAACCACAACAAAGAATTAAAAGAGTAAACACGAAAATAAAAAGACAAAGGAAATACACAGTCAAAAGCAATATTAAACAACAATAAAAATTAAGAGTGAATCCGAAAATAAAGATACAAAGATATTTAAATATAGCAATTTACATTTACAGCACAGAGTACACCTTCATAAATGCACCCTCTTATCATAGATAATTACACTTAAAAGACATATATACACATAATATATACAACCCTAGCACAACAGTGACCTAAGTATGATATAATATACATGTATGTAGAACATTGTAGTCACTTTTGTTTAGTTGAACTTATTCCCCCCCCCCCCCCTTCTCTATTGGCAGCCTCCTCAGATCTCAGCTGTCTTGCCTTAAGTATAAATTTACCTAGCCCGTCCATGTTTTCCGTGCCTGCCAGTAGCGTCCAACATGCTTCTATCCCTTACTTGTAGTAATATCAGAAGCTAGGGGTCCGCAGCGTTCGCAACAAGACAGCTGAAGAGGTCGGACCCCTCTACAGGGAGAATGACTGGCATGTGGGCTACAGTTATCTCTGCTGCAGCCCCTCCCCAAATGCACTCTTTGTATATGCCCCTGGATGCTATGGCCAGCTGCATAGCTAAGACACTCTTGTACACGCCCGAACGCATATAACGCGACGAATATCAAAGTTTGATCCGAGTTTAAATGACAACACTGGGCTAGGTGGCGTCGCGGTAACATGCACGACTGCATTGGGAAGTCCTGGGTTCAATCACCGGCGATCACTCACTGTGACCCATGGGTGCTCGTAGTTTCGCCGGAGTCGCGAGGCGAATTTAGGTTGGTTCTCATCTACAACAATCTCCTTTCTATCATATACTCTATATTCCGTTTCTCTCTCACCTTTCATATATGCATTCAGGTTAATAGTGTATGGCAGTGCAGGCAGATGGCGCAAATGCATATTCAACTAAAGATTACTTCCCATGGACACTAGTTGGTTGCTTGCACATTCTCTGTTGTAGCCCGACAGTGGGACGGGTTAACGGCTTTGGTAATATTAGGGACTTTTGCGCGACTCTGGTGACCTATCTGCCTGTGGTGTTTGGCCTCTTACTGTGCCCTCATCCCATCCTCATGGGGATGTTAGCCACAATAGATCTGATGTTCCCTTCCGTTGTTCTAACTTAACTTTTTACCTTTTTATATAACAACAGATAACAAACGACACGAATGCATGATCTTGGCTGATCCAGAAAGGGTATGCAGTTGTTGAAAAAACCCTTAAGTGCAAAATATGTAAGCAAGGGCAATAAATTACTAAACATATTTGTCTAGAGTGTAAAACTATAAGGGAAAAGAAGATGGTCACTATATCAGAGATTAGTTTCTGTTTCATTAGAGGATCCTAACGTTTGAGAGAGACTTAATTTCTCAGTTACTGTCAATAAGGGAATTTACAACGAGGTGATGGGCTGATGTGTAAGAAGCCAATCAAATCTCGACTTCAATATTTCTATTTCTGTCTATATGCATACTCTCAATCAGGTTACAAACGGTTGATAGGCAACTGGCATTTACTCATAATGAGGCTTAGGAATTTCCAAGCATCAAATCCAGGAAAATAGAAATTAAGTTGCACTATAATCGAACGTTAAGCTGTGACATTGTGTATAATAACTAGAGCTCGGCTTTGAGTTCCGAAGCACATACCGTTACGAACACAGACGACAGTCAGCGGTATAAAGAGAGGGTAATGGGGAGCAGTTTCTAACGTAAATATGCACTCATTGAGGTATAATCTGTTCCAAAAGTACCTCATGACATGCATTGACATTATATGCATGTTCTAATTTATAAAGTAACACAAAAATACGATTATTTTACAATATGGTAGTAAATAAAACTCCTTATACGTATACAAATAAAAGTATAGAGCTGGACACAAAAGATTCAGAAGAATAATGTTCGGAGCTTTGAAAAGACAATGAACACAAATCAACCAAACTCACTCAGAAATTACTGCAGTGAATTACAAAAGACATACTTATTTATTGGATCGAAAGAAAAGGCTCTCCTCCTCCCACTCATGTGCTTAAATCATCCACAAGTTTGTTCAGTTGTTCAGTGCCCTGTGTGCACCGAACCTCAATCCGGCAATGTCGTGACCCCGGACCGAGCTGCACCTCATTTCTCGTGCAGTCTGTTGACGCATGCAGGTCAATCACGAGACCGCGTTTTACCTGCCGTCAGTGATCGACTGTCGCTGTTGGTTATATTGTATTGTTGAATGATTTAAGTATAGCTAACTTGAAACCAACGCCTGAGAATTCCTACAAAGTTGTTCATGATTTTGCGGCTTTATCCAGTTTTCAATGTCATTTTAGCAATGTGATCTGATTAGCTTCCATAGCCACTTCTTTGTTCCTCGCGCGCAATAGAACACGCTTGAAGCAGTCTCTTCTTCCCTTCCTCTTCACTCACTACAAGATTTCTCTAATCGCAGCATCGCTATACGTAACAATTATCTTCAAACCTCACTCGGAAAATGCACTAACTAGCTAGCACTTTAATTCACGCTAAGAAACAATTCACTCTCTCACTAACTGCTCACTGTGTGTATATATATATATATATATATATATATATATATATATATATGTGTGTTTATTAAGTTAGGTTAAAGAATGACTCACCTCTTCAACCGGTCGGTCGCTGCCTTCTATGACGACGGTTCAAACCTGGTCGATACTGGTGGTTTTTAAGTGTGTTTAAAAACGACAATTAATATCAGTGGATTTAATCGCATGTAAAAGAACACCCAGGGACAAAATTCCGGTACACCGGTTGTGCTGATATTATGCATTTGACTGCATCATTAATAAATAAATCATTTTGGCGCCTTCTATACGACAAATTACTCTATTTCCATTTTTTTTTCTGTTTCTATGCAGAGCGATACTGCTTTTTTACTTTCTCTAGCCCGCAAGTACAATGTACATAGTAGATAGAGAAGATTGTATTGCACCCAAAAATTTGATGTCGAGATTTCACCGGAAATGTATGATTTGTGACCCAAAGTTGGTATTTAAGTTTAGTAACCCAAGAATGCGACACGAAGAATTTCAAAAAACTCCCTCACCACAAACTGCCCTTTGCATGGAAACATTTTCGAAAATTTTGATGTTCTTAAAAATGGCTCTAACGATTTTGACTAACATCCCGTACATTAAAACTATTTAAATCCCAAATAAAATGTATATCTTGAATTTTTTGATAATAGCCTCTGAAGACTTGTTTATTTTGGTTTATTTTGATTTTTTCTTAACTGCTTGACCGTAAGAAATAGACAAAAACTCACTACACAAAAAATGTAGATCTCGTCAAAATACACAATGTATGCCCTTTGCATTTTTGTTGTGAAGGTAACCGTTCCCGAGATATTCCTTGTTATTGGTTTCAATTGTGAAGAACTAGCACTTTTCTCAGACAGGAAGTGTCCGTTTTTCTTTTGTTCTACTCCTGGCCAAGCAGAGAGGCGATTTGCAATGACAATCTATAATGGCAGCTTTTAAAACATTTGACTATCAGTTTAGCCTTGTGTATTCTCTTAGTTCCCTTCAACTTATAAGGAATTAATTAATAAGAACATTATGCTAATGTTTATCTCGATTAGTATGGGGTAGAAAGCAGAATAATCTTTTGTAGGGAGTTTGTAGAGCAGCTACAGAAGGTCATGTGAGTGTAACACATCAGATTTTTTCTCTCTAATCCCGATTACATGAACATGAAAGCTAGCTAGCCAGATTGGCGATAGTGTTATATTGTGACATTCTGGATGTTATATTTAGGTTTAAAATGTAAATGGTGTGCTATTTATGGACGCTCTTTAACTGCTATGGTTTTCAGCGTCCCAATCTAAATTGGGCGTGAAAGACCGCTTAATTTTGCCCAGAGGCCTCTCTATCAGGCTTTAGGTTCTTTTACGTGCCGTAAATCTACGACACTGGACCAACGGCTTTACTTCCCTTCCGAAGGAAGCCATGCTAAGGATTTTTACACCCGGAAAAAATTCATCGTCCTCCGCCGGGTTTGAACCCGCGACCTTGGGTATATGAAGTTAACATTAATCCACGGAGGGCGACATTTAAGTTTAAGATTGTATGTATGATGCAAGGGTGTACACATTAGGGTGAGGGAAATGGAGCTCTCAGCGTAACGGCTTGGAGAGCTTTT
Organism: Hymenopus coronatus; assembly: GCA_030762935.1. Lineage (NCBI taxonomy): Eukaryota > Metazoa > Arthropoda > Insecta > Mantodea > Hymenopodidae > Hymenopus > Hymenopus coronatus. Next base: position 96,386,417 of record CM060895.1, on the reverse strand, counting down.
GCACGAAACGTGCCAGAGTGAGGCAAGTGGCCTCTGCAGGGAAGGGACATACCGGGAAGAGCATCCAGCTGCTTCCACCAGTTGCTCAAGTAATATTAATTATTTGAGCACTGATCACTTAATAGAGATGTAATCTTAACGTTAATCTAATTTCTGTGTCAATGTTTCTTCCGGAAAGTGAATGCCTCGTAGAAATAAATAATACCCACATAAGAACTGCTATGTTTTTGAGTTAAACAAATGAGTTTGTGTCATAATTGGTGGAGGCACTAAACTCTAAATTTCTTAAACAGAAATTAACTCTTCTCTTGCTTTCGTTAACGTGTGTTTGGTTGCGCAGTCCTGGCCGTCATTTTTTGTAAGTACGCACCTAGTTTTCTATCTGTTTTGTTAATCTGCCGTTACTCATTTGCATTTATTCATGTGCTTTAAAGTGTATTTTAGATTTGTACACTGTTTTAAACTTTGTTTTTGTCTGTTATAAGGAGTACTAGTTAATTCCCGTACCTCCTAAGTGCATATGGGGCATTGTTACGATGTTTCCTTGATCGGATTTGAATTTCTAGTTCTTGAGTTCACCACTTTACGCCATGTTGACGAGGGATCAGCTCGTTGCCCACAGATGTCACTGTAGGAGGAAATCACGACTTGCGGACTCGAAATGTCGGAAAATTTTCTCAGGAGCTTTCTCTTTCAAGGTATAGGTTCTTTTACGTGCAAATAAACGTTAATCGGGATCTCGGCTTTTCTTCCCGTCCTCACGAAGCCATGCTAAGGATTTTTGCATCCGAAAAAATCCACCACCTCCACCTGATTTGAACTTACAATCTTGGATTTAGAGGCTAGCATAGTTACCACTATACTACGGATAGCGCACATTATGTGAATACTGATCATTTAACAGAGATGCAATCTTAACTTTAATGTCCTAATTTCTGTGTCCAAGCTTCTCAGTTGTATTAGTTTTGTTGCTTTTTTCCCCCTCTCGCTAGGAAAGTGGGCGGCCCATAGTAATATCTAATGACCAAATAGGAGGAACTGCTACATTTTTAGGTTAAACAAATGAAGAGCTTATGATATACTGGTGGAGACAGAAAACTACAAATTTTTGAAACCGAAATTAACTCTTCTCTTGCTTTCTTTAACATGTGTTTTGTTGCGCGTTTCTGGCCGCCATTTTATCTTTGTAATTACGCAGTTGGTTAATTTGCCATTGCTTACTTGCATGTGTTAAGTAGCTTTAAAGTGTATTTTTAATTTTTACACTGTTTTGAACTTTTTTCCTCCGTTTTAAGGAGTGTTAGTTAACGTAATAAAATTTCACATTGCGGCCATGTGCCAAGTTTTGCTATCTGTGCTAAATTTTACTGTGTAACTTTTCATTTGTGACCTTTATTTAGTTTTGCGTAACAAAGTTTGATTTTGTAAATGTTGGCGTATCTTTACTTTCTCCATACGCACTATGTACATAGTGTATAGAGAAAGTATTGCACTCCACCAAAAATTCGATACCAAAATTTCACCGGAAATATATGTATTAGGGTCACCAATATCCAAAAAAAGCATTTTCACAAAAAGGTCTGTGTGTGTGTGTGTGTGTGTGTGTGTGTGTGTGTGTGTGTGTGTGTGTCCGTGTGTCCGTGTGTCTGTGAACACGATAACTCAAAAAGTCGCTAAAATACCAAACTTGGTATTTAAGTTTAGTATCTTCCAGGGATGCGACACGAAGATTTTGAGAAAAATCCCCCCACCCCCAACTACCCTTTACATAGAACTTTTTTCGAAAATTTTGATTTTATCAAAAATGGCTCTAACGATTTTGATTAAAATTTCGGATATTACACATATTTACCTGACAAATGAAATGTATATCTTGAATTTTCTGGGAATAGCCTCTGAAGAGTAGTTTATTCTGGATGAATTTTAATAAATTTTGAATAACTGCTAAACCTTAAGAGATGGACAAAAACTTACTACATAAAAAGTGTAGAGTACATTAAAACACACAATTTATGTTATATACATTTTTTCGTGGAGTTGGTCGTTTTTGTGACATTCCTTATTTTTGGTTTCTGCTATGAAAAACGTATACTTTTCTCATACTGGAACTTGTCAACTCCTATCCATATAAACAAAGGAGCTTCATTGACATAGCAACCAGCTTTTGACTATCACTTTAACCTACGGTTGTCCCTTATTTCGCTTCTACTTACAAGGATGCGAGTAATAAGACTATTTCTGCTATTTTTTTCTGATTAGCATAAAGTAAATAGAAGTATAAGCTTTTTAAGAATTATTTGTTTCAGGGATATGGAGAAAGTCATGTGAATGGTACACATCAGATTTTTAATATATTGATGCGGATGTAACGCATCACCAAATGGTCTCTAATGTGAAATTGCATTTGTAAGCATTTACTACGTTGTATTCCTTATTGGCTAACACTAGTTCTTTTACAGGACTGTGTTATCACTTCAGTATAGGTTATAATCCTACTGAAAAAGCCTTAAATGGTTGTAAATTTATATTTAGAGTTATTTTTTCTTTCTCTACACGAACTATGTACATAGTGTATAGAAAAGGTATTGTATTCCTGTCAAACATTCGATACCGAGACTTCACCCAAATACGCGTTTTAGGGTCCTCTGTATCCAAAAAAGCATTTTTCGAAAAAGGTCCGTGTGTCAGTGAACATGATAACTCAAAAACGAAAAAGTCGGTAAAATACCAATCTTGGTATTTAAGTTTAGTATCTTCCAGAAATGCGACACTAAGATTTTCAGAAAAGTCCGCCTACCCGAAACTACCCTTTACATGAAAAAAAAAAGCGATTTTGATCAAAATACTGTATATTAAAGATATTTATATGGCAAATAAAATGTATATTTTGAATTTTCCGGAATGAACTTTGCTGAGTTTTGCGTAACTAGTAAACCGTAAGAGATAGACAAAATCTTACAACACGAAAAATGTAGGTCAGGTTAAAACTCACAATTTATATCATATACGTTTTTTTCGTGGAATTGACCATTTCTGAGATATTGCTTGTTATTTGTTTCAGATTCAAAATATTTAATCTTTTCTCACACGTAAAGTTGTAAACTCCTGGCCCTACATAGAAACAGACTTCAACCACATGGAAACCAGTTTTTAAAAGACGTGACTATCGTTTTAGCCTAGTGCATTGCCTTATTTTCCTCCTACTTACAATGAAGCAAGTAATTAAGACACTTTCTGCTGATGTTTATCTCGATTGTCATAAAGCAGATAGAAGAGTATGATTTTTTACAATAATTTGTTACAGGGATGTAGAGAAAGTCATGTGAATGGAACACATCAGATTTTTCCTCATATTGTTTCACCTGAGTTAAATGTGCTATTATAATGTTGTGACTCATAGTTTTTATGGCGTCCCCACGTGGTCTGTTGTGAATCTGATTTTGATTTTAAAGTTTCCCTCAATCTCTTTGCATTATTGTAGTACATTTTTGAAAGTGCACTATTTTTGGTCCCCATTTATATCTGTTTACTGTGTATTAAAGGTGCCATAATATGTTTCTTGAGCTTTTTGCTATTTTTCTTAGTTTGGAAGCGTGTTTCAAGTTGAATATTTTTTGTGCATTGTGCATAAGCTGGCCATGAAGTCCTTGCCGTGTTGGTAGTTCATGTATAATTATGGGTATGCAAGTTTTTATCGTGATTTATAGCTATTTTAATTTTTCTTAGTTTTGTGGCAATTTTGTTTTTTTATGCCACCTGAACGGATAAGCACAATAGATATGCTTTTTGTTATATCCCTAACAACATTGCTGTTAGCCTAGCTTCAAAGGTTCTTTTGTTAGCCACTCCATAATTACTGTATATATTTTGATGTATTCAAATAACTTAACATTGTGTTTAAATTTTATGAAAGCTTTTGGGGTTCCTCTACCAATTTCACTCCGTGGGCGCATAGTTTTACGTAATTGCCTTTTTGTGTGTGCAGAACAGGACATTGTGTTGACATTGGTGTCTGTCAGAGTTCATAGTGTGTGTTGTGGTTTAACAGCAATAGTGAATAATAGCATTTTTCTTAAGGTTAACCAGTTTATATTCGGGTTGTATAACTGCATTTTATTTGTTGGACTAGATTATTGATTAGGTACTTTTTTGATTTTGTGTAGTTTGAAAGCATATATTTTGTTAACATTTTGAAATTTATAAACGTTTTCTAACATGTCTCCTGAAATAGTAAAGCTACCAAAACTTAACAAACATACGATTTTCCCGTAGAATAGCACAATTTCACAGGCTTAGTTTCTGGCCATATTGTCATTTATGTGCTGATATTTTGGCTGTAGGTATTAATAATCTGCGTTGCTGATAGTGTCAACTCTTTGCCTGCATCTGGATATAGACAACTTATTCAACCTCTTATTTTGAACCTTTGCAAAATTAACTGTTAATGATTACATGCGTGATTTTGATATTGTAGCTAGAGCAAACTCAGTTACTCAGAAAGTTCGGTTTTCCCCTTGTTTTTTGAAAGGAACGGTTCTTTCTTGCTATTAAACGTTTTGTCATAGACTAATCACCCATGATTGGTTAGCTATTTATGAAACTCCTAATTGTGGTGGACAAGGCGGGGTAGGGGCGTGTTTTTTCCGGGTTCTCCGGTTTCCTCCGCCGTTGCATTCCATCGGTGCTCCATCTTCATTCCATGTATCATCAGTGTCATCACCTGCGGTGCCACTAATAGTAAAAGTGGGCGTTAAACACTATAAAAACTGTAACTTTTAAGTGGAGCATAGGGCATCGTTACGAAGTTTCCTTTTGATTTGAATTTATAGTTCGTGAGTTCGCCGCTATGTGCTATAGTGACGAGGGATCAGCTCGTTGACCACAGATGGCACTGTAGGACGAAATCATGTCTTTGGACGTGAAATTCCAGAATATTGCCCAGAAACTTTCTTTCAAGGCTTTCTTTTTACGTGCGGAAAAAATCCATCCCTTCCACCAGGTTTTAAAACGGTCATACTTTTCTCATACGGGAATTTGACAACTCCTGGCCATACAAACAAAGGAATTTCACATCGCAACCAACTTTTAAAATATTTGACTATCACTTTAGCCAATGTGTACTCCCTTGTTTCTCTTTTACTTACAATGAAGCAAGTAATAACACCATTTCTGCTAACTTTTTCTTGATTAGCATTAAGTAAATTGAAGAATAAGCGTTTTAATAATAATTTGTTGTAGAGCTGTAGAGAAAAGTCATGTGGATGGAACGCATAAGATTTTGTATATCATGATGTGGTCAAGTGAACCTCCAGATGTCGGAGACTGAACAAATTAAATTCGTTTCAAGGGACTTAAAAGTTAATATGTGCAGACACTTTTTCCTTTAAACGTGCAGATAGATGATCAGGGTTTGCAAGCCATTTAGCGTGTAGGGAAATCAGAGTTTTATGTTAACCAACGTCAACATTTAGTTTCAGCACCTGCACTTGTTCCTGCCCCTGTTGTTGGTAATCTTTCTGTACAACTTCCATCTTTACTTCTGCATCTTACTCCGGTTCAGGATCCCGTTGCCTAGCTTATTCACCAAGTCGAAATTTTGTCTTCGCAGCTTCGACAGTTACGGGTTGAACAGAGTGTAATAAATAATAACCAAATAGAAACAATTATGTTTTTGAGTTACACGAATGAGGAACTTGCGATAATATTAACAAATAAATGTGAATGGTCCCATTTATCAATCTGGAGGCGATCTTTTGTGCTCGGCTTGTATTTGCCTTGACGCTTCTATATTAATGGTCCCTTAATGTAATGGCGGATAGTTTGAATGCAGTAAATATAGAATCTGAAGAATCAGCCGAAATATTACAATCAACGGAGAGGGTAATATTATAATTGCGTTCAAAGAAGTCAAGAAAATAGATCGTCATGTGAATGTTAAATATAAGAGTTTTATTTTCCTAGGAATGCAGAAGGAAATCGAAATGTAATTTTATTTATGAACACTACAACTGCTGTGACTCTCAATGTCCCTTTCTATATTGGGTGTTAAAGACCGATTAATTTTGCTTAGAGGCGTCTTTGTTAGGCTTGAGGTTCTTTTGCTTGCCGTAAATCTACGACACGGGACCACGGCTTTACTTCCCTTTCGAAGGAGGCCATGCTAAGGATTTTTACCCCTCCAAAAAATCCATCGTTTTCCGCCGGGTTTGAACCCACAATCTTGGGTGTATGAAGCTAGCAGGGTAACCATTACAGTGCCTGGGAATACGGAAGGAAAGGAATTTTAAGGGCATACATTTTTGAGGAAACTTTCAAAAAATTCTTTGTTTTTTTCACACAAGCCGTGTGTAGGACAGGAGTTGGATAAGTAGAGTCAGATTGAAAAATTCAATGCCATGCCCGGGATTTGAATTACGGATTTCCCCTATAAAATAAATAGTTCTTATGCTCCAAAAATACTTCAGCACTTCAAACTTTTAGCTTCAATTGCATACTATGACTCAAGTTGTCAGAGAGCTTTAAAGCTTCATTACAATTAAATGCCATTCGCAGCTTGTCTAACGACCTATTTTAATTCTAATGCCTTTTACTCGATTTTTTTCTTAGACTTTTGTGTATTGAAATGCCCATACGATCGATGCACTTTGTAGCAAATCTTGTTCAAATTTTCCTGAGAAACTCAGAGATTAAACTTAAGAAACTGGTATATGACTTTTGCTACACTTTAAAATGTCTTAAGATATGCCATAATTATCGCCACCACTGAGAATATTTTCTTACGCAATATGTATTTATGATACACGTATATAAAGTTACCATTTTTTTAATTGAATAACCACACGAGAATTGAAAAAAAATATTTTGCACATGTGTATCATACAATGTTTTCTGTTTGTTTTGTTTTTATTTTGCTTTTGTTTTTTGCGCGACAGTACGAAATTAAAATAAAATAAATATTAAAAACCAGTTAACACTTTCAAGGACATATACATAAGTGATTATTTGTGTTGACATGTGGTTTAAATAAACATTGGAAATAACTGGATAAAGATAGCCATGACAATTCTATGGCCTGAGAACAATTGCTCTGCTTAGTTGCTTATTTCAATAAATATGAAGTAATTAAACAAACATGGCTCAATCAAAGATTTTGCAACTTGCAGTTACAGTTCAGCGGAAATAGATATGTAGCCGAACTTGCTATAGGAGATATCTTACCTAAAATGTTTAATATGCACTGTATATTACACACTGTAATTTTACAATAGTGTATAGATAATTTGTTATTTTTACGCTTACGTGTTAAAAATCTTTGCTTTACACATGACAACAGTACATAAAATTCAGTTTTACTCAGTGTCGTGCAAAAACTATATTTACATATTTCATTTTTATTTCTTGAAATAACTAGAAGAGAGAAAATATCTCTGTACCTAAACCATTTGTTGTGTATTAGTTTTTAAATAATTGGAAATATTTTTATTTTTTCCAAATTATGAGTTCTCCATTATTCAGAATTCCTGATAAATAGAATACCAAAAATAAGAAAAAAAAAAAAAGAATAACTTCTCACCCGTAGGTCCCGGGTTCGGTTTCCGGTTGGGGCGGGGAATTTTTCTTTAATCAAAATTATTCCCTACCTCCCATAGAGTCTGGAAGTATGATTGTGAGAGTAAATGTGCGTGTGTTATAACGTTTATTAACCTAATGTTCTGTACCCACAGTTTCAGAAGTCAAAGCCCCTGTGATGGCCTGTGGAGGCTATACAAATGAAACAATAAAAATAATGAATATTTTTCTCGATAATATTAAATAAATTTAAAGCACACGTTAGATAAAAACTGAAATATTTAGAAATTTCACCTAAGTGTAGCCTTAAAGGCAATTCATAGAGACTCGCATATAACAATTTGATTACAGTTTAAGACAGTATTTATTTTGTCTTACATATATAAAATATGTAATAAAACAGTTTAGGAAATGTTTATTTTGATTAAAATGATGCCAACAGAGCTCAAATATACAGAGAAATAAAGAAAAAGAAAGCGCAAATTTTAAAAGAGGTAATGGAACCAATGGTTGAAAATTTTAAGAAAGAAAACTTAGAAATGGCAGAAAAGACAGTGGAATACACCAAGAGCTGAAAAATTACATTTACAGAAGGAATATTTTATTAATCACTAAAATTAACGAAACAATACCGGACATATTCTCTGACCGTCGTAACTTGGGGCAGGGGAAATGCCACGTGTGCACCGCTCTTTATAGAACATTCGAGATTTTAAAACGCCTTTGTCCGTTTAGAAAACACGCTTATGAAACTATATAAGCCACTCTATTCAAATCTAGTGGCTATAGTATTATGTCTAAAAGATGGAAGGAGTGTATACAAAGTTTAAAGGAATGTAACTATAAGAATTAATAGAAAATATATAAGAAACGCAAGAAGAAAGAGGAGATTTTATAGTAAAAGAGGAATTTGAACATGTAATAAAGAATTAAAAAGTTGGTTGGGAGATTATAGAATTAATGGAGAAATGTTAAAATATGCAGATGAATAACTAAAAATCTGATGTGTTCCATTCACATGACTTTACTACATCTCTGCAACAAATTACTGTTAAAAAGCTTATGCTTCTATTTACTTCATGCTAATTGAGAAAAAATTACCAGAAAAGGGCTTATTACTTGCTTCCTTGTAAGTAGAGCCGAAATAAGTAAGTACCATAGGTTAAAGTGATATTCAAAAGCTGGTTGCTATGTGACTGAAGTTCCTTTGTATGGACAGGAGTTGACAATTTCCTGTATGAGAAAGCTATGTTTTTAAAGCTGAAACCAAAAACACCTAGGAATCTATCAAAAACGAACAACTCCATGAAAAAAATATATAACATAAATGGTGTGTTTTAAGGTGCTCTACATTTTTTGTGTGATAAGTTTTTATCCATCTCTTACGGTTTAATAGTTATACAAAATTCCGTAAAATTCATCCAGAATAAAGTAGTCTTCAGAGGCTATTCCCAGAAAATTCAAGATATACATTTTATTTGTCAGATAAATATCTTTAATATATGATATTTTAATGAAAATCGTTAGAGCCAGTTTTGAGAATATAAACATTTTCGAAAAACGTTCCCTGTAAAGGGTAGTTTGGGATGGTGGGATTTTTCTCAAAATCTTCGTGTCGCATCCCTGGAAGATACTAAACTTAAATACCAAGTTTGATATTTTACCCACTTTTCATTTTTGAACTATCTCGTTTACAGACACACGGACACACACACATCAGACAGACACACACACGCACACACACCAACACACACACACACACGTAGCTTTTTCTGTAAATGCTTTTTCTGGATACAGGGGACCCTAAAACATATATTTCCGGTGAAATCCCGGTATCGAATTTTTAGGTGGAGTGCTGTACTTCTCTATACACTATGTACATAGTACGTGTAGAGAAAGTAAAAAGCAGCCTATATGAACTAATATTTGATATAATGAAACCGGAGTACCATCAGAGGATTTCAAATAGTGTAAAATGATACCAGTACCCAAATAAAAAAAATCTGATGTGCTCCATTCACATGACTTTCTCTGTATCTCTGTAACAAATTATTGTTAATAAGCTTATTCTTCTATTTACTCCATGCTAATCGAGAATAAATTAGCAGAAATAGTCTTATTACGTGCTTCCTTGTAAGTAGAAGCGAAATAAGGGAGTAACATAGATTAAAGTGATAGTTAAAAGCTGGTTGGTATGTGACTGAAGTTCCTTTGTTTGTATGGACAGGAGTTGACAATTTTCAGTTTGAGAAAAGTATAAGCTTTTCAAAGCTGAAACCAAAATAAGAAATATCTAAAAAAAAACGATCAACTCCACAAAAAATATGTATATAACATAAATTGTGTGTTTTAACGTGCTCTACATTTTTTGTGTGGTAAGCTTTTATCCACCTCTTGCGGTTTAGCAGTTATACACATTTCTGTAAAATTCATCCAGAATAAAGTAGTCTTCAGAGGCTATTGCCAGAAAATTCAAGATATACATTTTATTTGTCAGGTAAATGTCTTTAATATACGATATTTTAATCAAAATCGTTAGAGCCACTTTTAAGAAAATAAAACATTTCGAAAAAAGTTCTATGCAAAGGGTAGTTTGGGATCGGGGACTTTTCTCAAAATCTTCATGTCGCATCCCTGGAAGATACTATACTTAAATACCAAGTTTGGTATTTCACCGACTTTTCGGTTTTGAGTTATCCTGTTCACAGACACACGGACATACACACCACACGCAATACCCTCTCTATACACTGTGTACATAGTACATATAGAGAAAGTAAAAAAAAAACCATGAAATATGTGAACACTATCGTACTTGAAATAAATGCACCTTAAATATAAATTAAAATTATATACAGTGGAATAGAAGAAGTCGAAGAATATTTAACTTGGTTTCAGGAAGAATAGAATATTCGCAATGAGGCTAATAAAAGAATAAAGGTAAACAAAACTGCATATATCGCATTTGTAGAGGTGGGAAAAACCTTTGATCATATGAGTTGGTAAAGAATGCCTGAAATACATGTAGAATTAGGAATCAAATCTAGAGATATGAAAATAATATGGAATTTATTTAGGAATGAAAAAGTAAATATATTTGATACTGTAAACTGCACCACTCTGTTAAACATTAGAATCATGTAGCTGGTATAACAGGACTTCCTCTAAAGTAGTTCCAAAGATATCTTAGCAACAGAAAACATTTTATAAACATAAATAACAATTTTAACTCCTCATTAACGATCGTATGCTGTGTCCCGCAAGATTACGTCTTACGCCCAATATTATTTTAATGACATAGGCTGCTTAAAGTTAAAAGGGAAAACAAATAGATTTTCTGACATACGTTTGAACATTATTTAGAGAAAGTGCTCCTATTTGACGGACAACAAGGCATAAGCATTTTATATAACATTCAATTACAATAGGTTGACCTTAATAATGTCGAAAACTAAATCTAGACTTTTCCATAAAAATCTTATATACCATCTTCAGTTAATAATTCATCTCGGATGATTTTAGGCCGTGCTATTTTAGGAAAGAGTAAGATTAATTGGTATGAGCTGTAATTTCTGGACTGAAATATAAAGGACTAAGTGAAAACAATTTTCGTAGCATCTACCATGCTTTAATTCAATCTCACGTTGACTACTTAATATTCTACTTACGTTTTACTTCATGATCTTTATATACTCCAAAATCGTGCCGGTAAGTATGAATAATTTACCCTATAGACTTGCACAAAATACTAAATCATTCGACTAGCATATTATTTTAAAATAACCAATAAACTTTGACAGTATACCGCATAAAATATAGTAATCTTTTAAAGACTGCTTAACATTTCAAAGCTCTAAGTATATATATATATATATATATATATATATATATATATATATATATAATACAAGAAGCCATAAAAACCTAGTGAAACAAATCATTGTGCATATCTCTACTTATGACCTAAATAGAGTAACTTCACATGGCTATACCAAGTATTACCTATATAATAAAAACATTAAACACATATAAAGGGTTTTAAAAGATAAATAATTGAAGTCCCAATAGAGGAATATCTTAATACCTGACATATGTAGCACTCTTATCAAGTATTAATTTTGTCAATCCAAAATCCCTTATTTCGCTTCTACTTACAAGGAAGCACGTAATAAGACTATTCCTGCTAATTTATTCTCGATTAGCATGGAGTAAATAGAAGAATAAGCTTATTAACAATAATTTGTTACAGAGATACAGAGAAAGTAAAAAGCAGCCTATATGAACTAATATTTGATATAATGAAACCGGAGTACCATCAGAGGATTTCAAATAGTGTAAAATGATACCAGTACCCAAATAAAAAATTTGATGTGCTCCATTCACATGACATATTACTAAATTTATGTTTGAAATTGTTACTTTGTGCTCTGAATTCGCTCTGTATGCTCTATAATCTTTTACAAGAATAGTTTATGTAAAAGTGGATAGAAAAGATAATATGAATATAATACATAATATTTTTCTAAATGTTGATGCAATATAAAATTAAAACTATTTAATTGTCTGTACCAGAGATATAGAGAGAATAGATAGGAAATGCCCCCCCCCCCCCATCCTTATGCATTGTGGTTGGTGAAGCACGCTTTTGCCAAGCCGTCATATTTAGAACTACACTTTTAAGTTGAGTAAGCCTTTGTGGGTTAAAGGTGTACCCAAAAATATGATGTTGTGGTGTTAAATGCTCAATTAAGCAGTGAATTTAGACTAAATTTTAAACCAGTATAGTGATCAATACGTGTTTGGAGTTTGGTTGTAGTTTCTCGAATAGCAGAAGCAAAAACAAGTAAAGGAAAATGTATTTCAACACATGGGCTAGGACACTTATTTAGCTGGCTTTGTGGTGCTAAATGTTCGATTAAGCAGTAAATTTATAGCGTAAGATTTAAAGCAGTATAATGGTCAATACGTATGTGGTGTTTGGTCGTAGTTTCTCGAATAGCAGAAGCGTAAACAAGGAAAGGGAAATATGTTTCAATACATAGCTTAATGTAATTATTTAAGTGATTTTTCGGTGATATACTTAGTGAAATATGTTATACATTATCAACCGAATGATTCTGTATTGTTAGTTAGAGTTCAGATTTCCAACTCGGAAAGACCATTGAGAAGCAGCCAAAATTGGCAATGTACTCCGGTTTATAAGAAATCTGTTGCTAATTCGCCCATTTAGCAGCAATCGCGAGAAATAATTACTATCAAATTATGTGCTTATGATGCCAGAACTGTGAGAATAGGATGCGTGTTCCTCGGGCTTAGAATGCAATACATGCAGTCCACAGGGAAAGTAATTATTGTCTTTATGATAGACTCTGATACTTGTCACCCTTTTTACTTTCTCTACACGTACTATGTACATAGTGTATAGAGAAGGTATTGCATTGCACCCAAAAATTCGATACCGAGATTTCACCGAAAATACATGTTTTGGGTCCCCCTGAATCCAAAAAAGAATTTTTGGAAAAAGGTCCGTGTGTGTATTTGTGTGTGTGTGTGTCTGTGGACAACATAGGTCAAAAACGAAAAGACCGTTGAATACCAAACTTGGTATTTAAATTTAGTATCTTCCAAGGATGCGACACGAAGATTTGCAAGAAAATCCCCCCAACGCCAACTACCGTTTACATGGAACCTTTTTTGAACATTTTGATTTTCTTAAAAATGGCTATAATGATTTTGATTAAAATATCTATGTTAAATATATTCACCTGACAAATAAAATGTATATCTTGAAATTTCTGGGAATAGCCTCTGAAGACTACTTTTTCTGGATGAATTTCACGAAATTTTGCATAAGTGCTAAACCGTAAGAGATGGTCAAACACTTAACACAAAAAAAATGTATAGCACATTAAAACACACAATTTATGTTATATATATATATATATATATATATTTTTTTTTTCGTGGAGTTGATCGTTTTTGACATATTCCTTGTTTTAGGTTTCAGCTATGAAAAACTTACACTTTTCTCATACAGGAATTTGTCAACTCCTGTCCATACAAATAAAAGAACTTCAGTCACATTGCAACCAGCTTCTGATTATTAGTTTATCCTATAGTACTCCCTTATTTCCCTTCTGCTTACAAGGAAGCAAGTATAAGACCATTTGTGCTAATTTTTTTCTCGATTAGCATGAAGTAAGTAGAAGCATAAGTTTTTTAACAATAATTTGTTGCAGAGAGGTAAAGAAAGTCATGTGAATGGAACACATCAGATTTTTTTTTGTGTGAAAATTGTGTGCTTTAGCGAGATCTCCATTTTTTTTTTGTAGTAAGCCTTTGTCTGTCTCTTAGGTTTACAACTTATGCAAAATTCACCCAGAATGAAGAACTCTTCAGATGCTATTCCCAGAAAAGTCAAAATATACATTGTATTGTCATGTAAATATCTTTAATACACGGTATTTTAATCAAAATCGTTAGAGCCAGTTTTGAGAAAATAAAACAATTCGAAAAATTGTCGTGAAAAGGGTAGTTTTGGGGGGGGGGATTTTTCTCAAAATCTTCATGTCGCATCCTTGGAAGATACTAAATTTAAATTCTCAGTTTGGTATTTTACCGACTTTGCGTGTTCGTAGACACACGGGCACACATACACACACAAACACTTTTTTCTAAAATCTGTTGTGTTCCATTCACATGACTTTCTCTACATCTCTGCATTAAATTATTGTTAAAAAGCTTATACTTCCATTTACTTTATGTTAATCGAGAAAAGATTAGCAGATAATGGTCTTATTACTTGCTTCCCTGTAAGTAGAAGTGAAATAAGAGCCTACCATAGGTTAAAGTGATTCCTGAATGAGAAGAGTACAATTTTTTCAAAGCTGAAACCAATGACAAGGAATATCTAAAAAATGATCAACTCCACGAAAAAAATTATATAACATAAATTGTGTGTTTTAATGTGCTCTACATTTTTGTGTGGTAAGTTTTTGTCCATCTCTTACGGTTTACTAGTAATGCAAAATTTCGTAAAATTCATTTAGAATAAAGTAGTCTTCAGAGGCTATTCCCAGAAAATTCAAGATATACTTATTATTTACAAGGTAAATATCTTTAATATACGATATTTTAATCCAAATCGTTAGAGCCATTTTTAAGAAAATCATAATTTTCGAAAAAAGTTTCATGTAATGGATAGTTGGTGTCGCATCCTTGGATACCAGGTTTGGTATTCAACAATCTTTTAGTTTTTGAGCTATTATGTCCACAGACACATACAGAGACACACACGCACACACATGCGGACCTTTTTTCTAAAAATGCTTTTAAATACAGAGGAGCTTAAAACGTGAAATCTCTGTATTGAGTTTTTGGGTGGAGTTCAATTTCTTATCTACCTAGTACGATGTATTAGGTAGAGAAGATAATAAGGAAGTTAGAGAGTATGAATATCAGAATGGAGATTCACTACGAGCCAATCCAAGGATTTAAGACTAAAGAAGAAGCCAATAAAAGTTAAAGTTGTAAGGATAGTTTATATAAAAGTGGGTTGAGAAGGTAATATGAATCTAATACATCAGGTTTATCTAAACGTTCATGCAATATAAAGTAAAGAATATTTAATTGCCTGTACTTACATGCTTTAGAACTTTTCGTTTCACATAAATGGATGCAGATAGTCCAACCTAGTCTTTTCTGTCAAGTGCAGCCTCATAAGCGTTTCTGTTGTAAGTTATCTAATTAGATGAGTATGAAAATATGTATCAAGTTTCACGCAGTCTTCACTTTTCTGAGCTTCATGCATACAACCTAACCGTTTGAAAACGACTGAGGCTTGGATGGATTATTTTGTTGATAAATACTTCTCTTTTCTACTTTATCCTTGAAGATAGACATAGAGGACAGAGGCAAGGTAATCAGTCTATCCATTACCCAATGCTTGGGGAATGGGGTCAACTTGATGAGTAGCTTATTAATAGTCTCACTTTCAGAAATAAGCATGTAGATAAGTGAGCAACGCGACTGGATTCCGCGAAGTGTCATTTAAAGTAAAAGTGACGAAGATTAACAACTTGCAGTGTAGGCTGTAGTTTGATCTCGGAAGATCATGGTTTCAAATCCCGTGTAACTGTCAAACTGTCAAACTACCGAGCAAGATGGTAACGTGTGAGGGTCGCATTCGTCCTGTGGACCTCCCACTGACCTTACTGTTTCGTTGTTTTCCCTGGCCGGTAGGCAAATGCAGGAAAGGTTTTTATCTACCACGACTTCCTTTCCAACATTTTTCTTTTATTCCGTTTTCACTTCACCTCTCAGGCATGTCTCTAGGTTTCATGGCATATGGCGGTGCCAGGCAGATGATACAGATGCTAGCTTGGTGAACGGATGGTTCGTCGTCCTTTCTGGGCATTTCCAGCCTCGAATTGTTAAGGAGTTTCTCGCGACCCTCTGACCTGCTTGCGGCCCAAAGCCTTTGTGGTTATTTCACTTCATCTCTCTCCCCTGAGGTTTGGTAGCCACAATATATTTATGAAGGTCGCAGTGTGTGACTAATGCTCTACATCTGCGGGAGGAACAGCCACCATGGAGGGTCTCTAACATATTCCAAAGTTCTTCATCCCGATGTGAGGAGCACTAGAAGCCCGCGCCTCAGGTCTGACCAAACTCCCTGGATCTACAAACGACTTCCAACGCCATCCCGTCGCCGAGAGCAGTATTTTCAGAGTCCAGTCACCACCTGGAAGGGCGCCACCACTGCAGATCTCGCGGACACTTACACCCGTGAAATATACCATTTGGATGAACTGGAGATGAAATGAAGGTACAGAAAATTCGGGGGAATGAAGAAACCTCCGCAGCATTTGCCTGGTGGCCCGGGAAAACCCCGAGAAATCCCAAGGGCCAGAGAGGTCGGCTGCGAGAATCGATCCCACGACCTGGCCCGGTAATGTGTATTATGTTCTCGGCTTGAAAATTTGATGTTGTAAAAGGATTTTGCACCAGTTAGTGTGCTGCAGGGAAGCTTTCCATTCAGGTCTGAAGACTTCTAGTCCTTTATATTTTATGGGAGGGTAAAGCATGTTATCTGGTGTGTCTGTTGGAAGTTCCAGGGTTCCTTTGAGAGTACTTTTGATAAGCTTGTGGTAGTCATTGCAATTTGGGGGGGGGGGTGTTTAAATTTTAGTTGTCTGGTAAAAAGAGACTAAAGACGTATATAATGTAGCTGTATTTAAAACAAGAAATTTCTATTCAGCTTTAAGTAGTAGCAAAGATGTTAAAATATTAGGTATTTCCTTGTCAATGTGAATATCAAAGCTCATTAAATCTGAGAAGTTAACTCTAAGGTATTTAATTAAGCGATTACTTTTAATAGTCCTAATTTTGCAGCCATCTTTGACGAGAAGCATTTCTGCTGTAAGCCTACTTTGCTTAAATACTTGTAGATTTATTTACATTCCTTTCTAGGCCGATCTCTTTGAATCGCTGCATGGGGATGCGTATTAATTCGATGGCGGCTACTTGATCTTCCCGATTTTCAACATTTTCAACAAAATATAACCGGTGAAATATCTTACTTTATATACTTGAATCAACTATCACAGAATAGTTCTGTTCTGGTTAGAAGGATAGGGAACAAACATTAACTTTAAACTCTATGGGCCCCCAGGTTTATTTGAGCACCTTTTCACCATGTTTGTACATCGTCTCATATGACCTACTAGTTTAAAGGATGATACACTATAAACAAAAGCATTAACTTTTATATTACAAAACATACTTATGGTTTAATATTTAATCCCAGAAAAGAATTTATTACCGGTTACAAAACAATTAAGACTGCCTCTGCGATCGAGTGGTTAGGTTCTGTCTTCTCACCCAGAGGTCTCGGGTTCGGTTCCGGGCTGGGGAGGGGATTTATTTTTAACTAGAATCATACCCTATCCCCCACAGAGTCTAGAAGTATGCCCTTGAGAGTGAATATATGTGTATGTTTGTTTAATAATATAAAACTAAGAAAATCATCATTAATAAATGCGACAGTTCAGCGATAAATCACCTATAATTGTTTCTAAAGCAAAGGCCATGATATGACTATAGAAATTAAAAGGGTTATATAAAAAAAATCAGATATGTCCCACTCAGATGGCTTTCTCTACAACTCGGTAACAAATTATTGTTAACAAGCTTATTCTTATATAAGATAAATTATTATCCGGGCTTGTAGGCCGTGGTCTACTGGGCTCCTCCTTCATCTTCCTAGACGTTTCGTCTACGGCTGCGGCAGACATCTTGAGTGGTAGACGAAACGTCTGGGAAAATGAAGAAGGAGCCCAGTAGACCACGGCCTACAAGCCCGGATAATAATTTTTCTTATCTGACACCGGCGGTGAAATCCTACAAATTTCAAGCTTATTCTTCTATCTCTTCATGCTTCCTTGTAAGTAATGGGGAAATAAGGAAATGCACTAGGCTAAAGCAATAATCAAATCTTTTAAAAGCTGGTTGCCATGTGGCTGAAATCCTTTTCTTTACATTGCCAGGAGTTGATGAATTCCCGCATGTGAAAAGTTCAAGTATTTTAAACTGAAACCAATAAGAAGGGATATCCAAAAGTGGTCAACTCCACGAAAAAAATGTATATGATATAAATTGTGTGTTTTCAGAGATTTACATATTTTGTGTAGTAAGTATTGTCTATCTCTTATGGCTTACCAGGAAAATGCATCCAGATTAAAGAGGTCATCAGAGGCTATTCCCAGAAAATTCAGGATATAAATTCTGTTTGACATGTGAGCCATGCTTTTTTTTTTTTTTTTTTTTTTTTTTTTTTTTTTTTTTTAATAAAAACAGTACCGGAGTCTGATCAGGACTCCGGCGCTGTATCCCCGTTTACCTTTCCCCCCTAAGTTTACTGTATGATTACTGGTTTTACTGTTCCTATTACACAAACACATACACATTGCACAAACATATAACACCCATGCCCATGGCGGGACTCGAACCCGCGATCCCGCTTGAGAAAATAAACATTTTCGAAGTTTTTTCCATGTAAAGGCGTAGATTGAGGTAGGAGAATTTTCCTTAAAATCTTTGTTTCATCCTTGGAAGCTACTAAACTTAAATAACAAGTTTGGTATTTTACCACCTTTTCGTTTTTTAGATGGACATTTCTAAAAATGTGTTGTTTTTATATTTAGGAGACCCTCAAACGTATGCTTCCGGTGAAATTTCGGTATCGAATTTTTGGATGGACTGCAATATTTTCTCTACCTACGTCCCAAGTATATGTAGAGGAATAAAAACGCACATTTATATAAGTGTGTTTCACAATGAGGGAGGAAAGAACCTCCTCAGTTAACTTAACTTGGGCTGAACAACACTTTATGTCCTTTTCGAATAAAAACGAATGACAAACTTTAAAAAAAAAATCTGATGCGTTCCATTCGATTTTTATGAAATTAAAGATATAAACTAGGATTAGATACCCTATTATTTTTATTGTAAAATTTTATACATGACTTTCTCTACATCTCTGCAGAAAAGTATTGTTACTTCAGCTAATTGAAAAAAACATTAGCAATAATTGTCTTATTACCTGCTTCCCTGTAAGTAGAAGCGAAATAAGGGAGTACCATACGTTACAGTGATAGTCAAAAGCTGGTTAATATGTGACTGATGTTTCTTTGTTTGCATCGACAGGAGTTGACAAATTTCTGTATGAGAAAAGTATACGTTTTTCAAAGCTGAAACTAAAAACAAGGAATATCTTAAAAACGATCAACTCCACGAAAAAATGTTTATAACATAAAGTGTGTGTTTTAAAATGCTCTACATTTTCTGTATGGTAAGTTTTTTTTATATCTCTTACAGTTTAGCTGTTATGCAAAAATCCGTTAAACTCATCCAGAATAAGGTAGTCTTCAGAGTCTATTCCCAGAAAATTCAAGATATACATTTTATTTGTCAAGTAATTATCTTAAATATACGAGATTTTAATCAAAATCGTTAGAGCCATTTTTATGAAAATTAAAATTTTCGAAATTTTTTCCATGTAAAGGGTAGTTTGGGGTGAGGGAATTTTCTTGAAAATCTTCGTGTCGCATCCTTGGAAGATACTAAACTTAAATACCAAGTTAAGTTTTTAACAGTCTTTTTATTTTTGAGATATGCTGTCCACAGACACACATACACACACACACATACAGACAGACACACACGGACATTTTTCTAAAAATGCTTTTTGGATTCAGGGGGTCTCAAAGCATATATTTCCGGTGAAATCTCGGTATCGAATTTTTGGGTGCAATACAATACCTTCTCTATACACTATGTGCATAGTACGTATAAAGAAAGTAAATAGTTGGGTTAATTTCTAAAATTGCTAAGGAGTCAATATATCTTGGGAACCGCCTAAACCATTACAGTACCGAGAAATTAATGACTTGGTGGTTTTCTCAAAATTCAGAATAAATTACGCAAATGCGTGTTTGGATTAGGAAAGCAGGCATCATACCTCAGAAGTTGAAAAGGGTAGATCCTTGGTTTCAGTCCTTACCAAGGTCGTTTTTAATGCGATTGCCTTTTCCACACTTTTTATAAACAAGCCTACTATGGAAGCAACTAGAGCAACGCTAAATCTGGAGTAGTCAACCTTGACCCCTTAAGATATTTTGAATGGTCCACCTAGCCCTGACACTCTTAAACGAACAGCCAATGTCAAGGCGAGCGCTTTTATTTGACCTTCAAAACAAATCGGGCTAGTCGCACTAATGGTTTGGCTCAAGATCGTAAAGTAAACAGTGAATATACTGAAGGACATGCTGGTGCACAACTCTTCATGAAACCTGCAAAGTATTTCTTTCCTTTTTTTTTTTTACTTTCTCTACACATACTGTTACGTGAACGTATTGTATTGCACCCAAAAATTTTGATACCGAGATTTCACCGGAAATACATATTTTGGGTCCTACTGAATTAAAAAAAAAAAATTTAGAAAAGGGTCCGTGTGTGTGCGTGTGTGTCTGTATGTGTCTATGGACAGCATAGCTCAAAAATGAAAAGACAATTAAATACCAAACTTGGTATTTAAGTTTTATATCTTCCAAGGATGCGACACGAAGATTTTCAATAAACTCCCCACACACCCAATTACCCTTTATATGGAACTTTCTTCGAAAATATGGATTGACTAATGATTTTGATTAAAATATCGTATATTAAAGATGTTTACCTGAAAAATAAAATGTACTATATTTTGAATTTCTGGGAATAGCCTCTGAAGACTATTTTATTCTGAATGAATTCTACGTTGCATAACTGTTAAACCGTAAGAGATAGACAAAAGCTAACTTAACAGAAAATGTAGATCTCGTTGAAATACAATTTATGTTATACATATTTTTTTTTCGTGGAGTTGATCGTTTTTGAGATATTCCTTGTTATTGGTTTCAGCTTTAAAATGCTTATACTTTTCTCATACGCGAATTGGTCTACTCCTGTTCACACAAACAAAGGTACTTCATTCACATAGCAACCAGCTTTTAAAAGATTTGACTCCTGATTTAGCCTATGGTATTCCCTTATTTCCCTTCTACTTACAAGGAAACAGGCAGTATTGCCCTTTCTGCTAATTTTTTCTCGATTAGCATTAAGTAAATAGAAGAATAACCTTATTTTTAACAATAATAGATTGCAGGGAAGTAGAGAAGGTCATGTGAATGGAACACAGACTTTTTTATTTCTTTAATTTCCTTTTTTTCTTCTTGTTTTCTTTCTTTCCTTTTCTTTTTCCATTGTGTTTAATTAAACCTTGCCGGTAATAGTTACTTAGAGGAATAGTTACTAAAGCAAATTTTGAAACCGCTGTCTAGAATATTTTATCTACATGGTTAACTATAAAGCCTGGGACACCATGCAAACTTCGTGGGTTCAAACCCGCAGGAGGACGATGGATTTTTCGGGTGTAAAAATCCTTAGCATGGCTTCCTTCGGAAGGGACGTAAAGCCATTGGTCCCGTGTCGTAAATTTACAACACGTAAAAGAACCTCAAGCTTGATAAAAGAGGCCTCTGAGCAAAATTAAGCTGTCTTTCACGCCCAGTATAGAATGAGACGCTGAGAGTCGCAGCAGTTAAAGAGCGTCTATAAATAAAGCTCCATTTCTTTTCTTTCTTTTTTTCCCTGGGACTTATAGAGTTTAAAAGTTGCCATTGAGGTATGAAATCTCAATATAATTTGAGATCTCCTTGTGGTTTATCGAGAAAAATGCGAGTCAGTTGGAGAATTTAGTGGCGTGCCGACATGTTTCCATTGTAGTTCAATGATCAGAATAGCTGGATGGAAATAAGGAAATCCTTGGTTCATATACCGGCTATGCATTTGTTGCATTTTTCAGTCTGACTCTACCTCTCCAAGTTCTATCCTACACACAGCTGTTGTGAATAAAAATCATATTTTACTGTATGTTGTATATTTAGTATACTTATCTATTGCAAAAAAGATATGTTTGGAGAAAGAGTAATGTGGCTTTTGGAAAAAAACATGACAAAGTAAGTCAACACACATTGTTATTCAATTCTGCAATTTTGACTGCTAGTTTCATATGTGCATTTAAATTAAAATGAGCGTAGGTGATTTCCACGGTTCATCAGGAAAAATTTTAAACGCAGTTTAAGATGCAACTATTAATATACGCACTTCCAGAAAAGTCAAGGAAAGTTTATTTATGTAGTTATACAGAATTCCTTGTTAACATATTTTTACGAGCAGTCGAAAAGTATTAAAGCTTCAAGTATTTGAAGTGAATATTCCATGGTGAGTCCAACTGTTTTGATTAATGATAATATTTGTTTTATATATATTATTATCAAGAAAAATAAGTTATAGATGTACATCATTAAAGTGTATTTTACGTTTTCTTGAACCTGAATTTTATGTTTTGATAGTGTATTTTATGTTTTTAGAATATGAAATATAGGTTTTGTTGCTTAGTAAAGCATCACTGATTGTTATAATAGCAGATAAAAATAATTTAAATACAGATTATTTCTATATACTACTGCGTTTGAGATGCTTACGTTTTACGCATTGCTTTAATGATTAAATGGTTTTGTGATGCAAGTCGGGTGATTGATTTGAAAACAAACAGGAGCTAATTCATGACGATAGTTTTAACAATACTTTTTCTTTTGAGCTACACCTAAGCAAAAAATATGAGAAACGTTCTTGTTATGACCAGACAACCGAAAAGAATATTTTAAATAAGTATTATTTTTAAAATGTAATTCATTATACTTCAATTCATTGTTAATTATACGAATCGATGAAATAAGACTGCGGATGTGCAATAAATCAACAAGGTCACATAAAATATACAATAGAATATTATTAACATTTAATGCTTTAATAATTGAAATGAAACATGATCTTGTAAACTAATATCTTGTCTTTTTAAAACTTATCTTTAGTTTGATTTATTATTTTAATTATTCTACTGCAGGTCTGTGTTACCTATCACGTTATCATGCTCATACTTACGGAACATTAATTTGGAATAGCACGTAAAATCTGATGTGTTTCATTCACTTGTAATATAAACAAACTTATTACAAAACGTTATTCTTCTATCAACACCATACTAATCGAGATAAACATCAGCAGAGTTATCTTATTTCCTTATAATTAGAAGGAAACTATGGGAATACACTATCCTAAAGCGAGTCAAATGCTCTAAAAGCTGTCGCTATGCGAAAGGAATTGCTATTCGCTTCTTTGCATGGCCAGGAGTAACACAATCCTGTTTGAAAAAATCTGATATGTATGACTTTTTTCCATTTATTTTATGCTATTCAAGATAAACATTAGCAGAAATCGTTAGAGCCATTTTTGAGCAAATAAAAATTTTTGAAATCTTTTTCATATAATGGGTAGTTTGAGTGGGGGGATTTTCTTGATACACACACGCAAACACAGATACATACGTTCCTTTTTCTAAACATTCTTTTTTTAGATTCAGGGGTTCCAAAACATGTATTTCCGGTGATATATCGGTATAACATTGTTGGGTGCAAAACAATACCTTCTCTATAAACTATGTACATAGTACGTGTAGAGAAATTAAAAATGATTGAAAGTTACAAAAAATAACAAGGAATATATCGAAAATGGCTAGCTACACAAAAAATATGTAAAGGACATCAATTAGGTGTTTTAATGAGATTTACGCAACGCCTTTGTGTAGTAAGTTTTTGTCCATCTGTTACGGTTTACGAGTTACGCAAAAGTCATTCAGAATAAAGAGGTCTTCTGAGGTTATTTCCATGAAATTCAGTATGTAGATTTTATTTGTCATGTAAATATCTTTAACATAAGGTATTTTAATCAAAATCATTAGAGCAATTTTTGAGAAAATCAACATTTTCGAAAATTTTTCCATGTAGAGGAGGAGAGATTTTCTTGAAAATTTTTTGTTGTGCCACACACACACACACACTGATACTTTTCTGAAAATGCATATTTTTAGATTCATAGGGTCTCAAAACATATGTTTCCGATGAAATCTCTGTATCGAATTTTTGTGTGGAATACAATACCTTCTCTACCTACTATATAATTGTACATACGTGCAATTAACTTTAAACTCAGAAACATGAAAATCAATATATTTATATTCAAATGAAGTTTAAAACTGCAAATTTTTAAGACACATTTTAGAATACCTACATTTTTAGCCGATGATCGAAAAAACAGTTATAAAGAAAGTAAAACAATCTGAAGTATAACATTCATATGCCTTTCGTTACTCTCTCTGGTACACACTTTTTACATACGCTTATTCTTCTATTTACTTCAGGCAAATACAGATGTAATCATTTGGAAAAATTGCCTTATTGTATATTTCTTTTATGGTACAAGCGAATTAGGGGAATACAGTAGTATTTAAGCGATGGTAGCATCTTTTAAAAGGGGCCGCTATGTGATACTTTTGCATGTATTTGGAAATTTAAATAATAACAAGGAACATCTTGAAAATGGTTAACTTCACAAAAAATATATGATATAAATGACGTACTTTAACGATATCTTGTACATCTTGTTATGTAGTAAAATTTAACATATCTTAAGTTCAACAGTTATACACAAGATGATCAGAATGGAAAGGAATTCAGAGGCTATATCCAGAAACTTTAAAATGTACATTTAATTTGTGATTAAAATATCTTAAATGTATAGTATTTTAATTGAAATCGTTAGATCCGTTTTTGAGAAACTTAAAATTATCCAAAATGTTCCATATAAAGGTTAGTTTGAGGTTGTTAAACTTACATATGAAGTTTGATATTTAAACGAATTTACGTTAATGAATTATTTTGTTCCTAGAACACTCATTTACTCATACACTCACGCACACATGCGCTACGGATATTTTTCAAAAAATCCTTTTGGGGGCGGGGGAGTTCCGAGAGCCTCAAACCATATTTCCAGTGTAATCTTACATCGAATGTTTGGGAGTACAATACATTCCCTATTTAGACTTTTCACAAAATTCAGAAAAGGTACAAACCAAATGCCATGATTGTAATATCCATAATTGTAAACTTTCAACAGACCCCATGTTATGCGGCTGTATATGTTACACTGGTATGGGATCTGCAGTCAATTTGTATGGCCAGGAAAGAATAGCAACTTTTATCACTTCATTCAAGCGGTATATCTTTTGAACTATTTCTAAATTTTTTAGCAACTATGCTATACGTCACGTAGTACATTAAAGATTGTATGAGGAGGACGAATCTTCATTTTGCATCCATGTAAGATGTTAGAGATTTTGTACTTATCTAACTTTTAAATTTTTTAGTTATACTATTCATAACATAGCGCGCTCGCCGAGAAGACTTTGTAAAATAAACGAGAAAGATACCAACATAATAGGATTTTGTACTGAAACTAGCCTCATTCAGAACATACAGGCGTATGCAAGTATGAAACATTCAGAACTATTCCACAGCAATTTCACCAGTAATTTTCCATTCATGGCATAATAAATCCAATGTACATTCCACTAGTATTAATATAACTGCAAGGAAAATCTACGGAAATATACGTACACCACGGCACTGAAATACTTTCTTGAAGTGGGAACTAGGAGTATAAGCCTGAGTTTAAAATGTTCGTATTGGTTTTGAAGGATACCGTGATACTAATAAAAGACTGAGAACAGGTTAACTTACCATTTTGTCACTTCCGCAGATAGTCACTTCAGATCTGCTCCTTTTCGCCATGTTCTCTAATTGTAATAAATATTTTCTCCAGGCAGTTTTGCTATATTCTTCTAACTCTTAATAGTTATTAATGATACATGTGAAAAAATCTGATCACATGACTTTCTCTACGTCTCTCTAAAAATTATCTTAAAACGCTTATTCTTATATTTCATGCTAATCGATGAAAAAAATTGCAAAAATGGTCTTATTACTTGCTTTCTTGTAAGTAGAAGGGAAATAAGGGAGTACACTAGGCTATAGCGATAGTCAAATGTTTTAAAATCTGGTTGCCATGGGTCGAAATCCATTTCTTTACATTTCCAGGAGTTGACAAATTCCCGTACGAGATAAGTTTTAAGTATTTTAAAACAGAATCTCAAATGTGGCCAAGTCAAAAAATGTATATGATGTAAATTGTGTGTTTAAGTGAGATCTACATTTCTTGTGTTGTAAGTTTCTATCTATCTCTTACGATTTATTAGATATGCAACATTCAGCCAGAATGAAGAACTCTTCAGAGGCTATTCCCAGAAAATTCAATACATACATTTTATTTGTCATGTGCATATTTTTAAGATACGGCAATTTAATCAAAATCGTTATCGCAATTTTTGAAAAAATCAAAGTTTTCGAACAATTTTCCATTTAAAGGCTAGTTTTAGTGGGTTTTTTTTCAAGATCTTCTTGTAAGATACTTAGCTTCAATACCAAATTTGGTATTTTACCGACTTTTCGTTTTTGAGCTATCGTGTTTAGACACACGGACACACACATACAGACATTTTTCTAAAAATGCTTTTTTTGGATACAGGGAACCCTAAAACTGTATTTGCCATGAAATCTTGGTATCGAATATTTGGGTGGAGTGCAATATCTTCTCTACCTATATACCAGTACTAATGTAGAGAAATTAAAAGAGAATTTTATTCTGTGAACAGGAATTATTGTGGAATGAGCATAGCGTGGGGAAGTATCCTGCGGACAGAATAAAATTGCTTTGAACACGTTTAGCATACACTGTTTTTAGACAGTGCTGAATATTTATAGATGTATTATACATTATAAATAATTCGTTTTACCTATTTCACGGCCTTGATCCTCAAAGTGCTGCGATGATCAGTTGTTGCGTTGCTTAGCATCAGTGTTGTCAACATGATGACAAAATCCTATTTAACGGAGGTAGTGAAAATGATAAAACAACGAAAATAATGTAATAACATTTTAATTTATTAATAGATTACAACTTTCAGTAACAACATTTTTGATTTATTAAGAGGATACAGGTTTCACTAAACTCGCCCAGCTTTTGACGAAACTGTAATGTTTATTGTATTACTGCAATTTGAAATAGTTATTCCTGGGAAAGAGGAAGTGGGAATTGAAGCATTGGATATGACTTCAAATCATCCACAATTTAATAGACTAATATAATAAGCATTCTACAAGTCAGATCCACGGCCTACTTGAATGTGACCATGACCAAATTGCTCAAGAAACCAAAGTTGGCTACTTTGGAGTGTTATCGTATTATAACACTAATTGCCAGAATTCTCCATTTTTAACATTACTGACATCTGCGACTTTTACTAGCAACTATCTAAAAAGTAATTATAGTACTCCCACTGCATTTCCAGGACATTATAGCAGAAAAATCCCACTTCATCTGGACTAAAGTAATTATTCAGGACACTAGAATTGACAACGTTGAAAGTGCAGTGCCGTCACATGGTGAGGACGCATGTATTTGTTCCTAACAGACAACTTCCACCCTTTGCTGTGCGCGTCAACCTAACGTTGCAAACCTTGTTTGATTTGCCATTCTTTTATTTAACATTGTGTTTTGCGTGTAGCAAACCTCTGAGCAACAGCAGTAAACTATATTTATTAAATACGTTTAGCGAAATCAAATTAGAGTGCCAATGTATATTTTGAAACGAATCAGAATAACTTCCTTTACTATGAAAAATCACAGCACTATTATTGTTAAAAGTGGCAATTCTGATGTGCACTTTTCTCGTTTTTTTTTTTTTTTTTCATTAAACGTCTGGGTCGGAGAAGGAGCGGCAGTACAATTAGTAATAGTTATTTACATTGAAGTCGTCCTCTGTGGTCTAGGGATAACATGCCTGGCTATGGTTCCCAAGGTTGCTGATTGAAATCCGGCGGAGGGCAATGATTTTTTTCGGGCGTGAAAATCCTTAATATGGCTTCCTTTGGAAGGGAAGTAAAGTTGTTGTTGGTGTAGATTTTCGGCACGTAAAACTAAAGAAGAAATTAGTATAACAAAACTTAAATTAAATTGCAAGAAGACCGTCATATACTTCAAGTCTGATAAAGAGGCCTCTGAGCAAAATTATTCGATCTTTCACGTCCAATATAGGATGCGACGCTGAGAGCCATACCAATTAAAAAGCTTCCTCTTCTGATAGTTCACAGAATAACATAATTCCACCTTTTCTAATCGCTCCTGCTGCTATGAGAATAATGTAGCTAATACTTTCAATAGACTACGGCATGGGAAGAATGGTGAGGAATAATTTTCGTTTTGCTGTTCACTGCCAACTCGAACACCTTTTTAAGATTCTCTAATATGTCATTAAACTAGAGGTATATCACTGTTAATGATGAAATTAACTTATATATTCAAGTGAAGAAGAAGTGTTGATCGTGCAAAAGCTGCAAGTGATTTAAATCCATTTACATATTTATTTTATGCAGTTTAAACAAAACTTTACAGGTTCTCTCATAACTGCCGATGAAAACTCTTTTCTTTTAAGGCCTTCTCTATCTTATTCATTTTACTTTTGGGATATTTTATTTCAATTAATACATTTTGCTTTACTGTATTCACATCAACCACAATAAGTGTTTCGTTTAAGGCGGCTGTGTGGATGGATTGCACCTTGCTACATACTGTATCACTATTACTATGCCTCATTATAGCTTTAACACTAGAATTGACTGTAGGTACATTTTCTTCTAATGGCCCTTCCTGAGCTACCATATCCTTTTTTAAATTCAATTCTCAAGGCCTGGAAGAGATAATAGTAATAAAAGTGCAGTAATTCCAACCGATCAATCAAATAAAGGTATTTAGGCTTGAGTTATATAAATTGGTTTTATGTTAATTATGGTAGTAATAAAGTTTACAGCTCCTATAATTCATGATATACCTGCAAGATGTAATGAAAAAATAGACAAATTGTATTTCGATATTGTTCTGGAATATCATATTTGTCTGCCCTAGAATTGGGTACTCTAAGGGTTTTAGCTTTGGTGCTAAACTTTTTGTGAACTGGAGGTTGAAGAGGGTTGAAGCTGTTGTAATTAGTTTAAGATTTGTGTTCCATTTTAGGTAACTTATGAAAAAAGAAGCACCGTAATGCAGAAAATGTTTATGGATATTACGACATACCTTAACTTGATTACATCTTCTATCAGGTTTTAATTGTCTCACCTTGATGAAAGACACACAAGAGAATGGAAATATAATTAAAATCCCTTGCGTTTAACTCATAACACTTTAATTAACTTTGATACTGCACGGAAACACTAAAGAGAACGCATATAAGAATAAATTGCGAGTTTTTTTTATGTAAAATCACATTCTTCCCTCTCCCAGCCCTACAGCAGGTGGAGGCTTGTGCCATTAGGCTTGTCATTGGCAGGCTCAACATGTTGCTGGTAGCGGTCACCTGATCATGGCTTCTATGAGGCCACGCCTTGCCCGAGGAGTTAGACCACTCGCCTCTCACCAAGGCGGCCTTGGTTTGACCCCAGGCGACCGCATGCAGGACTTTTATTGGACAAAGAGCCTCAGGGGCGAGTTTTTTCATCGGGTTCTTCGGTTTTGCCCGCCATCGCATTCCACTGGTGCTCCATCTTCATTACACGTATCACCAGTATTATCGCCTGTGGTGCCATAGCAGTAAGAGGGCATTAAGCACCACAAAAAAAAAAACCACTTCTATGAAGCAGAATAAGCTACCTTATTATACCTTTACATAATTGTAAACATCGAAAGAAATCTCAACGCGAAATATACATATTGGCATAGATGCTTATACCATCCCATAAGCGGTAATCAAGCCTCATCGCGCATAGACTAAGAAGGCCTACGTTTCATCCGGCCCCGGGAGCCGGAGAACATTCCGTTTCATATAGACCTCTCGGCGGACAACGAACTGGACTCTGACCAAGACCCTGTCCATATCAGATCTGGTCGTACCAGACAGGACGATTGAGATTGACTGGGATTCAGCCGTCCTTGAACTCAACCAAGCCTTTGACCTGTGACTTAATGTGGTACGCGCGCGCACCTACCGCATCTCGTCCGACAAATCTAACCCAAGAGCCATAACCAATGAACTCCGGCACCTGCTAAAAGCCAAGGGAACTGCCTGGAAGCTCTGGCAGCGCTTTCGCTACACTAGGATTGAAGTGGTGTAACCCCTGGAAAGGCACCTGCTTCGCGTGCACCGCAAAGCGGCATTAGAAATAAAAAGGGCAAATATTAACCTGGAAGAGAAACAACTCTGACGGATCACTCGGCCCCTCAGTCCAACAGCTCCAGAATCTTTTGTACGGCACTCAAGGAAAACTCTCCAAAAGAATGGATTTTGCGCACCATCCAGCGTCTCAATTTGAGCTCCGGGAGGACCCCCTAGACGAAGAATTTACTGAAATCTTAGAGGTGACAGTCGACTATCTTTATGATGACCCCTCAGGAGATGATCCACGTTCCGTTAGTCATCCCGAGAGAGGTAGCTTCCAAACTCTAAAGCCTGAACCCTCATGAAGCTCCTGTATATGACGGCATCATGGCGCCCATGCTCCAGCACCTACCCCGAAAGGTCTACATCCACTTGACGAGAATCTATAATGCATGTCTGCATATTTATCACTTTCCAATGTGTTTGAAGGAGACGAGAATAGTCTGCATTTTGAAACCTGGCAAGGAGTTATTGGTCCATCAGTCTGCTCCCAATCGTTTCAAAAGTGTTTG
The DNA here is from genome assembly GCA_030762935.1 of Hymenopus coronatus. Classification (NCBI taxonomy): domain Eukaryota; kingdom Metazoa; phylum Arthropoda; class Insecta; order Mantodea; family Hymenopodidae; genus Hymenopus; species Hymenopus coronatus. Next base: position 96,355,574 of record CM060895.1, on the reverse strand, counting down.
AACGGTTGCTCCTTCCTGTCTTACCTCTTTCTTCGAGAAGAGGTTCCTCCTCCATCATCAGTTCCGTTTACGTCGTGGGCATTCCTGACAATGCAGTTATTGCGACTGGCTGAGAAGGCTGCCTTGGGCTTCCAGGAAAACTTCAAATCAGTCACATGGTGCTCTTGGACATGGCACCAAGGCTTTTTGTACAAGCTCGAGGAAGCAGAAATCCCTCCCCTACCTCACCTTGATTAGTGGCTTCCTTGGGGATCGCAATTTCTCGGTGCGGGTGGGTGGGAAGGTGTTCTCAATTACATCCATAGCGGCTGGAACCCGGGAGGGTAGTGTACTGTCTCTCTTCGCCGCGTACATTTCCGCTTTCACACGGAACCCAGCAGTGTTAGGGATCAATATACAGACGATACCCTTATAATGAATTAGAACAATTTGTCCGCTACTGCTTCCCTCCACTGGCAGGTCGGCCTGGGCCACGCCGCATTACGGCAGTTTTATCCCATCTTTCGCTCCACAATGCCTACCTCAAGCTATGGTTGTAAGTTCGATCATCCCTCTGATAGTGCATGTCTGTGAGATCTGTCTCATTCCACCATACGCAGGCTACAGGTCGTGCAGAGCAGGACACTAAGGATGATCTACGGCAAGGACCAGAACCTCCGTAACCAATTCAGTGTACCTCATGTTGTGGATACTGTGCTAGAATGAACTCGCACATGTGCACTAAACTTGCATCACACCCTAATCGGTTGGTAAATATATATATAATTTTCTCAACCGGGAAGTGCTCATTTGTTTCACATATCTTTTGCTTTACTCCTGGCCACGCAAAGAGAACCTAATTTTAATTGCATCACATAGCAACCAGAGAAACGAGCTTTTAAAATATTTGTCTAACGCTTTAGCCTAGTCCCTTCTACTTAGAAGAAAGCAAGTAATAATGTTTATCTCGAGCGTAATATAGATAAAAGAATAGTTGTTTTGCAGAACATATAAAGAAAGTCATGTGAATGGAACGCATCAGCCTATAATAATAATAACAAGAAGAAGAATATTATTATTATTATTATTATGTGAAATAATTACGTCAATGATGTTAGTCTTAAACTGTCATTGTAGGGATTTTTGATATACTTTGTTTGCTTTAAAGCCGATACTGCACATCAAATCATGTTAAAATCATTAAACCACTTACATCACTGTTTATGATTTTTTTACTTTCTCTGTCCGTACTATGTTCGCAGTGTATAGCGAAGGTATTGTATTCCAAAAAAAGTCTATGTCGAAATTTCGATGGAAATATACGTTTTGAGGTCCCCTGAATCCAAAAAACTAATTTTTAGAAAAAGGTTCACGCACATGTGTCCAGTTGTCCGTGTGCTTGTGAACAATATAACTCAAACGCGAAAAGATGGTAAAATATCAAATTTGGTATTTAAGTTTAATATCTTAAAAGCATGCCACACAAAGATTTTGAGAAAAATTCCCACACCCCAAGCTACCTCTTACATGGAAAAAGTTTCGAAATTTACTTTTTAAAAAATGACTCTAGCGATTTTGATTAAAATACTGTATATTAGAGATATTCACATGACAAATAAATTATGTATCTTTAATTTTCTGTGAATAGCCTCTGAAGACCTCTTTATTCTGGTTGAGTTTTGCTGAATTTCGCGTAACTGGCAAACCGCAAGAGATAGACAAAAACTTACTACACAAAATATGTAGATCTCGTTAAAACATATAATTTATGTGACATACGTTTTTCTTGTAGAGTTTACCGTTTTTAAGACATTCCTTGTTATTAGTTTTAAACTACCTAACTTTTCTCAAATCGGACCATATAAAGTGAACTGAACGCAATTGTATTACTTAGCGACCAACTTTTAAAAGATATGACTATCGCTGTAGCATAATGTATTCTCTTATTTCCCTTCTTCTTACAATGAAGCAAGTAATTAGATAAATTCTGTCAATGTTTATCTCAAAGAGTATGATGTAAAGATAAAGAATAACCTTTTATAAGAATAGTTTGTATTCGGAACAACTAGAGAAAGTGATGTGAATGAACACATCAGACTTTTTAAATTTAAATTTTAATTAAAGAAATATAAAGGGCATAAGGATTAAAGTTCGGAACTTGGGTGGGACCCGGTGTGCTCTGCAATCAACTGGGAGCTGTAGATATAAGTAAACAAAATAAGTAACACAATGTGCAGGTATAAGCCGACCAAGACGAGTGCAGTCCTACTCTGACAGCTGAGAGCAGGCCAAATAACTTGACGAGGCAATGTGACTTCACGCATACGTCATGAAATGTTTTACAGTCTGGTTTATTTCATTAGCACGCCGTGTAGTACAGTGACAGTGATGGAACGCAAAGCTTATAATTTATAATTTCTTAAGTTTTGTGACGAAGAGAAGGAAGCAGCTCAGAAAATACCTATCAAAAATGCTACTGAACTTGTCGCTTCTACCGGTCAAGATCAGAAAGGAGGGCCGGCTTGAAGAAGATGGGACGAGCAAAATTACACCACTTCACAAAATTGGTAAACCAAAATCGTCTTGGACGATATGGACGAGTGTGTCATTAGAAGATAATATCAGAAATATTAAGGTTAAAAAGAAATTCCTACACTGCGAAAATTGATTATTGAACTTTTGCAAGAAGGAGATTAACTTCTTTGGATGTTAAAAAAAAAAAGTCGCTTACATAGCGTTTACTGAGTGAACACTCTGACGTAGTGGCTCAAACAGCATAATTTTACAGAATGCTATTGGGCCAATAGCAGCAACTGACTGGAAAAACTCGGTTCAGAAGGTGACAAATACTCAAGAACCATGTTTAAATATAGATATACTAATGGAAGAAGAAACGGCAAGAATATTAATCAATCCAGGATTCAACAATCAGGAGAAGAAACGGTCATTTGATCAGAGACCGACACGGCAAGTGTGAGAGATGTTACTGAATAATACCAAGCACACGTGAAATCGAAAAGAGATGTACAAATTTATTGTATTTTAATAGATTTGAGAATATATTTAAGTGCTTATGATATGAATATATACACGATTTTAACACACAAGAGAAATGCCATCATGAACTATCGCTCGCGCTTTCCCACTGATAATCGGGGAAGCTATTATTTGTACAAGTGGCGCTCCCCGTACAGGACTGTACTCGCTATGGCCTGCTTATGTTCCTCTGTATTTTTAGGAGGTGTTTGTTGACATTGAACACTCAAGGCTAAAATTCCGAACCTCAGTAATGGACCTTTGCACCGAAGATATGAACGCATGCCACTGAGCGGACAAGATAACAACTCACGAGGTAATTTATTAAACCACGTTGCGACGTCGTAACTCCAGTATAAATTATGTTTTGCCGAAAACAAATAAGCTAAGTTTTGACGAAACGAGCCGCTTGAGGAAGAAAGTGATAATGAAGGGAAAACGGTGATTAGGTAGTGATTTACAACATACTTCAACAGGGTTTATCTTAATCGTATACAATAGTAGGTTGAAGAGTGCATAACGTATATTCAAAGACTAAAATAGAATTATCATTTTTCAAACAGCTTCTAAACGAATGACATTGCTACTCTCAGCTGAAGATTATCGTATCCTTAACATTTTTAAAAATGTAACCATAATTATCTGTTTAATAATAAATTATAAACCGTTAAATAATCTAAAATTCAACAGCTTGTTATTTTTACTTTCTCTACTTTCTTTTGCAGAAATGGTCCAATATGTAATTCCTTGTAAAGGAAGGAAATAAGGGAATACACCAGACCAAAGTAATAATAAAATCCTTTTAAAGGCGTCGCTATGTGTTGCCTTTAAAATTCGGTTCTCTTTGCAATCATCAGAATTAAAACAAATGAAAACCGAGATTAAAACTTGCTATTTGAGAAAATTATAAGCATTTTAAAATTGAAAATAATAACAAGGAATATTTCGGAAATTGTTAATTTTACACACATATATATGACTGTATAGTGTTATTATGAAAATTAATTTTTTTGTGTGTAGTAAACTTTTGTCAATTTTTTGCAGTTTACCATTTATGAAAAAGTTGTTAAGAATGAAGAAGCCTTTAGAGGCTATTCCCGTCATTTATTATTTAATAATCTTTATCATACGGCATTTTAATCCAGTTCGTTATATCCATTTTTGAGAAAATCAAAATTTTGAAGTGTTTTTCATGTAAAGGGTAGCTTGAGGTGGGAGGATTTTCTTGAAAGTCTTCGTGTCGTATCCTTAGAAGATGCTGAACTTATATATAAAATATGGTATTTAACCGAGCTCTTGCTTATGAGTGAAGTATTATAATAAGAACCAGTAAACACAGTGAAGCTTTCAAGTTGTACAAATTTGGACGTCTGTTACTGACACTTGCTCCACTACTTTTGATGATGGTGGCCTGGGCGCGTTTTGACAATCTTCATTGTCATCTTCTAGCAGGTTTGCAGTCGACCTGCTAGAAGATGACATTGAAGATTGTCGAAACGCGTCCAGGCCACCATCATCAAAAGTAGTGGAGCAAGTGTCACTAATGGACGTCCAAATTTGTACAATCTTGTTTAAGAGATTTCGTGTACACAGATAAGCGGACATATGAACACACATACGCTCGAGCTCACGCACTCACTCGGACCTTTTTCTAAAACATATTATTATAAAGGGGATCCTAAAACTGTCTCGGTATCAAATATTTGGGTGGAATGCAATACATTCTCTATCTATGTGCTATGTAGGAAGTAGAAAAAGAAAAAATGAAAGTAGATGGTGGTAACGAAAGTAAATAATCTGGAGGGCACCCTAATGCTTTCTGCCCGGCACGTGTAGAAGAAGAGATACTTTGTTTAGCACTAAGGCTCTGGGGACAAGTGACATAGCAAAACGATATAGTACGGAGATGAAATCTAGAAGGTTAACTTTCGCTACACACCATTCCATAAGGTAGCAATCTCCTAACAGATTTGTCGCGATATCATCAGGTAATTAAAGCGACGTAAAACAAATAGAAGGAAAAATAAACACCATCAACTAATACCTCAAGATGAGTACGAGGGCTGTCACAGAAATACCCGAACTAGCAAAGAAAGCAGAGACATTTTGGAGAAAAATATCTTTATTTAATCTCCTTTCAGCTCAATACATTTTCCCCAGCGATGTTCTTCGAACCCTGTTTATAGTCAGAACTATCGAGGTCTACAAAATAACAATCAACTGCAGACTCCACTTCTTCATTGTTGGCAAATCTTCTACCACCAAGCCATTTCTTCAAGTTTGGAAACAAAAAATAATCGCTAAATCTGGCGAGTAGAGTGCACGAGGAAGCAATTTGAACTTAACTCATTGATTTTGGCCTTGGAGATAACGGACGTGTAAACTAGTGCATTGTCTTGATGAAACAAAACCTTCTTTTTTGCTAAATGCGGCCGTTTTTGCTCAATTTCATCACTCATCGCTGTAACAAGTTCGCATAATATTCGCCATTGATTCCTTTTCCTTTTTTTTTTTTTTTTTTTTTAGATAATCAATGAAAATTATCCAGAAAATTTACGCCATGACCTTGCCTGCAGATGGAACTGTCTTTGCCTTCTTTGGAGCCGATTCTCCCCTTCCAATGCAGTTTTGATCGTTCCTTCGTCTCAGGTATGAAGAGAAACATTGCCAAACACTCGACTGAAACATCATCACAACGCTGTTTTTATTCTATTGAGAGCAAACCCTGCACTCACCTCGCACACAACTCTCTCATATCCAAATCTTCAGTCAGTATGCGATGTACAGAAGTTTTTGAAATGCCTGCAATGTTTTCAGGTCCTGTACTTTCAGTTGACGGTCATTCAATACCATTTTGTAGAGTTTTTTTACAATTACTGAACTGGTAACCTCATTTGATCAATCACTGCGATGTTGTCTTGGCGGCTCATATGACCCCGCTTAAACCCTGCCACCCAATATTTCACTGTTCTAAAAGAAGGAAGGGACCCCCATCCAAAGTAGAATCTAGCTCAGCTTTAATATTAGTTGGACCAGGACTTTTCAAATGAAAGCATTATATTACATAATGATGATAAGTTTTATCCATGTTTACAAATTCGCTGAGAGCATTCGCTAATGATGACTGCCAAACAAATGCTAAACAATGTAAAATCGTTAAACTTGAACTTAATGATACTTTTTACCATTATTGTTGTTTGAAACTGCAACCGCTCTCTGTACGTCTTCTGGACAGCCACTGTATAATGTGGTGGGCTATTTCAATTTCTTTCTTACATAATCTGCAATCTTCCTGAAGCAGTCCATAGAATTAAGATACCTTTCACTGAAGCATATCCTCTGAAGAAAATAGTTTATTGCGTTTAGGCAATTCAAATTAGGCAGAATGCACTAAAGTCAGCCGCTAATATAACTATTTTTGTGATATAAAAATCTGAGAATAAGAGAAGCTTTTTGGTTGGTACATTTTGGAGGGAGTTCCACAATTAATGTCTCTCAGGAGGATAAGATGATATAATTATTATTGATGGGTGGCTGAAACTGGACAACAAAGAAAGAGGTTTCCTATCATAAACCAACAGTTCATCTCGACTCGGGAAGCTCTAGTAACCCGCACCCTAGGTCTGACCGAACACTCTTGGTCCTACAGACGACTCCAACACTATCCCGCTGCTGAGAACTGAATTTCCAAAGCACATTTACCACTATGAAAGTTCGCCACCACCACAGTCTTCGCCGACACAATATTGAAACAGACCGGTTGCTGAACTGAATGGAGGAATTTTTGGGGAATGAAGAAACCTATCCAGCATTTGCCTAGTGACCCGGAAGAACCCCCGAAATAAACATAAGTTAGAGAGGTCTGCCGCGTGAATTCACTTTCTCTGGTTACAGCGGGTACAGAATAGAGGACTTCGGTCCATATATTCTGTATGTCGACGTTTCCCTTTGAGGCTATTACATGAAGCTTCGGCCCTCCCATATGTGGAAGATGTTATTAGGCGCCGGGCTCAAAAATTCTACGCCAGATTGGGCGACCATGAGAACGCACTTGTCAGATCTCTGGGGGAGTTCTTACCCTCTGAACGCCGAAAGAGGCGGTTCCGGGTTCCCCGCATGGCTTGTGGGCACCCCCGGTAACTACGGCTTTAAACCAGCCAACAGCGTAATAGCTGAACAAAGCACTCCCCCCTCCCAGTGGGAGAGGTCTATCAAAATTTCACCACCACAATTAAATAAAAAATAAACACCAGCGGAGCAGAGGAAAGGATGCTGCTCCTGAAAAGCAACCGCTCGAGGAGCCTACTAGCGCTACCTCCTTAACACCAACACTTGAAAACTCCAAAATTAAAACCTCAACCTTCACCTCATTCCTGTGGTTAAACCCTTACCAGGGTAGGTACACAACAACAACACCTAGGATAACCAGAGCCTACCAGACACGCCCGCACGCGTGAATTGAACCCACGACCTCCCAAATTAGGGTCCCAGACAAATACTTGAGCCACCTGCTTGGTAAGAGAAGGCTTAAACATACATGGATTATTTCACAAACCGTAACTGCTAGGAACACATGTTCTAATGTAAATTGCATATGCTTTTCTTGGCCAGGGTTTGTCTGTCTTTGGCTTATGTCTCCTCATGTATTTAATACATTATCGAAAATATTCCTCTTGCAGCGAAATAAATAATCCTATGTGTTGCACACATAAGACTCTCTCTGCCTCCTGTCTTTATTCTAGAATGTAGAAATATTATGAAGTTAATTACTTCATGTATGTAGAGTACATACGCATTTCACCCAAAAACTGATAGCGAGATTTCACTTTGGGCCCCTTGAATAAACAAGGCATTTATAAGCCGCGCTATCTGTAAATAGCATAACATAAAAATCTGATGTGTACCATTCACATGACTTTCTCCATATCCCTGCAACAAATAATTCTTATAAAGCTTATACTTCTATTTACTTTATGCTAATCAGAAAAAATTAGCAGAAATAGTCATATTACTCGCTTCCTTGTAAGTAGAAGCGAAATAAGGGACAACCGTAGGTTAAAGTGATAGTCAAAAGCTGGTTGCTAGGTAAATGAAGTTCCTTTGTTTATATGGATAGGAGTTGACAAGTTCCTGTATGAGAAAAGTATACGTTTTTCATAGCAGAAACCAAAAATAAGGAATGTCACAAAAACGACGAACTCCACGAAAAAATTGTATATAACATAAATTGTGTGTTTTAAAGTGCTCTACATTTTTTGTGCAGTAAGTTTTTGTCCACCTCTTACGGTTTAGCAGTCATTCAAAATTTAGTAAAATTCATCCAGAATAAACTACTCTTCAGAGGCTATTCCCAGAAAATTCAAGATATACATTTCATTTGTCAGGTAAATATGTTTAATATCCGAAATTTTAATCAAAATCGTTAGAGCCATTTTTGAGAAAATCAAAATTTTCGAAAAAAGTTCCATGTAAAGGGTAGTTGGGGGTGGGGAGATTTTTCTCACAATCTTCGTGTCGCATCCCTGGAAGATACTAAACTTAAATACCAAGTTTGGTATTTTACCGACTTTTCGTTTTTGAGTTATCGTGTTCACAGACACACGGACACACGGACACACACACACACAGACCTTTTTGTGAAAATGCTTTTTTTGGATATTGGGGACCATAAAACATATATTTGCGGTGAAATCTCGGTATCGAATTTTTGGTGGAGTGCAATACTTTCTCTATACACTATGTACATAGTGCGTATGGAGAAAGTAAAAATGAAAAGTCGGTGACATACCAAACTTAACATTCAAGTACTGTATCTTCCAAGGACACGCCATGAAGATTTTCAATAAAATTCTCCCAATACAAACTACCCTTTACATGGACAAATTTCCGAAAATTGTTATTTTCTCAAAAATTTCCTCTAACGATTTTGATTAAGATACTGTATATTAACGATATTTACATGGAAACTAAGCTGTTATATTGAATTTCCTGGGAATAGCCTCTGAGGCCATCTTCACTCTGAACGACTTTTGTATAACTGGTAAGCCGCAAGAGATAGATATAATCTTGCTGCATAAAAAAATCTGATGTGTTCCATTCACTTTCTCTACTTCTGAGTAACAAATTATTGTTAATAAGCTTATTCTTCTATTTACTTCATGCTAATCCAGAAAAAAATATCAGAAATAGTATTATTACCTGCTTCCTTGTAAGTAGAAGCGAAATATGGGAGTATCATAGGTTAAAGTGAAGTCAAAAACTGGTTACTACGTGACTGAAGTTCTTCTGTTTGTATGGACACGAGTTGACAAATTCCTATATGAGAAAAGTACAAGTTTTTCAAAGCTGAAACCAAAAACAAGGAATATCTCAAAAACGAACAAATCCTCGAAAAAATGTAACATAAATTATGTGTTTTAATGTGCTCTACATTTTTTGTGTGGTAAGTTTTTGTCCATTTCTTACCGTTTAGCACTTATGCAAAATTCCTCCAGAATAAAGTAGTCTTCAGAGGCTATTCCCAGAAAATTCAAGATATACATTTTATTTGTCAGGTGAATATATTTAACATATGATATTTTAATCAAGATCGTTACAGCCATTTTTAAGAAAATCAAAATTTTCGAAGCTTTTCCATGTAAAGGTTAGTTGGTGCTGGGGGATTTTCTTGAAAATCTTCGCGTTGCGTCCTTGGAAGATGCCAAACTTAAATACCAAGTTTGGTATTTAACGGTCTTTTCGTTTTTGAGCTATGCTGTCCACAGAAACACAGACACACACACATACGGACCTTTTTCCAAAAATGCTTTTTCTTTTTTTGATTCAGGGGGACCCAAAACATGTATTTCCGGTGAAATCTCGGTATCGAATTTTTGGGTGCAATTCCTTCTCTATACACTATGTGCATAGCACGTGTAGAGAAAGTAAAAAGTGTAGATCTCATTAAATCACACCGTTTATGACATATACATTTTTTGTGGAGTTAACCGGCTCCGAAATATTGATTTTAATTCTTTTCAATTCTAAAATACTCAAATTTTTTCTAAAATGGGACGTCAACATTCATATTTCCCTTGTTTTACTCCTGTCTATTGAAGGAGAACCGAATTTCACTCACATAGAGACCATCTTATAAAATATTTGACTATTCTTTAGTCCAATGTATTTTCTTTTTCTCTTCTACTTACAAGGAACTAAGCAATAAGATCATTCTGATAATGTTTAACATGATTAAGATGAAGTAGATGGAAGGATAAGCTTTTGTAAGAATAGCTTATTGACATGTAGAGAAAATCATATGAATGGAACATATCGGATCTTACTTTCTAACTACTTCATATTAACGAGGGGCGGACTCATACGGTTTCGGCTCTGGAGCGTATTCCGGAGGTCGCAGGTTCGATTCCCGTGGCCGGCCTCCTGACCCATGGGTTGTTCGGGGGTTTGCCCGCTCGTAGGCGAATGCTAGGTACTTAATTGCCGATCCCGGTGGCCGCGCTCGCTAATTTGACTCGCTTTGGCGCTTCGTGGTGCACAGGACCGTGGGTTCGAGTCCCGCCTTGGGCATGGGTGTTTCTGTGTTTGTAAATGTGTCTATGTTTATGTATGTATATGTAAAAGGAAAACGTTAAAAATAATAAGGTTCTACTATGGAAATATAGAAAACTGGAGAAATGGAGAAAAAAGGAATAAGCGCCGGAGTCCTGACAAGCCTCCGGAACTGTCTTTTTCAATAAAAAAAAATTACATCCCCGGAATTTTCCAGTCCAGCATTTCTTGTTCCTTCATTTCCTAATTATTTCTTTCGGTGTTGAAGGACCAGTAGATGGTGTTCTGGGTGTTGCAACTCGATGGTTATTTGGGCATTGTGCGAGGTTATCTAGCGTCGTCGGGAACACTCGCCCTTCATTTTCATGGCTTCCTCCGGGGCTAGGAGGGGGGCTCGCCATAGGCTCATCCCTCCCTCTCTGAGGTTACGTAAATGTCAAAGGGCCACAAAGGTCTACGTCTGGTGCTCTGCCACAGAGTCCTGTGAGCCCTGTCCATGTCTAATTCTTATCCTAAATTACTTCATTTGAATTGGAATAAACATTTGCAGATGTATCTATATAACTCATTTCATTATAGAATAAAGGGAATAGCGATATTCAAATATACAGGATTATTTATAAGTCCATGAAACATTCTAAAGTTTATTAAAAAATAATTACGCGGCAGATCACAGTAATTGTGCCAAGAGGGAGGTAAACTCTCCACATTTTGTTTAAACAAAAGGCCACGCTTAGTTGTCATGATTTATCGCTAGGTGCCGATAGTTATCAATAATTAGAAAATGGCGTTTACTAAACGTGAACAATCTTTTTGTTGGAATACGCACGAACCTCATCAGCTGTGACTGTGCACAGACGTTTTTGAGCACAATTTTAAAAACAACACCACCTGTACTCAACAGTATCAAGCATTGGTTTGTGAAATTCCGTGACGAAGGGTGTCTGTGCATCACTCGTCGCCAAGGACGTCCGGGACCCAGCAAGAAATAGTAAATCGTGTAAGAGAAGCTTATCAGCGCAGCTTTTGTAAGTCCACTGCACGTGCACGTGTTAAGTTCGCAATCTCGCAACCAACAGTATGGCGAATTCTTTGGAAGAGACTTAGATTTAAATCTTAGGCTTCAGCTTCATCAAGCTCTCAAAGAAACTGACAAAAATGTGCTTCTTAATTTGTGCATCGTGGTGCAAGAAAATTGTTATGTAAGCGGCTTCGCTGACTCTCTCTGGTCTTTAGAGACGAAGACACTTTTCATGTATCCGGAAAAGTAAATCAGCACAGTGTGCGTATATAGGGGACCGAAAATGTCATAGAACATGTTCGAGACTCACCAAAGGTGAATGTCTTCTGTGCCATTTCGAAAAAGAAAATGTGTGGGCCATTTCTCTTTGTGGAAGCCAGTGTCAATGGGATGGTTTATTTGGATATGCTAGAAAATTGACTGATGCCTCAGATGAATGAAGACAGCAATGATTCCATCTTTCAGCAAGATGGATGTCCTTGCCACTATCCCAACAACATGCGAGGCTACCTCAATGAACAAGTGCCACAGAGATGGATAGGATGCACTGTGCAAGAAGATAAATCGTTAATGACTTGGCCGCCACGATCACCTGATTTAGCTCCGTGTGACTTTTCCTATAGGGGTTTGTGAAAGGAATGTCTGTGTGCCTCCGTTCTCTGCTAAACTTCAGGAACTTCGCCATTGATTACAGTTGCCTTGGTCAACCGTGACATGCTGGGGCGTGTATTTGGAGAGATGGATTGCAGTATCGATATCTGCCAAGTCAGCAAGAGTGGACACAGTGAGCATTTGCGGTGAGTGAGGTATGTAAAAAACCTGGAGAGTTCCTCTTTATTTTAGTGCAAAAAGTTTTGTTATCCATTAAGCTGTTTAGTGGTTACAAATCTTTAAAATGTTTCACGGAGTTGTGAATGGCCCTGTATAAGAACTGGACATTATATGCTGGCCTTAAAACTTAATCCATTCAATCGCCATTCAACAGGTAAATGCAGTAGGAAAAATCTGATGTGTTCCATTCACATGACTTTCTCTATATCTCTGTAACAAATTATTGTTAATAAGGCTATTCTTTTATTTATTTCATGTTAATCGAGAAAAATTAGAAGAAATAGTCTTATTTCTTGCTTTATTGTAAGTAGAAGCGAAATAAGGGAGTACCATAGGTTACAGTGAAAGCCAAAAGCTGGGTGCTATGTAACTGAAGTTCGTTTGTTTGTATGGACACCAGTTGGCAAATTCCTGTATGAGAAATTCCAAAGCTGAAACCAAAAACAAGGAATATCTCAAAAACGACCAACTCCACGAAAAAAATTTATGTAACATAAATTCTGTGTTTTAACGTCCTCTACATTTCTTATGTGTTAAGTTTTAGTACATCTCTTACGGTTTAGTAGTTATGTAAATTTATCAAGAATTCATCTTCAGAGGCTATTCCCAGAAAATTCAAGATATACGTTTTATTTGTTAGGTAAATATCTTCAATACACGATATTTTAATCAAAATCGTTAGAACAATTTTTTAGAAAATCAAAATTTTCTAAAAAAGTTCCATGTAAAGGGTAGTTGGGAGTGGGGGTTTTTAAGCAGTATGCTTTCGTCTATCATTTAACATTTACTAATTATACAAAATTGTACAACATTGCTTCCGAACAAAGAGCACTTCACAGGCTATTACCAGAAGGTTCAAGATATACATTTTATTTGCCATGCAAATATTTTTAATATGTAGTATTTTAATAGAAATTGTTGGAGCAATTTCGACAAATGTTCCATTTAAAGAATTGTTTGGGAAGGGGGGATTTTTTTTTGAAAATATTCTCTTGGTAATATATTCACATGAGTTTTTATGCCATTTTCAACAAACTATTATTACATAAGCGTATTCTTCTATGTACTTCACGCTAATCGAGATAACTATTTGCAGAAATGCTACCTCACAATGTATCTTGTAAGGGGAAAAGTGTTTGCAATAAAATTCGCAACACAGTAATGATTAAGTGATTTTAAGAGCTGGTCGCCTTGAAATTCGTTAGTATTGCAAGATGAAGAGAAACAAATAACCACTTTTCACTTGAAGCGATTCCGTTATAGGCAGTTTAGAGGGTTCCGGGTTTGAATCCTGTGTGATGGTTCAGGAGATTACGGAATTGTATGGAGCTGTGGGTGCTATAGCTCAGGATATGTCAGCATGAGTTTTTTCTCTGGGTTGGTGTTAAGACATAAGCGTTTTCTTTGAGTTTATGATTACTATTGAACTCGTTTATTTCTTTTTTCGATATTTTATGCCGTCGAACACACACACACACACCACACACACACACACACACACACACACACACACACACATTCCTCGTAAGTTTTCCCCCTTTCAGCTACTATTTACGCGACCGCTGTTACCATGTCTTATTATTTGTGACACTTATTATGGAGTATTAATAAACACTGTTTCTATCGCCGCCATACATAGCCTGTTCGTTTCCGCCCGGAATCAAATATCACGTCTTAACTCACCGCATCTCCCATAGCAAGTGAAGTCGGATCCCTCGACCAACAAGAAATCCGTTTCATTCGCTTTTGTTATGTCCACCAATCCGTGGTCTTTAGCACTTTTCGGCGTGTTTCACATTTCTTCCCTGGCCATTCCGAATACATATTTATCCCTTCTTAATATAATCTATATCTCTCTTACATTTTAATTCCGAGGTACGACATGTATTGTCTCACATTTAAGAAAATATTGGAAAATGTAAACAAATAACAACAAATATCTCGGGGAAAAAATGTATTTGACAACGATATCTACATTTTTATTAGTAACCTCTTGCTATTTAGCAGTAGAGGAGTGCTTCAGTATGTTCCCAAAACTTTCAAAATAACATTTAATATGCCACGAAAACGTTTTAAACGCATGTATTTTAATAATTCTCGCCTGAGTCGTTTTTTGAGAAAATACTTTTTTTTCGAAAAGATTCAATATAAAGGGAATTGATAGGGGAATTTACATGAAAATCTTTATGTCGTATATTTTGAAGATGCTGAACATAATTATTACTATTTTATTATTATTATTATTATTATTATTATTATTATTATTATTATTATTTTATATACTATTATTCATAGCGTATTATTTAAGTGACAGACACGCATTAAAACATATATTTCCGGTGAAATCTCGACATAGAATTTTTAGATACATTATAATACTTTCCCTATTTACAATATATACTAGAGAAAGAAAATATATGCGTGTTTGTTATTCAATTCTATTTTTTGAATGGGGCTTGAAATTCAATAAGTAAATACGTGGATGAAATGTGTAAAACGATGTTCAGGAGAACCGGAGTCTTTAGGGTTTACAGTAAATCGACAATCTTCACCTCAGAATGAGGAGGAAAAAAAAAAAAGCTTTTTCCGATGACTCACCTTAACCGAAATTCGAACTAGGGATCTGTTGAACGTGAGACAGACGTGCTAAGCCCACACCATAGAGGAGGTCGGCCCTGCTATTGATCTTTAAAAGCGCATAAACTAAGAGTCAATCTTAAGAAACTTATTAGATAAAGCTTGAAATAAATTTTCCTTAAAACGCACGCATTGAATACCAGAAAAACAAAAAAATCTGAGATGCTCCGTTTAAATGACTTTCTTTGCCTGTTCTATAAGCTTCTTACCCCTCTTTCTATTCCATGCTAATCGACTTAAGCATTAGCAGAATGGTTTTATAAGTTCCTTATAAGTAGAAAGGAACTAAGGGAATGCAGTAGGCTAAAACGATGTTCAAATTATTTAAATGCTGTCACTATGCGATTGTCATTGAAATTTGATTCTTTGTTCTGCAGGAGTAAAACAAATGAAACACAGATAACGACTTCCTGTTTAAGTATTTTAAAATTAAAACCAATAACAATGAATATCTCACATATATTACAAAACATGCATATAGCATTAGCTGTGTGTTTCAAAAAGATCTACATTTTTTTTGTGTTTGAAGTTTTTGTTTATCTTTTTACGGTTTATCAGTTATACAAAAGTTATTCAGAATGAAGAGGACTTCTGAGAATATTACCATGAAATTCAAAATATATTCTTTATATGCTATGTACATAAATTTTATATGCGATACTTTAATCAAAATTGTTAGAGCCTTTTTTGAGAGAATCAAGAACTACCAAAATTGTTCCATATAAACAGTAGTTCGAGGTGGGGGATTTTCTTGTAAATCTTCGTGTCGATTCTTCGGAGATACTAAACTTAAATACCAAGTTTGGTACTTCACCGACTTTTAGTTTTTGATTATGCTGTCTATACACATACACACATACATTGAACTTTTTCAAAAATACTTTTCTGGATTTAGAGGTCTCAGTGTCCAATTTTTGAGTACCTATACCTAATGCGCACATTGTACATGAAGTCGCGAAAGTAATAGGATACATTAAAACACCGGAAAAACAAGTTCGAACGCAGATGAATTAAAGTAATATGCTAGTCTTCAGAAATGTATACCATAGATGTATTGCAATGCAAATATGTTACAGCTTACACTTCATGCACTTTGCTGTGATATTTTTATATTTATGGATAAACTTATTAGTTATTTTGTTACATCACCTAAAATTTTTGCGCCAAGATAATTAAAATTATGTTCTGATGTTTTAACCATAGGTTCACAGTGGATGCACTTTTTAAAATTGCGCTAGCTTTCTGTGCGTCTGATCTAATATGACTTTAAATTGTTTTTAAGTTCTTCAACATGTATTTTATGCTAAAAAGTTTTAGGTTTGAAAAACTTTAAGAAAAAAACACTTAAATTCCTTCCACAATAAATTCTAGGGCAGTTCTTATTCATTTATTTCTGTGACCTTGTGTGCCAAGTGACATTTTGATATCACAAAAAGTGTTCTGTGAGGAGTATTTTATAGGAAGAAAAATGCTGACAGTATCATTTATGAGAATACAGCGATTAACATTTTGAATGCATTTCTCATAATAAAAGCCACGAAGTTGGTATTCTGGACCCTCGGGCGTATGGCGAATAGATTACAAAAGGTATTCAATAAGCCCATAGAAAAGCATAGAAAAAATATTTTTGGTAGATTTTTTTATTTTTCAAATATTCTCCTTTTAGCCCCTTACAATATTCTTAGTATTTCTCCAACTGTTTTAAGTCTTCCAGAAAGTAAAATTTCGAAAGATCCTAAAAATAGACACCTGTTTGGGAGATGTCCTCTTCGTTAGACGTATACATAGCATAAATGGCGTGTTTTAATGAGCTCTACATTTTCTGTTAGGTAAGTTTTTGTCTATCTCTTACGGTTTGCCAGTTATGCAAAATTCCATAAAATTCATCCAGAAAAAAGTAGTCTTCAGATTTTATTCCCAGAAAATTCAAGACATATGTTTTATTTGTCAGGTAAATATCTTTAATATACGATAAAATTTAATAAAAATCGTTAGAGCCGTTTTTGAGAAAATCAAAATTTTCGAAAATTTTCCATGTAAAGGGTAGTTTGGGGTGGGGGAATTTTCTTAAAAATCTTCGTGTCGCATCCATGTAAGATACTGAACTTAAATACCAAGTTTGGTATTTAACGGTCTTTTCGTTTTTGAGCTATGCTGTCCACAGACACACACTCACATGGACCTTTTTCCAAATATGTTTTTTTTCTGGATTCAGGGGGACCCAAAACATGTATTTTTGGTGACATCTCGGTATCGAATTTTTGGGTGCATTACAATATACCTTCTCTATACACTATGTACATAGTACGTGTAGAGAAGGTAAAAATCTTATGTTACACTCACATGGCTCTCTCTAGTTGCTCTACAAACCAACTTCTTACAAAAGATTCTTCTTCATTCTACACCATGCTAATCGAGATAAACATTACTTAGTTCGTTATAAATAGAAGGGAACTAAAGTAATGCACTAGCCTAATCTAATAGTCAAAAGTTTTAAAAGCTACCGTTATGCGATTGTCATTGAAAATCACTTCTTTGCCTGGCCAGGTGTAGAACAAAAGAAAAACGGAATCCTCTTTCTGAGAAAAGTATAAGTATTTCACAACTGAAACCAATTACAAGAAATATCTGTAAATCGGCTACCTCCACCAAAAAAAAAAAACAAAAAAAAAAAAACGTAAAAGACATAAATTATGTGTTTTGACGAGGTCTTCAATTTTTTGTGAATTAAGTTTTTGTCTATCTCTAATGGTTTAGTAGTTAAGCAAAATTCGGCAAAATTCATCCAGAATAAATAAGTCTTCAGAGGCTTTCACCAGAAAATTCAAGATATACATTTTATTTGGGATGTAAATATCTGAAATATAAAATATTTTAATGAAAATCATTAGAGCCATTTTTGAGAAAAATAAAATTTTCGAAATGTTTTCCGTATAAACGGTAGTTTGGGGTGGGGGATTTTTCTTGAAAATCTTCGTGTCACATCCTTGGAAGATACCAGACTTTAATACCAAGCTTGGTATTAAAGGTCTTTTCATTTTTGAGTTATTCTGTCCACACGCACACACGCATACACACACGCACACACACGCACACACATGGAACTTTTTCTAAAAATGGTTTTTTTTTTGGATTCAGGGGGACACAACACATGTATTTCCAGTGAAACCTCGGTATCGAATTTTTGGGATCAATACAGTACCTTCTCTATACACTATGTACATAGCACGTGAAGAGAAACTAAACATAGGAGTTATAAACACGGAAAAACAATTGCTTACGTAGATTATTTAAAGTCGCGAATGTTATCACCGACGTTGACGCTTTGAAGTAAGCATCATATTTTCAGCCCTATCTTTAACGTAAAAAAGCAGCACAGTTGTTTTAGCATTGGATTGTAAACCACAAAGAAAGAACCCAATTACTCTTTTATGCAATTATGTAGAGAAATATTATCCACTCCTATAAATAATAATCTAATTGCTAGACTTTCCCTACAATTCCACAAACAAATTTTCATTTTAAAGTACTTCTTTTTTTTTCTGATCGAGATAAACATTAGCATAAATGGTTTTATTACTTGCTTTCTTATAAGTAGAGGAAAGTAAGGGAATACACGAGGCTAAAGCGATAGTCAAATATTTTAAAAGGTGTCGCTATGTGATACAATTGAAATTCGGTTCTCTTTTACATTGCCAGGACTAAAAGAATATATGAAACGAAAGTTGACTTCCCGCTGGAGAAAATTTTAAGTAGTTTAAAATTAAAACCAATAGCATGGAAGATCTCCGAAACGGTTAACTCTACAAAAAATGTACATAACGTGTGTTTTAATGATATATACATTTTTTTTGTAGTAAGGTTTTGCCTATCTCTTAGGGTTTACCAGTTATTCAAAAGTTATACAAATGAATGAAGAGGTCTTCTGAGGCTATTCATGATAATTCAAGATATATATTTCGTTTGCCATAAAATATCTTAAACATGTGGCATTTTAATCAAAACTTTTAGAGCCATTTTGAGATAGCCCAAATTTAAAAAAATGTACCATATAAAGGATAGTTGGAGTGTGACATTTTTTTAAAGTCTTCGGGTCGCATCCTTAAAAGAAACTGAACTTAAATACCATGATTGATATTTAACCGGTTTTCGTTTTTGAGCTATGCTGCCCATAGTCACATACACTGGAACATTTTTTCTAAACATGCTTTGGGGGGTTGTTCAGGGGGTCTTAAAACAGTGTTTCCGTTGAAATCTAGGTATTGAATTTTGGGTGCAAAAGAACACCTTTTCTATCTACTATGTATGTTGTACATACGTGTAAGAGAACGTAAAATTATAACTGATTTTTAATTTCTCTCTACGTACTTACAATAAGTGGGGAAAGTACTGTATTCCACCCAAAATTAGATACCGAGATTTCACTAGAAATACATCGCACCCTGACTTCTAAAGTGTCGTAATTCAAAAATCCAATTTTACTTGTTAATTTAGTGTGCAAAACTGTAGTAACTCATTAGTCAGTATTTGGGATATTTTATAATCCAAATCTTTGGATTTGGATGACTCTAAAGTTATATTTGTATTGTATACAAATACAATGAAATTAAAATACTTGTATCATAAAAATATTCCATTTTAAATTACAATAGTTTAGAAGCCAAGGAGCGATATGTTTAGAGCCCCCCTGAACACAATGCAGTTTTACTTTCTGTAGATAGTAAGTAGTTGCATTCCACCCAAAATTGTGCCATGTAAATATGTGTATATATGTGACAGCAGTATAACTCATCGTTGAAACAGCCTGAAATTTGTGTGTATATGTGTATGTGTGTGTGTGTGTGTGAGAGAGAGAGAGAGAGAGAGAGAGAGAGAGAGAGAGAGAACAGTGTAACTTAATATTCTAACAGAATTCTACATTTTCCAAACATGCGATACGAAACCTTCAAGAACCTACTTCCATTCAAAACTAACCTTTACATTGAAACATTTTCCTAAATTAATGAAGACTTCACGAGGTAGCAACCGAGTTAAATTGGAAAAAAATCAAAGCTTTCGACTATCTTAACATCTCCTAAATGTTGATCATCTCAATAATGATTCTAAGGGTTTGATTAAAATACCATATGTTTTAGATATTTTTATGGCAAGAAAATGTGATCTTGGACATTCTAGGAAAAGCGTGTAAAGTCCTGTTCATTCTGAATGAGTTTGTATAATTGGTAAAAAACGTAAATGTAAATCTTGTTAAACACATAATTTATTCTAATTTATATATGTGGTATTACCTAATCATTCTTGTGATATATTTTTATTTTCAATTTTGGAGTATTTATATTTTTCTCAAGCGGAGATTCGGTAGGTATTCATATTTTTCCCCTCCTAGCCATGCAAAGTAAAGGAATTTAGAAGCCATCGTATAGCGATCAGTTTTGAAAATATTGACTATGGCTTAAACCCTACTGAATTTCTTTATTCTGCTTGTGTTCACAGGGATTTATGTAACAAAACTATTTCTACAAACGCTTATTTTCACTAAGTTTACATATAGAGCCACAATTTTATGTAAGAATAACTTGTTGAAGAATGGACAGAGAAAATCATATGATTATAGCACATCATATTCTTTTGTAATTTACCTTTCTCGATCATTAATACCTGTCCAACAGACATTTATAGCTGGCAATGAAGCTAATATCTCGCTTAAACACTTATTTTGTGAAAACACAAGGGAAGTTTAAAAGTATCATTTTTGTGACAGATTTATTTTACAAAACTATTTTGATGCATTAAGTGTTATTAAGTTATTCAAGGTACGATTACATGCGATTCCATGTCGTGCAACATGTGCAACGCGATCTAAAAGTACATTGAGTTAAATGAGAGCCTTTATACCTTGCGATGCGAAGGTCACACATTATTCCTTGCAATACGACTTGAAAGCACGTCATATGGTCGCACGACATATGCGACAGTCGCATGACTTCAATATTCATAGATGTGTATGAGTCTGTTTATACTTAATGCATTGTGAGCGAGACAGTTGAGTCAGTGGAACCTCAGAGGGCTAGTTTAGCTTTTTCATTGCTGTTTGTGCTTTCACCGGTTGCGAAATGAAACGAATTTTTTTTGTAGGGTTTTTAACTTCTGTGGCTTTCAGCATCCCATTCTATGCTGAAAGAAAGCTTAATTTTGCTCAGGGGCCTCTCTATCAGGCTTGAGGTTCTTTTGCATGCCGCAAATCTACGATACGGGACAAACGACGTTACTTCCGAAGGCAGCCATTCTAAGGATTTTTAGGTCAGAGAAAAATCCATCGCTCCCTGCCGGACCTTGGGTAAAACATAACGAGTACACGTGTTGAGAAAGTAATCTGATTTTTGTCACTCAGACTTTCGTCAGAAAGGGACCCCGAACATTTCGAATAAAAAATTAGTATTTACTCGTCCAGTTTGGCAATTGCTTCAGAATATTACAACTATCGTGACAAAAATAAATAATTTCCGTATAGGTTCCTAAACGCACGTTCCACAAACCTTTTACTGTTTAAGGGACGTATACTCCAAGTCATTTTCGTCTTCTTTTTTAATTAAGGTTATTAGCAACAGTAAAAGAGACAACGTTCCATACTAACTTCGAACCAAATGTGGCAGGCTAGTAAAACTGATATTCCAAGATGTCGCGTGCATAGTAAGTCTAAAATGATGCGGCGTTGCATTATTCCTTGTCGTGCGACATGAAATCGCATGCATAAATGAGGTTTCGTACATCGATCTGTCTGTCTGACTCCCCAAAGGGAGGAGGTACCGACCCCTCAACTATTCTGGTGGGAGCGCTGCGGACCCCAAGTACCGGTGGTATTCTGACGTTAATCCTAACATCTGAAACCCTCCCGAAAGGCAGCTCTTCGGATTGGGTTGGACTCGGCGTAGCAGTGGTCCCGAAACCCAAGGTAAGTTTGATAAATCTAGGCGGGATTGTGAGGCGGCACTAACCTGGTGAGTTAGCACATGGAACTCGCTAGATGTCGCCCCCACCAAGGTGTTCGATAGCGAGGTTGGCGCGCGTAAGTGGCATATCCACTTCCGTTCTTGCGGGAGCAAGGGCCGATTTATGAAACAGGCACCGACATAAGGGTAAACGCCATGAAATTCCTTTGGACGCCTGTCACACCTGAGTTATAAAGGTCACTGCGGCGTGCTTTGTTCCCCATAGGAGAGAGGTTCCGACCTCTTCAGCTGCCTTGGTACGGGTGCTGCCAATCCTTAACACCCGTGGTATTTCTGTCGTTACTACATTGTGGAACGAGTCTCTACGTGGAGCCGAAGCTCCCTCTATACCAGGGAGGATAAACCTCCATTAGGGCAATACCTAGGCTACTAAAAAGCACACCAGGACGGAAGTGGCGACAGCCACCTAGCAAGTCGTTTACTAGTTCTCCAGGTTAGTGCGGGAGACATTGAGGTGTCTCACAATCCCGCCCATGCCTCACTGTTCAGACGTACTCAATCTCCCATGGGTATCGGGACCACTTCATCGTCCAGTCAACCCAATCCGAACAGCTCCCTTTCAGATATTTGGCCCGACTACTTCTAGTAACCTCCCTAGGGCATATTTTGGATCACATTGTCTGCTAGTGTCTGTAGTGCAGTGTCCGTCATCAGCATTGCGGAGTAAAGTGTTTCACCGTATTGGGCAACTCTTGCTTGATTTATTTGCATAATTTGGACTTTTCTAGTATTTCATCATAATTATTAATCTAGCATGTAATTTCAAATTTTCCTTATTTTAGCCATGTAATATTCTGACAGCAACTAGATTCCCTTCAAACTAGATCTGTGATCTCAATTTTGTCTTTGTTTGCACATGTAACTTATTAGTGATATTGTGGGTATATTATTTGGACACTTGATAATTTAATTTGACCTGTATTAATGTTAGCTATGTGCCACTCTGTATGTAGGAATACATTTTCTAATAAAAACAAATATTAAAAAAAAAAAGTAACGCCAGAAGTACCAGGGGTGTTCTAGGTCTGCAGCGCACGCACAGGAGCAGCTGAAGAGGTGGAAACCTCCCCCTACGGGATTGACGTTATTACACGTACGTTGGCCCGAACATTCAAGCCTTTATCAAGTTGTTCGGACTGGGTTGGACTCGGCGGGATAGTGGTTCCTGATACTCATGGGAGATTGTGCACGTAATGGGTGATGACTATATAGGGTTGTGAGACGCCTTAATATCCTCCGACAACTAACCTGAAGAGCTTGGTGTGCAGGAGCTAGTAACTGTCATCTACTTTGAGGTTGACGCGCGCAAGTGGCAAATTCACTTCCGTTCTCGCATAAGCAAGAAGGTGGATATATAATGTAGGCACCGTCCTAACGGAAAACCTCATGGACTAGTTCCCTGGATGTCTGTTGCACCCCTGACTAGTCAGGTTATTTCTTCTTCGTTATGTCTGTCTGTTATATACTTCACTCACGTTAGTACTGTTAGTGGCCTTGGTGTGTGACCTAAAGGTTCATTAATTAAACTAAGAAATTTGAAGTGTTTATATCCAGCTAGTGAAGTGGGTTACTTATAGTTGATGCTAGAAATATGAACGTATAGTGAAAACGTTAAAGAATTAGAATAGTAAGATGTTAATAGTGTAGAAGGAACGCAAGAAGTGTTTAAGACATATAAATGATACATAGATAAGTTAATGGATTAGTGAATCGAAGTATATTAATGATGTATAAATTAATTATCATGTGCTGAATACAACTATATTTTGATGCATACATTAAACACAATTAATATACAGATTTTATATAAAAATGTATAGACAGTGGAAAGTTTTGTGTAATTGGTAGCAATACTTTTGCTCCTAGAAACTAGTAGGAATATTGAGTAAATTAGCATTTTAGTTTTATAGTCAAAAGGTAATAACTGAATGGCATTGTGGTAGATACTGCTTCCAATATTGATAGTAAATTATTATTATTATTATTATTATTATTATTATTTTGTTAAATTGTAGTTTTGTTTATCTTGTTTTAATATTAAACTTTTAAACATATTTGTTAATAGCTAACTTATTTAAAGGATTTTATTAGTAGGTGATTAAATGTGTACATCAACAATATGTGTACAATAATCACCAATAACAACATTAATAAGAATAAAATAAACAAATAAACCAATTAGGAATACACCTACCGATGTAGGCACCAGATACCAGGACGGAGTTTTACAGATGTTATTTTGATTTATTTTTCTCCATCCATCCATCCGTCCCTCCGGCCGTACGGCCATATTTAAATCCAGTCCCATAAGATCTTCTATATCCTTTAATACCTTATGATATTTGTTAATAGTTCAATTCTTATAATCGGTTAGATTTATCTGGGCTAAGCTGAAAAGTAAACCCACATTTACATGGAAGTAAATGTTAATCTTCTGTATTAATCTATGGAAAGATCACTTGCGATCTGAGGAGAGGAGTAAAATTACTTTATACGTAACTGTACATCGAGCTTGAGACAACAAATTCATTACCTTGCATAAAAATGTGGTTTTACGTGTTTTCTTTGCATAAATTTGACGAAAAACATGTACGAGAAGATTATATAGTTTTCATTCTTACTCTCTGAACGACGTGACTACTAACAATAAAACGTTGGTTAATAGCATACCTTACCTAGCGTTAATGCCCTGTGTCTTAAGCTAGCTACGCCCTTCAAACACGGTATACATACATTTCCATATAGAAAGTATAATTAACAGCAATATATGCAAAATAGCAATAAAATTAATAATGTGTTTTCCCTAGAACGCGAGGAAATGACGGCCTTCACATCTCACTTGCATAAGACCTTGCACTTCCTTTGGTCTGGATACTGTTAATTCACACATTTATGCTCTCATATTTGTAGGTACCTTGTGCTTAGAGAAGGCATTGCATTCCACCCAAAAATCCAGTACCGAGATTTTGAGCGCCCCAGAATAAAAAATCTGATGTGTACCATTCACATGACTTTCTCTACAGCTCTGCAACAAATTGTTAAAAAGCTTATGCCTCTATTTGCTTCATGCTACTCGAGAACAAATTAACAGAAATAGTCTTATTGCTTGTTTCCTTTTAAGTAGAAGCGAAATAAGGGAATACCGTAGATTAAAGTAATAGTCAAAAGCTGGTTGCTATGTGACTGAAGTTCTTTTGTTTATATGGACAGGAGTTGACAAATTCCTATATGAGAAAAGTAAGTTTTTCATAGCTGAAAACAAAAACAATGAATATCTCAAAAACGATCAACTCCACGAAAAAAATGTATATAGCATAAATTGTGTGTTTTAATGTGCTCTACATTTCTTGTGTAAGTTTTTATCTAAGTTTTACGGTTTAATAGTTATGCAAAATTCCGTAAAATTCGTCCAGAATAAAGTGGTCTTCAGAGGCTATAGAAATAAATTTTATTTGTCAGGTAAATATCTTTAAT
This sequence comes from Hymenopus coronatus, assembly GCA_030762935.1. NCBI lineage: Eukaryota > Metazoa > Arthropoda > Insecta > Mantodea > Hymenopodidae > Hymenopus > Hymenopus coronatus. Next base: position 96,330,038 of record CM060895.1, on the reverse strand, counting down.
ATACGATATTTTAATCAAAATCATTAGAGCCATTTTTAAGAAAATAAAAATTTTCGAAAAAAGTTCCATGTAAAGGGTAGTTTGGGGTGGGGGGATTTTTCTCAAAATCTTCGCGTCGCATCCCTGGAAGATACTCAACTTAAATACCAAGTTTAGTATTTTACCAAATTTTCGTTTTTGAGATATCGTATTCACAGACACATGGATACACTGACACACGGATACACACGGACCTTTTTCTGAAAATACTTTTTTTGGATACAGGGGACCCTAAAACATATATTTCCGGTGAAATCTCGGTATCGATTTTTTGGCTGGAGTGCAATACCTTCTCTATACACTATGTACATAATACGTATAGAGAAAGTAAAAATCTGATGTGCTCCTTTCACATGACTTTCTCCACATATCTTTAAAAATTATTGTTAATAAACTTATTCTGCTATCTATTTAATTTAGTAGTAATAGTGTTATTACTTAGTTCTTTTATAAGTAGAAGGGAAATAAGAGAATACACTGGACTAAACCGACAAACAAATGTTTTAAAATTTGGTTGCTATGGGATTGAAATTCGTTTCTTTGCGTGACCAGGAGTTGACAGGTTCCCGTATGAGAAAAGTTTAATTATTTTAAGGCTGAAATCAATAACAAGAAATATCTCTAAAACGGCCAACTCCACGAAAAAAATGTATATGACATAAATTGTGTGTTTTGTCGTGATCTACATTTAATGTATATCAAGTTTTTGTCTATTTCTTATGGTTTACCATTTAAGCAACATTTCGCAAAATTCATCCAGAATAAGCATGTCTTCAGAGGCTATTCCCAGAAAATTCAAGATACACATTTTAATTGTCATGTAAATTTTAAATACAAGAGACTTTAGTCAATATCGTGAGCCATTTTTGAGAAATTTAACATTTTCGAATTTTTTTCCATGTAAAGGGTAGTTAGGGGTAGGGGGATTTTCTTGAAAGTCTTCCTGTTGCATCCTTGGAAGATACCAAACATAAATACCAAGTTTGGTATTTAACGGTGTTTTCCTTTTTGAGCTATGCTGTCAAGACGCTCACATGCATACACGGACCTTTTTCTGAGAATGTTTTTTTTTGGATTCAGGGGGACCCAAAATATGTATTTGCGGTGAAATCTTGGTATCGAAATTTTGGATGGAATGCAATACCTTCTCTATACACTATGTACATAGTACGCGTATAGAAAGTAAAAATACAATTTAGAAGAAAAAAAAATCCACTGTGTGAGTGTGTCGTGTCTCAACAGCCGGTCCCCATGGATGTATTTCGTAGCACGGGATCGTGGGTTCCAGTCCCGCCTTGGGTGTGGGTGTTATGTTTGTGTATATGTGTGTGTGTGTAAAAAGAAGAAAACAGAAATTCAGTAATCATACAGCAAACAAAGTAAAACAATTAGGTAAATAAAAGTAGGGTATACAGCGCCGGAGTCCCGACCAGACTCCGGAATTGTATTTAAAATTAACCAGCGTAACTCAAGAACGAAATTACCGTTAAATGCCAAACTTGATGTTTAGGTTTAGCTCTTCCAAGGATGCAATAGAAGAATTTCAAGAAAATCTCCACCCCACTTCAACTACTTATAGTATTTTTCAGAACATGATAACCCTTAGCGTAACTTTAAACTTTGGGATTAGGGGGTTTGCGGTTGGAAGCCAACCCTCGAGTGCCTTAAATGAGGCGTGAATCTCGACTTGCAGGCACTGTCTTCGAGTCTTCAGGAAACAGAGATGTAACTACGTTACCTCTCACCCCTAGTGCAGGGTTGTCTTTTGTTTGCCAATGGTTATTGCCCAGGGGGAGCTGTCCCGTTTGAAGGCCATCATTTTTTGGAGCAAACTTCTTCTTTCTTTTATCCTGCCATGCAAATAGAACGGAGCTTTAATGTCATGACATAGCGACCAGCTCTAAAAAGTTTTACTATCACTTTATCCTAGTGTATTCCCTTATTCCCCTTGTATCTACAAAGAAATATATACTAAAACTATTTATGTCTCAATAATAGCTTGTACAAATAGTTTTTTGCTGAATAGGATAGAGAAAATCATGTGAATGAAACTCATGTTTTTCTCTATATACTATTCATATAGTTTCTTTCGGTTCAAATATGAGTAGATATAATTCTTGCTAATATCTGTTTTTCTATTGGTATCGTTTAGTGTATCCTGACACTGACTATAGAAGCTTAATTTCTCTTATTTGAATTCTTGGCTTATCTTTCTTTGTTAATCTGTATGCTACCGTATGTACCGCCGTAGTCTTATAAAGCAGGAGCAAGAGCCTACATACGGAGAGAACTCTAGAAACTGGCGCAGAACACCGCAAGTAGGCGCAACGGCCCTTTTTGCTTCTTTCGTGACCCTTGGTAGGATGAGAGAGAGACCTTAGGGCGAGCAGATTCGGACGACGATGAGCGCTAGCAAGTACGCAGTGCATAAGGATTCCAGATGAAGCCAAACTTTGCAAGACCTAGCCACGCGTTAGCTCTGTTTCTTCACGTTGGGTCCCAGGGACGCAGTCATCCCCAAAGGGGACTCACCAAATGTTAGGGCCCACCTTTAAAGCTACAATCCATCGATGCCACTCACCGAGTGGCGTCTCTGGCCCCTCAACCTTGAAAAAGAGATGTAAAAAATATGATGAGCTTCATTTGCATTACTTTCTCTACAAACTAATGCTACAAAGTATTGCTACAAAACATTATTTCTTTATCTATATCGTAATAATCGAGATAAACATTAGCAGAAATTGTTGTATCGGTTCCTTTCTAATAGAAGGGAAGTGGGGTACTACACTAGGCTAAAGTGATAGTCAAATGTTTTAAAATTTGGTTTCTATATCAAACATTTGAAATTCGGTTTTCGCTTTGTACGGCCAGGATTAAACAAAAGAGAGGCGAAAGATGACATTGAGAAAAGTTTAAGTAGCTCAAAGATGAAACCAATAACACGGAATCTCGGAAACGGTTAATTCTACAAAACAAATGTATATGACATAAATTGTGAGTTTTAACCAGATATATGTTTTTGTGTGGTAAGGTTTTGTCTATCTCTTACGGTTTACCAGTTGTTATGCACAATTCAGGCAGGATGTAAAGGTCTTCAGAGGCTATTCCCTGAAAATTCAAGTTGTACATTACATTTGTCGTGTAAAAATCTTTAATATGAGGTATTTTAATCAAAATCGCCATTTTGAGAAAAATAAACTCAAAGAAATATTTCACGTAAAGAGTAGTTTGGGGTGGGCGGATATTTTTTTAAAATATTCTGTCACATCCTTGAAATTTAGTAAACTTAAATGCCAATTTATTTTTTAGTTATGCTGTCCAAGACACACAATGGCCTTTTTCTAATTGTTTTATTCAGTGGTTCTCAAAACATTTATTTCCGGTACAATCTCGGTATCGAAATTTTGGGTAGAACACTAAGTACGTAGTACGTGTAGAGGAATAGCATCATAACTCGTCTACTAACCCGTGGAACTCAACGGATAAAACCCACTTGAGTGGACGGGAATTGAACCCAGGGACTCCCGAATGTGTCATATTTTATCTTAGTTACTATATATCGCTCGGTATAATCTTATAGAACATTAAATTATATCTTTTCTTTATTAATATTCGCATAATTCTTACAACCTTACCCGTTGCGCAGTGGAAGCCGACCTCCCTTAGGTGATGATGGATGGGGTTTAAGGGATCTCAACTTCTAGGTTATCAGCGACCTTAACATAAAACTGAAAGTTAAAACACCTGAGATAAAGGTATGCCAAAAGGATCTCAATCAAACAGAGTTAAAACAAGAGATAAAAACGAGTATAAAAAAAAAACTAAAACTAAGATAAAATAACTGTCCAGCCCCGAATCCAGAGTTGGCGATAAAAACATCACACACTAACATAGCTAAAACAACAGGCAACATAAAACAATAGTGTCTAAAAGTGATAAACGATTTAATAATTTTGAAATATCTGCAACAAATCTCATAAAATCAAAATAAAACTAGATGCTTAAAGCATATGACATTTTGGACAAACATTTAAAAACGTTCTCCACCGCTCTGGGATCATCGGCCAGGACCTGCGAAAACCGTAAAGTGGCTCGTAGTGGTGCTAGTCGAGCACACTCTACAAGCACGACTTCCCTTAGGCATGAGGAACCCGGATTCGATTTTCAGTAGGGGTATGAGAACTTTCCCCGATCTGGTAGTTGTCCCTTCACTTCCATCCCGCGAAAGACACTATTAAACCACTGCCAATCGTCCTGGCTAGATACTCTTATTGGGATGTGGCCTCTCCCAGATTCGGGTTGTTCACCCTTCATCATTATCGTCATCAGCATTCTGTAACTATGTTGTAAATTTTTATTAAAATAATGGTTTAGATATTTAATTATCAGAGAGCCAAAATAATCTAAACAATTTCTTTTGTGTTTTTATTGCCTAAAACAAGTTTAATATCAATAGGACATTTACCTTGAAATACAGTGGCATTGGCCTTTTCTGCTGATATTGTTGAAAACACTCATTTGATAAAACGCTGATAAATCCAGGTGTATCCTGAAGCCTTATGGGTAATTAATTCTTTTACGTGGAAGTAGGGTTGCCAGAAGTACTAGTTTATAAGGAAGAATATGCCTTTTTTATTTTTTTCCGTATATAATATAATCATATGGAAATCCTATAGCAAAGTTTCCTTATGTTTGCTATTTCGGTTAATAATAATAATAATGTGACCTGCTTTCTCTGGAGATGATATGCGACTAGCGACTACATCAATTGTTATCGCTTTAACGACAATTTTTATTTGGAGATACTGCTTTATCACGTATCAAACAACTGCATAGAAAACCTTTTGTGGTAACGCGGCGACTCGCGTTTGGGAGGTTCCAGGTTCTACTCCCGGAGACCGCCCACTTAGACTCGTGTTTTTTTCGGGGTTTCTCCGGGTCGTCAGGCGAATGCTGGAGTGGTTTCTCTCATCCTGCCCCATTCAAATCGATCCATTAATCATTTCATTCATCTCTCACCCTGGTTGGTGTGTTTCAGGATTGGCAGTAGCGGCGATGGAGATTTTGTGCAGCGTGACAGGGAAAAAGGCTGTTCTCTGCCTTCGCCCTCGAATGGTACCTTGGGTATCTGGACCGCCCTCTTGGGTGGAGCGTTGGACCCTCTAAGTAGGACGGCATTACCGGTCTACCCGTTCGACCTTCGGGGCACCTCAATCTGGAAACTGTAGGAACATGTCATTGCTGTGCCGTCACTCCTGGTGTCACTTTATCCCTTACTCCCTGGACTCCCTTTGAGGGCCCAAGTACACTAATCTCACGCTATCTCTAACCAACCACGACCTGAATTTTCTGGATTTAGACGAAACACTCCCCCGAAAACTCCCAAGCGACCGCATGTAAGATTTTTGGTCGAAAAAGCGGCGCAGGGGCGGGTTTTCTTCTGGTTGTTCCGGTTTACCCCGCCATCGCATTCCACCGGTGCTCCATTTTTATTCCATGTATCACCAGTGTCATCGCCTGCGGTGCCATGGTAGTAAAAGTGGGCGTTAAACACTATCAAAAAAAACTCTCCGGAATCAAGGGGGCTTCAACAGTATCGCCAAGCATCTATAGCGCAAATTCCACAATTCTGTCGTAATACACCAACCGCCATCACCTGGTCCTACAATACTGAAATGATTAGGAGAAATATGAAAAGAAATGATGACTGGAAATGATCGACAGTTGATCGTAGAAGGGGAACGATTCCATCATTCACTTACCCACTCAGGAAGATCACGAATAACCCCATGGTCAAGTTGGCTAACCCTGAAAAGGACTTCGAACCCAAGGCGAATGTTACATATTAACACGGAGTCATCTCCTGGGTAAGATTGTTATTCAACAAATACAAAAATGACACTTTCTTCAGTTTAACCCTTAACTGATGACAACACATTGAAAAAATAGAATTGATCGTTATACCCGTCCAAGAAACACGACAAAAATGCGCATTTTATGTCCATTTTTAGAGAATCTCGGAAGTAAATATCAATTTAAAAGTTTGATGAATTATTAATACTATTTTTTTGATGGTTTCTACATCATATTTTGTATTAAAATAAGTAAAAGTTACAAAATTATAGATAAATATATTTTTTTTTTTTTGAAGTTTAGTGTTATATGTTATCACAAATACTTTGATCTATTAGCTAATAAAAGGGATAGGATAATAGCAATACATATTTTTCATGAGCACTGTAAGCAATTGTATTTACCACACTTTGCGCACTTCCAGCCACCATTCTGTGCAGTGTGTAGGGACAATACAATTTTTCTTCGATGCTAGCTTGTCAATGCTTGGTCCACCATCTCCAGCCAAAACATATTTAAAACATCTTTCTTGAAGTGTCCGGTACATTTGGAATATGACGCTTCTCTGTGTATACTCTCATTAGACTCATTCCTATATTTTTCTTGAACTAAGATCTTGACGTCTTACCTTTATGAAAATGCACAACAAAGGTATGACCGACCTTAGAACGAAAAATATTGGCATCGACCATACCTCATCTGCCGGTTGACTGAGTATTTACTGCATGTCTAGTGTCTATGCCAGATTTTGTAGCATTATAAACTGATCAATTCTTGTTTTTCTAATCTGTATACACAGAATGGAGTATTGAAGATAGCATTATAACTTCCCTATATTATTTTGGAACAAAATACAATAATGTAAGATCCTTGGCTAAGCCCATAATAGTGAAGCGCAGTTCTTAATGCCAGACTGAAAAATTCAATGCCATAGTTGGGATTTGAACCATAGATCTCCCGGTGTCTAGCCGGTTGCTCTACCACTGAGCTACTAGGCAATATGCCGGCATAGCACTGAGTTCTCAACTGACTCGCATGTTTCCCGGTAAACCACTAGGTGATCTCAAATTATTTTGAGATGACATACCCCAATGGCGACTTACAATGTTATAAGTACTTTAAGTCCTAGGATTCATAGTATAGGCAACTATTATGGTCAAGTAGTATAATTTGTTTTTTATTCACACAAGCCCTGTGTAGGATGAGCTCGATAGGTAGAATCAGACTGAAAAACTAAAAGCCATAGCCGGGATTTGAACCACGGATCTCCCGGTCAGTTGAGAAATTCAGTGCTATGCCAGCATGTTGCCATGTGAGATCTGTGGTTCAAATCCCGGAAATGGCATTGAATTTTTCAATCTGACTCTATCTATCCAAGTCCTGTGCTACACACGGCTTGTGTGAAAAAAAAATTCTGGTTTGTTACACTCACATGATTTTCTCTAGCTGCTCTACAAACCTCCTACAAAAGATTATTCTTCTTTGTACACAATGCTAATCGAGATAAATATTAGCATAATGTTCTTATTGCTTAGTTCCTTATAAGTAGAAGGGAATAAGGGAATGTGCTATGCTAAAGTGATTGTCAAATTTTTGAAAGCTATCGTTATGCGATTGTCATTGCAAACCACTTCTTTGCTTGGTCAGGAGTAGAACAAAAGAAAAACGGACACTTCCTGTCTGAGAAAAGTTTAAGTACTTCACAATTGAAACCAATAACAAGGAATATCTCGGAAACGGCTACCCCCACAACAAAACGTAAAGAACATAAATTGTGTGTTTTTCGTGATGTACATTTTTTGTGTGATGAGTTTTTTTCTACCCTTTACGGTTTAGCAGTTAAGCAAAATTCGGCAAAATTAATCCAGAATAAAGAGGTCTTCAGAGGCTATTCCAAAAGAATTGAGATATACATTTTATTACGGACATAAATAGCTTTAATATATGCGATTTTGATCAAAATCGTTAGAGCCATTTTTAACAAAATCAACATTTTCGAATTTATTTCCATGTAAAGGGTAGCTTGTGGTGGGGGGATTTTTTTGACAATCTTCGTGTCGCATCCTTGGAAGATATTAAACCTAAATACCAAGTTTGGTATTTAATGGTCTTTTCGTTTTGGGGCTATGCTGTCCACAGACACACACACGGACATTTTTTTAAAAATGTTTTTTTGGGACTCAGGGGACCCCAAAACATATATTTCCGGTGAAATCTCAGTATCGAATTTTTGGGTGCATTACAATACCTTCTCTATCCTTATGCACATTGTACATATGGGGCTAGAGAAAGTAAAAATAAATAAATGCTAGCTATGTCAATTTAGCGGTCGTCTCCTTAGCGCGGTGGTAGTGCAGCTGCCTACCAAGCGGGAGACCTGGGTTCGATCCCCAGTACCGGCGTGGGGATTTTTCCCCCGCTGGGAGACCTGGACCGAGGTGCACTCAGCCTCGTGAGGTCCCTGGGGGGCCAATTGAGGAGCTACTTGATGGAGAAGTAGCGGCTCCAGGTCGTGCGGACCGCATTAACTGGTCGGGAGGGGCTCGAGGCGCTGACCACGGCTCACCCTCCAATACTGCACCCCATCCATGACGTCTGTAGTGGACCGAGATGGGGGACGCAGCGGCCGGGCGGTAGGCCAAGGCTCCCCGTGAGCTGTCGTGCCATGGAGTTAGTTAGTTATGTCAATTTAGCAGCTATTCAGTACAATTCAATGGACGAAAATCAATTATCTACTGTGATAATCCCATTTGTATAGAAAGACGAATCATAGCACGAGTTGGTTTTGGAACTCCTTCTCTTCCCCAGATAATATTACCCTTTACCTCACATAAATATAAGCATTCTATAAATAAGATGAATATGCTTCAATGAGGCACTTGATACTTTGGGCATAAATATTCTAAATCGGCATGGACCTCTAAATGGGATTAGACTCAACACATGCTCCAATGTGATACACTTTCTGACAGAGATATGTTGAAAATGTTAGACAGCAGGATCACCTCGTTCCTTTGTTCGCGAGTAGATGATAATCAAACCTGAGCACCAGTAAAACGTCACATCGTTTTAGAGACATTGTTGCACGAAAAATGGGACGTCCAGTACAATCACGTGACGACACGTTTTTACGCTCATACTTGGAGATGGAACATACAAACATTAAACCAATCAATGCCTCAATTTAAGTCTTGTCTGTATATTAATAATAGGAGGAGGGATTCTGTAACTTCTACTTTATGATTTATTCTTTGAGCAGGTATGTGATACAATGTCATCCAAAATCTCTAAACTAAAAACAATCTTCTGGAACATTGGAGGGCCCTAATCAAGAAGACAATCTAATTTTTATTACATATTTTTTTTAGAATCATAATTGGGAGTTCTGGAAAGTGGAAAGGTTCATCTCGCTATGAAAAGTTCTATCGATAGATGTCATCACGATACCTCTTCTGACTCACGACTCCTTCTTCTGTAATCTTGGACGTGCTGAAACTTTCACATTTATTTCAGAGCGACTGTTATGATCTGAATTTCATGTGTGATCTTCAGCAATATAAAATCTGTTGACTATTAATCATCGTCGCTCTCCTCGAACTGCTATAAAGCCAACTATACTATGCTTTTACTTCTTTTGGCAGTGAGGTATACCCCCAAGAGTAACCATTTATAAGTAATGAAATATTTGAAAATTAAGGAGCATAGCACCCAAAGGTTATATTTTAAACACGTAGAAGGAAATCTTGCCTAAATCCGTTTGCTAGACGTTATAGCTTACATGCGAGTAAAACAATGTCATTGAAAGTGCAACTCACAACTGAAGCTAGTGATGGGCACTATTGAATCTAAAGTATCGAATTATTCGATAGTCATTGAACTATCGTTTTATTGTATTATGGAATGCAATCTCATGAATATAATGTAGCTACTCTTCTATCTTCTTGATTTAACTGTTTTTAATGATTAGTTATTAAAATTATTCTATAAAAATAAATATAAAATTAGTTAATTAGGAAGTACAGTTTGTTCTCAACATGTGAATTAATATTGGTAGTATTGGCATGTTGAAAAGGTCGCCATTTTATGGTAGATAATGCACCATTGATGGAGGGAGTTTTCGATTGGTAGTGCTTGTAAATGAATTCCAAATCGTTAATTCTAAACCTTAACACGACCGCTTTGCGTGACAGAAATTAAAACTGTGGCGCAATTTTTCTGCTTTATGTTTTCTAGCTCGTTAACAGCCACAAACAGCTTCCAATCTGTTTGGGTATTAAAATCGAGAAGTACATGAAGCTTAGCGTTAGATACCATGTTAGTTGTGGCTTGCATTCCACTCAACTCATATTCATTCAAGTTTAGGACTGGCCACCGCAAATACAGAATAAGAATTATTTAATGAATCAAAGCATCCCATATTGTGAGTGAATAAACTTTTGCTCATTAATTTTAACCTAAAATCAATGATACGAAATAGTAAATGCCATATAACCTCTCGTAGCCTGAATACCATTGAATCATAAAGTACATAATTAGAAGTTAGCTTTAAAACGAAATATATTTATTTATATATCTTCAATTTAAAAAAATCTGATATGTTACATTCACATGGTTCTCTCACCTATTCCTTCACAAACTATTCTTACAAAAGCTTATTATTTTATATACTTCATGCTAATTAAGATAACGTTAACCGAAATGGCCTTATTAGTTAGTTCTTTATAAGTAAGGGGAATAAGGGAATACTTCATTGAAGCGACGGTTAAATATTTTATTAAAAACTTCGCTAGGTGATTTTCATGGCCAGGAGAAAAACAAAAGAAATGTGAAACAGACGAGGACTTCTCATTTTAAAAAAAGTTTTAATTATTTTAAAATTAAAACCAATAATAAGGAATAGCTATGCAAAAACTGTAAATAACTTAATTTGCGTGTTTTAACGAGATATAAGTTTTGTGTTTAGTAAGTTTTTATCTATCTTTTACGGTTTACCTATTATTCCTAAATCATTCGGAAAGCAGAGAACTTCAGAGGCTATTTCCAAGAAATTCATTTGCCATGAACATATTTGTAATATACGGCATCTTAGCCGAAATCGTTAGACCCATTTCTTAGAAAATAGAAAATTGCGAAAAATGTTCCATGTAATGGGTAATTTGATTTTTTTGAGTTATGCTGGCCATAGACACACACACAGACACGAACCTTTTTCTATAAATGCTTTCTTTGGATTCAAAAGTCCCCAAAACACGTGTTTCCGGCGAAATCTGGGTATTGAATTTTTAGGTGGAATACAATATCTTCTCTAGCTAGTACGTACATTGTACATAGTGCTAAAGAAGGTAATAAAATAGCATTAAGGTTGTATGTGCTAGTCTGATTAGAAAAGCTATCTTTTCACAATTGGATATTAATGGAAGTAGTTTTTCGCAAGCAACTTTTAAGTGATTTAATACTACAAAATAATGTACATAAAATCCCTATTTATATTAATTCAGGTCTATTAACGCCTATTATAAGGAATAAATACGAATGAAAAGTAGATCTTAAGTTACTATGATGCCACTACTTCAGAGCGTAAATAAACAGCTTTTAAAACTGAAAGAAAAAACTGACCTTTTCTTTCGATAGTCATTACTAGTAAAATATTCGATTACAAAAACATTCGATAACTAAAGTTTAGAAGGAGTCCTTGTCACACTGATGTCGCAGATTATGTCTAAACAAATTATTTTTAGAAAAAAATACGTGTGTGTACATAGCAGCATAGTTCAAAATCGAAAAGACTGTTAAATACCAAAGTTAGTATTAATCTTAAGATTGTTCCAAGGTGGCAAACGAACATTTTCAAGAAAATTACCGCTCCCCAAACCACCCTTTAAGTGGAAACATTTTTGAAATGTTTGTTTTTCTCAAAAATGGTTTTGATTAAAATACCGTATATTACAGATAAATAAAATGCATATCATAAATGTTCTGGGAAATGTCTCTGTAAACCTCTTTATTTTGGATGCATTTTGCTGAATTTTTCATTCCTTGGAAACAGTAAAAGGTAGAAAGAACTTGCTAAAAAAAAAAAAAAAAAAAAATATATATAGATCTTGTTAAAACATACAATTTTATAATACATGTTTTTAACTTTTGTAGAATTGACCGTTTCCAAGGTCGAGGCCTAGTGGTTAGAACACTCGCCTCTCATCTCGCCGGGTTCGATTCCAGGAGACCGCGTGTGAGATTTGTGGTGCACAAAACGGCGTAGAGATGGGCTTTCTCCAGGTTCTTCGGTTCCCCCACCATCGCATTCCACCGGTGCTCCATCTTCATTTCATGTACCATCAGTGCCATCGCCTGGCGTAGTAGTAAAAGCTGGCGTTAAACACTATCCAAAAAAATAGTATCAAATGAATCTCTGCTAATGTTGATCTCTAATTGTTTTTTATGCCCCCATTTTCCTTTCGTTTCTGTTTTCTTATTCCCCCCCCCCCCATTTACTTACAAAATCACATGGATATAAACATTCACACATACACATACACAAACACCCATGCCCAAGCGGGACTTGAACCCGCGATCCTCTGCGCCACGAAGCACCAAAGCAAGACTTTAGTGGAGACGAACTATTCTTAGAAATGATACTTTTATCGATTAGTATGACTTAGATAAAGTATCTTTTGTGTAGATTAGTTTGTAGAATAGGTAGAGAAAGTCTTGTGAACGTAACATACCAGAATTTTTATACTGAATATAGATAAAAAAACAAAAACAGCCGTATCTTGACTTTCTCTCCCATAGGGCTTGTATTCCTCAGGGAAAAAAATGTTTTAAACCGTAATGCCTCTTTAGGTCTGTTTTCCCCTCAAGCGTCAGCTTTCAGTTACTAATCAGGGGCTGAAAAGAAACTTTGCCCACACCGAAGCCATAAGAATCAGCGTGCAAGACCGCACTGTAGATAACATACAAACTAGAGCTTATTTAGTGAAGAGAATATCGGCTGTAGATATGTTTCATTTTTTCCCCAGTGAAGAATGCCCCCCTCCCTCCAAAATAAACTCTAGAAATACAAATTGCTCGTTTTTGTGAACTCTCTCGTTTAATATGTTTTAAACATAGAACTATAAGAGAGAAAACTACAAACGGGTCATTTTATTTTCGATCTACTTTCACTAAAAATCCCAACTTGATCTGTGACATGAGAATAGCTCCTTGTTAGCTGAAATATCAGATCAAAATATGTGCCAGCTAAATGTTGAAGAATTTTATATCAGCTAACAAACTATCCGTAGCATAGTGGTAGTGCATCTGCCTCTGGCGCGGATGACCCGGGTTCGATTCCGGTGGGAGTATGATGATTTTCCCCCCGACCAGGATTCTTCCCCCGCTGCTTCCTAGGTCTGAGTATGTCCCTTCACCTCCATCCCGCAGAAGGCACTGGCAAACCACCGCGGTATCATTCTGCCTACTCGCCGCGGTCGGGTTGTGGTATATCCCAAGATTCCGTCTCGTTACAACCAACTATCGGTTTTTCACCCTCATCATATCAAGAGATGTTATCAACCTATGGGTTAAGCAAATTATGGTTCATAACACCTAAAATACGTAATCTACGGTACGTTAATTCACCTCGTAAGTATGGAATTTAAGTAAAGGCCTTTAAAATCCGTTTCTTTCACAAAAAAAGAAGAAAAAGCAAAAAAACAGGTCTCTAGGTATTAAAAGGATTTTCAAGACAAAGCAGGAAATATATTTGTTTGAAAATGACGTCATATCGAGGAGGAGCACAATAATAGGCACAATAAAGCGTCGTAACTTCCGCTCCGGCTGTATCATAATGCCACAACAATCGCTGTAAATATAAATTTAAAGTGGAAGCCGCGCATACAATGCTCTAACATATTACATCGCTTAATGCAAAATTCCTTCTCTTAGAAGCTGTCACCGGTGAGGTGTTTTAACATTTGTCATCCCGTGCTTTGTTCTCTGCTACATTAAATGGCCTCATATTTTATATAACGTGCCTTGTATTGCGCGCGCGCCCGGCTCTAACCATAGGGGGTACCAAAACTTGAATAGTCAGGATGCTTCACAGATTATATGAGTGAAATCAACTTTAATGCTAATCTAGATAAACATTAGCAGAAATGGTCTTATTACTTGCTTCCTTATAACTCGAAATAAGGAAGGGAATACACTAGTCTAAAGCGGTAGTCAAATGTTTTACAAGCTGGTTGTCAGGTTGTTGAAATCAGCTTCTTTACGTTGCCAGGAGTTGATAAATTTTCGTATGTGAAAAGATTAAATATTTTAAAACTGAAACCAATAACAAGGAATATATAAAAAATGGTCAACTCCCCGAAAAAATGTGAATTACATGAATTATGGTTTTAACGTGATCTACATTTTTTGTGTAGTAAGTTCTTGTCTATCTCTTACGGTTTAATAGTTATGGAAAAGTCAGCAAAATTCATCCGGAATAAATAGGTATTCAGAGACCATTCCCAGAAAATTCAAGGCCGCGCGAGTGGTTAGACCACTTGCCTCTCATCTAGACGGTCGGGGTTCGATCCCAAGCGACCGCATGTGAGATTTGTGGTGGACAAAGCGGCGTGGGGGCGGATTTTCTCCGGGTACTCCATCGCATTCCACCGGTGCTCCATCATCATTCATGTATACCAGTGTCACCGCCTGCGGTGCCATAAGTAGTTAAAGCGGGCGTTAAACACTACAAAAAAATTCTAGATACACATTTTATTTGTCATGTAAATATGTTTAATATATGGTATTTTAATCAAAATTGTTAGTCGTTTTTGAGAAGATCAAACTTTTTGAAATATTTTCCTTGTAAATAGTAGTTTGCGGTGGGGAGATTTTCCCCAAATCCTTCGTGTCGCATCCTTGAAAGATACAATGAATTCTCTGGGAAGAGCTTCTAAAATCCTCTTCATACTGGGGGACTTGTGCACACCGGCAGAATGTAAGAAATAAACAGATCTGGTTAAAACACGTAGTTTTAACCGTTTCCGAGATTTACTTTGTAATTGGTTTTTAACATTTCATTACTTTGGGAAGCCAATATTTACTTTTTTAATCCTGGTTGGACATAGAGAAAGGAATTTTAATTTCGTCACATAGTGACTAGATTTTAAAAAAAATTTACCCTGCTTTATTCAAATTCACTCCGCATTTCCCTTCTACTTAGAAGGAACTAAGTAATAAGAATATATCTAGTATTATTTCGGTCGATTAGCATAAAGTAGAGAGAAAAATCTTATGTGTTACGCTCACATGACTTTTTCTAGCTGTACTGCAAACTTCTTACTAATATTATTCTTCTTTCTACACTATGCTAATCGAAATACTCATTAGGAGAATGTTCTTATTATTTAGTTCCTTATAGGTAGAGGAGAACTAAGCGAACATACTACCAAATTGATAGTCAAATCACTATAAGATTAGCAATACAAATCGCTTCATTGCTTGGCCAGGAGTATAACAAATGAAAAACGGACACTTCACAACTGAAACCAATAACAAGGAACATCTCGGAAACGGTTACCTCCATAACAAAAACTAAAGGACATAAACTGTGTGTTTTAACGAGATATACAATTTTTGTGCAGTACGTTTTTGTCTATCTCTTACGATTTAGCAGTTAAGCAAAGTTCATCCAGAATCAAGAGGTCTTCAGAGGCTATTCCCTGAAAATTCAAGATATATATTTTATTTGGGATGTAAATATCTCTAATATACGGTATTTTAATCAAAACTGTTACAGCCGTTTTTGAGAAAATCAAAATTTTCGAAAATTTTTCCATGTAAAGAGTAATTTGGGGATTTTCATGAAAAATCTTCGTGCCGCATCCTTGGAAGATACTAAACCTAAATACTAAGTTTGGTATTTAGACTCAGGGGGCCCCAAAACATTTTTTTTTCCGTTGAAATCTCGATATAGAATTTTGGGTGGAAAACAATACCTTCTTTATCCACTACGCACATTGTACAAAAGGGTCTAGAGAAAGTAAAAAATTAGCTTTTGAAGAAAACAGTTTGTCGTAGAGAAAGTCGTGTGAATGAACACAACATATCTTTTTCAACCGCGGAATTTCGAGTCTGTATTGCGGGTTTGAGTCAGCAATGAATCCAAGGCCATTACGGCTGGCCATTAACGATTAACACGCCTCTGATCAAGGGTTGGATGCTGCAATGAACAATACCTATTTCAATTTCACTACTACATTCAGTGTGTGGTTCTGTATTGTGTTCGGTTCCATTGTGAAGAAAAACAATGCTAAAACCTTCTTTTATTCGATTCTAGTAGGTGGGGTTTATGATTTGCGTCTTTGAGAACGAAAAATCTTCTTTTATCGCTAATACATAAATAAATAAGAATTGGAATACCTCTTTTTACTTCCTCTACATAGTACATAGGTAACAAACGCATTGAACACCTAAAATATCGATTCTGATATTTCACCGGAAACAAACGTTTTGAGGACTCCTGTATAAAAACTATCTTTAGAAAAAGGTCCGAGTGTAGGTGTGCATGTTTGTACGTGTGTCCTTGTGTTTAAGAACACGATAAATTAAAAACAAAAAATCTGAACTACACTAAACTTGATGTTTGATTACTGACGTGGCATTAGTAAAGCCACAATTATAATTCATACTAATTAGTTTAAATTACACAACAAATTGAATATAATATGTGTAAGCTTGATGGTTTTAATCTTAAAATGCGAAAGAACATATTAATTTACAGAGAATGCACAGTGTGTCATCTAAGGTAAGAGATACTTTAGATGTAATGTAAAAGAATTTATTTAAAAATATATATTATGGTCCTATGGTATTTCATAAATTAACAACAACAAAATATGCTAATAAAGGCATAAATAGGTAAAAGGAATTGCTGAAATGCAGTTCTATAAGAAATTGTGTAACAGTTGCAAGCATAATGTTCAAAACTGCATATCAGCAACAGCATGAGTCAATAAATTGTAAATAAACTAGTTTTTAAGAATTTAACTTTAAAACAAGTGATAATACTTTGTAATTGCAAAATAACTCGTTTAACTGTCTTCCTTATATTTTAAACAAGGTATGTTATTTTCATGGCAATAGGATAAACGTTGATGTTCGTATTAGTCAGTAATATAATTACTTACTCCAGCACGTATACAATGTACATAGTAGCTAGAGAAGGTATTATATTTCACCCAAAAATTCTATGTTGGGATATCACCGTAAATATATGTTTTGAAGTCCCCTGAGTTCCATAAACCATTTTTTAGAAAAAGGTCCCTGCGTGTCTGTGAACAGCATATCTCAAAAACGAAAAGAAATTAATATTCATCCAATATGATTAATTGATGTGAGATACAATTTTACGAATAGAAATTTGATCGTTTAAAACCTAATTTGGTATATATGAGTGTTTAGTATCTTCCAAGGATGTAACAAGTTTTTCAAGAAAATACCCCCACCACAAACTTTGTTTTACATGGAAAAAAATTGTACATTTTGTTTTTCTCAAAATGGGTCTAAAAATTTTGATTAAAATGCCGCAAATTAAAGATATTTACATATACATAGATATTTACAAATAAAATGTATATTTTGAATTTTCTGGAAAATGCCTCTGAGGATCCCTTTATTCTGGAAGAAATTAATGAATATTGCAAATCTGGTAAACCTTAAAAGATTAGACAAAAGCTTACTGTACAAAAATGTATCTCTCGTTAAAATACACAATTTATAGCATATACTTTTTTGTGGCGTTATACTTTTCGAGATATTCCTCGTTGTTGGTTGTAGTTTTAAAATATTTTAACCGATCAAAAGTTCATATCATAAAGTATCTTAAACAACCGCAAGTAAATTACCAACCCAACTGTTCTTGTTACATCGTCAGCAGTACATGTACAGTAAAGCAGCATCCGGAGAACCAAAAGATGAAATCTTGAGATATTCCTTATTATAGGTTTTAATTTTAATCTACCTACTTTTCTCAACTGGGAAGTCATTTCGTTTCATCTCTGTTTCGTTTTCCGCTGGCCGTGCAAAGTGAATATAACTTTAATTGTTCACATAGCGACCAGCTTTTTAAAAAGTTGACTATCGCTTTTGCCTGGTGTGTTCCCTTACTTTCCTACTACTTGCTAGGAAGAAAGTAATAAGGCAATTTCTGGTAACGTTTATCTCAATTAATATGAAGTTGATAGAAGATAAGCGTTTTAACAATAATTTGTTACAGAGATATAGAGAAAGTCATGTGAATGGAACCCATCAGATTTTTTTTGCGTATATTCTTCGGAAAAGATAGCATCTGAATGCAATGTAATACATCGAGATTATTAACTGAAATCAAATATATGTAACATTGTTCATCCACAATGTTGTAAAGGGTTGATATTCCTGTACGTATTATTTTAAATATTGAGTTCAATTTGTTAAAAAACAATGAAAAAAAATGTTCGCAACATTCAGATAAGCATTGCGGAATTATTTAAATAAAACAGATTTAATTCCAAATATTTACTATTTCTACTTTTTTAAACCTCTTTACTATGGAACCAAGCAGTGAGGTAACGTTTTCATAATCATCGGTTTGGAATTAGTAGATGCTATTCATCAAACCTTCCTGGGCATATTCTTAATTATAATTAAAAGGTGTTGTGATGTATCAGGGAAATGAAAAGGCTGCGCAGAACGCCGAGGGCGTAACTATTGCCATTTACGTCATTCTTCCTTCTGTATGTCCATGTGACATCAGACACGATGCGTATCGAGAGAGTTTTGTCAGTGGTGGGACAGAGGGCATTGCAAGCGGCAGTAAGTGATCACAAAAATCATAGTGCATTGTTTATTATAAGAGTATGTAAACTGAGAACTATTAAAAGTAATCTCGGGACCTTCAACACCTAAGTTTACCTCTGGTAGAGGTGCCCTAGAAGACAGGCTACGGAAGTTGTTTATATTGTTGCCATTTACTTGCGAAAATAAGTATTTATTCTCGTCTACATTCAGGCATGTGCGTGCCTATTGTAATAATGATATAGCGGTGATGGGAAATTCTCCTTCCATCCCCGCCTTTCCTACCATCTCCGAATAGTGGCCGGCTAAAGCGGGAAGAGGGGAAGCAGTTGAAGGAGTGAGCTGCGCAGACCGAAATGTAATATTTTTAATTACTTGGACAAGCTGTAACGACTGCTAACCTCTACAATATTGTAAGCGAACCGCCACGGCCGAGTATCCTGTTGCGCCAGCAGGATTATTGGCCGTATAAAATCCGCAGGTAAAGTAAAATACCAACCCAACTGTTCTAGTTACATCATCAGCAGTATGTGTACAGCAAAGCAGCATCCGGAGGACCGACAGATGAAATCTCGCAATTGCAAGGAACAGAGGGGAACCAACCGAGAAAATCATGTGATCCTAACTCAGTACGTTCACAGTAATTGGTAGAGAAAGTAATAGCGCTCAAAGAACTTAAATCTATTTTATATATTTTATATGTTCAAAACCTTATTTTTTCATGGCTAAAATTCTGTATGTATCTAGTAATTAGATTGCAACCAGAGGAAAACGTTCAACTTGATCTGACTATTCTGGTAAGGAATTGTAATGATGCGAGAAAAAAAAAAAAAAAAAAGAAAGAAGCTGTTGAGTCATTTCTTCAATAACAGGAGACGTAGCGCATCAGAGTCACTAATGTTTACAAATTGAACTTCCCCAAACGCACCTTTGTTGACTCCCTTCTCTTCCATGTCTGGGCATAAGTTTTCTTGACAGAGAAGAAACAGTTCTCTCCTGAAAGCACACCCGCCTCATAAGTCGCATACCGACGTCCAGCGCACCTAGCCCCGTACACCTAGAAAATAGAGGGAAATGAAATGCTTGCAAATAAGCGACAGGAATATGGTACCTTATATAAGCCACTCCAGCATTCGCCTATCAACTGGGAAATTCGAAGGCCCAGCGGAAATCGAATCCTACACCTTCCGAATTCTGACCTCAGTCACTTCCGCTTGAGGCACCCCACTCTGTTCGGATCTTATTAATAAACAGACAGACAGACAAATGATATTTTGCTTAAGACATATACGTGTGTAGCAATATCAAAAATAGGCAACAATATATATATTTCTTCAACAAACATCCCTTTATTTCTTCCTCTAACTACAAATAAAAATCTATTCACAAATAACTGTGTTTCTTTGATGCTTTCGCAACAATTCTGTCGTATCGTGTTTTCTCTGCATATGGGTTCGGTAACAAGGTGTAACAACAGAACCCAAAATCAGCTATAACTAACGAAGCAAGCCGTTCACACACGTTGGACGATTACGGCCGCGGGGCGTAGTCACAATATTGTCCAACTAATGGAATTAAAAGGCCCGTATCTGTGGTTTGCGGTTGGCGTGGGTATGAATCTCGTTTAGAGTCACTTACCCTGATCATTCTCCTTATTCTGGGAAGATGAATATAAGTAACTTTAAGCAATAAGACCTTGGGTTCATATAAACATTTTACCCAATTTATTCACTATCCATTATGACCTAGCAGGTTTAAACACATTAAATCTTTTTTTTTAAACATAATTAAAATCCTGGACCTTGTAAACAGGATTATAGATTAAAATGCTTCATAATTTATATATTTCAGATAATTACGTAAGTTATTATATCAAACAAGAGATCCAATGTCATAACTTGCTTGTGTATTAGTCTACTTACGCTTATTCAGGAATGCCCTGAGTTCCAATAGTAATACATTATGAGCATTTGGGACGTCCTGGGTTCAAATCCTGTGGGGCCACCAACTGGCTGTTGTTTTTTTCTCGAGGTTTCCCACAGTTGTCAAGGTAAATACCGGGTTGTATATTTAATACCTCGGCCTAAAGTTCTGCCTTCAGTCCAATACAATAACAAAACCGATAGTAGTTGGTAATTGTTATTGCGCTGCCATCTAGCCCCAGATAGTGCAAGCATTACACTGGCCGGCACTCCTAACCCCATCTGCCGGTCGCAGAATGGTGTGAGGAGGTGAGACTTTAGAAGGAAGCTACACTTTGATATTTGACTGCAGTGATAGTACAGCTAGATTTGACGGCCCTCTAACACTATCTGCTTGGCGCTAAGCGAAGCTCCTATGGAACGGCCATGAGGCCTTAAAAGGCTACTGTCCACTACATACCTAACCAAGGTACCTTACCGTACATTTCCATCGCAATATCACCGAGTTGTTAAAGCGACGTAAAATAAAATAGAATTAAAAAAAGTATTGTGAATATAATTGCAGAATATGTATTGTACATATTTTTCTTTACTTGTAAAAAAACAATTAAAACAGCAAATCGTAAGTATTCAGCGTTCAAAAAAAAAAAAAAAAAAAAAAAAATCGTCTGCGATTAATAATTGGCGGACTTCCACTGCCTTCTTTTGTAAAATACTTTATTGATATAATAGCGTATTCTCTCACAGCAAGTCTCAATAGTTAAGACGGTTATACATGTAATATACTGCTAATACATTTTTTTGTAAATATTTTGTCTCAAAATACGCAGCATGAATATCGTGTAATTATTTTACTAACTACCTATATAATCTGTACACTATAAGAAATATTTATAAATAGAATAACATAAGTTTAGAAGAAATTAATACAAGAGGGGTAACGTTTTTAATTATTAGGGTAATAAAACAACGATTCATTAAAACACTTCAACCATTGAATATTAAACCAATAAATTTTAGGCATAGTCAAATATTTAAAAGATGGTCGTTATGTGAAACGATTGAAATTGGTTTCTCTTTGGATTATTAGGAATAAAACAAAAGAGAGACGAAATGAAAGATGACTTCCCAATAATAAAAAAATATCTTCAAAACTGTTAATTATACCATAAAAAAGAGTTTATGGCATAAATTGTTGCTTTAACAACATCTAAATTTTATATGCAATTCATTTTTGTCTCTCTCTGACGGTTTACCATTTATGTAAAAGTCATTCTGAATGATTAGGTCTTCAGAGGTTATCCCCAGAATATTCAAGATATACATTTCGTTTGTCATAAAAATATCTTAAACATGTGGTATTTTAATCAAAATAGTTTGAGCCATTTTTCAGAAAATCAATATTTTCGAAAAAATATCCCATGTAAAGGGTAATTGAGGGTGGAAGAATTTTCCCGAAAATATTCGTGCCCTGGTAGATGTTGAACTTAAATACCAAGTTTGGTGTTTAACGGACCTTTCGTTTTTGAGTTATGCTGTTCAAAGTTTCACACGTGCCATACACTCTTTTTCGATTTTTATTTTTTTTTAATTCAGGGGATCCTAAATTGGTGAAATCTCGGTATCGCATTTTTGGATGGAATACAATACCTTCACTATATGCTATGTGCATTTTACATACTTGCTAGAAAGTAACAATAGAAGGATTTTGAGAACTATTTAAATTAATTTTAATATTACTTTTTAAACGCTTTATACTTAATTTATTAGCATGACATTTTGTTCATCAAGCCTTTGGAAACATATTTTGGTTGGAAGATAGCAATAGAATAAAGGAAAGCAAATTACTTTATAAACTTATTCATGCTTCATGATTACATCCATCAACGTTTTTATATAATATATTCAGGGCCAGCTCATCAGCAATTAAATAAGATTCTTCATTTCGTACTGAGCACGACAAGAGAGACTAACCTTTTGACATATACAATGTTGTGACATCATGACAGTATTTTAGCACGACGCATATATTATTAGTTTAATCATTAGTTTTTAATATTTAACATAAAAGAACATATGCTCAGTAGAACGCAGCACCGTGGCGTATAGAAATTCCCTTTGTATTCTTCAAGGCTACGCGCTTTGTCAAAAATAACACACATTTTAGTGCATTAGGGACACAAGTAACGACCATTTACAGGAAGAAATGTATTTTCCCTTTAAAAGTTGAAAGAGGGAATTTCTCATTGCAGAACAAGGTCACGTGGGTGTAAAATAAAGAAAAATCCCCGATAGTCAGCAGACAACGCCACTTTACGCGCACTTTTCCAGCCAATCAAAAGGTAGGGCAATACTCCGACGTTTTAGTATATAAATGATGTGCGCACAAGAAATTGGACACACAAGGTTCACAATATAGAAATCACGTATAAGAATAAGGCTAACAAGGCTAGTAATGTTCACAATGTAGCTAACAGGGCTCATAAAGTAAGAAACACAATGTAGGAAAACACGTATAAGAAATTGACTAAGAAATCGCGTGGCGTACATTGTAGGAAAACGGTGATTTATAAGTTAATCAGAGGAGCAATTATTACCTTAAATGTTATGCGGACCGAGAAACTCAAGATTACGGGGACGAGTGTAAATATATAGCAACTCCGTAAAAGTGGAATTAGCACTTAAATAAAACTACTTCATCAAGTTCGCGATTGGTTTTGCTGGAAGTCGCTCGTAGGGTTTGTGCCTCAAACGAACAACAATTCGTCAATAAAGGAAGTTTACTGTGAATTTCTCTTTCATTTGAGTCTACCAAAAGTGTTACACACCTTTGTCATTCTTTCCCCCCTGAGTAAGAGACAACTCCTGGTCTACAAGAACGAGCCTAGCCAGAGCAACAAAGGGAATCTGCAAGATACACTCTTAATGAAGAGAATTTCACGAGTATTAACCCTCGACCAAAATCCAAGTAGACTCACCTGATATCGTCATACTGCCACAACGACACAACAAACAATACTACGACATATTGGCACCCTAACGTGGTGGCCACAAAAATATTACGACACATGTAATTCAAATACAAGATGACAAAAATGCCAATCTTGCTTTTAACAGTTTCTTCAATCCATTTTCAAAAATATGCGTCGAAAGTTTAGAAAAAATCAGATGTGTTTTATTCACATGGCTTTCGCTACATCTCTGCAATAAATTATTGTTAAAAGGCTTATACTCTATTTACTTCTTGCTTATTGAGAAAAATTAGTAGAAATATTCTTATTACTTGCATCCTTGTACGTAGAAGCGAAATAAGGGAGTACCATAGGTTAAACTGATAGTCAAAAGCTGGTTGCTATGTGACTGAAGTTTCTTTGTATGAAAACAAGTTTTTCAAAGCTGAAGC
Organism: Hymenopus coronatus; assembly: GCA_030762935.1. NCBI lineage: Eukaryota > Metazoa > Arthropoda > Insecta > Mantodea > Hymenopodidae > Hymenopus > Hymenopus coronatus. The sequence continues at coordinate 96,306,011 of CM060895.1, read as the reverse complement.
CAATAACGAGGATTATCTAAAAAATGATTAACTCCACGAAAAAGAATTATATAACATAAATTATGTGTTTTAATGTGCTCTACATTTTTTGTGTGGTAGGTTTTTGTTCATCTCTTACGGTTTAGCAATTATACAAAATTTCGTAAAGTTCATCCAGAATAAAGTAGTCTTCAGAGGCTATTCCCAGAAAATTGAAGATGTACAATTTATTTGTCAGGTAAACATCTTCAATATACGATATTTTAATCAAAATCGTTAGAGCCATTTTTAAGAAAATAAAACTTTTCGAAAAAAGTTCCATGTAAAGGGTAGTTGGGGTGGGGGGATTTTCTTGAAAATCTTCGTGTCGTATCTTTGGAAGATACCAAACCTAAATAGCAAGTTTGGTTTTCAATGGTCTTTTCATTTTTGAGCTATACTGCCCACAGACACACACAGAGACACACAGACACACACGGCCTTTTTTCTAAAAATGTTTTTTTATTCAGGGGGTCTCAAAACATGTATTTCCAGTGAAATCTCGGTATTGAATTTTTGGGTGCATTACAATACCTTCTCTATACACTATGTACATAGTACGTATAGAGAAAGTAAAAACAAAGGTTGTAAAAAACATAGGAGGTACAAAATGAGCCATAAATTCTGGCCCAGCATGTGTCACGTGGAACATGATGTTTTGACAGTGGGTTGTCATAGTGCTGCACTACGGGAGAACAGGAGTCAGGTGGGAGCAGTAAATATATATTTTCCTCTCCACAAAACCTTGTGGATGTGCTCTGGAATGTTACATTTCTTATTAAATAAAGCGCCCCGCAATTCAAAGATTGCCCGCCCGTCTCACGTGATTTAAGGAGATACATGTTTAAACAACCTGCAAAATCTCGCCTCGACGTACACGTATGGTACCGAGGTTTGTTTAGGTCGCGAAGAAAAACCGTCTTTCTCCAAACACATCCCATTCCATTTTATTTTAGGACAAAGGAGTATCTTAACAATCACAAAACTCTCTCTATTAGCAGTAGTAGGCAAAATTTATATTTCACACCATAAATTTGCTGTTACTATGAGAACAAGTAATTTTACATTTTGTAATATGTATTTTTACTTTATCTATACGTACTATGTACTTAGTGTATTGAGACGGTATTGCACTCCACCAAAAAATTCGATACCGAGATTTCACCGGAAATATATGTTTTAGGGTACCTTGTATCCAAAAAAAAGTATTTTCAGAAAAAGGTCCGTATGTGCGTGTGTGTCCGTGTGTCTGTGAACATGGTAACCCAAAAACGAAAAGTCGGCAAAATACCAAACTTGGTATTTAAGTTTAGTATCTTCCAGGGAGGCGACACGAAGATTTTGAGAAAAATCCTCCCACCCCAAACTACCCTTTACATGGAATTTATTTCGAAAATTTTGATTTTCTAAAAAATGGCTAACGATTTTGATTAAAATATCATATATTAACGACAATTACCTGACAAATAAAATGTATATTTTGAATTTTCTGGGAATAGCCTCTGAAGACTACTTTATTCTGGATGAATTTTGCATAACTACTAAACCGTATAAGATGGACAAAAACTTAACATACAAAAAGTGTAGAGCAAGTTAAAACACACAATTTATGTTATATACATTTTTTTTCGTGGAGTTGATCGTTTTTGAGATATTCCTTTTTCTTGGTTTCAGCTTTGAAAAACTTATACTTATCTCATACAGGAATTTGTCAACTCCTGTCCATACAAACAAAGGAACATCAGTCACATAACAACCTGCTTTTGGCTTACACTTTAACCTATGGTACTCCTTTATTTCGCTTCTATTTACAATCAAGCAAGAAATAAGATTATTTCTGCTAATTTTTCTCGATTAGCATTAAATAAATAAAAGACAAGCTTACTAACAATATTTGTTACAGAGATATAGAGAAAGTCATGTGAATAAAACACATCAGATTTTTCAGGATACGAGACAAAAATTCTGATGTGTTGCTTCACATGGATTTCTCTATAACCTGTTGTTACATAATGTCTATCTAAACATTAGCAGAGTTTGTCTTATTATTTGATTCCTTGTAAAGAGAAGAGAAATGAGATAATATACTAGGCTAAAGTGATAGTCAAATGTTTCAAAAGCTCGTCGCTCTGTGAAAAAATTGAAATTCGGTTCTTTTACATTACTGGAAATATAACAAAAGATACATTAAACGAAAGTTGACTTCCCGTTTGAGAAAACTTAGTTAAAATTTATACCAATAACAAGGAACATCTAATGACAACTCTACGGAGAAAAGCTGTTTTTAATGAGATCTATGGCTTTGTCTATCTTTTACGACTTAGAGTTAAACAAAAGCCATCCAGAATTAAAAGGTCTTCAGAAGCTATTTCCACTTAATTCAAGATATCTAATTCGTTTGTCATCAAAATACCTTAAAATTATGACATTTAAATCAAAATTGTTAGAGCTGTTTGGACTAAATATCTAAACTTTTCAAAATGATCCATATAAAGGGTATTTGGGGTGGGGGATTTTTTTGCAAATCCCCATGTGGCATCCTTGGAAGATACTGAACTTAAATATCAAGTTTGGCATTAACCGTCTTTTTTTGTTGAGTTATGCTGCCCACAGCCCCCCCCCCCACACACACACATACATACATACATTCGGATATTTTTCTAAAAAGGCGTTTTTGGATTCAGGAGGTGTCAAAACATATATTTCCGATGACATTTCGGTTTGAAATTTTTGAGTGAAATACAATACATCCTCTATCTAGTGTGTAAATTGTATGTACCTGCTAGAGAAAGTAAAAATGAATAATTCGGGAACAAATGAAAGTGCAAACCGTATAATAGAAGAACATAAGGAAAACAATTTGCAAGGTACGGTATGTGAGAAGGATGGAGAAGGACAGATTACCAAAGAAGATGCACAAATGAAATACTATAGATAAAAATCTGATGTGTTGCATTCACATGACTTTCTCTACATTTCTGCAACATATTATTGTTAAAAAGCTTATGCTTCTATTTACTTCATGCTAATCGAGAAAAAATTAGCAGAAATAGTCTTATTAATTGCCTACTTGTAAGTAGAAGCGAAATAAAGGAGAACCATAGCTTAAAGTGATAGTCAAAAGCTGGTTGCTATGTGACTGAAGTTCTTTTGTTTGCATGGGCAGGAGTTGACACATTCCTGTATAAAAAAAGTATAATTTTTTCAAAGCTGAAACCAAAACAAGGAATATCTAAAAAACGATCAACTCCACGAAAAAATGTATATTTCATAAATTGTGTGTTTTAGCGTGCTCTACATTTTTGTGTGCTAAGTTTTGGCCAGCCCTTACGGTTTAGCAGCTATGCAAACTTCCGTAAAATTCATCCAGAATAAAGTAGAAAATTCAAGATATACATTTTATTTGTCATGTAAATGTCTTTAGTATACGATACTTAAAAATCGTTAGAGCCATTTTTAAGAAAATCAAACTTTTCGAAAAATGTACCATGTAAAGGGTAGTTTTGGGCGGGAGGATTTTTCTCAAAATCTTCGTGTCGCATCCCTGGACGAGACTAAACTTAAATACCAAGTTTGATATTTTACCGACTTTTTGTTTTTGAGTTATGTTTACAGACACACGGATACACACACGAATCTTTTTCTGAAAAGGCTTTGTTTGGTTACAGGGGATCCTAAAACATATATTTTCGGTGAAATCTTGGTATTGAACTTTTAGGTGAAGTGCAATACCTTCTCTATACACTATGTACATAGTGCGTGCAGAGAAAGTCAATAGAAGAGAGGAAAACTCAAGAAGACATGGAAGTGAAAAACATTCCTGAGAACTTGTGGAAAAATAGAGAACATTGTAGTTTGAGAATACGGAATATGTAGTGGAGAACAACTGGGATAGTGATGAGTTGATAATTCTACGAGTGTTATGAATTTTTCTGTGAATCAAATTCCGAAAATCCGCATCATGCTTTAGGTGTAGCTGAGGAACTGTAATATTTCCTTAATTGATATTATCTACCAAATAAAATAGCATCTATTCTTGAAAAGTCGCCCTCTGACGGGTATTAGTTACAATCTCTAATATATAAAGTCCAAACCCGATGGAGGATAATGGATAATTTTCGGATGTCAACACATTTTTTTCGGAAGAGAAGTAAAGTGTGGTTCCCGAGCAATGTTTATATGCATGTGCCCCACTGTTCCATTTGTGGAGGGAAGGAACATCTAGATCATATTTGAATACCAAGGGACGGATTTAAAGAGGAAATAATTCCTGGAGCAGAAATGGAACAAGGACAACGTTAAGGGGAATTTTTAGAAAGCATGACAGAAGCTTAGATCAGCTTTTAAGGAACGTTAAAATGGAAATGGTCAAAGAGAATTAAATATCATTTTCTGTTAGCTAATAATGTTTTGAAAACATTACAATGTTACTTTTAGAAAACTAAAATATTGTGGGTGTAATTATGGGGCTATGAGATTATGATGAATAACCGTTATACGCAAATATTTATTAGTTTATGACACATACGTAAACAAATAAATAAATACGCCTGTAAAAACTCCATACCTTAAAAGAAATGGTCCCTGGGTTATTTCGCCGTTTTTCATGTTCGCACGATTTATAGTGTCAATTATCAGCCATTTTTACTTTCTCTAGCAAGTATGTACATACAATACACGTAGTGACTAGGGAAGGCATTGTATTTCACCCAAAAATGCACTGCCGAGATTTAAACGGGAATATAAATTTGATTGTATTTGGTTTTCCTGAATGCAAAAAAGTACTGTTAGTAAAAGGTTCGTGAGCATGTGTTAGTGTGCGTGTGTGTGTGTGTGTGTGTGTGTGTGTGGGCAGCTTAACTTAAAAAAAGAGAAGTCCATTAAATACCAAATATGGTATTTATTTAGTATCTTCTAAGGATGCGACACGAAGATTTTCAGGAAAGTCCCCCGCTCAAACTACCCTTTACATGGACCATTCTTTGAAATTTTCAATTTTATAAAAGCGGTTGTAACGATTTTGACTATTAAAGATGTTTAAATGGCAAATAAAATATATATCATGAATTTCTTGTAAATAGCCCCTGAAGTCCTGTTTGTTCTGAATGAATTTTGCATAATTGGTAAACGTAAGATATAGACAAACTGTTACTACACAAAAAAATATAGATCTCGATAAAACACATCATTTTATCGCATGCAGTTTTTTGTAGTGTTAACCGTTTCCAAGATTTTCTTTATTATTAGTTTTAGTTTTAAGCGGCTTAAACTTTTCTCAAACGGAAAGTCATCTTTCCTTCATCTCTCTCTCTCTCTCTCTCTCTCTCTCTCTCTCTTTTTTTTCTTTTTTGCGTGTGTATTAGTAATATAATAACAGTTAACCTAACGTTCTACAGTAATACGAGTTGTTTCAGAAGTATAAGCCCCCGATGTGACCATTGAAGTTAAAGGGGGCTATACAAATGAAACAATAAAAAAAAAAAAAAGGAAACCGAATTTCAATTGTTTCACATAGCGACCGGCATTTAAAAGTATTGTCTGTCGCTTTCCCCAAGTGCTTCTCCGTATTTCCCTTCTACTTACATGGAAGCAAGTAATAAGAACATTTCTGCTAATACTTATCTAGATTAGCATTATGTTTTATAAGATTAGTTTGTTTGCAGAACAGGTAGAGAAAGTTATGTAAATGGAACACATATTTGGATAGGTAGAGTCAGACTGAAAAATTCAATGCCATAGCCGGGATTTGAACCACGGATCTCCCGATCTCTAGCCGGTTGCTCTGCCAGCTACCATGGCAATATGCTGGCATAGCATTGAATTTCTCAACTGACTCGCATGTTTCCCGCTAAACCACAAGGTGATCTCAAATTATTTTGAGATGACAACCCCAATGGCGCCTTACAATGTTGCAAGTACTTTAGACCCAGGATGTATAGTATAGTCAACTGTTATGGTCAATGGTATTGGAATAATTGTTTTTTCACACAAGCCGTTTGTAGCACAGGAGTTGGATAGGTAGAATCCTGCTATCCCAAATTACCCTTTGCATTAAAAAATATCCGAAATGTATATTTTCTTAAAGATGGCTCTAACGATTTTAATAAATACTATATTTTAAAGATATTTACATGACAAAATGTATATCTAGGATTTTCTGGACCTCTTCATTCAGGATAACTTTTGCATCACTGGTAAACCGTGAGAGATAGACAATAACTTACTGTACAGGATATGTGATCTCGTTAAAACACACAATTTATATATATATAAGTTGAAGTATTTTACAACTGAAATCAATAACAAGGAATATCACGAAATATATATATATATATATATATATATATATTTTAAAACTGAAATCAATAACAATATATCTATATATTTTGTGATACTCCTTGTTATTGATTTCAGTTTTAAAATACTTCAACTTTTCTCATACGGGAATTTATCAACTCCTGGCCATACAAAATTACGAATTTCAATCACATTACAACCAAGTTTTAAAACATTTGACTATCGCTTTAGCCTAGTGTAATATCTATTTCCCCTCTACTTACAGGTAAGCAAGTAATAAGACAATTTCTGCTAATTCTTTTCTAAATCTTTTTCTCCTAAAACAGTTTTTTTTTTATTCAGGGGGTCTGAAACACGTATTTCCTTTGAGATCTCGATATCTACATAGTATACAATATACACTGAAATTTTATCTTCAAATTTTGGGGTGAAATGAAGTTTCCCCTACATATTAGGTACGTGGTAGAGAAAGTAAAAAGGAATGAAAACTTTCAAGTCTATCATTCAAATGTGATCCTATCATTTGAAGCATGTGGCATGAACGTGTTAATCGTTTTTTGCACGCAGACAAAATAGTAGAGTCAGATTAAAAATTTCAATACCATAGCCAGGATTTGAACCACGGATCTCCCGGTTTCTAGCCGGTTGCTCTAACCACTGGACTACCATAACAAATTTCTTTATTGACTCGGTATATTTCCCGGTAAATCATAAGGTAATCTTAAATTATTTTGAGATGACATACCAAGTTAAGTCCTTAATAATTTAACAAACTATTAGGTCAATTAGTATTAATTAATTGTTTTTTCCACACAAGCCGTGTGTAAGAAGGAGTCAGTTGGAATTAATGATGTGTCGGCATGTTGCCATGGTAGCTCATTGGTTAGTGCACCCGGCTAGAGACGGGCCGCGTCGTGGCCGTGTGTTTAGACCATTCATCTCTCACCTCGATCCCAAGCGTCCGCATATGAGATTTGTGGTGACAAAGCGGCGCAGGGGCAGGTTTTCTCCGGGTTCTTCGGTTTCCCCCGCCATCACATTCCACTGGTGCTCCATATTCATTCCATGTATCATCTGTGTCATCGCTTGCAGTGCTGTAGTAGTAAAAGCGGGCATTAAATATTCTTTAAAAAAAACCGGCTGAAGGATCCGCGGTTCAAATTCCGGCTATGCGTTGAAATTTTCAGTCTGACTCTACTTATTCATATACCATAAAATATTTCAGGACCTAGTTGAGCATCCGATCGACGAGAGGGAGAAACCTCTAAAAGCGCACCTTAACCGTGCAGCCACAACACGCCGAACACCTTCTCCTCGTTCTTCATCTCTGATGTTGATGCTGCTGCTGCTGATGATGATGATGATGATGATGATGATGATGATGATGATGATGATGAAGGAGATGATGGGTACAGGAAATGATGCCAGGAATTTCGCCTGCCGGCCTGGGGAAACTACGAAAAACCCAGGTCAGATGAGCGAAAGCTGTTTATCGAACCTCATGAATGTGAGCCTCACACTTTACGCGAGGTCATCTTGCTCGGTGTACCCGAGGTAAGTTTTTTTTCTTTCTTAAATTAATATACAGAATGAAGACTACTTTACAGGCATCTTACAGAAAGTTAAAGATACATATTTTAATAGATCAAAGAAGCCACTTTTGTGAAAATTAAAACTAAGGAATGCATATCCATGGGGGAGGGGGGTCATAATTTGCGTGTTTAAACAGTCTTTGACTATATATGAAATTTAGTATTTTTTGACGTTTCTTGTTTATGCTCATACCAGATGGCCTAACTACCGATATTAGAACAGATGTCTGTTCGTGAGTTAAAGAGTTGTAGAACTCAACGGGGTTATTTCCAGTAAAACCCTTCAGTGGGGAACTGGCTAAGCGGCCTTCGTTTTACTCATCTTGCTTGTAGCGGAGACGTTGAATTCTGTAACGGTTTTAATGCAAGAAGGGAAATCTGCAAAAGTCAAATTGGCACACAAATAGATACACGCGCGCGCGCGCGCGCACAGATTCTGATTCTCGATATTGCGTTGCTGATCGGAATACCAGATTTCCTCTACTTACTGTGCATAACTAGTAGAGAAAGTGTAGAGGACAGTAGTAACATTTCGTGAAAAACACAGTTTAAGACATTTCTTTCAACAAAAAAAAAAGTCTGCAAAACGGAAGGAATTTTATGTGCTATTTGTTAACTCGGTTGCTTAACATCTCCAGCATTTACAGCTGATACTGTTGGTTGAGTGAAAAATAACCTCATTTCACAAAATAAATGAAAGTTTGCTAAATTATTAACGTTACACAGAATTTAATTTTAAAACTTCTATTACTCTTTGAAACTACAAAATTTATCCCTAAGTTTTGAGTGAGCATTAATTTGATAGTAAACCTCATTATTCCTTTCTCACATTTTTTTATTGTTTCATTTCGGGGTCTTTGCCCCAGACGGGAATCAAACCCAGGATCTCTGGGTGAGAAGTCAGCTCGCTGACCACTTCTCACACCTTTTGTTTTCAGTCCTTTAGGCAAACTGAAATATTTTGAATATGAACAATGGATGACTAAATTAATAGGATCAAAATATAATTTATTTTGGGGAATCTTGTATTTCATATACTCAGTCTTATATTACATTTTCGATATGTACTTCATTGTTTGCCTATTTCGGAATTGTTTCACATTTTTTATTTTAAAATGCTCAATAGCTTGTGGTTTTATCCTGTTCAGCTTTCATCAGGGATATCGTATAAAATTCCATAGTTGGGGGAAGGTGAGAATGAGAGGATGGGATCTAAAATGAAATTAACTCTATGTTTAATGCCTTAATTGGCTTAATTACTATTTGCTTTAATTAAACTAAAATGTATAAAATAATTAATTTAATTAGCAGATGAAAACTACCTATGTCCATAACATCCATAATTTCCAATAATAAAGGTGATGGTAATTATATGAATATGTTACACAAGTGTATACAATTTCAACTCCTTGGATTATGCTAGGTTTAAGAAAATGTAACTATTTCTGAGAAAAGTATTAATTGTTTTCTGAAATTAACAATTGTTATAAAAGTTTATCAAATAAAACCACTAACATAGAAATACAAACACAGTTGAATAATTCAATAACATTTACACATTTTTACTTTTTCTATACGTACTATGTACATAGTGTATATAGAAGGTATTGTAATGCACCCAAAAATTCGATACCGAGATTTCACCGGAAAAATATGTTTTGAGGCCTCCTGAATCCAAAAAAAGCATTTTTAGAAAAATGTCCGTGTGTGTCTGTCTGTGTGTATGTGTGTGTCTGTGTGTATGTATGTGTGTGTATGCGTGTGTGTGTCTCTGGGCAGCATAGCTCAAAAACGAAAAGATCGTTAAATACCAAACTTGGTATTTAAGTTTGGTATTCTCCAAGGATGTGACACGAAGATTTTCAAAAGCATCCCCCCACCCGAAACTACCATTTACATAGAAAAAAGTTAGAAAATTTTGATTTTCTTAAAAACGGCTCTAACGATTTTGATTAAAATCCGTTATATCTAAGATATTTACTTGCCAAATAAAATGTATATATTAAATTTTCTGGGGATAACCTCTGAAGACTACTTTATTCTGGATGAATTTTACGGAATTTTGCATAACTGCTAAGAGATGGACGAAAACTTATAACACAAAAATGTAGAGCACGTCAAAACACATAATTTATGTTATATATATATATTTTTTTTCCCCTTGAAGTTGATCGGTTTTTACATATTCCTTGTTTTTGTTTTCAGCTTTGAAAAACATAATTTTCTCATACAGGAATTTGTCAGCTCCTGTCCATACAAACAAAAGAACTTCAGTCACATAGCAACCTGCTTTTGACTGTCACTTTAACCTATGGTACTCGCTTATTTCGCTTCTACTAACAAGGAAGGAAGTAACAGGACTATTTCTGCTAATTTTTTCTCGATTAGATGAATAGAATAATTTGTTGCAGAGATGTGGAGAAAGGCAGGTGAATGGAACACGTTAGATTTTTTTATTTCTTAAATTAAAATTAAGAGCGCCTGAACAACAATCTCTTTAAGTTTGTTTAGGAAGTAAAATTTTGGAGCAGAGGAAAACACCTATCTCGTTGCGATACCACAATGTATTGACTGTGATTACATCTCCCGAGAGGCAGGGATGAGGAAAAAGAAGTCCCAGGCCCCCAGGTAGACAGACAGTCCCACAGAGACGCGCAGAAGCCCCACACATTTCTTATTTGAACACCCACGCACCATTAAGGGCTAATCCTAAGAGGGCGAATACAGCTCAGGCTAAAAGCTCTCTCCGGTGCATTTACCATTGCGCAAGCAACTGCACCATCTGCCCAGCATAATCGAAACTGCATGGCTTAAAACACCTGAAACATGAAATGAGAGGAAATTAGGGTAATCGTGGTAAAATACAGCGTTCGTCTTGGCGACCAGAGAAAAACAGGAAACACGCTATGGGTGGGGTGGGCAATCGCAGAGAATCAAACACGGGGCATCCCCGAATACGAACCTCACCATCTTGCCCGGAGACATCTATGTAGCTCGATATAAGTTTGTATAGGTACTAAACTCAAAGTAACATTTTGGAATAAGATAAACCAAATAATTAAAGAAGCATTTCATTTACCATAACTTGCCGTTATTGCACCGAGAAGTAATAATCTGATGCGTTACATTCAATGGACCTTCTCTACCTAATCTCCAACAAATTGTTCTTTCAAAACGTTATTCTCCTCTTTACTTCATGCTATTTGAGATAAACATTAGCAGAGATGGTTTTTTACATACATATTTTCTTATAAGTTGAAGAGGAATACTTTAGATTAAAGCGATAGTTAAATATTTTGTCCGGTCGATATGTGATGGTTTGGAATTCCGTTCTACAATATTTACATGACCAGTATGAAAAATAGAAAAACGAATGACAGCTTCCCCATTCAGAATAGCATTGGTAGGTTTAAACCAAAATCATGGAATATCTCAAAATACCTCCAAAACCCTTGGCATAATTTGTGTGTTTTAATGAGATATACATACTTTCGTATAGAAGATTTTGTCAGTATTACAGATTTCCAGTTTTGCAAAAATCTTCCTAAATGAAGAGCGTTTCAGAGGCTATTCCCAGATAATTTAAGAAACATATTTAATTCTCATGTAAATATCTTTAATATATGCATTTTAATAAAAATTGTTTGAGCCATATTTTAGAAAACCGAAGGTTCTTACAAGATTAGTAGGGGTGGGGAGATTTTCCTGATTTCCTGAAAATCTTCATGTCGCATCCTTGGAAGATACTACATATTTAATAGCATTTAACAGATTTTTTGATTTTGAGTTATGCTATTCACAGGCGCAAGCACAGGCACGAGACCTTTTTCTAAAAATACCTTGTTTGGATTCATGGGTTCTCAAAATATGCATTTTCAGTAAAATATCGGTATTTAATTTTTGAATGGAATGCAATAACGTCTCTACCTCTATGTGCATTGCACGTGACAGAGAAAGTAAAAATCCAAAGAGATCTATAATATTACTGATGCATTCCCTTAAATAGCAGGCTGAACCGCATACAACCGAGCCGGTAATTTTTGCTTCTTCGTATATTTTACATCAATTTAATTTACAGGATGTGTAGTGATTACAATGAAAAAAATCTGATGTGTTCCATTCATATGGCTTTCTCTAATTTTTCTTCAACAAATTACTCTTAGAAAAGATTACTCTTATCTACATCATGATAATCAAGATAAGCTTTAGCAGAATTGTTATTACTTATTCCTTTGTAAATAGAAAAGAACTAAGGAGCTACCCTAGTTTAGAGTAATACTAAGATCTTGTGAAACAATTGAAATACGATCTTCTTCACATGGTCAGAAATAAAACATATGATATACGAAACGAAGGATGACTTCCCATTTGAGAAAAGTATAAGAATTTTAAAATTGAAAGCATTAACAAGGAATATCTAGGAAATGGTTAACTGTACAGCGTATATATGATTATATATAAGTATATATTTTATGTTAGCCATGTACATATAACATAAATTTTGTCTTTTAATAATATCTATATTTTTGTGTAGTAAGATTCTGTCTATCTCTTGTGGTTTACCAGTTACACAAAAGTCAACCAGAATGAATAAGTCTTTGGAGGTTATTCCCTGAATATTCTAGATATAGATTTTGTTTGTCATGGAAATATCTTAAACATATGGGATTTTTATCGAAATCAATAGTGCCAGTTTTGAGAAAATCAAATTGTGGAAAAGTGTTCCAATTAAAGATTAGATGCTTAACTTGAATATCAAATGTGGGATTTAACGGACTTTTCGTTTTTTAGTTATGTTGTTCACAGACACGCACAAAATGTATTTCCGGTGAATACTAACATTTTTCTCTATCTTATATGTACATTGTACATGCGTGCTAGATAAAGTAATGAACAAACAACGATAGAAGAATGCTTTACATAACGGCGATGGAGTTACACGTATATTTATCCCTCTGAAAATCGCTAGCAATATTTTAACGCCCCGAAATTCGGGCAAGAATGTTTCGCCAATAAAAATGTAAGCAAGGGGTTTTTTTTTATTAAATTTTCTAGAAATCTTGGCAACGCTGCGACCTACATTGTCGACAGAAGCCCCACCCGTTTGAGTTATGTCGAGTGAGAGAGTGCAGTGTTAGGGAATCGATCCAAGTGCCTTCCGCCCAGAGACCACCTCTGTCGCTTGTTTCCGTGGTGGGCCTCGTTCTTCTAATTGCCCTCCGTTGAAATACGATCTCATCTATTGTTTGGAAAGTGGGAGTTTAACCTCTGGTTTGAGTTTTGAAGCGACGGCTGGGGGAATAAAAAATAAGCAGAAATGCTGCTTTTGTTTTTTCGTCGGATGCGAAATACTCTGTTGGATTTAAAAATAATTTATATCATTTTAAAATTGACCTTCCTCATACTGGCGAGCTCTTGTGTCACAAAAAGCTATAAAACTGGAAATAAATATCAATTTTTACTTTCTCTACCACGTATGAACAATATTCATAGTGGGTAGAGAAGGTGTCCACCCAAAATTGGATGCTAAGATTTCACCAGAATATATGTTTCAAGAACCCTTTAACTTAAAAACAAATGGTCAGTGAGTGTGTGTGTGTGTGTTTACACAGCACAACTCAAAAATACAAAATTCCTTGGTCGCCCTCCGTGGTGTAATGGTTACCATGCTGACTTCATATACCCAAGGTCGCGGGTTCAAACCCGGCGGAGGACGATGGATTTTTTCGGGCGTAAAAATCCTTAGAATGGCTTCCTTCGGAAGGGAAGTAGAGCCGTTGGTCCCGTGTCGTAGATTTACGGCACATAAAAGAACCTCAAGCCTGATAGAGAGGCCTCTGAGCAAAATTAAGCGGTCTTTTACGCCCAATATAGAATGGGACACCGAGAACCATAGCAGTTAAAGGGCGTCTATAAATAACACGCCATTTACATTTAAAAAAATCCTTAAATAGCAAACTTGGAAGCGACACAACATTCTCAGTAAAATCCCGCCTCCCTAAACTTTATATAGAAGATTTTTTGGAAATGGCTCTAAAGATTTTTATTAAAATGCCGCATATTAATGATACTTACGTAGCAAATACAATGTATATTCTGAATTTCTTGGGAATAATCTCTGATATCCTCTTCATTTTGAATGACTTTTATAAAATTGGTAAACCGTAAGAGATAGGCAAAAACTTACTACATAAAAATGCGTTGTGAAACTGCACATACTGCACTAAAAATACTACACAAAAACTACTACAAAATATAGATCTCGTTAAAACACACAATTTATGAACTATACATATTTTAGTAGACTAAAAATTTCAGAGATATTCCTGTTATGATTTCAATTTTAAAATACTTGAAACTTTTCTCAAACAGGAAATAGTTTGCGTCTGCTTTGTTTTACTTCTGGCAATTCAAAGAAGGGAATTTAAAGGATAAAACCTTTTGACTATTGTTTTAGTCTATCGAATTCTCTTATTTCTCTTCTATTTATAAGAAAGAAGGTAATAAGACAATTTCTGTTAATGTTTAACTCAAATTAGCATGATGTAGATAAAAAAATAATATTTTGTACGTTTAGTTTGTGGAACCGGTGGAGTAAGACGTGTAAACTGAACGCATCATATACTTTTTTAAAGTCACCAAATAGGACTGGGAAATGTTAGACATTTTAGAAAATTATTATGACTTTGGCAAGCTAAAATAATAAGTCATTACCTAATTGTGTTAGAAAGTCTTTCTTCTTTAACTACTTACTTAGCAAATAGAGAAAGTATTGTGTTCCACCCAAAAATCTAGTATTGAGATTTCACCAGAATTGCCTACATTTTTGAGGCGTCCATAAATAAATAAATAAATAAAACTTGCACGCGCATGTGTCTCTGCGTGTCTGAGAACAGCATAGCTCGAAAACAAAAGTCGGTTAAATTACAAATTTGGTACATAAATTCAGCATATTGCACAAAGACTTATAAGCCCTAAATTATCTGCTACAAGGAAATATTTTTGTTATTTTTTATTTTCTCAAAAAATAGCTCTAATGATTTTGATCGAAACACGTATCTTTAAGATATTTGCAGGACAAATGAAATATATAAGTATTTTTATTTGAATGACCTTTCTGTAATTTATAAATTGTAAGGGAGATCAAGATCTTACTACACAAAAATGTAAACACGTAAATTATATCAAATATAACTTTTGTGCAGTTGGCCATTTCCGAGAGATAATTTGTATTGATTTGAATTTTCGAATAACTTTTGTTAGCTGGAAAGTTGCTATTAATTTTTTTCTCAATGTCATGCAAGGAAATGACATTTCAAAACTGTTACAATATTAAGAAAGTTAATAACAAGCTCTTTATGTCTCTTCCGCAATATAGCCTCTAGTTCCGGAGGTCGTGGGTTCAAACGTGGCGGAGGTGGATGGATTTTTTCGGGTGTAAAATCTTTAGCATGGCTTACTTCGGGAGGGTAAAACTGGTGGTTCCGAGTTGTAGATCTATTGCACGTAAAACAACCTCAAGCCTCTGAGCAAAGTTTCTATTCTTTCACGCTGTTATAGAATGGATCGCCAAGAACCATAGTAGTTGGAATCTAGATCTTTACTTACTATATCCTACAACGAAATGTTAAGCGCGAATTGAAAAGTTATGTATATTAACAAGAAATAGATTCTGCAATAAGTTCATCCAAGATTATATAGTAAATGAGTAAGTGGAGAAATTTATGTAAATGCATTAATCAGATACTTAAAATATATTTCATTCTTTATTTTGGAGTTGCTGACGTTAATTTTCAGTTTTAGTAGTGTTTAGGATACATGGATGGTTTTCGGCCTGCGCCATTTTGCAGTGGGCTGAGGTATAGAGCTCTGGTCCCCGGCCACGGAAAGACCCCGATCGCACCCAGGGGTTGCGGATTACGAATATACAACGTGCTCACTCAGAAAAGTGGGGAGCTGCGATAAGTAGTCATCCTGGCCTTGAAGGCCTACATTCCGTCTAGGGAATTTGTGTCGCTGGCCACATAACATCCACCTGATCTTTCTGCCTTAAAACCTGAAGGAAAGCCATAGTAGAAGGGGAACCGAACCTTAAATCGCCTACTGACCTTTGAAACCTACAAAAACCCATGGTCAGAGTGGGTGGTCGCCGGAAATCAAACTTGGGACATCATAAATGTAAGCCTTACACATTACCTTGGAGATATCTCCTCAATATATATATATATATATATATATATATAGCTATAATATCTTACTTATTAAATATATTTTAATGATATTTAGATACTTTTAGCAGAAGGGCAAACTCAGACATCTCCGTGATAGCAAGATAGTACGTAATATTTTGTATTTCTTATATCACGGTGTATTATTATAATTAATAATAATAATAATAATAATAATAATAATAATAATATACGAAATCATGGATTTTGATAGATGTTATAGTAACCGCTTTGCCTCAGCGTAACTACAGCGGAAATTCATGTAGACTTTCTTCATTACTTCCTCGGAGCGTGGTCTCAGAAATATGATAATAGTGTTATATAAGTCTTTAAAACTTCACTTCAAAATTTGAACCATTATAAATAAAGTAACAAATGAGAACACCAGTTTCTGATCAATTCACGTTATTGGTCACTAAAACACTACACGTAACACAGCAATTGCACTTTTGGTACACAAATAACGAGTCACTGCGTTCACGTCTCTTTCTTCGCAAGCGTTACTCACTAGACTGATCTTTAATTCACTTCACTTCTCCAGTTCTTATCGGCCCCTTATATAGTACACGATTGGCCTCCGAAAGTTTCAGGCTTAAAAACTACGAGAATATTACGGTTTGTTCATTAGAAAGGAATTATTCTGGAAGAAGAATGTTCTGGACCTGGGGGTAAAGAAGTTTCGAGAGATCTTGCAGTGAAACACACAAAGGCCCGGCTATTGTGTCCGTTCGCTCTATTGTTAGGACAGGCCAGGCAGCAGTGCCTTCGGGCGAAAGGGGGGCTCAACCATCGTTACAGCCATCCGCAAATACCCTTTACAAGGAACACTTTTCGAAAAATTTTATTTTCTTAAAAATGGTCCTAACGATTTTAGTAAAACGCTACATGTTTAAGATATTTGTATTACAACTAAATCCATATCTTAAATTTTCTGGGAGTAGTTTGAAGGCTTCTTCATTCTGGATGACTTGAAAAAAGTTTGCATAACTGGTAAACTGTAAGAAACAGACGAAGACCTATTATAGAAAAAATGTAGATCTCATTAAAAACACACAATTTATGTCATATGGAGTTTTTTCTTTCTTTTTGCATATCTAATAATTTCTGAGATATTCCCTGTTTATAGTTTCAATTTTAAAATACTTAAACTTTTCTCAAACGAGAAGCCCACATTTGTTTCATATCTCCTTTGTTTTACTCCTGACCATAGAGAACCGAATTTCAGTGACAGCTATACAAATATTTATCTGCCGCTTTAGCCTAGTATGTTCCCTTATTTCCCTTTACTAATTAGGAACTAAGTAATAAGACCAAATTTGGTTATGTTCATCTTGATTAGCATTATTTAAATAAAAGAATAATCTTTTTAAGAATTGTTTGTTCAGAAAGTCCTGTGAATGGAGCACATTAGAGTTTTTTTTTCATTCCTCACCATACAAATAGAACAGAATTTTGAAGTCATCGCATAGTGACCAGATTTTAAAAGATTTGGCAATTGCTTTAGCCTTGTGTATTCCCTTATTTCTCATGTACCTTTTTGTTGAACATATAAAGAAACAGATAGTAAGACAGGCTACTTCTGTTAATGTTGATTGACGTGGAGTAGATAGAAGACAAGCTTTCGTAAGAATAATTTGTTGCGGAATAGGTAGAGAAAACACATGTGTATGGAACATATTAGACTCTTACTTTCCCTAACACTATATACATATTTTAAAATATTAAAAAAAAAAGCCATTACATACAGTGAAGCTGTCAATTTTATTAAAATCTGGACATCTATTACCAACACTTGATTCACTTGGTCATGGTGTAGATGGAGTACCCTGGACGCGCGCTTCCACAATTTTCGTTGTCATCTCTTGCAGGTGACAGACAGTAGTGGCTTCTGGTGGTAGAATTCGGACATCATTGACAACTGCCTTCTTCTTTCTAGTCCTTGGTGACCTCTGGTGGGACATCTCGGAACTGTTTGCTGGTTTAGTCTACAGCTTGACTTTCTATTGCTTTTTGTACAAATTTTAAAATGACATCTACTGGTGGTATTTCAAAATTAACCACATTACTACAATTACTATGGATGAAAAAGTTTTCCCAAATATCTAATTCTGAAGGAGAATTAACGGCTTTCAGTAATTTTATTTCTTGCCCAATTTCATGGTTGGTACTCCAAAAGTGGTTGGCTACTGCTGATTTATCCAACTGTTTCAATATAATATTTCTCAGGTGCTCTTTAAATTAAAACATCTAATAAAACATTTTTAGAAACATGTCCGTGGATAAATGCCAAATTTGATACATATTTAAATTCAGTATCTTCCAAGAATGTGACACAAAGATATTCAGGAACCCCCCACCCCGGCACAACTATCCTTTATATGGAACACTTTTAGAACATTTTCATTTTCCCAAAAAAGCACTAACGATTTTTATTAAAATGCCATTTGTTTAAAATATGTTTTTAGAAAACGAGTTTGCGAGATACTCCGACTTATTGGTTTCACTTTTAACATAGTTTTCTCAAGCGGGAATTCATTTTATTTTCGTCTCTCATTTATTCTCTTTTAGCAAGCAAAGAGAACCGAATTAAATACAAATTAATCGCTTCATTTATATAGCCGTTCTTTAAAATCTGGGCCATATCTGCGGTTTTAACGCGTTGATTGTAAGTTCTTAGATTTTAATCATTTTCTTTTCTTCAAAACACACACACACTCTCTCTCTCTCTCTCTCTCTCACACACACACACACACACATACTTCCAGACTCTGTGGGGGATATGGACTGATTCCGATTAAAGAAATATTCCCCACCTCAGCCGGAAATCGAACCCGGGACCTCCGGGTGAGAAATCAGCCCCCTAACCATTCGACCAAGGAGGCAGTCGGATTTAATTTGTTTCATTTTGCGACCGGCTTTTAAATTATTTATTACTATTATTATTATTATTATTTTTTTTTTTTTTTTTTTTGTAGCTTAACTCATTTAACCTGGTTGGTCATAACGGATGATGAATGAAATTGGTAAAATGATGCTTAAATGATCTTGGAGTTCATGGAGCTTAAAGTTACTTGACATTCGTCGTCTCAGGATAAGCGGAAACCGCGAAAAAAGAAACTTATCCGGGTAACTCACCCTAAGCAAGATTCGAACTCGCGACCTGTTGAATGTCTACACGCTACCACCTTACTAATAGTCAGGTTTAAAAGATGTGACTGTCGCTTTAGCTTGTGGATTCCCTTATGCTTAAAATGAAGCAAGTAATATCAATTTTGGTAATGTTTTATCTTGATTGCGTGATATAGATAAAAGAATAATATTTTGTAAGAAAGTTTGGTTTTGAAATAGCTAGAGAAAGTCACGTGAAGGGAGCACATCAGATTTTTTAATTTGTAATATACTTCTTGCAGAAAGGGTTTTCTTCCTTTTCAATAGCTGTTTTAACTAATGCCAACGATATATAATTACGCAAAATAAATTACTTTAGCCTGAATCTACTCTATTGAAATAATAGGAGATATCAATCCTGTGAGAACATCCCACACAAGGGGAGAAGTTGAGAGTTGTGGTGATACTGACAAGGAATTATGTAAAACAATTTTTCTTGTACATCTGGGAAACGTTTTGACTGCTTTTTATTATTCACTTTTTAAAGCGCCATTTGTCTGCCCGATTTCGTCTCACCCTGCTCAATCATCCCGTCTACTTTACTTCCCTTCAAACAGACACCCCTGTCGTGCCATGTTTTACCCTCTGTAGCTTCCGCGTCGTGTGGTTGAGACAACGACTGAGTGAAAATGTCGGGGCAATGAATGAAATTATATTCCCGGAAACGCTACCTTTGCAGAATCAAGCCGGAAAATGCTTCATCCGGGCGAATTACGACTCTCGTTACAGTCATATTATCTTAAGCGTGGTATGCTTCATAAACTCGAGTGGAACAGCGCTGAGTGTCAACCACATACCGCGGGGTTGTCACATCTACTTCATCTCTTCTGGCAATGTTGCTAAACTATGTGCGAAGTAAATATGTCATGTACAGCTTGTTACATAAGGTATCAAATATGAGGTTTTCGAATAATAAATATAAACTACTATGCTTGGAAATATGAAGACTAACCATTTTATTTTATGAGCACCGAATCCACGCACAGAGAGAGAAAGAGAGTGTAGCTATAATCCCTTGTGAAATAATCGGAACAGAACCACAAAATATGCGTCATGTTTTCATGATGTATCATAAATTACTTGCAGTATTACATTTCTTGATACATAATATGTCCTCCTTTCTCTTTATAAGTTTCATTGCACGATAAGGCATTGACTCCACAAGATTGGAATACACATTTTTCCATTTTCACCACAAAAAATAAGTACAACCGGTAAAGCATAATTATTACAACTATACTGAAAGAGTAATAGACAGTAAAGGATGACTGTGACAAGGTTTTCCACGGGATCGACATCAACATACTCCATCTCCTGTGCCGATCTGGTATGTAGCAGAAAAATTGTCATTTCAACATAAACCTCACGAACTGTATCTCCCTCCCTACGGCCATTGCTCCCTCTCTACCTCCTTGCCAACCTCCATCCCACGCATCTATTATCTGCCTGAAGAATGAATGCAGACGACCACTAGTGGATGCTTGTGTAAACATAAACAGATAAGCGCTATTACGTCATCACTCCCGGTGCATGCCCTGTACAGTACGGCAATACTGGCATGCTGCAGTTGAATATCTCAGTGGACGGGTTCGAATGAAGTCAAAATTCAAACACCACCGCGGGTTGTCATTCGCTCACAAAGTATAAAATTGATGTTCATTAGTGATAAAGAAAGCAGCAAGTTTAACCTGTTGTGGATCGTTTAGTTTATTCCTGTTTACGTATGATCCTGATGTTTTGATGTTCAGACTGTACTGCACAATATTCCAGCCTTCTGTGATCACTCTAAACCGTACCGTGCTACATCAGCGACCTCCCCTAACAACGACATTCTTTCGTCAGACAGGTAGGTTATAAACAAGTCGAATACATGAGTAGTGAGCTCTGACCTCACACTCCGATCGCCTTCTTCTTGTGGTCCAAGACTACTTCGATCTGGATCAAAATAAAGCGGAGGCAAGGGAAGGATCAATCTGGTAGGGCAGTAAGCAAATTGGTGACTTCTACTAGCGTGCATTTTATCTCCATACACAAGGTTATTATTCCCATAACATGATCCAGCGGATTCTATCAACGGTGCCCCTATTTTTTCCAGCATACAAAAAGTCACATTCCTGTCTGTGATTGATTAACAATTTTTAAACTTCCAAAGTAAGCTGTTTTTTGTACCATATTCAAAGTACGTAGGGTAGGCATTGCATTCCATCCAAATATTCACTAACGAGATTTCACTAAATGTTTTGATGGCGACTTAATCCAAAAAAGTATTTTTAGAAAAACGGCTCGTATGAGTGTGCGTGCGTATGTGTGCGCGCGAGCATATGTTTCTCTGTATCTGTGAACAGCATTTCTCAAAACGGGAAATCTTATAAA
This sequence comes from Hymenopus coronatus, assembly GCA_030762935.1. Classification (NCBI taxonomy): domain Eukaryota; kingdom Metazoa; phylum Arthropoda; class Insecta; order Mantodea; family Hymenopodidae; genus Hymenopus; species Hymenopus coronatus. The sequence continues at coordinate 96,284,335 of CM060895.1, read as the reverse complement.
TTTAATATAAGTTCCGGGTACAATTAAGATTTTCAGGAAAATTTCTCCTCCTCCAAACTACCTTTAACATGAAATATTTTTTGAGTTTTTGTATTTTCTAAAAATGGTGAATTTATTAGAATTCCACACATTAAATATATTTCCATGACAAATAAAATGTCTATCTTGAATTTTATGGAAATCGCCTGTGAGGTTCTCTTCATTTAGAAGGCATCTGTATGATATTGTATAAGTGGTGAATATTAAGCAATAGACGAAAACGTACCGATGAAAAACTGTGGATCTTGTAAAAGATATAATTTATTCCAAATTATTTTTGTGTCATTTGCAAAATATCCATTCGAATTTTTCAATACTTTGTCATTCTTTTCAAGTATTGTCGATTTTCAGTTGTTTTATGTGATTGCATGGAAGATAATATAATTTTAAAGTTCAGTATATAGTGTCCAGTTATTAAACATTTGACTATCGCTGTTCCCCTTTGAGGTAATCTATAACTGTATCCGAATAAAATGAACTTTCTCTAACACGCAGTAAGTAGAGAAGGTATTGTATTCCATCAACAAATTCCATATCATCACCGAAAATATATGTTTTGAGGACCCTCGAATATAAAAAAAACAGAAAAAGGTCGGTGTATGTATGTTTATGTCTGTGGACAGCATAACTTAAAATTGAAAATTCCTTTAAATACCAAACTTGGTATTTAAGTTTAGTATCTTCGAAGATTTTTATGAAAAAAAAACATCCCGTTTGAATATATTGTTTTTAAACATTGTCGATTTTATAAAAAAACAGCTCTAACGATTTTGATTAAATTGCATTATATTACAATGTTTATATTACAAATAAAATGTTTACATTACAAATAAAATGTGCAGCCCGAATTTCTTTGGAATAGTCCCTGAAGTCCTTTCATTTTGAATAACTTTTGTGTACCTGGTAAACTATAGATTAGACAGACAAACATTTACCGCGCAAACAATATAGATATCGTTAAAACATTCAATTTAAGTCATATACATTTTTCTGTAGAGTTAACCGCTTCCGAAATATTCCTTGTTTTTTGTTTCAGTTTTAAGCTTCTTACAGTTTTCTCAAGGAGGTCCAAATTTCGTTACATATCTCTTTTATTTTACTCCTGGCCTTGCAAAGCGAACCGAACTTCAATTGTTTCACAAAAGGACCGGCTTTTTAAAATATTTGACTATCGCTTTAGCCTAGTGTACTACCCTAATTTCCCTTCCAAATGGAACCAATACAACCATTTCTGCTGATGCTTATCTTGGTTACTATGCTGTAGATAAAGGAATAATCATTTGTAACAATAGTTTGTAGAGAAAGTCATGTGAATGGAACACTCAAATTTTTCTGTATATTCCGAGATCGCACAAATGCTTGGAAGAAACGTGAAGTTTTATACAGAACGTTATAAAAATTAAAACAGCGGTAAACAGCACAAGGCAAGGGGATCACCAGGGAAAAAGAGTGAAGAGAATTCCACAGATTAAAGCACCTCCCATAGGGAGCCCTAGTGAAGGACGTACGAGTTCTGTCTGTTCCCTCGTCATACTGGAGTGTCACGACAAAAGAGACGTTTCATATAGAATTCAAGATATACACTTTGTGTCTCCTGCTGTTACATCGAATTGTAGCGCTTGAATACAATTTTAATGTACAGCACTCGCAGTTTTCCTACCCATTGTAAATGTACATGCATTTATATAATATCTTCGCCATACGAATAAGATTTTTCTACCAGGTGGCCCAACTGCCCCGTATTTTACATGTGCACACATCCTTTGGTGCATAAAAAGAGCTGCAAAACTCAACGGGACTGTTACAATTTCACCTTCGCTTTACACGTCTTGCTATCATCGGAGACTGTGACCTAGGGGTAAAATGAAATTCCCTCTAACCCAGATCTCCACTGGCGGTTTTTAACTTGAAATAGTCCGTTGAGTTCTGCAACTCTTTTAGCGCACCAAGGAACATCTGCGCACGCCAAGTATGGGGCAGTCGGGCCACCTGGTATATCTGCTAAGTTATTCACGATAGCTGGTTGCCAGGTTGACGGGTCAATTGTACGTTATTTCAGAGAACCGGCAGTGGGGTTAAGACTTGGATTAGTCATGGACGGGGTCCCTCAGGACTCTGAGGCAGAGCACCGGAGTAGGTTGTTTGCCACCTATGTGGCCAGATGCAAATGACGACGAGCGCAAGCATAAATGGAATCTCTATCGGTTATAGTTGGAACGCTTCCGATGCCACCTTAGGCGCTGCTCACGAGCCCCTGACCCTCCCAGCGAGCCCCCAAAAGGAGCCCTGAAAACGAAGCGTGGATCCCGACCGAGTGTGCCTGGCACGAATGCAAGGGTAACCTTTTACAATGCGCAACTCACATCTAGCCGCAACCACCGAACACTGCCACATGATCCTTCAACCCTGTAAAAGAGGATTAGGGAGTGATGGGAAAAGAAAATGGTGGACCGAAACATTGACCGAAAATGTAATGAATCTTCCCAGCATTCGCCTGGTAACCGGTTAACTCCGAAAAAAAAACCATGAGTCAGATAGGTCGGCAGCGGGGATCGAACACTTGATCTCCCGAATGCGGGCTATGACGAAACCGCCTGAGCCATACCGCTCGGCACCGAGAGATGGGACGGGACACATGGCTTCGAAGCGTTAGAACTTCCGTGCGTCTCTGGAGGCCTATGACCTATTCCTCATCCCATTAGCAACAATGGTATGCATATTACACAGTGCGCGACGTTTGCCCTTCCGTTGTCTACCTTTTAATCACGATGCTCGCGATATTCATCATATGCATTTGCATAGAACTGATTTCATATGAAGGTGTAATGAAAGTTTGCTCACATACCACATACAAAAACAACCGAGCCAAGTGGCTTAGGGGTTTCGTCAAGGACTGTTCGATTCCCGTGCCCAACTTCTCTGACCCATGGATTTTTTTCGGAGTTTCCCGGATCACAAGGCGAATGCTGAGAAGGTTTCTTCATTCCTACAAATATCCTATCCGTTCATTTCATCTTCGTTTCATCTAACTGATTTCTATCAGGGTTGTAAGTGTCGTCGAGGACATTTCCATCACGGTTGTGTCGGCGAGGACTACGGAGGTGGCGTCCTGCCGAGGTGGTGAATGTGCTTTGAAAATGCAGATCTCGACGTCGGGATGGTGTTGGAGTCGTCTGTAGGTTCAGGAAGTTCGGTCAGACGGTCGCCTAACGCTCTCCGCAACAAGATGAAGAAATTGCTTGGACTATTAGGGACTCTCCACGGCGGCTCTTTCTCCGGTTTCGTCTGCCCGTCGATAATCTCATATCATCCTATCCCTCAGACGCACAATAACCCATGGCGAGTGCAGTGTGAACACCTCTGTAATAACACACTCACCCACATATGCACACAAACAACTTTAATACGTTGACATGTCTAAGTTGTAGATATTGCTTCAGAAGGAAAAGAAAGGAAAACAAAAAATATCTGACTCTCTCTACCAATTATTCAACAAATTACTGTTACAAAAGCTTATGCTTCTACCACTTTATGATAAGCCTTGATAAACATTTTGCAGATGTGGTTTTACCACACACTCCCCTGTATGTATAAGGGGATTAGGGGGATACATTAGGCTTCCCAATCTTTTAACAACAGGTCGCTATATTATGATTTTGGAATTCCGTTCACCTTGCTAACACGAGGAAAAAATAGATTTTTTTCAATTGCCGCTTGGTAAAGGCATAAAAATAAGGGATATCTCTGGACGGTTAACTCTAAAAAAAACATTGTCAAGCATAAATTGTATGATTAAACAGATATACATATTTTTGGTACCCAGATTTTGTCTTTCTGACGTTTACCAGTCATGCAAAAGTCATTCAGAACGAAGAGGTCATCAGAGGCTATTCCCAAAAATTCAAGATTTACATTTCATTTGTCATGAAATATCCCCAACAATTGGCATTTTAATCAATGCAGTTATTTATATTTTGAGAAAAACAAAATTTTCTAAAAAGTATCCATATATACTTGACAAAGTAAAACTAGAGGACGGCAAGATCCAGATGATAACGAGTCCAAACTTAGTTGGGTTTACAGTTCGAAAGCATCTGACGGTCCTGGTGGATCCCACTTCGGAGGCGGTTTCTAACTGGGTATTCCCAACCGACGACAGGGAAGGAACTCTACAAAGCCCACATCTATCGCGTAGTCGCAACCTGCCAAACACTACCTGGTCCTACAGTCCTGAAACAGATAACAGATAGTAGGAACTAATGGGTTCAGAAAATGAGGAACAGGAGAGTCCTGGTAGAAGAGCATTTGCCCACTGACCCAGGTAAACCACAAAAAACTCATGGGTCGGATTAGGCAGTCACTAGAAATGGAACATGCGACTCCCTGAATGCGAGTGACAGGTTACCATGGCGCCACTTCTTTTTGGTGGGAAAAAAATAAGAAATCAATTTTTTTTTTTAATGTTGTGTTTTGTTTGGGGGGAATTTCAGTGAAAATCTTCATGGCGCATTGACAAGACACTGCTAAAGTTAAGTTGGAAGTTTTGTGTGCATCTAAATTTTGGTTATTTGATTTATATACACACACACACACACACGCACAAGCAAATATACACACGCCTGCATTGACCTGCTTTTAAAAAGGTATATTACTATTGTTGAGGGCCTTAAGACGTGTATTTCTATGAAGTCTGTCTACCAAAATTTTGGGTTGAATTTAACCTACTACTGCTGATACATACAATTGGTCATAGGAGACAAGTCCTGCAAATTAGCTGTGAAAAGGATGACATTTTCTCATTATAATATATATATATGTGTGTGTGTGTGCGTGTGCGTGCGTGTGTGTATAGAAAAAAACGTCTGAAACTGTAGATACTCTATGCGGGATTAATCCGTAAGGGAGGCTAGATATGAAAACTTGTTAAAAATGACATTTTTAGTGTTTGTATAGTATTATCTTCTGGAATTTATTCTTTATTGTGATAATTTTAGATATAATTCTTATATTTGAAGTGTGTGTAATACATATAACCGTGTATCTATCATTTTATAATGTGGTTTCTATACCGCAAATCAGAAAGAGATCCTTAACTCTCACACATTTAAAAATAAATAAAAATAAAGAGGTTAACTTTATCCCATATTTTAGAGGAAATTTTGCTCCACATATTGTACTGTTTTCTTTGTTTGTTTGTTTTTTTTAACTTTATTGTTCCGCATTTTCATTACAGATTGTAATTTTATAGCAATTTATCTTTTTAATGTTCCCCAAATATCATTAAATAATTCATAAGTTCTAATTTATTTAGATCAATAGCACTTACTAATTGGAAACATTCCTTTAAATATTGCTTCTCTCATTCTGTGAGTCATGTGAGTGTAACACTCAGATTTTTAAACATGGCAGCTATGTAAATAAAATCTGTAGAAAACAAGGCATTTGCAATACTTATACGCCAAATGGGAAATTTAAAGACCGTCGATTTGGTTTCAAATCAGCAAAAAGAAATTTAAATAAATGAATTGCATTACATATCTGAAGTTTCATTCTAATGGGTAGAAAATATTATTATAAATAATGATGATTATTGCTGCTTCTGGTTGTTTTAATACTGCAAGAGTTCTTTTTACTTTCTCTCCCCCTACTATGCATATAGTGTGTAGAGGAAGTATTGTATTCCTTCCAAAATTTTGATACCGAGATGTTACTGGAGTTATATATTTTGCGGCCCCACGAATCCAAAAAAGGCAATTAAAAATATGTTTTGTGTGTCTGTGGGCAGCTTACCTCAAAAACGAAAAGTCCTTTAAATACGAAACGTGGTATTTAAGTTCATTATATTCCAAGGATGTGACACGAAGATTTTCAAGAAAATACCCCCACCCCAGCTATCCCTTTACATGGAAATAAATTAGAAATTTTTGATTTTCTGAAGAAAGGACTGAAACCGTTTTGAGCCATTGTATATCATGAATTTCCATGGGAAAGCCTTTGAAATCAACTTTATTTTGGATGATTTTTGCATAGCTGGCACAAAAATGTAGAAAACACACAATTTGTCATATAATTTTTTTTGTGGAGTTGGCCATTTCCGAGATATTCCCTGTTACTGGTTTCAGCTTTAAAATATTTAAAATTCTCATACGGGAACTTGTCAACTACTGACCATGCAAAATAACAAATTTCAATCCCATAGCCATCAGCTTTTAAAAGATATCTATGCTTTAGCCTATTGTGTACCTTTATTTCTCTTCTACTTACAAGGAAGGAAGTAATAAGACCATTTCTGCTTATGCTTATCTCGATTGGTATGAAGTAGATAGTGGAATAAGGTTTTAAGAATAACTTGTTACAGAACTGTAGAGAAAGTCATGTGAATGGTTCACATCGTATTTTTTATTAAAACCTTTAAAACAAGAACCGTAGTAACGTCAGTGTATGCAATAAAGTTTCTCTACAGAGGGAAAACATACGTTAAAGTATTATATAGCGCATGAGGACAGTAAATTTTGGAGTTGGAAGAATTATAGGCAATTAATGGCAAATATGGATTACCCAGTCCAGGAACCCCCGGTGCGATGTTAGAGTTGGCCACGAAAATCCGCGAAATCCTGGCGCCGGGAAAGCAGAGTAGAAAAATCCATGTTCCCCAAATGGAAGAAAGCCAAAATTCTCATCCCCGTGGACTATACCACAGATAGGTGCCAACCTGATTATTTTGGACAATGGCCCGGAAAAACTTCCGCCTGCCGACAAAGTAGATAATATTTGCCGCACTGAAGATGCATTGCCATGCTTTGTCACAAGTTCTTATGAGTTAGTTCAGCAAATTTCAACGACTTAAAATACAAAAGGAAGGTAAACACACTTGCTCTCCCATTTTCTGCTTTATGAAGCGTATCAGTGAGGATTATATTTACCAAACCAGGTGGCTAAGGCCTTTCGGCTGGGTCTCTTCAACCTGCCCCCCACCCCATTTCATCCGTCTGGTCTTTCTTTAAGGGTTGAGCGATGACTGCGGTGGTGGCGCCTTCTCGTGGAGATGATTACGCTTTGGAAACTCAGCTCTCGTCGGCAGCTCAGGGGCATTTATTCAGACCTGAGGCGCGGTCTCCTAGCGCTCATCGCGTCCAGATGATTTGTTTGAGGACTGTTAGGGACTCTCCAGGATGGCTCCCTGTCGCAAGAGTACAGTCAAAAGACGCAGTAGAAGTTGATAAATTTTCGTAGTTCACGCTCTTTTGTCAACCTAAGTCCCGCCTTAATCGCGACTCCCCACCATAGTACCTTGTTTTATGTTAACAAAACTTTAAGCTACTTATTCATCTGGTTCCGGCTGGTCTCTAAATTACTCTCTCCTCATCCTCTCCTCCCGAGGTCTGACGTACAAAAAGCCTAATCACTGGCTGAGACGCGGAATTCCTTCCGGTACACTACACTATATTACTATTTTTTATTCTAAAAGAACTGATGTGTTACATTCACATGACTTTCTTTACCAACTATTTTATTATTTTCTTTACTATATTTATATTAAGTAGGGGAAGTGCTGTATTCACTCAAAAACACGATGCGAAAGTTTACCTTTAATACATGTTTAGAGGCTACCGGAATAAAAAAATTCTGATGTATTCCATTCACATGAATTTCTCTATCTATTGTGCAAACCATTCTTACAAAATATTACTCTTTTATCTACATCATGTTTAATCGAGATAAACATTACCGGAAATATTCTTATTAGTTGCTTCTTTGTAAGTAGAAAGGAAATACACTAAATTAACGCTATAGTAAAATCCATTAAAAGATATTGTTGTGTGAAACAATTGAAACTCGTTCTCTTTGCGTCCCTAATTGTAAAACAAGTGAGATTAAGTAGCTTAAAATTGAAACTAATAGCAAGGGATATCTTGGAAACGATTAATTGTACAAAAAATGTGTATGACACAAATTGTGTGTTTTAACGAGATCTATATTTTTGAGTAAAATTTTGTTTATTTCTTACGGTATACCAGTTACACAAAAAATCATCCAGAATGAAGAGGTCTTCAGAGGCTATTCCCAGAACACTCAAAATATATATTTCGTTTGTCATGAAAATATCTTAAACATATGGTATTTTAATCAAAATCGTTAAAGTAATTTTTGCGAAAATTAAATTTTTCGAAAAATGTTCCATGTAAAGGGTAGTTCTAGTTGGGGGATTCTCTAAATATGTTCGTGTTGTATCTTTGAAACATACTAATCTTAAATACCAAGTTTGGTATTTAACATACTTTCCAGAGCTATGCTTTCCAGACACACATACACACACGTAGACACAAACGGACCTTTTTATAATTTTTTTTTTTTACTTTCTCTAGCCCCATATGTACAATGTACATAGAGATAGAGAAGGTATTGTAATGCTCCCAAAAATTCGATGTCGAGATTTCACCGGAAATATACCTTTTGGGGTTCCCTGAACCCGAAAAAAGCATTTTTAAAAAAAGTCCGTGTATGTGTGTGTCTGTGGACAGCATAGTCCCAAAACGAAAAGTCCGTTAAATACCAAATTTGGTAGGTAGGTTTAGTATCTTCCAAGGATGCGACACGAAGAGTTCAAAAAAATCTCCCCACCACAAACTATCCTTTACATGGAAACATTTTCGGAAATTTGGATTTTCTTAAAAATGGCTCTAACGATTTTGATTAAAATCTCACATATTAAACCTATTTATATCCGAAATAAAATGCATACCTCGAATTTTCTGAGAATAGCCTCTGAAGACCTCTTTTATTCTGGATGAATTTTGCCGAATTTTGCTTAACTGCTAAACCGTAAGAGATAGACACTACATCACGTCAAAACACACAATTTATGTCCTTTACGTTTTTGTAGTGGAGATAACAGTTTCCGAGATATTTCTTGTTATTGGTTTCAAGTGTGAATTACTTAAACTTTTTTCAGACAGGAAGTGTCCGTTTTTCTTTTGTTCTACTCCTGGCCAAGCAAAGAAGAGATTTCCAATGACAATCGCATAACGATAGCTTTTAAAACATTTGGCTATCACTTTAGCCCAGTGCATTACCTTAGTTCCCTTTTATTTATAAAGCACTAAATAATAAAAGCATTCTGCTAGTGTTTATTTCGATTGTCATTGTGCAGAAATAAGAATAATCTTTTGTAAGAAGTTTGTAGAGCAGCTAAAGAAAGTTTTTTTATTCAGGCGTGTCTGAAAACATGTATTTCCGGTGAAATCTCAATACCAAATTTTTGGGTGGAATACAATACCTTTTCTATCTACTATTTACATTATATATACACTTTTTAGAAAAAACTCTTTATGATGTTTCTCTTACCAAAGCTCCTAGATTCGATCCCAAGAGATCACTTTAGGAATTCCCCACTACTTTCATACCAGGCATTGGACTGTCCGTCTGCTCCTCAATAGGCATCTGACCCCAGATGTTGGCTTGTAAATAACTTCTGTGGAGTGTTCAATAGCGTGCGCGCGCGCGTGTGTGTCTATATGTCTGCGCGAGTATATGTCTCTATGTATGTGTGTGTGTGTGTGTAACTGTGTCTGTGAACAGTGTAACTCAAAAAAGAAAATCGGTTAATTGCGAAATTTGATATGCAAGTTCAGAATCTTTCAAGAACGTTTTCAAGAAAATATCTCACTGGAAACTACTCTTACACACAACATTTCGAAAAATCTAACTTTCTGAAAAATGGCTTTAACAAATGTTATTAAATGCAAAATGTTTAAGATATTTTCATGTCAAATTACATCTAAATCTCTGAAGTCAGCGATACAAAAAAATCTTACTACTCAAATAATGTACATATCCTTAAAATATTCAATTATATATATACATATACGGGTCTTCAGATTTATTCGGTTTTAGTGCAAGTGGGTTCAAATGCATGACGTCATGCGGAATTGAACCTAGGACTGCATTTATTGCAGGCTTCGTAAACAGGTTGATGTACTGGGCGGTGTAGAACTGTTTTTACTTGAATATTTTGTGTTTTGTTTACACGCGAGATAGAAGTGATCACCGATAACAGAATTTAAATGGTTGAGTGCTACTTCCAAACTGGAAGAATACGTCACCTGTCAGCATAAATACTGCGATTGCGAGTTTACGAGACACAAGCAAATGTTTCAAATTTAAATATTGGAAACCATTTCACTAAGGCGACATTGAAACTGTTGATATCTACCCCTTCTAACTTTCGTTCGCTAGTACTCTGCAAGAAGCAACGCTGATAAACTCGTTATTTAGTATTGACGTTATGCGTGGACTCATCAGCGTTAACATGAACTGGGCTTTAAATTAGTTCCTTATCCATCTTATTCACCAGGCGTAACCCCAAGCGACTAACTTGAAACTTTTGCTTGGTGGAAAGAAATTTTCATAATATGAGGCAGTGATAGTTGCTGTCAACGAGTATATTGCACAGTTAGACTGAACCAATTTTTTCGACAAGATTAAAAGCTGGAGGATGCTGTTTTACCATACTTATCAAACACCCTTCTATACAACAAACCCGTTTTTACAAATGTTTATGCCGAATAACATTAAGCAGATAAAAGTATCCGATTGTATAAAAGCAGTTTGTTGAAGAATGGGTATAAAAATTGATGTGAATTAACACATCAGACTTTTTTTATATAACCTCTATGCATTATTCTTCGAAAGCTTATTGCTTTTTCTAGCACGTATGTACAATGCACCTACATAGTGTATAGAGAAGTTATTGTATTCCACCCAAAAATTCGATAACGAGATTTCGCCAGAAAGACATATGTTTTGAGGTACCCTGAGTCAAAAAAAAACTAGAAAAAGTTCCGCGTGTGTCAGTGGACAGTATAGCTCAAAAATATCATTAACAACAAAACTTGGTATTTAAGTTTATTACATTCCAAGTTTGCGACACGAACGTTTTCAAAAAAAGAAAATCCCCCAACCCTAAACTATCCTTTACATGGAAAAATTTTGAACATTTTGTTTTTCTCAAAAATAACTCTTACGATTTTTATTAAAATACCGTATATTAAAGAAAGTTACATTACAAATAAACTGTATATTTTGAATTTTCTGTAAATAGGCTCTGAAGACATCTTTAATCTCGATGAGTTTTGCTAAATTTTGCAAACGGTTAAACCGTAAGAGATGGACAAAAACTTACTGCCCAAAAATTGTAGATCTCGTTATAACACATAATTTGTCATATACATTTTTTATGTAGAGCTGACCGTTTCTGAGATATTCCTTGTTATTGGCTTCAATTTTAAACTACTTAAAACTTTTCTCAAACGGAAAGTGACGTTTCGTTTCATTTCAATTGTTTTGCTGCGAACATTCAAAGCCAGCCAAAATTCAGTTGTTTTACAACTTTAACGATTTAATCTAGTATATTCCTATATATTCCTTCTACGTATTAGAGAGCGAGTAATAAGGCAATTTCTGCTAATGTTTACCTTTATTAGCATGTCGTAGATAAAAAGAATAATATTATCTTGGTTTCTGGTGTAGACCACGTCTTGAAGCTAAAATCTTCCAACGTTTCGCCCATCTTATGATATGGCTTCTTCAGGGCTAACGATTTAGCTTCAAGACGCGGTCTACACCGGAAACACTAAGATAATGTTAATATTGGCCGTGGAAGTTTACGAAAACATATAAAAGAATAATATGTTGTGAGGAAAGCTTTTGTGTAACAGCTAGAGAAAGTCATATGAATGAAATGGATCAGATTGTTTTTTCTCTGTACTTCATGTTAATTAAGACAAACATTTCCAGAGATAATAACATTACATTTTTGTTTTAGTATAAGGGGATAGAGGTAATCGAATCGATAGTCAGGTGTTCAAAAATGGGCTCCTATTTGTTACCTTACTGACCAAGATGTCTCGATGGTAATATGTGAGGCTCACCTCTGAATTTGGGTTTTTTCGTGGTTGCCTCAGGTCGATTGGTGAATGCTGAAGTTGTTCCTTTTCTATCAAGATATTTCTACCCTTTATTTACTTTCATCTGCTTCATTTCAGGGTTGTAGGACCAGGCGACGGTGATTGATGTGTTGCTGCGGAACAACGGGATTTGCGCTGTGTAAAGAATTCTTCCTGGAGTTTTGCAGTCCTGGTGAGGTCTCCTTTCATTTCGGAACCTCCATGTTGAAGATGGTGCAAGCGGGTCGTGGTGCTGGCATTGGTGTCATTCTGAATCTTTGGATCGTAAATCTACTGACAAGAGACTGTCACTTTCAAGCACACTTAAAAAGCATCGGTCTGGGTAGGGTTTGAACCTGCGATCAATAAGCCAGCACTTAACCAACTGAACCACTGGGCACTCATCCGTCTAATACTAACCCTATGTTATGCTAGCTTTGAAATTGCAAACTCTTCACGAGAGATGAAAAACAACTGATTTGTGACATCACTTTGAAAACATAAAATAAATTTGGTGTGTTTCATTCACATGACTTTCTTATTCTTACAAAAACTTATTCTTCTATCTACTTATACTAATCGAGGTAAACATTAACAGAAATGACCTTATTACTTATATCCTTGTAGGTAAACAAAAAATAAGGGAATACACTGGCTAAAGTGATCGTCAAATTCAGTCATATGTGATGACATTGCAATTCGGTTACCTTTGCATGCTCACGGGGAAAAAGACCCTTTCTATTTGAGAACAGTAAAACTATTGCAAATTTTAAACCAATAAAAAGGAGCATCTCAGAAATTGTTACTCAAAACAAAAAACTAATAAATGGTTTGCTTTAACGAGATCTTCATTTTTTGTGGAATAAAATTTTGTCTATATTTTACGGTTTACGAGTTTATTCTATATTTTTTTAATTCGTGGGTCTCAAAAAAATATTTCTGCATAAATCTCGACATCGAATTTTTTGATAGAATGCATTACTTTACTACTAATATAGATACGATATATCAAAGTACCTAAACATAATATGCTTATCACTGTAAAAACATTAAATCATCTCCGTGATGCAACAAATAACGAACTGCTGCACATACGGAGGTAAATTACATATTAATTTAAAGGTTTTTCGACACATTTCCAATTTTGAGTAAAACAAGTATGCAACTATAGGTGGCTTGGTCATAAACCTGCTAAACGTTAACGATATTCTAGGGAACTGCTGCAAGTTGAAATTTTATGTAATCCGTATCATAACTGTCAGCGTAAACCGAAACGGTTGATAACAGAAGCAGAGGAGTCGTTTGGGAGATAGCTAACAAACTTCAATTCAGAGCCACTATCGCCTTCATTGTCTGTACAGTCATCGTCAACAGTAGTGGTTCGATGTAAACAAAACAAGAGATCGGCTTATACTTTTCAGAACTTTGGTCCTAAGGCAAACATGTGGGTTTGAGTGCTTACGCTGACGGGTAAATTCGAAGTGTAGGTTTTGAAATAATGAAGAATAAATTACAAATCTGTATACATTAACACGATTTGTAAATTCATCTGTATTTTAGAGCATAAGTGCTGTACAAAAGGACTTTCGAATTAAAATGAAAATATACTAATGGCCGTCTCCCTTCCAGGAATAGGACAGCTACCGTGAGATCGTAGATCGGCCGGACCATTCCACGGCGGCCTAGGACTGGGTGAGGATTGGCGCGCCTTCCGCCAGAGTTACACGTAAACGACCAGTAAGTCATAGGTACGGAGCTACGGAACTCCCTACTGTACTAACTTACATTAAGCTTACCTGCATCACAACTCATGCTTGAATTTCCTTCAAGGCGACCACACTCCCTATATCTCCAGAAGCAATAGTGGTTTATTCGCAATGGCTCATATTCACTGATTGCTTGTATTTCTCTCATGATGTTGTCCTTCAATTGTTGTAACGTGTGCAGATTTGATGCGCACACTTTATTCTTATGCTTCCCATAAACAAAAATAGCATGGGAATAGATCAGGGGAACGATGCCCACAATCTTCAACTAATTAATTCTTCACCATTGGCACTTCCCAATTCACGCCTAGAATTGCAGCAGTGTGAGCTGAGGCTGAATCTTGATGAAACTAGCCATGATCTTTCATTTCATTTTAGTTTTGGAAAAAATATTTAAAATAGAATTTATATAAAGGTGTGAATCAACTGTTGTGTCGAAAAATATGGGAACGACAATTTTACGCGCGCTCACCGCGCACCAAACCTCAATTTTTGCAGCGTGGTGAGGAGCTTCACGAATAATACGGGGATTTTCGGAAGCCCAGTATCTATTATTCTGGGTGGAAACATGGCCTTTAAGATAAACCACGCCTCACACATTAAAGGGAGTTCCCGTCGCCATTATGAAGGGGCAATAAAAACGAAATGCAATAATTAACCCTACTTACAGGATCTTGTAAAGCATCAACTACAGTTACCTTGAACGGCTTAAGTTTCAGAAGTTTTAATGTGACAAAAGCTGATATTTTGGAAATATTAACCTCTTGTGCTAAAGGTCTCAATGGTTTGGAGTGAGTGCTCTAACCGGGCCCCTACTTCAAGTTTCTGTTCTGTCAGCTCATGACATTGTTGAACACGTTTATTATTCAAAGAAGATACTGACTTTATTGACAATGTCATGAATAGTTAACTTCCTAGGAACTCCAACAATCGATGTTGAAATTATCTGTCATCTTCTTGCAGAAGAATATTTATCATACCCGTTATACAGAAAAATACGTGTTCTAAAGTGTACACAACCAAACTATTAATGGACAAATTATCTCCAAGATACAACACAATTTTACTTTAAACACGCGCACAGACTTCTTTCCCTCGCCACAGATTCAAATTGAGCGACGCATCAGCGGTAGCTGCAGCGCTACTCTGGCGGCAGGTGCGTCAAATCTCACCCAGTCCAATGCAACCGCGGGGCGGCATGCAAAAGTAACAAATTGGAAATATTTCTGAGAATACAATTTCGTGTATGGCCAAACATGTACACATAATTAAACCGACTACATGATGATTTTATGATACTTGTCTAAGAAAATTGCCTTCTCTAATGGCTTTATGATTGTTTTATATAACTTTCACAATAAGTGACTTATATTTATTAGTTTGCCACATAATACTATTTGCTTAAACTTGCCCGACATATGCACTATAGTTTTAAATTTAACTATTATTTCACATGAACAAATTGCACCTAATTATTCCAGCAAGTAATTTAAATATCCTCTTACTCGCTCAGCACTTCACCAAACGTACAGATACCATGATAACTCAAAGTGCACTACATGATGGAGCTAATAAACAGATATGGAGACAGTTACCGGAAAATCTGAAGTGCTCCATTCCCATGACCTTCTCTACATTTCTGTAACGAATTACCTTCTATCTATTTCATGCTAATCAAGATAAAAATTAGCAGAACTTCTGTTATTACTTGCTTCCTTGTAAACGCAAGGGAAATAAGAGTGTACACTAGACTAAAGCGATAGTCAAATCTTTAAAAAAAAATCTTTAAATCTGTTTGCTATGTGATTGAAATTCGCTTCTTTGCATGCAAGGAGTTGACAATTTCCCGTATTAGAAAAGTTTAAGTGTTTTAAAATCGAAACTAATAACAAGGAATATCTTGGAAATAGCTTTCACTGCGACAAAAATTGTGTGCTTTAACGAGATCTACATTTTTTGTGTAGTAAGCTTTTGCTCTCTCACACGATTTACCAGTTACCCAAAATTAATCCAGAATGAAGAGGTATTCAGAGGCTATTCTCAGAAAATTCAAAACAAAACTTTTATTTGACATGCAAATATTTTAATACAAAGTATTTTAATAAAAATTGTTAGCCATTTTTGAGAAAATCAAAATTTTCGAAATGTTTTCTATATAAAGTGTAGTTTAGGGTGAATGAATTTTTCCCAAAATCTCGTGTCGCAACCTTGGAAGACATCTACTTAATTTAAAATACCAACTTTTGTGTTTTACCGACTTTTCGTTTTTGAGATGCCGTCTTCATAGTCACATGGGCTCAGACACACTAACACACCATACACACTCATAAGCACGGACCGTTTTCTAAGAATCATTTTTTGGATTAAGGGACCATAACGTGTATTTCCGGTGAAATCAGTATCTAAGTTTTGATCGGAGTGCAATTCTCTCTATTTAACGTACTAAGTAGAGAAAGTAAAAATAACCGACCGGGCTGACGACTCAAGTGCAATTCCTACGGCTTATTTGAAGATGGACACAACTAGGCTACAAAGGACGACAGTGGCGCCATCTCGGAACAATTATAAACAAAGGAAGGGCGGTGTTTAACCGACTTTCGCATTCGAGATGTGCTACACACACACACACACACACACACACACACACACATACACACATACACAATTTGGCCGCGCCGTGGCCGAGTGGTTAGACCATTCGCCTCTCACCTAGACGGCCCGGGTTCGATCCCAGGCGACCGCATGTGAGATTTGTGGTGGACAAAGCGGCGCAGGGGCGGGATTTGTCTGGGTTCTCCGGTTTTCCCCGCCATCGCATTCCGCCGGTTCTCCATCTTCATTCCATGTATCATGAGTGTTATCGTCTTCGGTGCCTTGGTAGTAAAAGCGGGCTTTAAACACTATCAAAACACACACACACATGTTAACCTTCTTCAAAGACTGCATTTTTGGATTCAATGTGTCTCAAAGCACGTATTTCGTGATATCTCGGTATCGAATTTTTGGGTGGAATACAAAACCTTCTCTAATTATATGTACACAGTACATACTTAGTGAAGAAAGTAATTATAACTATCTAATACAATAGTGAAAAGTACCATCACATATGATGCTGAAACATGGAAATTAAAAAAAAAGAAGTCTAGAATTTGAATTTAGACCATGGGAACAGATATTTAAGATGATCAGAAATATGTTCAAGATTGGAAAAAACAAGAGAAAATTGAATATAGAGAAAACATTTGAAAGCAGAGATCCTATTTACACTAATGAAGAATGACGTGTATAGGAAGTCATGTGAATGTAATACGAGCACATTTTTGAGCACATTTTCAAGCATACTTTACTATTTTTTTGTGCACACATATCCACCCCCTCTACAGATTATAAAAAACAAATATTATAAACATTATTCTTAAAATTTCATTTTATAGTAGACGAGCGGTGCTAAATTAAATACTTCTACCTCTACTTCTGCGCAAAATATACATTTTTACCAGGTAGAATATAAAAATTGGTTTCTGCGCCGGTGCCAAGGGTTCAGAGCCTCTCTGTATAAGCTGAGTACACTAAAGGTTGACAAAGCTGGGACACTTGCCGGAATAAGTGCATCACACTACACAAGAATCGCATAGAGAAGTGCTGAAGTGCTATTCCCTTGAGAAAACTCCCTCGCTCTCGCGACTTTCCAAACACTTCTTGCACAGACAAAGAACTTGTCAAATAGACAAACACATTAGATAACAATTGAACATTATAAATATTCTGATGTACAACACACATACGACTACTGCTTCTACAAATTAAAATGTACACATATGTTATATTATTCACATAAAAATGTATTCTTCAGTTCACGTTAAGATGTTTATGTTAAATTTTTACTTAAACTAATTTCAAATTCATCAACATAGGCTTAGTTACACAGTATATGAAAAAATATTATGTGTTCCATTCACATGACTTTCTCTACATCTCTGTAATAAATTATTGTTAAAAAGCTTATGCTTCTATTTACTTCATGCTAATCGAGAAAAACAAATAGCAGAAATAGTCTTATTACTTCCCTCCATGCAAGTAGAAGCGAAATAAGCGAGTACCATAGGTTAAAGTGATAGTTGTGGTGAAATTCCTTTGTTTGTATGGACAGGAGTTAACAAATTCCTGTATGTGCTAAGTTTTTGTGCATCTCTTACGGTTTATCAGTTATGCAAAATTCAATAAAAATCATCCAGAATAAAGAGGTCTTTAGAGGCTATTCCCAGAAAATTCAAGACATACATTTTATTTGTCATCTTTAATACACGATATTTTAATCAAAATCGTTAGAGCCATTTTTGATAAAATCAAAATTGTCGTAAGTTTTTCCATGTAAAGAGCAGTTGGGGGAGGGGGATTTTCGTAAAAATCATCGTGCCGCATTCTTGGAAGATACCAAACTTAAATACCAAGTTTATTATTTAAATGTGTTTTCGTTTTTGAGGTATGCTGTCCACACACACACACACACACACACACACACACACACACACACACACACACACACACACACAAGTACCTTTTTCCAAAAATGCTTTTTTTTAATTCAAGGGAACCCAAAACGTATTTCCGGTGAAATCTCGGTATTGAATTTTTGGGTGGAATACTATATTTTCTCTATACATAGTACATGTAGAGAAAGAGAAAAAATCTGGACCTCTGAAAACGTGAAGTTCCTTTAAAGATAAAAGAGAAAAAATAAAAATAAAATAATGAATTCTAAAATACTTTATATTCAGAAGGTGTAATTTTGGTGGTGGTTTCTTTAAGAAATTTGATATTGTTTATCGTGTTTCTTTCAGTAGCAAGCATGTTCAAAATACATAGTAGGTAGAGAAGGTATTGCATCGCACTCAAAAATTCGATACCAAGATTTGTGTGTGTGTGTGTGTGTGGACAGCGTAACTCAAAAACGAAAAGTCGGGTAAATACCAAATTTGGTATTTAGTTTCAGTGACTTCAAAGGATGCGACACAAAGATTTTCAGGAAAATCCTCTCCTTCCCAATTATTTTTTGAAAATTTAGATTTTTTCAAAAATGGCATTAACGTTTTTGATTAAAATACCACATGTTAAGACTCAGCATTCCTGTTAATCTTTTATGACTTTTGTAGATCTCGTCAACCGTTAGAGATAAGCAAAAAGCTTACACACAAAAAACATAGATCCCATTAAAACATACATTTTATGTCATATAATGTTTTTGTAGAGTTCACCGTTTCCAAGATATTCCTTTTTATTAGTTTCAATTTTAAACAGCTTAAACTCTTCCCAAGTCAAAAGTCAACTTCTGTTTCATATCTCTTTTGTTTTACTGCCAAGCATACAAAAGATACCTAATTTCAATTGTTTCACAAAGCGACTACCTTGTAAAAATTTTTACTATCACTTTAGCCTGGTGTATTACCTTATTTCCCTTCTACTTGAAAGGAAGTAAGTACTGATACTATTCCTGCCAATGTATATGATTACATAATCATGAATATATAATGTATATTAGCATGATGTACATAAAACAGTATTCTTATGCACATAGTTTGTAGAGTAAGTCGAGTGAATGCAACACGCCAGATATTTTTACATTCTCTACACATGCTATGTACATACTGTATAGAGAAGGTATTGTATTCCACCCAAAAAGTCGATACCGAGATTTCACTGGAAGTACATGTTTTGGGTCACTCTGAATCCGAAAAAAGCATTTTTGGAAAAACGTCCGTGTGAGTGCGTGTGGTATGTGTGTGTATGTGTGTGTGTGTGTGTGTGTGTGTGTGTGTGTGTGTGTGTGCCCGATGAGTGCAACTTGATTTTAAGCTCAAAGATGCGACACGAAGATTAAAAAAAAAACGCTGATGGTTTACACTCATATTACTTTCTGTAACTGTTATACAAACATACTTGTTAAAAAAGATTATTCTTCTTTCTACACATGCTAATCGAGATAATTATTATTAGAATGTACCTATTACTTAGTTCCTTATAAGTAGAGGAACTAAAGGAATGCGCTATGCTAAAGCGATAGTCAAATATTTTAAAAGTTATCGTCATGCGACTGACATTGAAATTGTGTTCTTTGCTTGGCCATGAGTAGGAAAAAAAAAAAAAACGGACTGTTGCTGTCTGAGAAAACTATAACTATTTTAAAATTGATAACAATAACAAAGAATATCTTGGATTCGGACAAGTTTACAACAAAAATGCATATGACATAAATTGTGTGTTTTAACGAGAACTACATTTTTGTGCAGTACGTTTTCTTACGGTTAGACATAACGGTTTTGCATAACGATTTATCCGTTATACAAAATTCGGCAAAAATCAACCAGAATAAAGTTCACTCCAGAGGCTATTCCCTGAAAATCAGAATATACATTTAATTTTTTGTGAATAACTTTCACATGTGGCATTTAAATCAAAATCGTTAGCCATTTCTGAGAAAAACAAAATCTTCAACAATTTTCCATGTAAAGGGTAGTTTAGGGTAGGGGGGAGTTTCTTGTAAAACTTCGCAACCTTGGAAGGCTATAAACTTAAATATCAAGTTTTTTTTGTTTGTTTGTTTTGTTTTCATTCAGGGGGTCTCAAAGCATATATTTCCTATGAAATCTCCGTATCGAATTTTTTTGTTCCATGCAACATTTTTTAAAAGCTTTTAAAGTATTTTACTATCGCTTTAACATAATGAATCTCCTTGTTTCCCATCAATTTACAATGAAACAAGTAATAAGACAAAAACTGCTAAAGTTTATCTCGAATAGATATAGATAAAAACATAATCTATTGTAAGAATAGTTTGTATTTGAAACAGCTAGAGAAAATGCTGTGAATGTAGCACATCAGATTTTTAGAAAAAGGTTGGTGTCTGTTTGTCTGTTTGTGTGTGTATGTGTGTGCAGACAGCATAACTCAGAAACGATAAGTGCCTTAAATACCAAACTTAGCATTTAATTTAGTATCTCCCAAGGATGCGACATTCAAGAAAATTCCCTCTCCCCAAACTACACTTTACATGGAAGAATTTTAGAAATTTTTGATTTTCTCAAAATGCCTCTAACGATTTTGATTAAAATACCTTATATTACAGATATTTATAAGACCAATAAAACGTATATCCTGAAATTCCGGAGAATAGCCTCTGAAGAACTCATTAATGAATGACTTTTGTATATTTGTAAGAGATAGACAAAAACCTAATCTACCAAAAGTGTCATTAAGAAACACAATTTTTCTCATATACATTTTTACTTTCTCTGTACGTACTACGTACATAGTGTATAGAGAAGGAATTGCACTCCACCAAACAATTCGATACCGAGATTTCACTGGAAATATATGTTTTAGGGTCCCCTGTATCCAAAAAAGGTATTTTCAGAAAAAGGTCCGTGTGTGTGTGTGTGTGTCCGTGTGCTTGTGAACACGATAACTCAAAACGAAAAGTCGGTAAAATACCAATACTTGTATTTAAGTTTAGTATCTTCCAGGGATACGACACGAAGATTTTGAGAAAAATCTTCCCACCCTAAACTACCCTTTGCATGGAATTTTTTTCGAAAATTTTGATTTTATAAAAAATGGTTCTAACGATTTTGATTAAAATTAAAGATAGTTAGCTGACAAATAAAATTTATATTTTGAATTTTCTGGGAATAGCCTCTGAAGACTTCTTTATTCTGGATCAGTATTACGGAATTTTGCATAACTGCTAAACCGTAAGAGATGGACAAAAACTTACCACACAACAAATGTAAAGCACTTTAAAACACACAATTTATGTTATATACATTTTTTTCGTGGAGTTGATTGTTTTTGAGATATTCCTTGTTTTTGGTTTCAGCTATGAAACATTTATACTTTATTCTTACAGGAATTTGTCAACTCCTGTCCATACAAACAAAGGGACTTCGGTCACGTAGCAACCAGCATTTGACTATCACTTTAGGCTATGGTACTTCCTTATTTCGCTTCTACTTACAAGGAAGCAAGTAATAAGACTATTTCTGCTAATTTTTTCTCGATTAGTATGAAGGAAATAGAAGAATAAGCTTTTTAATAATGATTTGTGGCAGAGATGTAGACAAAGTCATGTGAATGGAACACATCAGATTTTTTATTTAGAGTTAACCGTTTTTTAAGTCTTCTGTGTTATGTAGGTTTCAATTAAAATTACGTCCGCCTGGGTAGTGTGGTGGAAGCGTGTCTGCCTCACATTCGAAAGGTCGTGAGTTCGAATCTCGCTTAGGGTGAGTTACCCGGCTAAGGTTTTTTCGGGGTTTTCCCTTATGCTGAGAAGACGAATGTCGAGTAACTTTAAGCTCCATGGACCCCGAGATCATTTGAGCATCATTTCACCAATTTCATTCATCGTCTGATATGACAAACCAGGTTAAAGGACGTTAAACTTTAAAAAAAAAGAAAAAAAAAAAAAGGCATCTTTCTTTTCATCTCTGTCTCTATCTCTCTCTCTCTCTCTCTCTCTCTCTCTCTCTCTTTCTCTGTCTCTCTCTATCTACTCCTAGCAAGCATGGGTAACCCCGAATTTCAATTCTTTTCAATTGTTTCACATAGTGACAGGCTATTAAAAGATTGACTATCGTTGTAGCCTTGTGTATACCCTTATTTCCATTCTCTTTACAAGGAAGCAAGTAAAATGACCAATTCTGTTAATTCTAGATTAGCATGATGTAAAGTTATGTGAATGGAACACATCAAATGCTTTAAGTATCCAGGTTATTGTAGATGTCCACTGAATAAACAATATTGTATTAAATACATTTAGAAAGTGATGTTTTATCAACCTCACGGCTTTATTTAGGTGGGCAGGTTTTGTGGCTCCATACATAACCAAAAAAACACATCATTGTCTTGTCTGTGAGAGTCATGACAGTTTTTCAGATACTACATCGATAGCATACTGTGACGGTGTCCATTTAATGGGTGCTCATAAAAGCGGGTAACCATCATTTTGTCAGACGCCGCCTTAAATAACTATTTTTACTTTCTCTACCGACTACTACTCGTATGTAAGTTCACGGTAAGTAGAAAGGATGTTGCATTCCGCCCAAAAATTCGATACCCAGATTTCATTGGAAATACTTTTTTGAGGTCCCTTGATTAAGAAAATCATTTTTAGAAAAAGGTCCGTGTGTGTAGGGGGCGGGTGTGACTCAAAAACGAAATACCAAACTAGATATATATAATTTTAGTATCTTCCAAGGTTGTGACATGAGAATTTTCAGAAGCATCCCCCTCGCCTCAAACTACCTTTTACCAAGATGATTTTTTGGAATGTTCGCTTTTGTCAAAAATGGCTCTAACGATTTGAATTAAAATACACCGTATATTACAAATATTTACAGGACAATTAGAATGTAAATCTTAAATTTTCTGGGAATAGTCCTTGAAATCCTCTTTATTCTGGATGACTTGCATAACTGGTAAACCCAAAGAGATAGACAAAACTAGAAATGTAGATATCGTCAAAAAATCTGATGTGTACCATTCACATGACTTTCTCTATATCTCTGCAACAAATAATTCTTAAAAAGCTTATACTTCTATTTACTTCATGCTATTCAGAAAAAAATTAGCAGAAATAGTCTTATTACTTGCTTTCTTGTAAGTAGAAGCGAAATAATGTTAAAGTGATAGTCAAAAGCTGGTTGCTATGTCACTGAAGTCCCTTTGTTTGTATGGACAGCAGTTGACAATTTCCTGTATGAGAAAAGTATAAGTTTTTTAAAGCAGAAACTAAAAACACGTAATGTCTCAAAAACGATGAACTCCACAAAAAAAATGTATATAACATAAATTATGTCTTTTAACATGTTCTACATTTTTCATGCAGTAAGTTTTTTCCACCCTTTACGGTTTAGCAGTTATTCAAAGTTCCGTAAAATTCATCCAGAATAAAGTACTCTTCAGAGATTATTCCCAGAAAATTCAAGATATGCATTTTATTTGTCAGGTAAATAGCTTTAATATACGATATTTTAATGAAAATCGTTAGAGCCAGTTTTGTGTAAATCAAACTTTTCGCAAAAAGTTCCATGTAAAGGGTAGTTTGGGGTGGGGGGATTTTTCTCAAAATCTTCGTGTGGCATCCCTGGAAGATACTAAACTTAAATACCAAGTTTGGTATTTTATCGACTTTTCGTTTTTGAGTTATCGTGTTCACAGACACACATTCACACACTCACACACACGGACTTTTTTCCGAAAATACATTTTTTAGATAAAGGGACCCTAAAACATATACATATTTCTGATGAAATCTTATTATTGAATTTTTGGGTACATAGTACGTATAGAGAAAGTAAAAATAAATAATTTATGTCCTATACACTTCTGTTGTAGAATTTACTCTTTCCAAGATATTCTTTGCTATTGGTTTCAATTTTAAATTATTTATACTTTTCTGAAATAAGAATACTTTATTAGTGTCTTTTTTGTTTTACTCTTGGTCATGCAAAGAGAACTGATTGCAATGTTAGTCTCATAACGATAGCTTTTAAAAGTTTGCATATCGCTTTAGCCTAGTGTAAACCTTATTCCCCTTTTACTTACAAGGAAATAAGTAATAAGACAATTTCTGCTAATGCATATGTTGATTAGCATGAAGTAGATAAAAGAATAAGCTTTTTAAAAATAAGTTGTTACAGAGCGGTAGAGAAAGTCATGTGAATAATCGTTTAGTAGATTAAATGCATTACAAATTATTATATTACTTTTATATATTATGTTGTTTATGATGTTGAGGCTAATTTCTATACTTATCACCGTTGTCCTGGTTCTAAAATTCTATACAGGCAAATAAGGACGCAACTAACTCAGGTAAAGTCTTTAGTCCGCATTCGGGAGATCCGGGGTTCAAATCCCGTGGGCTAACAATCTGGCTGGAGCTTTTACGTTGTTTCCTCAGTCGCTGAGGTAAATGCTAGATTATATCTTAATACCATTACCCAAATATCCACCTTCAGTGTAAAACAATAGTATAACTGAAAGTAGATAGTGATTGCACTTATGCTGCCATCTAGTGAAGATAGTGAAAACAAGCTAGACCGGGCGGCACCTCAACACCATCTGGGCCTCTCACCTAAGCGGCCCGGTGACCCCACGTGAGATTTGTGGCACAGGGGTTGGTTTTCTCCGGGTTCCACATTACACTGGTGTTCCATTTTCATTTGTCATCACTGCCATTGCCTGCGGTGTCTGAGTGTAAAAGTGGGCGTTAAGCAGTCAAAAAATAGAATAAAAACCATCTGCGGAGCATAGTAGTGCGGTTTAGAAGCTTGAAACCTCAGAGGGTTTTTTATATGGTAAAAAACTATATCGATTTCAGGCACCGTAACACCATCTGCTTAGTGGAAGCGGAAGTGGTATGGTACGGGGATAAGACCGTGAAAGGTACTTTCTAACACATACTGATCAACAAATCTCTCACGGTATGTCCAACTAGTTAAAGCAACCTATTCTGCAACAGTTTATTGTTTTATATGCTTCATGCTAATCGAGATAAACTTTAGCAGAAATTGTCTTTTTAGTTATTTCGTTGTAGATACATTGGAAATAGAGAATGCACTAGTTTAAAGCTAGTCGCTGTGTGATGAGTGTGAAATCCATTTCTTCTTGCATGGCCAGGAGAAAAACAAAAAAAAAAAAATACGAATGATGACTTCCCATTTGGGAAAACTATAAATATTAGAAAATTTAAACCAATAACAAGGAATATCGTAGAAATGGTTTACTCCACAAACAAATATATAATATATACGTATGTCATATATTTTGACATAAGTATGTGTTTTGCCTAATTTTTGTGATATTACTTTGATCTATGCCTAACGCTTTATCAGTTACATAAAAATTATTGAGAATGAATAGGATTTCAGAGACTGTTCCTATAAATTTAAAATTCATTTGTCATAAAAATATCGTAAACGTAATTGTTACAGGCATCTTTTAAAAATAAAAATTTATGATTGAGGTACATTATCTTAGTAAGACTTTTTGGGGCTTTTTCCTCATCCTCAGAAAAATGAGTGATAATTCTTAATTTAGTGTACCCCCTTCTTATTTATTCCATGTATATGTGTTTGATGTTAAATATCTTGTCCATATCGGTGGCTTTTGCCTTTGGAAGAAATGGTGAAGGTAAAGGGCAAAGGGGGATTTGAGCCCACTGCGACCTACACAGATCTATAGTGGCTAATCCCTTCCAGGATGATGGGATAAAGTGAGGGAACTATAGGAGGTCATAGACCTCAGGCAGACTGATCAAAAACCGTAGAAGTCCTTAACATTTCCAAACTCGATGACCCATCCCACTCTGGAGCCACCAGAGAGAATGATCGAGCAACCTTTCGATCTGGCACGAGAAATATAATTTCCATTTAGCATGGGTGCATCCGCGCCACCTGCCTGCACTGCCATACACTACGAACACGATTAGAAAGAAGTGCATAAAGGGAAATGAATGGAAAGGAAATCGTGGTTGATGAGAAACCACCCCAGCATGAGTGTTCCAACCCCACGAGAACCTACGACTTCTAGTGTGTGGCACTGGAGATCGAATCCGGTACCTTCCGAATGAGAGCCGCTCACGCTACCGCGGCGCCGCCTCCCTCGATAACTGCTCACGGTAATGATGTTCACTCGTTGACTCTTTGAGTTAAGCTTTGTGTTATCTTTTTAAATTGACACACACTCATCTCTTTTACACTTCCTGACTCTAGGGAGGATATGGAATAAAGTTAGCTGAGAAACATCCCCACCCTCAAGCCAGTAATTAAACTCTGGACTTCTGAATTTGGAGGTTAGCATGCCAAACACCAGACCACGGAGGCAGATGATCCCATGCCTCCATGTAATCTATCCGGTTAAAGGAGTGAGAGAGAAGAGAAAGAGACAAACACACAGAGAAGGAAGCGCGAATAGTGCTGCGGATTCTGGTCGTTTTCTTTAAATGTTTCTGTTGAAACCTTGGTTGATTACATCAGTCATGCCCAATCTTAAGCAAAAAAAGTGTAGGGCGGATTTACCTCCACACATTGTTCACGGCGCTATAATGCATGCATGTGCTCATGACAATCACAAACAAACCTGTCTAATGTTTCCATTGTGGAACATGTCATTGTGAGTAAGTGAGTTGATAATTATTATTCAATTTGTATATTATATGTTAAGTTATCTTTAAATATATTAATAGATTAAAACCAAGCCGATACAATACACCCCTCTCAAACCTAAATATGAGTTGTATTCTTTCTTTATGCTACCTAAATACATAGTGTATAGAGAAGGTATTGTATTGCATCCAAAAACTCGCTACTGATATTTTACCGGAAATATCTCGTATGTTTTGAGACCCCCGAATTAAAAAAAAAGGTATTTTTAGAAAGATATTCGTTTGTGCGTTTGTCTGTCTGTCAGTCTCCCAAAGATGCGGCACGAAATTTTCAAGAAAATCCCCCGCCCCAACTACCCTTTACATAGGAAACTTTTTGGAAATTTTTGATTTTCTCAAAAATGACTCTTAACGATTTTGATTAAGATACAGTATATTAAAAATATTTATATGACAAATAAAATGTATATCTTGAATATTCTGGGAATATCTCTTGAAGACAACTTTATTCTGGATGAATTTTGTGGAATTTTGCATAACTGGTAAACCGTAAGAGATAGACAAAAACTTATTACACAAAAACTGTAGAGCTCGTTAAAACACAATTTCTGTTATATACGTTTTTTTCGTGGAGTTGGTCGTTTTTGAAGTATTCCTTGTTATTGGCTTCTGTTTTAAGATATCTTTTCTCATATGGAAATTTGTCAATTCCTGGCCATACAACAAAGGAACTTCAGTCACATGGCTACCAGCTTTTAAAACATTTGACTATCGCTTTAGCCTATGATACTCCCTTATTTCCCTTCTACTTACAAGGAAGCAAGTAATTAGACCATTTTGCTAATTTTTTCTCAATTAGCATGAAGTAAAAAGAAGAATAAGCTTTTTAACACTAATTTGATGCAGAGAAAGATGTGAATAGAACATATGAGATTTTTAACTTAAGTGAATACGTAAATGTATGTATTTTGGAATGTATTTATAACGGAAATACTTATACATTGTTATGGATAAATACAAACACAAAATGTAGGTAAAGTAAAGCAACAATGTGACTCATTAGCTCGTAAGAGAAGAGGTTGGGCTTCGCTGAACTACTGGTATAAGTTACCTGACGATGCCTGTTTCAAGGTAAAACGCTTGTAAACTAGAAACTTAATATACCCAATCATCTGAATGCCTTAAGCTCTGCTATGCACATTGAATTTTTTGAAGGCTGGTGATGGAAAAAGTAGTGCTGTAAATTGGTAAAGAAAGCCTTCACTTGTTACAGACAGCTTTCAGTGAAAAATGTAGGCAAGATGAAAAATTGTCATCTTTTGAACACAGCGACAGAATGATGCATGGGTCGCGATTTTAAGTCTCGCGTAGCTTTCTACGCTTCATGGGCACATATGTTTCAGCAGTGGGGAGGTCCCATGTGGCGCTTTTCTGGTCGATATGCTCTGCTTTACCTCGCATTTGACGTTAAATGTCATGCTGTAGCTGTAAGACAACATTTGAAAAGGTACCTGAATTATTTTTACTTTCTCTGCACGTACTATATACATAGTGCATAGAGAAGGTATTTTTTTATTGTTTCATTTATATAGGCCCCTTTAACATCTAAGGTCATATCGGAGGCTTTGTACTTGAAACAACTCGTTGTCTGTAGGTTTAAATAATTTTATTTTCCTCAATTCATTCTCACATACATACTTCCAGATTCTGTAGGGGATAGGGAATAATTCTGGCTAAAGAAAAATCCCCGCCCCAGCCGAGAATCGAATTCGGGACCTCTGGGTGAGAAATCAGCTCAACCACGGAGGCAGTCAGAGAAGGTATTGTATTGCACCCAAAAATTCGATACCGAGATTTCACCGGAAATACATGTTTTGAGACCCTTGAATACAAAAAAAAAAAATGTCCGTGTGTCTGTCTGTATGTGTGTGTGCGTGTGTCTCAGGGTGGCATAACTCAAAAACGAAAATACTGTTAAATATCAAACTTGGTTTTTAAGTTTAGTATCTTCCAATGCGACACGAAGATTTTCAAGAAAATCGCCCCATCTCCAAACATCCTTTACATGGAAAAACTTTCAAAATTTTGATTTTCTCAAAAATGGCTGTAACGATTTTGATTAAAATATCGTATATTAGAGATATTTACTTCACAGAATATGTGAATATCTTGAATTTTCTGGGAATATACTCGCAAGACTACTTTATTCTGGATGAATTTTACGAACTTTTCATAACTGGCAAACCCTAAGAAATAGACAAAGACTTACTCAACAGAAAACATTAAGACACACAATTTATGTTATATACACTTTTTTCGTGGAGTGGATCGTTTTTTAGACATTCTCTGTTACTGGTTTCAGTTTTAAAAAACATATTTTTCGCATACGGGAATTTGTCAGCTCCTGCACATACAAACAAAGGAACTTGTCACATAGCAACCAGCTTTTGACTAACACTTTAATCTATGGTACTTCCTTATTTCCTTTCTACTTACATGGAAGCAAGTAATAAGACTATTTCTGCTAATTTTTTCTCGATTAGCATGAAGTAAAAAGAAGCATAAGCTTTTTAACAATAATTTGTCGTAGAGATGTAGAGAAAGTCATGTAAATGGAGCACATCGGATTTTTTTAATATATATATATATATATTGGGGAATGGCTTTCCCCATACAAATCAGATAAAGAACATAAACTCAATTTTAGCTATAAATTTGATCCAAGAAATTCACCGTAATTATATGTTTTGATCTCCTCTGAAAAAAGTGTTTTTGAAAAAGAACTTTGTATGTCTGTGTGTAACTGAATGTTTCTACGAACAGCATAGCTCAAATACGAAATGTCAGATAAATATAACCTTAGTAATTAAGTTCAATATCCCCCAAAGATACGATAACTCTTTCAAGTACATCCGAACATCCCCAACTACCCTTTATGTTTTGAAATTTTTCTACTTTCTCAAAAATGGCAATAACGATGCTTATTTAAATTCCATATATTAGATATATTCCCTTACATTATTTTTGTACATATACACATGTATATATTTGTACAGAGAGAAAATATTTGTGTAGAGTAATTTCAAAAATCATAAAGACAACTTTGTTAATTCTTAAAAATTCTTTCAGAGGTCACAAGCTATTCAGTATTTTTTGTTTGTTTGTTTTTGTTTATTTTTCAAAATTTACAATTCGAGAATAGAGGTAGATTTCTCATATTCATGACATCAAATTTCAAATTCGTTTAGATGAATATGGATATTAGGGACTACTTTTGATATTTGACTAAGTATTTTTAATGCATTCTTGCCAAGGTAAAGGAGATTCTTAGGATATTTTGAAAATGAGTTTGGGGGGGATTCAGGGGTATTTATATCATTGTCGAAAATTGTCGAAATTACCTTTTTCGTAATATATGGTAGGTATTGTGTAAGAAAGTCACAGTTTCATAGAAAGGAAGTAAAATAATTTCCTCAGTTGAGATTCTTCCATTTTTACTTTTTCTAGCACGTATGTACACAATTGCTAGAGAAGGCATTGTATTTCACCCAAAAATTCGATAGAAATTTTATGGAAATACATGTTTTAGAGTCCCCTGAATAAAATAAACAGACATGTTTAGAAAAAGGTCCGTGTGGGTCTGTGAACAAAATAACTCAAAATAGAAAAATCGGACAAATACCAAAGTTGGTATTTAACTATCTTTCAAGGATGCGGCACGGAGATTTTCTCGAAAGTTTTGATTTTCTCAAAAATGGCTCAACGATTTTTTTTGAAATACCATGTGTTTAAGATATTTCCATAACAAACGAAATCTATATTGTGAATTTTCCGGGAATGTCCTCTGAAGACCTACTTATTATCAACGTCGTTTGTCTAAAGGTTAATGTACTAAACGGTATAGGTTGATGAACTAAAAAGTATATTTTTAACCAAACAGTTAAGACACCTAATTTATATCATATACGTGTTTTTTTTGTAGACTTAACCGTTTCCGAGATATTATTTTTATTTGGTTCTATTTTATACTGCATACAATTTTCTTATACAGAAAGTTTCCTTTCAATTCTCTTTTGTTTTACTGCCGGCCTTGCAAAGAGAAGCGAATTTCAATTGTTTCATAAAGTGACCAGTTTTTAAAAGCTTTTACTCTCACTTTAGCTTAGTGTATTTTCTTATTCCCCTTATACTTACAAGGAACAAGCAATAATACAATTTCTGGTAATGTTTATCTTAATTAGCACGTTGTAAGCTGTTTGTGTAACGACTAGAGAAAACCATATGAATGGAATAAATCAGATATTTTTGCTTCATACTAATGTCACTTGAAAACGAATCATTTCGGGAATTACTTTATTAAAAATGAATGTTAAAATTTTATTCGGTCTACCACATCTGAATTTAGATACAATTATTCTATACATCCTGTAGATAATTATACAATAATTTCATAAGAATCAATATAGACAAATGAAATAAATAAATTACCTGGACATTCCAGTTTAAAGTGCTACCCGTAGAGAATATGCTGTTAAGACCTTTTCATTCGCAAGGAAGTTCATACAGTCTTGTATACCTCTTTAGATTTCTTTAAAACGGACAATTTATTTCAAATAACCTTTTTTGGCATAAAATATTTCCGCAACATCCGGGATTAATGATTCGAATTGTTCAATGTTTTGTCAGTTTTTTTTTTTAAAATCCTGTGTATCGCCTGGGGCTAATCCTGTAACTCTAAACCGATTTTTACTTTCTCTATACGTACTATGGGCATAGTGTGTAGCGAAAGTATTGCCTTCCACTCAAAAATTCGATACTGAGATTCCACCGGAAATACATGCTTTAAAGTATTTTCAGAAAAAGGTCCTTTGTGTGTGTGTGTGTGTGTGTGTGTGTGTGTGTGTCGTGTGTCTGTGAACACGATAACTCTAAAACGAAAACTCGGTAAAATACCAAACTTGGTATCTAAGTTAAGTACCTTCCAGGGATGCGATACGAAGATATTGAGAAACATCTCCAGACCCCAAACTATCCTTTACTTGGAAATAATTTCGAAGATTTAGATTTTCTCAAACATAACTAACGATTTTGATTAAAATACCGTGTGTTAAAGATATTTATATGGCAAATAAAATGTATATCTTGAATTCTCTGGAAATAGCCTCTAAAGATATCTTTATTCTGAATGAATTTAGCTGAATTATGCGTAACTGGTAAATCACAAGAGATAGAAAAAAACTTACTGCAGAAGAAATGTAGATCGCGTTAAAACACATAATTTATGTCATATACATTTTTTTCGTGGAGCTGATCGTTTTTGAGATAATCTTTGTTATTTGTTTCAGTTTTGAAAAACTTCTACTTTACTCATACGGGAATTTGTCAACATCTGTCCATACAAACGAAGGAACTTCAGTCACATATCAACCAGCTTTTGACTATCACCTTAAACTTTGGTACTCCCTTATTTCGTGGTGATGGAGTAATCGGTGTAATAAGTGGTGTGGGGAAACTGGAGTACCGAGAGAAAACCCGCCTAGACGCCGTTTCGTTCACCCAAATCCCACATCCGGGCGCTGGGATCGAATTCGGGCCCCTTAAGTGGGAGTGGTCAAAACACTCGGCCACGACGGCGTCCAACGTTAAATAATAAGAAGATAATTCCTTTATTATAGTGAAGTGTTGAGTGTTTATTTATCTCATGTAGAAGTCATTGATCCAAGATTTTTTTTTTCTTTTTGTTTTATTAAGCAAGGGAGGAAATAAAGTATTTTGAGTGTTGAATATTTAGTGTTGAATAATAAAGTGATAATTAATAAGTGAAATTTATTTAGCGTTGGCTAATAAACATCTATGCATTATCATAAGTGGTGAGGTGTCAAAGTAAAGTTTTAGGCTTATAATATAATTACTTTTAGCTAATTTGTTGTTTTTAAACCAAAATAAGATTCCAATATAGATTGAAATTTAGGTTGCACATTTAAACACTCGTAAATGAATGGCGTAAAATGATATCAATTTGTAGTGTATTTTATGAGTTGAAAATTAGGTGTATAAAGAAGTAAAAGATAAGAATTTATTTTTGAGAGAGTTAAAAAATTTAAGGGCAAGAGAGAATAGAAATAACATCATTCTATCTATGGGAATTGAAACATAGTCATACTACCATCGTTGTTTGGAGTTAAATTTTCTTTAGAATGTTTTGTTAATTAGATTTATGCAATTAGTAGGATCATTAATACACTTTTATATAAAAGGAAATAAAATAAATGTAGGGAAAAACTTTGATAGGAACTAGATGACATGTATTTTTACGTTAGTATTTGAAGTTGGTTGATTATAATAAAAGTTTATAAAATAAAAATAAAATTACCATATAAAGTTTCATAAAACGTTTTTATAAGGTATAATAAAATGTATTACTGAATTTATCTTTACAAATATATAAAATAATATAATTAAGTGTTGAATATAATTTAAAATAAAACCAAAATAAAAGCTTGTTTCGCCATTTATCCTACTGGTACGGATGACTGACACCTCCTACCACTTGGGTTGGGTTGCCTCTTGAGGAACAGAGGCTCTGGATCAGAGGCCAGGATGGGTGATCAGTCCGAGAGTGAGGAAGAAGGGAGAAAAGACGGTGAAATGGATGAAAGGCAAGTTGATTATGGTGCGGGTGGTGGAATGAATGGCGGGAAATCGGAGTACTTAGAAAAAAATGTCACTTTGTTTACCACAAATTTCACATGAAGTCTTTTGGAATAGAACCCGGTCTTCTTGGTGAGAAACGAGGTGGCTAACTACTTTGCCAGGGTACCTAAAATAAAAACAATTAAAATAATTACATTTAAATTCAATATTAAAATAAATGCATTAATACTCGTACAATATCATAAATATGGACATTCTAATCAATTGAAACAATTATACATGGTAGTAAAGGATAATAAATAATTATATATTTTTTTAAATTATGCATAAAAAGAAATGTTAAAATATAAATGTATAGTTTGTTTGTATGTAATTTAGTTTAAAATTTGGAAATTAATATGAATTTGAAATACATGCTCTGGTTGAAGAAATTAGGTGCCGGGGCATGGTATTTCTAGTTTTCGTTACTTTCACTAGCATGTATGTACAATGTACATAGTGGGTAGATCAGTTTTTATAGAGATAACCCTGAAAAAAACCTTATTCTCAACTAAGCCAGATTCGAACTAGCGACCTGTTGATGTGAGGCAGGTATGTTAACCTAGAGAAGATATTGTGTGCTACCTAAAATTAAATGCTGTGATTTCAACGGAAATACACGTTTTCAAGTCCAACGAATTCATAAAAGACATTTTTAGAAAAGGGTGCTGTTTTCGTGTGCCTGTGTTTGTCTGTGGGCAGCATAGCTCATAAACTAAAAATCCGTTTAATACCAAACTTGATACTTGAGCTTAGTAGATACCATGGAAGCGATACGAAGCTTTTCAAGAAAATCATCCCACCCCAAACTACGTTTTAATGGAAACATGTTCGAAACTTTTGATTTTCTGAAAAGCGGTTGTAAAACTTTTGATAAAAATACGCATACTAAAATATTTATATGGCAAATAAAATATGTCTTGAATTTTCTGGAATTTCCTCTTCATTCTCAATGATTTTTGCATGGTCGATAGATAAAAACTTCACAAAAATGTAATTTCATCAAAACACATTTTATATCCAATACATTTTTGTCGTGGAGCTGACCATTTCCGAGATATTCCTGCTTATTGGTTTCAAATTTAAAATACCTATACCTAAATCTTCCATGTTTCTTTTCTTTTACTCCTGACCATGCAAATAGAAACGAATTTAAATGCAAATCGCAAAGTGACAATTGCTAAAAGATTTCTGCTAATATTTATCTCGATTAACATGAAGTAGATGGACGAATAATCTTTTGTAAGAGGTTTGTCTTCAGAACAGATAGAGTATTTACTGATTTATTCATGTGCTTATTTATGTGCTAAATACCTCCAGAAGAAAGTAATTGCTTTGTTTTTAATAATATTGAGATTAAGTTGACTGCCAAAAACTTGAATACTTCAGCAACTGTTTTGTAAATTACCTTCCATATATCTGACAAGCCTATATTCCCTCCTACAGTGGGCCGAGCCGTTTGACTTCACCTATACTACCAACGCATATGAGATGATTCATAAAAAATTCAACACTTCATTTACAGCCTACACTCTCACATTTTCAAGATAAGGTAATAAAATCAAACGCAAACTAAAAATAAATGGCAACAGCTACAGGTCCATAAAAGACTTTCACATGGCTTTCTCTTCATATCTGCAACAAATTATTGTTAAAAGTTTATTCTTCTATTTACTTCATGCTACTCGATAAACAATTAGCAGAAATCGTCTTAATACTTGCTTCCATGTAAGTAGAAGCGAAATAAGGGAGTACCATAGGCCAAAGCGACTGTCAACTCCTGTCCAAATAAGTAAGGAAGTTTAATCATATAGCAACCAGCTTTTGACTAATTCCGTATGAGAAAAGTAGACTATTTTATAGCTAAAATCAGTAACAAGGAATATCTCAAAAACGATTAACTCCAAGCAAAAAATATTTATAACATAAGTCGTGTATTTTAACGAGCTCTACATTTTCTGTCAAGTTAGCTT
Organism: Hymenopus coronatus; assembly: GCA_030762935.1. NCBI lineage: Eukaryota > Metazoa > Arthropoda > Insecta > Mantodea > Hymenopodidae > Hymenopus > Hymenopus coronatus. The sequence continues at coordinate 96,248,757 of CM060895.1, read as the reverse complement.
TTGTCTATCTCTTATTAAAGTAGAAGGGAAATAAGGAAATACACTACGCTAAAGCGATAATCAAAACTGTCGTTAGGTGATAAATTTAAATTCGTTATTTTTTCATAGCCAGGATTAAAACAAAAGAGATATGAAACTAAATACGACTAGCTTTTTGAGAAAAGTTTCAGTAGTTAAAAACTGAAACCAATAACAAGGAATATAACGGGTAGCTCTACCAAAATGTATATGACATAAATTGTGTATTTTGTGAAGTAAGTTTTTGTCCATCTCTTACTGTTTACCAGTTATGCAAAAGTCATCTAAAGTGAAGACCGCACTGGTAAAATTGTATTCAATACCATTGATTATCAAGAGTATTCAATACCATTAACTATCAACATTTCTGTTCATATTCACTGCTATAAATGTGAAACATTTTCGTTAGAAAGAAATTCTCATACTGTTGATCAAGAGGGTGGCTCAGGCGTTTCATCTAAAGCTAGCATCCGAGAGGTCGTGGAATAGATTTTCACGGCCAAACTCTCAAACCGGGGGTTTCGTAGGTACCAAACAAATGCTGAGGAGGTTTTTTCATTTCCTGATATTCTTGACCCTTCGTTTCATCCAACCGGTGTCTATTAGAGTTGTAAGTGTCGGTGAATACTGCGATGATGCACCCTTCCGTGAAGGTGAAAGCGCTTTGGAAATACAGCCCTCAGCGGCGGGATGGCGCTAATGGGTGTCTGCGAAGTGGCGGGCTTCTGACGATCCCCGCGTTGAGATGAACTGCTTGTGAACTGTTAGGGACCACCACGGCGGCCCTCTCCCTGTCCGCATCCGGCCGCCCTCAGAAATTACACTCATTTCATCCTTCCTCCAGGGGTCTGACGTACAATAATCCTACTGTTGCAGTATACACACATACACACGTGTAGGGAAATTAAAAGTATTTTATACAGGGACCCCAAAATGTGTATTTCCAGTGAAATCTCAGTGTTGAATTTTTGGGTGGGATGCAATACCTTGTTTACCTATGCATTTTGTACTATGTAGCACAAGTAAAAATGTAGAATTCCATTAAAATCGATGTGATCTCGAAATGACTATGTAGGTTAACGCTACTTTCGCTCCTCAAATAATGACATTTTGTACTTTAATTTATTGCAAACACTTTGGTTTTGGGAATAAAAGCAGGAAGATTTAAGACGACACTCAGACCGGTTAATTTGTTTACCGACAACAAAGCAATTTCATCACGCTTAGCTGCACTTCCATCTTCCGTCACGCGACCATTATGGAGTCCGGCAGGTTCGGTAGTCACTGTTCATTCTTACACGATGATAGCCTCTTTATTCTTTCACCTTGAACGGCTTATTGACGTGGAGGTCATCAGAGGGCATTGTCGTGAACGATTTCTGCTCGTTGTTAACTACACAGCCCACTATTATCACGCAGTTGGAACCGTGCTTCATCATAAAGTAAAATTGGAAACTGGCTGTGTGGGCAGAAACTATAAAAATTCCTTTCTGGTGCCCATATGCATGGACTCCATTCTGAGGCGAGTTTCTAAATTTTTATACGACAGGCTTTTTTAAGTTCCATAGCATTTTAAAGTTTTATGAATAGAATTCTCTTCATATACATTTAAAATGTTCTTAAAAAATTGTCATTTATTTTAACATACAATTCGCTGTTGTTTTATTTTATACCATCGTGTATTTTGTAACTTCAGAAAAAAATTCTGCACTTTTAATTACGTTCTCTACCAGTATAATTTACATATGCACATAGTAGACAGAGACGCAGTTGTATTCCACCCAAAAATGTGATACCGAGATTTCACCGAAAAAATACGTTTTGAGGCCCCCTGAATCCAAAAAAAACTACATTTTTAAACGCAGATTCGGGTGTGTGTGTCTGTGGACAACAAAACTCAAAAATAAAAAGTCTATTAAATACCAAACTTATCACCCAAGGATGCAATACAAAAGTTTTTTTTAAGAAAATCTCTATAACCCAAACTACCCTTTTCTTGGAAAACATTTCTATAATTTTGATTTTCTCAAAAAGATTCTAACGATTTTGATTAAAATACCCTATATTAAAAATAATTAGATGACAAACAAAATGTATATCTTGAATTTCCTGGGAAAAGCCGCTGAATTCCTCTTCATTTTGAATGGCATTTGCAAATTGTAAACTGTAAGAAATAGACAAAAACTTATTACACAGAAAATGTAGATCTCGTCAAAACACTAAAGTTATATCCTTCACATTTTTGTTGTGGAGCTAAACGTTTCCGAAATATTGCTTGTTATTGACGTCAATCTTAAAATTCTTACACTTTTCTCAAACGGAAAGTCGTCCGTGTCTCTTTTGTTTCGCTTCAGGCCACGTAGCGAAACAAAATTCCACGTAGCGAATTCCAATGACAAAGCGCAGGCTACAGCTTTCAAAATATTAATAGCTTTATCGCTTTAGCATATTGTCTTCCTTTAGTTCCCTTCTATTTATAAGGAACTATGTAATAAGAACATTTCTGCTAATGCTTACTCGATTAGCTTGGAGCAGAAAGAAGAATATTTTTTAAGAAGTTTGTAGAAGAGGTACAGAATACATACATCAGATTTTAAGGAAAATATCAAGGTATATGTATTAGTATTTTCCAAGGATGCAATAGAAAGATGTTCAGGAAAATCCCCCCAAACCAAACTACCTTTTATATGAAAGATTTTTCGAAATTTTATATTTTAAAAAATCTGACTCTAACGATGGCTCAGCTAGTACTTATATTAAAGTATTTACATGACTAAAAACATTTATATATCTTGAATTTTATATGAATAGCCTCTGAAGACTTCATCATTTTGGATGAAACCCTAAGAGGTGGATAAGAACTTACTACACATAAAATGCATATCTCCTTAAAACACAATTTGTCATATAGGTACATTCTATTTCTGCAAATAAGCATTTGTGAGACATTTTATATTATTGATTTCAATTCTAAAATGTTTAAACTTTTTCTCAAATGGGAATTTGACATTTCTTTCTTTTGTTTTGTTTTGCTTCTGGTCATGCAAAGCGAACATAATTTCAATCATAGATCAACAACCAACTTTTAAAAGATTTGTCTATCGCTTTAGCTTAGAGCAGTCCTTATTTCCCTTCTCCTTACAAGGAACTAAGTAATAGGACTATTTCTTCTATTATTAACTTACTGTTGTTATTATTGTTTATTATTAAGTTTTAATTCCCTTTAATTTGGTACGTCATACCGAGCGATGAATGAAATGATATTCATTTTTTTCATGGAGTTGATCGTTTTTTTAGATATTCCTTGTTTTTAGTTTCAGCTTTAAAAAACTAATTTTTCTGATACAGGAATATGTCAACTCCTGTCCATACAAACAAAGGAACTTCAGTCACATAGCAACCAGCTTTTGACTATCACTTTAACCTATGATACTCCCTTATTTCGCTTCTACTTACAAGGAAGCAAGTAATAAGACTATTTCTGCTATTTTTTTCGATTAGCATTAAGTAAATAGAAGCATATGCCTTCTAACAATAATTTGTTGCAGAGATATAGAAAAAGTCATGTGAATGGAACACATCATATTTTTTTAGGGTATTAATGACGAGATAGTCTACTTGGAATACTTAAAATGGAACCAACGTCAAAGGCCAATCACTTTAGAAGCGGCCGACTTTTTTGTATAGTATGGGGACAGGAAATCTTAAGAATGCTCCGGGTATCAAAGGAATACAGTGTAGAGGCTAGTAAATAAAATGACTTGAGGGGTTAGAGTTTCTTACGAACCACATAACCACATTGAACAAAAAGAAATTAATTTAATGTTTTTATTTTTGTATTCTAGCACCCATGAACAACGGAGTTTTATTATCTTTGATGTGCCAAATATAAAGTTTCTTTTTATTACTGATTTATATGGTTTCCGTCGAAGCCAGAATTAACATCTGTGGACAGATTACATCAACTGGATAGACTTCTGGGTATCAAGTGAATTAGACATGTATTTATTATTTCATTATCATTTATTAAAACATCAAACATGTTAATAAAGCTGTTAATGTGCTTCTTATTACTTTTAACGCCATTTAACCGGATAGGTCATGTAGGATGTAATAGTTTTCAAATAATCCCGGGGTCCATACGACTTAAAGTTACCCGAAATACATCTTATTGATAAGGGAAAGCTCTGGGATAAAAAAAAAAAAAAAACTTATCCGACTAAGTGTCCGTAATCGAGATTCAAACATATGCGTTAACGTCACACCACAGAGTTGGGATCAAGGCACTTGAAACTATGATAAAAAGCTCAAATATTACTTTTCTTAACTTAAAATGTACGCTATATTATTAGTATTACTATTATCGTATTTATTATCATATAACGAATTATGCCGCAATATACAAGTGCTAGAAATAATGCAATTTACAAAGAAATATTAATTCATTTTTGAAAATCTTTTCCAGTTTATTGGAACATCTTTGGGACAGCTAATTTGAATACCTCTTCTTGTTTCCTATTTTCTTTTAATGCCAAAAGAACAACCTTTAAAAACAAAAACGAAGCTATGCAAACAAGGATATTGTAAATATACACCATTGACTATTGAGTAGGATGCCTTCCTTTGAGTAAGTCTCGCAGGATCATGAGCGCTGTACACCGTCAGCTGATAGCGGTCGGTTGAACGGGAATTAATAAACATGCACCTCAACTACAATTTGACCGCACTCAAAGTTTGATCACGTTTCAGTGATCCTCGATCAAGAAGGATTTGATCAAGAATGTAATGTGTTCCATTCACATGACTTTCTCTAGAGGTTCCGGAACAGGCTTTTCTTACAAAATATTATTCCTTTATCTATATAATGATACACATTAGCAGAATTGTCTTATTGTCAGTCCATATTTGAAACAACTGAAATTCAGTTCTATTTTCTTGCTTAAGAGTATACAAAAGAGAGACGAAAAAGATATACTTCCTGGTTGATAAAAGTCTAAGTACCTTAAAACTGAAACTAATCATTCGAATATCTCGAAAACAATAATCTTTAAAAAAAAAATGTATATAACATAAATTGTGTATAAGTTATACAGTAGCCATCCAAAATGAAGAGGTCTTAACAAGCTATTCCCAGAAAATTCAAAACATACCATTGGTTTGTAATGAAAATATCTTACGCATTTTAATGAAAATCATTAGAGGCATTTTTGAGTAAATCAAAATTTTCAATAAATGTTTCATGTAAACGGTATTTGGGGTGTGGAAATTTTCTTTAAAATCTTTGTGACATATCCTTGGAAGATGCTAAACATAAATACCAAGTTTAGTATTTAACTGTCTTTTGGTTTTTGAGCTATACTACTCACAGACAAACAGGCATACACGGACATTACATTGCTTTTAATAGATTTGACTATTGCTTTAGCTTAATGTATTACCTTATTTCCCTTCTATTTACAAGGCAGCAAGAAATATGACGATTTCTCTAATGTTCATCTCGATTAGCATGAAGTAGATAGAAGACTAGGCTTCTTAATAATAATTTGTTACAGAGATGTAGAGAAAGTCATGTGAATGGAACACATAAGATTTTCTTTGGTTACGGGGAAACCTAAAGATGTACATTTTGATGAAATCTCGGTATCGAATTTGTGTGTGGAATGCAATACCTTTTCTAGCTACTATGTAAATAACATATACCTGTTAGAGAAAGTAAAAAATTCTTATATAATTACATCATAAATAAAATATTCAGTCATGTTATAAAAAGGATTGTTACATAGCCAAGTCTTCATATGTGTTTTAAAACTAGAGTCATTTAATTCTTTAATGTGCTTTGGCAATTTATAATGAAACCTAATACTAGTGATGAGGTGACTGGATTGAACATTACTTAATCTAGAAAATGATCATTATTTCTTGAGTTGTGTTGAATGTATCGTATAGTTGAAACTAATTAGTTAATATTTTTTACATACAATATCAAGTCAAGAATATAAATATTATATGCTGATAAAATCTGTTGCACTTCGATGTAAGAATCGCCTCTGTGATATTGAAAACAGCAAATAATTGTACATGCACAGAAAAAGTTTCTTTGGGAGTACAGTCTGGGCTAAAATCAGAGTGGGGGCATGGAGCAATACATCAAAACAGGTACCAAACTCATTAGACTAGTGTGGACTAGACTTGGAGTATGGCGGGTGGTAAATATTACAGGCGAAAATGGTATGAGAATCTGTCCCACTTTCGAGGAGAAAGAGTCATGAGCTCATATCTTGGCAAGATGTAGGGGTACGGAGAATTGGAGGGAAAAGCATATACCGCGATCCTTTACCACCGCGAATTAAGAGTTAGGAGCATGTTGGACGCTACTGGCAGGCATGGAAGACGGTAGGAGATAGCCAAATTTCTGCTTAAGGCGACACAGCTGAGTTCTGGGAAGGTTGATAATAGGAAAAGAGGGAGGGCGATAAGAAGAGCTTAAAAGTGATTATAATGTTTTATATACACACAAACATTTATATATTAAGTCATCCGTTTTGGACATTGTTTTGCTGTGATATATTTGTGTATGTATGTATATATATAAAAGGATGCACTAATGCATCGGAATAAGTTTTGTGTGTGTGTGTTGTAAATTTAAGATGCTTATTTAAACATAGTATAGTCATAATATTAGTATCATAACATTACATATTACCAGGCTAAAAGTCAACTAGTTGAAGAAGTGATTATGAAAGTTAAAATATTGGAAAAACACCAAAACTCTCATGAATGTTAGAGTACAAATTCCGAGCTATCCCTACACAAGCAGGAGCCCTTGCCCAGACGGGATGTTTTGGACTCCATTTATTATTATTATTATTATTATTATTATTATTATTATTATTATTATTATTATTATTATTATATATGTCTTTTTATTTTCGGTTCACTATTTTCATTTTTGTTTTTAATATTGTTTATTATTTTGTGTATTAATAAAGCTACGTACGGACTGTGGGTTCGTGCGATTGGTGAAGATCTGTGTATGTTATAGTGGTATTTAAATAAATACACTTATTCATTCGTTCAAGCGAAAGTCCTATTAATCAATGATATCTGGCTTTTAGCACTACGTTCACAGCCAGTATGTGGTGCCACACAATGCTGAAAGAACAATAAATCTTTCTGCAGATAATGTATTTGCTCAAAACGAATTCTACCGGATGTTACCAGCGTTAAATTCCCAACAAATGGCGCGCTTTATTAAAAGTTGAACTTATACATTATGCATCTCCCGATCATTTGGAAATTAAAAAAGGATAGCATAATAGAATAGCAAAATTCATTTTTTCTTTCTCGACCACGTTTTTTAAAATGTACATAATAGATACAAACGCTATTGTATTCCACCCAAAAATTCAATACCGATATTTCACTGGAAATATATGTTTTGAGACCGTCTGAATCGAAAAAAAAAAACCCGGGGAAAAGATTATTTTACTTTCTTTACATAGTACATTTCTGTAGAGAACGTATTGCATTCCGCCTATTAATACGATACTGAGATTTCACTGGGAATACACGATTTAGGATCCCCGGTATCCAGAACAAGCATTTTCAGAGAAAAGAGGCGTCCGCGCGCTGTGTGTGTATATCTGTGAACACGATAACTCACAAAACGAAAATTTTATTAAATACCTAACTTGATACTTAAGTTTATCATCTTCCAAGGATGCGACACAAACATTTCCAAGAAAATCCCCCCCCCCACTCCAAACTATCTTTAACATGGACAAAATTTTGAAAAGTTTAATTTTTTACAAAATAGCTTTAACGATTTTGATTAAATTACCATACATTGACAAATAAGTTTATATCTCGAATTTTCTGGAATAGCCGCTGAAATCCTCTTCATACTGAATGACTTTTGCATAAGTGCTAAATTGGAAGTGATAAGACAAAATTCTGCACACAATTTATCGTATTTAATTTTTTGTGGAGGTAACCAATTCTGAGATATTTCTTGTTATTGGTTTAAATGTTGAAAGAATTAAATGTTTCTCAAAATGTTTGTCAAATTCTGGTATGTAAATGGAACCGAATTCGATCACATAGCAACCAGTTTTTAAAAGTCATGTCTCTTTACCCTAGTACATTCCCCCCCCTTTTTTTTTGGTAGTGTTTAACGCCCGCTTTAACTACATATGGCACCGCAGGCGGTGACACTGATGATACATGAATGATGATGGAGCACCGGTGGGATGCGATGGCGGGGGAAACCGGAGTACCCGGAGAAAACCCGCCCAGCGCCGCTTTGTCCACCACAAATCTCACATGCGGTCGCTTGGGATCGAACCCCGAGAGGCAAGTGGTTCCGTATATCCCTTTATTCCCCTCCGAACTGTGTAATACGAGCATTTCTGCTAATCTTTATCTCGATTAATATGAAGTAGAAAAATAAGCTTTTTATGAATTATTTCTTACAGAAAGGTAGAGAAAGTCATGTGAATGGAACACATTAAATTTTTACTTTCTCGATCATGTAAGCAAAAGTACATAGTAGCCAGAGTAGGTATTTTGTTCCACCCGACAATTCGATACCAAAATTTCACCGGAAATATATGTTTTGAGACTTCCTGAATAAATATGATGTGTTCCATTCACATGACTTTCTCTACCGCTTTTTAACACATTATTGTAAACAATCTTATTCTTCTATCTACTTCATGATAATAGAGATAAACATTAGCAGAAATGGTCTTTATTACTTAATTTCTTATAAGTAAAAGGCAAATATGGGAATGTTGTAGGCTTACCCTACCCTCAAAAGTTTAAAAATGTGGTTGCTATGGGATTGAAATCCATTTCTTTGCGTGACTAGAAGCTGACAATAAGAAAAGCATAAGTTTTTTAAAACTGTAACCAATAACAAAGAATACCTAAAAAAAATGGTCAACTGTACGAATATATATAACATAAATTGTGTGTTTTAACACGCTCTATATTTTTTTGTGAAGTCAGTTTTTGTCTATCTCTTACGGTTTACCAGTTATACAAATTCCGCAAAATTCATCCAGAATAAAAATGTTTTCAAAGGCTGTTCTCAGAAAATTGAAGACATACATTTTATATGCAATATAAATAAATATCTTTAGTATACAATATATCAATCAAAATCGTTAGTGCCATTTTTGAGAAAATCAAAATTTTCGAAATTTTTCCATGTAATGGGTAATTGGGGTGGGGGATTTTCTTGAAAATCTTCATATCCCATCCTTGGTATTTAACGGACTTGTCGTTTTTGAGCTATGCTGCACGCACACATATACACTGACAGACAGATACACACACACACGGACATTATTCTAAAACACTTTTTTACTTTCTCTACACGTACTATGTACATAGTGTACAGAGAAGGTATTGTATTCCACCCAAAATTCGATACCGAGATTTCACCGGAAATAAATGTTTTGGGTCCCCCCTGAGTCCAAAAAAGCACTTTTACAAAAAGGGTCCATGTCTGTGTGCGTGTGTGTGTCTGTGGCTGCGTACAGCATAGCTCAAAAACGAAAATACCGTTAAATACCAAAGTTGGTATTTAAGTTTGGCATCTTCCAAGGATGCGACACGAAGATTTTCAAGAAAATCCCCCCACCCCCAACTACCCTGTACGTGGAACATTTTTCGAAAACTTTGATTTTCTTAAAAATGGCTCTAACGATTTTGATTAAAATGTCAAGTATTAAAGCTGTTTACTTGAAAAATAAAATGTATATCTTAAATTTTCTAGGAATAGCCTCTGAAGACTACTGTATTCTGGATCAATTTTACGGAGTTTTGCATAACTGCTAAACCGTAAGAGATGGACAAAAAATTAACCCACAATAAATGTAGAGCACGTTAAAAAACACAATTTATGTTACATACATTTTTTTCGTGGAGTTGGTCATTTTTTAGATATTCCTTGTTTTTGGTTTCAGCTTTGAAAAACTTATACTTTTCTCACCCAGGAATTTTCCAGCTCGTGCCCATACAAACAAATGAACTTCAGTCTCATAGAAACCAGCTTTTGGCTTTCACCTTAACCTATGGTACTCCCTTATTTGCTTTCTACTTGCAAGGAAGCAAGTAATAAGACCATTTCTGCTAATTTTTCTAAATTAGCAAGAAGTGAATAGTAGAATTAGCTTTTTAACTATAATTTTCGTAGAGATTTAGAGAAAGTCATGTGAATGGAACACATCAGATTTTTACTTTCTCTAGCCCCATATGTTCAATGTACATAGGTATAGAGAAGGTATTGTAATGTACCCAAAAATTCGATACCGAGGTTTCACCGTAAAAATATGTTTTGGGGTCCCCTTAGTCCGAAAAAAGTATTTTTAAAAAAAATTCTGTGTGTGTCTGTCGGTGTGTGTGTCTGTCCGTCTGTGTGTATGTGTTTGTGGACAGCATAGCCCCAAAACGAAAAGACCGTTAAATACCAAACTTGGTACTTAGGTTTAGTATCTTCCAAGGATGCGACAGGAAGATTTTCAAAAATATCCGCCCACCACAAACTACCCTTTATATGGAAAAAATTTCGAAAATTTGATTTTGTTAAAAATGGCTCTAACGATTTTGATAATCCCGTATGTTATATCTCGAAATGTGTGGGAATAACCTCTGAAGACCTCTTTATTCTGGATAAATTTTGCTTAACTACTAAATCGTAAGAGATAGAAAAAACTCACTACACAAAAAATGTACTTCAAGACAAAACACACAATTTATGTCCTTTACGTTTTTGTTGTGGAGATAACCGTTTCCGAGATATTCCTTGTTATTGGTTTTAATTGTGAAGTACTTATACGTTTCTCAGACAGGAAGGGCCCGTTTTTCTTTTGTTCTACTCCTGGCCAAGCAAAGAAGTGATTTGTAATGGCAATCGCATAATGATAACTTTTAAAACATTTGACAATCACTTTAGCATAGCGCATTCCCTTATTACCTTCTACTTATAAGCAACTAAGTAATAAGAACATTCTGCTAATATTTATCTCGATTAGCATTGTGTACAAAGAAGAATACTCTTCTAGAGGAGGTTTGTAGAGCAGCTTTAGTAAGTCATGTGAGTGTAAGACATCAGATTTGTTGTTGTTCTTGTTGGATTGAGAGGGTCTCATATACATATATTTCCGGTGAAATCTCGGTATCGAACTTTTGAGTGCAATACAAAACCTTCTCTATACACTATGTGCATAGTAGGGAAAGTAAAAACGAAAGCATTTTATACAAAAAGCTCCATGTGTGTGTATGTGTGTGTGTGTGTGTGTGTGTGTGTGTTGTGTCTGTGAACAGCATAACTCAAAAACGAAAAGATCGTTAAATATCAAACTTATTATTAAAGTTCAGTATCTTCCAATGATACGAAAAAAAGATTTTCAGAAATATCTCCTCACTCTACTACTCTTTACACTGAACATTTTTTGAAAATTTTGATTTTCTCAAAAGTGGCACTAAGGATTTTGATTAAAATACCACATGTTTAATATACTTTTATGACAAATTAAATGTATATTTGAATTTTCTGAGAATAGCCTCTGATGACATCTCCATTCTGGAGGATTTTTGTATAGTCGGTAAACCGTAAGAGATAGGCAAAAACACTCCCCAATTGCATGCAGACCGATAACCCCGCCCCGCATAGGGCCCAGTATATCCTAGGGACATCCAGGGGTAGGCGTGAGAGCGGCGATAGTTCCAAACAGTTTTTCGTGCCACGCCGTACTGAAGCACCATCGGCGCCTCTTCCAACCTTGAAAGATACCCATGGGGCAAAGGATGAACGAATTGATAATGGGACGACATGGTTAAACAGTGAATTCAGGGGATGAGGGAAAAAAAAAAAACAATCCTAAACTTCGCCTTGCGACCCGATAAACCCACGAACAAACTTATGGACCAGAGTGGCAAAAGCTCGAACCGGGATCTAGACAATGCGAGTCGTACACTTAACTTAAAACCACTTTGCTTGGTTATTTATAGTAAGTAGGCGAAGTTTAGCATTCGACCCAAAAATTCGATGCTGAAATTTCATGTTTTCAGACTACATGAATTAAAATATATATTTTTAGAAAAAAGCTCTTTGTGTATGTGTGAGCAACATAACTTAAAAAAGAAAATCTGACGTTCTACATTCACATAACTTTCTCTATCTGTTCCATAAACAAATTATTCTTCTAAAGATTTTTATTTTATCTACATCTAATCGAGATAAACATTATCAGAATTGGCCTTATTACTTGCTTCACAAAAGCGAAAATAATGCATACATTAGGCTAAAGCGATAATCAAATAATTTAAAAGCTGATTGCTATGTGATTGAATTTCCTTTGTTTGTTTCGCCTGGAGTTGACAAATTCCCGAATGAGAAGTATACATATTTTAAAACTGAAACCAATAACAAGGAATATACATAACATTCTCTACCTATTTGCAACAACTTATTCTTCAAAAAGCTCATTTTTCTATCTAGTTCATGCTAATCAAGACACAGTTAGCAGAAATTGTTTTATTACATATTTTATAGGTTCAAGAGGAATAAGGGAATATACTAGACTAAAGCTGGGATTTTAACAGATGGTCGGTATGTGTTGTCCTTGAAAGTCTGTTATTTTGCATGATCAGAATGATAAAAACGAATGACGATTTCATTTGACAAAAGTATAAATTTAATCTTAAGGCATGGAATATCTTAAAAATGGTTAACAGTAGTAAAACAGAAGAAAAATGTATTTGACATAAGGTTTGTGCTTTAATGATCTCTATATTTTTATATAGCAATATTTTGCCTATGTTAGGTTTATTAATTAGGCAAAAATCAACCAGAGTGAAGAGGATTACTGAGTCTATTACTGAGAAAATTATATATGTATATATATATATATATATATATATATATATACCTATTATATATTTTTTTTATTTCAATATCTTAAACATATGATATTTTAATCGAAATCGTTAGAATTATTTTGAGAAAATTAAAATGTTTCCAAGCAAATGGTAGTTGGTAGTTTAGAGCAGGGAGATTTTCACGAAAATCTTCGTGTCGCATCCTTAAAAGATGCTGAGTTAAATATCAAATGTAGTTTTCAATCGAGTCTTAGATTTTGAGTAATGCTTCTCAGATGGACATACACACACTGCTGTTCATAGACTATTTTTAAAAATGCTTAATTGTATTGAAGGATCCCAAAACGTCTATTTCCAGTGCACTCTCGGTATCGAATTTTTGGGTGGAATGCAACACTGTCTTTACTTATTGTATACGTTATAGAGAAAATAAAAATTATTCTGTTATCATTAGGATCACTGTGACTTTTATCTCTTTGTTCAAACATTCAGGCTTTAAATTCAAACTGAACCACGCAAAACTATGCTAACCTCAATTGTTTCACATAGCAACTACCTGTTAAAAGATTTGACTATCGCTTTAGACTAATGTACTCCCTTATTTGTTTTCTACTGACAAGAAAGCAAGTAATAAGACAAATTCTGCTAATGTTTACGTCGATTAGCATGATGTAGATAAAGAATAATCTTTTACAAAAATAGTTTGTATATGGAATATCTAAAGAAAGTTATGTGAATGGAACACATCAGACTTTTACGACCTATAACTGAAGTTGTATGTGCATCATCTTGGTTTAACACTTGTAGGCTCAATTTACTACATATCATTTATCTAACATTGGAAAGGAAGTGTAATATCGGATTAAAAAAAAAACTTTAGGCAGTAAGTTTGAAAACTTGCCTGTGAAACACGTGAGCTTTTGTAAATATTCCTTTTCAATATAAATAACGGTATGATTTTTCGAAAAAGGCATGGGAGTACAAATGGCGGAAATACGACAACTTTTGGTTCCATGTACTATTACTGGCTCTACACGCACTATGTACACAGTGTATAGAGAAGGTATTGTAATGCACCCAAAAATTTGATACCGAGATTTCACCGCCCTGAAACAAACAAAAAAACACTTTTAGAAAAATGTCCGTGTGTGTGTGTGTGTCTGTGGGCAGTATAGCTCAAAAAAGGAAAAGACCGTTAAAGTATTTAAGTTCAGTATCTTCCAAGGTTGCGACATAAAGATTTTTAAGCAAACCCCCCACCCTCACCCCTTGCCTGGACAAAATTTCAAAAATTTTGATTTCTTCAAAAATGACTACAGATTTTGATTAAAATCTCTTATATTTAAGATGTTTATGTGACAACTAAAATATATATCTTCAATTTTCTGGGAATAGCCTCTGAAGACATGTTTACTCTGGATGAATTTTACGGAATTTTGCATAACTAATAAACCGTAAGAGAAAGACAATAACTTAATACAGAAAAAATATAGTTCTCGTTAAAATACACTATTTATGAACATACATTTTTTCGTAGAGTTCACAGTTTTCGAGATATTATTGGTGTTTCAATTTTAAAGTGAGTTTTCTTTAGCGGGACCACGCAAAATGAACTGAACCTCAATTGCTTCAAATAACGGCTAGCTTTCAAAAGATTTGACTATCGCTTTAGACTAATGTACTTATTTCCCCTCTACTTACAAGGAAGCATGTAATAAGACAAATTCTGCTAATATTTATCTCGATTATCTTGATGCAGATAAAAAAATAGTCTTTTGTAAGAATAGTTTTATATGGAACAGCTAGAGAAAGTTATGTGAATGGAACACATCAGATTTTTCAACATAAAGCTGACTTATGTATATAATCTTGGTTTAACACTTGTTAGCTTAATGTATTATATATAATTTATCTAACATTGGGCAGGAAGTATAATACCGGATTTAAAAAAATAATCTGATGTATTCCATTCACATGACTTTCATAACATCTCTGCAACAAATTATTGTTAAATAGCTTATGCTGCTATTTACTTCATGCTAATCGACAAAAAACTAGCAGAAATAGTATCATTATTTGCTTCCTTGTAAGTAGAAGCGAAATAAGGGAGTACGATAAGTTAAAGTGATAGTCAAAATCTGGTTGCCATGTTACTGAAGTTCCTTTGTTTGTATGGACAGCAGTTGACAAATTCCTGTATGAGAAAAGTATAACTTTTTCAAAGCTGAAACCCAAAACAAGGAATATCTAAAAACGATCAACTCCATGAAAAAACGTATAAATATAAATTGTGTGTTTTAACGTGTTCTACATTTTTTGTGCGGTAAGTTTTTGTCCATCTCTTACAGTTTTTCAGTTATGTAAAATTCTGTAAAATTAATCCAGAATAAAGTGGTCTTCAGAGGCTATCCCCACAAAATTCAAGATATACATTTTATTTCAGGTAAATATTTGTAATATACGATATTTTAATCAAACTCGTTAGAGCCATTTTTTAGAAAATCAAAATTTTCGAAAAAAGTTCTATGTAAAGGGTAGTTGGGATTGGGGGGATTTTCTTGAAAATCTTCGTGTCGCATCCTTGGAAGATACCAAACCTAAATAATTTGGTTTTTAATGGATTTTTCGTTTTTGGGCTTTGCTGCCCACAGACACACACATGCGCACACATGGATCTTTTTCTGAAAATGCCTTTTTTGGATTCACGGGGACCCAAAACATGTATTTCCGGTGAAATCTCGATATCGAATGGAATACAATACCTTCCCTATGCACTATGTACAAAGTACGTGTAGAGAAAGTAAAAAAACTAAACAAAAACACTTTAGTCACTAAGTTTTTATAAATATTTATTTTTAATATAAAATCCATATGGTTTATTGAAAAATGCATCGGAGTCCATATGATGAAAACACGACAATTTTTAGTTCCATGTACTATCCTTTGAATGGAATATGTTGGCAACACTAATGGGACTCCGGTCTGTTATCATTTATCATTACTTTTTCTTATTTTGTGACATTATCGCTTGCTAAAGGCGCAGAAGGAGTAGGTGAAGTATAGGTAAACCCAGGATGTCATGCGTCAACATAAATTTCCTACCATACATGATGAAGGTTTGTTTGAATTGTGTTGATCGACACCAGCGCTGTGATGAATGGTTAATGAACTCCGCCCTTGTTGTTACGTCAGACTTCCGTCACGTCGAAATCGTGCGATAACCGAAAGCGTAACGTCATCTTTAACATCCGCAAATAGCAAACAGGAAAAGTACACAGCTGCTGGTGGAATAATTGCGATCTATTTTCTGCGCTTGACGACAGTGCTTCCCCCTACTACACCCAATTAACGTCTCCCTTAGCGATTATTTTCTGCAGTGTGCCGCAAGATGTCACCATCTGCTGTCCTTAATGAAGAGCTCTATTTAAAAGAGCAGAAAACACGCCAATTACGGTTAAATTACCATGCTATGGGAATTAATAATTGCGTTTCGCTGTAAAACAAAAGCGAGGTGATTATCTCTCAGTAATTAATTTTAAGTACGGTCATGTTTACTGGCTGATGCAGGCGCTCTTGTCTAAATAGTCAGGTTCCTTGCATAATTATAGATTGATGGAATGTCCCGCGTCTTCATACATGTATCACCTTTATACTTTCTCTAGTACGTATGTACGGACAATGGGCATAGTAGCTAGAGGAAGTATTGTATTCAACCCAAAAATTCGATGTCGAGATTTCACAGGAAACATAAGTTTCGAGATCCCCTGAGTCCAAAAAAGCATAATTAGAGAAAGGTCCGTGTGTGTTGTGTGTCTGTGGACAGCATAGCTCAAAAACGAACAGACCGTTAAACACCAAACTTTGTATTTATGTTTAGTATCTTCTAAAGATGCGACACGAAGATTTTAAAAACATTCCCTCACCCCAATCTACCATTTACATGGAAACAATTTCAAAATTTTGATTTTCTCAAAACTAGCTCCAACGATTTGCATTAAAATACAGTATCTATATTAAAGTTCACAAATAAAATGTATATTTTTAAAATTCTGGGATAGCCTCTGAAGATCTCTTTATTTTGGATGACTTTTGGAATTTTTCATAAAAGGTTAACCCGTAAGAGACAGATAAAACTTACAGTACAAGAATTAATATGTCTTTCAAACACATAATTTATGTCATATACCTTTTTCTAGCAGAGACACCCATTTTTGAGATATTCCTTGTTATTGGTTTCAATTTTAAACCTTTCCTGATACGAGACCATGCAAAGCGAACCGAACCTCAATTGTTTCACATGGCGACCAGCTTTAAAAGGATTTGGCTAACGCTTTAGCTTAATGTATTCCTTTATGTCTCTTCTACTTATCAGGAAGTGTGTTATAAGCAATTTTGCTAATGTATATCTTGATTAGCATGATGTAGATAAAAGAATAATCCTTTGTAAGAATAGTTTGTAAATGGTACAGCTAGAGAAAATTATGTGAATGGAACACATCAGACTTTTTATATCTAACAAGGTACATTCGCGAACTGTCTACCCATATTGAAATAAAATTAGCTTCGATGGAAACATCAGGTGTAATTAATACTTGCTGCTCCAATTTTAGCTGCCCATAGCAGTAAGTATACACGTTAGTGAGTCTTATAAATTGTGGTGTAATAATGAATTGGACAGGAAATACAAGTATAACATAATAAGCATTCTATTTCATTTAGCTGTACTTTCATACTTATTATTAAGCATGTTTGTGGGTTTTGCGCATTGCATAAATGACGTAGTTGTGCAGTTAGGTGTTGAATAACTTGAATCTTCCGTATTTCTGCTAACAATGTGCATATTGTCCTTTACATTTGAGTTTAACAGATTTCTACATCAAGACCAACAAACATACCCAAGAATAGTTACGTATGGCTAAATAGAATAGAATACTCATTATGTTATACCTGAATACTCATCGTGTCATCCCTCACCCAAACTACTCATTACATGGAATACTTTTAAAAAATGTCGATTTTCTCACAAATAGCTCTAACATTTGTATTAATATACGTTAATTTAAGTTATTTTAATGGCAGACAAAATGTATATCTTGAATAGTCTCTGAAAATCTCCACATTCTGAATGACTTTTGTATAACTGGTAAACCGTAAGAGATAGACAAAAACTTACAACAAAAAAAGTATAGATCTCGGTAAAAACACACAAATTATATACCTTTTTTATAACGATAACTGTTTCCGAAATATTCATGTTAATGATTTCAGTTTTAAACTACTCAACATTTTTCTCAAGGCAGCTTTCGTTTCACATTTCTTTTGTTTTACTCCTGGCCATCAAAGAGAATGTAATTGTATAGTGACTATCTTTTACTCTAATGTATTACCTTATTTCCCTTCTATTTACACGTAAGCAAGTAATAATGCTGTTTTTATTAATGTTTATCTCGATTAGCATGAAGTAGGTGAAAGAATACTCTTTTGTAAAACAATTTGTTTACAGATCAGGTAGAGAAACTCATATGAAAGGAACGTATCAATTTTTAAATATGTATTTTAAGTTTGGCAAGTGAGAGCTTTGGTTGTCTCAGGATATTACATACAATAGCATACATACTCGATTGAAATAATTTCCTTATCATTGTTTATTTTGGATGCAAAATACTTTGCATGATATTTTAATGTGAAGAGGAATATATATGTGTGTTTTTTCGGTTTTAATTTTAAAATCTTTGACAAAAACTTTACCAGCTTGGCTGTTTAGATTGGTATTCTAAGGTACACTGTAATGTGTTTATTTTAACGAATTGTAATATACACGGTAAACAAAAAGTATTGAATATTGATCATAACTTTTAAATGGTAAAACAAATTTCAGTGCTGAAATTTTTATTTCGTGGAAGGAAGGGACCCTCAAGACAGCGTAAAGGGCATCAGATAGCGGGCCCCAAATGAGGCGAGAGGAGAGAGTTAGTTAATTTCCTGTAGCTCCTGAGTGGAGCATAGGGCTTTGTTATGATGTTTCTATTATCAGATTTGAATTTCTAGTTCGTGAGTTTGCTGTGCACTATGGTGACGAGGGATCTGTTTCTCGCCCTCAGGGCGCGAAAAATGGCGGAATTTTGCCCAGGAACCTTCTTATTTATGTGAAAATAAACATTACACGGTACCAACGGCTTTGTTTTGCTTCCCTTCCGAAGGAAACCCATGCTGAGAGTTTTTGCGTCCGAAAAAATCCAACACTGTCCGCCAATTGAACCTGCAATTTTAGAAACTAGCATGGTAACCAATTACCACGGAGGGTGACGAGAGGAGGGAGTAAGCTTCTTAATTTTAAATGGAACCATAATATAAATTGTTAATATTCTGATCGATCATTATAAACTGAGGGACTTTTGTTAAAATACTTTTTATAAATTTAAATCTTGAGAAATTATAAGTTATTGAAACTGTGTTTAACACACTTAATGAGCCAGAGAACACATATTTAATAAAGGACAAGAATTACATTCTGACCTAATCAGACCTATTGTAACTTTATGCAAAGAAGGCAAAGTAATTTGGCCAGGACAAATCTCAGTGAAAAGGAAATAATACAAGTTTTTTTTTACTGTTTCATAAAATATATATAGCCCCTTTAACATCTAGGGTCATATCGGGGGCTTTTCATCAGAAGCAATCGTTGTCTGTGGGTTCCTTACGTTGGGTCTAAATCGTTTTATTTTCCTTAAACACACACACATTCACTCTTACATACATACATTTGTGGGGGATTGAGAATAATTCTGTTTAGAGAAAAATGCCCTGCCCCAACAGTAACCGAAACCGGGACCTCCGGATGAGAAAGCTCGCTGACCACTCAACTACGGAGGCAGTCTTTGTATACCTTTTAATTATACTCAAATATGGTAATGGAATGAAACTCACAAGAGGTACTTTTTTTTTTTTTTCATTCATATAGCCCCCTTTTACGTCTAAGGTCATATGGGGGCTTTGCACTTGAAACAACTGTTGTCTGTAGGTTTAAATTATTTTTTATTTTTTTCAAACACACACACACACACACACACATACACACACATTCACTCTTACATACATACTTCCAGACTCTGTGGGGGAACGCTGAACACTCGAGCAGTGTATAAATTAATAGCAAATAATGACTTAACAGTCATATGATGAAATCATGTATTGTAATAATAATAATAATAATAATAATAATAATAATAATAATAATAATAATAATAATAATAGTGTGTAATTGTAACATGTGTAGGTACATTTTAATGCTTTAAATGCTTAATAATGGTATAATGTAATCATATATTCCTTCAATATTCTTCTGACGATATTACTTTCTCTAGAACTGTGTACATACAAGTACACAGTAGCTAGAGAAGGTATTGTATTCCACCCAAAAATTCGATGTCGAGATTTTGCCGTAAATATATGTTTTTAGGTCCCCTGAGTCCGATAAAAGCATTTTTAGAAAACGGTCCGCGCTTGTGTGTGTGTGTTGTGTGTTTGTGAACAGCATAGCTCAAAAAGGAAAATACCGTTAAATGGTAATTAAGTTTAGTATCTTCCAAAGATGCGACACGAAGATTTGCAAGAAAATTCCTCCACCCTCAACTACCCTTTACATAGAAAAATTATCGACAACTTTAATTTTCTCAAAAATGGCTGTAACAATTTTAATTAAACTATCGTATATTAAAGTTACGTATCTGACAAATAAAATGTATATTTAGAATTTTCTGGGAATGATCTCTGAAGACTACTTCATTCTGAATAAATTTTACGGAATTTTGCATAACTGGTAAACCGTAAGAGATGGACAAAAACTTACTGCACAAAAAATGTAGATCTCGTCAAAAACACAATTTATGCCCTTGACATTTTTGTTGTGGAGGTAACCGTTTCCGAGATATTCCTTGTTATTGGTTTCAATTGTGAAGTACCTATACTTTTCTCAGACAGAAAGTATCCGTTTTTCTTTTGTTCTACTCCTAACCAAGCAAAGACGCAATTTTCAATGACAATCACATAACGAGAGCTTTTAAAATGTTGACTATCACTTTAGTCTTAGTTTACATTCCCTTAGTTCCCTTTTACTTATAAGGAACTAGGTAATAAGACCATTCTGCTAAAGTTTATCTCGATTAGCATTGTGTAGAAAGAAAAATACTCTTTTGTAGGAAGTTTGTAGAGCAGCTATAGAAAGTCATGTGAGTGTAACACACGAGATTTTTAGAAAAAGGTCCGTGTGTGTTACTATCTGTGTTTGTAGACAGCATAGCTCAAAAACGAAAAGACCATTAAACGGTTTTTAGGTTTAATATCTTCCAAGGATGCAACACGAAGATTTTCAAGAGAATTCTCCCACCACAAGCTACCCTTTACGTGGAAAACTGTTTGAAAGTTTTGTCTATCTCAAAAATGGCTGTAACGATTTTAATTAAAATACCGTATATTAAAGATATTTTAATTACAAATATATATATATTGAATTTTTTGGGAATAGCCTTTGAAGACATTATTCTGCATGAGTTATGCTGAGTTTTGCATAACGGTTAAACTGTAAGAGATACAAAAAAAAAAAACAAAAAAAAAAAAAAAAACTTACCACATAAAAATGTAGAATCTCGTTAAAACAAATACTTTATATCATATACATTTTTCCTGTAGAGTTGATCGTTTTTAAGATATTCCTTGTTATTGGTTTCAATTTTAAACTATGTACCTACTTAAGTTTTCTCAAATGGAAACACGCAAAGCGAACCGAACTTAATTTTGTTGTTTCATATAGCGACCAGCTTTTATATTGGTCCTCTATCGCTTTAGTCTAATGTATTTCCTTATTTCCCTTCTACTTGCAAGAAAGAAAGATATAAGAACAATTCTGCAAATGATTATCTCGATTAGCATGATGCAGGAAAAATAATAATGTTTTGTAAGAATAGTTTGTACATGGATCAGCTAGAGAAAGTTACGTGAATGGAACACATCAGACTTTTTTTTTTTTTTTGCATAAGGTTAATGCAACAATAGCAACCACAATGTAGGTTGTTGCCATAAATGTGCGAGTAAATTAAATGACTAGACAACAAGGGACGCATTGGGCCAACATGGAGACGTGCGCTATACCGTGACTTCCCTGATACACTGCACGGTTCACAGTTCAAGGCCTCTTGACAATGGCGAGCTATAGCCACAGAGGGACGGAGTCTGGTATGGGAGGAATCTGATGGGCAACATCCATCTTGGATGCTTCTGGCTAGTGTCTTATCTTCAACCCATAATTACTGTTACGTCATACCATACCCAAGATATGAGGGGTTCATTGTAAATTATAACTGTGCTGGACAGGCTGTATATCTGTTTCCGTCTCTCGCATTTGTGTTCTTATTGTACCTTGGAACCTTGGTGGAACCTTGTTACATTATATAATACCTCAATAGTTAAATATATGCTGGCAATGATGTAAAATACCGTAATGGAAAACAGTGAAGTGATGTCAGTATAGAGAAAATCACGTGACTTTCCATACCCACTACGTTTACTATTAGCTATACAAGCCATTTTATGAAGATTTATTACTTTCTCTAGCACATATTTACAATGTAAATAGTAAACAGAAGAATTATTCTGTTCCACCCAAAAATTCTATACCGAGATTTCACCGGAAATAAATGTTTTGAGACCCCTGATAAAACATTTTAGAAAAACGTGTGTCTGACGTGGGCAGCATAGATCAGAAACGAATCTTGGTATGTAAGTTCAATATCTTCCAAGAATACAACACGAAGATTTTCAAGAAAATCCCCACCCCACCCCCATCTACACTTTAAAATTTATCGACATTTTTGATTTTCTCAAAAATGGCTCTAACGATTTTGATTAAAGTACCATATGTTTGAGATTTTTTCATGATAAACTAAATGTATGTCTGAATTTTCTGGGAATAGCCTCCGAGGACTTCTGGACGGATTTTGTGCAACTGGTAATCCGTAACAGACAGACAAAAACTGCAACACAAAAAGTTTATACCTCGTAAAAACACAATTTATGTCATACATTTTTGTAGAGTTAACTGTTTCTAAGATACTTCTTGTTATTGGTTTCAGTTTTAGTGTACTTAAACCTTTTCTCAAAATGAAGTCATCTTTCATTTCATACCTCTTGTTTTACTCATAGCCACCCAAAGAGAAACGAATTTCAGTTGTTTCACATAGCAATGTTTTTTTTAAAAGATTTGACTAAAGCGTCAGTCTAATGGATTCCTAAACTTCTCTTCTGCTTATAAGGAACCAAGTAATAAGGCAATTTCTGATAATGTTTATCTCGGCCAGCATGATGTAGATTAATGGATATTTATTTTGTAAGAATAATTCGTTTGCAGAACAGGTATAGAAAGTCGTTTGGATGGAAGACATCAGATTTTTTCCATATACTTCATTTTAATCAAGTAAAAACGTTTACGGAAATACTTACATTACACCTTTCGTTATAGATACGAAGAGAATATCGATAGCTGGTGCTATATGCTGACTCATTCTTTCCATTAAATGCGAGAAACAAGTAACAATCGACAGCCTTAAAAGAATTAAAAGTAATGAACAATTTGAACTGCCTGGCTCCCTAGCTCAGTCGGTAGAGTATCTGCCTGCTGTGCAAGGGGTCTCGGGTTCGATTCCCGGCTGTGGGTAGCTAGCTCTCTAGCTCAGATTATTCCTTACCCTGTCCAGAGTTGGGCGTGTGTGTAATGTAATGATTAAAATTAAAGATAAATGGAAACCCCAAGCCATCAGTACCCGAGTAAACATAATTTCCGATAAGGAATACATTCCAAAGGAAAATAACGTCTATAGGAACATGCAGTTAAAGACATCATATAAATGCAACATTTAAAAATCTAACTATTAATTACGAATATCTCGGAAATGGGTTTATGTCAAAAAAAAATCATTTATGTTGAAATATTGTAACTCAATACATCCCTCACAAACCGATCCAATACATCCCAGCACAGTAATTCCACTGATGAATCCAATAAAGGTATTTGAATTTGATTCATATAAATGTGTTTTGTTTGATTAGTTTTTTCGTAGAGATCTACAAATTCTCTATTTTTAGTAATGTCCACAGCTCAACTTATAGCAGTTATATGAGACAATATACTTTGCTAATGAAGTGAATTCAAAGGTTATTTCCCAAAATTTCAAGATATAATTTAATTTATCATGCATACATCTGTAATATATGATATTTTAATCAAAATCGTTGGAGGTCTTTTTGAGAAAATACATTTCGAAAAATGTTCCATATAAAGGCTAGTTTGTGGTGGGGAGATTTTCTTGAACATGTTAGTATTACATGTTTGGAAGCTACTGAACTTAAATACCAAGTTTCCTATTTATCCAACTCTTCGTTTATGAATTATGCTGTTCACAAACATGCACACATAGCTGCCTCTCTCTCACTCACACAAAAGAACTATTTTTTTTCTAAAAATGATTTTTGGAGGATCGAAACATGTATTTCCGAGGAAACTCCGGATTTTCTCTGTCTACTATGTACGTGGCGCAGAAAGAAAAAGGCAATCGTAAACTATGAAAAATTATGGATTATTAATCTTGGTGTATTTTTGTTGGACGTTCTCCCAGCATTAAAAGAAAAAAGAAAAAACAATGCACATGCAGAAAGGTCTAAAAGTTATATATTTCTGAATTACGAGACAAAATTAAACGCTACATGAATTGCTCGAAGTGGCTTCCCTCTACTTCGATGTGTTTCCTAAACTTAAGTTCCGTTACTATAACAAAGGCTGTTGCAAATTTCTGGAGCGTATTACATTGTTCAAATCCAATGTTGATAAGCTCTCAGATTGCCTGTATCTGGTGCAGAAGTCGCATAAACCCGGGACTTTAATTGCTTCAGACAAAGAAATCCATTGCATTCAAATCAGCAAATCGAACGGGCCATGCTTATATCCTTCTTGACCAGTCCATCTGCCCATTTATCATTCAAGAAATTACGTATTATGCGATTGAAATAACCTAGCGTATCATCGTGTAAAAACTACAATCTTTGCACAACATCAATTAAAACTATGATGTAACGCATTTCTGAGAAACTCTCTGCATTTAGGTGTGGAGGAAAGAAATAGGGACAAATAAGATGTTCATGAAAGACTCTATCACAAACGTTTAGGCAGAATTTCTGTAGATCTCTTGCAGTACTTCATGTAAATGTTCATAGAGCCAGTTATAAATATTAAGACATTTGAAGATACCGTAGCGAGTAAACCCAACCCAATCACTGAGCAAGAAATTCATGAAGCATAGCAAATTCTATAATATGCGCTGGAGAGAGTTATTGTTGACTTAAAGTCCGCCACATTTAATCCTTGCACCTGCTGAAGGTGATACAGATACAGAAATTTTTCATACACGATTTTCCAGATAATGTGACTGACGTCTTCCCCTATAGCACTACGTCTTGTGCTATCTAAGAGGTTAGCGTCCACATCACGAAGAACTTGTTCTTCACTTCGTGTCTTTCTTAGTCTCCCAACACCGAAACACTCCTCTCTAATTAGTCCCTCTCTCTCTCTCTCTCTCTCTCTCTCTCTCTCTCTCTAAACAGTGGTGAATTCGTGGAATGCTCATGGACGTTACTTGTTGGGGTACTTCTCTTCATATAAAGCTCACGTACAAGGTCATACATGCAATGTATGTTCACCTACAGCAAACAACCAAACAAAAATCAGTCAATCAGCGAGCAGCACTTTAATACTTGAGATTTGTTTCATATAATCCCCCCCCCCCATAATCTTAACGCTTACGTGAACTAGTCTCTTCTCATTAGCTGCAGTCGTGGAGTAGGGCTCAAATTAGTCCCGCATGTAACATGATCACAGATCTTAAACATATATTCTAAGAGTATGGTCACGTTTACATTCTTATAACTATATGAATTAAATATATTACATAAGATAAGTAATGCACCTGGAATACATAGGAGGATCCTATGCTTTAAACCTACCTCTCAGGACATTATTTGTCACCATTCACAGGTGTACATTAGCCAATCAGGGGAAAGAGAAAGTTAAAGAACGCAGAAGAATACAGGGTTACTACAAAAGAAATAGACAAATTCAACTGCCTGTAAAACAAAAACTATTAAAGATAGCAACCTAATTATTTTGGAGGTATGTTGGGAAACTCTCAAAGTTTCCTTTTTTACTATTGGTAACGCTGTAGTGTTTTGTTTGTTGTTTCAGAAGCTGAAATGGCTGAAAATCCTGTGGAAAAGGCATATTGCATGTTGGAATTTGCTAGAACGCAATCAGCAACTGTTGTCCAACGACATTTCAGAACACGTTACCACAAAACGCCACCGACTAGTCAATCTACGACTGGTATAGAAAATTCGAGACAGCGGGATGTTTGTGCAAAGGGAAGTGCTCGGGGAGACCAAGAGTTTCGGAAGAGAACGTTCTGCCTACATAAGAAGCCCACAGAAATCGACATCTAGGGCAAGCATGCAATTACAAATTCCACAGCAAACTGTATGGAAAATCTTGCGGAAGCGACTGCACATGATGCCTTACAGATTACAGATGTTGCAGTTTCTGAGTGAAGAAGATAAGGTCATACGGCGTGACTTTTGCATCGACATGTTGCGACATGATGAAGACGATGCTGGTTTTTGTGAGCGCATCATTTCATTTTTGTGGTAACGTGTTCTAAAATGTCGTTGGACAACAGTTGCTGATTGCGTTCTAGCAAATTCCAACACGCAATATGCCTTTTCCACAGGGGTTTCCGCCATTTCAGCTTCTGCAACAACAAACAAAACAGTACAGCGTTAGCAATAGTAACAAACAAAACTTTCAGAGTTTCTCAACATACCTCCAAAATAATTAGGTTGCATCTCTAATAGTTTTTGTTTTACAGGCAGTTGAAGTTGTCTATTTCTTTTGTAGTAACCCTGTACATCTTTGTGGGGCAAGGTTATCAAAAACAAGGATGTATTGGTGTCCTCGAAAGGGCAAATTGTTTAATAGCTCTAACACATATTTATCGTATATGAACTTCTAATACACATATAGATTATATATGTATATGTATGTATTTATATATTATATAACAGAGGCCCAACTGCTCCGTATTTGACGTCGGCAGATATTCCTTCGTGCGTTAAAAGAGCTGCAGAACTCAGCCGGGCTATTTCCAGTGCGGAATTAGACAGAGATGCCTTCGTTTTACCCCTCCCAAGATGGGTAACAGAAGGTTTCCCAGCCAGTTCTCGACTTACCGGTTTTAACTTGAAATAGCCCGGCTGAGTTCTGCAACTCTTTTAACGCACGAAGACATTTCTGCAGCGCCAAATACGAAGTAGTTGGGCTACTTGGTTCACACACACACGCGCGCGCGCGCATTTTCATGCTAGAACTCTAAAAGGAAGACAGAGTGGTAAATCAGAGGCTGTCATAAGGAAAGAACAAAATGGTTTTAGGACAGGACGCTCTACAACAAATAATATGTTCATAATGCAACAGATATCTGAAAAAGAATATTATTTAATTTAGATCACAGGTTACTTTTTATCGATTTCCAGAAAGGCTTTGGCGGAGTGAATAAAGTTAAATAATGGGCCTTAATGGAAAAAAAATATCCACAGCGTCTCATAATAACCAGAATATCGAATTTGTATTTGCTCGTACTTAGCAACTTAGGGGAACTACGAAATAAAGCTCCAGTCAGATTTTTTGTGTTCATGGTCTTGACACGGCAGCTCGGTGTTCTCACTCACACACACACACACACACACACACACACACACACACACACACACACAGATACATGAACATTTTTCTAAAAATCTGATGCGTAGATGCCCATGACTTTCTTTGTACCTTTTGAACAAACTACTGTTAAAAAGCTTATTCTTCCATCTACTTCATGCTAATCAGGCTAAACATTAGCAGAAATTGTCTCTATTACGTGCTCTCTTTAAGTAGAAGGGCAACAAGGGAATACACTCGGCTAAAGCGATAGTCAAAGCTTTAAAAAGTTGGTTACTATGGTGATTGAAATTCATTTCTTTGCATGGCCAGGAATTGAAAAATCACCGTAGCAGAAAATTTTAAGTATTGTAAAACTGAAACCAAAAACAAGAAATATCTCGGAAACTGCTAACTCTACAAAAAGTGTTTATGACATAAATTATGTGTTTTAACGAGATCTACTTTTTTTAACTTTCTACTTTTTTAACTCTCTCGAGTGCTAAATATTACCCTACCCGATGTGGGTCCTAGCAAGCAGCAGTATATTCTAATATTGGTCTAATTAAAGAAGTGTATAATAAACTTCGCGATTTTCCGTTGCTGCGTTTTAATATCCCCATTATAAAGTGCAACGCTTTCCACGGCTTCCCATTGACCGAGTTCACACGTTCCCCCCAGTCCAATCTCTCCCTTATTATTACCCCGTAACATTTTATCGTCTATTCAGAATATGCTAATTTGTATGTGATCGTCGTTTTTGTTTGTTTGTTTTACCTGCTTTGATATTCAAAATTAAACAAGGTAACTAAGGAATAACACAAAGGCAAATAGAATCGGAACAAGATGACCCAACTGTCCCGTATTTGACGCGTGCATATATCCCTTTGTGCATTAAAAGAGTTGTAGAACTTATCGGCTCTATTTCAAGTTAAACCCCGTCAGTTCTCTACTGGTTCCCCGCTGAGTTCTGTAAGCCTTCAGCGCACGAAGGGATATATGCATACGTCAAACACGGGGCGATTGGGCCACCTGGTATATGGAAACAGTTCAATGAATTACTTTAGGTAGGTAGGACGGAGGGACCGGACACTGAACTAGTGAGGTTGTTGTACCTATGCCACTTGAGGGGGATGAGATCAGAGGAGACACCGAATGGCCGGTGCCAGGAGTGACGTCATAGCAATCACAGAGTCCCACAGTTACCAGTTTGAGATTCTCCGACAGTCGGATAGGCAGACGTGGACCCAACCCCGCATAAGGTTCAATGTCTCCGACAATCAACCAAAGGTCGGGGTACAGTGAAAGCTCCAGAAAGCATACTATACTCCCGCCATGCCGCAGTGAAGCACTTTCACTGATACAACAATGAAAGATAACAGGATGAATGAAATAACAACTAAACAATATGAAGGAACGGGAAAATTGGGGGATGAAAGAAACCACTTCACCATTGTTCTTGCGACTCGGAAAACCCTATGGCTCAGAAAAGGCATCGCCGGGGATCAAAAACCGGGACCTCCCGAATGCGAGTCGCATACTTGCGGCGGTGCCATCTTGCTCGGTTTGAATTATTTAATAAAGGATCGAGAACGATGGCGGACAACTCCTGCACTGCGATGTATGGAGTTATTTTGTGCGCTAACATCCCCAGGAGACAGGTATGGGGTGAGAAACAGGCCACCGAGACACGCAGAAATCCATAATTCCGACATGCAGCCGTCAATACC
Source organism: Hymenopus coronatus (assembly GCA_030762935.1). NCBI lineage: Eukaryota > Metazoa > Arthropoda > Insecta > Mantodea > Hymenopodidae > Hymenopus > Hymenopus coronatus. The sequence continues at coordinate 96,219,330 of CM060895.1, read as the reverse complement.
ACCGCACGCGGAGAGCAACCACAACGCCGCTTCAACGCCAAGAATAGCACTTACACAGGCCACGAGTCTAGAAGCAAACCTGAAAGATAAGGGAAATGAATGAAAGGGAATGATGAACAGGAAATCGTGGAGAATATTAACCCACGCATTCGCCTAAATGATAAGGAGGAACCGCGGAAACCCCCAAGTCAGGTTGCGCATTCGACGGGGATCGAAACCGGGACCTCCCGAATACGAGTCGTCCACGTTACCGCATTACACCTCGTTCGATTGAATTATTTTAGAAATCAATTAATATGTTATAGTATTATTTCTTGTAATTTTTATAGAGTGGGAAGTGAGTAAGTCCAAATACAACACATAAGTGTAACTCATTTTTAATTTCTTTAGCATGTATGTGGATAAAATGTACATAGTAGCTAGAAAAGTATTGTATTCCACCCAAAAATTTGATGTCGAGATTTCACCGGAAATATATGTTTTGAAACTCCTTGAGTCAGACAAATAATTTTTAGAAAAAGATCCTTGCGTATGTGTGTGTAGGCAGCATGGCTCAAAAACAAAAAGACCGTTAAATATCAAACTTGGTATTTATGTTTAGTATCTTGCAAGGATGCGACACGATGATTTTCAAGAAAATCCCTCACCACAAACTACCCTTTGCATGTACATTTCTTGTTTGTCTAAAAAAAAGGCTCTAAGATTTTAATTAAAATACCGTATATTAAAGATATAATTACAACAAATAAAAAGTACGCTTGAGTTTTCTGGAAATAGTATCTGAAGACTTTTTATTCTGTTTGAATTTTGAAGAATTTTGCAAAACGGTTAAACCGTAAGAAATAGACAAAAACTTACTACACAAAAATGTACATCTCGTTAAAACTAACTCATAAGTAGTATCCTATAGGTTTTTCTTGTAAAGTTGAGAGATCTCTTCGAGACATTCCTTGTTATTGGTTTAATGTTTAACTTTTTTCAACTTTTCTCAAACGTGACCGTGCAAAGCGAACCGAACCTCAAATATTTCACACGGGACTAGCTGTTAAAGGATTCGACTGTCGCATAAGCCTAATGTATTCCCTTGTTTCCCTTCTAATTTTAAGGAAGCAAATGATGTGACCAATTCTGCTAATGTTTATCTCCATTAGCATGATGCAGATAAAATAGCACTTAATCTTTTGTATTTTGAACGTCTCAGAGCCTTGAATCTATTGTGTTTACAGACATCACACCTATAGTCTACAGAGCAAAGGGTAGAAGAAGGTGTGTCGAACGAATCTTTTAATTTTCAAAAATGCCTCTAAGGATTTTGATTAAACTATTATTCATTACAGATACTTATATGAAAAATAAAACCTTTATTTTTAATTTTCTAGCAATAGCCTTGAATGCTCTTCATTCTGAAGAAATTATATATCTACCTATGTAATTTTATAGAATCGGTATACTTTAAGTAATAGACGAGAGCTTACTTCACAAAATATGTAGATCTCTTTAAACTACCCACTTTATTTCAAATAACCTTTTTGTGGCATAACAATTTTGAGATATTCGTTATTAATGCTTGGGGTTGTTCAATCAATATCTAGTCGTTCTTTTAAAGTCCTGCTGATGTTCAGCTATTTCTCGCGATTGCATGAAAAGGGAATAACATTTTAAATTCAATATTAGCGTCCAGTTCTTAAACATTTGGCTATCGATATTCCCTGTTTTCTATTACGAAAGTTATAATGTAATGTCTCTGCAAACGTTTATGTCGATTAAAACGAAGCACTTTGGAATCAGCTATTCATGCCAAATCGTCCCCCCAAATGGACGTGTTTACAAATAATTCTTTTACATCCCTTGATGGTTATTCGGTTCTCTTTTATGTAAATATGTTTCAACTTAGGATATATTACGCAGCCCTTTTCCCCAATTAAACAAAACGATCACATAAATCATAATAACTAGGATATTTCGGCTGATTCATAAGCCACAGCAGCAACCAGAAGTATCAACCCTCTGCTTCACTGTAACAAATGATGACCCTGAAGGGTTGCTGCAAGAACCGAAGTTACAAAACAAGAACAAATGAATCCGCTTTAGACAAGCAAATGCCCTTTAGAAGGGATCGTAATTTATAATACAAAGATGGGAATTGGAGATGTCAAAGTGCCGAATTTGGATGCTTCTCCAGAGATATTAAGTGGATATCGGCACTGCTGTTGTTTTGGAATTTTAAAATTATTTTAAATTTTTCTGTCGCCATTTTTTGTCAGTGTAGTAATGCCATATTTAAAGCTCAAAATTCAGTTTTGTGCGTTCTAAATAGGATGTCTTTATCAGATGAGAGTTTTAGATGTTCTAGATGTTTAATGAGGGGAAGACTTTTAAATGGTTCAAAGTCAAAATATATGAAAGTACAGTATTTATATATTATGTGAATATAATAAGCAGGTGAAAGAATAGCACAAATAATATATATATATATATATATATATATATATATATATATATATATTTATTCTTGTATTTTGATTCACTATGCTAGAGGTATAGTGTGCATAGTGTGCAATAATACTAATTTTAATAATAGTAATAATAAAATAATAATAACAATAAAATAATAATGTCTTTTTTATTACATCTTTAGAAAATAACGAAAAAACTGCAAATAGTGGAATCATCACACCGTCCTCTCACCCTACATACTTTGTTTTAATTATGAAGTGGTCAATTAAATCCTTCTCGGTTTTGATTTTATTTAAATAAATAAAAAAACTAGTGAAATTACCAATCTAAATTATCCTTGATCGTGAATTTATCGCCAATTTCAAAATCACTTATTGAGCTGCATATAATAAAATCTTGTGCCGCCACATGGCCGAGGGGTTAAACCACTCGCCTCTCACTAAGGCAGCTTGGGTTGATACCAGGCGACCACATGTGGGATTTTTGGTGGACAAAGCGGCGCAGGGGCGTTTTTCCCCGGGTTCTCCGGTGTCCCCCGCCATCGCATTCCACGATGCTCCATCTTCATTCCATACGTCAACAGTTTCATCGCCTGGCGTGCCTTTTATGGTAATCGTGGGCGTTAAAGACTTTCAAAAATGATAAAATCAGACATACACAGAGAGGTACAGACACTCTATAGTACAGATATTTCCCATAAAACCGGTTTTTCTCAGAGATACTTATTTGTGAAATAACCATGTTGTCAGTGACGTTTTCTTTTTAACTCCGTGACATTCCGCAAGAGGCAGACACTACACACTCCCAGAAAGAAAGACTATTATCATCTGAAGGGGGAGGGAGATATTACGAAAGTTGTGTGTTTCTGTCATAAATATTCCTGTAGAATACAGAACACGTAATAGCGGTGTCGACGATCGACACATAACTAATACAAGTTTATCAATATCTGTATAGGTAACCAGGCAACGGACTGCGGCGCATCTGTAATTACCTGCCGAGGAGAAAGCTATCCGTCATTAATATTAATATTCATCTCGGTGAAAGGAAGAAGAAAAATAAAATACATCCATACGCATTCTCGACAGGTCTTCAAGGATACAACGTACACGTGCAATGGGCACTGGTCAGCGCAAGCGGACTTCTACAGCCGCATTGACTGAACGTCAGGTAAAATATCGCTATTTTGGGAGTTGAAATGTTACCTCTAGGTAACATCAATACGAGTAGTCAGCGCTCTGTCTTCTCAACTCAGAGGTCACGTATTCGTTTCACGGCTGAGGCAGAGAATTGTTCTTTAAATAGAATTATTCTCTATTCCCCACAAAGTCTACATGAATGAATGAGGGAGTGAATATGTGTGGGTATGCGATTAATAGTATTAACTGAAGAAAAGATCTTATGCGTTCCATTCACATGTCTTTCTCTTCATGTCTGTAACAAATTATTGTCCATAAAGCTTATTCTTCTATCTACTTGATGCTAATCGAGATAAAAATGGTCTTATTACTTAGTTTCTTATAACTAGGAAATAAGGAATACACTAAGCTAAACCCCTCACCTAGACGGTCCGGGTTCGATCCCAAGCGACCGCATGTGAGATTTGTGGTGGACAAAGCGGCGCTGGGGCGGGGTTTCTCCGGGTTCTCCGGTTTCCCCCGCCATCGCATTCCACAGGTGCTCCATCTTCAATCATGTATCATCAGTTGTCACCGCCTGCGGTGCTATCAGTAGTTAAAGCGGGCGTTAAACACTACAAAAAAAAAACAAAAGACTAAGCTAAACTGACTGTCAAATGTTTTAAAATATGCTTACTGTGGGATTGAAATCCGTTTCTGTCCGTGGCCAAGTTCCTGTATGAGAAAAGTATAAGTATTTTAAAACTGAAACCAATAACATGAAATATCCCGAAAATGGTCAATTCCACAAAAAAATGTATATGACATAAATTGTCTTTTTCTGTAGTGAGGTTTCGTCTATCTCTTACAGTTTATCAGTTTTTCAAAATTCATAAAAATTCATCCAGAATAAAAAGGTCTTCAGAGGGTATTCCAAGAAATTTTAAGATATACATTTTATTTGTCATGTAAATATCTGAATTAAATCTTAACCAAAATTTTCGAATTTTTTTCCATGTAAAAGAAAATTCGGGGTGGGAGGATTTTCTTGAAAATCTCCTTTTTGCATCCTTGGAAGATTATGAACTTAAACATTGAGTTTGGTATTTAACGGACTTTTTGTTTTTGAGCTATGGTGCTCACAGATACACACACTCACTCACACACATTCTCACAGACACACACGGACCTTTTTAGAAAAATGCTTTTTTTTTGGATTCAGGTGGTCAGAAAATATATACTTCCGGTGAAATCTCGGTATCAATTTTTTTGATGTAAAAATTACCTCCTCTATATACTATGTATATAGTGCGTGTAGAGAAAGTAAAAATACTTAAGAAACCATATCAGTTATTTCTCGTCAAAGCCCCCGATATGAACATAGAACTTAAAAGAGGACTATATAAATAAACAATTTAAAATTTGATATTTAGTAAACTACTTAAGATAACCTGCATCCTTCAAGTCATGACTCACTCTCACATTTGATTTAAACAAAAATGAAAAACAAAAACAAACAAAAATAAAAATGAGAAATAATTTTATCAGAAAAAAAGCCATAACTTTTTTACTTTCTCTATTCTTGATCTATATACATATATGTGGAGAAGGAATTGCATTCTACCAAAACATTAAATTTATAGATTTCTCTGCAAATTCAAATGTTCAGGTCATCTAAATCCTAATTTAAAAAAAATAAATTCATTAAAATATTCGCACGTGCTAGTGTATGTCCGTGAACTCAAAAATGAAACGTCGGCTAAATACTAAATTTGGAATTTAAGTTCATCTTCAAAGGACGCAACACGAAGATGTTCTAGAAAATCCTCCGACCCCTAACTACGCTTTAGATGGATTGTTTAGAAAACTTTAATTTTATCAAAAATACCTCATGATTTGATTAAAATGTCATTTATAATTTATAAAGATATTTTCACAACAAATGAAATGCATATTTTGAATTTGCTAGGAATGGTCTTTGGAGTCCTCTTCATCCTGAATGAATTTTGCATAACATAAGAGTTAGACATCATCTTTCATTTTTTTTAAGGATTAACCATTTCCAAAATATCCATTTGTACTTTCTCTACACGCACAGCGGTCATATTGTATAGAGAAAGTATTGTAATGCACCCAAAAATTACCGAGATATTACCTGAAATACATGTTTTGGGACCTCCTGAATAAAAAAAAAATCTGATGTGCTACACTCACATGACTTTCTCTATCTTTTCTATAAATTTCTTACATAAGATTATTCTTCTTCCTGCACCTTGCTAATCGAGATAATTATTAGCAGAATGTTCTTACTACTTAGTTCCTTATACGTAGAAAGAAAATAAGGGAATACACTAGGCTAAACGGATAGTCAAATGTTTTAAAAGCTGTCGTTATTCGATTGTCATTGCAAATCGCTTCCTGGCTTGGCCAGGAGTAGAACAAAAGAAAAACGGACACTTCCTGTCTGAGAAAAGTATAAGTACTCACAAGTGAAACTAAAACAAGGAATATCTCGGAAACGGTTACCTCCATATCAAAAATGTAAATGACATAAATTGTGTGTTTTGATCAGATCAACATTTTCTGTATAGTAAGTTTTTGTCTATCTCTTACCGTTTAGCAGTTAAGCAAAATTTATCAACATTCATCCAGAATAAAGAGCTCTTCAGAGGCTATTCCCAGATAATTCAAGATATAAATTTTATTTGGTATGTAAATATCTTTAATATACGGGATTTTAATCAAAATCGTTAGAGCCATGTTTTAGAAAATCAAAATGTTCACGAATTTTTCCATGTAAAGGGTAGTTGTGGGTGGGGGATTTTCTTGAAAAAAATCTTCGTGTCGCATCTTTGGAAGATACTAAATCTAAATACCAAATTTAGTATTTAACGGTCTTTTCGTTTTTGAGATATGCTGTCCACAGACACACACAGACAGACAGACACACATATACAAACGGACATTTTTTGGATTCAGGGGGTCCTAAAACATGTATTTCCAGTGAAATCTTGGTATCGAATTTTTGGGTGGAATACAATACTTCCTCTATATACTATGTACATAGTACGTATAGAGAAAGTAATAAAAATAGAATAAGGTAAATATGTGTCTGTCTTCTGGTGTGCCTCTATGTGTGTGTGTTTGTATGTGTATGTGTCTGTGGGCAGCATAGCCCAAAAACGAATTGGTATTCAAGTCGAGTATCCTCCAAGGATGCGACACAAAGATTTTCACGAAAATCCCCCCCACCCCGCCCCAACTACCCTTTACATTTTTCGAAAATAAATGGCTCAAACGATTTTGATCAAAATACCTCGTATATGTAAAAGATGTTTTATGATAATCGAAATGTGTATCTTGAATTTTTTGGGAATAACCCCTGAAGAGATCTTTATTTTGGATGGCTTTTATATAACTAGTAAACCGTAAGAGATGTACAACAACTTACTACACAAAAAATGTAGATCTTATTAAAACACACAATTTATGTCATATGCATTTTTTCTGTTTTTTTCTTTTGCTTTGTTATTTTAAATTTTGTATATAGTAAAGTTATCCATTTTCAAAATATTTGGATTATTGGTTTCAATTTCAAGCCACTTAAACTTTTCTTAAACGGGAAGACATCTTTCTTTTCGTTTATCGTTTGTTTACTCATGACAAGCAAAAAGATTTTGAGTTTCAATTGTTTCACATAACGACTGGCTGTTAAAGGATGAGACTGTCTCTTTAGCCTATGCATTTTTTTATTCCCGTCTACTTACAAGGAAGGTAGTAATAAGACTAATTCCGCTTATGTTTATCATGATTAGCATGATGTAGATAACATATTAATGTTTTGAATAAAAGTTTGTTTACCGGACAGCTAGAGAACATCATGTGAATGGAACATATTGACTTTCTACTTACAAGGAACCAAGTAATAAAGACAATTTCTGCTAATGCTTATCTCGATTTTAATGAAGTAGATAGAAGAAGGAGCTGTTTAACAATAAGTGTTACAGAGATTTATAGAAAGTCATGTGAATGGAACACTAAAAAGTATATGGTTGTAATTTTAACGTATTTATATTGTTCGCAAATGCGAAATCGCTGTTTTCTCCTGGTCACATAAAAGAAAGAAGAAGAAGAAGAAGAAGAAGAAGAAAAAAAAAAGGAATTTAAAGTCGTTACATAACGACCAGCTCAAGAAAGGTTTTACTATTGCTCAAACCTACAGTATTCTATTATTTCTATTGTACCCTCAAGTAAAACTGTAATAAAACTATTTCTACAAACTTTTATCTCGATGAATGCGAAGTACTCAGAGGAATACATTTTTGTAGATGTGAATAAATCGTTGAAAAATGTGTTGAAAATGTGGTGTGAATGTAATGCATAAGATTTTTAAAAATATAATGTTTATTAAAACCGTATTATAATTAAAATTAAGAAAATCTATCAATGTCGTTCTAGTACATACTGTCAGGTTCGGAGAGAATATTTTGTCTATGCCAATGAAAAGAAGTGAAAGAACATTCTTAGGAAAATTCATAACACTGTATAGTTAAGCGTCCGCCTACCGATCTGGGAAAATAACGATAGTAGGTACTTGGCCGGCATATATGACCTGAGCCATTTCTCTCGGTGTAGCATTGTTGAATGGTTCAATGGAATTCGCAATCTTCCGAAAACGCGTTACAGAGACTAAGTTATCGCGCTCGGTTTTTGTTTTCATTGTTACTTGTAAGCATTACGTCATTAGGTATATGCTACAAAAGAATACATTAATATTCAACTTCCTGTATTAGGAGTGACGTTCTCCACCATTATCTTTGTAAACTGTTTCGTATTATCTCATCATCTAATACTGTTAATGACTACATTCTAGTAATAGCCTTTTTAAGATGGTTTTTTATCATTTTCACAGCAGTGTTATAAGACCTATATTTATCGAGCTATTCAGGTTGTGCATCTCTTTTATGGAAGTAGTCATTGAACAATAGAATTAATTTGACAATGCCTTGTGGTTTGCCGTGAAAAATGCCAATTGTGGAATGTAATTTCATCTGGTATTTGCCTTGGCAGCATGGTTAAGGCAACACGTGTGTGAAATCTATTAAATCAATATTATGTAAGATATCTTATTGAAATTTATACCAATTATTATACACAGAAATAGTGATATCTTAGCATGTATCAAAATTCTAGCTTGTATGATTATTTAAATACTACCTTTTACAGTCTAAATTCATTGTTATAATACAAATGAAACACATGATGCTTTTTTAAAAAATATTCATATAAAAATTCTAGTTTTATAGTAAATGAGATTTTGGATCTCGTGAATCCCTAAAAAAAGAGCATTTTTAGAAAAATGTCCGTGTGTGTAACTTTCTGTCTATGTTTCAGTGTGTGTATATGTGTGTGTGTGTCTGTTGGCAGCATAGCTCAAAAACGAAAAGTCTATAAAACACTAAACTTGATATTTAAGTTCAGTATTCTCCAAGGATGTGACACGGAGATTTTCAAGAAAATCCCCCCATCCCAAATTAATCTTTGCATGAAAAAAATTAAAAAATTTTGATTTTTTCAAAACTGGCTCTAACGATTTTTTTTTTAATACCCAATTATTCTTTTTACATGACAAATAAAATGTATAACTTGAATTTAAATACCCTTAGAAGATCTCTTTAATCTGGGTGAATTTTCCTTAATTTTGCAAAACTGGTAAACCGTAAGAGAGAGACAAAAGCTTACTACACAAAAAGTTTAGAACATACACAATTAAAAGACCAATTTATGTCATATGCATTTTTTTCGTGGAGTTGTTCGTTTTTGACATATTCTTTGTTATTGGTTTCAGTTTTAAATTATTTAAAACGTTTCTCACACGGGAATTTGTCAACACCTGACCACGCAAAAAAAAAAAAAAAAAAAAAAAAAAAAGGATTTCTATTCCATAGAAACCACATTTTAAAACATTTGACTGTCGGTTTAGCCTAGTGTATTCCTTTATTTCCCTCTTACTCATAAGAAAATAATTAATAAGACCCAGTATGCAGATATTTATCTCAAATAACATGAAGTAAATAGAAGAGTAAATTTATTAACAATAATAGTTACTAAGATGTAGAGAAAGTAAAGTGAATCATCAGCTTTTTTGTTATATTAGGCCCAATTAGTGTAGAAAAATTGTTTTTCTTACTCTCTAAGAATCTTGATTTTTCAAAGTTTAATCATTTATTTCTCAAAATTCAGGGAAATTATTTAAAAAAAAGAAGAATATGATAATTTTCTTTACTGTAATATTGAGAGAAATAATAAAAATGTTGAAACAGGATAGTAATAACTTGCATATGTGGAGCATGAAAATGTGTTGGAGAAAGTTTACTAGAAAATAAGTTTCAAAATTGAGACTTCCTATTGCTAAGCATACGCATACCAATTTATAGCTTCAGTTGGTTGGTAGTTAAATGGTACTAAGCCAGTTTGGCTGCAGCTTGCGGACCGAGAGGTTGTTTGTCCGCTGTGTTGCGCGTAATCGAGCGGCGTTAAGGAAGGTCAAATACATTGTTTTGTGTGAGTCTATAGTTCTACAAGGAAAGAATTTCTGATGATGGAGGCAATACGCCGGCAAAATACTTTGCAAATCTCATTTTGAGGAGCTGAACGTCGACCCAGCGCGATGGAAGTGCAAGACTGGATTCACGACTACATGAAAATACCACCTGATCAGGTAGATACACTACAGTTTCATTCTAGAGAAAAATCAGTTTTTATAAAATTTATATCTGTAACACATTATGAAAGATATTTACTGCAATGTCAAGGGGCGGCAAAGTTTAGTTATGAAAATGGTGAAATACTAACGCTAAATATTGGACTAGCTGACTGCCGCATTGTAAATGTCCGGGTTTTCAATTTAGTGCCTGAGATTACTCACACGTTTCTGGAACAGAAACTTTCACAATATGGGAAATTACTAGAGGTTCAAGAAGAACAATGGAACGCAGGTTATAAGTACCCCGTCAAGTCTGGAGTTCGTTCTGTAAGAATGGAATTAAAAAAGGAAATTCCCTCTACAGAAGTAGTGCGTGGGTTTCCTGTTGGTGTGACCTATCTAGGACAACCGCAAACTTGCTATGTGTGTGGGGAAGCTTCTCATTTTCGCTCACACTGTCCATACAAAAAGTCTGTACTGGCTGTCTCTGTCTCGCGCAGGGCTGTGTTACTCAGCGATGTAGTGAGAGGACAAGTTAGCGCTCGGGCGGAAGAGGAATGTAACCAAACAGTAGGTGCGTCAAATGGGCCCGCTACTGAAGCTAGTGAAATAGAGCCTGTTTGTAACGTCAAACCTACAGAGGAAGTCTACCCGAATACCAGCTGTATGCGTGACGATGTGCCGGTGCAGGAGACATCTGTGTCCGCACCGGTAGCTGTCAATACTCCCTCAGAAGTAGCAGAAATGGGTGTCTCATCCCCTACACGATCTTCTGTAGTTGTGGTGCCTAATAGTGGTGACCAGAACATGGTTGGCCCCTGCGATCCACCAGACACTGTAATAATTGAACACCAGAAATGGAGTGAGATGGATTCCGACGAACCTGTGCCGGTTAGGAGAGAACGCCCGCTATCTGTTAGTGAGGAGGAGGGCACCGAAGAAACGGAGTCTAACATCGCGTGGGAGACCGTGAGAGACCCTCGACTCAGGAAGCACTTGCCTTCTCGGTCTGGAAGCCTACCGAAAAAGTTTCCACGGGTATCACGAACACATATTCATGCCGTTGAAAATGACTAGATACATCTTGGACGGTGACCTGCACTGGTTTACTTCTGGCCTTGTTTTAATGGTTGTCTTACGTACCTTTGCCACTGTTAACATCAACTCCCTACGCTGCACTGCCAAACAGGCTCTTTTACGTGATTTTGTGCGGACTCATGATTTAGATATAGTTTTCCTCCAAGAAGTTAACATAACCGACTTTGGCTTTATGGGTCCACAGTACAGTTGTGTGGTGAAAGTTGGAGAACATATGCGTGGTACTGCTATTTTGTACAGAGCAGGTTTGAAGTTTGCCGAAATAGAGATGCATCCTAGTGGTCGTGTTATAAGTGCTAGAATGGACAACATGCTGCTACTTAACCTATACCTGCCTTCAGGGAGTGATAGGCGCCATGAGCGAGAAGAATTTATAACAAACATTCTACCCTATTATTTGAGATGGAATTATGCCCTGCTTTTAGTAGGTGGCGACTTCAATTGCGTGCTACATGCTAAGGATCAGCGTCCTGGTTATAACAAGTCTTTGACATTGGATCAGCTGGTAACCGGGCTACGTCTTTGAGATGTTTGGGAACATATGAATTTACTTACTATCGAGCGAACTGTGCCTCAAGGATAGATCGTTTCTATTTAAGCGCTCAGTTCAACTCTCTGATTCACACCGTGCGAGTTTTACCTGTTGCCTTTACTGACCACAATGCTGTCAACTGCAATTAATCGCTGAGAGTTGCATTCCGCTATATGGCAGAGGTTATTGGAAATTAAACGAAGCTTTATTACATGACAACATTATTGCTGCTGATTTTGCCAAGTTGTGGCAAAGTCTTCAGGGTAAAACTCGACGCTCCCCGATGTCGGTGGTGAAGAAATGGCGACTTATATTTAAGCCTGGTATTACGACCTTCTTCAAGACCAAAGGTCGTGCGAGGGCAATTGAACGACATCACACGACTTTTACCAAGAAACATTAATGGGTCTTCTCTCTAGACAACAGAGTGGTCAAGACGTATCCCATCGCCTTCAAGCTGTGAAGTGGAAGCTCGTGGAAATACAGCAACATGTTTTGGCGGGAACTATGACCCGTTCGCGAACTCATGACTCCGTCGTGGCACAGGAGAAAGCTTCATTGTTTCATACCATTAAGGAGAAGTGTGCTGGTATTGGTCGTTACATCCATGCTCTTCTGACACCGGTAGGCGCCAAGGTCACCTCTGTGCCTCAAATCCTACAGACTATCCATACATCTTATAGCACCATGTTTGACACCACTGACCTACGCAATGACGCCATGGAGGAGCTCTTCCAATATGTTGACACCGGCATAACTGCCGAGGAACAGCGTTCCTTGGAGCAGGATATTCTGCCACCGAGATTCTGCAAACCATTAATTCCGCTAGCCTCCATTCCTGCCCAGGAGAAGATGGCCTGACATATTCATTTTACAAGACTTTTTGGAGTATAATCAAAGCAGAAGTTGTAGAGTTGGTAAATGAGATCCTTATTGGATCGAACTGATGCCCTGCAGACGGCATCTTCATCTTAATCCCAAAGAAAAGGTCTCCAATGAGTGTCTGGGACTATAGACCCATAACACCTTTAAACACCGACTACAAAATTGTGATGAAAGTACTTGCATCCAGATTAAGGGTTATTCTACCTACAATTATAACCTCCGGAAAAACATGTGGGATCCCGGGCAGGACCATAATTGACAACTTCTGGTCCTCCGAGATACAATTCTCCATTATGAACGGAATCCGTCGGAGGCTGCTGCGTTGGTCAGTTTGGATTTTGATAAAGCCTTTGATAGAGTTGGCCATGCTTATATGTTTAAAGTGCTTCAGAAATTCAAACTTCCACCGTTGCTAATATCTGCAATCAGAACCGTCTACATGTCTTCGAAGGTGCAAGTCAATGGATACTACTGCTCCCTCTTGGATCGTTGCCGACTGATCACACATTTCTCGATATCCCGATACAATATAGTGTCAAGATTCTCAGCATCATCTTCTCCAAGCCGTTTACATCGATGATTGCTCGCAACTGGGATCACAAAATAAATTTGATTAGGCTGAATACCACTGCACATCTTGGTCGGAACTTGAATCTTCTACAGAAAGTGTGGCACATCAATCGGTTTGTTTTGGCAAAATTATGGTATATGGCGCAGATACTACCAATGCCTGAAAAACACGTCTCCCGAATTGAGCGACTTATTGGATACTATTTATGGAGAGCACAGCCCTTTCGTGTAGCTAAAACCCAATTGTGGCGAAAACGTAACGAAGGCGGCTTAGGTTTAATTGCAGTGGGACCTAAGAGTAAAGCGCTTCTTGTTAGATCTATTATACTCACCACTAGGGGATATGGAGAGGAACAAGACATACCATTTTGGGAACCCTTCAAGAATTCTCTTGGAACTCCAGTTCGGGCTGTTCCTGCGGGTTTTAAGAGAGCACTCCATGTTTTGGATGGCATTGATGTCGATGTCCTACCTCAGCAACCTAGAGGACTATCAACTGAGCTATACAAGCTTTTCCTACAGCGGCTGCTTGCACCAATTCATGTGGAGGATAGGATGCCCAACAGACCCTGGTGTCAGGTATGGCGGAACATCCATTTGCGCAACATATCTACGGAGTGGACTACATGCGCATATTTGGTCATCAATGATGTTGTGGCTACAGATGATAAAAAATTCCGATACATCATGGTGAGGACTTCCACAGGCACCATTGCGGTATGCGGGGTACTCTACGCCATCGTTTTGTTACCTGCACAACAGCACGACAGATCTGGCACTGGGTTGTTTCGCAATTGCACCGTCTTGCTCCTTCGCAAAACCCAACGATTATGCTCGCACATTACTACAACTAGAGACTCGAAGTACTACCGACCGCTTCGCACAGGTGTGGCTCGCACTTGGCTTTCAGCATTATATGCTGTCTGAAACGCAGACGGTTTACGTTGTCATCTTAGAGCAGCAAGAGAAGATCTGCAAAAACATAAGCGTCTTTCACTGCAGTCGGCAACAGCTTTTGCCTTGCTCATTCTATAGCGATTACAAAACCTTCTCATTTTGTTACCATCTTCCTGCACATGTTTAATTTAAACGCACAGACAACATTGTTCATAACTATATAAAAAATTGTGAACTGATTTACTGTGTTTATAATATAACTTATACCTTTTGTAATTAACAAAATGAATAAATAAATTAAAAAAAAAGTAAAAAGAAATGTGCGAAGTAGAGAAAGTGAAAAAAAAGTGGAAAAAGCGATATATTTTCTTAAATTTTTGAATTCATTTCACAGACGTATCGCCTTAAAGCTGCGGTATGGAAAGCTAAAATACGTGATTCAAATTCGGACTATTATTTTACCTTCCCAACTTCTGACTACACACGACTTATGTGATCAAAATTGATTGACCTATATTCATTAACTTGAAGCCCAAAACTTAAAGTGCCTGCAATCCTTTAAATCGCCGTTGAGGTCCGTTATCAGAAAATAAATCTTTGTGGTTTACCAGAAAATTTTGAATCAGTGGGGGAATTTAATGCCATAAGTTCTCATGGTGGTTCACTGGATTAGAGCGTAAGCCGTAATTCTATGGTTCAAATCCAAGGTATTGCATTCAACTTGTCAGACTACTTCTACCATTTCAAACTGAGTTTTGTTTGTTGCACTTTCTGTATCCTACGCACGATTCTTCTACAAATTTATAATCTTCTCAGTGTTATTAGTGCATAATCGATTAAACAAATGCTTCTTCGCACCGTTTAATTATTCCAAAAGTGCCTATTTCCTTTGTTTTCAAAAATCAATTAAATGGTGCACCTGCGGTGTGTGTGTGTGTGTGTGTGTGTGTGTCGGTCGGTCGGTCGGTCGGTCGGTCGGTCGGTGTGAGAGAGAGAAATAGAGAGAAAGAGAGAAAAAACGAAAAGCCGGATAAACAGCAAACGTTTTGCTCTAGACGTTCTCGGGTTTCAAGCCAGGTGAGGTGATGTGTAGACCGACGTTTCGGGAGCGTACATCTCTCCCTTCTTCAGGATGCTGAATGATTGGATCGGTATTGGGGCTGTTTATATATACATCTTGTCATGGCGGAGGGCATCATTCAGCATCCTGAAGAAGGGAGAGATGTACGCTTCCGAAACGTCGATATCTCCACATCACCTCACCTGCCTTGAAACCCGAGAACGTCTAGAGCATATTTGTCGCCAGGAAAGCTTCAACTCTTATTTAACAAACGTTTTGTTCAAAACAAACGTTCTTTATAAAATTCAAGGCGAATGTTTTCAAGAAAATTCATCAACCCTAGGCAATCTATTTGGTGGAATAAAAAGTATTATTCAATATCTGTTTCTCAAAAATAGCTATACATATTTTGATAAAAGGTTCAGATATGTGTGATAATAAATAGATAAAGAAAAGCTACAGAGCTCATTGGAATAAAGATAAACTTTTGGTACCATAAGCATTTGATTTCTTAATTTACACACATTATTACTCCCCCTCTTTTACTTTCTCTATAGGTATCTACTATGTACACAGTGTATAGAGAAGGCATTGTATTGTACCCAAAAATTTGATACCGAGATTTCACTGAAAATATGTTTTAAGATCCCTTAATCAAAAACAATAATTTTAAAAGAAGTTTCCCACCCCAATACTTTTTCATGGAACATTTTACGAGTATTTTATGTTTCAAAAATTACTAAGAATTTTGATTAAAATAATACCTATACATTACAAATGTTTACATGAAAAATAAAATATATATTTTTAATTTTCTAGGAATCCTCTTCATTCTGAAGAAATTATGTATCTACCTATGTAATCTTGTAAAACTGCTTTACTCTTAAACGATAGACGAGAGCATACTGCACAAAATGTGTAGATCTCTTTAAATTACGCAATATTTAAATAACTTATTTGTGGCATAGGCCTTTTCGAGATATCCTTATTAATGCTTGGGATGCACTAACTAGTCGTTCTTTTAAAGTTCTGTCGATGTTTAGTTATTTCTCGCTATTGCATGAAAAGAGTATATAACATGTTTAAATCAACATTACCGTCCAGTTCTTAAACATTTGGCTATCGATGTTCCCTTCTATCTATTGTAATGTACCTGTTTCTGCAAACGTTTATGTCGATTAAAATGAAACACTTTGGAATCAGCTATTCATGCCAAATCGTAAGTTAGCGCCCTCCCCAGAATGACGTGTAACTATATTTACAAATAATTCTTTTACATCCCTTGACGTTTAATCGATTCTCTTTTATGTACATATGTTTCAACTTAGGATATATTACTCAGCCCTTTTCCCCTATTAAACAAAACGATCACATAAATCATAATAACTAGGATATTTCGGCTGATTCATAAGCCACAAGCAGCAACCAGAAGTATCAACCCTCTGCTTCACTGTAACAAATGATGACCCTGAAGGGGATGCTGCAAGAACCGAAGAACAAATGAATTCGTTTTAGACAAGCAAATGCCCTCTAGAAGGGATCGTAATTTATAATACAAGGATGAGAGTTGGAGATGTCAAAGTGCCGGCTTGGGTGGGTTCACCAGAGATATTAAGTGGATATCGGCACTACGAGTTTGCTGTTTTGGAATTTTGAAGTAATTTGAGATCTCCATTTTCTGGCAATGTAGTAACGTCATATTTAAAACCCAAAATTCTGTTCTGTGCGTTCTAATAGGCTTTCTTTACTAGATGACAGTGTTAGATGTTTAATTAGGGGATGGCTTTTAAATCAAAATATATGAAAGAATAGTATCTATATTATATAAATCGCTTTCATATTTTCATTCACTGTGCTAGAGGTATAGCGTGTAATAATAATAATAATAATAATAATAATAATAATAATAATAATAATAATACAGCTAAATGCTACGTACTCTCGCGTTTACATGGTTATTTTTACGACCGATTTCATGTTTTGTTTTATCTGCTTACCGGTATAGTCATTAATAATAATAATAATAATAATAAATATATAGCGAAATACTACCTGCCCTCGTGTTTACGTTTTTTCGTTTTGACGCGCTATGCTTAAGGTTAGTCTGCTTATACATACAGTGATAGTAATAATAATAATATTAATAAAAATAATAATAAAATAATAATAAAATAATTATAATAATAAATTCATACTAAAATTATACACTGTGTGCTGTCGTATTTCCATTTTTTTTCGTTATGACGTTTCCATGTTTTGACTTGCTCTGGTGTGTAATAATAATAATAATCATAACAACAACAACAATGTAGTGAAACACCACTGTTCTCAAGCTTGTATTTTGTTACGACTCCTTGAGGTTTGATTTAAGCGTAGACTGTGGCTAGTCTCTATTGTTAAATAAGAGAGTATACACAACTACAAAACAACCCATTGGCGGATATTGATAAGTAAAATAAAGTTTTTTCAATTACTTGTAAATTAAAACCTGACTTTATTCTGTCAAAAATAAAAGCTCTGTAACTGAAATGGAAAACATTTTACAACTTGTTGCGTCTGTTTGTATGTTCTTGTTATATCATCATGGACTTAAGTACAAGCCTTGGGAACTACCTCTCCATTAACGTGATTCCCTCACCGTTTTCGCTGATATGCAAAAGGAGTAGAAAAAAGTTAATTGCCAACACCACTGACAGGTGTTTACTTGGAATTGCCCCGCCAAGTTCTGCAGCTTTCCAACGCATGTGAAATATGGCGTTATTGGACCACCTAGTATAGGTTGTTTTAATTTACAAGGATTTCTTTGCCCTCACTTTAACAAACTGCTATTTCAAACGTCTTTTACTTTCTCTATAGGTACTTACAATATCTGAAAAAAATACTGTATTTCATTAAAGTTAAACATCGAAATTACACAGAAATAGACATTTTGATACCCCTAAAAACAAACAAACGAAAATAACAAAAGGCAACAAAAAGCGCAAACATTGCAAAGAAAGATCTAAATGCGTCTGCAAACACCGAACGAAAAGTCGTTAAATACAAACTTGGTATTTAAGTTCAGCATCTTCCAAGGATGTGACACGAAGATTTTCTAGAAAATTACGTGCCAGAAAAGTTTGTATTTCACAAAATGACTCTATCAATTTTGATTAATAGACCATATCTTTAAGAATTTACATTCATGATTTTTCGGTAATGACCTCGGACTTAGTTTAATTGCTAAACCATAAATAAAGGACATTTTACCACACAAAAATACCATCTTGTCAAAGCACACAATTTATATCATATATCTTGACACCTTCATTTGTAGAACTAATCATCCCGAGATATTCCTTGTTATGCTTTAAATTTTAAATGCTTATGCTTTTCAACTGGGAAGTTGTTATTTTTCTTCTTTTGGTAGTCATGCAAAGAGCATGGGTTTAAGCTATTGAATGACAACATTCCTCTTAAAATGTGCTATCCTTAGTGCTATTATTGTGAAAATCAATTGTTTCCATAAATGTTCCATGTAAAGTGGCTTAATGTAAATTGTTTCATGTAAATATATATTATGTAAGGTATTTTAATCCAAATTAGAGGTATTATTGATCAAATCAAATGTATTGACAAATGCTCAATTTAAGTGGCCAAATATTATTTTTATGTACATATATTTTATATTTTGGTAACAATTTTTTCAGTCATTATTGATAAAATCAAATATTTCGAAAAATGTTCGAAGTAAATGTTGGCTAAAATATCACATGTAGGTATAGGTATTATTATACATTGCTGTAACAATTACAATAAACTGCGTAGAATCATGGCAGATGGCATCCAATAAGGAGGTGATATAATGCATGGAGAAGAAATATTTTCGTCAAATAAAGGGATTCACTAGATCTAGGCGATAGTTAACATTTTTAGAGCTGTTGCTATGCGATTGAGTTTGAAATTCGGTTCTCTTTGCATGACCAGGAATAAAAAAAAGAAAAGAAAAGAGAAACGTTTGGCGACTTCATGCTTGAGAATAGCATAAATAATTTAAATTTGAAACCAATAACAAGGAATATCTCGCAAATCATTTACTCTAGAAAGAATGCATATGATCTAAATTGAGTGTTTTAATGAGCTTAAATTTTTATATGTAAACATTTGAGATATACATTTTATTTGTTATGAAACTATTATTAATTAATATAAGGCAATTTAATAAAAATCGTTAAAACCATTTTTGAGAAAATAAAATGTTCAAAAAATGTCCATGTTGATATTAAAGTTAGGGTTCGGGAATATTCTCGAAAATCTTCGAGTTGCATCCCTAAAAGTCTGATAAATACCAATTTTGGTTTTTAACCGTCTTTTCCTTTTATAGTTATCCTGTTTACAAGCATATGGACACAAGCGCACGCGTGCGCGAACCTCTTTCTGAAAATGTCTTTTTGGGGCCTGGGGGAACCTAAAACGTACATTTCCGGTGAAATCTCAGAATTTAATTTTTGGTATGCAATGTCTCCTCTAACTATTTACTATGTACGAAGAAGATAAAGTAAACATTTGAATACTATTTTATTTTATGAGGCCTGCGCAATTTTTCGTTTCGTGGGAATTCAGAATTTTGATGCTGTACAAATCGTAATTTACGCTGAAATTACGATGCCGCAACACGTCTCATACCGCTGTGTGTGAGTGTGTGTATGTGTGTGTGTGTTTGTTTTCAGTCTCATTTAATATCATCCAGTACAAACACCGTTGCCAACATTGTATGGGGTTTTTATTTCATTTTATTAGTAAATGTTTACTTTGAAATATGATAATTAATCTCGCTGGTTGAATGTTTGCTAAAAGTAATTTTTTTTCTTTTGCAATTCACTAATCGTTAATTGAAAATCTGATTTAGGTACTTATGATTTTATTGAACGCTGCGCTAAACACATGAGCAATTTTAATAACAAAAACTTTGTTTTTATTAATTATATTGCCTTACATATATCTCATTCCTAGCTCTATATTTTATATTAGAAACGCGTATCTTGTTTAAATTTATGTTTTATGATACCATTGATCTTAATTTATTCTTACATGTCCCAAATTTTTGTTCATTTTGCAGTTATACTACTTTCCTACATCGTATCTACATAGTACATAGGTAGAGAAGGTTTTGTATTCCACCCAAAGGTTTCATTGAAAATACGTGTTTTAAGGATCCCCGAACCCAAAGAAGAAGGATTTTTAGAAAAAGGTCCGCGTGCGCGTGTGTCTGTGTACACGATAACTCAAAAACGAAAACTTAAAAGTCGGTTAAATACCAAATTTGATTTTTAAGTTCAGCATTTTCCAAGGATACGACACGAAGGTTTTGAAGAAAATCTCCTCACCCCAAACTACTCTATACATGGAAAATTTTCGAAAATTTAAATTTTCTGAAAAATTGTGTATTGATGTTAACTTAAATATCGTAAATTACACATACTTATATCACAAAGATGTATGTGTGAATTTTCTGGGGATAGCCTCTGAAGGCTTCTTCATTCTGGATACTTTTTGAACAACTGGTAAACTGTAACAGATAAAGATAAACATACTTTACAGAAATGTAGATCTCATTAAAACACAGTATGTCATACACTTTTTTACTTTCTCTCTACGTATTATGTACATAGTGTATAGAGAAGCTATTGTATTGCTCCCAAAAATTCGATACCGAGATTCCACCGGAAATACATGCTTTGAGACCTCCTGAATCCGGAAAAAAGCATTTTCAGAAAAATGTCCGTGTGTGTGTCTGTCGGTCAGTGTGTATGTGTACACACATAGCTCAAACACGAAAAGTCCGTTAAACACCAAACTTGGTATTTAAGTTCAGTATCTTCCAAGGATGCGACATTAAGATTTTCAAGCATATCCCCCCACCCCAAACTATGCTTTACATGAAAAAATTATCGAAAATTTTTATCTTCTCAAAAATAGCTCTAACGAATTTGATTACAGTATCGTATATTAAATATATTTACCTGGAAATAAAATTTATATCTTGCATTTTCTGGGAATAGCCTCCGAGGACTACTTTATTCTGGATGAATTTTACGGAATTTTACATAACTGCTAAACCGTAACAGATGGACAAAAACTTACATCACAAGAAAATTGAGCAAGTTAAAACACCCAATTTATGTTACATACATTTCTTTCGTGGAGTTGATCGTCTTTGAGATATTCTTTATTTTTGGTTACTCATACAGCAAATTGTCAACTCTTGTCCATACAAAGGAACTTCAGTCACATAGCAACCAGCTTTTGACTATAACTTTAACCTATGCTACTCCATCATTTCGCTTCCACTTTACAAAGAAGCAAGTAATAAGACTATTTCTGCTAATTTTTTCTCGATTAGCATGAGGTAATAGAAGATAAGCTTTTTAACAATACTTTGTTGCAAGGATGTAGAGAAAGTCATTTGAATGGAACACATCTTTGTGTCATGAATTAACCCTTATTCGTTGTTATTGGCTTCAATTTTAAAATACTTTAACTTTCCTCAGACGGGAGTTTGTTTCGTGTATTTTTTCTTCCTGGCCATGCAAAGAGTACCTGATTTTAATCATATAGCAACCAGCTTTAGCCTAGTATATTCTATTATCTCCCTTTTGCTTATAATAAACTAAGAAATAATTGTTTATATTTATCTACATTAACATGAAGTACACAGATTGTTTAAGAATCAGCTTTCGTAACAATAGTTTGTTATAAAATGCAGAGAGAAAGTGATGTGAATGGGACACAGATTTTCTTTTACTTATTATCACGGCTTTTCGGTGAACTTTATTTCCATTTCGTAACATGTGAGTGCAGTATTAATTATCGGGTGCGTTATTTTACTTCTCTACACGTACTATGTATACATAGTGTATAGAGAAGGTATTGTATTGCACTAAAAATTTGACACCGAGATTTCATTGGAAATAGGCGATCTATATAAAAAAAGTATTTTTAGAAAAAGGTCCGTATGTGTCCATGTGTCTGTGTACACGGTAACTCAAAAACGAAAAGTCAGTAAAATACCAAACTAGGTATATAAGTTTAGTACCTTCCAAGGATGCGACACAAAGATCCCCCCATCCCAACTACCCATTACATGGAAATATTTTCGAAAATGTTTATTTTCTTTAAGATTTCTCTAGCGATTCTGATTAAAGTAGCATGTATTAAAGACATTTTATACGGCAAATAAAACCTATGTCTTGAATTTTCTGGGAATTGTCTGAAGACTTCTTTATTATGGATGCATTTTGCTGAATTTTGCATAACTAGCAAACCGGAGATAGACAAAAACTTTCTACACAAAAATTTAGATCGCGTTCAAACACACAATTTATATTATTTTTTTCCCGTAGAGCTCACCTTTTTGAGATAATACTTGCTATTGTTTCAGTTTTAAAATAATTAAAACTTTTCACACACGGGTATTTGTAAACCCCTGGCAGTGCATAGAAACGGATTTCATCCACATATCAACCAGCTTTTAATGTCGTTTTAGCATAACGTATTCCCTTATTTCCTTTCTGCTTACAAGAAAGCATTCTCCTATATTATCTCAATTAGCATGAAGTAGATAGAAGCTTTTTAACAATAATTTGTTACAGAGATGTAGAGAAAGCATGTGATTGGAACACATTAGAGTTTGTAAAATTATTTTATCAGCGATATTTTATTCACTGACAGATAGACAGGTAGACAGACAAACAGATACAGACACACACACACACACATACACTCGCACGCACACACACACACTCGCACGCACACACACACATACACATACACTCGCACGCACACCATATGTTTTTGTAGGTGTGTTTACAACATGTAAATGTGTTTAAAACATGTACTTTATTCCAAACAATCTTTATTCTGATACGCCATTTACGAAATATCTTTTATTAACGGTTCAAATTGTTGAATTCGTTAACTGTTGTCACTCTTTTGAAATACTATCTATTTTTAGATGTTCCTCACAGTTGCATCGAAACAATAGAAATTTTAAGACCTGGATATTGTTGTTGTTATTATTACTGTTATTATTATTATTATTATTATTATTGTTATTATTATTATTGCACAGTATACGCATAGGCAGAGAAGGTCAAAACAAGGACGAGTCAAAAAGAAACGAAAAATAAACACGATAGAACATAGCGTTTCAACGTATTATTGTTTATTCTTATTCTTATTATTCTTATTATTCTTATTATTCTTATTCTCATATTATTATTATTATTATTATTATTATTATTATTATTATTATTATTAGCATAAACAAAGTAAATAAAACAAATTTACTTCTTAGAATTTATTATAATATATTTACATATCTTATCCTGAATCCTGATATGATTATTGTTAAAAGGAAAATTACTAATAATAAATTTAATAATCATCTATGAAAAGCTTTACTGAATCAAATTGATAAATAAACTCCTACTGCAACCAAAGTTGAAGAATAAACTAATACTGACACTATTCTTCTAAAATGTCACTGTAGTACGTGCTCTTGTGTTGGCATATTATTTTGTTTTGTTTAAGAAGTCTATATAGGTCCATCCATCCATCCATCCATCCATCCATCCATCCATCCATCCATCCATCCACCCACCCACCCACCTACCTACCTACCTACCTACCTACCTACATACACACATACATATACCCTCCCCATATTTAGGAGTGACACCGCCCTAGGACTTACAAGCGGATTCCTAGGTGTCAGAACGCTGCTGAGAGCGAACGGCACGAAACCACAGAATGGAAAACCTGGCACGAGTGGTCGGCCCGTAGCTACGTATGAGCGTGAGAAAGTGGATGATAAAAAATGCAAGCGAAATGGATAATAGGAAAGGTGATGATGGAGCAATTGGTGGAATGAGTGGCGGGGAAAACCAGATAAATCAGAGAAAAACCACCCAGATGCCGCTTCATCCATCACAAACCCCACATGTGGGCGCTTATGATCGAACCCGGCTTGCCTTTTGTGTAGTGAGTTTCTGTCTATCTCTTACAACTTACTTGTTCAGAATGAAGAGGTCTTCTGAGGCTAAAAGGTGCAAAATATGAAAGTAATTTTTCATGAAAATATCTTAAACATATGATATTTTCATTAAGATCCATAAATCCATTTTTGAGAAAATCAAAATCGATGTAACTGATGTTTAGGGTGGGACAATTTTCCTAAAAAAATCCTCGTGTCGCATCCTTAGAAGATATTGAACTTAAACACCAAATTTGCTATTTACCCGACTTTTCGATTTTAAATTATGTTGTCCACACACACACACACACACACACTTACACAATTCGTTTTCTAAAAATGCTGTTGTTTTATTTTTATTTTTTCAGGAGGCCTCAAAACATGTATTTCCGGTGAAATTTCAACTTCGAATTTTTGGGTGGAAAACAATAGCATATTTATCTATTGTGTATAGTGTACTTTCGGATTAGTTTTGGAATCGAATTTTTATCCTCTATATCTAAGTGGTAAAGAACATTTAAACACTAACGTTTACTATAGATTTTATTAGTGATAAACTAAAATAAATGAATGCAACCAAATTTGAAGTGAATTTATAGGTCCTTGCAGTGGCGAACACGCCTAAAAGTCATAATATTTATTACTCAGCTAGTTTCGTTTGTTGATATCCTGGTTTAGGTATTAGCATTTGTAAATTTTCTCTCCGAGTTTCTCTGCCTTTGTCGCATTGTATTGCAGCATTTTTGTTCATTCAATGCTCTAAGGCACTATTCTTGTTTTTTCCGGCTTTACGTTATATTTCTTTCTTCTCTCCAAATAAAAGAGCATTTCAGAACATGTAACAATAATGTTGGCGGGTACATTAAGACATTTTATATTCCCATGCCATGTGTACTTTTTATTGTCTTGGGCCGTATATTTTACGACTTTCTTTGCGTCTCTTTCATCTTGTCATACTTTCCCAAGTTGCGATGCGAGTGTATGACAGCCATACATTACCACTCCTCTAATTCCGTCGAGAGGATCATTTTGTGATCACAAAGTGCCGACCCTCCCAGCTGGCTGATATCAGCTTAAAATTTATGACCACCTTGTGATACATGGGCCGTGTAAACTTATTTACCAAAGTCTAACCTTCAAGATACAAAGTTCGTCGGCCAGAAAAGCCTTTACTATGGCAATAGATTTTTCAGTCTGACTTACACACTACTGGTGTTGAAGAAACAGTTAATTCAAATTAAGGATGTACATGAAATTCCAAACAAATAATGCTAGCTTTTTACTTTCTCTACACGTACTATGCAAATAGTGTATAGAGAAGGTATACTAATGTACCCAAAAATTTGATACCGAGATTTCACCGGAAATACACGTTTTAAGACACCCTGAATACAAAAAAAGCATTTTTAGAAAAATGTCCGTGGGTGTCTATATGTGGGCAGCATAGCTCAAAAACGAAAAGACCATTAAATACCAAACAGTATTTAAGTTGAGTATCTTCCAAGAATGCGACACGAAGGTTTTCAAGTAAATCCCCCCACCCCGATCTACCTTTCATATGGAAAAATTTTCGAAAATTTTCATTTTCTAAAAAATGGCTCTAACGATTTTGATTAAAATATCGTATATTAAGCATATATACCTGACAAATATGTATTCTTGAATTTCTTGGGAATAGCCTCTGAAGACTGCTTTATTTTGGATAACTTTTACGGAATTGTGTATAACTTATAGGTAAACCGTAAGAGATAGACAAACACTTACCACAAAAAATTATAGAGCACATTAAAACACACAATTTATGTTATATGTATTTTTTTCATGGGGTTGGTCGTTATTTAGATATTCCTGGTTTTTGCTTTCAGCGTTGAAAAACTTCAACTTTTCTTATACAGGAATTTGTTAACTACTGTCCATACAAACAAAGGAACTTCAGTCGCAAAGCAATCAGCTTTTGACTGTCAATTTAACTATAGTACTCCCTTATTTCGTTTCTACTTACAAGGAAGCAAGTTATAAGACTATTTCTGCTAATTTTTTCTCAATTTGCATGAAGTAAATAGAAGCTAAAGCTTTTTAACAACAATTTGTTGCAGAGATGTAGAGAAAGTCATGTGAATGTAACATATCATATTTTTTTAAAAATTATACCACGTATGTAACATAATGCAAATGAGTTACAGTGCAAATGTCATCCATTTGACTCTAATAATTTGGAAGTTATAGTTAAATTTATTTATATTTTTATCACGTAACAAAAAGTCCCTTGCTATACAAAAATTAAAAGTTTGGTTTAATATTTTAACTCAAGGTTCATACTACTCGTACTTTTTGAAATGGTCCTAGGTTTCTCTGGTCTTTTTGGCTTAGGCTACAAAAGTTATTAAAGTTATGAATCTGTTTTGTTTTTTTTTAAATTGAAAAAATGTGCTTAAATTCATCTTTACAGGAAGAAAAATTCTGAAAATATAAATAACGAGAAAATAAGGAAAGATTTGAATGCATAACTTACATTAAAATCCATTATGTTGGGCCTAGCTTTCCTGTTCCTCTCCACTGCTGCTGCGTTTTCTGTACTTTTCCTCTTGCATTGCTGCTTTTCTTCTGCATAACTTCGCTTTTTATTTTGCCTGGTGCGAATGAGATCTCGTCGAACAGAAGTTTTTCTTGCCTGTTGTCCAGTGCAGTTTCGCCTCTGATGCTTTGACTTAAGGCATTAAAAATGGTGCCTAGGGCCCAAGAATACCTTCTTTTTTTATTCAGGAATGTTTACATTATTTTATGGAGTTAGAATAAAGAAGTGATGTTTCATGAAATTTCAGACATTCATACCTTAAATGAACCTAATATTTAGTTAACTATAAAGCCCGGGACTGGCCTTTTTACTAATCTTGCATTCGATTAAAACTTTATTTCACGAGTTCCTCAAGCATTAAAAATAACCGAAAACGAAATGCTGCGAACATGTGAATTCCAGACTTCTAGAGCGGAATAAAATGGAAGAGAATTTCTTTAAAGACTCAGTTACAAAGCTACTTTGCTGTACTTTGAAAATGTAACACAAATTTAATCGTTTTTACTTTCTCTATCGTAAGTATAGGAAGAACTGCATTCCATGTAAAAATTAGATGCTGAGAATTCACCAGAAATGCATTTTTTTAGCAGAAGATCCTTGTGAGTGTGCTGGTTTGTGTGTGTATGTGAACAGCATAATTAAAGACGAAACGTCAGTTTAACACCAAACATAGCAATGGAGTTCCGTATTTTACAGGGATGTAACACGAACTATCCTCTGCATGAAAAGATTTTCAAAACTTTAAATATTCTCTAAAATGAATCTAAGATGTTTACTTACATGACCAATAAGATGGATTCTCGAATTTTTGGTCTTTGAACTCTACTGCATACGAAAGGAGTGCTGTATTTATGTTGCACATATAGTAATCATTAAGCGATAGATGAAAACGTACTCTACAATAAGCGTAGACCTTTATAAAGCATAACATTTACTCCAAATACCACTTTTTAATATTAGTAATTTTTTAGATAATAGCTATTAATGATTCGAATTATTCAACACATGGTTTGTCAATCTCCTAAAGTTGCTTAGATATGCAACTGTTTCTCACGATTGCATTTGTAATATTTAGGCCAGTATAAAGCGACCACCCCTAAACATTTGGCAATCGCTGTTCCCTTTGTATCCATAACGAAATATGTAATGTAACAATTTTATTAGACGTTTATATCAATTAAAATGAAGTAGATAGAAAAATAAAAGTTCGTAACAATAGTATATATAGCCAATAATAAACGATAGAGGGCAGAGAAAGTCATGTGAATGTAACACATCAGCTTTGAACTAAATTGCTCTTTAAAATTTTATTTCATTGAATGTCAAAAACGTGAAATCCTAATACAGTTGACTAGATAAAGTGCCTAAGTTAGCTCATGGGTTATATACAGAATACTAAATTGAAATTGTAATTGAGTGTTATTTATGGACCCCCTTTAACTGTTCTATTCTATATTGGGTATGAAAGAGAGCATAATTTTGCTCAGAGGTCTTTTTATCAGGCTTGTGATATTTTACGTGCTGTACATTTACAACACGGGACCAACTGTTTTACTTTCCTTGTAAAGGAAGCCATGTTAAAGGAGTTTTACGCCCGAAAAAGTCCATCGCCCTCCGCCAAGTTGGAAACCGCGACCTTGAGAACCACAGGTTAGCATGTTACCCCTAGAACCTGGAAGACGCCAACAAAATATTAAAGACACTTTCATTAAAAATGTGACGTGTTCCATCCACATGACCTTCGCTGTCTGTTCTGCAAACAAACTATTCTTATAAAATATAAGAATACTAATCAAGATAAACATTAGCAAAACTTGACTTATTGCTTTCGTCCTTGTAAGTAGGAGAGAAATAAGGGATTACAAAAGGCAAAAGCTAGCCAAATATTTTAAAAGCAGTCGATATGCGATTGACATTGAAATTCGGTTCTCTTTCCATGGCGAGGAGTAAAATAAAAGAGTTATGAAACGGATGAGGTCCTTTAAAATTGAAAAATTGAAACCAATAAAGGGAACATCTTGGAAATCGTTAATTCTACAAAACATGTATATGAAATAAAATGTGTTTTAATGAGGTAGACATGTTTTTGCTTATTTCTTAGATTTAAGAGTTATAAAAAAGAATTAAACATAAAGAGGACATCAGAAGCGTTTCCCAGAAAATTCAAGATTTGCATTTTATTTGTTAAGTAATTAATTATCTTTGATATTTGTTTCGTAATCGGCTTACCCTCCACGTAATTGTAAGACTGACACCCCCCTAGGGCTTACAAGCCAATGCCTAGGGGTCAGAAGCCTATCGGGGTGTCTACGGCACGAAATCACAGAATGGAGAACCTGTTACGAGGGGTCGGCTCGTACAAGGCATGAACAGGAGGAAGTGGACGATACAAAATGTAAGCGAAATTGATGATTGGAAAGGTGATAATGGAGCAATTGGTGGAATGAGTGGCGGAGAAAACCCGCCCATACGCCGCTTTGTCCAACACACATCACACATGCGGACGCTTGGGATCGAACCCGGGCAGCCTAAATGGGTGTCGAGCGGTCTAACCACTCACCCATGGCGCTGCCTCAAAATCATTGAGTTATCGTGTTCACAGACACATGGGCATACAAACGCGCGCGCGAACCTTTTAGTAAAAACGATTTTTTTTGGATACAGGGACCCTAAAACGCATATTTCCAGTAAAATCCTGGTATGGATTTTTGGGTGGTAAGCACTAACTTCTTTGCCTAACTACTTATTACGAAGCAGAGAAAGTAAAGCTTGTAATTTTAAAACTTTCTGATGTGTCTGTTTCACATTATTTTTTACACTCACTCATCTACAAAATTTCCTAAAATCTTATATTCCTATGTACTCCTTGTTATTCGATATTAACTTTCATTCCACGTCTTTGTAGATACCACTTACAAGAAAGATGCATTAGGCTAAAGCGTTAGTCAGCTATATGGTGGTATTGACATTCCTTGCTCTTCGCAAGACCACGAGGGAAACTGACCTATTTACTCGTACTTAGAAAAGTTTATTTGAGAAAAAAATGTGATGTGTTCCATTCACATGACTTTCTCTACGTCTCTGCAACAAATTATTGTTATAAAGGTTATTGTTCTGTTAACTTAATGTTAATCGAAAAAAAAAATAGCAGAAATAGTCTTATTACTTGCTTCCTTGTAAGTAGAAGTGAAATAAGGGAGTACCATATGTTAAAGTGATAGTCAAAAGCTGGTTGCTATGTGACTGAAGTACCTTTATTTGTATGGACAGGAGTTGACAAAGTTCTGTGTGAGAAAAGAATAAATTTTTAAAGCTGAAACCAAAAACATAAATTGTGCGTTTTAAACTGCTCTACATTTTTTGTGTGCTATGTATTTGTCTATCTCTTACGGTTTAGCAGTTCTGCAAAATTCCGTAAAATTCGTCCAGAATAAATTAGTCTTGAGAGACTACTCCCAGAAAATTCAAAATATACATTTTATTTGTCAGGTAAATATCTTAAATATATGCTGTTTTAATATTAATTAGAGCCATTTTTGAGAAATTCAAAAATGTCGAAAAATGTTCCATGTATAGCGTAGTTTCGGGTGGGGGGATTTTTCTCAAAATCTTCATGTCACATTCCTGGAAGATACTAAACTTAAATACCAAGTTTGATATTTAACCGATTTTTCGTTTCGTTTTTGAGATACCGTGTTCACAGACACACGGACACACACGGACACACACACACACACACACGGACACACACAAACACACAAGGCCCTTTTTGTGAAAATGCTTTTTTTTTTTTGGATACAGGGGGCCCTAAAACATATATTTCCGGTGAAATCTCGGTATCGAATTTTGGGTGGATTGCAATACCTTCTCTATACACTATGCACATAGTACGTGTAGAGAAAGTAAAAAAGCTAATTACATAGAATACCTTCATTATGGTTAACGCCACAAACAGTTTATTCGATTATTGTATACTTTAACGTGATCTTAATTTTTGTGCATTAAGTTTTTATCTATTTCTATGGTTTAACCTTATACAAAAGTTATTGAGAATGAAGAGGCTTTCAATTTTTTCCTAGAAAATTGAATATATGAATTTTATTTGTCATGCAAATATGTTCAACATTTGGTACTTTAGTCAAAGTCGTTAGATCTATTTTTGGAAAAATAAAAAATAACGAATATTTTTATATGTTGGTAGTTACGCTGGTAGAATCTTCTTGAATATCTTGGTGTTGTATTTTTTAAAGATGTTGAACTTGCATACTAAGTTTAGTGCTTAACCGACTTTATCTTTTGAGTTATGCTGTTCAGAGATAGACTCTCTCGCGCGCGCTCTCTCTCTCTCTCTGAATTGTTTACAGAAATGTTTTTTTTTAAAGTCTCAAAAAATGTTTTCGGTGGTGTAATCTCAATATCAAGTTTTGAGTGGAATACTATACCTGCTATACTTACTATAAGTAAAACTAATACCTTATATTTTTAAAGATTGATAATCAGTATAAATATCAATTAATTAAAACTGAACCATAGAATGATTGTTGTAAATATAATGTTTTTGTAAGTAGTCCCAGAACTTATTTTGTTCTCTCATATAATGTTTTATATTCTTAATATTTACTTATAATAAGTAGATTTTCAACCAAAAGTTTCACTGGAAATGTTTTGAGTTCTATTGACCCCAATACAATTTTACTTTTTCCTACTCGTAGGTACAATGCACATAGTATATGGAGAGGTTATTGCATTCCTCCAATGAATTTGATACCGAGATTTTATTGGAAATATATGTTTTGAGACCCCCAAAAAAGAAATAAATAAGAGCTTTATAGAAAAAATTGATGTGTGTGTGTCTGGACAGTATAACTCAAAAACAAAAGGTGCGTTAAGTACCAAATTTGGTATTTAAATTTAGTATCTCTCAAGAGTGCAAAATGAAGATTTTCAAGAAAATCCCCATCTCCAAACTATCCTTTACATGAAAAAGGCTTGCTACATAAAAACTGCATATCTCGTCAAAACCGCAATGTGAACTTCAATGGTAAAAGCTATCGCTTAGCATTTGACTATCGCTTTAGCATAGTGTAGTCCCTTATCTCGATTAACATAGAGTAAAAAGAAGAAGGATCTTTTGTAGGAAGTTTGTTTGAAGAACAGTTAGAGAAAGTCATGTGAATGGAACACATATTTTTTTATATATTTTTGGTCCAAACTCATAAGCTCGCATTTTGAAAGCAGTTGAATCGTTTATGATAATGTTGACTCTATTTTCTATTGACATATATTATTAATTTCTTTTATTATATAGGTATATTTATCAGAAGTAATATCATACGTAGCCAATTCTCGGGTAAACAACAGAATTTATCTGGGAAGTTGAGATCGTAAATTATATTTATCTGGGCTATTTCATAAATAAAATATGAATTTGACTAGAAAATGTAACATTCTAAAAAAATAAACCGGAGATACTTATTATGCACAAAAGACTGACGAGGTATTAGCAATATATTCCGTAATTATTATCTGAGGAGGATATAAAAAGTGTTTTCAAGGCCAATAAAGTATCTTTATAAATAAAAAAAAAGATGTTCATTTTATCAAAACCATTAGAGCCAGTTTTGATAAAGTAAAAAAGAACCAACATTTTCCATGAGAGTGGTTTGGAATGGGGAGGTTTATTAAAGTTTGTGTCGTATCCCTGGAGAATAGTGAACTTAAATACCAAATATATCTGATAACTTTCGTTGAGTTATCGCGAGCGCACACACACGTACAGATATTAATGAGAGAGAGAGAGAGAGAGAAATAGAATAACACATACATACACATGCTTCTAAAAATACTTTTTTTTTAATTCGGGGCACCTCAGAAGCTGTATTTCCGGTGAAGTCTGGATTATACGTAGCAGCATACATTTTTTTTTTTTTTGTCGATGATTTAAGGCTGTGTGCGATTTCCAAAATATACCGTCCTGTAATTGGTTAGGCTAAGAGTAGTAATTAGTCTGTTTCGCCCCTATTTGGTGGAACACTGAGTTTCGGAGGGTTCCTTATTAAATACAAGTTGTGGAGCTTTACGGTTGTGTTGTAATAGTAAATGAAAACCTTGTGAATTGGACTTTTGTTGCTAACCACAGATTTATACCTATTTTAATTGAATCTACTTCTGCTAATGGTTTCATCAACTGAATTTTTAATTTATATGAAGAATAAACATCAGAGGGAGCAAGGATCTTGGTTTAATTCTACTCAATTCACCCCTCACTTGCCAATCCAATTCACCCCTCACTTACCAATCCAATAGCTCCGACATTTCGATTGAGGCAACGTGCTGTCATTGAATTCTTGACGGCAGAAGGTGTCACACCAAAGAAAATTCATTGGAGAATGCAAGTTGATTGTAGTGATTGTGTTCATGTCTGTGCATCGTTGGACCAGTAAGGATAAGGATGGTGATCCACGAACAAGAGACTTCATGAGAAGGAAAGAGTCGGGCTTCTTCTGAGAGAATCCGATGAATTTCACAGGGACACAAATGACAGACTAATACAGGATCATTCAGCAAGCAATGGCAAGCATAATCGGCATTTATAAAGAGTGTGTAGGTCACACCATAGATGAAAAATTGTTATCCTGCAGGATGACAATGCAAAAGTTCATGTGTCATTAAAGCAGAACTTCAGAGACTAAATCTCACCACCAGCCATCTCTTCCCAAAAATGAAAGATGATCTGCGGGGACAGCATATGAATCCGATGAAGCAATTGAGAGAAGTGTGAGAAGCTTGTTACGGAAACGCAGCGCTCTCCTCTTCTTGGACGACTTTAGAAAAATTATACATCGTTGGCAGAAGTGTATCCAGATTTTTCTCAAAATCTTCATGTCACATTCCTGGAAGATACTAAACTTAAACACCAAGTTTGGTATTTTACCGACTTTTTGTTTTTGAGGTACCTGTATGAGAAAAGTATATTTTTCAAAGCAGAAACCAAAAAACAGGGAATGTCTCAAAAACGATGAACTCCACGAAAAAATGTATATAACATAAATTGTGTGTTTTAACGTGCTTTACATTTTTCATGTAAAATTCTTAGCATCTCTTACGGTTTTGGAGTTATTCAAAATTCCGTAAAATTCATCCAGAATGAAGTACTTTTCAGAGCCTATGCCTAGAAAGTATCTTTAACATACGAAATTTTAATCAAAATCGTTAGAGCCATTTTTGAGAAAATCAAAATGTTTGAAAAAAGTTCCATGTAAAGGGTAGTTTGGGGTGGGGGTATTTTTCTCAAAATCTTCGTGTCGCATCCCTGGAAGATACTAAACGTAAATACCAAGTTTTGTATTTTACCGACTTTTCGTTTTTGAGTTATCGTGTTCACAGACACACGGATACACTGACACACGCACACACACACACACACACACACACACACACACACCTTTTGTGAAAATGCTTTTTTTGGATATTGGGGACCCTAAACATATATTTCCGGTGAAATCTCGGTATCGACTTTTTGGATGGAGTGCAATACCTTCTCTATACACTATGTACATAGTGCGTATAGAGAAAGTAAAAATTACTGTTTTTATTCAAGGGGTTTCATATATTGAAATCTCAATATTGAATTTATCGGCGGAATGTAGTACTTCATGTAGTGTAAGTAAGTATAGAGAAAGTAATAAAAAATCTTATGTGCTTCTTTTACATGCGTTTCTCTTGTTCCAGAAACAAACCTTCCTCACGAAAGATTACTTCTTGATCTACGCCATACTAATCGAGATAAACACTAGCAGAAAAGGTCTTATTTCTTGCTTCCTTGTAAGTAGAACGGAAATGCATGAACTTACTAGATTAAAACGATAGTCAAGTCCATTAAAAAACATCGCTATGTGGGACAATTGAAATCCTTTTGCATTTCCGGGGGTAAAACAAAAGAGATAACAAGTTTAAGTAGTTTAAAATTGAAACCAATAACAAAAAATATATCCGAAACGGTTAACTCTACAAAAAACTGTTTATGATAAATTAGGTGTTTTAATGAGATCTACATTTTTGTCTATATCTTGCGGTTTACGTGTTATACAAAGCATCCAGAATGAAGAGTTCCTCAGAGGCTGTTTCCAGAAAATTCAAGATATACATTTCGTTTGTGATGAAAATACGATCGTATCTTAAACATATGGATTTTAATCAAAATGTTAAAGCCATATAAAAGGTAGTTGGGGGTGGGAAAATTCTCTTACAAATCTTCGTGACGCATCCTCGACAGTCCTTAAGTAACCATGGCCTTCCGATCGGCCGCTCTCGGTCCAAACGCGTCAAGAATGGGCACCAATGCTGGAGGGTGAGATGTGATCCCTCCCAGCCGGTTAATGCAGCCTTCTCAATCCAGAGCTCCTCAATTGCCCCCCCCCCCCGGGATCTCACGAGGCACCCTGGACCAGGTCTCCCACCGGGGGAAAGTTCCCCACGCTTGTACTGGGAATCGAACCCAGGTCTCCCGCTTGGCAAGCAGCCACACTACCACCGCACTAAGGAGACGACCTCTCCTGGGCAGATGCTGAACTTAAATACCAAGTTTTTGGTGTTTAACCGAATCTGTCCCATTTGCGAGGAGGAAGAGTCGTGGACTCACATCTTGGCAAGATGTAGCGGTACGGAGGAATGGCGGGAAAAATATTTGCCGCGATTTTTTACCACTGCGAATGTAGGGATAGAAGCATGTTGGACGCTACTGGCAGGCACGGAAAACATGGACGGGCTAGGTAAATTTATACTTAAGGCAAGACAGCTGAGATCTGAGGAGGCTGCCAATAGGGAAGGAGGGGGGGATAAGATCAACTAAACAAAAGTGACTTCAATGTTCTACATACATATATATTATATCATACTTAGGTTACTTTTGTGCTAGGGTTGTATATATTATGTGTATGTATGTCTTTTAAGTGTAATTATCTATTATAAGAGGGTGCATTTATGAAGGTGTACTCTGTGCTGTAAATTTAAATTGCTATATTTTAATATCTTTGTATCTTTATTTTCGGATTCACTCTTAATTTTATTGTTGTTTAATATTGCTTTTGACTGTGTATTTCCTTTGTCTTTTTATTTTCGTGTTTACTCTTTTAATTCTTTGTTGTGGTTGTTGTTTTAATGTTGCTTGTAATGTGTATTACAAAAGCACGTA
This sequence comes from Hymenopus coronatus, assembly GCA_030762935.1. Classification (NCBI taxonomy): domain Eukaryota; kingdom Metazoa; phylum Arthropoda; class Insecta; order Mantodea; family Hymenopodidae; genus Hymenopus; species Hymenopus coronatus. Next base: position 96,183,226 of record CM060895.1, on the reverse strand, counting down.
CAGTCTGTGGACCCGTGCGACTGTTGAAATTCTATGTATGATATTGCTATGTTAATAAATACACTTATTCATTCATTCATACCTACTTTTCCCCGTCCAACAACTATTCTAATTATATTTCTCTAAAATAATTCAAACGATTTTGATTAAAATCTCTTCTATTAAGATTTTATATGATAAATAAAATGTATACCTTGAATATTATAGGAATAGCCTCTGAGGACTACTTTATTCTGGATCTGCCACCTCGGACCGAAGGCTCCTCGAGTCCCTCCCGGCCGATTGATGTGGTCATCTCAATCTGGAACTGCTACTTCTCAATCAAGTAGCTCCATAATTTGCCCCAACCCAGGGATCGCATGAAGCTGAATGCACGCCGGACCAGCTCTACCAGCAGGGTGAAATTCCCCACGCCATTATTGGGAATCGAACCCAGTTCCCCCGCTTGGCAAACAGCCGCGCTACGGAGACGACTTATCCTTGGCAGACACTGAACTTAAATACCAAGATTTTGGTATTTAACGTACCTTCTTCTCGTTTTTGAGTATGCTGACCACAGACATACACACACGCATTCGCGCACGCACACGGCCATGTTTCTAAAAATGCTCTTTTTTTATTCAGGGGATTTCAAAACGTGAAATCTCGGTATAGAAGTTTTGGGTGGAAAACAATAACCTATCTGTTATACATACGAGCCAGAAAAAGTAATAAAGATGAGTAACAGATTATTTTAATCTTGACCACTGGTGCAACATGTCTAGATGGCATGCAGTGAAGACTGTATAGTGCTGAGCTTCCTCTGGCATGCGTAAGTCAAGTGGTTTTTGTACCATATTGCAGCTTTATGGAACTGAAGCCGCTTACCCAAGGCTACATTAGACAAGTATTTTCTGCAGCTCAAATCTCGAGTTTGAGTGGCTTCTTTGTAAACACATGGCAAAGCCGTTCTCGACCCCATTTCCAATACGCCACGTTCATTTTTCTTGTGGTGCGATGTCATTAATTTGTCTCATCGGTATACAGAGGATGGCGCTGTCTATGCCAGCAGCAGATTAAAAAAGATAATAATGATAAAAAAAAAAAGGAAAAGCGAATTGCGCAGTAAATTATTTCCAAGCACATTTAATCCTGCGACGCAGATTGATTCTCTCCATTTAAATAAACTGGTCTCATATTCCCAGGACATTCAAGGGGAACTGTTGGAGTTGAAAACATATTAAACTATGCAAGTTTATATGAAAAACCTGTATTAAGCCAATCAAAAAGGAAAAAGCAATCCCCAAAGGTCAGAATTATATAAATTTATGCGCTTTTGTTGTATATGAACAATGTAAACACTAACGCTATGACAGCGGAGATTGCAGAATAATTAAAAAAGAAAAAGAAAAACTACATACAATACTTTCACAACAGTTCCTATAAATTTCTGAACGAGCAGAGCTTTCACTGCAAATCTCATTTCCTTCCTCTCTTATTCTTCGTTTTATAAAACTTACGTTTTCCTAATATTGTCCGTAATGAATTATCGTTTTCTGACAGACACCTTTTTACTTCCTCTACATGTACTATGTTTATAGTAGGTAGAGAAGGCATTGTATTCCCCTAAAAATTCTATGTCAAGATTTCACTGTAAATATTTATTTTGAGATTCCTACACGTAAAAACTGTAGTTTTAGAAAGCGGTCCCCACGTGGATATTTTTCTGTGGTCAGCATAGCTCAAGAATGAAAAGTGTTGAATATTAAACTTGGTGTTTAAGTCTTCCAAGCTAACCTTTACATGCAAAATGTTAAAAAAAAAAAAAAAAAAGCGATTTTGATTAGAATACCATATATTAAAAATATTTTCATTACAAATAATACATATATATATATATATATATATATATATATATATTGAATTTTGTGTGAATAGACTCTGAAGATCTCTTCATTTAGATGAATTTTGAATAATTGTTAAACTGTAAGAGATAAACAAAAATGTATTACACAAAGAATGCATATTTCGTTAAAACCACAACTTATGTGATAAAAATTTTAAACTACGTAACTTTTCTCAAACGGGAAGTCACCTCTCGTATTATCTCTCTTTTGTTTTATTGCTGGCCATGCATAGCGAACCGATATTCAATAGTTCACATAGCGACCATCCTTTCTAAGATTTGACTATCGCTTTAGTCCAGTGTATTCCTTGTTTCGCTTCTGCTGAAAAGGAAGCAGGAAATAAGACAATTTCTGCTAATGTTTGTCTCTATAAGTAAGATGCAGATAAAAAAATAATATTTTGTAAGAGGAGTCTGTTTGCAGGACAGGAAGAGAAAATCAGATTTTTTTCTATAAATATTTAATAGCTCTAGAATTTCTTGGAGGTGAAGTCAGTTTTATCCGGAGAGTTGTTTAGAGATAAATCTGATGTGTTCCATTCACATGACTTTCTCTGCAGCTCTGTAATAAATTGTTGTTAAAAAGTTAATTCTTCTATCTACTTTATGATAATCCAGATAAACATTAACAGAAACGTTTTTATTACTTAGTTCCTTATAAGTAGAAGAGAAATAACGTTATACACTTGGTAAACCGACACTCAAATGTTTTAAAATGTGGTTGCTATATAGAAATACGTTTCTTTGCGTGGCCAGGAGTTGGCAAGTTCCCGTGTCAGAAAAGTTAAAGTATTTTAAAACTGAAACCACTAACAAGGAATATCTCGAAAGTGGTCAACTCCACCAAAAAATGTATGTAACATAAATTGTACGTTTTAAGAAGATCTACATTTTATGTGTACTAAGTTTGTCTTATCTTTCACGGTTTGCAAAATTCAGAAAAATTCATCGAGAATAAAGAGATCTTCAAAGGCTATTCTCAAAAAATGGAAATGGCGTTTTTTTATGGACGCTCTTTAACTGTTATGGTTCTCAGCGTCCCATTCTATAAAGGGCGTGAAAGACCGCTTAATTTTGCTCAGGGGCCTCTTTATTAGGCTGGAGGTTCTTTTAAGTGCCGTAAATCTACGACACGGGACCCACGGCTTTACTTCCCTTCCGAAGGAAGCCATGCTAAGGATTTTTACGCCCAAAAAATCCATCATCCTCCACCGGGTTTGAATCCGCGACCTTGGGTATAGGAATATACATTTGATTTGTCATGTAAATGTCTTAAATAATCAAAATCGTCAGAGCCATTATTGAGAAAATCAAAATTTTCAAACATTTTCCATGTGAAGGGTATTTGGGGGTGGGGTGATTTTCTTGAAAATCTTTGTGTCGCATCCTTGGAAGATACTGAACCGAAGTATTTAACGGGTTTTTCATTTTTGAGCTATACTATCCACAGACTCACATACACAGACATACACATACATTGACCTTTTTCTAAAAATGCTAATTTTAGATTCAGGAAGTATCTTCGTTGAAATCTCGGTATCGAATTTTTGGGTGCAATACAATGCCTTCTCTATACACTACGTACTTCCATAGTACGTGTAGAGAAAGTAATAAGTATATATGAATGTGATCATTGAAGGCTAAGTTGAGTTGGTAATTCACTGTAATTAGAATAAAATTTTTCATTAAAGTCTGCTCAATATAGCGAGAACCATACATGCTACACTCATACGTTTTCAGTTTTATCAAGATAGAATGGATAAATATAGTACGAGCGCCATTTGCACACATCTATAATGAAAAAACATGTATTACATTCAAATGACTTTACAAGGTGTGATCAAAAAGTTTCCGGAATGGTTTAGCAACAATACTGACGCTGAGATTTCTTTAAGTCTAACCCAGAAGGTACATGCAGCGTTCCTTCCCGATAAAAATGAGAGGTCACATGACTTCCTGTGACCATGTAGTGACGATCTAGACCCTCTGAAGTGAACACATGTACTACGATTTTTTCGCGTAGCAAAAATGTCAGATTACGAAGAACAAACATACATTTTTGCTATAAAACTGCAACAGAAGCCTATGAAATGTTAAGAACAGCTTATGGAGAGGAAGTTATGGACAAAACTCAAGCATTTGAGCGGTTTTCGAAATTTGAAAGTGGTGTGACATCAGTCAAAGATCCATATCGTTCGGGACGACCCTGTTCCAGCAAAACTGATGAAAATATCAATCAGGTGAGAGAAATGATCTTAAATGTAAGGCGCATTACAATAAGAGAGTTTTCTGACTCATTAAGGGAGAATGTGCGACGCAAACGACCGGAGAAATGGAGGAGTGGTGACTGGTTCCTGCATCATGACAATGTGCCCGCGCACAAAGCTCTTTCTGTTCGCCAATTTTTGGATAGAAATAGGAAGAATACTGTTCCCCATCTTGTCTATTCTCCAGATTTGGCACCAGTGGACTTTTTCTTTTCCCGCGACTTAAAATGCGGCTCCGAGGACATTGATGTCATCCATCGCGAATCGCAGAAGGCTCTGAACATGTTGAAAGAAGAGGGCTTCCAGAGGTGCTTCCAGCAGTGGCAGAAGCGCTGGGACAAGTGTATCAACTCCCAAGGAGACTACTTCCAGAGGTGCTTCCAGCAGTGGCAGAAGCGCTGGGACAAGTGTATCAACTCCCAAGGAGACTACTTCCAGAAGTGCTTCCAGCAGTGGCAGAAGCGCTGGGACAAGTGTATCAACTCCCAAGGAGACTACTTCCAGAGGTGCTTCCAGCAGTGGCAGAAGCGCTGAGACAAGTGTATCAACTCCCAAGGAGACTACTTCCAGAGGTGCTTCCAGCAGTGGCAGAAGCGCTGAGACAAGTGTATCAACTCCCAAGGAGACTACTTCCAGAGATGCTTCCAGCAGTGGCAGAAGCGCTGGGACAAGTGTATCAACTCCCAAGGAGACTACTTCCAGAGGTGCTTCCAGCAGTGGCAGAAGCGCTGAGACAAGTGTATCAACTCCCAAGGAGACTACTTCCAGAGGTGCTTCCAGCAGTGGTAGAAGCGCTGGGACAAGTGTATCAACTCCCAAGGAGACTACTTCCAGAGATGCTTCCAGCAGTGGCAGAAGCGCTGGGACAAGTGTATCAACTCCCAAGGAGACTACTTCCAGAGGAGCTTCCAGCAGTGGCAGAAGCGCTGGGACAAGTGTATCAACTCCCAAGGAGACTACTTCCAGAGGAGCTTCCAGCAGTGGCAGAAGCGCTGGGACAAGTGTATCAACTCTCAAGGAGACTACTTGGAGGATGCCCGTGCAGATTAGACAAAACAAACTGTTCTGTAGTATTTATGACGTCATTCCAGAAAGTTTTTGATCACACCTCGTATTTATCCATTATGCAAACAAACTTTTTACAAAAGATTATTCTTCTTTCTATTCCATGCTAATGAGAAAAACATCAGCAGAATGGTCTTATTACTTAGTTGCTTTTAAGTAGAAGAAGTTGCTTTGAGAGAATACACTATAGTTCCTTTTAAGTATAAGGGAACAGGGAATACACTAGGCTAAAGCTATAGTCAATCGGTTTAAAAGCTTTCGCTATGCGATTGTCATTGAAATTAATTTCTTTACTTGGCCTGGAGTAAAACAAAACAGACCAATTCCTGTTTGAGGAAAGTTTAAGTATTTTAAAACGGAAATCAATAACAAATGGAAATATAATTGTGTGTTTTGACGAGATCTGCATTTTTGTGCAGTAAGTTTTCGTCTATCTCTTACAATTTACCAGTTCTGCAAAACTCATCCAGAATGAAGAGGTCTTCGGAGGCTACTCGCATAAAATTAAATATATACATTTTATTTGTAATGTAAATGTTGTCATATACGCCGCTTTAAAGTTAAAATCATTAAAGCCAGTTTGGAGAAGATAAAACTTTTCTAACTTTTTCCATATAAAGGGTAGTTTGTAGTGGGGGAAGTTTTCCTTAAACCTTCGTATCACATATTTCGTATACTGGTGGCTGCATTAATGTGTTGTCTTGTGGCTCATTTATTGTGTTTACAACTACACAGATACACACAATCACACACAGTCCGTTTTCTAAAAATGTCTACCTATTTAGGTAGCGAAAATAAGGAAAAGACAATGTATATGATATAATTTATGTTTAAACGAGATCTGCATTTTTGCCTACTAAGATTTTGTTTATTACTTACGATTTATCAGTTATTCAAAAATGATTCAAAATGAGGTGCACTTCCGAGGCTAATTCCCAGAAAATACAAGATATACCTTTTATTTGCGTAAACAATTTGGTCATTAGAGCCATTTTTAAAGAATCACAATTTTCGAAAATGTTTCCATGTGAAGGATAGTTTGGAATGCGGGATTTTCTTGAACATTTTCATATAAATTCTTAGTAGATGTTTTGGTATTTAAACGACTTTTTATTTTTCGGTTATATTGTTTATAGACACGCACACTTGCCTTTTTCTAAAATGCCTATTCGATACAGGGATCCAAAAAAGTGTATTTACACTGAAATCTCGATATCGAAATTTTAGATAGAGTGCACTACCTTCTTTACCTGTTAGGTACTAGGTAGAGAAAGTAAAAATCGGATGTGCTATTTTTATGGGACGAATGGCAGGCTTACAAAATGATACTGGAACTGTGTGAAAGTGTCGCTCCACGTGATGACTGATAAACTGAATTGAATACCCTGAAATTGATATCCCAAAAGCGTAACGTTTTCACTGAGCCGAAATAATTTCAAATCAGAGCAATATAACGGATTATATCAATACACATACTGTAGGCCAGGAATGTTGTGGAATAATTACATCTCGTTTGAGTTCCAACGAATTCAGAGCTTGTGTTTACTGCGATGGCAAGAGCTCCAAATGGTACAACCAGCATTTTGTCTATTTACTTTTGAAGGAGGCGGTTTGACAATTCTCTGAAATTCATCGTATTCCTGCATGTCAGTTAACAACCTGCTCTAACACTACACAGGTGGCCTAACTGCCCCGTATTTGACATGTGCAGATATCCCTTCGTGCGTTAAAGAGTTGCAGAACTGAACGGGGCTATTTCAAGTTGAAACCGGCCAGTGAAGCACTGGTGAGCGCTACTTCGTTTTACTCCACTCAATGAGCGAGATCCACTGACTGTCTCCGCTGATAAGCAAGACCGCTAAAACGAAATCGTTCAGCAGTTTCCCACTTGAGGTTAAAATTGAAATTACCCCGTTGAGTTCTGTAACTCTTTTAACGCCTGTACACGTCAAATGCGGGACAGTTGGGCAGTCTTGTATTGTTGCACAAGGTATTCATATACTGTTTACTCTATGACATTCATTATTTCTTTATGACATTAGAACTGTCAAAATCTGATGTGTTCCATTCACCTTACTTTCTTTACCTGTACTGTAACAAACTATTCTTATAAAAACTTATTCCTCTATTTACTTCACGCTAATTACGATAAAAATCAACATAAATGGTTATTATATATGAGGGGGAATTTTTCTCAAAATTTCCGTGTCGCATCCCTGAAAGATACTAAACTTAAATACCAAGTTTGGTATTTTACCGAGTTTTCGTTTTTGAGTAATCGTGTTCACACACACACGGACTTTTTCTAAAAATGCTTTTTTATACACGGGACCCCAAATTGTGTATGAGTTTCAGCATCGAATTTTTGGGTGGAATGCAACAACTTCTTTATACACTGTGCACATACAAGTTGTACGTTAGACAAAATAACATTTTGATATTTCACTGGAAATATATGTTTTGACGTCACCTGAATCCAAAACAAAAGTGTTTATATGTATGTGTAGACAGTATCGCTCAAAAACGAAAACGCCGTTAAAAACTAAACTTGATATTTAAATTGAGTGGGTGGCAAGGATGAGACAGAAATTTTAAAGAAAATCACCACCCCAAACTATCCTATAAACGAAAAAAAAATGTTGAAGTCTAGTTTTTTCTTAAAAATGGCTATCCATTTTGATTAAAATATTAAGACCATTTACATGACAAATAAAAGCTATATCTTGAATTTTCTGGAAAGAACCTCTGTAAACTTCTTCATTTTGAATTAATTTTGTATAACTGGTAAACCGCAAGAAATAGACAAAAACCTACAGCACAAAAAATATAGACCTCGATAAAACATACAATATATGTTATATACATTTTTTGTAGAGCTGACAATTTCCGAGATATTTCTTGTTATTGGTTTCAATTTTAAGGTACTTAAACTTTACTCAAGCGGGAAAGCATCTTTCGTTTCATCTCTTTTTTGTGTTATTCCTGGGCATGCAAAGAGAATCGAACTTTATTTGTTCACATAGCGACCGGATTTTAAAGGATTTAACTAATGTATTTCCTTATTTCTCTTCTGCTTAGAAGGAAGTAATAAGACACTTTTTGCTAATGCTTATCTTGATTAGTATGATATAGATAAAATAATATTTTTTTAAGAATGGTTTGTTTGTAGATTAGGTAGAGAAACTCAGGCGAATGGAATACGTCAGATATTATTATATTAATTTGACAAAATAAATCTACAACTTTAATTTTTTGCGAAATGACTGTGGAGTCCTTTCCATATAGACTTAATTTTTTTTAACTTGGAAGAACTAGGAAAAAGTAGACAAAATCTTATTACATAAAGCTGTAGATCTCATAAAAATGCACAATTTATGTGAAATATGTCTATTTACCATTAGCGTTTTCAAAATATTCCATATCTCATGTTTACATTTCCTAAGTAGGTCATTTGACAAATATGCTAGCAAATTTAGGATTATTCTTCCTTCTATTATGAAAGAACTCGTTCATTGCTGTATGATTAATTTCCTTGTTGCTTTAATGTTATCCAAATATACGATGCTGCTTACAACAATATGTTGTTTCTCAGATGATAAACATTAATGAGGAGAATGATAATACCCCATTTGCGAGGAAGAAGAGCCGTAGACCAATATCTTGGCAAGATATAAGGGCAATGGAGGGAAAAGTATTTACCGCGATCCTTTACCACCGGAAATGTAGAGTTAGAAGTATGTTGGGCGCCATTGGCAGGCTCAGAAGACGCGGACTTTCTAATTAAGGCAAGACAGCTGAGAAGGCTGATAATAGGGAAGAGGGGGGACGATAACAAGAGTTAAACAAAAGTGATTATAATGTTTTACATACATATACTTTATGTCAGTTTTCGGTCATTGTTTTGTTGTGGTGTTAGTATAGTATGTATATATTTCTCCTACGTGTATTTATCTGGTATAATAGGGTACATTAATGCATCTGAAATCGGTTTATTTTATGATGTAAATTTAAGTTGATGAATTTTATTATCTTTGTTCCTTTATTTTCGTGTTTACTATTTTATTGTTTTGCTTTTTAAAACCTTTTAGAGCCTCCTTTAATATCTAAGATCATATCGGAGGCTTTGCACTGGAAACAACTCTTTGGGTTTAAATTGTTTTATTTTCCACACACATTCGCTCTCACATATATTCTTCCAGCCTCTGTAGGGGATAGGGAATAGTTCTGGATAAAGAAAAATTCCCCGCCCTAGTCGGGAATCAATCCCGGCAGCTCTGGGTGAGAAGTCAGCTCGCTAACCACTCGACCAAGGAGGCGGTCTTTTTAATGTTGCTTACTATTTTGTGTATTGCAAAAGCACGCATGATCTGTGTACTCCTGCAATTGGTGAAGATTAATTATGTTATTTCAATAAATACACAAATTCATTCATTCATGTTGTTTCTCAACTCTACACAAACACGGTAAACAGAGAAGTTTTTCTAAGAAGCAATTCTCAGTGTAACTTGAAATACAGATGTTTCATATCGCACCGAACCAAGATGTGGAAGTTGTTGTTCAGATCCTACTTGATAAGAAAATATGATTTTTAATGACAATAAAGCCATATAAATATACCTTATAGTCCTCTAGGCATTTACCCAGTAACAAACCGAATCGTGTGTTTTTGAAAAATACCGACATGCTGCACAATGATTAGCTAATATTGAGGGATTCCTTCTCTTATGAAAGCCCGTCTTTAGATAGTTTTATTTTCCCTAACATGTATGTACATATTGTATTGCACCAAAATATTCAATATCGATATTTCACCAAAAATATATGTTTTAGGGTCTTCTTAGTAAAAGAAAGAAAAAAAAAAAAAGCACATACAATTTTAGAAAAGGGTCCGTGTGTGTCTGGACTGCATAACTCAAAAACAAAAAGTCCCTTAAATGCCAAACTTGGCATTTAAATTAAATTTAGTATCTCCCAAGGATGTGCTGCCAAGATTTTGAAGAAAATACCTCCACTCCAAACTACTCTTAACATGTAAAAATATTTAAAACATTTGATTTTCTAAAAAACTACTCCTACAATTTTGATTAAAATACCTCATAATGACTAGCTCTGAAGTCGAGTAGTTAGCAAACGTTATCATCCGGAGGTCCCGGGTTCGATTCCCGGCAGGGGAGATTTTTTAACCGAATTAGAGTGAATGTGTGTGTGTGTTTGAAGAAGAAGGAAAAAAAAAGATTAAAAACCCAACGTCAAAACCTATAGTCAACTTTTGTTGTTTCTTAAGTCAAAGCCCTCCGTAAGACCATAGATGTTAAAGGGGGCTGTTGAAATGAAACAATTAAATATACTGCATACTGTAAATATTTACATGACAAATAAAAAGTATATCTTTAATTTCCTAGGAGAAGTCCTTTGGATGACTTTTGTATATGTCGTAAATCGTCAAATATAGAAACCTACCAACCGAAAAATGTAGATCTCATTAAAATACACAATTTATATTATGTACATCTTTTGTAGAGCTGATCATTTTAAAGATATTCCTTGTTATTGGTTTCAGTTTTAAGATACTTATACTTTTTCAAAGAGGAAGTCGTCCGTAATTCTTTTGTTTTACTCATTGCTATGCTAAGAATTGAATTTCAACAACAATCGCATAGCGACAGCTTGTAAAACATTTGATTATCGCTTTAGTAAAGTGTACTCCCTTAGTTCACTTCTATTTAAAAGGAGCTAAGTAATTAGACCATTCTGCTAATGCTTATCTTAATTAGCAAGGAGTAAAAAAGAAGAATGATTTTTTGTAAGAAGTTTGTTTATAGAATAGACGGAGAAAGTCATGTGAATGGAACATCGGACTCTTTTTTTATTCCTCCAACACATAGTTTCATCAAATCAGACAACTGATAGAAGCAAGTGATTGGGAAAATACACTAGGATACATACTCCGCTATCTCTTGAAATAATTTAATGTTTACTGATATTCAGGTTGAAGACAAGGAACTGATACGTCAACAAAGCTATGAATACTCTCAAAATGCTACCAAAGAGTTTTAGATAAAATTAAAAAAAATCCCTTTTGAAGTGATACTAGGAGTTTATTTTACTGGTTTTAACCGTAATAACAAATGAAACATTTTATGTTTATTCCCAAGATGTTGATATTTACAGTAAGTTATTGAGACCTTAATATTAGGATAATAAGTATAAGATAATCGTGATTAGGACAAAATGTACAATTTTCGCATTCAAGAACAGTCTCAAAACTGTCCTCTCATTCTTTGAGTATATTACTGCCCCTTGCCCCTTTTCTGAAAGCTAGGATAGATTTACTGATAACAAACAAGGAGGAACCCATTTGTTTTCATGACACATGCTTACTAAGAACACCCTCTGATTATATGTTGCGCCTTGTACATTGCCAGTCTCCAAATGATGTAATTTTGAATGTTGCATAAAAACAAAATAAAGTGGTTCGAAGCTGTGAATTCAAATTTAGGACTAGTTCAAGTATAAGCTATAAGACTTCTATATTCTTTCGGTGTCGTTTCAAAACAGTCTGTATGTTGTTAATATATTAAGTGGCCCCTAAAAAAACTGGTTCAAAACATTAATATTCAAAGCTCATTTCGTTCAGGAATTAAAATAATTTAAATTGAAGTTTAATATTTAATTACACATATTGGCAGTTACTATGACCAGCTATGTTCCTGAGGCCATTATTATCAGGTGCCTAAAAAGTAAAAACAGATATTGTGAATTAGATGCTTTGAATTGAAAACAAAAGTATGCATAGGGGCCATCGCTAACCGATTGATACCTACTGCGACAGACATAATGGTAAGGTAACACTCACTCTCTCTCTCTCTCTCTCCTATATATATATATATATATATATATATATATATATATATATCAAGGAGCTTGATGGATAGGTAGCGGCTCTCCACTACTGCATCCCGTCCACGACGCTTGTACTAGGCCGAGGAGATGGGGGACGCAGCGGTCGGGCAGTAGGCCCTGTCCCCTGGACTGTTGCGCCAAGGAGTTTTATATATGATAAAGGGCCAAGACAAAATTATTATTGGTTTGTCTACTGAAATTTCAGCCCGGCCATTCAGTAGTCTACTATATTCATACAAATTTAATGACTATATTATAATTAAATTGTCTTTCTTAGTTTTTCCCATTTCATTTTCAATGTTTGATTTCATTATATAAATATTGATCCACATTCTTTGTTCCTTATCCAGCTATTCTATATAAACCTTATCTGGATTTTTCAAACCACTTATGGCAACAATTTCTACCCTCTAGATGTTATTACTTTTGCAATCAGTCGCCCTCCGCGTGTAGGGCTATCTTTATTATCTAATGTCTCGACTTGCCATGCTTACTTTGAAACGGAAGTAAGTCTTTGGTCACTAAGCCTTGAAAAAGAGAATTCTTGGGCAAAATTCTGCCACTTCACGTCCGTAAAGACTGATTTCATATTATGGTGCCATCTGTGGTGATGAAGTGATTATCGTAACAAATATGAAAACATGGCGGCAAAATTATAAATTCCATCCTATCTAAGAAAATGACGTTAGGTGTCCAAAAATACATTGATACGTCGTGATGAACTAAACTTGAATTTGAACTATGAAACATGTTGTTTCTGAGTCTTACTCCTTTCTAAATAATGGACAAGTCCCCTGAGTAAAATCACTTCTCTTATTTTGATCTTCCGCATTTCATTACCAAATGATTCTCTTTCCTCCTTGTTTAATTAGTTAATATATTTTCTCTATCCCAAGAATATTTCAGCATATTGTCTCCATAAACCTTTTTCTTAAATCACTAAAGAATCTTTTCTTCTCTAAATCACCAAATCTTAATCTCGTCTCTTTATAAAATTGCTTAGAAGTTTTAAATTAATTATTTCTTCCGTGTATAGAACAGGAATTGGAAAGGCAGAGTCAAGCTGAAAAATGCAATGCCACGACCGGAATTCGAACCGGGTTTCCTGGTTTCCGTCCATTTCCCTGACCAAAGGGCCACATGCCGCCGACACGGCATCAAATTCCAATTAATTCATGTTTTTTCCGGTAAACCACAAGGAGATCTCGAATTATTTGGAGATTACATATCTAAATGATGATATACAATGCTGTAAGTACCTTTAAGTTCCTATTTTCATATTTTAATCAATAATTTTTTTTCCACACTAGCCAAGCATACGACAGGAATTGAAAGGTATCTTTGTTTCTTTCAATCTCCAGTTACCTAGCTACTAAAGTTCAAGACGATTTTAATATGGTACTTCCATCTACATTTAGAATTCTGCACCAACATTTCAGATCTGATTTGATTTTTAAGTTAACGTCGAAGACGCAATGTACCTCAGTCATAAGCCTTTATGCACTCCATATTTCTTCATAAATATTGGTCAAATTATTCAAAAATGCCAAACATCTTTCCTATAAATGTTTTACGTTGTTCTGTTGAGATTAAGCTCCTCAAGCTTATCTTTTACATTGTTGCATTCTAGAACCGGTGGGTCCAAAAGTATAGTAAGTTGTCTATGGTACCGTAATATATTTTGACATATTTTCGAAATTTTTAAGGTATAACCCGTGTGATTTGTGATGAAAAGAACGAATGTGTGATTTATTGCACAAATTGAACCTTAAACTATAAATTCCACATGGTATTTTTCTCCTCAGATGAAATCTCAATGGGACTATAGCCAGTTTTTTTAGTCATAATTTTCCCATAAGTTGCCATAAGTAGCCCCTACTTATATGTTTGAATCAGATCAACGCCTTTAAAAGCTTTTTATCAATTCCAAAGCAAACAGAACCAAATAATTATTTTAATATTGAATCCGCTTAAGAGTGGTTTTATTATTTGATATCTTTCTGCAGTTCTCACTTTTTAGGGATACTTAGAATATCTTCATTACGGTAACTTTTGTCGCTCCCAGGTTTCTTTTTATAATGTCTAACCATTTCAGTAATGTGCAGCTCGTTTGCAAGTAGAAAACTGGTTAAGAATTACGTATTTAGTCATAGGTTGGAAACATATCATCCATTGTTGTTAAAACTCAACTAATTGTGTTTTTAATAGTTAATATCTGTTTTTAAAATAATAAATCACAAGCGCGAAATTAGGTATTTGATCATAACTGGAAATAAAACTTTCATTGTTATTAAAGCTCAGCAAACGCGTTTCTTAACTAATATATGTTTTAAAACAACTTAATTACAATCGCATCTTTGTATTGTTGTCAATATAGCGCGACACATGTAGGAAATATAAGATGTCAATAAAGCTCCAGTTCTATCAAAGTTGCCCTTTAAGTCAAAGTAGCCCCGGTTTTGGTAACACTTGCGAGGTAGTGACGTCAGAATGTCTTTCCCCACTCCAGTCAAGGAAGCGAAATCCTGATGGATCAGACATACAGTGTGGTTGGTAGCGAGAATGTCAGCTTTGCAACGCGGGGAGTATCATTTCCATGTAATTTTCAGAGGCTTCACACAAATTGCAAATGGAGTTACTTGCTCTAAAAATTGTACGAATATAAAATATTCGAAGGAAAGAGATTGGTAGTTATTTAAATAATTGCCAAAAGAATTCATTTTCCAAATTGCGATTATTTGAATAGCATTTAATGTTAATATTTGTCTGTACATAGTAACAAAAATCTGATGTGTACCATCCGCATGACTTTCTCTACATCTCTGCAACAAATTATTCTTAAAAAGCTCATACTTATATTTTCTTCATGTTAATCAGAAAAAATTAGCAGAAATAGTCTTCCTTGTAGTCAAAAGCTGGTAGCTACGTCACGAAGTTCCTTTGTTTGTATGGAGCAGTTGACAAATTCCTGTATGAGAAAAGTATAAGCTTTTCAAAGCAGAAACCGAAAACAAGGAATGTCTCAAAAAAGATGAACTCTACGAATATATATACATACATTGTGAGTTTTAACGTGCTCTACATGTTTCGTGTAGTAAGTTTTTGTCCATCTCTTACGGTTTAGCAGTTATTCAAAATTCCGTAAAATTCATCCAGAATAAAGTTGTCTTCAGAGGCTATTCCCAACAAATTCAAGATATACATTTTATTTGTCAGGTAAATATCTTTAATATACGAAATTTTAATCAAAATCGTTAGAGCCATTTTTGAGAAAATCAAAATGTTCGAAAAAAGTTCCATGTAAAGGGTAATTGGCGGTGGGGGGATTTTTCTCAAAATCTTCGTGTCGCATCCCTGGAAGATACTAAACTTAAATACCAAGTTTGGTATTTTACCGACTTTTCGTTTTTGAGTTATCGTGTTCACAGACATACGGACACACGGACACACACACACACGGACCTTTTTTCGAAAATGCTTTTTTTAGACAAAGGGGGCCCTAAAACATATACTTCCGGTGAAATCTCGGTATCGAATTTATGATGGAGTGCAATACCTTCTTTATACACTCTGTACATAGTGCGTATAGAGAAAGTAAAAAAGACAACAGCACTAGATGCAGACAAGGAAAGGATTGTGTTTACAAACATCCCATTACGTCGCATACCGGCATGCGCCAATACTTCACGGAGTGGATTGAGATACTGCGCCTTCAACTTGGACTTGCCTTTTCAAGAAGGAGGTCTTCAACAGTTCTTGTTGATTGTTTACGAGACGGCAAAACTGGTTGCCAACAAAGAGCTTCATAATCCAGAGGTGTTTACTGAACGTCCAGGTGTAATTTTTATAACGATCACTTTCCCAACTTATTTGCGCTCCCTAAAAGTTAAGGTTTTGATTTTAGGCCAGAGAAGTTCTGCCATTCGCGTGGCTGTTTCTTGCTAACCCATTGCTGTAGTGTGGCTCTAACAGAAGTTTTAATTAATAATAATATTGGTTCTAGCCCCTCTTTTAGCATTTCTGTTGTTGTTGCTTCTTGATTGCACATAATGCCAAAATGACCGGGTACTCAATATACTTCAACCTGATTCCGGTCGAAGACAGTAATTGCAAGTCATAAACATAACCGCAATCTTGGAATTGACTTTCTGAATTCAATATTTGAGAAATTTCTCCACAATTAATCTGTTGTTTGTTTTCTTTTTGATTTCTATTTATTTTTATTTTTCCTTGTTTGGGAGGCTCCTCGTCTCATTACTGTTTGAGCAATCCGTTTCCTTTTGAAATTGATAAGCCAGGAAGAGTTCCTCTGCAGAATGATTTACAAACATAATCTACATTTTCCCACCCATTATTTAGTTCCCATGTTTCTAAACCATTGCGCAGTCTCATTACATAATGAGTTGCTATATATCATTTATATTATGTAGCATATAATCTTTGTTAAAATATTCGGGGAAACATATTTTTTTAGTCAATAAGAGTGTATTAACTCCTTGGCACGACAGCTCACGGGGAACCTTGGCCTACCGCCCGGCCGCTGCGTCCCCCATCTCGGAATAAGAGTGTATATACAAATATATTTCATTATATTTCATTACACACATTGTAAAATTATCTGTAATGCTTTGTCCTTTGTAGTCTCCAGCTGAGAGCCACTGAAATATACCTTATTTCTCTCTCTCTCTCTCTCTCTGTCTCTCTCTCTCTCTCTCTCTTTCTCTCACTCTTCCATAAGTAACGAATAAGGTAAATAAAACTCGAAAAAATCATTTAAAATACTTGGACAGGCCAAACTCAATATTTTGAAACGAAAATATTACATAACAATCAAAATTGTCGGCAATTATTGTGTTGGAGCTTGAGGTCATCGACAACAATTTTATTTTAGAAAACGCCATATTAATTTTTCACTTTTCTAAACCATAAATGTTTACTCGTTTAACAACTTTCTACAAAGTTTACACAACTATTGCAACACGTGGAATTCTAACTATTTAAGGATACTTACATATGACAGAAATTTTAAATTACAACTAAAAAAATGTCTTCCATTTTATACGTGGTAGAAAGATCGAACAGTTCTCAAATGCAATTATAATGAAAATTTTGTTGCTGATTTCATAATAATAATAATAACAATAATAATAATGAATTTTGCGCATAATACGGCATTTAAAATACTGATGAGAAAAAGTACAATAAAAGTATAACGACTGTTAAACTCAGTTTATTTTCTCTACCTATATGCATTTTGCTTTACCTTTCTGCCTCTTGGAAGAAACACCAAGATATATTTTGGGCATATGGACTCTTGTCGTTTGGAATAGTGGCTTTGTGTAACAAAGATTGCCTTTTAAAAACCAGTGGCTAAGTCAAAGCATGAATTTTTGTTGAACATTTTCAATAACTTCTGGTGGAATGTATTTCTGCATACTCTCCTGATAATTATTTTTAACTCTTCCTTATTAGTAGCCTTGTAACAAACGCCTTACATTTCAAATGCCCCCATTGAAGGTAATAAAGTGGAGAAAGATTTGTTCCCATGGTAACCAAACCTATTAATGAGAAAATGAAATGGTACATGCAAACAATATGAGTAGCTTCCAGATAAAAATGATAACATAATATTTTACCATTCAATAAGTGTTGCATGATGTCATACCCTATAAATAATGGTTAAAATGTTTCCTTTTACTTCCCCTATGTGTACTATGCACATAAAAGTAGAGAAGGTATAGCACTGCACCCAAAACTGCATTATTACTTGCTTCCATGTAAGTAGGAGCGAAATAAGGAAGTACCAAAGTCAAAAGCTGGTTGTTATGTGACTGTAGTTCCTTTGTAGGGACAGGCGTTGACAAATTCCTGTATGAGGAAAGTATAAGTCTTTTAAAGCTGAAACCAAAAACAAGATATACCTCAAAAACGATCAACTCCACGAAAAAAAATATATAACATAAATTGTGTGTTTTAATGTGCTCTACATTTTTGTGTGGTATGTTTTTGTCCATCTCTTATGGTTTAACAGTTATGCAAAATTTTGCAAAATTCATCCAGAATAAAGTAGTCTTCAGAGGGTATTCCCAGAAAAATCAAGTTATGCATATTATTTGATAGGTAATATCTTTAATATACGATATTTTAATCAAAATCGTTAGAGCCATTTTTGAAAAAAAAAAAAAAAAAAAAGAAATTTCCAATAAAGTTCCATGTAAAGGTTAGTTGGGTGTGGGGGGATTTTCTTGAAAATCTTCGTGTCGCATCCTTGTAAAATACCTACCAAACTTAAATACCAAATTTAGTATTTAACGGTCTTTTCGTTTTTGAGCTGTCCACAGAAACACACACACAGACACACATACACACGGACCTTTTTCCGGTAATGCTTTTTTTGGATTCAGGGGGACCCAAAACATGTATTTCCGGTGAAATCTCGGTATCGAATTTTTGGGTGCATTACAATACCTTCTCTATATACTATGTACATAATACGTGTAGAGAAAGTAAAAAAAAAATCTATATACTATATGTGTGTGTGTTTGTGCAGTATAACTTAAAAACGATAAGCCGGTTATATATTAAACTTAATCAAATAGAAAAACTAGGGAAATGTTGGGAAAATGGAAAAAATGGGGAAAAATTAAAAAAGAGTACTTGGTATTTAAGTTTAGTATCTTCCAAGGACACAACATTAAGGTTTTGAGGACAAGCTCCCCACCCCCAGCTACGTTCACTGGAACATTTTTCGAAAATTTTGACTTTCTCCAAAATGGCTCTAACAATTTAATTAAAATACCATACGTACAAATTGTTTTTATAAGAAACTATATGTATATCTTGAATGTTCTAGGAATGTTCTCTGAAGATCTCTTCATTCTACATGATTTTTACATAACTGGTAAACCGTAAGAAATATGCCAAAAATTACTAGGCAAAACCCTAGATGTCTTTAAAACACACTTTATGTTATATACCTTTCTTTTCTTTGTTATTTATTTTTTAAGTAAACCGTTTCCTAGACATATCGTTCCAATTTAAACTACTCAAACTTTTCTGAAACGGAAAGTCATCTTTTGTTTCATCTCCCTTTTTTACTCCTTACCATGCAAAGAGAACGGACTCTCAATTGTTCAATAGCGACCAGATTTTAAATGATTTGACACTCGCATAAGCCTAGTGTATTCCCTTATTCTAATCTACGTTTAAGGAATAGTAATAAGCCTAATTCTGCTAATGATTTCTCCTCGGTTAGCAACATGTACATAAAATAATAATCTTTTGTAGGATGTTTTTGGAACAGCTAGAAAATATCATGTGAATGGAATACTCAGATACTTTTTGCAAAATTGCCCCTTCAAAATTTTTTTTTTTGTATATGAGCAGCTTAAAATAACAATAAAACTTTTTCATTCACATGACTGTTCCTACCCATTTTTCAACGAACTATCATATAACTTATTACTTCGCGTTAATCGAGATGAACATTTGCAGAAATATTTTTGTTCCATATTTCTTTTTAGATTCTTTCGAAATAGGTGAATGCGCGTGACTTAAGCGATTGTCAATTCTATTAAGAGCTGGTCGGAATGCAATGGTTTTTTAATTCCGTTCTCCTTGCATGACCAGGAGAAAGAAAAATAAATAACGACTTTCCATTTTAGAAAGGTAGAAGTATTTTAAAAGTGAAACCAATAACAGTGAAGATGTTGAAAATGGTTCATTTCAGCAAATATGTATTTGTGATAAACTGTGTGTTTTTGGCGAGTTAATATTTCTTACGGTTTTGCATAACTGAACCAGAATAAATAGGAATTCCCAAGAAATGCAAGATACACATTTCATTTATCATAACAATATCTTAGACATATGCCATTTGAATCAGAATCGAGCCGTTTTGGAAAAAAAAATAAAAGAGGTTAACGAAACATGCTCCATGTAAAGAGTGTTTGGGGTCGGTAGTTTCTTGAAAATCTTCGTGTCACATAAATTTTAGTATTTAACCACCGTTTTGTTTTTAGTTTTGCTGTCCATAGGTACTCGGACACACACACACACACACAAACAATCACACACATGTTCTCACACGGACATTTTTCTGAAAATGTTTTTTTTTTATTCAGAGGATCTCAAAACACACATTTTCGGTAAAATCCCAATGTCACAATTTTGGGTGGGATACAATAATTCCGCTACGTAGTAGAGAAAGTAACAATTAATTTAGTTGTATTCGCATTATATAGGATTTTATGAAAGACCTGTATAATATAAAATGTGGTATAAAGTTTTGCGATGCTGCAGATTTCAGCTGTTTTGTTTTATTTCGCATGCATTCGTCACGCTTGCTTATTCACATTTGGGTAGCCATCCGTCATCGTGGCGAACTATCGTGACAGGCAATGGCATAGTGAGACATCCTACAGGTTTTGCATTCCATCTTTTTATTCGGTATCGACACCGGCATCAATAGGGTAATCGATAATACCTTCAGGTCACAGACTCTTACCCAGCTCTCCACTGAAGCATATATCTGCTGGTTTAACATGAAAGAAACCACAGACCTCTCTCTTTGTGAAAAACGCACATCATTGCTTTCTTACTTCCACATTTTACGCTAGGAAGAAGACCAAATTCGATCTAACAATCGCAAATTTCAATGGAAATTTACTTTCTGCTTCCTGGAAAAAACAAAAAATCTGATGTGTTCCATTTACATGACGTCTCTTCATCCCTGTAACAAATTGTTATTAAAAAGATCATTCTTCAATTTCAAACAATCGAGATAAGCGTTAACAGAAAGACATTTTGTAAGTAGAAAGGATATAATGGAATACAGTAGTTTAAAACGATAGTCAAATCTTTTTAAATCTGGCTTCCATGTGGATAAGATCCGTTCCTTTACATTGCCAGGAGCTGAAAAAGTTCCGTTTGTGAAAAATTCAATAAATTGTGTGTTTTAACGAGTCTGCATTTTGTGTAGTAAGTTTTTGTCTATCTCTTACGGACTACTAGTAAAATTCATCCAGAATAAAGAGGTATTTAGAACTATTCCCAGAAAACTCAAGAGATACATTTTATTTGCCAATTAAATATCATTGATATACGTTACAACCTTTTTTGAGAAAATACACATTTTAGACATTTTTTTTTCATTTAAAGGGTAGTGGGATGATTTTTCACAAAATTTTTGTGTCGCATCCTTGGAAGATACTAAACTTATATACCAAGCTCGGTATATTGCCGACTTTTCGTTTTTGATTTATCGTGTTCACTGACACACAGACACACACACATATACACACATGGATATTTTAATTGCTTTTTTTTTAATACAGGGGGTCCTAAAATGTATATTTTCGGTGAAATCTTGATATCGAATATTTGGGTGGAATGCAATACTTTCTCTATACACTTTGCATACAGTACGTGTAGAGAAGGTAGAAATCGGATGCGTTCCATTCACATGATTTTCTATCTGTTCTGCAAACAAAATACTCTCATAAAAGTTAATATTTTTATTTAGTAATGCTAATCAACATAAACGCTACCAGAAATAGTCTTATTACTTAGCTGCTTATAAGCAGAAGGGAAAATAAGGGCATATACAAAGTTGAAGAGATAGTCAAATCTTAAAAGTTATCGCTATGCGATTGTCATTGCAATTCGACTCCATGGCCAGGAGTAAAACAAAAGAGATATGAAATGGATGAGGAATTCCTGTTGAGGAAAGTATTAAATAAAGAGGATTTCTGCTGCTATTCCAAAGAAATGTATATATATACACATATATATATACATATATATATATATATATATATATATATATATATATATATGTTCATATTTTTAATATACCGGATTTTAAACCAAACGTTAGAGCCATTTTATAGAAAATCGAAAATTTCGAAAATATTCCACGTAAGGAGTAGTTGGGTTGGGATGGTTTTCTAAAAATCTTCGTATGGCATCTTTGGAAGATACTGAGCTTAAATACCAGGTTTGTTATTTATCGGACTTTTAGACTGTGTCTACAGACACAGAGACACGCGATATTTTTCCATTCATAGAACTTTCTCTGCAAACTTTTGTTACAAAAGATTATTTCCTTGATCTAAATCCTGGTAATTGAGATATAACAGTAGCAGAAACAGTTGTAATAGTTCCTTTAAGCAGAAGGGAAATAAAGTAATACTCTAGGTTAGAGCGACAGTCAAATCGTTTAAACATTCAGTCACTATGTGAAACAATTGAAATTCGGTTTTCTCTTTATACGGCCAGGAGCAACACAAAAGAGAGATAACCTCCCGTTTGAGAAATGTTAAGTAGCTTAGAATTGAAACCGATAACAAGGAATATCTTGGAAACGGTTAACTCAACAAAAAATAAATAAATAAAAATAAAACTATATATGTTATAAATTGTGTGTCTTAACAAGCTCTACATTTTTGTAGTAAGTTTTTGTCTATTTCTTACAAAATGAATCCAGAATGTACACGTCTTCAGAGGCTATCCCCAGTAAATTCAAGATATAGATTTTATTTATCTTGTAAGTATCTGTAATGTGGCGACACCGTGGCTGAGTGGTTAGACCGCCTCCCACCCAGGCGGCTCAGGTTCCATCCCAATTGCCCGTATGTGAGATTTCTGATGGACGAAGCGGCGTCTGGGCGGTTTTTCTCCGGGACCTCCTGATTTTTTTAAAAACATATCTTCATTGTATTCATCATTGAATTAAAAATATATATCTAATTTCTTGCCAAATATTGGAGAAAGTGCACTATATTGTTGCTATAAATTCTAGGGCTAAAATGAGCGATAAACTGCAAAAATTATTAATCCTAATATTCCATAAATTATTATTCATCTCTCTTCTCGTTTCCCTCATTACTCATTCCACCAATTGCTCCACCTTTCTTATTATCTATTTTGCTTGAATTTCAAGTCATCCACTTCCTCACACTCGTGCCTGGCTACGGGCCTACCACTCGTTCCAAGTTATTCATTCTGTGGTTTCGTTGGCTTCCCGATAGGCTTGTCCTAGGGTGTATCAGCACTAATATGGACCAGGTAAGCTGACGAAAAATATTTTTAACGTTCGGAATTTTAATGAAAATCGTTACAGTCATTTCTGAGAAAAACAACATTTTCAAAAATATTCCATGTAAAGGATAGTTTCGGGTGGGGGATTTTTTACTTTCTCTATATACACTATGTATGTAGATAGTGTATAGAGAAGGTATTGCACTCCACCCAAAAATTCGATACCGGGATTTCAATGGAAATATACGTTTTAGGGTCCCCTGTATCTAAAAAAAGCATTTTCACAAAAAGTCCGTGTGTGTGTGTGTGTCCGTGTGTCCATGTGTCCGTGTGTCGGTGTGTCAGTGTGTGCGTGTGTCCGTGTGTCTATGAACACGATAACTCAAAAACGAAAAGTCGGTAAAATACCAAACTTGGTATTTAAGTTTAGTATCTTCCATGGATGCGACACGAAGATTTTGAAAAAAAATCCCCCCCCCCAAACTACCCTTTACATGAAACTTTTTTCGAAAATGTTGATTTTCTTAAAAATGACTCTAAGGGTTTTGATTAAAATTTCGTATATTAAAGATATTTACCTGACAAATAAAGTATATATCTTGAATTTTCTGGGAATAGCCTCTGAAGAGTAGTTTATTCTGGATGAATTTTACTAAATTTTGAATAACTGCTAAACCGTAAGAGATGGACAAAAACTTCCTGTACGAAAAATGTAGAGCACGTTAAAGCACACAATTTATGTAATATACATTTTTTTCGTGGAGTCGCCGTTTTTGAGTCATTCCTTGTTTTTGGTTTCTGCTATGGAAAACTTATACTTTTCTCATACAGAAAATTTTCAACTGCTTCCATACAAACAAAGGAACTTCAGTGACATAGCAACCAGCAAGGAACAAAGCAAACATAGCAACAAGGAACTAAGTAAGAAGACTATTTCTGCTATTTTAGTCTGATTAACATGAAGTAAACAGATGTATAAGCTTTTTAAGAGTAATTTATTCCAGAGATGTAGAGATAGTCATGTGAATGATACATATCAGATTTTTTTTTTTTTAAATCTTCGTTTCTTTTTTTACTTTCTCTATAGGCACTATGTACATAGTGTATAGAGAATGTATTGCACTCCACCAAAAATTTCGATACCGAGATTTCACCGGAAATATATGTTTAAGGGTCCCCTGCATCCAAAAAAGGTATTTTCAGAAAAAGGTCCGAGTGTGTCCGTGTGTCCGTGTGTCTGGGAATACGATAACTCAAAAACGAAAAGTCGGTAAAATACCAAACTTGGTATTTAAGTTTAGTATCTTCCAAGGATGCGACACGAAGGTTTTGAGAAAAATCCCCCCACCCCAAACTACCCTTTACATGGAACTTTTTTCGAAAATGTTTATTTTCTCAAAAATGGCTCTAACGATTTTGATTAAAATATCATATATCAAAGACATTTGCCTAACAAATAAAATGTATATCTTGAATTTTCTGGGAATAGCCTCTGAAGCGTAGTTTATTCTGGATGAATTTTACTAAATTTTGAATAACTGCTAAACCGTAAGAGATGGACAAAAACTTACTATACAAAAAATGTAGAGCACGTTAAAACACACAATTTATGTTATATACATTTTTTTCGTGGAGTTCGTCTTTTTTGTGACATTCCTTATTTTTGGTTTCTGCTATGAAAAACTTATACATTTCTCATACAGGAATTTGTCAACTGCTGCCCATACAAACAAAGGAACTTCAGTGACATAGCAACCAGCTTTCGATTATCACTTTAACCTATGGTACTCCCTTATTTCACCTCTACTTACAAGGAAGCAATAATATGGCTATTTCTGCTAATGTTTTGCTGATTAGCATGAAGTTAATAGAAGTATAAGCTTTTTAAGAATAATTTGTTGCAGGGATATAGAGAAAGTCATGTGAATGGTACACATCAGATTTTTTTGGTAGACACTAAACCTAAACATAGCAGAAAGATTAAAAGAAAGAAAGAGAAGTTCAGTTGAAATTGGAACGCTGGGTACATTTAGTCAGGCGTCTTTTACAGATGCATAGAATACCATGACATCCCTAAAAGCACAAGCACATATTTCTTTTTGCAGCTACATCATCTGCATTTCTAAACACTGAAATCATGAACAAAGTGCAGTAACGGTAGTGAGCATGTCAGTTTTTCCCTGTCGCTTTGCTGCAGTTACCAAAGCAGAGAACAACATTTTTATTTGCTCTACAGCTACTATGTACATAGTGTATAAAGAAGATAATTCATTTCGGAGACTACACCGGAAATAGACGTTTTAGGGTCCCCTAAATCCAAAAAAAAAAAAAATATATATATATATATATATATTTGTACAAAAAGGCCCGTGTGTGTATGTTTGTGTGTGTGAGTGTGTTTGCGTTCGTCCGTGTGTCTGTGAATACGATAACTCAAAAACAAAATGTCGGTAAAATACTAAACGTGGTATATAATCATACAAAGAAAAAAATTCGAAAATTTTGATTTTCTCAAAAATGGCTCTTAACGATTTTGATTAAAATACCGTATATTAAAGATATTTACATGACAAATAAAATGTATATCTTGAATTTTCTGGGAATAGCTTCTAAAGATCTCTTTATTCTGGGTTAATTTTGCTGGATTTTGCATGGCTAGTAAACCGTAAGTGACAGACAAAAACTTAAAACACAAAAAGTGTAGATCTCGTTGAAACACAGAATTTATGTCATATACACTTTTTTCGTGGAGTTGAACATTTTTGAGATATTCCTTGTTATTGGTTTCAGCTTTAAAATATTCTAAAATTTTCACATACGGGAATTTGTCAACTCCTGGCAATGCAAAGAAATGAAATCATCCACATGGCAACTAGCTTTTAAAAGATTTGACTATCGTTTTAGCCTAGTGTATTTCATTATATGCCTTCTACTTACAAAAAAAAAAAAAAAAAAAAAAAATCTGCTTATGTTTATCTCGATTAGATGAAGTAGATAGTAGCACAAGTTTTTAAAAATAATGTGTTACAGAGATGTAGAGAAAGTCATGCGAATGGAACACATCATATTTTTCCATTAAGCAACTCTTTATTTGCGCCCCAATGACGACACTGGATGTTGCTATAAAATGTGGCTGCTATGGTATAGAAATCCGATTTTTTGCTTGTTGACAACTTCCTGTATGAGAAAAACATTAAGTATTTTAAAACTGAAATAAGTAACAAGGAGTATCTTAAAAACGGCCAACTTCATGCAAAAATGCATATAACATAAATTGTGTATTTTAATGAGCTCTGCATTTATGTGTAATAACTTTTTGTATATCCTTTACGGTTTACCAATTATGCAAAATTCTGCAAAATTTATTTAGAGTAAACATGTCTTTAGAGGATATTCCCAGAAAATTGTAAACATCTTAAATATAAGAGAATTTAATCAAAATCGTTGGAGCCATTTTTGAGAAAAAAAAATCGAAAATTTTTTCATGTAAAGGGTAGTATCGGGTGGGAGGATTTTCTTGAAAATCTTCGTGCTGTAGCCTTGGAAGATACCGAACTTAAATACCAAGATTTGCATTTAACGGGCTTTTCGTTTTTGAGCTATGCTGTCCATAGTCACACACACGCACACGGATCTTTTTCTAGAAATGCTTTTTTTTAACTTAGGAGGTCCCAAAGCATATATTTCCGGTGGAATCTCGGTATCAAATTTTTTGGTGCAATACAATACCTTCTCTATACACTATGTACATAGTACGTGTAGAGAAAGTAAAACAGAAAAATATAAATCTAGCAGTTAGCTGCACTATTCCTACATTAGCTGCCACAGTTATGCATTGTGAAATTAACGCAGCGAGCTGTCACGCAATAATTACGGCAATCAGAAAACCCTTACAAGATTAGATAAATTGGCGAATGGCGCCCAATGTGCCTTACCGGAGAAAAAGAGCTGGAGACTACATCACTCCAGGCTTATACATGACTATTACCACTCGTGTCCCCGCGAGGGCCCAGCAAACCTTCCAGCGATAGTCAGTCCTTGCGGCGAAAAACGGAATTATAAAAAAGCGCCAAACGCACCAACGCGGAATAGAAGAGCCACAAAGCCCGCAAATATACAAAATAAATGTACCAGAATGGTATAGCGGACAGCAACGGTACAGCGGAGCTACGGAAATGACTCAAAACAAGATTTTACATGGGAGTAATTACGCTGTTAGTCTCTCTCTCTCTCTCTCTCTCTCTCT
Source organism: Hymenopus coronatus (assembly GCA_030762935.1). Classification (NCBI taxonomy): domain Eukaryota; kingdom Metazoa; phylum Arthropoda; class Insecta; order Mantodea; family Hymenopodidae; genus Hymenopus; species Hymenopus coronatus. Next base: position 96,155,820 of record CM060895.1, on the reverse strand, counting down.
CTCTCTCTCTCTCTCTCAATTTTTTATTAAAATATCACTTCGATGTAATAGCATGTAAAGTTCTAATGGTCAGATGAACTCCTCTTCTTTCTAAGTTACCGAGCTAGGTGGCTCAAGCAGTTGCGTCTGTAATAGGCATTCGGGAGGTTCGGGTTCGCTTCCCATCGGCCGTTTATCCGTGATTTTCCTGGGGCCGTTTAGGCGAATACTGAGGTAATGTATTTCTAATCGGGTTCTTTTCCCTTCATTCCTTTCTTTATCTTTAAGACGCGGCAGGTGTGACTAGAGGCTTTACAATCCGATGGCACGGCCACTTGCTCCAAGTAAAATTCTCTTCTGCTGAAGCTAGGTGCATTCTTCCGACGGCCTCCCGGCGCCTCTATAGCCTCTGTGGCGCGCCAGGGCTGCCATATAGTTATACTGTTAGGGATTTCCGTGCGTCTCTGCGCTTGGCTCCGTTACTTCCTGTGTGCTGGTCTTCTTCAATTCCCTATCCTGGGGGATGGGGGTTGTAGGTCGCAGTAGATCAATACTTAGTTGCAGTTGTCAAGGTGTCCCTCACTGATAACATACTCCTACCTCATTTTAATTCAGTTTCATATATTTCGAAACTCCGATTAGATATTTAAAAAAGTACCTGTACTACGTTGGAGCTTTTTTTTTTTAGAAAATCAACATTTTTGACATTTTTCCCATGAACGGATGATTTGGGATGGGTGTCGCGTCCTTGGAGTTTACTAATCTTAAATATCAAGTTTGATATTTTACCGGCTTTTAGTTATGAAAAATTATCGAGTTCACATGACATGTTGACTCAGGGGCACACACACGCGCGCGCGAAACTTTTTCTAATTTTTTTCTGGTGAATTTCCAGCGAAATTACTATATCGAATTTTTAGGTGGGCACCAATACCTCACTACCTATATACTGTGTACTAAGTAGAGAAAGCAAAAAAATGCATAACTTTTGACAAGATGGGATCCTACAAAATAGCAAATAAGCTTTTTTGAGTATAAGTTTAGACATTTACTTTCACATATGTACATAGCTAGAGAAGGTATTGCACTGCACCCAAAAACTCGTGTCGAGATTTCAATGAAAAAAAAAAATACAAAAAATCGGCGCGCGCGCGCGCGCGCGTGTGTGTGTATGTCTTTAGACAGTATAGCTAAAACATTAAGAGGCCGTTAAATACCAACTTGGTATTTGCATAGGATGCGACACGTTCACATGGAAACATTTCAAGTTTAAATGGTTTCCCGTTTTTGACAATTATTTTTTTTTCTCTAAAATGGCTCTAGGTATTTTTATTAGAATACCGTGTATTAAAGATAATTACATTACTAATAAAATCTACATTTTGATATTTCTGAGAATAACCTCTGAAGACTTATTTTAAACCAACTTTGCATAGTTTATGTCATACATGTTTTCCTTGTAGATTTTACTGTTTTAGAGATATTCTTTGCTATTGGTTTCAATTTTGAGTTGCCTAACTTTTCTGAAACGAACCATGCAAAGCGAACCGAATCTCAATTATTCTCATAGTGACCAGCTTTTAAACGATCTGACTATGGCTTAGTGTAATGTATTCCCCTTAGAAAAATAAAAAAAATACAAAAAAAAAAGCGTAACGTGCTTTAACCTGCTTGGTCATATCGGACGATGAATGAAATTGGTGAAATGAAACTCAAATGATCTCGGGGTCCATGGATCTTAAAGTTACTCGACATTCATCTTCTCAGGGTAAGAGAAAACCTAGAAAAAACCTCTCAGGTAACTCACCCTAAGTGAGATTCGAACGCGCGACCTGTTGAACGTGAGGCAGACACGCTACCACGCTACCCAGGCGGACTACTATTCCCTATTTCCTTCTACTTACAAGGAAGCAAGTAATAAGATCCAATTCTGCTAATGTTTATCTCGAATAACATGATATATGTAGATTTGTAAGAGTAGTTTATATATTGAGTAGCTAGTGAAAGTTATGTGAGTGCAACATACAAGATATTTTAAAGTAAACTATAGTAGGTATAGACATTTTTTGACTATTACTACATCTTTGTGATTTTTTGAATAAAAATTTTGTTTGAAAAATCTTTGTTTTATGACTGCTGTATGAGTATAGTCAAACAGAAAATCTTGAAAAGAAAAACATATGAAGAGAAACTTCGCGTATTTATTTCTGTAAATATGCTGTTTACAAATAACGGAGTAAACACTTTATTTCAAAGCAATATAGCGTCTATGTAAAGAGACAGGAAGAAGCGAAGTAAACTCTCTGATGAACGTTGGTTTGATGCGCAAAAATATTACAGGTATTCAAATTGTAAAATATATGTGCGAACACACTTTATATGAACCTGTGGAATATTTCGTTACTCCGTTACGGTCCTACCTCTGCTTTAAGTATGGTGAGTAAACTATTTTGTTTTGCGTGCAATAGTAACGTAGCTTTCCTGTAACAACAAACCCACTCCAAAGTATTGAGTTTGCAAATAATTTCAACTGGCGGATACTTCACTGTTTATTGTTATAATTCTTTATGTGTTTTACAAAATCAAATTCAATTATGCATATGACGATACGTGGCGTTTTAGAGAGAAATTAAAATTGGATTAAACTCTATTTATTCATGTTAGAAGTTGCTCGACATGGGTTGCCTGTGTAACATCTACCCTTCGTTGAATGTCTTTTTTTCCTGGGAAACTACAGAAATACTTACATTTTTGTTGGTACCTATGACCATTGCGCCTTTATTATGGCACATACAACCGCAAAATTAAATAAAACATCTGATGTGTACCATTCACATGACTTTCTCTACATCTCTGCAACAAATTACTGTAAAAAGGCTTATACTTCTATATACTTCATGCTAATCAGGAAAAAATAACAGAAATAGTCTTATTACTTGCTTCCTTGTAAGTAGAAGCGAAATAACGGAGTACCATAGCCCAAAGTGATAGCAAAAAAAACTGGTTGCTATGCCACTGAAGTTCCTTCGTTTGTATGGACAGGAGTTGACAAATTCCTGTATGAGAAAAGTGTTTTTCATAGCAGAAACCAAAAACAAGGAATATCTCAAAAACGTAAACTCCACGAAAAAGGTGTATATAACATAAATTGTGTGTTTTAAGGTGCTCTACATTTTTTGTTCAGTAAGTTTTTCTCCATCTCTTACGGTTTAGCAGTTATGCAAAATTCCGTAAAATTCATCCAGAATAAAGAAGTCTTCAGAGGCTATTCCCAGAAAATTCAAGATATACATTTTATTTGTCAGGTAAATGTCTTTAATATACGATATTTTAATCAAAATCGTTAGAGCCATTTTTGAGAAAATCGAAATTTTCGAAAAACGTTCCATGTAAAGGGTCGTTTGGGGTGGGAGGATTTTTCTCAAAATCTTCGTGTCGCATCCCTGGAAGATACTAAACTTAAATACCAATTTTGGTATTTTACCGACTTTTTGTTTTTGAGCTATCGTGTTCACAGACACATGGACACGCTGACATACATACACACACACACACCCACTCACAAGGACCTTTTTGTGAAAATGCTTTTTTTTGGATATTGGGGACCCTAAAACATATATTTCTGGTGAAATCTCGCTAAGGAATTTTTGGGTGGAGTGTATTACTATGTACATAGTAAGTGTAGAGAAAGTAAAAATCAGATGTGTTTGGTTGGTTGGTAGTGTTTAACGCCCGCTTTAACTACTAATGGCACCGCAGGCGGTGACACTGATGATACATGAATGATGATGGAGCACCGGTGGAATGCGATGGCGGGGGAAACCGGAGTACCCGGAGAAAACCCGCCCCAGCGCCGTTTTGTCCACCACAAATCTCACATGCGGTCGCTTGGGACCGAACCCCGGCCGTCTAGGTGAGAGTCGAGTGGTCTAACCACTCGGCCACGGCGCGGCCCTCAGATGTGTTTCATTCACATGATTTTCCCTAGCTATTATACAAATAAACTTCTTAGAAACTCCATGCTCTTCGAGATAAGCATCAACAAATGCTCTTATTACTTAGTTCCTTATAAGTATAGGAGAATAAAGGGAATACACTATGCTAAAGCAATATTCAAAGTGTTGCTATGCGATTGTCATTGAAATTCGTTTCTTTGCATGGCCAGAAATAGAACTAAAGAAACTCGGACGACTTCCTGACTGAGAAGAGTATAAGTACTTTAAAATTGAAACCGATAACAAAGAATATTTCAGAAACGGCTACTCTACGGCAAAAATGTAAAGGATATAAATTGCGTTTTTTGATGAGATCTACATTTTTTGTGTGGTAAGTATTTGTCAAACTCCTACAATTTTCCAGTTATGCAAAAGTCATTCACAATGAAGAGGCTATTCCCAGGAAACACAATATTTAGGTACTTTTTATTTGCCATGTACATATATAGTTTTAATATATAGCATTTTAATTAAGATCGTTAAGAGACATGTTTAAGAACATCAAAATTTGCGAATATGTTTCCATGTAAAGGGTAGGTATTTAACAGACTTTTCGTTTCGGGGCTATGTTGTGCATAGAAAAACACACACACATACACTGACCATTTTCTAACAATTTTAAAACAAACATATTTAGTATTTTTGAACGGAAATAACCTGTTCTACGTAATAATATATTTATTTATATATGCGCTAGAGAAAGTAAAAATATGAACTGTTGAATTCACATGCATTCTCTACTCATTCTTATAAACATGTTCTTACAAACACTTATTCTTCTATTTGAGGTTCATTAAGATGAACATCTTCAGGAATTAATGATTTCTTCTCGGGATGTCAGCTAGGCAAGTGTTGTTATATTAAATAACACCACTAGTGCATCTTCTCTCCAGTTCCCTGATGATGGTCACAGAGTACATCGTTGAAAGCTTGGAAATTAATCCAACACTTACCTGGCTGTCATCCCGAGAAGAAATCATTAATAACCAGCGCCGGGAAAGTTTCAAGTCCTTGATTTTCAGAAATTGTGTTATTACATATTTCCTTTTAGTACAAGGGGATTAAATGAAGCAAGTTAAATAACAGTAACATCTTTTAAGAACGTCTCACTATGTGATGAACTTGAAATTCTATTCATTTTGGACCGCGCCCTGGCCAAGTGGTCAGGTTCGCGAAGGCGGTACAGGTTCAATCCCAGGCGACCGCATATGGGACTTGTGGTGGACAAAGTGGCTGGGTTCTTTAGTTTTCTTTAGTTTTCCCTTGCCATCGCATTCCACCGTTGTTTCATCTTCATTCCATATATTATCAGTGTCAGCGCCTGCAGCCCGTAAGTAGTAAAAGCGCGCGATAAACACTAAAAAATGTGTTTATTTTTCATTGGCAATAGCAATTTTCTTCTCGAGAAAATTTTGAGTATTTAAAAGTTCAAATCAATAACAAAGAATATCTTGGAAATGGTTTACGCTGCTGCAATTTATATTTGACACAAATTTTATGTTTTAACGAGATCTACATTTTATGCAGTAAACTTTTCTTACGGTTTACCAGTTATGCAAAAGTCACTCAGAGTGGAGAGGACTTCAGAGGCTGTTCCCAGAAAATTCGGGATAAACATTTCATCTGCCCTGAATATATCTTAAATGTTCGATTTTTTAATCAAAATCCTTAGAGCCGTTTTTGAGAAAAAATTAAAAATATGTAATGTAAAGTTGTTTTTTTTTTTTGTTGGTTTTTTTTAGGGGAGACTTTCTTGCGCCAGCAGTGTTACGAAATAGATAAAAACATTCCAAAGATGAAAGACACACGAGTATCCAAGACGAGCTTCGTAATGGCTTCCCTCGGTCTGTCTCCACGAAACAAAAAGAGAGGCGTGTCAACTGTGGACAAAACTTCATTTGGACATAGTGAGATGCAAGATGATTGAAAGCCTAGGTTATAGAAAAGCTTGTCCCATGTTTATTTGCCAAAGACCACAAATCTCACTGTGGAAAAGATAAGGCCATTTGCTTGGGAAACTACCACATCTTCCTTACAGTCCCGACTTGTCATCCTCCAACTATCTTTTCGATTATATTAAGGAACATGCGAGTGAATGCTAAGATGGTAAAGGATACTCGGAAAGAAGTGCGTCAGGGCCTTCGGGCAGAAGGAACGGAATACTGTCGTGAGGGCATTTTCAAACTGGGAGAACAATGGGAAAATTGTGGGCAAAGAGATGGAGATTATATTGAAAAGAGACACTAGAATCTGTAGATTAAGATGATATACTTCCTTTGTTTAAAAAAAATCTGATTTTACATTCACATGACTTTTTCTACCTATTCTGTAACAAACTATCCCTACAAAAGCTTATTCTTCTATCTACTTCATGCTAATCAAGCTCAACGTTAGTAGAAATGGTTTTATTGCTTAGTTCCTCAAGTGGAAGGGAAATTAGGGAATACATTAGGCAGACATGGTAGTCAAATCTTTTAAAAGATGCTTTCTATGCGATTGCATTCGGTTTGCTTTGCACAGCAAGGAGTAAAACAAAAGAAAAAAAAATGACACATTCCTTTTGAGAAAACTTTAAGTATTTTAAAAAGTAAACCAATAACAAGGAATACTTTGTAAATCGCTATCTCTAAAAGAATGTGTATGACAAAAATTGTGTATTTTAATGAGATCTATATTTTTGTGTAGAAAGTTTTCGACGATCTCTTACGGTGTACCAGCTAATCAAAAGTCACCCAGATTGAAAAGATCTTCTGAGGCTATTGCCTGAAAAGACAAAATATGTTTGTTTGCCATGTAAATATTTTTAATATAGTGTATTTTAATAAAACACGTTAGAGCTATTTATGATAAACTCAAAACTGTCGAAAATTTTTCCAATTAAATATCTTTAATATATTGTATTTTACTAAAAAATCATTAGAGCCATTTGAGATAAAATCAAAACTTTAGAAAAAATTTCCATCTAAAGGAAGTGGTGAATTTTCCTAAAAATCGTCGTGCCGCAGACTTGAAAAGTACTAACTTAAAAACCAATTTTGGTATTTAACTGACTTTTCTTTTCTTTTTCTTAAGTTATGCTGTTCACTGAAACGGACACATTGACCTTTTTCTAAATTGCTTTTTTAAATTCAGAGGACCTTAAATCGTGAATATCTGGTGATATATTGGTGTGAACTCTTGGATTCTTGCAGTGAGCAGAGAAAATGATAAATATTCAGATTTTTACTTTCTCTACGCGTACTATGTACATAGTGTACAGAGAAGGTATTGTATTCCACTCAAAAATTGATATTGAGAATTCATGGGAAATACTCGTTTTAGGGTCCACTGTATCCAAAAAAAATAATTTTAGGAAAAGGTAGGTGTGCCTATGGACACGATAATTAAAAAACGAAAAGTCGGTAAAATACCAAACTTGGTATTTCAGTTTAGTATTTTCCAAGGATGCGACACGAAGTTTTTGAGAAAGAATCCCCTATCACAAACTACCCTTTAAGTGAAAAAGTTTTCGAAAATTTTGATTTTCTCTAAAATGGTTCTAACGACCCATTATATTAAAATAGCATCAAATAAAATGTATATCTTGAATTTTTCTGGGTTAATCTCTGGAGATCTCTTTATTCTGAATGAACAGCTGAATTTTGAATATGTAAAATATACAAAATCTTAGTACAAAAAACACTGATCTCATTAAAACACACAACTTATGTAATATACATTTTTTTTCGTGGAATTGCTATCTTTGAGATATGCCTTGTTATTGTTTTCAGTTTTATAATACTTACAGGAATTTCTCAACTCCTTACAATGCTAGAAACGGATTTCAATCACAAAGCAACGAGTTTTTAAAATATTTGACTATCGCTTTAGCCTAGAATATTACTTTATTTCCCTTCGAATTTCAAGAAAACAATAACAAGACGGTGTTGGTAGCGTGTCTGCCTCATGTTCAACAAGTCATGAGTTCGAATCTCGCTTGGGGTGAGTTCCTCGGATATAGTTTTTCCCTTATTCTGAGAAGACGAATGTCGTGTAAGCTCCATGGACCCCGAGACCATTTGAGCATCATTTCATCATTGTCCGATATGACCAACCAGGTTAAAGGTCTTTAAGCTAGAAGAAAAGTCTATTTCTGTTAATGTTTATCTCGAATAGCATGTAATAGTGAATGGGACACATATTTTTAAAAATTGCTGCTTACGACTTTCAGTGTGGCCCTCGACTTAATTTTGCAACAGCGCCTTGGTTAGTCAAGGTAAGTATATCGAAGTCAGACATCGACTTCAAAAAGAAACTACTGAAATTCCTCGCAATGCTTGTTGAACAAATCGATTCCGGTGTCCGCATATTTCCTTTTGTGAAGTACCAGATTCGTAACCTTGAGACTTTTTTTTTGTCTTACCGCTACTTGTAACGCAGGCTTGCTCTGCGTTGTTGGAGGGGGGGAGGAGGACGCAGTGCAACTATTCCAATTTCTACAAGCTCGGGATTTTAGTTTGCATCTGCAACTGTTCGATTTTCGATACCACGGTCAGTAAGAGGCTTGGAGGGAAATTCTAAGATATCGTGACAGTGAGCTCTTTATCTCGGTGTTGCAGAACCTCGGGAAGGTTACTCTAGTGTCAGCATGCGGGCTGAATACCAAAGCGGAAATCTCGTGCCTTTCGAGCGGAATTAAACTTTTACTCGTGTCAAATCCGATCTCTGCAGCGCGTTTTTCTCTCAGGTCAATGATTGTAAAGACATAAACAATTAAGTAATTGTTTTACACCAGCTTATTGTTAAAGGAAGTGGAAATTCCTTATCTTGCCAATGTTACAGTTTGACGCATTATCTCAGCGACAATTTAAGATAATGAATTAAACATTTTGTGTATTAATATTAAATTAAGTAGATTTAAGTAAAAATGCATTTATAATAATAACTTAAGGGAAGTTACTACGAAAAATTGACAAAAAACCGAAATTTAATTTTGAGCAATAATATTTGGCCATAATTTTGTGTATATCGAGTTAAAAAATAAATAACTTGCACTAATAACTAAAAACTGAGTATAGAAATATTTTTCAAAATTTGCAAAACAGGTCTCACACCGGGTGCTTCTACCTGCCCCGTCATCATCCAGGCATGCCGTGCCACCGATTATTTAACCTGGGCCCTCCCCATCCTAAGCCACAGGCGAGATAGAGCATCCGGTGGGCCTCCGCACACCCCACCAACAGCATATTTCCGGTTGTGAAATAGAGTGGCAGAGTGCAGCTGTATCTCGGTGTTCGGGATGGTTACTTCAGTGTACGAGATCGAAAATCTTGTGCACTTTTGAGCGGAATTAAACTTTTACTCGTGTCAAATCGGATTTCTGCAGCGCGTTTTTCTCTCTCAGCCAATGATTGTAATTAAATAAATGTTTTACCAGTTTGTCACTAAATCTCCGTTTCGTTTCGTAATCAGCTTACCCTCCCCGAATTTGTAGGACTGATATCCCCCTAGGACTTGCAAGCCAATGCCTATCGGGGAGCCAAAGGCACGAATCCACAGAACGTAGGACCTGTTAAGAGGGTCGGCCCGTAGCCAGGCATGAACAGGAGGATGTGGATGATATGAAATGTAAGTGAAAGTGATGATGGAGCAATTGGAGTAATGAGTAGTGGGGGAAACCGGAGGACCCAGAGAAAACCCCGCCCAGACGCCGCTTCGTCCACAACAAATCCCACATGGGGGTGCTTGGAATCGAACCTGGGCCGTCTAGATGGGACGGCGATGCTCGTAAATCCCCGTTATGGTATGAAAATAGCACTGCTTTGTTTTAGTATGCAACAAACTTTTATCACCACTATAGTTCGGCATTTTCCGACTTGACTGTTTTGTTTTATTATTTGGAATCGTAGCCTTCGTATGCATTTATTTCTCTGTTTACCCTCCTGGTATGTATGACTTACGCCCCCCCCCCCCCAGTACTAGCACCTGGTTCAGACCCCGTTGTGAAGCATAGAGAAGACAGAATGGGTGATCAACCCGATGTCTGGTCTGAAAGTTAGGCAGTGGATGATATGAAATAACAGTGAAATAGATGAAAAACATCTGATTTGTTCCATTCACATGACTTTCTCTATGTCTCTGAAACAAATTATTGTTACAAAGCTTATGCTTCTATTTATTTCATGCTAATCGAGAAAAAAAATAGCAGAAATAGTCTTAATACTTGCTTCCTTGTAAGTAGAAGCCAAATAAGGGAGTACCATAGGTTAAAGGGATAGTCAAAAGCTGGTTGCTATGTAAGTTCCTTTGTTTGTATGGACAGAAGTTGACACATTCTTGTATGAGAAAAGTATGTTTTTAAAAGCTGAAACCAAAACAAGGAATATCTAAAAAAGGATCAACTTCACGAAAAAATGTATATAACATAACTTGTGTGTTCTAATATGCTCTACTCTTTTGTGTGTAAAGCTTTTGTCCATCTTTTACGGTTCAGCAGTTATACAAAAGTCCTTAAAATTCATCCAGAATAAAGTCTTCAGAGGCTATTCCCGGAAAATTCAAGATATAATTTTATTTCTCAGGTAAATATCTTTAATATGCGATATTTTAATCAAAATCGTTAGAGCCATTTTTGAGAAAATCAAAATTTTCGGAAAAATGTCCATGTAAAGGTGGAAGGATTTTTTTGAAAATCTTCGTGTCACATTGTTTTTCCAGAAATACTTTTTGGGGGGGATTCAGGGGAGCCCAAAACATGTATTTCCGGTGAAATCTCGGTATCGAATTTTTGGGTAGAATACAATACCTTCTCTATACACTATGTACATAGTACGTATAGAGAAAGTAAAAATGATTATGGAGCAATGGTTAACCGATACTTGGTATACGTAGCAGAAAAAGTATTAAAGCGTAATAGGTGGAGAAGCTCCTGTGAAAATAGTGAGATAGCTCCGCGGTAACGTATGAGGTTCGCATTTGGGAGGTTTCGGTTTCGATCTCCGTTGTGCCGGCCACTCTGACCTTGGATGTTCTTTTCGTCGTTTTCCCTTCTGCCACGAATTTTTTGTCCCTGTCAAGATAGGTGTATGTTGCAGCAGGACGGTGGAATTCGCGTTTTGAAAAGATTCCTCTTTGGCGCTTGGCCAGTCTGATGGAGCCCCCTTCGTTTACACCAGATATCCCCAGGTCACAGGTTAGGCATCATGATGATTGGTATCTTGTTGGAATCATTAGGGATCGCCGTCCTTGTGTTAGCGCCCATCGTCGTTCGGATCTGGTCACCCTTCTGATCTCTCTATTCATTCCTTCCTGGCAGTAGACACGCTGGAAGCACAGAAGTGCCACAATGGCGTAAGTGTGATGTGATCCCCACCCCACATCTGACTACTCCTAATTCCCCTAATTTCATACTTAATCTGATGTATTTAAGGGCGTATAGCGAAGATCTATCTGAAATTTCTCCTCACTTAACCATTTGCATGGGAAATGTTCGAATCCTGAATATCGAATTTTCAGATGCTCCTCTATTAAAAAAAAAAAAAAAAAAAAGAAAAAAAAATAAACCATAGCGCAACAACCCGAAGTCGGGCTCAGGCTAACGCCAAACCGCTGCATTCCCACTTTTGCCCATTACAGGCGTCATGCTGCATTCTGTGGAGGGGAGACGTGGTTAACACCCCCGCGTCCCTTCCGGCCGATTAATGCAATTTTCGCAACCTGGAGACGCTGCTTTTCCCTCAAGTACCTTCTCAGTCACCCCCCCCCCCGCCCCGCTGCGCCATCAGAGTCCTCAAAAGGATGAGGTAAACCGAACCCGGACCAGGTCTTCTAAGAAGAGATCCCGGTACCAGAAATTGAACACGGGATTCCCGCTTGGGAAACAGATGCACTATGTGTTTTAAAAAATCCCCTTGCTATATCTACGTAACATACATTTTAGGGATAGATATTAGAAATGAGGCATTAAGTACTAGGCGAACTAGGCTTCTTGTGCGTATTGAAACTTCGAGAGGAAGGGATGAGATGATCAGATCGGATGGCATCAGGCTCAATTCAACAAGGTCAACTTGAACAAACTTGCAATGCCCACCCAATCCTCATGGACAAGATCAAAGGATAACCACCGCATACGCAGCACACCATCTCCCATCTACCTATTCCTGTAAAACTGGGAAGAAACGAAACAAAAAAATCTGATGTGTTCCATTCACATGACTTTTTCTAGCTGTTCTACAGCCAAACTATTCTTTTACATTCTTGGGAATAAAAGAAAAGGGCTGAAACGAAAGTTAGCTTCCCACTTGAGAAAAGTTTAAGTAATTTAAAATTGAAACCGATAACAAGAAATATCTCGGAAACGGATATTTCTACAGTATCTAACCACCTACACACCCACCTATCCACCCACCTACCCACCGCTCCACCTACCTATCTACCTACTTACCTACCCATCCACCTACCTACCCACCACCCGCCTACCTAGTCGCCCTCCGTGGTGTAATGGTTACCATGCTAACTTCATATACGCGGGTTCAAACCCGGCGGAGGACGATGGATGTTTTCGGGTGTAAAAATCCTTAGCATGACGTCGGAAGGGAAGTAAAGCCGTGGGTCCCGTGTCGTAGATTTACGGCACGTAAAACAACCTCAAGCCTGATAAGAGAGGTCTCTGAGCAAAATTAAGCGATCTTTCACGCCCAATATAGAATGGGACGCTGAGAACCAAAGCAGTTAAAGAGCGTCCATAAATAACACGGCATTTCCATTTACACACCTACCTACCCACCCACAAACCCACCCTCCTACCTACCCACCCACCCACAAACTCACCCACCTTCCTACCTACCCACCCACAAACCCACCCACCTACCCACTCACCCTCAAACCCACCCACAAACCCACCCACAAACCCACCCACCTACCCACTCACCTACAAACCCACCCACCTACCCACTCACCCTCAAACCCACCCACAAACCCACCCACCTACCCACTCACCTACAAACCCACCCACCTCCCTACCTACCCACCCGCCTACCTACCTATCCACCCACAAACCCACCCACCTATCCACTCACCCACAAACCCACCCACCTCCCTACCTACCCACCCGCCTACCTACCTACCCTCCCACAAACCCACCCACAAACCCACCCACCTACCCACTCACCCACAAACACACTCCCTCCCTACCTACCCAACCACCTATCTATCTACCTACCTACTTGCCTGCCTGCCCGATATAAATTGTATGTTTTAACAAGACCTACATTTTTTACTTTCTCTATGCGTACTATGTACATAGTGTATAGAGATGGTATTAAGCTCCACTCAAAAATTCGCCACCGAGTGTCTAGAAAAAAGTATTTTCACAAAAAGGCCCGTGTGTGTCCGTGTGTCTGTGAACACGATAACTCAGAAACGAAAAGTCGCTAAAATACAAAATTTAACATTTAAGTGTAGTATCTTCCAGAGATGCGACACGAAGGTTTTGAGAACCCCCCCCCCAAACTACCCTTTACTTGGAAACATTTTCGAAAATTTTAATTTCTCAAAAATGGCTCTAACGATTTTGATTAAAATACCGTATATTAAAGATATTTATATTGCAAATAAAACGTGTATCTTGAATTTTCTGGAAATAGCCTCTAAAGACCTCTTTATTCTGAATGAATTTTGCTGAATTTTGAGTAACTAGTACACCGTAAGAGATAGACAAAAACTTACTACACAAAAAATGTAGATCATTTAAAACACACAAATTGTGTCATATACGTTTTTAAGTGGAATTGATCATTTCTGAGATATTTCTTATTACTTGTTTCAGGTTTAAAATACTTAAACTTTACTCACACGGAGGGTTGTGATTTCCTGGCCACGCATAGAAACATATTTCAACTCTATGGCAACCAGCTTTTAAGAGCTTTTGTTATCCGTTTAGGCAAGTGTGTTCCCTTATTTTCCTTATAAGGAAGCAAAAATGGAAATGGCGTGTTATTTATGGACGCTCTTTAACTACTGTGGTACTAAATTGGGCGTGAAAGACCGCTTAATTTAGCTCAGAGGCCTCTCTATCAGGCTTGAGGTTCTTTTACGTTCCGTAAATCTACGACACGGGACCAACGGCTTTACTTCCCTTCCGAAGGAAGCCATGCTAAGAATTTTTACGCCCGAAAAATCCATCGTCCTCCTCCGGGTTTGAACCCGCGACCTAGGGTATATGAAGTCAGCATGGTAACCGTTACACCACGGAGGTCGACTTATAGGGAAGCAGGTAATTAAGACAATTTCTGCTAATGTATATCTGGATTATCTATAATGTAGAGCGAAGAATATGCTTTTTAACGATAATTTGTTATAGCGATGTAGAGAAGGTCAAGTGAATGGAACACATCACATTTTTTGTGTTTTTGTCTATCTCTCACGGTTTACGGCGACAAAAGTCATTCAGAATATCTTCGGAGGCTATTCCAAGAAAATTCAAGAATATATTTCATTTTTTATGAAAATATATTAAACATAAAGGCATTTTAATTAAACTTCTTAGAGGTGTTTTTGAGAAATTCAAATATTTTCTAAAAATGTTCCATCTGAAGAGTAGTTAGGGGTGGAGGGATTTTCTTGAAAATCTTCGTGCCGCATTCTTGGAAGACACTTTTTTTTGTAGTGTTTAACCCCGCTTTAACTACTTATGGCACCGCAGGCGGTGACACTGATGATACATGAATGATGATGGAGCACCAGTGTAATGCGATGGCGGGGGAAACCGGAATACCCGGAGAAAACCCGCCCCAGCGCCGCTTTGTCCACCACAAATCTCACATGCGCTCGCTTGGGATCGAACCCCGGCCGTCTAGGTGAGAGGCAAGTGGTCTAACCACTCGGCCACGGCGCGGCCTTGGAAGATACTGAACTTAAATACCAAGTTGGGTATCTAACCAACTTTTCATTTTGAGCTACGCTGTCCAGACACACACACACGCACACACACATACATTTTATGATAGTGTTTAACGCCCGCTTTTACTACAAATGGCACCGCAGGTGATGACACTGATGATACATGGGTTGAAGATGGAGCACCGGTGGAATGCGTTGGCGGGGGAAACGGAGAACCAGAAGTAAACCCGCCAGGCCTCCCGCTTAGCAATCAGCTGCGCTAGCACCGCGCTAAGGAGACGACCTTACGTTCACTATACATTTATAAAAAATGAATAAATAACAAAAAAAGTTTCTTTACCACACCCACATATGATTAGCATATAGGAGGATTTTTGCACTAGGCCAATCTAGACTTCTTGCGTGTATTAATTTCGATAGAAAGAAATGAGATGGTCATATCTGATGGCGCAATACAGCGAGGTCCCTAACGTTTCAACTTGAACATTCTCCCTATCCTCATAGACAGGATCAAAGCATAACCACCGCATACGCATCCCACAACCTTCCAACTGCATATTGCAGAGGAAACGAAAGGAAAAAAAAATGTGTTCCAGTCACAAAACTTTTTCTAATTGTTCCACAAACTTTTCTTTCAAAATATTAATTTTTTACTCGTATCTACGTCATTCTAATAAAGATAAACATTGGCAAAAATGATTACTTGCTTCCATGTAAGTAGAAGCAAAATAAAAGAATACACTAGGCTAAAGCGATAGTCAAATCTTTTAATAACTATCGCTATGTGAAACAATTGAAATTTTGTTCTCTTTTGCATTCCCGGGATGAAACTAAAGTTGATTTGTCCCTTGCGAAAAATTTAAACTCTTTAAAATTGAGGCCAAAAAAGGGAGATCTCAGAACGGCTAACTCTACAAGAAATGTATATGACATAAATTGTGTGTTTTATTTTTGTGTTGTAAGTATTTATCCATCGACAGTATCGTGGGCGAGCGCTTAGAGCGCTCTGCTACCACCTAGGTGGCCAGAGTTCGATCCCAAGCGCCCGCATGTGTGATTTGTGATGTACAATACGGTGTCTGGGCGGATTTTCTCCGGGTCCTCCGGTTCCCCGCCACTCATTCCACCAATTGCTCCATCATCACCTTTCCTATAATCCATTTCGCTTGCATTTCATATCATCCACTTTCTCACGCTCACGCCTGGCCACGGGCTGAACGAGTGGTTCCAGGTTCTTCATTCTGGGGTTTCATGACGTTTGCTCCTCGACAGGCTTCTGACCTCTAGGCATCCGCTTGTAAGCCCTAGGAGGGTACCAGTTCTAAATACGCGGAGGGCAAGCCGACTACGAAAATGAACAATTATTTGTCCATCACGGTTTACGAATTATAATGAAAATGTCTTCAGAGGCTATTCCAAGAAAATTCAAGATATACATTTTATTTGTCATGAAAATATTTTATATATAACGCATTTTAATTAAAATAGAGGAAGTTTTGAAAAACTATTTTTTTAAAATCATATCTATAGGTTAGTTTAGGGTGGGGGATTTCTTGAAAATCTTAGCATCGCATCCTTGGAATACCACACATACATAGACATATGTGGACAGACACATACGAACATGTTTTTAAAAATGCGATTTTGAGACCTCAAAACATACATTTTCGGTGAAATTTTGTACCGAAAGTTTGGGTGGAACACAATATCTTCTCTGATTATTATGTAATTATAATTAGGGACAGCATTATTCCAGTCTGAGAAAAAGAATCTCGAGGTTATGATGGCCGGTCCAACGGGAATCGAAGACTCAAATTTCGTGCCTCAGAGCTCAGCTCAGCTGATGAAATAAACAGAAGCCAATATATTGGTCATCAATATATTCTTAATTATGACATGTTCGTTTTCATGGAATATAATTTTGAACTAGCAGAATGTTAGGGAGGTTCTCTCTTTTGAAGGGTAGGAACCCCGACATACCAGGGGCGATGCAACAGCATCCTGGTGCATTACCATAAGCGATCTCTCTCTCATGTGCGGGAATGCACCTACCCTCTTGCAAGAGGCGGTATGTACATAATCGATGAGAATGCGCTGCCCCTTTTTGTACAGTAGTTTTCGGGGTGCGCTAGCCGCCGGTGGCGCTGCCTAGCGTATCGGTAGTGAGGGAGGCAGTCAGCCAGTTTGCCGGCACAGTGCTTGGCGGACTACGGCAGGATCCGGTCCGGTTCTTCTTCTTCTGCTTCGTCCCCAACCTTACTGCCCTTTTCCGGTGCTTATGTATCACGCGACAACCGAGGCCGCCTTATTGTTTACATTTGAGTGCTCTGTTGGTGCGGTATAGTGTGTTTGTGGAGCAACAATGACAAGTGACATCGACGTCAGCTGTTGCTGACTAGTGTTATGTTGTGACGGAAGGCAGGTTTCTCGTGATGATGATGTTGATGATGTGAGTACTTCGGTTCCGTCATGCCGTGGCTGAACGCATGTCTTTGTCACCAGGAGAAGAAACGACCCAGTATCAGTCCTCCCATTCATCTGCTCCTCAAGGTATGTGCCGGGCCAACTCGTCAGGCAACTCCTACCAATAAATTCAAGGTCACGCAACAAAGATCTTCTTTTTGTGGGGAGAAAAAACAGCTTAACCGGTAAACCACAACCATAAACACCGTTGTTCCGAGCTGCGTCTCGCTTTTAGATGCGTTCGCGCTGTCACTTTACAAATCTGAACTGTTTCATTCACATGCCTTTATCTATCTGTTTTGCAAACAAACTATTCTTACAAAATATTATTCTTTTATAAACTTCATGCTAATCAAAATAAACACTATCAGAAATCGTCTTACTACTTAGTAGTAAATAGAAGAACAAGGGCTTTCACTAAAGCGACAGTCAAATGTTTTAGAAAGCTATCGCTATTCGATTGTCATTGAAATTCGGTTCTATTTCCATGACCATGAGTAAAACAAAGACATGGTGAAAAGGATGACTTCCCGTTTTAGAAAACTTTAAGTATTTTAAAATTGAAACCAATAACAGGGAATGTCTCAAAAATGGTTAACTCTACAAAAAATGTGTATGACGTAAATTGTGGGTTTTAACAATATCTAATTCTTTATATAAAATATCTTACGGTTTACCAGTTATTCCAATGTCCTGCAGAGTGAAGAGAACAGGAGCTGTTTCCAAAAAATTCAAGATATTCATTTTGTATGTATTTTAATTAAAATTTATAGAACCATTTTTAGAAAATTGAAAATTTAAAAAAAAAAAAAAATTAGATTGTTAGATGCAAAGCGTAGTATGGGTTGGAGAGATTTTCCTGAAAATCTTTGTGTCACATCCATGGCATATACAAAACTTAAACATCAAATTTGGTGTTTAAACACCTTTTGCTTTATAAGTTATGTTATCCATAGACAAAAAAAAAAAAAAAGCATGCACACAAATGCACGTTTTTACTAATAATTTCTTTTTTTGGATTCAGAGAACCTCAAATAATATTGTCGGTGAAATATCCGCATTGAAGTTTAGGTGGAACACTTAAAATACATCCCCTACTTACTGTGCATGGTACAGGAAGTAAAATTTTACATTTGAGTTTGGCAGCATAGTATAACCAAGAATGCGGTAATTTCTTTGGTATATTAGAACTTTTTAGAGGGGAGCAATATTGGGAGCTGTTATGCCAATATTTAATAAGTCACCTGGAAAATTTTATGGTAGAATAGGAGTTCGATCCCGGGTTCATAGAGGTTAAAAACTTCATAAAATGTTCTTAATTCTGATGCAACGCAGGACCTAAGCAAATCGGAGGAGACATCAAGCATACCTCGGTCAAGCCACTTTTAAAAATGCCCTTGTGTGTGTATGTGACAGAGAGAGAGAGAGAGAGAGAGAGAGAGAGGGGGGGGGGGTATGCTCAAAAACGAGAAGTCGAGTACTTAGCAAATTAATTCATATTTGGTTCAGTCACGGGTAAATTTCCCAGTTTAAGATTTTAAAGAATGTCCTCCCCCACCCCTACCCCAACTATCCTTTCCAAGAAAACACTTGTTATTTTTCATTAAAAAAAACACCCCTAAGCCCGAAATTGTGATTAAAATACATCATGTTTAAGATATATGCCTGAGTAATAAAACGCATATCTTGCTTGAACTTCTTGGGAATGGCTTGTGAATTCTTAATTGTGAATGAAATTTGTATTAGAGTAAACCATAACACTTTAAGACGTAAATAAAGGCATATCCCACAAATATATGTATAGCTCACTGAACTACAGAGGTTACGTCAAACAAATGTTTCTGTAGCATTTGCCGTTTTCGAATTAAAAGTTGTTACATTTAAGTTCTCTCAAATTAAATTGTTGCGCGACATCTAGAAACTATGGGACATTCTTCGATAACAATAGGTGCGCGAAACGGTTTGCCGAGGTTCCTTGCAGATATGTTTCCTAGCTTTGCTACTGTCATTTACAATCGCAGATGCCTAACAAATGCCGCCATAATTAGGTGCTGAATGCCCTAAGCCGCAAAGCGTAGTGCGACTGAACCCCAGTGATCCCAGAACTGTTTTCGCTACCACTTTCACATTACTTCCATACAATTTCTATGGAACTATAGAATTCGAACAAATGCCAAACTTTATTTACGGTCCTTGTTTCCAGCGTGGATTAATTAATAAAAAAAATCTGATGTGTTCCATTCACATGACTTTCTCTACATCTCTGCAACAAATTATTGTTAAAAAGCTTATGCTTCTATTTACTTAAGGCTAATCGAGAACAAATTAGCACTTGTTTCCTTGTAAGTATAAGCGAAATAAGGGAGTACCATGGGTTAAAGTGATAGTCAAAAGCTGTTTGCTATGTGACTGAAGTTCCTTTGTTTGTATGAGCAGGAGTTGGCAAATTCCTGTATGAGAAAAGTATGCTTTTTAAAGCTGAAGCCAAGAACAAGGAATATCTCAAAAATGATCAACTCCACGAAAAAAATGTATATAACATAAATTGTGTGTTTTAATGTGCTCTACATTTTTATGTGGTAAGTTTTTTTCCATCTCCTACGGTTTAGCAATAATGCAACATTTCGTAAAATTCATCCAGAATAAAGTATAGTCTTCAAGGACTATTCCCAGAAAATTGAAGATACACATTTTATTTGTTAAGTAAATATCTTTAATATATGATATTTTATTTTTGAAAAAAAAAGTTCCATGTAAAGGGAATTTTCTTGAAAATCTTCATGTCGCATCCTGGGAAGATACCAAACTTAAATACCAAGTTTCGTATTCAAATGTTTTTTCGTTTTTGAGCTATGCTGTCTACAGACAAACAGACAGACAGCCACACATAGGGACCTTTTTCCAAAAGTTTTTTTTTTGATTCAGAGGGACCCAAAACATGTATTTCCTGTTAAATCTAGGTATCGAATTTTTGGGTGCAATACAATACCTTCTCTATACACTTTGTACATATTGCGCAGAGAAAGTAAAAAAAATACTTAAAGGGCACAAACAGTTCTGTTTTGTATTCGATGGCATGCATGCAATTTAGTTAATACTGCTTTTAATTTAATATAATTGCTAGTCAAAACTTTTTTGTGGGCAATGTAACGTAATTAAAAGGATCACTTTTTATGTAAATAATGATGTAATGCGTGTAGGATTATATAAAGCTGCATTTGGATATTGAGAGTCGTGCTAGTGTGATATATTATTTTGTTTTTATTTTCAACATTGTTCCATATTCAGACCAATATCAAAACGTCACGCTGATTATATTTGCAAGCTATGGCACAAGTATATGAATTTTCTAACTTATGCCAGCATCCTGCATCATGAGGCTTATATTTTGGCTCTATTTGCAAATTCTGATTCACTTTCCTTTACCAAATTGGCCCATACCTGCATTTTAAGAAACGTTCTACCAGTATATAAAGGTTTGTATTGAGTATAGTAGTTATTTGGAGGCAGTTCTAAGTCCAGTTTTTGACTGGTGTTTGAGTGCCAACTTGGATTCTAATTTTCTCCAAAACTATTTAACATAATGTAATGAAACTTTGAGACTGAATTCACCAATCTTTTCCAAAAACAGTCCTTTTAATATCACAGCTGAATTAATGTTACACAAAATTCGTTTTTTAAATTACCACTGAGATCGTCTCCTTAGAGCGGTGGTAGCGCGGCTGCTTGCCAAGCGAAAGACCTGATTTTGATTTCCGGTACCGGCGTGAGGGGTTTTTCCTCCACTGGGAGACCTGGCTTGGGGTGCACTCAGTCTCCTGAGGCCCCTCAGGGCCAATTGAGGACCTACATGATCGAGAAGTACCGCATTAACCGGCCGGGAGGGACTCGAGGCTCTGACCCAGTCTCACCCTCCAATATTGTCCCCTCCATTTATGAGCCTGTTCTGGGCTGAGATGTGGGACGTAGCGGCCGGGCGGTAGGCTCTGGCCCCTTTGAGCTGTTGTGCCAGGAGTTTATTTTTTTGTTTTAAATCATCACTGAGTGTAGCATATTCAGGTGCACTTTTCTCTAAAAATACCTATAATTTTTTTCAATGAAATTTTTGTATGTTGTAATTTCCACATACATTTGTTTCCAATATCTGAGAAGTAAATCTCGCCCCACAATTTTTTAATGTTATGATCACAAAATTCATAATAAATTTTACATACATATATTTTAATGAATTACATTGGCAATATCAGGAATAATTTTAGACTGAGAAATGAATGTAAAAGTTTCATCCCTGTATCTTAATGGGTACAGAAAAGTACACATAAATAAGTGATTATTTTAAAATATATGTAATTGACATTAATTTATATTACCTACAGATAATATTTGACAAAAGTTGCTGTTTTCAGTGTCAAAGTTTCATTTCATTAGGTGAAATAGTTTTCGAGAAACTTAAAATTAAGCCAACACTCAAACAGCAGTCTAAAACTTGACTTACAACTACCCAGTGCCCTTAAAGGGCAACCGAGTGTTACAACGCTGGCCTCTCTATAAGGTGATCCCGGTTCAAACTCAGGGGACCGTATGTGGTATGTAATAAATATCACAGAAAAGTTCTAAAGAAATGCAGATGCATATATCGAAGAGACTTACATAGACCAACAAATAATTTAAAGACTTTCCAAAATATGGTTTGCTACAGGAATTGCATATAAATAAAAAAAACAAGTTCAGGTCAGAATTAAAAAACTACCTGATTACTCTTACCTTCTATACCGGGTAAGAATTTCGTTCTATCAAAATATACTAGTAATAGTTAATGCAGTGCTGTAAATATAATATAAATGACTATTCTAAGAATGCAATTTGTACGAATTGGTTGTTAGAAATTATGCAAAAATTCACATTTCTAAAAAAAATTTAAGTGTAGATATTTGTAAATTAATGTGTTAATAATTATTAAGAGCTATCAATAAATGTAATTTCTGACTTGATCTGCATTCTAGAGATTGATTTTGTGAATAATCTGAAAACAGCATCCACAAATTCCAGTGTAATGTAATGCAGTGTGTGATGAACAAAAGGGCGATGGGTACGTTTTCTACGGGTTTCCCGCCATTCATTCCAGCAATTACTTTATCATCACTATCATCTATTTCGTCTCCATTTCATATCGTTACCATGCTAATTTCATATACCCAAGGTCGTGGGTTCAAACCCGGCGGAGGACGATGGATCTTTTCGGGCGTAAAAATTCTTAGCATGGCTTTCTTCGGAAGGGAAGTAAAGCCGTGGGTCCCGTGTCGTAGATTTACGGCACGTAAAAGAACCTCAACCTGATAGAGAGGCCTCTGAGCAAAATTAAGCGGTCTTTCACGCCCAGTATAGAATGGGACGCTGAGAACCACAGCAGTTAAAGAGCGTCCATAAATAAAACGCCATTTCAGTTTTTCCATTTCATATCATCTGCTTTCTCACATGCGCCGATCCCTCGTTCCGGGTTCTACATTCTGTGATTAAATATCTTTGGCTCCTTGACCGGCTTCAGGGCACCTGCACCAGGGGGTGTGCCCTCCATCTGGGGAGGGTAAGCGGACTAATTTAGGTTATTTTAAACAGAGGTTGTGTCATACTCCTTATGAGAAATGTTGCTGGATAATTACGGCATTGTAATATGTTCTTTTTGTGGTTGAATCGTGTTCATAGTTTGCTGCATTGCCTAAAAATGTCTCTCTTGCAGAATTAAGATTCAGACCAATATTTTTACTGTCTCTTACGTATGGTTAAGCAATGGAAGTATTGTATTCCACTCAAAGTTTGATATTGAGATTTCACCAATATATGTTTGAGAATTCCTGAAAAGAAAAGCAGTTTAGAAAAAAGTGTGTGTGTCTGTTTGCTTGTTTATGAGACAGCATTACTCAAAAATGAAAAATCTTTGATATTATATTTTAATGTCTTCCAATGATGCAACACGAAGATTTTCCTGAAAACCCCTCTACCTCGAACTACCCTTTTTCATGGATTTCTTTTCCAATGTTTATTTTACACAAGCATGGCTCTAAATATTTGATTAAATATGTTTAAAATATTCTCATGACAACTGAAATGATTATCTTGAGTTTTCTGGATGACTTTTGTATAACTGTGAACCGCTACAGATAAACAAAATCTTACAATACAAAAAATATAGTTCTCGTTAAAGGACATCATCTTTGTCAAATGCATTTTTGTGGAGTTACCATTTCTGAGATATTCCTTGTTATTGGTTTACATCATCTAATACTTACAATGTTCTCAGATGGAAAGTCATTATTATATTTTCGTTTCGTGGTTAAAAAAAATTCACTTTTGAAAGGTTTAACTATGGCTTAAACATACTATATTCTCCCATTCCATTTGTATTTGCAAGAAAATATGCAGTAAAAACATTTCTATAAATGATTATCTCAATTAACGCAAAGTAGAGAAGAATAGAAAGTGGTCAAGTGTATTCTCAAGATGTCCTCATATCTATAGCAGAATGTATTCCTAAGCACCTTTTGAAAACCTAGCAGCCAAACTACTGGAGAGAAGCCCTTTTATAATATGTAAAAAGAATAAACGAGAATATGCTCTAGCAGTTTTCACCGTTTAGTACTTTATTATTTTTGTATGTTTTGAAAACTGTACAACATTTTTACTTTCTCTATACTCACTATGTACATAGTGTATAGGGAATGTATTGCACTCCACCAAAAAATTCGATACCCAGATTTCACCGGAAATATATGTTTTAGGGTCCCCTGTATCCAAAAAAAGTATTTTCAGAAAAAGGTCCGTGTGTGTGTGTATCCATGTGTCAGTGTGTCCGTGTGTATGTGAACATGATAACTCAAAAACGAAAAGTCGGTAAAATACCAAACTAGGTATTTAAGTTTAGTACTCGTATCTTCCAGGGATGCGACACGAAAATTTTAAGAAAAATCCCCCCACCCCAAACTACCCTTTACATGGAACTTTTTTCGAAAATTTCTATTTTCTCAAAAATGGCTCTAACGATTTTGATTAAAATATCGTATATTAAAGATATTTACCTGAAAAATAAAATGTATATTTTGAATTTTCTGGGAATAGCCTCTGAAGACTACATCATTCTGGGTCAATTTTACGGAATTTTGCATAACTGCTAAACCGTAACGGATGGACAAAAACTTACCACACAACAAATCTAGAGCACTTTAAAACACACAATTTATGTTATAAACATTTTTTTCGTGGAGTTGATTGTTTTTGAGGTATTCCTTGTTTTTAGTTTCAGCTATAAAAATTTATACCTTTCTCATACAGGACTTTGTGAACGCGTGTCCATACAAACAAAAGAACTTCAGAGTCAGAGCAACCAGGTTTTGACTATCACTTTAACCTAGGGTACCCCTTTATATCTCTTATACTAACAAGGAAGTAAGTAATAATACTATTTCTGCTAATTTTTGTTCCTTTAGATGAAGTAAATAGAATAATTTGTTGCAGTGATATAGAGAAAGTCATGTGAATGGAACACATCAGATTTTTAGTGAATGTATTTATTCCTGCATTCTCTTTTCGAGATATCACGTGGCGGGATGAAACAAAAAATCTGGTAGTGATTTAGTATGATATTTGAGTAAATAATAAATGCAATCAAAACTAAGCAATTAGAATAATTAAATTGGATTTTAAATCATTTGTTTGTAAATGTTTGGTTTATAAGACGATTTTAACTATTAAGACACTAATCGAAACATTTTTACTATTTTATTTAGGGTTAAACTTTTTATTTTATAAAGATCTTCTTAAATGATTTGGAATTAGGTTTTTTACCTATTACTCTATCTTTTATTAGGATGTCTTTTAAGTCTATTGTAATACCAGTTAAACAGTAATCAGAATGCATAATTTATTTTTATTTACTAATCTTTTCTGTCAACATTCTAATACTGTTTAACGTTCTCTACGTACCACGCATATAGTAGGTAGAGAAGGCATTGTATTCCATCCAACAATTCGATATCGTGATTTCACTGGAAATATATGTTTTGAGGTCCCTGAATTTAAAAAAAACTGATTTTTTATAAAAAAAAAGTCCATGTGGGCATGTGTAACTGTGTGTGTGTCTTTTTCAAGGATGCATAAAGAATGCTTTCCTCCACCGCAAACTATGGTTTATATGGAAGATCTTTCGAAAATGTTATTTTCTCAAAAATGGCTCTAACCGTAAGTTTAAGACAATTTTATAACAAATGAAATATCTTGAATTTTCTGGACATAGTCTCCGAAGCCTACTTCATCCTCCATGACTTCTGTATAATTGATAAACTGTAAGAGATAGACGAACACTTATTACACAAAAATGAAGATTTTGTTAAATCATATAACTTTTGTCACACACAGTTTTTGCAGAATTAACATTTCCGAGATATTTCTTTTTACTAGTTTCAGTATTAATTACTTTAACTTTCTTAAACGGGAAGACCTCGTTCATTTCATCTCTTTTTTTTTTGTTCCTATCACGCAAACGGAACCGAATTTCAATTGTATCACACACCACCCAGCTTTTAAAGATTTGATTCGCTTTACCTAGCGTATCCCCTTCATTTTCCTTCTACTTAGAAGAAATCAAGCAATAAGGCATTTCTGCCAAATTTATCTCGATTAGAATGATGTAGAGATAGTAATGTAAATGGAACACGTGAGTTTTTTTTTTCTGGTTTCAACATCATGTCTCGCTACTTTATGTAATGTTACACACACACATATATATACGAGATACGTCCAGAAAGTAAGTTCCGTATGGTAATAAAATTAAATTGTGTACAGATACAGAATACTTATTTATTGCACAAAATTCTACAACTCTTAAACTACTTTTCCACATAACTGCCGAAATTTTGCAGGCATGTCATAGCGTGGCACAAGCTTTTGTATACCTTCTTCATAGAAGTTTGCCGCCTGTGTCTTCAAAAAGTTGGAAACATTTTCAGTTTTTCGGTAACAATTTCATGAATTAGTGATCGTGAGCTTTGGAGAAATTCCATAGCGAGAGCACTAATTGTAAACTTGCGCTTTTCCTGGATCTTGTCATCAATCGTGTGAACCAGTTCTTCTGTAACCACATATGGACACCCACTTCGTTCTTCATCGTGTACTTCACTACGTCCTTCATTGAACTGTCGGACTCATCTTCTCACCATCGAAACACTCATCGCATTTTGTCCGTAAACTTCGCAAATTTGCCGATAAATTTCAATTGGTTTCACTTTCCTAGCATTCAGAAAACGACTCACAGATCTGATTTCACAAGCGGCGGGATTTTCAATCAACACCGACATTGTAAACAAGCACAATAAAGCGTAAGTGGTTGACAGCGATCTCAAAATGGCGCACGTTTCTTCTCCTTGATACAGAGCGTCTACCGCGCATGTGCGGAACTGCGATCGCAGCGCTGCAGCGGAGATAAATTGAAACGGAACTTACTTTCTGGACGTTACACGTATATATACAACTTATTTAACATAAATAATTTAGGTAGTTTACAAATTGTAATCTATATTTATAAAAATCGTATTACTTCTCTAAATCCTATGGTTTTATTACTGGTCAATGTTTCAAAGTTTTTAAAAAGGTTCCTGTAAAATAAATACATCTCTTAAATCAACAAGAGAGAAAGAGAGACTATCTAAAGGAAGAACAGATTTCCCATGTTAAAGCACTATTTGATTTCCATTATGCATAATGATGGAGAAATAATTGTAAAAATTAATAATAACAAGAACATTTACCTAAAACATAGAGTATTAAATCCACGAGTTTGTTTCTGTGTTGGTTTAAGTTAATTTTAGATAACGCGCACAAATCTTCTCTGCTAGGTGTACCAAGATAATTTTTATAATACAGTGTTAATAATGCTTAAAGTAAATCAAATAATTAGTTTCCATGGTTTATTTTTCTTTTGTAAAGCTGGTATACCAGAATATATACATATGAACTTAATACACAATCCATTATACAAATGATTAAACACGTACATCTAAATGAACTGTTTATGGACCATAGAGCCTTAACAAGTCAAATTTTAAGACTAATGATATCGTTTCTACAGTCCATATTGGAACTCATTCCTTGGGGTAGTTAATTGTTGGAAATGGATTACATCCATTTGTCCTCAGCAGCTCCTAGTACTTGTAAGTGTTATTAATCCGAATTCTTGAACGCTAAGTTACAAAGCAGAGAATATTGCACTCCCAAACCAACTGGACCACATGAAAAAAAGCTTGATGTGTTTCATTTCATGACCTTCTTTAGCTATTCCTAAACAAACTTTCCTTACAAAAGATTCTTTTATATACGTAATGCTAATCAGGATAAAAAAAAATCAGATGTGTACCATTCACATGACTTTCTCTATATCCCTGCAACAAATTATTCTTAAAAAGTTATACTTCTATTTACTTTATGCTAATCAGAAAAAATTAGCAGAAATAGTCTTATTACTTGCTTCCTTGTAAGTAGAAACGAAATAAGGGACTACCATAGGTTAAAGTGATAGTCAAAAGCTATGTCAATGAAGTTCCTTTGTTTATATGGATCGGAGTTGACAAGTTCCTATATGAGAAAAATATAAGTTTTTCATAACAGAAACCAAAAATAAGGAATGTCTCAAAAACGAGGAACTCCACGAAAAAATTTATATAACAAACTGTGTGTTTTAATGTGCTCTACATTTTTTGTGAAGTAAGCTTTTGTCCATCTCTTACGGTTTAGCAGTTATTCAGAATTCGGTAAAATTCATCCAGAATAAACCACTCTTCAAAGGCTATTCCTAGAAAATTCAAGATAAACATTTTATTTGTCAGGTAATTATGTTTAATATACGAAATTTTAATCAAATTCGTTGGAGCCATTTTTTTAGAAAATCAAAATTTTCGAAAAAAGTTCCATGTAAAGGCTAGTTTGGGGTGGGGGGATTTTTCTCAAAATCTTCGTGTCGCATCCCTGGAGGATACTAAGCTTAAATACCAAGTTTGGTATTTTACCGACTTTTCGTTTTTGAGTTATCGTGTTCACAGACACACGGACACACACACAGACACATACACACACGGACCTTTTTGTGAAAATGTTTTTTTTGGATATTGGGGGCCCTAAAACATATATTTCCGGTGAAATCTCGGTATCGAATTTTTGGGTGGAGTGCAATACCTTCTCTATACACTATGTACATAGTGCGTATAGAGAAATTATAAAGGTAAAACAAAACTTGGCTTCCTACTGGAGAAAAGTTTAAATAGTTTTTAACATTGAAAGAAACAACATCTCGGAAATTGTTAACTCTACAAAAAATGTGATATTAATAGCGTTCGAGATCTACATTTTTGTGAGGTAACATTTTGTCTATCTCTTACAGTTTACAACTTAGATAAAAGTCTTCCGGAATGAAGAGGTCTTCAGAGACTATTCCCAGAAAATTCGCGACATACATTTCGTTTGTTATGAAAATATCTGTAATATTTGGTATTTTAATCAAAATCATTACAGCCAATTTTGAGAAAATCAAAATGTTCTAAAAATTTTCCTATAAGTAAATTGTAGTTGGGGGTGGGGTGTTTTCGCTTAAATCATCGTATCATAACCCTGGAAAATAACTACTGAACTTAAATACAAAGTTTGGTATTTAACCGACTTTTCATTTTTATTTTCTCTACACTTACTATGTACATAGTGTATAGAAAATGTATTGCACTCCACCCAAAAATTTGACACCGAGATTTCACCAGAAATATGTTTTAGAGTCCTCTTTGTCCAAAAAAGGATTTTCAGAAAAAGGTCAGTGTGTATGTGTGTCCCCGTGTGTCTGTGAACACGATAACTCAAAAACGGAAAGTCGTTAAAATACCAAACTTGGTATTTGTTTAGTATCTTCCAGGGATGCGACACGAAGATATTCAAGAAAATCCCCTACCCCAACTACCCTTTATATGGAACTTTTTTCGAAAATGTTAATTTTCTCAAAAATAGCTGTAACGTTTTTGACTAAAATATCGTATCTTAAAGATATTTACCTGACAAATAAAATATATATCTTGAATTTTCTCGGAATAGTCTCTGAAGACTACACTATTCTGGATGAATTTCATTTGCATTACTTCTAAACCATTAAGATGGACGAAAACTTACCACACAAAAATATAGAGCCCGTTAAGACACACAATTTATGTTGTATACATTTTTTTCGTGGAGTTGATCGTTTTTGAGATATTCCTTGTTTGTGGTTTCAGCTTTGAAAAACTTATACCTTTCTCAAACAGGAATTTGTCAACTCCTGTCCATACAAAGGAACTTCAGTCACATAGCAACCAGCTTTTGACTACCACTTTAGCCTATGGTAGTCCCTTATCTCGA
Organism: Hymenopus coronatus; assembly: GCA_030762935.1. NCBI lineage: Eukaryota > Metazoa > Arthropoda > Insecta > Mantodea > Hymenopodidae > Hymenopus > Hymenopus coronatus. Next base: position 96,126,088 of record CM060895.1, on the reverse strand, counting down.
TTCTACTTACAAGGAAGCAAATAATAAGACTCTTTCTGCTATTTTTTTCTCGATTAGCAAGAAATAAATAGAAGCTTAAGCTTTTTAACAGTAATTTCTTGCAGAGATAAACAGAAAGTTATGTAAATAGAACACATAAGATTTTTATTATGCTGTCCACACACTCACACACACACACACCCCCACCCCCACCCACACACACACACGGAGGCACGCACGCGGACCTTTTTCTTAAAATGCTTTTTTTTTTTTTTTTTTTTTTTTTATTCAAGGGGTCCTTAAACATGTATTTGCGGTGAAATCTCGGTATCAATTTTTGGGTGGAATACAATACTCTCTCTAGCTACTATGTACAGTGTATACACATACGTGCTAGAGAAAGTAAAAAAATATATACAAGAAAGCTAAATTTTAGTTTATTTTCTAAAATTTCCTCTAAATAATTATTTATGGAACTAACATGCTTACCAGTATGGCATGGTCCGATATCTGACGTGATTTGCAGCATTCTTATGCCTTTGCTTTAATAAAAACAAATACATAAAATAGCATTTCCAGGCTTTTTGTTTAGAAATAAATTGCGGTTTATATGCGCACTATTGAAATATAAAGCTTCCCCTGCAAAATTAAAAGTCTGACTTGTGGCCCTGTTGCTTTAGTACTGCGATATATTCTAGAGCTACTTTATTTTTGCATTTTTGAAATTTTTATATTAGAATAATATTTGCCTTACATGAGCATTGAGTTCGATTCTCAGTAGAAGTAATTACCTGAATAAGAATTTTCTAGGACCCTAAAAACTACTGCCGCCATAAGCATCCTTATGTTCTTTTAATTTTGTCGGGCTTTATATGGAAAACTACCTATTTCCAAACCGCAAATATTAATACTATTTTGCTACTAAATAAACATCGACATACACAAGAAAGCATCTAATGTTTGAATATTTTAAATTACCACAATAATACAGAAACAGGAATTACAGAATGATATTAATACTATTTTTATACTAAGTCTTAGATATATTAAGGGCAGAGGAAAGCCAATACTAAATTTAGAATCCGAATGACCATTTTCTCAATATCTATTATTTACAGCTTACTGAAATCTTAATTTCATATTTTATTCAAAAAGTGTAAAGCATACTCAAAATTTATTATTTTTTGTTGTTTAATGAATTTAAGATATTCTGATGAACGTATAAATGTTATAATAAAGTTATTTTATTTCATTAAAACTAACGTATTTTAAGTAATAACATAAAATTAAAATTATTGCAATGAATTAAAATTTTCTTTAAATGGATGAGCAAAACTCCTGCTAAAATTATGGAACCTGATACTAGTATTTCCTATCAGAGCTATTAAAAGGTGTTCATGAAGCCTTGATGAAGAAATATGATTTTTACACTTATGTTAATCTTTAACCGTAATGTTTCCAAAATTTCAATAGAAAAAGCTATTATAAATAGTTGATGAAAATAATATTGTATTGGAAGTTGAAAAATTATATAAAAAGATTGTTCCATGTTTCATTATTCTGTTTTCTGAGTAAAAGGGACATTTAAAACAAAATCTTATTTTCAAAAATACTAACAAATATATGCACGTAGGAAGGGAAAAAGTCTAACATAATTTAAATAGTTTTGTTATAGCTTCTTTAGAAAATAGTTATTCAGCATGAAACTACGTATCTTCACATTTTCAGTGTTTTTAAACCGTCGCTTTAAAACTATTTCTGAATTAAATTATATAACTATTCAGCGAACGTAGAGTTCATTATTTTAAACATAATATTTTTAAGATTTAAATTTTTACTTTCTCCAATTTGAAATACGATTTCGATTAAAATAACATACATTAAAGACATGTATATCACAAATAAAATGTATACTTTGAATTTTCTGGGAATAGATTCTGAAGAGCTCTTTATTCTGGATGAGGGTTTTTAATTTTGCATATCTAGAAAACCGTAAGAAATAGACGAATATTACTCCACAAAAAATGTATATCTCGTTAAAACACACAATTTATATTATATATATATTTTTTTTTTATGTAGAGCTGACCGTTTCTGTGATATTCCTTGTTATTGGTTTCAATTTTAAACTGATTAAAATTTTCCCAAACGTGAAGTGACCTTTCGCTTCATTTCTCTTGTTTTACTGTAGACCATGCAAAGCGACCGAATTTCCATTGTTTCACATAGGACCAGCTTTTAAAGGATTTGACTATCGCTTTAGCCTAGATATTCCTCTATTTTCCTTTCTACTTACAAGGAAGCAAATAAGAAAATTTCTGCTAATGTTTATCTTGAATAGCATGTAGATAATAGAATAATCTTTTCTAAAGAAAGCCATGTGAATAGAATACATCAGATTTTTACTTTCTCTAGCCCTCACGTACAATGTAAATAGTGGATAGAGAAGGCGTTGTATTCCAACCAAAAATTCCGTGTCGAGATTTTACTGGAAATATATGTTATGGGGTTCCCTGAGTCCGAATAAAGCATTTTTAGAAAAAGGCCTATGTGTATCCGTGAACACGATAAAATAAAAAAACCGTAAAATACCAAACTAGTTATTTAGGTTTAGTATCTTTCAAGGATGCGACACAAATATTTTCAAGAAAATTACATTTTCAAACATTATTTTCCCAAAAATAGCTCAAATTATTTTGATTAAAATCCCGTATGTTAAAGATATTTATCCCAAATAAAATGTATATCTTGAGTTTTCTGGGAAAAACCTCTGAAGACCTCTTTATTCTGGATGAATTTTGCCGAATTTTGCTTAACTGGTAAACCGTAAGAGATAGGAAAAACCTTACTTCACAGAAAATGTAGAACTCGTCAAAACACGCAATTTATGTCCTTTGTTTTTGTTTTGGAGGTAACCGATTCCGAGATATTCCTTGTCATTGGTTTCAGTTTTAAAATACTTCAACTTTGCTCATGCAGGAGCTTGTCACTCCTGGCCATGCAAAGAAACGGATTACAATCCCATAGTAACCACATTTTAAAACATGTGACTGTCGGTTTAGCCTAGTGTATTCCCTTATTTTCCTCCTACTTTTAAGGAATTAAGTAATAAGACCGTTTCTCTAGTGCTTATCTCGATTATCATGAAGCAGATAGAACAATGAGCTTTGTACCAATAATTTGTTACAAAGATGTAGAGATAGTCATGTGAATGGAACACATATTTTTTTAGTAGTTAGGTGAGCAACTAATTTGTAAGCGAATTTGAAAGCGTTAACCAGTATGATGAAATTTCAATTATGCCCCATTCCAGGACCGAAACTCTAGTCCTCTGATACACAGACAGAGGAGGTTATAATCACCGCTAATATAGACAGCTGTCTATCATGTTTTAAACCCCTCCAGGTCCTGATGGTGATCAACATGGGCAGCAAAGGCTTAAAACTTTTTCGTATAAGAAGCTTACAGCTGAAGGAAAGTGAAAGCTGTCATTCACATTAAGCTAGACCTACTGTTGTGGTATAGCAGAAGTGCTCCTGCATTCGAAATGTGGTTGAGACAGGTCTTCTCCATAGTCTTCTCCCTTATCGACAATGATCATACGAGTTATTGTGGTTAGATAAAAGTTTCTATGTGGTAAATAGGTCATGAATGTAAGATTCGTGGTACTCTATACTTAAAGCTTTTGTTAGTGTAGGCTGCTTATCTTAATATTACCTCATTGTTGTTTATTTATTTATTTTTGTTTCGAGCCCGTTTTACTTTCTCTGCACGTACTATGTACATAGTGTATAGAGAAGGTATTGTAATGCACCCAAAAAAAGCATTGTTTGGGTGCATTACAATAGGTGCAAGGTTTGTGTGTCTGTGGACAGCATAGCTCAAAAACGAAAAGTCCCTTAAATACCAAACTTGGTAATTAAGTTCGGTATCTTCCAAGAATTTGAAACGAAGATTTTCAAGAAAAGTCCCCTACCCCCAACTACCGTTTACATGGAAAGTTGTGTTATTCTCAAAATGGCTCTAACGATTTTGATTAAAATCTCTTAAATAAGATGTATATCTTCAATTTTCTGGGAATAGCATTTGAAGACATGTTTATTGTGGATGAATTTTGCGGAATTTTGCATAAATGGCGAACCGTAAGAGATAGACAAAAACTTACCTAACAAAACATGTAGAGCTCGTTAAAACGCATACTTTATATTATGTACATTTTTTTCATGGAGTCGACCGTTTTTGAGATATTCCTTGTTATTAGTCTCAGCTTTAAAATATTTTTCTCATACGGGAATTTGTCAACTCCTGTCCATGCAAACAAAGCAACTTGAATCAAATAGCAATTAGGTTTTAGAAGATTTGAATATCGACTTAGTCTATGGTACTCCCTCATTCGGGAGGAAACAAGTATTAAGACTATTTCTACTAATGTTTATTTCGATTAGCATGAAGTAGATAGAAGAATAAGCGTTTAACAATAACAGAGATGTAGAGAAAGTCGTGGAATGGAACACATCACATTTTTTTTCTCTCTCAAATCAGGAGTCTGTTGATTCTTTCTAACAAAGCGGCTTCTTCTCATCTATTTCTTTTCCTGTTTCTGATCAGTTTCAGCCTTTCTTTTCTTCGCCCACCCTTTCTAAACCAGCTTCATTATTTACACTCACCATTTTGCACACCCGCTGCTAGTTTTACCCACTTTCAAGTGATTTAAGTCTTTGTTCTGCTATCATCGCAACTTCTGTGTTTCCGCATTATCCCACGCCACGTTCCACACAAAGGACTTCTTTACTCATCTCATTCCTTTGCTATTCCTATTCTGTGACGCAGTTGGTTTGCAAATCAAGCATTCTGAAGCTGCCGTCTTGCTCTAGTATCACCTCAAGTGTAGCTACATTGTTTTGTTTCTAATAACCATACCTATTTCATATGCTTAAATCCAAATTAAGTTTTACTTTCTCTATACCTACTATGTATATAGTGTATAGAGAAGGTATCATCGGGATCCCCCTGAGTCCAAAAAAAACTTTTTGGAAAAATGTCCGTGTGCGTGTGGGTGTGTGTCTGTGGACAACAGCTCAAAAACGAAAAGACCGTGAAATACCAAACTATTAAGTTTTGTATCTTTGAAGGATGCGACACGAAGATTTTGAGAAAAGTCCTCCCACCCCAAACTACCCTTTACATGGAAAAATTTTCGAAATTTTGATTTTCTCAAAACTAGCTACCGATTTTGTTTAAAATACCGTATATTAAAGACATTTATATGGCAAATGAAATGTATATATTGAATAGCCTCTAAAGACTTCTTTATTCTGAATGAATTTTGTTGAATTTTGCGTAACTGGTAAAACGTAAGATATAGACAAAAGTTACCACACAAAAAGTGTAGATCACGTTAAAATACACAATTTTTGTCATATACGTTTTTTCGTGGAATTGACTATTTCTGAAATATTCCTTGTTATTTGTTTCAGATTTAAAATACTTAAACTTTTCAAAGTTGTAAATTCCTAGCCCTGTATAGAAACGGATTTCAATCACATGGCAACCAACTTTTAAGAGATTTGACTATCACTTTAGCGTAGTTTATTCCCTTATTTCTCTTCTAATTACAAGAGAGTAACTAATTGAGACAATGCTAATGTTTATCTCGATTATCATAAAATAGATAGAAGAATATACTTCTTAACAATAATTTGTTATAGCGATGTAGAGAAAGTCATACACCAGATTTTTTCTCTTTCATTTGTATATTCAGTCGCCTTTAACTTTTATGGTTACATCTATGTCATTTGTTTTAGAAATCTTGATGTTGTTGCTCCAGTGGCAAGATTCCCGCCTGCTATTCCAAGTACCCTAGGTCCTACTCCCGGACGGGACCGAAAAATGTTTCTTTGATAAGGTTCTTCCATATGTAAAATGAAATGGAGTGTTATTTATGGACGCTCTTTAGTTGCTGCTTTCTATATTGGGCATGATAGGCCATTTAATTTTGCTCAGATGCTTCTTTATCAGTCTTGAGGCCCTTTTATGTGCCGTAATCTATGCCACGGGACCAATGGCTTTACTTACCTCCCTTCCAAAGGAAATCATGCTAAGGATTTTGCACCCAAAAAACGCCATCGCCCTCCCCTGGATTTGAACCCGCGACCTTGGGAACCAGCGACTAGCATGTTACCCATTGACCTTGGAGGGTGACATATTGCAACAAAGAGGACTCTTTAATGCCATGGATTTCATTTACAGCCGATCACAGAGCACTTAGATATGCATAAGTTTAGAACACAGACCTTTTTCGAAAAATGCCTTTTTATGCAGGGTCCCTAAAATATGAGGCATCTTTATTATGGATAAATTTTGCTGAATTTGGCATAACTTGTAAGTTGTAAAAGATAGACTAAACTTACTACATATGTAGATCTCGTTAAAACATATAATTTATGTCATACTACTTTTTTGTAAAGCTGGCCGTTTACAAGATATTTTTACTTTCTCTATACGTACTATGTAAATAGTGTATAGAAGAAGTATTGTATTCCACCCCCTGAATCCAAAAAAAACATTTTCAGAAAAAGGTTCGTGTGTATGGGTGTGTCTGTCTGTGGTGTGTCTGTGGACAGCATAGCTCAAAAACGAAAATACAGTTAAATACTAAACTTGGTATTTAGGTTTGGTATCTTCCAAAGATGCGACACGAAGATTTTCAAGAAAATCCCCCCACCCCAACTACCCTTTACATGGAAAATTTTTCGAAAATTTTGATTTTCTAAAAAAATGGCTAACGATTTTGATTAAATTCCCGTATATTAAATATATTTACATTCCAAATAAAATGTATATCTTGAATTATCTGGGAATAGCCTCTGAAGAGTTCTTTATTCTGGATGAATTTTACTAAATTTTGCTTAACTGCTAAACGGTAAGGGATAGACAAAAACTTACTACACAGAAAATGTTGATCTGATAAAAACACACAATTTATGACCTTTACATTTTTCTTGTGGAGGTAACCGTTTCGGAGATATTCCTTGTTTTAGGTTTCAGTTGTGAGTACTTGTTTTTCTTTTGTTCTACTCCTGGCCAAACAAAGAAGCGATTTGCAATGACAATCGAATAACCACAGCTTTTAAAACATTTGACTACTATCGGTTTAATCTAGTGTAATCCCTTATTGTCTTTCTACTTGCAAGGAACCAAGTAGTAAGAACATTCTGCTAATGATTGTCTCGATTAGCAAGGTGCAGAAAGAAGAATAATCTTATGTAAGAAGTTTGTAGAAGAACTAGAGAAAGTCATGTGAGTGTAACACTTCAAATTTTTGTTATTGGTTTCAGCTTTAAATACTTATATTTTTCTCATACGATAATATGTCAACTCCTGTCCACACAAAGTAATTTTAATTACATAGCAACCAACTTTAGCCTACTGTATTCCCTTATTTGCTTTCTATTTATAAGGAACTAAGTAATAAGAACGTTTCTGCTAGTGTTTGGCATGAAGTAGAATAAGCTTGTTAACAAAATTTGTTACAGAGATGTAGAGAAATCCATGTGAATCGCTCATATCAGATTTTTAGGCTAGTAACTAAGCGCTTTTGGAATCGACCATAATCATGCTAGGTGAAATGAATACCTGACAAGCACGGCAAAAAATGAAACGAGTCAGACCTTTGGGCAGACGAGGTCGGTGAAACCATTTCAAATTTGTAGGTCTGAGAGACAAGCATTGCAATTTGGAACAGGTGAATTCATATTAGAAAATAAGCGCATTTGGCCCTCGGTCATATTAAATCGGGCTAATAATCAAATTCGCTTTGATGAACAAAACTGTATTGTTCGTAAATACCCAGGTGTACCGACTTAGTATTTAATGACCTCTAATAACCACGCAACAAAGGAAATTAGCTCTTTGTTCAGCAAAGAAAGAGGAAAGTTTTGATTAACAGGATTAGTAGGTTAGCGTGTGGTTATGGTTGTCAGGAAGAGGAAGAGAATTTTGCTACTTAAACGCACTTGACGGCCTTTTGCTTCTCCAGGAAGGGACGCACGGGAAAATTATATCCGGAGTAGCAGGCTCGCACGCAGGCGAGCCCTAACACCTTTTTTTTTTATTTACGCCGGCGGCATACTCAAGAGGCCCATCTTCGCAGAGAGAGACGTTTCTGAGGACCCCTCATAGATCAAAAGCTAATAGGTTATAAAGTTGAACACTTGTAACGAAAAAATAGTTGGTTCGTGTGTATTTAATTTTATTAATTTGCTTTATACTTTCTCCATGTATACTCTTCTCTCTTCTCAGGATAGTGGTATACGAGACGCATTCTGGATTTTGGTTTCAACTACTATTAATAAATAGTGTTATTCTTTCTGAAATTATTGTAAATCTTGCTGATGCATACACAGAATCAATTATAACGCTTCTTTTACACAAGAATACATCTTTTACTCCCTCCTTGTTTCGTTGTTAAGAAAAAAAGGAAGAAGAAAATTTTTTCTGCACAGTTATTATCAATAAAAAAAAAATCTGTGTTGCCGTGCGTTGATTCCAAGGCCGTGTAACGTCTGCTTTAGCAATGCACATATGTGTCTTCCCCTCTCTTTCTATCATTGTTGCGATTGATGGTCACGTCTCCAGCCAATAATTATAAACTCCTTTATTTAAGCCGTTTTGCATTAGAACGAACACACGTCTTACAAATATATTAATAACACAAATAAAACAATCCAGCAATAACAATTTACATAAAAAAATTAACAGTTAAATGTACGCGTTAAGTTATTTGGCCAAATAAATAGCCAAGTTAACCTTATATATTATGGCTTGTGGCCTTAATATTGTCACACACTCTTAAGAAAAATTCTTTGTAAAAGGAGAATGTTATGTTCAAGTTGAAAATACAAAATTTAATAATAATAATAATAATAATAATAATAACAATCTCAGGTTAAAAATCCGATGTGTTACATTCTCATGACTTTCTCTATTCTCTAATGCAGGCAGTTCTAGCTCAACTCTGTGTACGTACCCAACCACAAATCTCGAAGCTTGGCTAGAGGGGAAGATTAAGCCAATATGTCACTGGGCGAAGGTCATAGCACAATGCGCATGTATTCCAACACTTGATAGGTTGCCCTCAATGATAATGATGCACCGAATACTGCAAGTTACCCCTGGGAGTAACTCGCTGCTCGTTGGCCCGCAGCCAAGCTTGAAGTCTACTCTAACTTAAGTTTATTACTTTCTCTACATGGCATATGGTATGTAGGTAGAGAAGGTATTACACTCCACCCAAAAAATTCGATACCGATATTTCACGTTTTGGGGTCCCCGGTATCCAAAAAGTGCATTTTTAGAAAAAAAAAAAAAAAAAAGACAATGTGTGACCGTGTGTCTGTCTGTGAACATGATAACTCAAAATCTAGCATTCGGTAAAAACTAAGATTCCTATTTAAGTCTAGTATCTTCTAAGGACAGGAAGATTTTGAGAAAAATCCCCCACTCCAAACTACCTTTTACATGGAAAAAAAATCGAAATTTTTTAATTTCTCAAAAATGGCTGCAAAGATTTTGTTTAAAATACTGCATATTACAGATGTTTACATGCAAAATAAAATGTATATCTTGAATTTTGTTGGAATAACCTCTAAAGATCTATTTACTCTGGTTGAATTTTGCTGCACTTTGCTTAATTAGTAAACTGTAAGAGATAGACAAAACCTTACAACACAAAAGATGCAGGTTTCGTTGAAATACACAATTTATATCATATACACTTACTTGTGGAATTGACCATTTCTAAGATATTCTTTGTTATTAGTTTCAGTTTTAAAATACTTTTCTCATACGGGTATTTGTAAACGCCTGACCATGCAAGGAATTGATTTCAACCACAATATAGCCAGCTTTTAAAACATTTGACTATCACTTTAGCCTAGGGTACATGAGATAATTTCAGCTAATGTGTGTCTCGATAGTATAATATAGATACGAGCATAACATTTTTAACAATAATTGGTTATATAGATGTAGAAAAAGTCATGTGAATGGAATATATCAGATTTTTTTCTATCTACTTCATTTTAATCAGAATAAGCATTTGCAGAAATCGCTACAACATACATTTTGTTATAGATAACAGGGGAATAACGAATCAAATATGAACTGGACGCTACATGTTGTCCATAAAATTTCCATGTAATCCCGAGAAAGAACTGAATGTCGAAAAGCCTTTAAAAGAATCATAAAGTGTGGAACAATTTGAACTACTAATAATGGATATTTCGAAAAGGTCTGATGCCCACAGCAAGTTATTAAAAATAATTGTGTGTTATAAAAATATATACAATTTTTATGAGTAACACGTTTTCGTCTATCGCTTAACGTTGTCAATATACAACATGTGTAGGTATGCAACAATTGTTCCAAATAAAGTGGACTTTACAGACTATTCCCAAATATTTCAAGATATACTTTTCATCTGTCATTTAAATGTTTTTAATATATTTTAATAAAAATTGTTAGAATCATTTTTAGAATATAGTATAAACATTTTCGAAAATTGTTCCATATAAAAGGTAGTTTAAGGTGGGAATATTTTAAAGAAAATCTTCCTGTCCCATCTTTGAAAGGAATTAAATTTAAATACTTATTTTGGTAGTTATTCCGCTTTTATATTTTTAGTTATGCTATTCACAGACAGATGGACAGAAAAACATAGCCTCTCTCTCTCGCTCTTTCCTCACACACATGTTTTTGTTTTCCTTTTTTACGGTATCGAAATTTTGGTTGAATGTACCACCGCAGTTACCTACTGTGTAAATGTGATATAGAAAGTAAAAACCTCAAATGTTCCATTAACACGGCTTTCTCTATATTCTCTGTAACAAATTATTGTCAAAAAGCTTATTCTTATCCTAATCGAGATAAACGTTATAAATGGTTTTATTTCTTCGTCCATTGGTAGGACGATGCATAAAACTGGTGAAATGATGGGATGATGCTCAAATGGTCTCGGGGTTCATTCGTCTTCTCAGGATAAGGAAAAATAAAAAAATAAAAACATACCTTATCTCACTTAGATTGGAACTCACGACCTGTTGAATGTGAGGCAAGCTTAACTTGCTTTCTTGTAAGTATAAGGGAAATAAGGGAATATCTAGGCTAAAGTGATAGCCAAATATTTTAAAAGCTGGTTCTATGTGATTGAAATTTGTTTCTTTGCAAGGCCAGGAATGGACAAATTCCCGTATGAGAAACATTTAAGTATTTTAAAAGAAACCAATAACAAGGAATATCTAAAAAAAAAAAAAAGGTCAACTTCACTAAAAATGTATGACAAATTGTGTGTTTTAACATGTTTTGTATATATCTTACGGTTTATTAGTTAACCAAAAGTCCTCCAGAATGAAGAGGTCTTCAGAGGGAATTCGCAGAAAATTTTCATGTAAATATGTTTAATGTCTTGAAATTAATCAAATGTATTGTTGAAAAAATCATAATTTTCAAATTTGTTCCATGTAGAGCGTGGTTTGAGGTGGAGGATTTTCCTCAAAATCTCATGTCGCATCCTTGAAATTTAAATACCAAATTTGGTATTTTACCGATTTTTACTTTCTCTATAGGCACTATGTACATAGAGTATAGAGAATGTATTGCACTCCACCAAAAAATTCGATACCGAGATTTCACCGGAAATATATGTTTTAGGGTCCCCTTTATCTAAAAAATGCATTTTCGGAAAAAGGTCCGTGTGTGTGTGTGTGTCCGTGTGTCTGTGAACACGCTAACTCAAAAACGAAAAGTAGCTAAAATACCAAACTTGGTATTTAAGTTTAGTATCTTCCAGGGAGGCGACTCGAAGATTTTGAGAAAAATCCCCCTACCCCAAACTACCCTTTACATGGAACTTTTTTCGAAAATTTCGATTTTCTCAAAAATGGCTCTAACGATTTTGATTACAATTTCGTATATTAAAGATATTTATCTGACAAAAAAAAATGTATATCTTGAATTTTCTGGGAATAGCCTCTGAAGAGTAGTTTATTCTGGATGAATTTTACTAAATTTTGAATACCTGCTAAACCGTAAGAGATGGTCAAAAGATTACTACACAAAAAATGTAGAGTATGTTAAAACACACAATTTATGTTATTTAAATTTTTTTCGTGGAGTTCGTCGTTTTTTGTGACATTCCTTGTTTTTGGTTTCTGCTATGAAAAACACATTTCTCATACAGGAATTGTCAACTGCTGTCCATACAAACAAAGGAACTTCAGTGACATAGCAACCAACTTTTGATTATCACTTTAACCTATGGTACTCCCTTATTTCACCTCTACTTACAAGGAAGCAAGTAATATGGCTATTTCTGCTAATGTTTTACTGATTAGCATGAAGTTAATAGAAGTATAAGTTTTTTAAGAATAATTTGTTGCAGGGATATAGAGAAAGTCATGTGAATGGTACACATCAGATTTTTCGTTTTTGAATTATCGTGTTTATAGACACATACACACAAACCTTTTTCTAATCCAACGTCTGTAGGAGGTAGGGTTGTATTGTAAAACGATTATAACGGCTCCTCAAAGTAGGCGGCCGAACTGCACACATGTTAACTAGACAAGACTAAAGGCATCTTTGGAATAACGGTTATTTATATTCACGTTTGATATTTATCCGATATTCAGTTTAGATTTAAGATATCCACACTGGTACGCACACATACACTCAGGCACACGCTCACTCACACACTACCATACAAACACATACACAACTCAGGCGCTTAACACAAATATACTACACAGACACTGTTTTCCCCTAAGTTTTTTTGTGCTCATGGGGACTTCAAAATATTTTTCTCCGAAAAATATCGAAGTGATATTTAAAATCATTGTTTGCTTTATGTAAGACGAACCTTTCATTACAGTGTATTTAGCTATACACTGTAATGAAAACTTAAGAAAATATGATTTTCTATGGTACATTTCCGTAGTTCTTAGTCAGAACATGCTCTGTATTCTTGATTGCGTTTCGTAATCGGCTTATCTTCCCCGTATTTGTAGGACTGTGTTCCCTCTGAGACCTACAAGCCAATTCCTAGAGGTCAGAAGCCTGTCGGGGAGCCAACGGCATGAAACCACAGAATGGAGAACTTCTTACGGGGGGTCTGCCGGTAGCCAGGCATGAACATGAGGAAGTGAATGATATGAAATTAATGATTGGAAAGGTGATGATGGAGTGAGTGTTGGTGGAGGCGCCGCATCTCTATATTCCAAAGGTTATATTTTATAACGCAGCCACTGCCTGAAAAAGCGTGAATTTAAAGGCTACAACGTAAAGCTTTTGCATACAATGTTAATGAAGGTGCACCTGCCTTCAGGGTAAAGGGTTTCTTCTCAACTGCGTGTGGTCTACGGAACGGTCATTATAGCTAACAGCTAGCGCCGGCCGACGATGGTAGATTTGCTGATTAGCTACTCAACAAACACACCTGCTGGACATGGTGTCGAGTCCTACACCCTTCACCATGGCAACGGCGCCGAGTCTAAGATCCGAACTAATTAAAAACACATCCACCCTCCACGGCTCTCCAGCCCTCTAATTTATCATCGTAACCCCTTCCACTGCTAATTGCTGCTTTCTCGGTTACACGCAGGCGGAGTATGGATTATCCCTCCCGTTATTCTATCATAGCCGAAACAAGGAGGGTCTCTAGACGTCACAGACTCATTGAGCGAGACGAAAGGAAAGGGCGAAATGTGTCTTTCATAAAGATGTATTAGGTGGCAGGCGTTGTAATCTCTTTTTGTAAAGTCGAGACCTCTTAAAAAGCTAAACGCGATCCTTTACTGGAGCCGAGATTCGTCACTTCACGCCCAGCAGAGGAGAAAGTCTAGGCGTTATGCTTCAGAGAAGATTAAAAAAACCCTCTTGCTAATGTTTTAATTTGCTAAATCCAGTACTCATTCATTATCTTAGAAGCTATATCTGAGTAACATTTTTACATTTTTACGGGTGTAGATGAATGGGTTCTAATTGTAAACACACTGATATACTTTTATGCAATTAGTTTTTTTATTTAGGAATACATTTTTATTCTCATTTTCCTTCATTTTGATTAAAATGTCAGTATCTTCAGTTTCTCTAGCACTATGTACATCCAAAAATTGACTATTTTATTTTAATTTCATAAAATAATTTAAACATTCTTGAATATATAAAGCATGCATTCCCAAGTCGAGTCAAGGTCGGTTGAGGGCGCACGGGGCTGAACATCACACTCACTGCGGGCCGCACAGCTACATACACAGTCCAGTGTATCCCTGCAGTGGTGGTGTAATGCTACATATTAGTACTGTGGTGTCCTGCTTACGATGGTTGGTACATCTGCGTTGGGAAGACGGTCATTCACACTTGTGATGTTTCGAGCAGAATGGGAAGAAAAGTTTCGTTTATGGAAGAAAATGATACGGCAAAATCTTGAGTGTGTTACAAATTTCTAAACAAAATAAATAAATGTAATTAGCAACGACATTACTCGCGGTGACGGTACATTTTCCGACCCTAACCTCAGTGATTCAGTGTGTAGAAACCTTTGACTTTGATGAATATATAACCATACTGCGACAATTGCGCGAAGAATTCGAACGTAGATTCCAGGACATTATACCACTTGAGAAACACTTCAAGTTATTTGCAACACCATTTTCAGGGGATATCCTCGATAGCCCTGTTAAACTGCAGTTGGAAGTAACAGATATGCAAAATAATATTGAGTTAAAATATAAATATTAAATTAGAAAAAGTATAAACCATTCCTACACCTCTGTAAGACGCGAAATATTTCCTAAACTTAGCAGGAAGAATTTTGAGCATGTTCGGGACAACCTATGTTTGCGAATCACGGTTTTCCTTAATAAAGTGTACAAAGTCACGTCACAGAAGCCAAGTATGTGATGAGCACTTGAAAACATGTTTGCGATTGGGTAGCTCGCAAACAATAATCCCACGTATTGAACAGCTGGTTGAAAATAGACAACTGCAAAAATCACGGCAATTGTCGGATGGCTAAGAAAGAGCAGTTTTCATAGAGACATTTATTTGAAGAATATTATATTTATTTGTATTGTTTACTCCATTTAATTGCATAGTACAAACAAGATCTATGTCATATTACATTATTTATTTAGTTTATTAGTTTTATAAGGGTATTTGTATTTCGTTAATTGAATTTCATGCCAATTAGATTTTATTTTGTGCTTTATTAGATATCAGTATTAAAGTGTATAAAATACTACTATCATTATTATGTAATTAATAGTGCAAGTGTAAGTTAATTTACACAATCGTAGTTCCGCCATTGTAGCACCTCCATTTCATGCCCGCAACCGGACGGTCAGGAATTGAGAGCTTTTACTGCCGCCCGAGCGGGTGTTGTGATGGGGACGCCTGATAAAAAGTATAATTAGTCACCATTTTCAATTGCCTTAGGTCACTGAAGAAAGAGCAAAGCATAAGAGGTGAAACTGTACTGGACTGTGCAAGAAAAACTTCAGTAGTGATTTCATTCACATCATGCAAAGTAAAAATACTAAATTGTGCAGAAGAAAAGCTGCATTGCAAGAAGAAAAGGCAGCAGAAGCGGAGAGTAAAAATAAAGCTGAGGAACCAACTTACAAACCTGGTGGATTTTAATATGAGCCATGCGTTTAAATCCTTCCTTGTTTTCTCGATATTGATATTTTCGGCATTTTTCTTCCTGTAAACTGCTCCTTGCACTTCAAAGAAGTGCAATGAATAAGAGTTGCCCTAGCTTTTTAACGTCAGATGCATTTAGGCATATGTTAAAATGGCACATTCATAACTTCATAAATTTTTGGAGCCTAAACCAAAGGAGACACAGAGATACTTAGAGTGATTTTAAATATTAGACCAGAATTTAAATGCATTTGTCGCAAGGGACTTTTTAGTGTCGTGACAAAACCATAAACAAATTTTACCATGACTTCCAAACCATTAAAGAAAAATGGTTAAAGTTCGCACAGTAGCTTATTTACATCATATTACATCTGTGTATACATTTCAAACAGCTAGCTTTATTAGTTTGGAATTTCAAACGTTCAGTCATACATGTCCTTAAGTAATCGATATTTTTAAGATTACACAGAAGCAATTTACTACGATTATGTAGTACAATTTGTAAGTAGTTTAGTATTAGCAGATACTGCCGCACCATTATGTATATCTGGAAAACACCTAAAATGATGCAAATAAACTTGCAGGCAACAAAAACTAGGCCGGCGAGAAAACCCTCGAGCAGGCACTTTTTACTTTCTCTATACATATAATGTACATGTGTATAGAGAAGGTATTGTATTCCATCCAAAAATTCGATACCGAGATTTCGCTGAATCAAAAAAAAAAATAGAAAATTGTCTGTGTGTGTATGTGCTGTGTCTGTGGGCAGCATAGCTCAAAAACGAAAAGACCGTTAAAAACCAAACTTAGTATTAAGTTTGGTATCTTCCAAGAATGCGACACGAAGATTTTCAAGAAAATCACCCCACCCTAAACTACCCTTTACATGGAAAGAATTTCGAAAATTTTGATTTTCTTAACAATTTTGATTAAATCTCTTGTATTTAAGATATTTACTTGCTAAATAAAATGTATATCTTGAATTTTCTGGTAATAGGCTCTGAAGACTGCTTTATTCTGGATGAATTTTACGGAATTTTGCATAACTGCTAAACCATAAGATATAAACAAAAACTTGCTTAACAATAAATGTAGAGCTTGTTAAAACACACAATTTATGTTATATACATTTTTTTCGTGGAGTTGATCGTTTTTGAGATATTCCTTGTTTTTGGTTTCAGCTTTGAAAAACTTGTACTTTTCTCATACAAGAATTTGTCAACTCCTGTCCATACAAACAAAGGAACTTCAGTCACATAGCAAGCAGCTTTTGACTATCACTTTAACCTATTGTACTTCCTTATTTCGCTTCTACTTACAATGAAGCAAGTAATAAAACTATTTCTGTTAATTTTTCCTCGATTAGCATGAAGTAAATAGAAGCATAAGCTTTTTAACAATAATTTGT
The DNA here is from genome assembly GCA_030762935.1 of Hymenopus coronatus. Classification (NCBI taxonomy): domain Eukaryota; kingdom Metazoa; phylum Arthropoda; class Insecta; order Mantodea; family Hymenopodidae; genus Hymenopus; species Hymenopus coronatus. The sequence continues at coordinate 96,109,002 of CM060895.1, read as the reverse complement.
TGCAGAGATGTAGAGAAAGGCATGTGAATGGACGACATAGATTCTTTTGATAGTGTTTAACGGTCGCTTTTACTACTTTGGCACCGCAGGTGATGGCGCTGATGATAGATAGAATGAAGATGGAGCACCGGTGGAATGTGATGGCGGGGGGAAATCTGAAAAAACCCGCCCGTGCGCCGCTTTGTCCACCACAAATCTCACATGCGGTCGCTTAGGATCGAACCCGGGCAGACACGGTGCTCGAGTACGCTATGCCTACTGAACAGGGGAAGATTGATGTCTGGTCTCATTAGCACAAAACCGAACACGAGCAGGAACCATGTTTCATATATCAGGAATTATTTACGACTTGATTTTAGCATCCGTTCAATTATATTGTTTGTTGTAATGATTAACATCACACAGCAGTCGGTCCTCTCTGTTTTCCTTTAATTAAGCTGAATACTAAATTATCTACCTTCATTTGATTTACGCTGAGAGATAATTGTCATCAGGAAAGCGGATGATACGGCGAGAAATGTCCAGAGCCACATTTGCGGAAAAGTGAATCAAACGTTTATGCCATTTATATCATAACGTTATAGTTAAAAATCTGATGTGTACCAATCACATGACTTTCTCTATATCCCTAAAACAAATTATTCTTAAAAAGCTTATGCTTCTATTTACTTTATGCTAATCAGAAAATATTAGCAGAAATAGTCTTATTACTTGCTTCCTTGTAAGTAGAAGCGAAATAAGGGACTACCATAGGTTAAAGTGATAGTCAAAAGCTGGTTGCTATGTGACTGAAGTTCCTTTGTTTGTATGGACACGAGATCACAAAGTCCTGTATAAGGAAAGTATGTTTTTTATAGCTGAAACCAAAAACAAGGAATATCTTAAAAACAATCAACTCCACGAAAAAATATTTATAACATAAATTGTGTGTTTTAAAGTGCTCTAGATTTGTTGTGTGGTAAGTTTTTGTCCATCACTTACGGTTTAGCAGTTATGCAAAATTCCGTAAAATTGACCCAGAATAAAGTAATCTTCAGAAGCTATTCCCAGAAAATTCAAAATATACATTTTATTTTTTAGGTAAATATCTTTAATATAGCATATTTTATTCAAAATCTTTAGAGCCATTTTTAAGAAAATCAAAAATTTCGAAAAATGTTCCATGTAAAGGGTAGTTTGGGGTGGGGGGATTTTTCTCAAAATCTTCGTGTCGCATCCCTGGAAGATACTAAACTTAAATACCAAGTTTGGTATTTTAGCTACTTTTCGTTTTTGAGTTATCGTGTTTACGGTTACATGGACACACTGACACACACACACACACACACACACACACACACACACACACACACACACGGACCTTTTTCTCAAAATGCTTTTTTTGGATACAGGGGGTCCTAAAACATGTATTTCCGATGAAATCTTGGTATCGAATTTTTGGGTGGAATACAATACCTCCATATCCCTGTGTACATTGTACATATGGGGCTAGAGAAAGTAAAAATGCAAGCAACGAAAGAACATGAGGGCAATACAAAGTTATATTCAATGAAACATTAACCCTTAGCCTTCCGTACCACTGCGAGTCACTCTGCAGCTGCCGGCCAGGATTGCGGAGGTCCTTGCAGTGGATAAGGTTTTTAAATTTTTAGCCCAAGTGCCATTTACCCTCAGAATCTAGTTTTATTTTGCTTCTTACGTTTTGATAGCAGACAATGAGGGCCAGTAAGATTTTTACATATTTTAGTACCTTTGTAACTTTCAGGTCTTAATTTTAACCTTTTTATCTCCTGCTCTCTCCATTGTCTGCTATGTTTTTGTAGATTGACGTATATCTTTGAGCGTTACTTGTTTTCTTTTATACAGATTTTATGTCATTTCTATTTTCTCTATACGTACTATGAACAAAGTGTATAGAGAAGGTATTGCACTCCACCCAAAAATTCGATACCGAGATTTCACCGGAAATATATGTTTTAGGGTCCCCTTTATCTAAAAAAAGCATTTTCGGAAAAAGGTCCGTGTGTCCTTGTGTTTGTGAACACGATAACTCAAAAACGAAAAATCGGTAAAATACCAAACTTGGTATTTAAGTTTAGTATCTTCCAGGGATGCGACACGAAGATTTTGAGAAAAATTCCCCCACAAGTCAACTACCCTTTACATGGAACTTTTTTCGAAAATTTTGATTTTCTCAAAAATGGCTCTAACGATTTTTATTAAAATTTCGTATATCAAACATATTTACCTGACAAATAAAATGTTTATCTTGAATTTTCTGGGAATAGCCTCTGAAGAGTAGTTTATTCTGCATGAATTTTACTAAATTTTAAATAACTGCTAAAGAGTAGACAAAAACTTACAACACAAAAACTGTAGAGCACATTAAAACACACAATTTATGTTATATACATTTTTTTTCGTGGAGTTCGTCGTTTTTGTGACATTCCTTATTTTTGGTTTCTGCTATGAAAAACGTATACTTTTCTCATACAGGAACTTGTCAACTCCTATCCATATAAACAAAGAAACTTCATTGACATAGCAACCAGCTTTTGACTATCACTTTAAACTACGGTTGTCCCTTATTTCGCTTCTACTTACAAGGAAGCGAGTAATTAGACTATTTCTGCTATTTTTTTCTGATTAGCATAAAGTAAATAGAAGTATAAGCTTTTTAAGGATTATTTGTTGTAGGGATATGGAGAAAGTCATGTGAATGGTACACATCAGATTTTTACTTTCTCTATACGCACTATGTACATAGTGTATAGAGAAGGTATTGCACTCCATCCAAAAATTCGATACCGAGATTTCACCGGAAATATATGTTTTAGGGTCCCCTTTATCTAAAAAAAGCATCTTCGGAAAAAGGTCCGTATGTGTGTGTCCGTGTGTCTGTGAACACGATAACCCAAAAACGAAAAGTCGGTAAAATACCAAACTTGGTATTTAAGTTTAATATCTTCCTGGGATAGTGAGAAAAATCCCCCCACCCCCAACTACCCTTTACATGGAACTTTTTTGAAAATTTTGATTTACTCAAAAATGGCTCTAACGATTTTGATTAAAATTTCGTATATTAAAGATATTTACCTGACAAATAAAACGTATTTCTTGAATTTTCTGGGAATAGCCTCTGAAGAGTACTTTATTCTGAACGAATTTTACGGAATTTTGAATAACTGCTAAACCGTAAGAGATGGACAAAAACTTACGACATGAAAAATGTAGAGCACGCTAAAACTCACAATTTATATTACATACATTTTTTTCCTGGAGTTCGTCGTTTTTGAGATATTCCTTGTTTTTGGTTTCTGCTTTGAAAAACTTATACTTTTCTCATACAGGAATTTGTGAATTGCTGTCCATACAAACAGAGGAACTTCAGTGACATAACAACGAGCTTTGGACTATCACTTTAACCTATGGTACTCTCTTATTTCGCTTCTACTTACAGGGTAGCAAATAATAAGACTATTTCTGCTAATTTCCGATTAGCATGAAGTAAATAGAAATATAAGCTTTTTAAGAATAATTTGTTCAGAAATGGAGAGAAAGTCATGTGAATGGTACACGATTTTATTCTCCGAGTTATTTTAATGATGCTTTTAATTTCTGGTTCCTTTCGAGGTTTTATCAAATTTTAAAGGCTGTTTTTTATTTCTGGTTTTAGTAGCTATTTACTTTTTTGAGGGCGCTAATAACCTTTGTAGTTGAACGCCCTTAAACCCCAATCATCATCAGCATTAGCCTTCCGTAACCAATACCATTGCCCCGTAGTAACGTGTGAGGGGTGTATTGGATCTGTTAGTGAGGGGAGTACTTCCCAATAAATCAAACTCTTAGCTATTATTCAGTCATTTCCCTTCGCAGTTTTAAGAACATACTAATAATGTGAATAAATACAAAGCATTCATATTATTTCGTAACGTATAGACCCAGGCCTATTATGGGTTTCGCATTTGGGAGGTCCATTTCCGGTGACAGCCCAAGCTGATAATGTGTTTTTCGTGGTTTCCCGGGTTGGTAAGCGGATGCTGGGATGGTTACTCTTCTACCATGACTTTCCTGTCCATTTTTTGTGCTTTCGGGTGCTCTCGAGCGGGCGCACTTTCGGATGACTTCCGGGGAAGCATTCGAACTCTTATTCATATCGTCACCAGGATCTGGTTGTCACTCGGGCTTCCCCCTTCATCCCTCTCTTCTAGAGGATCTAAACCAAGCCAGTGATAGGACGTTCCAAATAGCGTCCTGTATCAGTTAACCTAGCTACCTAAACCGTCACTAACGAACTTTTTTATCAACTTATTAACGAACATATGCTACAGCATTGCATTCCACCTAAAAGTTCCATAACGAAATTTCACGGTACATATACGTTTTGAAGCTCCTTGAAAGAAAAACAAATTTACAAAAGGGGAGTGTATGAGTTTTTCGTGTTACCAATGATGCGGTATATATGTGTATATTTTCAAGGACCTCCACCCACAAAATCCTATCCAAAAATTGAAATTTTTACTTTCTCCTTATGTATAGTAAGTTTAGCGAAGCATTTTTTTTCTACCAAAATATATGATGTTGAGATGTCGCCGGAATATACATTTTGAGGCCCCCTAAATAAATAGACATTTATAGAAAAAGACGTTTGTGCGTGTAGAGGGGAGGGATATGAACAAAAACGAAAACTCGGTTAAATACTAAACTTGATGTTTATGTTCGGCAAGTTTTGACATTTTCGTGACAAATAAATGTAGGTATATCTTGAATTTTCTGTGAATAGTCTTTGAAGATCTCTTCATTCTCGATGACATTTGTGTAACTGGCAAACCTTAAAAGATAGACAAAATTTACTGCACAAGAAATACAGATTTTATTAAAGCACTCCTTTATGACAAATACATATTTTGTAGAGTTAATCATTTCTAAGAAATTCCTTATGCTTAGTTTAAGTTTTCCAATACTTAACAATTGTCTCAAATGGAAAGTCGTTATTCTTTTTATTGTTTCATTCTGGACATGCGAGGGAATAGAATTTCAATGTCATCACGTAGCGATCAGCACTAGAAGATTTTGACTATCGCTTAAGCACTGTATTCCTCTATGTATAATAAAAGCACTTCTATAAATGCTTATCGTAATTAATGTAAAGTAGATAAAACGATATGCTGTTTTAAGAACAATTTGTTGACCTACGGGTAGAGAAGGTCGTGTGAATATATCATCAGGTTTTGTAAAAGCTTTTTCTGTGAATGGCATTTTATGGTATAAAGGACTAGTTTCCTCAGAAACTATTGAAAATGTATAAATTGATTTTAAAGTGAAGTCAAAGCTGGAAGTTCCTTTGTTTGTATGGACACGCGTTGACAAATTCCTGTATGAGAAAAGTACAAGTTTTTCAAAGCTGAAACCAAAAATAAGGAATATCTCAAAAACGATCGACTCCTCGAAAACAACTTATATGACATAAATTGTGTGTTTTAATATGCTCTACATTTTTATGCAGTAAAATTTTGTCTATCTCTTATGGTTTTCCAGTTATGCAAAAGTCATCCAGAATGAAGAGCTCTTTAGAAGCCCTACCCTGAAAAGTTGATATATATTTTATTTTGTTATGTAAATATGTTAATACACGGTATTTTAGTTAAATAATTCAACTATTTTTGAGAAAATCACAATTTTTTACACTTAAAGGGGGAAAATTCCTGAAAATCGTTGTGTTGCATTTTTGGAAGATGATAAGCTTAAACACAAAGTTTGGTATTTAACCAACTTTTTTTTTTTTTTTTTTTTGGCGTTATACTGTCCATCGAAAGAGGCACACACACTCATTAACCTACTTCTAAAATGTTTTGTTTTTTGGATTCAGGAATCCACAAAACATATATTTCCAGTGAAATCTCAGGATCGAATTTTGAGTTGGATACAATACCTTCTCTGCCTACTATGTACACAAGGCACAGAAAGAAACCGGCACTGTCTTGTTCCGTACACCGCATTCCTTACCGTTTGTAGGGTACGTCATTACGTCATGTTTTTATTTTATTGGCTGATACTGTCACCTTGCAGGTGAGTGTTCTATATCGAACCAATAGAGCTTACCTTAGCTGCGTTTGTCAACTTGTTCGCTAATAGGAATAGCCACCTGCCTCAACTGGAAGTGAGATTAGGTAACGTGGACTACAACCCCGCCTCCTTCCTCAATTAGAGTGACGGTGGGGCCAGCGGATATCAGAAGACACGCCCTATAAATTCCCTACAGACAATCAGAAATTTGATGTGATACTATTTGTGCTCTGTGTACGTACTCGGTAGAGAAAATAAAATACCATCTTCTTGATAAACAAAGTTATAGAACGCAAAACTTAGAAGACGTGCATCTACATTCGGTAAAAATGCAGTCTGATATTTAAATGGTTTTGGAGATAATGGATCAGAATTTAGCAAATCTCCCCTGAAGAAAATCCGGGAGCTGTCGAAGCACTGCTTGCAAAGAATACACGTGATACAGCTTGAGGGTGGTCCTAATGAAACACGAAGCGACTAGAGTTGAAATACAAGGTCCCCACTCAGAGCTGATCTTTCTACGGTCCATTACTTCCGACATGAAAAACAACAAACACTCGTATGAAACCCTTTACCCCGCGGTTTCCAGTAGGACTAAGGTAAACGACAAAGATCGCATTTCATTCCACCAAGTTCCGGTTACACAACGCTGATTGCTTTCTTTAACAAAGGGGTTTTCGGAAGAAAGGCAGTACATAGTTGCATAGGGTTGCCTGCAATTAACTTAATTCACCCTTTGTTACACACAGGGGGCTGTGACAACAATCTTAGAAAACATGTTGGTATACATTAGGTATGAGCTAATGAGAAACACAACAATGGCAACAGTGGGAACAATGAGAACTTAAAGCAGGAGTAATAAATGTACAGTCGTGTGCATACAAAAGCACTGATGGGCTTTCTATAGTATTTTTATTTATTTAATGTTGGCAGAACCCCCTTACCGGACGTATTCCATACTTATCTTTATCTCTTAGCGGCTAAAGAACAACCTGAAGTTGGCACTTTTTCTACTGTTCTTGTCTAACACAGTTGTGGAAAACCCCCTGGGTTTCTTTCCTTTAGAAGGCCATTCCATTTTAAAACTAATTCCTGCGGTAGTGTGAGTGTAAGAAGACATCAGGCTGTTGCAGCTCATCTAAGTGAGGCGGAAGAACAGACAGATGAAAAAGGATTATCCGCCACTTTCTGCCCTGCTTGTTTCGGCATAAAATAAAGACGGCGTATAAACAAAGAGATGACAAGTATTTCCCTTTTTCCTAACGACGTTATGGATGGAATGTAGGGTGTGCATATGAGGTAGAAGAGGTGAGAGAGGAGGTAGCAAGATTTGCTCCTCCAAGGTTGACAGCATGGTGCGTCAAGCTGGTGTAAGGCTGTTTAAAAGGTTTTATTTGTTTATTTTGGAATAAATGTAACTCCATTACAGGTCAGTCCACAAGGGACCATGGCCTACCGCCGGGCCTCTGTATCATCCATCTCGGTCCGAAGGCGCCGCGCCATAAATGGGGTGATACGCCATCAGCACCTAGAGGCCCTCCCAGCCTCTTGCTGTGGCCTTCTCGATCTGGAGCCGCTACTTCTCAATCAAGAAGCTCCTCATTTGGCCCCCCCCCCACCAGGAATCACGAGGCTGAGTGCTTCCCGGAACAGGTCTTCCAGCGGCGGGGAAACATTCTCCACGCCGGCGGCGGGAATTGAACCCAGGTCTCACGCTTGGCAAGCATCTACGCTACTACCGCGCTAAGGACCGCTTATTTTGGAGTATCTATTGAAATTTTGAGGTACAAGTAACTCTTAGAAGGATTATATAGGAACTCAGTTTTAGCTACTGGTGGAATTGCTCAGTTGTAGCCGATGTGCCCGCATGCCACGCCGGGAAGCCGGTGACGCTCAAGCGGCGTGTTCTGGGGTTGTAATCCCTAAAAGATAGAACTAGGGCTCTCCTATGGAATGGTGACAGTGTAACATTTTGCATCCGGCGCCTAACCACTTCCACTACGTATGGAAGACCAGAGGCTTCGTGCAGCAATTACACGGAGAAGAAACGAGACACAGAACAGATGGCCCGAAGAGAACTATTCTACGCCAGTTGTGGAAGCAATAGATTGGAGTCTGCAGTCATGTCCCAATTCTCTCAGGCGTAACATAGTATGGGGACTATGAGTGCTTGCAAAAAGTGTAATTTCAAGGGAATGTACAGTGTTGAACTCAGGATGGGGTGCAAACTGGCCCAATGTAATTAGTCCCTGATGCGTTCCCCTTATCGACATGGTGGTGTTCGTCCATTCAATCCCTCATCAGATATGTCCTTCCTCTATTGGTTTGATGTCAGAAGTCTGGCACACAAACCCTAAGCGATGAAAGCTTGGTGTCCACACTGAGCGAAGTAAAGGGGTTAAGAAACATTATGTGGAGTGGTTTGTTGAAATTGCATTGGTAAACGTTGCTCTCTTTATTTTATGTCATTTGAAACGACCTAAGAACGTGGAAAACAAACCGAAAATTATTGCGCTTACTACGCAAGGCCATAAAACCCCGAGGGCTCCTGAGTTATGTGGAATATCTCCAAGAACCGTCAACTACTGGAAGAAATACCGCAAGTGGCGTTACTGGGAAAGTTTGGTAATTCAAACGAAGGTACAAAAACATGTCTACATTTTTCGCAGATAAACATTAAAAACAACACCAAGCTTCTTCCATTAATATTTAGTTCATATACATATATTTTTCATAGTGTCTGTATACTATGCCTAGTGTCGCAGCATAAAACATGCATGTTACACAGGCGTCAATATTTTCGGCACCCATTGCTGTTCGCACCTATTGACAATTCTGTCGGAGAAGGTAATTTTTCCCAGTTTATATCTGATGATAAAATGATGACGTAGCCTAATTATAAAAGTGTTTCCAGTATACAAGAACCATAAATAGGGAAAATATTGTATTCCACTCAAAAATTCCAAGTCAGGATTTCACCAAAAATATAAGTTTTAAGGCCTTCTGCATACAAAAATATTTTGGAAAAAGGTTCACGGGCGTAATAAGTGTGTGAGTGTATGTGTGTGTGTGGGGGGGGGGGGTGTTGGGCGTGCGCCAACAGTATAACTCAAAACGAAAAGTCGGTTATATACCATTTTTTTTTTAACTTTAGCATATTCCAAAAATGCAATATGATGATTTCCAAAAACAACCTCCCACCGTAATTCCCTTTACATCGTACATTTTCCGCATTTTTTCCCTCAATAATGAACCTAATTAGTTTGTTTATACGTTTAAGCTATTTTCATAAATTTATATTTTGAGTTTTCTGAGAATAACCTCTGAAGTCTTGATTCTAAATGACTGTTGCATAACTCATAAATTCTTAGAGAAACAAAATCTTGCCCCACAAAAGTATACAGTTCACTTTAAAGTACCTACGCAACTTATGGTTATATTTATTTTTTATTTATTTATTTTTGTGGAGTTATCTACTTTCGAGATATTCCTTAGTAATGCTTGAATTTTCAATTACTCTACATCTCTTTAATGGGAAGTCGTTATTGGTTATTTTCTCTCTCTCAGCTATGCAAACAGAACGGATTTTCAGACATATCATACACGACCCGATTTGACTATTGCTTAAAATCTACGGTATTCTCTTAATACCCTGCGCCTGCAAAGTAATATTAGGCATTTATGCAAATGTTTACTTTGATTAACATGAATAGATAGAAGAAAGCCTTTTGTAAGTAGAGTTTGTACAAGAGTGAGTAGAGAAATTCATGTGAGTGCAATACACTATTTTTAGCTTCTATATTGCTAATGGTAAATAGTTAATTATAGGTCGTCCAAAAACTCGATACCGAGGTTTCAAAGAAATATACGTTTTGAAAAAAACAACAAATAGAAAAGCATTTATATATATATATATATATATATATATATATATATATATATATATATAAAAACAAACAAATATGCGTGTGTGTCTGTGTATCCGTGAACATCATAATTTAAATAGAAAGTTCGGATAAATACCGATTTTGTACCTTTTGCATGGAAGATTTTTCATTAGTTTTTTATTTTCAGAAAATTTTCTCTAATGACTTTGATTAAACTACCATATGTTTACGATGTTTCTATAACTAATGAAATGCATATTTTGATTTTCTGGGAATAGCCCCTGTAGTCTTCTTCATTCTGAATGGCTTACACATAACTGTAAGAAATAGGCAAAAAGTTACTACATAAAAATATATAAAAATATATAAAAACACAGCTTATGTCGCAAACATTTTTTTGTAGAGTTACAGTTTCCGAGTTATTCCTTGTTGTTAGTTTCAATTTTAAAATCCTTTCATTTTTCGAACGAGAAGTTGTCACTACTGTTTCTTTTGTTTTACTCCTGGTCATGCTAAGAGAACAGAAGTTCTATTTCATAGCAATATTTCTATATATTTCTATTTCTTTTAAAATATTTGACTATACCTTTATCCTAATGATTTTCCTTCTAATGATAAGACACTAATTAATACGACTGTTTCAATTAATGTTTATCTTGACCAGCATGAATGAGATAGAAGAATACGCTTTTGGAAGTCTAGTATGTTACAGAATAGGTAAAAAAAAGTCATGTGAACGTATCACATCACATTTTTCCTCTAACGGTTTAATAAAATTCATTTATCCTATAGATACTTGTAATAGACGCCGATACTATGCAGAAAACATAAGAAAACTTGGACTTTAAATCAAAGTGATAGTTACTGGCGCAACGGGTGGGATAAAGTAAACAAAATTCACTCGTTACTTCGGTGACGATTGGGATAAAGTAAACAAAATTCACTCGTTACTTCGGTGACGATTGGGATAAAGTAAACAAAATTCACTCGTTACTTTGGTGACGATTGGGATAAAGTAAACAAAATTCACTCGTTACTTCGGTGATGATTGGGATAAAGTAAACAAAATTCACTCGTTACTTTGGTGACGATTGGGATAAAGTAAACAAAATTCACTCGTTACTTCGGTGATGATTGGGATAAAGTAAACAAAATTCACTCGTTACTTCGGTGACGATTGGGATAAAGTAAATAAATAAATGGCTGATAACTACACATTTTCTATAACCTTTTAACTGTTTTTCGTATAATTTCCGTGAAATTGACGGTAATAAAGCCTCAACTGCTTCTTTTGCTTCATTTATTATATCATTTGGAACCGATATAGTAACGTTCTCAAAGTTATTCGTAAACTTAATCAATCTGAAACTAGCAACAATAAAAACAAAATTAGTATTCATAATAGCCTACCATATTTTATAACTATAAGAACGCCGCAATTCAATACCTTGTTCCTTATTTAATTTATTACCATCTATTATAAAATCATTAACTGAATATTTGTCATATATTAATTTATCGTATCTGTAGGATAAAATAATGTATTATACAAGCGGGCAAACCTCTTTTATCCTTACTTAGGACTTAAAACTCTCCCCTTCGGGTCGCGTTTTAAATTGTTCTACTCATAGATAAACTCTCTGTTTATCCACTTGTATAATAAATAATTATTATTTTCGAAAAAGGATGAATAGGTAATTATAGATAATATAATCTAAAATAGGCAAGAATAGCAGAAATACTTCTATGGCAAATCTGATGTGTTACATTCACATGACTTTCTCTACAACTATACAATTTATTATTGTTAAAACGCTTATTCTTATATTTACTTCATGCTAATCCAGAAAAAAATGGTATAAATGGTCTTTTTACTTTCTTCCTTGCAAGTAGAAGGGAGTGCCATAGGCTGAATTGATAGTCAAATCTTTTAAAAACTGGTCGCTATGTGATTAAAGTTCCTTTGTTTGTATGACCCGAAGTTGATAAATTCCCGTATTTAAAACTGAAGCCAATAACAAGGAATATCTAAAAAACGGTGAACTCTTGACCGCGCCGTGGCCTAGTGGTTAGACCACTCGCCTCTCACCTAGACGACCCGGATTCGATCCCAAGCGACCCATGCGAGATTTGTGGTGGATAAAGCGGCGCTGGGGCAGATTTTCTCCGGTTTGCCCTGCCATTCCACCGGTGCTCCATCTTCATTCATGCATCATCAGTGTCGCCGTCTGCGGTGCCATTAATATTTAAATCGGGCGTTAAACACTACCAAAAAAAGGTTAACTCCACGAAAAAAAGTATATAATGTAAATTGTTATTTTAACGAACTCTACGTTCTTACGGTTTATCAGTTATGCAAAATTCCACAAATTTCATCCAGAATAAAGAGGTCTTCGGAGGTTATTCCCAGAAAGTTTTCAAAATATGCATTATTATATGTCATGTAAATATCTTTAGCGTATGATATTTTAATCAAAATCGTTAAGGCTATTTTTTAGAAAAGTTTTTCATGTAAAGGGTGTCGCATCCTTTGAAGATACTGAACTTAAATACCAAGTTCAGTATTAAACTGAATTTTCGTTTTTGAGCTATGCTGCCCACAGATACACACACACACGCACACATGCGGATAATTGTCTAAAAATGTTTTTTTTTATTCAGGGGGTCCCAAAACATGTATTTCCGGTGAAATCTCAGTGTAGATTTTTGCGTGCATTACAATACCTTCTCTATACAGTATGTGCATCATAGTATGTGTAGAAAAAGTAAAAACAGGTTCAAGGGTAGAGGGATGAACTTGAACTAGGTAATTTATTTTTAAGATAACTAAGGGTTAATAATAGGTATTTTGCCTACCTACGGTCTCTAGTAATGCACAATGTGACTGTTGCTCCTTGACTGGCAGTCCATTTGTATTTTATGTGCTGCTGCTAAGGCAGTATCCACGAGTTTTGCATTTTTACGATTCCGCGAAAGAGGCATTCTTGTCATTCCAGTGTAGACAATGCTATGGGAACACTGAGAATGCGGAAGGGAGGGAGAAGCACTATAGTACTGCTAGTTCTAAGGCTGAACTGCCGAGAACCTTCTTTTACATTCACTTTCCTACCTTCTGTTTTATCACATCATTAGTCACTTTTGATGTGTGTGTGTGTGTGTGTGTGTGTGTGTGTGTGTGTGTGTGTATGTGAGAGGGGACTGAGCTACAAAGGAAGGATATATAGTTTTATTTGTAACATCATACTTTGAAGTTTTGTAATAACTTTTCATTTAAATGTTCGCACTGATACTCAGTTGTAAATAAAAATACTTATTATTGTAACAAAATTCTCTTTTTACTCCAACAAACCACTTTTTATTTCTCCTATAAACCGATTACAAAGAGAATCTACTCAGAAATAACTGTCTTTCTTCAACCAACTTTCTGGACGCGAACCAGTTCTTGACGAATAAGAGGTTAGATGTGTCACTCAAGTTTACGGGAGCATTGTAACACAGAAGCAGGAGCGGCAGTCAGATGTTGTGTAGTCATCACAAAGCAAATATCACACTTCCAGTGATGTTAGTCATATGCATTCACTCTCAACCTCGGTTACTTCTTACATTACACTTTACACCTAATTTACTTGTATTTCTTCTATTCCGACATGTCTCTCTCATTATTATAAATAATTAAGCATCTCTCGTTAAAACATTTGCAATGGCATAAACCCGTAACCAACAACACTTTCCAGTCAACTGTACGATGTGGATTCTCGAAACGTAATCGTAAGGAAGCAGAGCTGTTGGTTTATTGTAACAAACTATTTGCTGACCTGTTTATCAAGGCTAGGCTAGCTCACGGTATCTTCGGTAAAGGTCACTCTTCTAGAAGGAACGAGCAGCCTGTATTAATTCTGCCGTATAGTTTCCTTTCGACATTCACTGCGGCGAATACCACTGCTAGCTACGAACTTCCCGTCAAAAGGTTTGTTCCCCTGTTATACTCCTAGATCACGTGGCAGAAATTTACAGACGCAGTTGTACGTACAAATCACAGCAGATGTCACTCATATGCTCAGGTGCAACAATGCCCGACATGGATGTCAACCAGCACTCGCACAGGTGTAAGAATCGCAGCTTTAGTGTCAAAAGAACTTGACGCAGAGCTATAACAATGGATGCCAACAATCAGCTATGAATAAAAAGCAAGTAGTTCATACACGTCCGGCGATTACGTCCGCACGGTGCAGTCACAATACTGATGTTTCTTTAAAATAGTTAATTTCTCTTCTCGAACTGCTAAAATACCTATCCTTGTGGTATTTTCAAAGATATGGTTTAGCTTATTCTGGAACAAATTTTAAATCACCAGAGGCCAATGCACCACTGATATCTCCACTTCAGTATGGAGAATCATACATATCAGAGTGACAAACAATAGCTGCAGCAGCAGCGCAATCATCAGCATACTCGGCTGTCAATCTGCTAGTGCTGCTTCAAAATCCGCGCAAGCGTATAAACGTCTGTTTTTCTAAACAAATGAATGGAGTGTGTTTTCAGTGAACCCAATTTTAATTTCTCGCACTTTTTTCAAAGTTTAAGTGCATGTCCCCGAGGTTTTCAAATGAAATGTTTGACTACATCATAGCCGCAAGTACTTCAGGTGGTGGCACTTCGGGAGTGTTGTATCAGTGACGTATTGGCTCTTATTGCTTTTGATATATTGCAAACATCGAAATCTTAAAATCATAAATGTCTTGTAACAGAGCGTTTGCCTGCTACCCTCTTTATATATACATATACATATATTTATACAGGGTGTTATTGAACTCCACCGAAATAATTTGCGAGATTGTGCACGTGACTGATATAAGTAATTTGATATCGGCGATGCATGGTTCCCGGATAAACATAACGCAACTACATAGCGTTAAACGTGAGGGTATCAGGTGCTGATAAACCGGTGTTAAAACAAAGCAGGTTGAAAGAATGGCTCGTTCCTAGCGTTCTCAAGATTTAATGTCACAAAAATCTGTAAAATCTCGAACTAATCACTTGACAGTGCGACACTGAGCATTCATTAACTACGTTCTTGAAATATGTAGCCTACTCTGGAGACGATTTTTCAACTGCTCTGGTGGCTTAATGCGTAACGCAGGAAGCTGCTATCCCAAAGGTCATGAGTTCGATTCCTGTAATAGAGTAAATGTTTATTCTTGTTATGTTTTTCATTCCAGATGAAGTGCCGAACTGGCACTTTAGAAACTTATAGTTGTCACCTCGAAATTTCAATAAACAGGCCATAAGTCTCCTATCTGAAATAACTTATTTAAGTAATCTACATATTCTGTGAAAATATTATGGTATAGTTCATTAACACCTGTATATACATACACACACAGTTCCGGAGTCTTGTCGGGACTCCGGCGCTTTATTTCTTTTTCCTCTTTTTTAATTACCTAATATTTACTTTGTTATTCTGTTTGAGTACCGTTTTGCTTTTAATACACACACACACACTTATATATAATTTACAAACATATACCATGCATGCTCAAGGCAGGACTAGAACCCACGATCTCCTACGCCATGAAGCACCAAAACATGGCACTTTAGCGAGCGTGGCCATGGGGATAGGTATGCTTTAAGACCTTACAGTTTGTCTGGGTATTTCTGTAACATTGTTTATATATTATTTTGAATTACTTTAATCACCAGCCTGCTTAATGCGCTTTTATTTCTTATTGCCGGTACATACCATAATACTACTGGTGTTACCACCATGGTAACATTTTTATTTTTATGTATTTTCTGAATGCCTCAGCCCAGTTATGATTACAGCCCAGTTTAGATTGAGAAATTATGAAAGAACCCTATGCTCACCAACAGCAATAGTACAATTGAAGAACTGGCAAAAAAAAAAAAAAAAAAAAAAGTTAAAGTTTCTCAATCTCTAATGACGTTAATTCGCTCTGAAATAATGTGGTTTTGCTGTAGGCAATTTATTTATTTATTTAATTATTTATTTATTAGCCTGTTTCATCCCTTAAGGGCTAAGGTCTCCTACGTGTAAGCTAATTTTGAGGAATGCATTACGCAGTACAAATTTTACGGTAACGCTATTTTGCATCAAACTTTTGAAAGTTCTTCCGTATTACTCTGCCTCTGTTCCTTCTACATCATGCATTTGTTACATGAAAATTTTATGAGTTCTTTCCACACTTCGCTGTCTCTTGCACATCTCGACCACGGATGTCCCACTTTCTGCTTAAAGAAGACCTCTCATCTGGTCCTCTATCTGCCCACCCATCTTCTTCCTGTTCTGGGGTCCCACTCGGTTGCTCTGTAAGTTCATCTGTTGTTATACATTCTTAGAACGTGGCCTCCCCATTTCCGTTTGAGACGCTCTGCTGTAACAGTTGCGTATCCCATACCTGTAGTAGTCTGTTCTCCATTTTTCGTTGACATACCTGGATTATTCTCTTCATTTTCTCTTTTAGCGATTATATTTGATTAACATACAGTAAAACTGGCGTTACACATTTCTCTAGTGTATATTATTACCAGAATCATCGGAGTTTAAAGCCTGTAAAGTTAACAAGATCCCTTAATTCTCTTTATGGTATAAGAGTGTGCTCTATTACATTCATATGTTGCTAGAGTGTGTTCCTCTAGCACACATTCGATCCTCTCGACAACTGCCGGTCTGTCTTGCGGAGGTCCTACCGGATTATGACAGAGCGATAGCTAAGGTTTTTATATTACTATCAAAAGTGACTTTTACACTTAAGTACTTAGTTTTAATTTTATTTATCCAGACTGATGCTAATGGAGTATAAGTAGGCTTTTAAATTTCTATCACAAATTACTTTTATAATGAGGATTTATTCTAGTTATTTTTATACCCTTTTCGCTCCATTATTCGGAACAGTTTTATAGAGTCATCTATCTCTGGTTTTTGTCACTGATAGTTCTATTTGCACTGACTTTTATATTTAGCCTTGTCTATTGTTTTATTTAGAATTAATTATATAGCGAGCTTTCCTTCAAGCGCTTTGTTTTCTAAAGGCGCTAATGACCTAGAAGTTGACCGCCCTTAAACACCAATTCATCATATTATATATTGCATTCATAGGAGACACTACCCATAGGCGTGCGCAGATTTATTATAATGGGGGAACCATTGCGGGGATATGATGGGTGTGGGCTACATCGTGAGAGCTGAGGGAGGAGGTTCCTCCACAAAATACATTTTGAAATGTCCAGCTCTGAAAATTAGAATAAAAATTTACTATGTTTCTTAGAATTCGACTCAGTTTCTCAGATCAACACACCCTTAATTGCATGATTAATTTTTCTACATATGCCGTTCTTCCTCTAACCTGTATTTATATCCGTTCAACTGAGCTACTTGTATTGCTGTGCTCGTTAGTGCAATACGTAATGGACTGGCATCCATTCAAAGCGAGTTTGAGTCCCAGCGACTGCAAACAAATGTGTCTGTGGTGAAGGATGGGGAGGGCCCAAGTAAAGTAGCCGGTGTGATGGCGCGCTTGGAGGCTGATTAAAGCACTACAATTCTAGTGCACAAATTTTAATAAATTTACAATATAAAGCAGATAACCTGATTTTATTACTAAAGGTTAGTGTAATACGAAATTAGAAAAAAGTCCAGTAAAATACTAAAATCTTTGATTAATCAGCTTTCTTGCATATATATAACGCCATGTAATTAAAGGTTAACCTTCAATAATGCTTAGTTAATTCTTTTATTTAAACATTGCGTTTAAAGTTAAAATTGAACTGAAGCAATGTTACAGGTTTTGCAAAATCAGAAGTTGAAGAATGCCAGATATGAAGTCTTGGTAATTCTCTGTTAATGTAGAGTTTTCTTAAAAGAGCGCTATCCTTTTGAGTTCTTCAAAATCTTCTCAACTGAGAACTATTGCGAGTTTCTGTTCCATAAACGTTAATAATAAGTACTCTAGACGTTCTTGTTTGATCTTTTGTAGTTTTTAACTTCCTTTAATCTGGTTGGTCATATCGGACGATGAATGAAATTGCTGAAATGATACTCAAATGATCTTGGGGTCCATGGAGCTTAAAGTTACTCGACATTCGTCTTCTCAGGATAAGGAAAAACCCCGAAAAAAACCTTATCCGGGTAACTCACGCTAAGCGAGATTCGAAGTCACGACCTTTTGAATGTGAGGCAGACACGCCACCACCACACTACCCAGGCGGGCTTGTTTGGTCTTTGTTTAGTTTGAAATGAGTGAATCTTGGAGAATCCTCTCGAGCAAACAAGCAACTCCAATATAGGAACATATTCTCAGAACCGTCCTTGACCAAGATATTCATTACATATATAAATCTGTGACCGCTGACAGAAGGGAATACGGGTAGTGTGCCCGCAATATCCCCTCCAATTATAATGAAATTCGATGACGACGCCAATTTTCTAAGCATTCCTCTCCAAATATCCAAAGATGATACAAAGACCTTGCGGTTGTATCATTTTAACATTTGTCTTCACACTAATTATTATTATTATTTCTCTACTTAGTACACAGGCAGAAAAAACATTGCATGCATGCCATCCAAAAATGTTGATACTGGAAATCTACTAAAATTACTAAAAATTCACTAGAATATAGGGTCCCCTGTATTAAAGCATTTTAGGAAAAATAATGTCCCTGTGCGTGGAAACGTATGTGAATGGCATAAAATAAAAGGTCGGTTAAATACCAAACTTGATAATTAAAATGCATCTTCCAAGGAAGAGTTTCAAGAAAATTTCGATTTTCTAAATAATGGCTCCAGCAATTTTGATTAAAATATCGTATATTTATAATATTTACATGAAAAATAAAATGCATATCTTGAATTTTCTAGAAAATGCCTCTGAATATCTCTTCACTCTGTATTACATTTGCATAATGGATAAATCGTAATAGACAAAAACTTACCACATAAAAATGTATATTTCCTTAAAACACACAATTCATGTCATACATTTTTATGAGGTGCCAACCTTTTGTTTAAATTTTAAAATATTTTATCAAACAATAATATTTCGTTCCTTTTCCTTCCTTTAAGTCCTGGCCATGCAAAGAGAGTTTGAATCACAGAGCAACCATCTTTTAAGATATTCTGCTCTCATTATATCCCTGTGTATTTCCTTATTTCCCTTCTACTTATAAGGAACTGGATAATAAGACCAGTTCTGTTAATATTTATCTTGATTAGAAGTAAGAAGAACAATAAGCTTTTGTAAGGATATCTTTTTACAAAATGGGTAGAGAAATTTATGGGAATTGAACACATCAGATTTTTTTTTTTTTTTATTTGTTCTAAAGGTCTTCTTACAATTGCTGTTAATCAAGATAAATTAAAAAAAAAACATGTTTTCATTATGCCTATTGTATTAGATACAAAGGGGATACAGGAAGCTGAAGAGATAGTCAAATATTTAAACTGCGAAAGTGCACACTCGCTTTGGAATTCCACTCTCTTTACGTGATATGAAAAGTAAAAAAAACAAAAAAAAAAAAAAAACTATTTAATATAACGTAACCGTAAAAATCAAACTTATAGCAATATAAACTGTTTGTTTTAACGAAATCTGTCAAGTTTGTCAGATTTCACTAATGTATTTTCTAAGCAGCACGCTATTTATGGCTGAAAAGTTAGTGTTTTGTGTTTATTTGGGTGTTATTAATAACTTGAAACACTAAAACTTTTACGAGTAGGAACACTGTTCTCTGATTTCCTACAAATACTTGTTTTTGGCTCTGTTATTTTGTGAAGTTATTAACGTTGGCTTATTAGCCATTTTCTTATCTCTACCACTTACCTATAGTAAGTAGTGAAAATATAATACTCGCCAAAAGTTCGAATTCCAGATTTCACCGGAAATATATTTTAGAAAATGTATGTGTGCTTGCATAAGTGATTAGCGTAATTAAAAAACGATAACTCGTACAGACATAAAACTGGATATTAAGGTGATGCATCTGCGAAATTGGCCAAAATTGTGAAACATTGATTTTTACTTTCTCTGTTTTGTACACAGTACATAGCTATTGCATCCCACCCAAAATTTCGATACCGAGATTTCATGGAAATACACGTTTTAGGGTGCCCAGTTAAAAAAAAAAACATTTTCAGAAAAAGGTCCGTGTGTGTTGGTGTGTGTGTGTATCTCTGAATACAACTAAAAAGCAAAAAGTCGGTAAAATACCGATCTTGGTATTTAAATATAGTAGAAGAAGCAAGACGAAGATTTTGAGGAAAATCCTTCCACCCTAAACTTCCCTTCACATTGAAAAAACAGCGAAAAGTCTTATTTTCTCAAAAATGGCTCTTAATACTTTAATTAAAATATAGTGTATATTAAAGATATTTACATGACAAAATGTATATCTTAAATTTTCTGGGAATAGCCTCTGAACACCTCTTTATTCCGGATGACCTTTGCATAACTGGTAAACCGCAAGTGACAGACATAAACTTATTATAAAAAATGTAGATCTCGTAAAAACTCACAATTTGCGTTATATACATTTTTTTCGTAAAATTGGCCATTTGTGAGATATTCCTTGTTTTAATTTTAAAGTAGTTAAAATGTTTATCATATGGGAATGTGTCAACTCCTGATATCATATGGGAATGTGTCAACTCCTGACCATGTAAAGAAACGAATCTCAAGCACATGGCAACCAGCTTTTAAAAGATTGGACTATCGCTTTTGCCTGCTGTATTCCATTGTTTTGAGACTGTTAATTAGCTTCCCTATCAAAACTATTATAAGTTATTAATTATCTATCAATGTAAAGCTAAAAGAGTACAAATGTATGTTTTTAACAGAGTAAATTCAGCTGGAGAAGAAATAGAAAGCTGACGCCAAGAGAGTAGAAGGGGGTGAGAAATGCTTTTGTTAGAAAGGTTTCTTTTGTCCCGTCACGTACACTCGAGTTACAACGGGGGTAACCCTTAAAATTCGGAAGACGGTAATTCTTCATTGTACAAGACATGTCACGTGAGATTTGCAGTGCACCCTGGGAAGAGAAAATTGACTTTTGGGTAACATTTACGTCAATCGCGCGGCCTTTCTGTCCAATCAGAAAGAGGCCGCCATTACGGTGTTTTTAGTATATAAAGAGCCCCTGAAGGCACATCGGAGCTGACTGTTGATATCTGTCTGTCGCTGTCATGCTGTGCTCTAAGTATCTTTAAAGTCAGTGACGTGGGTGAAAGTATATTGTACAACGCAGAATTAAGGAAGAAGAAGGAAATATAATTACGTGTGATCAGCCAAGTGTTAAAGCTCATAACAAGTGTACAAGTTAGTCTAATTGTGAAGCAAAAGTGCTTATCTCGCTTCTCCTAGTAAGAAATAAACTCCAGGAAAGTTATGTAAGTTTTGATTATTATAAGATCACTCCCTGAACTACCCCCATTTGCTGCACCACCCCGAGAGAGTCAACAATCGTGCAAGCTGAGCAAAGCCGAGGCAAAATTCAACGGTAGTAGATTCATCTCGCCAGGTACGTGGGTCTACTCATAGGTAATGGAGTGAGTCTTGCCAACGTCATCAATTTGGGCTCGAAGCAGAGAACTCAGCCTCAGGTATTTTGAGCGTTTGGATAAGGCCACCGCACAGGGCACCCAACGTCTGAGCTCACTGCATAAGGCGTCCCAAATATGGTGCAAAACGATAACACCGCAGTTTCTCTTCTATTAAATGAAACAAGTGATAAGATAACTTCTGTTAATATTTATCTTGATTAGCATGAAACATATGGAAGAATAAGCCTTTTTAATAATAATTTGTTACATGGATATAGAGAAAGTCGAATAAAGTCTATACTTTTTTTGGAACATGTCTATACAAGCAAATTTAGGCTTACAAGATAGTGCTTCGCCTTTAATAGAACAACTTATATATTTTCATGATCATTCAATATTTATTATTACCATAATTTTAATCTCAGTAGGTTATATACTTTTGTCATTAATAACAATAAATTTATAAACCCGGAATTAAGCACATCAGGCTTTTCCATATTAAAGTAACGTGGATGTGAGCTTTGAGGAAATATATAGCTTTTCCTACTTAACCTGTCAACTTCCAATTGACTAACACTATAAAAGGTAATCGCATGCTTATTAATACGAGACGTTCCCAACTTTAAATGTTTCCTCGCAAATCTTTTTCCAACACTTTTCGATGCCTACTCATAATGGTCCTCTTGAAGCGTTTGCACAAATTTAGTTCAAATGTTTATACCGCACAAAAGTACATTAAAGAAAATTGGCATATACTTTTTCGAAATAATTTACTAATTTTGAGAAATAAAATATTACATTTTGAAAAATCAACAGTTTTGGAGAATACGAAAAGTATATTTTCTATAACAAATAGGGTTAGTATAAACTATAACATGATAGATCTAGTTGTAAACTTATTTGCCGGAAAACTTGAATTTTAATATGATATGATTAAAATGTGTATGTTTTTATTAGAACAATCGGTTTATAAATTAAGTTACTATTTAGTATTTTATTTCATTGTAAATTATTTTAACTCATTTGGCAGCTCCCCATTCTTTAAATAATGAAAATCCCTTGTCATATAAGTCCTTCCACTTCCCGGATAACAAACTATGTACAGATTTTTTAGCATAATCTAAAACTTCTTCGGGAATATACATTTTCATTCATTTATTGATTCATTTGGTGCAGTTTAAACAACCAGAATTGAAACTGTTCATCACGGTGAGGTCACCAAACAAAGCACTTCATACGTCACGATTAAAATCCAATTCCTGGTAATAACGACTCTAATATTAATAGATATAAGAATATTCCAGTTAGTATTAGGATAGGATAAAACGTTACGTATACGCGCTCGTGTACTAAAATCCTACTCACAAATAATAATCTATTTAAGCCACTTATAATACACATAACTATTAATGGGAAGATATAATTTCAAATAAAACTCAGCGGTATGATCACATATTACAGATGGACTATAACAGAATATGTAACCAATATTAAATTACACAGCAGAAGATTATATATGTTGGCCGTTCTAGAACTTGATGAATGAAATTTCTGAGTCGGAACAGGTTTATGGGTCCACCATGCTGCTGCTGCTACTGATGATGATGGCTATGATTATGATGATTATGATGATGTCCTAGAATACCATACGGAAATTTCCAAACTAATCTTTTGATGGATGATTTGTCGATTTTTTTCTCAAAAATGGATTGAACGCTGTCCATAAAGTTATTTTATTCTGTATAGTTGGTAACAACATCTTACTTAAAAAGTGAATCTCGTCAAATAAGCAAATAAAACTTTTAGGTTAACCATTGTAAGACATTCTTTGTTATTGGTTTGAATATTAAAAAGCTTATTACTTTATTTGAAGTGGGGATAACCAGCTATTCTTTATTTCTCGTGGTAACGCAAGGGGCGATGAAATTCAGTCATCACAAAGCGATCCGCTCGTTTAAATTCTAACTATCGCTTTAGCCTATTGTCTCCTCTGTCAACGAGATGTGTAATGAAAATTTATCTGGAGTAACAAGAAGTGTGTAGGAGGAAAAACGTTTTTTTTTAAAACTTATTGTTTTAGAATGTATTTATACTGATAGATTGCAGAAGAATGAACAGAGAAAGTCGTGTGAATGCAACACAACTACATTTTTTTTCTGTTACAGCGATGTTGTCAGAGTTGTGATTGCGCGTTATCTACTACCGCCTGTATGTCAGTCCAAAATACATCAGTTGTCAATCTGGTTGACGTTACAGTCTGACAAATGTCATATTTCGGAAGGAGAATTTAAAAACAAATCTGATGTATTCCATTCACGTTTATTGTTTAAAAGCTTAGGCTTCTGTCTACTTCGTGCTAATCGCGACTAACATCAACAGAAATGCTTTATTGTAAGCAGAAGGGAAATATTGGAATACAATAGGCTAAGCGATAGTCAAAAAGCTGGATGGAATCGTTTGTTTGCATTGCCAGGAATTGACAAATTCCCATATATGAAACGTTTTAAGTATTTTAAAAGGGAAACCAACGACAAAGAATATCTCAAAAATAGTCAACTCTACATAAAAATGTATAAATTCTGTGCGTTTACATTTTTTGTGTAGTAAGTTTTGTCCTCTTACGGTTTGCTAGTTACGCAAAATTCATCCAGAATAAACAGTCTTCAAAAGATATTAATTTACTAGAAAATTCAAGATATACATTTTATTTGCTCTGTAAATATCTTTAATATACACTACTTTAATCAAAATGGTTAGTGTCATATTTTATAAAATCAAACTTTTCGTAAATTGTTCCATGTAAAGGATAGTTTAGTGTGGGGAATTTTTCTCCAAATCTTCGTAGCGCATCCTTGGAAGACACTAAACTTAATATGCTATGTTCGGTATTTTACGGACTTTTCTTTTTTGAGTTGTGTTCGCAGACACACTGACACATACACATGGACCTTCTTCTAAAAGTCCTTTTTAGGATATAGGGGACCCTAAAACGACTATTTCCAGGAAATTTCGGTATCGAGTTTTTGGGCAATACCGTCTCTATACACTATGTCCATAGTACGTTCGGTTCATTCTACATACTTGGAAGTTTTGTAGGTTAAATAGATGATGCACTAAAGTTCCAAGCCTCCGGCTTGAGATACATATATCTTCGAAACATCTTTTCCGTCATCCTTCAGTGCCGACTATAAAAACATCATAAAGATTATGCGTGTACTCATGTAACAGGCTTGTCTGGTTAAATCATTAAATATTAAACACTATACCAGTGTTACGGCTGTGTAATCTCTGCATTCCGAACATTAACACACATACCAGAAACAGCCTTGGGCAGAGTTGTACAGTGAGGTCGTGAATGAGCTCTTAAACGAGCATCAGAAAACTCTAAAACTATGCCGAGAAGCAGTAAAACTGCAGCTTCTTAGTAGGACAATGTTTGTTATTACCCTCCGTTGCAAGGATGTCAAAAGAAAGATATCCAAATGTCTATCCACACGTCCTAAATCAAAATCATTGGACAGAGTTGTTTGCTGTTTTTGCCATTAACACAATATACTTCTTACAGTAGGCTATGCGAATGAAAAATTTGATGTGTTCTATTCAAAACACTTCACTATCTATTCACAAAGCAAACTTCCTAAAATTCTTCTTCTTCTAACTACTTCATGCTAATCTGCATAAACATAGCTGAAATATTTTTATTACTTAATTCCTTATAAGTAGAAAGGAACTAAGGAAATGCACTAAACCAAAGCAATAGTCAAATGTGTTAAAAACTGTCACTATGTGATGACCATTGATATTTGGTTATCTTTGCATGACCAGGAGTAAAGCAAAAGTAAACACAGATTGCTTCTGTTTGAAAAAGTTATAAGTGGTTTAAAATTGAAAAAAAAAAAAAAAAAAAAAATCTCAGAAAAAAGTATATATGGCATAAGATCTACATTTTTGTGCAGTAGGTTTTTGTTTATCTCTTAGGGTTTACATTAATGAAAAAGTCATTAAGAATGAAGAGGATTACGCAGGCTAGTCCCAGAAAATTTAAGATATGCTGTTTATTTGTGATGAAAAAAGATTAAACGTAACTTTAGATCCTCAATCAAATATGTTGCAGCTTATTATCTGGGAAACTTTGAATACTTTCGAGGCGGGTAATGTTGTGTAACTACAATCCTAATGTGTCCTGCACAAAAGGATTATTTGTTTCAACAACAATAACAGTAATAATATATGATGTTATTCTAATTTAACGAACTCATATGTGTATGTAGCCTATGAAACTTCACATTATATCTGATATCATTTCTTAGATAAAGTTCGTGAAGTAAGCAAATTGGTGGATAGGGGTTACTGCCTTAACATGAAGCGGATAGAATAGGCTGTTTCAGATTGGATACACACCAAAAGAGCAACGAGTAAATCGCGACCCACGGGGGTCTACGTGCAACATACAATATAGCGTATCATTGAGCTATTGTCACGATTTGGAAATGAAGCGGGAACGCCACGCATTAGCTACCACACTCCGCCTCCAACTCAGCTCCGAATGTTGTGGTTGAGCAGGAGTGTGTACTCTGGCTCAGACAACCTGGGATAGAAAAAATAAGATTTTGAAAGAATTTAGTTGAGGAATTGGATAGAGAAGGTCTTATGAATGTAATGTAATTTATGTCATATGCCATATTTTGTAGAACTGACCGTTTCTGAGATATTACTTGTTATTGGTTTCAGCTTTAAAATACTTATACTTTTCTCAAACGGGACCTTACAAAGCGACAAGAATATTAAAGTGTGAATGGAACACATACGATATTTTTAAATCTAGAGCAACTAACATTTTAATGTGAAACAATGTTTCCTCTACCTTGGGTGAGTAGTGAGAAAGTAAAGAAGAATTAATAATTATTTATGTTCTTCGCGTTGGGATTTATTCTGAGAGGTGAAGGGAACCGAGTACAAAGAAAAATAATGAGGGTTGCGCACCACAGTGTGTTAACCCAGGGGTATCTAGGGACAGTGCTAGAGACAACAGATGTTACTGGCAGGACGAGAACACTTTATGGCATTGCCGCCGTCCCTCTGGATTACAAAACCCGATCCCTGGGCAAATGTATGCTACATGCAATATTCCTGAGGTAGCGTCATGAATTTTGTTTTACTCTGGGCACGGATTTTGTTTTTAAAAATCCTAGCTTCCCGTTAAAGTAAATCATGTTTTCTTTCTGTATCAAGTACTATTTAAGTACATATTAGGTAGAAAAGGTATTGTAGTCCACCCAATACATGCTTTGATGACTTCTGAATAAAATGTTTTAGAAAAGTCAATGTGTTCCATTCACAAGCCTTTTTCTACATCTCTGTAACAAATTGTTGTTAAAAAGCTTATTCTTCTATATACTTCATACTAATCGAGATAAAATTACCAGAAACATTCTTATTGCTTCCTTCCTTATAAGTGGAAGGGAAATAAGAGAATACAAAAGGCTAAAGCTATAGTTAAAGCTTTCAAAAGCTGGTCACTATATGATTGAACTTCTTTTCTTTGTGTGACCAAGAGTTAAGAAATTTCCTTGTGAGAAAAGTATAAGTATTTTAAAGCTGAAACCAACAACAAGAAATATTTCAGAGACACTTAGCTCTACTATATATATATTCCTATTTATTCTGGATGTATCTAGCTGAATTTTGTATAACTGTAAACCGTAATAGATAGACGAAAACTTATAACAAGAAATATAGATTTCGTTAAAACACATAGTTCATGTCATATATGTGACCAATAGTAAGAGATAGATAAAAACTGAGAATACAAAAAAATATATCTCGTTCAAACACACAATTTACGTTAAAATTTGTCCTGTGTATATCGTTTAAATACATAATTTATGTCCTATATATCTAGGACATAAATTGTGTGTTTTAACGAGATCTATATTTTTTTGTGTTGTAAGATTATCTCTTACGATTTATGTACCAGTTATACAAAATTCAGCAAAATGCATCCAGAATAAATGGGTCTTCACAAGCTAAGATATTTGAGACATAAATTGTATCTGTCAAGTAAATACCTTTAATATACGGTATTTTAACCAATATTGTTATAGCTGTTTTTTAGAAAATCAAAATGTTCGATTTTTTTTCCATGTAAAGGGTAGTTTGTGGTGAGAGGATTTTTTCTCATAATCTATCTACTTCACACACTCGCATACACACACGAGCCGCTTTCTAAAAGGGTCTTTTTGGATACAGGGGACTCTAAAACATGTATTTTCGGTGAAATCTCGGTAATGTATTTTTGCGTGGAGTGCTGCACTTTCTCTACCTATGTAACATGTTCTAATAAAGAGAAGGTAAAACAGTAACCTGGTAAAACTAACTAAACAAAAGAATGACCAGATAGTAAATCTTATATAAATAAATAAAAATCTTTAAGTAATAAATATTTATTGTAATGCCTTTCTCTTTCCTTGACCAGGAATAAAACAAAAGGAAGGTGAAACGGACGAGTTTCCCGTTTGAGAAAAGTTTTTTGTTATTTAAAATGAAAACAAAAATCAGGGAATATCTCTAAATGACATTTTATGTGGTATATATCCATATTACTTTATGTAGGGTAGGTATAGGAATATAAAAACGCTAAGGTTGATCCTGAAGACTAAAGAAGTTAGCTGGTTATGCGATTAAGGACTTGACTTTTGTAGAAGATTATGACTGAATAACTAAATCAGATACAGAACACAAGAATCAAATATTGAACAACAGTAATAACTCTATGTAAAATCCGATGACCTTCCTACATCTCGGTAACAAATTGCTCTTAAAACGCTTATTCTTCTATCTACTTCGTGGTAATCAAGATAAACATTAGCAAAAATGGTCAATAACAAGGATTATTTAAAAATGGTCAACGCCACGAAAAAATAGTATATTACATAAATTGTGTTTTTAAGGATATCAGCTTCTTATGCAGTAAGTTTTTGTGTATCTCTTACGGTTTACCAGTTATACAAAACTCACTAAAATTCATCCGCAGTAAAGAGCTTTTCAGAGGCTATTTCCAAAAAAATCAAGATATACGTTTTATTTGTCATGTAAATACGAGGTACGTCAAGAAAGTAAGTTCCGTTTGGTAATAAAATTAAATTGTGTACAAATACAGAATATTATTTCTTGCACAAAATTCTACAACTCTTAAACTACTTTTCCACATAACTGCCGAAATTTTGCAGGCATTTCTCATAGCGTGGCACAAGTTTTTGTATATCTTCTTCATAGAAGTTTGCCGCCTGTGTCTTCAAAAAGTTGGAAACATTTTCTTTCAGCTCTTCGTTATTGTTGAAGTGTTGACCGCCAAGGAAAGACTTCAGATGTAAGAACAGATGAAAGTCGCTCGGAGCGAGGTCAGGGCTGTACGGAGTATGGTCAAACACATCCCAGCCAAATCCCTGTAGGAGGTTTTTCGTCACATTTGCAGGGTGTGGTCGTGCATTGTCGTGAAGAGAAACAACACCTTTTGACAGCAATCCTCGGCGCTTATTCTGTATTGCGCGGCGCAATTTCCTAAGTGTCTCGCAATAAACATCTGCTTTGATTGTTTAACCACGCGGTAAGCAATCAATGAATAAGATGCCTTTCCAGTCCCAGAACACTGTGCACATCATTTTTCGAGGTGTCAAGATTTATTTCGGCTTAACTTTTGCTGGGGATGAAGTGTGTCTCCATTCCATTGATTGCCGCTTACTTTCAGGGGTGTCGTAAGAGACCCAAGTCTCATCCCTGTGACTATCTGTGTCAGAAATTATTCGCCGTCTTCATCATAACGGGTTAAAAACTGAAGTGCACTACCCATCCGTTTTGTTTTGTGTTGCTCAGTAAGAATCTTTGGTACCCAACGTGAGCAAAGTTTACGAAATTTCAGTTTTTCGGTAACAATTTCATGAATTAGTGATCGTGAGCTTTGGGGAAATTCCATAGCGAGAGCACTAATTGTAAACTTGCGGTTTTCCTGGATCTTGTCATCAATCGCGTGAACCAGTTCTTCTGTAACCAAAGATGGACGCCCACTTCGTTCTTCATCGTGCACTTCACTACGTCCTTCATTAAACTGTCGGACCCATCTTCTCACCATTGAATCACTCATCACATTTTGTCCGTAAACTTCGCAAATTTGCCGGATAAATTTCAATTGGTTTCACTTTCCTAGCATTCAGAAAACGAATCACAGATCTGATTTCACAAGCGGCGGGATTTTCAATCAACACCGACATTGTAAACAAGCACAACAAAGCGTATGTGGCTGACAGCGATCTCAAAATGGCGCACGTTTCTTCTCCTTGATACAGAGCGTCTACCGCGCATGTGCGGAACTGCGATCGCAGCGCTGCAGCGGAGATAAATTGAAACGGAACTTACTTTCTGGACGAACCTCGTATGTTTAATATACGACATTTTAATCAATCTATTTAGACATTTTTGAGAAAATAAATATTTTTTAAAGTGTTTCCATGTAAAGGGTAGTTTGGTGTAAAAAACCATTTTCGTGACGCATCCTTGGGAGATACTAAACTTAAATAGCAAGTTTGGTATTTAACCGAATTTCGTTTTTAAGCTATGCTGCACACAAACACTCAGACATGTTTCTAAAAAAAAAATATATATATATATATATATATTTTTCTTGATTCAGAGGGTATCAAACCACTTATTTCCGGTGCAATCTCGGTAATGAATATTTGGGTGCAATTCAATACTTCTCTATATACTGTGTACATGGTATGTGTTGAGAAAATAATAAAACCAGATCTAGAGGTCCCAACATTTGATTTTCTCAAAAATGGCTCTAACAATTTAATTAAAATATCACATTAAAGATATTAAGTTTCAGATATTTTGCCATCTTCGTGATCATTATGTATCCTCACCAGTGTGCTCATTTTGTTCAGAATAGCAATATACTGTGTTTATTATGCAATTTCAGTTCAAGGAATATTTAAATGTTGTGTTTTATCGACAGTACGTGAAAAGGTTCGACTTCGTACAGAACTGAGCTTTTGTGTTCTTGTCTGCGAAGCCACGTGAAGATACAGACTGTCTGATCGTGTACCTCATCTCCGGAGTTCCAGGCATTTTTGAACGTACCAGATAATCGCCGATACATCGATGCCAGCTGTGTTGAGGTTCAATCAAGCATTTACGAGTCTTCGATAGGAAATGCTCAAATCTTCAGTTACAGGAAAGATATTTATTATATAGGAACGAATTCCTAAATGTTATTTTAAAGCAATTTCAATCTAAATGGAGACATCTATTACGTTATCTCCTTCAGGTGCTTTTATTTTCTCTACGCGTACTATGCACATAGTGAATAGAGAAGTTATTGTATTGCACCCAAAAATTCCATACCGAGATTTCACCGCAAATGCATGTTTTGAATACAAAAGAAAACCTAATGTATTCTATTCATATGACTGTCTCTACATCTTTGCAACAAATTATTGTTAAAAAAAACTTTTTCTTCTAATTACTTCATGATCAAGAAAAAAATAAGCAGAAATAGTCTTATTACTTACTTCCCTGTAAGGGGATGGGATATAAGGAAGTAACATAGGCTATATCAATTGTCATATGTTTTAAAAGCTGGTTGCTATGAGGTATTTCATAGCAACCACATTTTAAAACATTTGACTCTCTGTTTAGCTTAGTGTATTCCTTTATTTCCCTTCTATTTATTAGGAACTAACTAATAAGACCGTTTCTGCTAATGTTTATCTCGATTAGCATTAGCATTAGAGGAGAGAAAAATAAGCTTATTACAAGTAATTTGTTAAAGAAATGTAGAAAAAGATCATGTGAATGAAACACATCAGGTTTGCTTCAAATATTTGAGAAAAAACACGTTTGACAACATAGGAACAGAAATTCCTTTGAATTAACGTTCAAAATTTTAATCTGAAAAATTGAAGTAGCTTTAAATAAAATCCAATGTATTAAATCTTCTATTAACTCAATCTCTGCACACTAGCTTTACAAAGCTTATTATTGACCCCTCTGTAGTGAGTAGGTAGCGTATCTACCACACACTCAAGAGGTCCCGAATTCGAATCTCCATGGACATCGAGCTCATTTGGATATCATTTTACTGATTTCTTTCATGTTCGATATGACCCACAGGCTAAAGGGCCTTAAATTTTAAACAAAAACATCCGTCATGGACATCGAGCTCATTTGGATATCATTTTACTGATTTCTTTCATGTTCGATATGACCTACAGGCTAAAGGGCCTTAAATTTTAAACAAAAACATCCGTTCTCCTTCCAAAACCAAAATGAAAAATATGAATCAAGTCTTCGCATATCAAAAAATCTGATGTTTTCCATTCATATGACTTGCTCTACATTTCTGTAACAAATTATTGTTAGTAAACTTATTCTTGTATCCACTTCATACTAATCGAGACAAACATTAGCAGAAACGGTCTTATTACTTAGTTCCTTATAAGTAGAAGGGAAATAATGGAATACACTAGGAGAAACCGACAGTCAAATGTTTTAAAATTATGTTGCTATAGGATTGAAATCCGATTTTTTTTGTGGCCAAGAGTTGACAAGTTCCCACATAAGAAAAGTTTCAAGTATTTTAAAACTGAAATCAATAACAAGAAATTTCTCGAAAACGGTCAACTCCACGAAAATATGTATACGACATAAATTGTGTGTTTTAACGAGATCTACATACTTTGTGTAGTATATTTTTTTTCTATATCTTACGGTTTACTATTTATCCAAAATTCGAAAAATTCACCCAGAATAAAGAGGTCTTCAGAGGCTTTTCGCCAAAGCTTCAAGATATAAATTTGATTTGTCATGTAAATATTTTAAATATACAAGATGTTAATCAAAACTGTTAGTCATTTTAGAGAAAATAAAAATTTCCCACAGGAAGGGTACTTTAGAGTGGGGGATTTTCCTCAAAATCTTCGCGGCGCATCCCTGGAAAATACTAAACTTAAATACCAAGTTTGGTATTTACTGATTTTTCGTTTTTGAGTTATCGTGTTCACAGGCACACGGACACACACGGACTTTTTGCTAAAAATGATTTTATTGGGCACAGAGGTCCCTAAAACGTGTATTTCTGGTGACATCTCGGAATCGAATTGTTGTGCTAGAGCTTCTCCACCTAAGTACTATGTAAGTAAAAAGTGTAAGTACTGGAACGTTTATCCTAACAAGGAATATTTTGAAAATTGTTAACTCCACAAACAGATGTATTGGACATAAATTATGTATTTACGAGATAAACAATTTTTTTTTGTTCTAACATTTGTCTATCTCTAACTTTCTAAGTCATCCAAAATGAAGGGATCGTGAGAGCAGAAAGCTCAAGATATTCATTTGTGATGGAAATTTGTTTAGTGGTATTGTAATATAATACTTTAAGAGCTATTTTTAGAAAACAAAAAATTCCGAAACCTCTTCTATGTAATGGGTAATTTTGGTTGGAGGTGTTTTCTGTAAAACCTTCGTATGGCAACCTTGAAAGATGCTAACTAATTTTAAATACTAAATTTGGTATTTGACCGACTTCTTGTCGTTTTTAAGTTATGCTATTCACAGACATACATGTAAATTCACACAAGCACAGACATACACAGCTATTTTTATAATTTGTATATTGTGTGTGTCTGTGGACAGTATAACTAATGAATTTCGTGTCTAAGATCAGTATAGTTCCAAGGATGCAACACAAACTTTTTGGGAAAATCCTGCCAGCCCAAACTACCCTTTTCATAGAACATTTTTTGAAATATTCGATTTTATGATTAAAATGCCGTATATTAGAGATATTTACATAACAATTAAAATGCATATTCTGAATTCTTGGGAATAGTCCCTTAAGTATTCTTTATTTGAATTCATTTTGCATAACTGATAAGACATAGACAAATACTTACTGCTACACAAAAAATTGTTTTAGACTAGAGTTAACCATTTCCGAGATATTCCTTGTTATTGGTTTCAAGTTTCTCAAATGGGAAGTTCTCATTCTTTAATGTGTTTTTTGTTTTACTCCTGGCCATGGAAACAGAACCGAATTTCAATTCTAGTCGCATAGGGACGGCTTTTAAAACATTTAACTATGGCTTCACCCTAGTGTATTCTCTTATTTCCCTTCTATTTATAAGGAAGCAGTGATAAGACCATTTCGGTAAACAATTTCTCGATTAGCATGATATAACTAAAAGTAAATTTCTTGTAAGGTTAGTTTGTTTGCACAACAGATTGAGAAGGTCATGTAAATGGAACACATAATATTTATATACAGGACCCTCAAAACGTGCATTTCCAGTTAAAATGGGTATCGAAATTTTGGGCGGGATGCAATACCTTCTAACTACTATATACGTGAGAGAGAAAGTAATAAAGAATGAAAGAAAGAAACAAGCTTCGACATATTCTCTTTTTGAGCTTAATAGAGAACCAAAGGCGGTGGAGACGGCACGAAACATTTTGTGCCGTCTACAGGAGAATGAAGTTAGAGAAAGCATGGAAAGAAAATTGTTCTTGTGGTCTCAAAGAGAGCCACTTTGACGTGACCAATATGCCACCTTGGGAAGTTCATTGGGTTTTAACGAATCCTTTTGAACCCTTTAATCCGTGATTTGGACGTCAGTCAAACCGAATTAACAGATGTTATACAATATGACCATCATGCGCCTTTACATTTATGAACGCTTTGAATTTATGCATCAACACATATGTGTGCTAGCTGTCACTGACAAAATTGATTGTAAACACTGTATGCTTTTCTTCTTGAACGTTTGAAGCGTTGTCCTTTGTATACCAAAACTGTCATTGCCGAGAGCTGAAACTGTGAATTAAACCATAATTACGGTATTCAATGTATGCAGTAAACAGTCTGAAAAGATATGAAAAGGTATGTCGCTTGTTTAAGAAGTTACATTTGCAGTGGCGTGTGGTGACAATCTGGTATGGAATCAATAATGAAAACAACATTCTGATTGGTTGTATTCGCATGATTTTATCCACGGGTTCAACAAACTATTCTTCCAAAAGCTTATTTCTTTCTCTTACGCGTATATGCAACGTATATAGTAAATAAGCGAAGACCTGGTTGAGTGGTTAGACCACTCGCCTCTCACCTAGGCGGCCCCGGTTCGATTCCAAGTACCCGCATGTGGGATTTGTGGTGGACGAAGCGGCGTCTGGGCGGGTTTTCTCCGGGTCCTCCGGTTTCCCCCGCCACTCATTCCACGAAATTCCTCCATCATCACCTTTCGAATCATCAATTTCGCATACATTTCATATCATACGCTTCATCATGTTCATGCCTGGCTACGGGTCGACCCCTCGTAACAGGTTTTCCTTCTGTGGTTTCGTGCCATTGGCTGCCGACAGGCTTCTGACCCCTAGGGGGGGGTGTCAGTTCTACAATACGAGGAGGGTAAGCCGATTACGAAACGAAACATAGTAGATAGAGAAGATATTGCATTCCATCAAAAAAATTGATTCCAAGATTTCACCGAGAATATACGTTTTGTGACCCCTGAATAAAAGAATAAACAAAGCATTTTTAGAAAAAGGACAGTGTGTGTATAGATAACCTAACTCAAAAATGACAATATTAAATTTGGCATGTAAGTTTAGTATTTCCCTAGGATGTGACGTGAATATTTTCATGAAAATCTCCCGCCCCAAACTATCCTTTACATGGAAAAACAATTCAAACATTTTAATTTTCTCAAAAATGGCTCTGGCGATTTTGATTGAAGTACCTATATCCCTATTTATATGACAAATAAAATGGATTTCCTGGAAATAGCCTGCCTCTGAAGCCCTCTCCATTTGGATGACTTTTTTATAACTTGTAAACCGTAAGGAAACATGTAAATATCGTCAAAACACACACTTTATGCACATTACATTTTTTTTTTGTAAAGCTAACCAGTTACGAAATATTCCTTGCTATTGTTTTCAATCTTAATATACATATACTCGAACAGGAAGTTGTCGTTGTTCTTTTGTTTTAGTCCTGGGCATGCAAAGAAATGAATTTTAATGTTAATCGCATAACGACAGCTTTTGAAACATTTGACTATCGCTGTAGCCTAATGCATTTCTTTACTTTCATTCTACTTATAAGGAATTAAGTAATAAGACCATTTCTGGTAATGTTTATCTCGATTAGCATGATGTAGATAAATGAATAATCTTTTGTAAGAATAGTTTGTCTGCAGAACGGATATAGAAAGTCATGTGAATGGAACACATCGAATTTTTTTCTGTTTACTTCACGCTAATCGAGTTAAAAGGCAGAATTGGTCCCATTACTTAGATCCTTGTAAGAAGAACAGAAATAAGGATATCCCCAGAGATTTCAGGATATACTTTTATTTTTTATGTAAATCATGGGAATATACTATACTAGCGTAAATCATTGAATTTCTGGAAAATCTTCGTTTCATATCTTTGGAAGACACTGATCTGAAATACCAAGCTTATTATTTAATTGACTTCTCGGTTTTAGTTATGCTATTCAAACACATGCGCCTTTTTCTAATAATTATATATATATATATATATATATATATATATATATATATATATATATAGAATCAGGATGTATGCCAAGATATTCCCTGTTTTTGGTTTAAATTTGCCAATACTTTTCTCAAATGAGAAGTCGTTATTCGATGTTCTTTTTTTATTTTGGTCATGAAAGGAGAATGAAATTCTATGGCATCACATAACAAGCTGCTCTTAAAGGATTTCACTATCGGTTTAGCATAGTTTATTGCTTTATTTCGCTTGAAGCTACAAGGAAATATGTAGTAAACCATTTCTGCTAACGTTTATCTCGATTAACATAAGTGCGAGTAAATAGTTAGAAGGACAAATTGTTATATTTTGCTGAAATTAAGTATTGTGAATGTAACCATCACATTCTTCCACAGAAATATTGGTTCAAATACTGTTTGTTTAAGATATTTGCATTAAAAATAAAATGTAATTTGGATTTTCAAACGTGTGTGAAGTCTATTTCACTGAAGACCATTTGTATAATGATAAACAGTAAAAGATAGACAAAATCTCACTACATACAACATATAGATATCCTTAGCGCACTGTCAGGGTTTCTTTTTATTTTTATTTTTTTTTTTATAATGGAGTTAATCACTTTTAACCACCTTGTTATTGGTTGGAGTTTTTAAATATTTAATGCCTTTCTCCAATAGAAGTCGTTATTGCCTTTGACTTTCTCTAGCACGTAGGTACAGAATATTTTATTCCACTAAAAACTTCGATATCGAGATTTCATTGGAAATATATATTTTAAAACCTCCTGACTTAAAAACAAAAAAAAAAAAAAAAAAAAACCAGCACATCTTTAGAAAAATGTCCGTGTGACTGTTGTCTGTGATGTATGTGGCCAGCATAGCTCAAAAACAAAAAGTCGGTTAAAAACCAAACTTAATATTTAAGTTCAGTATCTTCCAAAGGTGGCGGTTGAGTGGTTAGTCTGCTCGCCCCCCCCCCATCTAGGCGACCCGGATTCGATCCCAAGCGCCCGCACGTGGCATTAGTGGGGTACGAAGCGGCGTCTGGGCGGGTTTTCTCCGGGTCCTCCGGTTTCCTCCCCCACACATTCCACCAATTGCTCCCTCATCTCCTTTCCTATCAGCCGTTTCGCTTACATTCGCTTATCATCCACTTCCTCACGCTCATACCTGGCTACGAGCCAACCACTTGTTCCAGGTTCTCCGTTTTGTGGTTTCGCGTTGTTGACTCCCCGACAGGCTTCTGACCCCTAGGCATCCGCCTGTAAGTCCTAAGAGGGTGTCAGTCCTTCATATGGGTAGGGTAAGCCGACTACGAAAAAAATCTTCCAAGGTTGCGACACGGAGATTTTCAAGAAAATCACCCTCCCTACTATCCTTTGCATGAAACATTTTCAGAAAATATTTATTTTCTCAAAATGGTTCTATCGATTTCCATTAAAATACCATTTTTAAAGATATTTTCATGACATACGAATTGTATAACTTGAATTTTCGGAGAATAGTCTCTGAAGACCTCTTCATTCTGGACGATTTTTATATAACTGGTAAACCATAAGAGATAGACAAAAACTTACTACACAAAAATATATTGATCTCGTTAAAGCACATAATATATGTGTTTTTTTTTAATTTTTTTTTTTGTTTTTTTACGAAAAGTCATCTATCGTTTCATCTCTCTTTTGTTTGTTTTGCTCTTGGCAAGGAAAAAGAACGAATGTTATTGTATTACATAGCTTTTAAAAGATTTGAGTATCGCTTTAGCCTAGTGTATTCCCTTATTTCCCTTCTATTTACAAAGAAGCAAGTAATAAGACCAATTCTGCTAATGTTTAATTTGTAGCATAATGTAGACAAAAGAATAATCTTTTGTAAGGAAAGTTTGTGGAACAGCTAAAGAAAGTCACGTGAAAGGAACACATCAGAATGTTTTTTCTCTTGGTCATGTAAAGAGAATTTCAAACCTTTTGCATAGTGACACGCTCTTTAAAAATTCATATACAGTCGTATGAAAGGAGAAATCACTCTGAGCATTCCAGTCTTCGCTAGCGCCTAATAACCTTCACATTGTTTGCATAACTTCTTATGGCTTGTGATGTACGAAAAGTTTGTTTTGTCTGACAGAAAACCGGCTTTTTAAGCCTTCTCGCTGGAGAAAAATTCCCAAAGTTCCATTCTAACCCAGTGTTTGAAAATGCCTCATCACGTTGGCGATTATATCGACCAAGTTCATTTCGCGTTTAGACCGCAGAAGCGGTTTGAGTTTTGGGCTACCTCTAATAGCACTAATAACAATGACGACGGTCAGCGTCATGCACAAAATGCTCAGTGGTGCTTATGGTTATTGTTGATACACCATTCTGTTGTTTCGTAAAACCGAATATGTAGTAAAAGAAAACTTAATTGTAAACATTCACATGGCATTCCCTAACTATTTACCGAGCGATTTTTTTTTTTTTTTTTTTTTGGTGGTAATGTATGAGGCTAGTATCGGGAGGTCTCGGGTTCGATTTTCTTGAATTGCCTACGATCGCCTAGCTTTTTTCGTGATTTCCACGGGTCGGTAGACAAATGCTTGAGTGGCTCCTCCCTTACTACTAATTTCCTGTCCATTCCTGACCCTATAATTACTTTTCATCTGGCTAGGTAGAGTCAGACTAAAGAATTCAATGCCATAGCCGGGATTTGAACCACAGATCTCCCGGTCTCTAGCCGGTTTCTCTAACACCTGAGCTACCATGGCAACATGCCGGCACGGCATTACATTTCTCAACTGAGCGGTAAACCACTGCTCCATAGCGTTCTACAATGTCGTAAGCACTTTTAAGTCCCAGGATTCATAGTATAGCCAACTATTGTGGTCAATTAGTGTTAATTTAATTGTTTTTTCAAACAAATCGTGTATAGGACAGCAATTGGATAGGTAGAGTCAAACTGAAAAATGCATGCCATAGCCGGGATTTAAACCAGAGATCTCTCGGCCTCTAGCCGGTTGCTCTAACCACTAAGCTACCATGGTAACATGCCGACACGGCATTCCTTTCACCTATTTTACCTGCAATGTTTTAGGGTTGTAGGACTAGACGTCGGTGATTTGTCGGTTGCGGCAGGGCCGTGAAATCTGCTGTATGGAAATATTTCTCCCTGGCTCTTATATGAACCTTTGCAGCCCTTCTTCCTTCCTAAGAATGTCTCGTCTAAAACCGGGTCCCCGGCTGGACTAGCCATTACCAATTATTAAATCCGGATTTTCAATGTAACATACTTTTTTCCGGTACCCATGTAAGCTTTTCAATTTCTTATTTTCGTCTTCCATTCCTCTCTGGTTTTCTGTAAATTTTATCTATTTCCCATTCCATCATTGGTCCAGAAATGCCTTGGAACCATGAGCTATGTTCCTTCTGCCTAGTGGAGTCCATTCCATTGTTTTCTTAGGTTTATTTTCATGTGCCATTCTTTTAGTGCATCCGTATCATGTTGATGTTAGGGAATGAAATCCAAAATTGCATTTTGTGCATTTTTCTCTTATAATCATGTTTCTAGTATTTTTTCCCTACATATTCTAGTCTTCATAATTCCATTTCTGTCTATATTAATTTATTTTAATTGACAATTTAGAGTGCAAACTTCGGAACTAGAAGCCATAGGTACTTATAATTATTATTGTCCTAAACATTTAAGTTTGCTTCTTTCGATGTCTGTTATCCCATACATACGATTTATGCTAGACTTTCCTCAGTTTATTTTATTTCTTATTCCCTTTTCTTGCTTTCCATCTTGCGTATTTCTTTATCCTAGACATTCATATTCTTCTGGTGTGTAATTACCCACAGTTAAGAACCAAATCTTGATTAGTGTTTCCTATAGGCATATATTTTATTTTATCTCTATTTACTTTTAAGATCCATTCTTGAATCAATTTTCTTATTATAATTTCTGTGTCTCTATGATCTCAAGTCAAAATTTTATTATACTTGTGTAATGCTTTATTTATATAAAATTAATTTCT
Organism: Hymenopus coronatus; assembly: GCA_030762935.1. Lineage (NCBI taxonomy): Eukaryota > Metazoa > Arthropoda > Insecta > Mantodea > Hymenopodidae > Hymenopus > Hymenopus coronatus. The sequence continues at coordinate 96,068,908 of CM060895.1, read as the reverse complement.
TTCTCCAATTAACCATAGTAAATATTACCTGTCTGAAGAATGAATTCAGACGACTACGAGTGAAAGCTTGCGTAAACACAAACAGATAAGCGGTATTACTTCATCACTTCCTGCGCATGTCCTGCACAGCACGACAATCCTGGAATGCAGCAGTTGAGTCTTTTACAGTCTCAAATCAAAATACCGCGCGAGTCAATCCCTTACAAAGTAGAAAATTAATAATCATTTGTGATAAAGAAAATAGTAAATTTATCCTGTTGTGGATTGTTTAGTTTATTCCTGTTTTTTCGAACGCTGTCCTGATGTTTTGGTGGTCAGACTGTACTGCACTGCTCTATATTCTAGCCATCTCTGACCGCTCTAAACCGTGCCATGCCACACCAGGGACCTCCCCTAACAACTGTATTCTTTCGTCGGACAAGTAGTAATTCTTAGATAACTTCAAATTAAGCAATATAGTATTGCTGGCATTACTGATACGTAAAGTCCTTTTGAAATACAAATAAGCACTTTTCCTTCAGACAGAGCATCTTTTGTGTACTTTATATAACTTTACAAAACATTCTTATAGAACATTAATTATACATTATTATTATTATTATTATTATTATTATTATTATTATTATTATTATTATTATTAATCTACATAAACATTAGCTGAGACAACCTCATGATACAATATATGTGGGTACATATGAGTGGATACAGGAAACCGAAACGATAGTCAAATGTTTAAAACTGGTTCCTATTTGATGCTTCTTTTTGTCTCTTCAGCTTTTGAATTACTATCAATGTACAACAGTTGTTTCTCAACAATATAATGAAAAGAGCTTGGGAATTCGAGGCTAATACTCGATTGTTGTGACACGCTTTTACTTTCTCTATATAGTGTTTGGTATGTAGGTGGAGAAGGTATTGCACTCCACCCAAAAATTCGATTTCGAGATTTCACCTGAAATGCATGTTTTGGGGTCCCCTGTGTCCAAAAATTGTTTCTTAGAAAGTAAATCTGTGTGTGTATGTGTGTCCGTTAGTATGTGAACATGATAACTCAAAAACGAAAAGCCAGTAAAATACCAAACTTGATGTTAAAGTTAAATATTTTCCAAGGATTTGAGAAAAATCCTCCCTCCCCACTCGAAACTACCTTTTACTTGGAACAATTTTCGAAAATTTAGATTTTCTCAAAAATGGCTCTAATGATTTAGATGAAAATATCATATATTAAATATATTTACACGACAAATAAAATGTTTATTTTTAATTTTCTAGAAATAGCCTTCGAATGCTCTTCAGCTTTCTGGATGAATTTTGCTTAATTTTGCGTAACTATTAAACCGTAAGAGATAGGCGAAAACTTACTACACAAAATAGTAGATCTCATTGAAACACACGATTCATGTCATACAATTTTTTCACGAAGTTGACATTTTTTAAATAGTACTGGTTATTGGTTTAGTTTTTAAAATGCTTAAACATTTTCTCATACGGGAATGCTTCAACTCTTGGCAATGTAAGAAACGAATTTCGAATAGCAACCAGCTTTTAAAACATTTGACTTTCGCTTTATTCTAGTGTCATTATTTTTGTTTCCCTTCTTCTTACAAGAAACTAAGTAATAGGTTTATTTCTGCAAATGTTTATCTCGATAGCATGAAGTAAATAGAAGAATAAACGTTTTATCAATAATTTGTTACAGAGATGTAGAGAAAGCCATGTGCACGGAACACACCAGATATTTATACAACTTCCTTTCACTATTCTCTTTGTATTCTTTGATAGTCTTTTGAGACAGTCCAAAGCGCAAAGGTAGGAAACCATTAATCGTGCCCAGGGGTTACGTGTGTCTATTCTTTAGAGACGCCGATATGCCCGGCCGCTGGAGCAGCGACGTAGAATCTTTATATCCTCCTTCCAGTGTCTCAAAAAACTCTGGCCAAAGAATATAACTAAATGTGTAATCAGGAACTTGTGTGAATATTTCAGTATCTGAATTAACTTGAAGAAAGTATAAGAAACCCTTGCAAGAATAATTTGTAAAAGTTAAGGCGACACAGAAGTGCTCTTTTAGCGAATTTGGTAAAAATGTGGATTTTATTTATTTTTTATACAAAAACTGTAACATATTTTAAAATACATGATTTCAAGATTTGATGCTCCTAAGGCTAAGGTAATACATATTTTGGAATTCATTTCAAAGTATATCTCGATTAAATGACTGTTTGTATATCAAACTTTAAAGTAATTTTGCTCACGTTCAAATTTCCTGTCATCATCCCATATTTAAAATCTATCTTTCACAAATATACAGCTAGAGCTCTGAAAATGTGTCCTAAAGCACTGCAAAATAAGTGTAATAAAGTGTCTGCTTTGTATTTTGAACTTTTTCATAGATTAGTTTGAAAAACTAATTAGTAAGAATATGCGCTGTTTTTGCAGTTTTACCTCTATGTCAAATAAATAATTCTTTTAAAAAAATAATAACTACTTTAGATGAACTTCAAACGAATCGTTTGTTACAAAGATATTAAGAAATGTTAATTTAAAAAAATCTGATATGTTACATGTTCTGCAAAAATAACTATTCTTACAAAAGGTTATTCTTCTACCTATAATATGCTAAACGAGATAAACAATGACAAAATTGGTCTTCCTACATAGCGCCTTATAATGTGATATAGGGAATACGCCAGGCTAAAGCGATAGTCAAATCTTTTAAAAGGCGGTTGATATGTGAACAAAAGCATCTGAAGACCTTTTCTTTGAATAACTTTTGTATAAACCGTAAGAGCTAGACAAAAACGTGCTGTGCAAAAACTGTAGATCTCATTAAAAGGCATAACTTATGTATATAATGTTTTGTACAGTAACTTTTTCCGAGATTTTCTTATTTATTGGTTTCAATTTTAAACTTGTTAAACTTCTTTCAAACTTCTTTCGTTTCATATATCTTTTGTTTTACTCCTGGCCATACAAAGGGAATCGATTTTCAATTGTTTTACATAGCTATCAGTTTTTAAAGGATTTGACTATTACTTTAACCTAGTGTATCTCCCTTCTATTTACAAGGAAGCAATAATAGATAAATTCTGCTAATGTTTATCTATATTAGCATAATAAGTAGATAAAACAATAATCAGTTGTAACAGTAGTTTCTTTGTGCAACAGGTGGGGAAAGGTGAATGGAATATATCAGTTTTTTTTTGTTTTTTTTTTTTTTTTGTACAGAATAAGGTATGAAAAGATGAAGTGCGTGAATATAGTTTATTTGTGTAGAGTTGCGGTTTCTTTCAGGTTTAAGGATAAGATTTTCTTATACATCTTTCACCCCATATGTTTCTGTACTTGATATGATCTCTGAAATCCACATTATTGATAGTTCTTATATCTTACCAAAGTGAACTGTAACAGCTAGGAAATATCTGTACAGAATTTCCAATCTAGAGGCTAGGGTTATTATCAAGAATGCTTTAGCTTGCTGGGGAAAAGCAAATGGGAAGGGTCATGATCAGTAAAAATGCAGGAAGTTATGGAGAAAATAGGTATTGCAAGCTCATGGTTAATGCAGAATATAATAATTGAGGCTTTTGGAAAGTAATAGAATCAAGGCTAGAGTAGATTGATCGACAAGATATTACTTCCTCTACACGTACTATGCACATAGGAAACATGTGTTTTGGGTCCCCCTCAATAAACAAAAATTAGAAAAAGATCCGTGTGTGAGTGCGTGTTTGTGTATGTATGTGAGTCTGTGGACAACATAGCTCAAAAACGAAAAGTATGTTAAATACCAAAGGTATTCAGTATCTTCCAAGGATGCGACACGAAGATTTTCAAGAAAATCCCCTCACCCTCAACTACCCTTTACATAGAACAAATTTTAAAAATATTTGATTTTCTCAAAACTGCCCTAATGATTTTGATTAAAATATGGTATATTAAAGATATATACCTGAAAAATAAAATGTATATCTTGAATTTTTTGGAAAGAGCCTTTGGAGACTACTTTACTCTGGATGAATTTTACGGAATTTTGCATAACTGGAAACCGTAATAGATAAGAAAAAACATGCATAACAGAAAATGTATGGCTTGCTAAAACACACAAAGTATGTTATATTCATTGTTTTCATGGAGTGGATCGTTTACGAGATATTCCTTGTTGTTGGTTTCAGCTTTAAAATACATACACTTTTCTCATGCGGGAATTTTTCAACTCCTATCCATACAAATAAAGGAGCTTCAGTCACATAGCAACCAGCTTTTGACTAATATTTTAGCCTAATGTATTCCCTTATTTTCCTTCTACTTACAAGGAAGCAAGTAATACCTAAGGCTATTTCTGCTAATTTGTTCCGATTAGCTTGAAGTAAAAGGAAGCATAAGCTTTTAAACAACAATTTGTTGCAGAGATGTAGTGAAAGTCATGTGAATGGAACACACAAGATTTTTTTACAGTATAAGAGGTAAACTATCCTTGAGGAATATAGAGAAATAAAAATAGTCTAGAAGGGGGAAAAGTACATAGGGATATGCATAGAGAATTTGCATGGGTGAGAAAGACATAAGATATGATGAAGATGTAAGAAAATGTCCAATGTGCGGAGAAATTGACACTGATTTCCATTGTATACTATATTGTAATCAAACAAAGATAAGGAGAGATCAATTTTGGCAACGAAAACGGGAAGAATTGGATGGGGAAATAGTAATCAGGAGGGTTTTTCAGCAAATGGAGAGAAAAATATAAGAACTATAGGTAACTTCTTCGATAAGGCCAGAGAGAAATAGATAAGAATGATCAACAAAAAGATAGAAGAGGAAAGAGGTTAGATGGAAAGAATAGTGGTATGATGTAAGGCAAGCTCCACTATACATACATATACCTTAAGTTAAGGTGTACGATAGATTAAGGGAAAAATAAAAATAGCAACTCTAAGCAAAACATAAGACATTTGTAAGAATATATGTACAGTATTATGGTTAATAAAGACTTATAACGTATATCATACTAAGGTGAAATGTATCTTAAATTCTTGAGATTAGCTTAAACGATATTTGGCACAGGTGTAACCAAAATAGATATAACGTCTGAATAAAATAAAAAGACGACTATGCGATATGAACAGGAAAGAAATAGAAACTGAAAATGTAGAAAAAATCGTAATTGGAACTACAAAATGAAATAAAAATTGGGTGGGTTAAAGAAACATACATTTTAGAATTGGGTATGAAACAAAGGACGGGAATAGCGTGGCTTATGTTGGAAGGTAGTTGCTGAAGCTGGTAGGAGGATTTGCCCATTATGTGGGGATCAGGAAGACTGAAAGCATATTTTGGCAGATTGCGTGCAGACGGAGAATGTTAGGAAAACATTTTTGCTGGAAGCTTCAAACAGACGGAGGACAGTATGCTGGGGCTTGATTCTAAACAGCCAAAACTGGCCAAGCCCGGGCACATATTTAATGGAAGACGTGCTCTAAGAGATAAGTTATTTGTGTAAATATTGTATAGTCTTATTTGGTGTTTGGGTAATCTATATGTGTGAATAAGTGGTGTAGTTGTGAGTGCAAGTGTGTGTGTGTGTGTGTGTGTGTGTGTGTGAGAGAGAGAGAGAGAGAGAGAGAGAGAGAGAGAGAGAGAGAGAGAGAGAGATTTCAGTGTGTTCTTTCTTTTATTGTTCTGTTATTGTAGCGCACGAGTTTGGGAGTTTGGTCTGTGTGTGCATGTATTTCCAGTGTTGTGAAAATATGTAAAATACATTTGTAGATAATCTTTTAAATTCAAGTATTTTTAGACAGCTTGTACGGTCAGCCGATCCATGCGACTGTGCAACGCAAATATTGTATTATTGTAAACTTAATAACTACTACTACTGCTGCTGCTAAATTTTGGGACACTTTAAATGACGTCAATGAATTTATCATTGAGAAAGCCAGCAATGAGGAAAACGTAAATGTTTTTGTTTCCAATTACCAAATCAGATAAACATTTCTTTGAAAATTCGTGATTCATTGGAGCTGGTCCTTGGACTACATTAGCACCAGATGCCACTGTTTGCAGAACGAGAAGTGGAAAAAGAAACTGAGATTTCCTTGCTGCCAGAGCAGTTCCGACAGCAAGCTCGTAAATCGTGGAGACACAGCGGGAAACCTCTTATTTTGGCAACACTGCGACAGATGGCTTGTTTCAACGCATGTCCGTGACTTGATAGATATCTCCGTTAAAGTGGATACGAACATTCCTTGTCGGAGAAAGATAGCATTATATCACCTACAGATGCGCTTTATTTTATTTGTTAATTCATTTGTTAGTTCGTGGTTTGCGAAATGGAATGCTATATACTTCTGTATGTATTAAAATACTTATATAAGACCTTGTTTCCCAGAGCGCTCTATTACCAAATTTAGTTATGGAGCGGTCTGTAAGCGTACCCTTGAATGTTATTGTTATGTAATTTTCTTGCTATTCACAATGAACTACGAAGCATTGTACTATTGATCGATCAATAAATAAAGGGAGAAAAAAATAAAGAAAGAGGAACAGAGAGAAAGAGAGAAAAGAAAAATAGAGGAAGAAAGGTTAACAGAGAGAAAAGAAAAATAGAGGAAGAAAGAGGGACAGAGAGAAAGAGAAAGACAGAGAAAGAGAAAGACAGAGAAAGAGAAAAAAGAAAAATAAGAGGAAGAAAGAGAGAGAGAGAAAGTGAAAGATAGAGAAAGAGAGAAAAGAAAAATAGAGGAAGAAAGAGAGACAGAGAGAAAGGAAGAGAAAGAAAGAAAAAGAGAGACATTCCAAGAGAGTTTTATGTAGCTTAACGTCCTTTAATCTGGTTTTCATATCGGCCTTAAAATTGGTGAAATGATCTCGGGGTCCATGGAGCTTAAAGTTACTGGACATTTGTCTTCTCAGGATAAGGGAAAACCCGGAAACAAACCTTATTGAGTAACTCGCATCCAATTCCCCATGGCCGCGCTCGCTAAAGGATCTCGCTTTGGTGCTTCGTGCCGCAAGGAATCGTGGGTTCGAGTCTCGCCTAGGGCATCAGTGTTTATATGTTTGTGAAATCTGTATATATGTGTGTATTGGAACAGCAAACCAGTAATTAAACAGTAAATTTAGGAAAATGTGAAATGGGTAAACAGTGCCGGAGTCCCGACCAGACTCCAGAGAGAGAGAGCGAGAGAGAGACCTGTTAAATGTGAGGCAGACACGCTACCACCACACTACCCAGGCAGATAGGAAAGTTGTTGACACAGAACATCCCGTACAACGATACTTTAAACATTAAATGCTGTAGAATTCACATAGAGTTGAAAATTTTAACTTTCAGGCCAATCTGCTTCGATCCAAAAATGACACTGACACACTTTCTTTCTTTCTGCCACTTTATTTCTCTCTCTTTTTCTGTCTCTCCTTGTGCTGCCATTTGTTGTTTCGGTAATATTTGACAAGTGCATATCCCCTCAAATAATTTGTGCTTCTCTTTCTAATGATACCAATTCTGTATAAATCCAACAACTGACAGAGGCTATTCCCAGAAAATTCAAGATATACATTTTATTTGGCACGTAAATATCTTTAATATATGACACTTAATCAAAATCGTTAGAGCCATGTTTGAAAAACTAAAAAATTTCGAATTTTTTCCATGTTGGGATGGGTTCATTTTCTTGAAAATCTTCGTGTTGCATCCTTGGAAGATACTGAACCTAAATACCAAGTTTGGTATTTAACTAACTTTTCGTTTTTGTGCCATACAATCCACAGGCACACACGGACATATCACTAACCTTTTTTTTTTATTCAGGGGTCTCAAAACGTGTATTTTCGGTGAAATATTGGTACGGAATTTTTGGACGGAATATTATAATACCTTCTCTATCCACTTGTGCATTGTATATACGTGCTAGAGAAAGTAAAAACGCCGAAATGTATGAGACAACCTAATATTTCGGCCTTTTAACAGTTCATTCAGATACTTCTTTTTCATAAGCCGCCTCTGATGATAAAGAGCGTTAACTGTCCTCGGATTACCGGAAAGCGTAACATTTGGTTGCTATGGAAACTCGGTATAAGACCTTCGCTTTAATAGGAAAGCAATCACCGTCGGTAACATTTTATGCCCTTAAAGAGTATAGTAGACTTTGCTTGCACATAACTTTCCGATAATCTCACGTTAGTAACGCCAGTGCCTTCTAAGGCCATAAAATAAATTCTGACACTGTAAAAAGTTATTAAAAAAAAGTCGCTGCGGCAGCGTTCTTGTGTGATTTCGAAATCCAAGCGTTTATGAATACGCACGCGCGTGACTAAGCTATGCATGCGTAGAGGCGGAACGTTTAATGTACATAAATTCCATGGGCAATATTTCAGCTGCAGCCATACGGCTTAGTCCACACTATCTGTAAGATGCATGACCGTTTCGAAACTGCCTGGGTACAGTCCCGTACGCGGAAACTGACGCAAGCTCATCAGCTCAAACTATCCAGGATGAGATTATACACATATCCGGCGCTAGTGTTTGTTCTATTTCTATCGTGAATGTCAATTCCCTTTTATCGCAGTCACATGTTTTTTACTTTCTCTAACCCATATGTACAATTTACTTAGTGGATAGAGAAGGTACTCTATTCCACCCAAAAATTCGATGTGGAGATTTCACCAAAATCCATGTTTTGAGGTCCCCCGAGCCCGAAAAAAATTATGTGTGTGTATGAGAGCAATAATTATGATAACTAATATAGCCATTTGGAAGATAAATAAACTTAAATACCAAGTTTGGTATTTAACGCTCTTTTAGCTTAGAACTTTGCTGTCGATAGATACACACACACATACACAGGGAGCTTTTTCTCAAAAATGTTTTTTTTTTAATTCAGGGAATTTCAAAACTTTTATTTCCGATGAAATCTCGGTATCGAATGTTTGCGCGCAGTACAATACCTGCTCTATACACTGTGTCAACAGTACGTGTAGAGAAAGTAATAAAACGCTTTACTCTAATACGTTGAATCCCTAGTCAAAAGCGAGTCTTCAAGATGATGTCATACTTCAAGATATAGTCTTCGATGGAGCGTCGGCACAGAAAACCAAATATTCATGATTCGAGCCCTGAATGTAGAATTAAGTTTTTCAAATCTGATTCAGATTTTCAGATTTGTATTGCTGGCGTGAACAAACAAGTTAAGAACTCATTACTCTTCATTTTCTTTACATGAATGAATGAATAACTGTATTTATTGACATAACAATATCATACATCAAATTTCAACAATCGCACGGGTCCACAGACCATACGTGCTTTTGTAATACAATAAAGCAATATTAAAACAACAACAAAGAATTAAAAGACTAAACACGAAAATAAAGATACACAGATATTCGATACACAATATATAACATCATAACACAACAGTGACCTAAGTATAACATAATATATATGAAAAAACATTATAGTCACTTTTGATTAGTTGTTTTATCCCTCCCCTCTTCTCTATTGGAGCCTCCTCGGATCTCAGCCGTCTTGCCTTAAGCATACATTTACCTAGCCCGTCCACATTTTCCGTGCCTGCCAGTATCGTCCAACATGCTTCTAACTCTACATTCGCGGTGATTTTCTTTACATAGTGTATGTATGATACGTAGGTAAAGACGGTATTACACTCCACCCAAAAATTTGATACCGAGATTTCACCGGAAATACACGTTTAGATCCCCTGTGTCCAAAAACTTATTTTAGAAAAAGGTTCGTGTGTGTAAGAGAGAGAGACAGAGAGAGAAACAATAATTCAAAAACGAAAACCCTGTGAAATATCAAACGTGGTATTTAAGTTTAGTATGGTCCAAGGATGTGACACGAATCTTTTGAGGAAAATTCCCCCACCCCAAACTAGCATTTACATGTTTAAATTTTCGAAAGTTTTGATTTTCTCAAAAATGACTCTAACAATTTTGACTAAAATACCGTATATTAAAGATATTTATATGACAAATAAAATTCTATTTTGAATAGCCTCTAAAGAACATTTGCATAATTGGTAAACTGCAAGAATTAGACAAAAACTTACAAGGAAATCTCGTTAAAACACATCATTTATGTCATATACACTTTCTTGTGGAGTTGACCATTTTTTTAGATATTCCTTGTTATTCCTTTGTATTCTTGTATTAGCATTTTAACATAGGCCAAAATGTAACCATTATACATCCCTGGTCTGTAAAGCCTCCCACAATGAATAGAAGTGATGCGGAGCTGCTTCTAAGAGGAGCAGTCGTCCTCCGTGGTCTGTGGGTAATAATAGGCTAGCATCTGGTTCCCAAGATCGCGGGTTCAAACCCGGTGGAGGGCGATGGACTTTTTTTCGGGCGTAAAAATCCTTAGGATGGCTTCCTTTGGAAGGGATTTATGCCGTTGGTCCCGTGTCGTAAAATTACGGCACGCAAAAGAACCTCAAGTCTGATAAAGAGGCCTCGGAGCAAAATTAAACGGTATTTCACGACCAATATAGAATGAGACACTGAGAACCACAGCACTTAAAGAGCGTCTATAAATACAACTCAATTAATTCTTTTTTCATCTAAGAAGACGGCTAGGCTTAAGGTATAAATAAGCACATATTATATTTAGGTAATGGTGTTTCGGCGTAGGGATTAACGTGAGAATTGACAAAAGGAAAAGTCACGTAGCCGTGAATTCTCAATCGTTATGTTAGCAGTTACGGGAAAAGATCTGTGAAAGGTGATAAAATAGTTACAATGAGCCGCCACTGAGTTATGACTCGGTAAATTTAAATTTGTTCACGATAAAATGCACACGAGGAAGCGCTTGTGAAACATTTTTTCATTTCGCTGCGTGAGTTTGTGCCACATGTTTACAAGATTTAACCCACTAATTCAGGCGAAAAATTTCTCATCAACCTTCCTTTTTTTTTTTGTAGCCGTCTGTGTGACAGATTGCCATGCCGTCATTTGTAAGTACAGGTGCTTCCTCTGCATACTGCTGTTTCTTTTCTCGCGCACGCTTCTCTCTCCCCCAACCGGATCTGCGGCGTGCCATTTGCTTAGTAATGGAACAGAAATGGAGATCCTGGGATTGAATATGCATATTGCAGTCAGATTGCGACTATGAATATATGTGTGTTTTTCAATTTAAATATGCAGAGATTCACCCTTGACAGTACAACGGAGTTCGCGTGACTTGATAATCTACATAGGTGTATTACCTTACGCTTCTTTGTATATGTATGTTTTAAATTGTCTACTATATATTAAGAAGAATATGCAAGATTATGATTTCTGTGACACCGTACATAATTATCCCACAAGAAGCAGCAATAATATTTATTTTAGGACATGTAAATATAGTTAAACATAAAACAGTTTGAAATAGTATCCATTAATTTATTTAATAATTTACCTGTAAAAATTAAGAAACATTTAACAAATTTAAGAGAGACGTTATAATTATTTTGAAGAAGAATCCTGTCTATAAGGTCCAGGAATTTTATAGCATTACATTTTGTGCAAAATTTTTAATTGATGTTGCTATGCATATTTAATTTTCTCGGCAATAATCTACCCATCCCATTCCATCCATCCATCCATCCATCCATCCATCCATCCATCCATCCATCCATCCATCCATCTATGCATCTATCTGTCTGTCTATAATAAAGGAAAGAAAGTCACTTCCGTCGAACAATTGTTCAGCAAGGTGGCGCTGTTGTACCTCTTGCATTCGGGAACTTTCGGTTTCAGTAATGGTGACTTCTTGCTCTGACCCATGGGAGTTTCGTAGTTTTCCAGGATGGGCAGGCGAATGCTGGGGTAGTTTCTCTTCTACCTCGACTTAACTATTTCCTGTACCCATCACTTGTTTCATTGTCATCTATTTCGGCATTCATTTATTCATCTTAAGCAGTAGAGCCCATAAAGGGCCTGGGCTTCCTCAATTACTTGAAACCATTAGGCTCTCTCTTTCGCCAGCTGTCATCCAGCTTCTACATCCAACTCTTCAATCGTGGTCGACCACTTCTCTTTCCTCCAGGTTGCCCATATATTGCTCGTCTGGGCCATCTTTCCTCCGCCATCCGCTCTATTTGTCCCAGCCATCTAAGTCTTCCTATTTTGATGAAAGATGCTATTCCAGGTTTCCTCATAAATTCCATCAATTCCTTACTACTTCCAGCTCTGAACTGTTTATTGTCAACGCAAGGACCATATATTTTATTAAGGAATTTTCTTTCCCACACCTAACATTTTCACTTGCAGCTGTTAATACCCAAGCTACTCGCGTATGTATCTACTGGTCTTACTATAGTTTTATAAATACTCTTTTTTGGTCGATCTAGATAGATATTTCAGTTTTAATACAACTGTTCCAGCACAGCCATCTCTAATCATGGCCCGGCCCTGTTAAGTGTGGTGTAATGACTACCATGCAAACTTCATATACCCAAGGTCGCGGGTTCAAACCTGGCGGAGGACGATGGCTTTTTTCGGGTGTAAAAATCCTTAGCTTGGCTTCCTTCGGAAGGGAAGTAAAGCCATTGGTCTCGTGTACGGTACGCCTCTGAGCAAAAGTAAGAGGGAATGAGTTGCTGAGAATCATAACAGTTAAAGAGCGTTCATAAATAAAACGTCGCCCGCCTGGGTAGTGTGGTGCTAGCGTGTCTGCCTCACATTCAAAAGATCGTGAGTTCGAATCTTGCTTATGGTCTGTTATCCGGATAAGGTTTTTATCCTGAGAAGACGAATGTAGAGCAACTTTAAGCTCCGTGGACCCCGAGATCTTTTGAGCATCATTTCAGCAATTCCATTCATTCATCGTCCGATATGACCGACCAGGTTAAAGGACGTCAAAACTATTTAAAAAAAATAAAAAAATAAAACGCCATTTCCATTTCTAAGTGTAGCAACGCCTCAGCCCTTCCTATCCTGAGTGACGTTACGCGTGCCTCAGCGCAAGATGCTCTCCTCATTATAATGGTGTCTTTAGCAACATAAAATATTGCATAAACATGCTAGATATAGGTGCAGTGCCATGGGCGTAAAACTCATAATATAACAACTGAAGTATATATATATATATATATATATATATATATATATATATATTTCATTTATATAGCACCCTTTAACATCTAAGGTCATGTCGGGGGGTTTCCATTTGAAACAATTCGTTGTCTGTAGGTACTTTTACGTTAGTTTAAATCAGTTAGTTTTACTCAAACACGCTCACATTCACATACAAACTGAAGTATATACTTAACTTGTTTTCGGTTAACCAATTATCTCGATCTACGGAATAAACTGATTCACTCTATTCCAAGGGCAGTTTGGTCACCATTTAGCAGATCTGTGGTATATGTGAAGCATTTTATGTGAGATTTTTTTTATAGATATGCAGACTTGAATGGAGATGCGCTTTTTGGTAAACGCGATCCAGCAGATGTTCCCGAATTTAATCGCCCTCCGTGATGTAATGGTTACCATGCTAGCTTCATATACCCAAGGTCGCGGGTTCACACCCGGCGGAGGACGATGGCTTTTTTTAGGGTGTAAAAATCCATAGCATGGCTTCTTTCGGAAGGGAAGTAAAGCCGTTGGTCCCGTGGCGTAGATTTACGGCACGTAAAAGAAACTCAAGCCTAATAAGAGAGGCCTCTGAGCAAAATTAAGCGGTCTTTCACGCCCAATATAGAATGGGACGCTGAGAACCACAGTTAAAGAGACTGAGAGACGCAGTTAAAGAGCGTCCATAAATAACACGCCATTTCCATTTTTTTGTTCCCGAATTTGCCCGCATATCTAAGTAGTGCTAGTGAAACGAAAAGGGAAAAAAATCAGAAAGAGGAGAAGAAATTTATCAATTACTTAACGTTTTAATTAAGAAAATTACAAGATAATAACAGTGGGGAAAATAAACAAATAATTACAATATTCATCCTAATAAATTATTCTCAGAGCAACAATAAGTAACTAAATAGTTTAACATAAAAATCACCACAAAACTCAAGTAGTTTCGGTCCCATTACCGCTTTTCCTTCATTAGCAATGAAAAAACCGTCAATCAGAAACATTTTAAATATAGATTTTAGTGCTGTTAAACATTAAAAACCATATAATTTTATAGGTTTTATACTATATTGCCGTTTAAAGAGCCTGCTCCAACTCTGCTTGTCTAAGTCCGAGTACTCGCAAAAGTGCTCAGAGTTCGGCTGGCGAGGAGAGACGTAATAGCCAAACATCTCTGGTCGAAGATCATAAGTCTTTAGGCTTCCTGTCAGTCTTGAGGTTGTTTAATTTCTCATGACGTATGTGATTGTGTGAAGCCTGAGAGGCCTATTTACTATTCACATTTCTGTTTACCGAAATGAACGGAGTTCCGCAGTGCCTTGCATCACAAAAAGTGTGAATTTTTACAGCAAAATGCATGTTAATCAAAACCAGAGATGACAGTTTTTCCCCGTTCCGACTATTTCATGCTGCAGGCAGACTCCTGGGCACGCGAGTACACCGCAGCTCACCAGCTGTTTAAATTATGTAATATAGCTTTTTAAATGTAGCCTGTAAACCTTCTTTCCTATAACGCTAAAGGAAAAATCTGATGTGTACCATTCACATGACTTTCTCCATATCCTTGCAACAAATAATTCTTAAAAAGCTTATACTTCTATTTACTTTATGCTAATCAGAAAAAATTAGCAGAAATAGTCTTATTACTCGCTTCCTTGTAAGTAGAAGCGAAATAAGGGACAACCGTAGGTTAAGTGATAGCCAAAAGCTGCTTGCTATGTCAATGAAGTTCCTTTGTTTATATGGATAGGAGTTGACAAGTTCCTGTATGAGGAAAGTATACGTTTTTCATAGCAGAAACCAAAATAAGGAATGTCACAAAAACGATGAACTACATGAAAAAATGTATATAATATAAATTGTGTGTTTTAATGTGTTCTACATTTTTGTTAACTAAATTTTTGTCCATCTCTTACGGTTTAGCAGTTATTCGAAATTTAGTAAAATTCATCCAGAATAAACTACTCTTCAGAGGCTATTCCCAGAAAATTCAAAATATACATTTTATTTGTCAGTTAAATATGTTTAATATACGAAATTCTAATCAAAATCGTTAGAGCCATTTTTGAGAAAATAAAAATTTTTGGTAAAAGTTCCATGTAAAGGGTAGTTGGGGTTGGGGCATTTTTCTCAAAATCTTCGTGTCACATCCCTGGAAGATACTAAACTTAAATACCAAGTTTGGTATTTTACCGACTTTTCGTTTTTGAGTTATCGTGTTCACAGACACACGGACACACACACACGGACCTTTTTGTGAAAATGTTTTTTTTTGGATATTGGGGACCCTAAAACACATATTTCCGGTGAAATCTCGGTATCGAATTTTTTGGTGGAGTGCAATACTTTCTCTATACACTATGTACATAGTGCGTATGGAGAAAGTAAAAATCGATACATTTTGTCTCAGAAAATTTAAAATAAATTAGTGGAGAGTAACAATAAAGACTAAATTTTTTTAAACATAATATAACCAGATACAGCGACATCTAGCATTATAATTTTTAAATTCTGTTTCGCTGTTTTTTTTTGTATTTTTTTAAGATCTATGCACGTAGTAGGTAGAGAAGGTATTGATTCCACACAACATTTCGATATCGTTATTTATTCATAAAACTGTATTTTGAGATCCCCTGAATCAAAGAAAAAACTTTTTAATTTCTCTACACGCACTATATACTTAGTAGACAGAGAAGGTATTGTAAACCCCTCAAAATGTTGATGTCGAGGTTTCGCCGGAAAGGTGTGTTTTAAGGTCCCCTAAGTCCAAAAACAATGTTTAGAAAAATATTGTGTGTATACGTGTTTCTGTGAATACGACAATTCAAAAATGAAAATATTGTTGAATATCAAACTTAAATATCAAGTTCAGCATCGTTCAAGGAACAATTTTCGAAAAATGTTATTTTCTCTTAAAATGACTATAATGATTTTGATTAAAAGCTATCTAAATTTTCTGGGAATAACTCAGACGAGCTTTTCATTCTGAATGACTTTTGTATAACTAGTAATGCCACACAGGCGAAAAGTTATCACACACAAAATGTAGATCCCGTTAAAACACACTATGTCAAATCCTTTTTGTAGAGATAACCATTTGATATGAATTTTAAAATAATTAAATTTCTCTCAAGAAGCCCTCATCCTTATCATATATTTTCTGTTTTATATCTGGTCAACGAAAACGAACCAAATTTCAAAGTCAGTTTTTGAAAGATAGTGTGTTCCCCTATATCTCTTCCACTTACAAGGCAGCAAGGAATAAGACCGTTTCTGCTAATGTTTATCTTCTTAAGCATAATGTACATAAAAGAATTATCTTTTGCAAGAGTAGTTTTTTTGAAGAAGATAAAGTCTGTGAATGGAATACTCAGATTTTTCTTTATTGGCATATACTCGTTTTCAAATTGAACTCTCTAGTATTTTTTCGGGTAAATCAACGAAGCTTTGTATACCTCCTAGTTAAAAGTCGCCTTCCGTGGTGCAGTGGTTAGCATGCTAGTCTATAAAACACAAGACAGCAGGTTCAAACTGGGCGCAGGGCAATGAGTTTTTTCGGACGCAAAAATCCTTAGCATGGCATTCTTCGGATGGGAAGTAAAGCCGGTGGTCCCGTGTAATATTTATTTGCACGTAAAACCTTGAAAAGAACAAGGTTCTTGGGCAAAATTCTTCCATTTCGCTTCCAAAAGTCAAGATTTCGTCCTACAGTGCCATTTATGAGCAACGAGCTAATCCTTCATCACTATGGCTCATAGTGGCGAACCAGAAATTCAAGTCCTATCACGGAAACATCGAAACGATTTAACAATAACATTCATAGAGTGTAAATTCTTTATCACAACATTGTATACCTTTATGCCATATAGTATAAATGAAAATTGAAATCTCTACTTTATTACTACGATAAAATATATTGAATTCGTTTTTAAAAACATATTGAAAGGTGTAGTGCAGTTTTCAAAACATAAATAATTAATAAAAAATCTCTTCAACCAATTATAAGATATGGATAACATTTGATGCAATTGCTAACCCACAATTGGGTGGCATATTTTAGAAAATTCACAGATGAGCGTTCTACAGTGTTGGAGCTGTGATATATCTGGTGTAAAGCATCTTTTGTTTACAATATATATATATATATATATATATATATTATTGCTTTATTTGTATAGCCCCATTTAACATCAATGTTCATATCGGGGGCTTTCACTTGTGAAACTGTAGGTTCAGAACATTAGGTTAAACTTTATATTACTAAACACACGCACATTCACTCTCACATTCATACTTCCAGACTCTATGGGGGATAGGGAATAATTCCAGTTAAAGAAAAATTCCCCGCACCAGCCGGGAATCGAACCCGGGACCTGCGGGTGAGAAGTCAGCTCGCTGACCACTCGACCACGGAGGCAGTAGGCAGTCTACAATATATTAATCGAGATAAATATTGGCAGAAGTGACCTTAATGCCCGCTTCCTTGTAAGTAGAATGGAAATAAAAAAATGCATTAGGCTAAAATGAATGCTTTTAAAAGCTGATGTCTATGTGAAACAATTGAGGTTCGATTCGCTTTGCAGGGCCGGCAGTAAAACGAGAAATAAAATAAAAGGTGACTTCCCGTTTGACAGAAGTTAGGCAGTTTGAAATTGAAACCAATAACAAGAAATATCTCGAAAACCGTTAACTGTACTAGAAAAATGTGTATGGCTAAATTATGTGTTTTAACGAGATCTACCGTTTTTATGCAGCAAGTTTTTATCTATCTTTTAGGTTTAACAGTTATGAAAACTTGTGCAAAATTCAGCCAGAGTAAAGAGGTCTTCAGAGGTTTTCAGAGGTTATTTCCAGAAAGTACAGAATATAAATTTTCTTTGCTATATAACATTTTTATTATATACCATTTTAATCAATGTCGTTAAGACCATTTTTGAGAAAAACAAACTTTTCAAAAAATTGTTCATGTAAAGGATAATTTTTGGTGGGGAATTTTCTTAAAAATCTTCGTGTCGCAACTTGGAAGATACTAAACATAATTACCAAGTTTGAGATTTGACGGTCTTTTCGCTTTTGAACTATGCTGTCCACAAACACATACGGCCCTTTTTGTAAAAATGTATTTTTGGACTCGGGGACAAGAACAAATATTTTCTCTGAAATCTCGATATCAAATTGTTGTGTTGAATACAATATCTTCTGTAGCTACTATGTGCATTGTATGTACATACGGACAGAGTAAGTAAAACAACGCGCTCTTGAACAATACTGGTCATGCAAGAGCTCATTGAAATATCTAGTTTACATCAACTGCATTCGCGAACTATAGATACTGTATTCGTGGCATTAATTAGTGCCGAGCATTGCATTGCATACTTACGTTTGTTTTCATATATTAAAATCTATTTCACTTTGACATCATTCACCATTTTATAATACTCAATACTGCATTTTTTTCCATCAGATAATAACCAAACAGTATGTAATACAAGCTATTTACTAATTACTAACAAAACGATCGACTGTGATAAAACAGTTGACTGTTATTTCCGCATACTACATACAACAATTATTAATTCAAAAACATGTATAGAGAAATATTATCATGACTAACGTAATTGATATAATAATGAACGTTTACTATTTGTCTGTTAACCTTTCTTTCATTCTTTTATATTTATATTTTGAGAAAATATTAAAAGTCAACCGACAGAGTAAATGTTTAATTATTTTATAGTGTTACTTTGTACTTGTGTGAAAAAGAGAAAAGGGGCGCAAGGACTTTGAAGTGTGGAAATATAACGCGTCATAACGTGCATCAATAATTTAATAAATACACAAATGATGTGAATGAATAGATCTTATATGAAAAAGTAAATTAATGGTGTATCAACGCAAATGGCTAAAGTCTTAATAATTGTTCCGAAAATGTAATAACATTATATTGAAATATGTTGCTGTTACTTTGTCAGAAAAAGAGCATGATGGGTATTTATTTACATAGAGAGGGAGAGTCTTGGCGTGGTTTTGGGTTAAACCTGAGGTGTTATTCGCCTTCCCAACAACAAAGTGTTTTAAGACGCGTTGGAAAGTTACAAAGTTTATCATTCTTTATCGGAGCCATGAGCTTCAATGCCTACGAGTATATTTTACGGAAAGTAAATCAGTGGCTGAAATAGTAAAATTAGTATGACTACTTATTTAAACAGTAATACGAATTCCTCCGAGACCACAATTTGAGATCGACGCAGAAGAATTTATGTTGTTCGCCGCTGATGCTAAGCCGAGACACACTGTAGGGAAATACCCTACACAAAATATCAGTTAACGTGTGCAGTAAAACATTTATTAGTACATTTTGCATGTTAGTACACTGTAGACAACGGGTAAGGGAAATAGAAGGCATAGATTTAGGAAAGTTGAAGAAATATCCGGGAGATATCTGAAAGTAACGGATAATTGCGTAAGGTGCAGAAGATAATTCGTTGGATAAACGATAGGGCTGAAATCTGAGTGAGGTATGGGGGGTGGTGGGGTGGCCTTTCGCAGGTCCTGAAACCTGGTATGCGAATTTGATTCTATATCGTTTTTTATCATCTGCTTCATCCTTCACCATCCAATATTTCAGATTTTCCCTTAAATCGGCAGTTTCTTCTTTGAATGTTCCCTAACCAGTGTGCTTCCCTTTTGCAATTTGTGCGTAGGGTTGATTTCTTCCCACCCACTCTTCTCAGAACCTCTTCATTTGTCACTTATCTGTCCACTTTATTTTATCTATTTATCTCCAGCACCACATCTCAAAATCAAATTTCATAAGTGTATTCATTGTCAGAGCTTAGCAGCCCTTGCATTGATTTGCTCCTTTCCTATTATAATTACAACATAATGCCTAATGAAATTATCTGTGGCGACTCTAGAAGGAATTAACAAGTTAGCTCTACTCCTAAAAATGCTGTAACCGGCGATGTATTTAATTAACTGCGATATTTTTTCTCATAAAGATTCTCCAGAACTTTTGAAAAGCTATTTGTAGTAGACTCGTAAGCCTATTGTAAGTCTTGTTAGCAAAGCCTCTGATACTGCGATGTGGAACCTCGAGGGGCAAGTGCGGGGGAAGTAATTTGGAGGTGTGGTTTCGTTAACACATAGCTTTATGAAGTATATACACTCAGCGGAAGTGACGTATAAACAATAGCTCCACCCAAGACAGTGCTGCCAATTAATGTGCTGCCTGGCACTCACCGTGGCAAGAAGGCAGGGAAAGATTCAATTGCAGCAGCCACCCCTTTAATTGTCGGGACTCCCTCGACATAATCTTGCATTGACTAAGTACCTTTAATCCCTGTGTTTTTTGAAAGACATATATTCAGAGGTTTACAATAATTAGTATAAATTGTTATGTACTACTCTGAACTTAATAAACTCTAATTAATACACAATATACTTTTCACTAACAGTATTTTACTAACAGTTTGATATAACTTGAATATTGGTGTTAAGAACTGCCAGTTTCATTTTAATGTTTTATGATGGTTATTTTATTCGATCTTTGTTTATCTATGTGATTGATTGAGCATAGTAGGCGTGAATGATAAATTTGCTACGAGAAAGGTAAGTGAATAGCTTATCTCTTCTATAGATGAGTTTATATTTTTAAATGAAAATCTCACTATTAAGTTGACAACCATTTATTATTGTTCATGTCTACATTGTCTATTTAAATTATGGGACTTCTGTGTAAGTGATCGTCCTGAACAGAGAGAGATTGCTCCGGCTTGAGGTTCGGTGCACTCAGAGTATAACTATGACGTGATGGAGTAGGCCTGGTCTTTACAGCCCATTTCGAAACGTGTTGCGCTATCTAGCATTGCTCACTGCCTCGTCTTGTTCGGTTCCTGCTTGTAGATAAACTCGCGAACTCTGTAAGAGAACGCAGATTGAAAAATGTCGAAAATGTGAAAGGATAGACGTTCGATGCTGAACAAACTTCAGCATCGAACTTGAATCATCGTTTGGATGATTCAAACTATTTTGAGTGACAGAAGCAAAACCTTTTCTTTTGATATAGTAAAGACGTATCTTATGGTTCTCTGCAATGAATTCTGGGTAGTTTGGTGGATTTATGATCATTGTCTTTTCAAAGCTCTGCACATTATTATCCAATTGTTTTGTATCAAGCGTTATATTTTTATTTGTAAAATACAAGGCGTTTTTATTTACTAATCATATTATGAAAAAATTGTTTCATTGTATTCTTATGAATTAGAATGATGCATATAATGTCAATACATGTAAGGAGCTACATTTGGAACATATTTTACCTCACTGGGAGCCTACTTATGTTACAAATTCCTACCGCTGACTGCTCTGTGCTATCCTAAAAAGTTTAGTCACCGGCCGCTACTGGAATTTATTTCTGCAAAGGTTTATCGGGATTAACAGGAAATGGACAGAAACAAAATTTGCTTCACTAAACTTTCTCTAGCTATTCTATATACTAACTATTTTTACAGAAGATTATTCTTTTATCTACATCAGCTAATCGAGATAAACATTAGCAGAATTGGTCTTATTACTTGTTTCTTTGTAAGTAGGAGCGAAATAAGGGATTACGTTAGGCTAAAGTGATAGTCAAATGTTTTAAAACCTGCTTCGGTGTGAAACAATTGAGCTTCGGGTCACTTTACATTACCCCGTTTGAGAAAAGTTAATCTAAAAAAATCTGATGTGTTACACTCACATGACTTTCTCTAGCTGTTCTACAAACTTCATACATAAGATTCTTCTTCTTTCTGCACCTTGCTAATCGAGTTACTCATTAGCACAATGTTCTTATTATTTAGTTCCGTATAAGTAGGAAGAAAATAAGGGAATACGCTAGGCTAAACCAATAGTCAAATGTTTTAAAAGCTGTCGTTGTGCGATTGTCATCACAAATCGCTTCTTTTCTTGGCCAGCAGTAGAACAAAAGAAAAAACGGACACTCCCGTCTGAGAAAAGTATAAGTACTTCACAGCTGAAACTAATAACAATGAATAACTTGAAAACGGTAAGCTCCACGAGAAAAATGTATATGACATAACTTGTGTATTTTAACAAGACCTAAATTTTTTATACAGTAAGTTTTTGTCTAAATTTATGGTTTACTAGTTATGCCAAATTAAGCAAAATTCATCAAGAATAAACAGGTCTTCAGAAGCTATGCCCAGAAAATTCAAGATATACATTTTATTTGTTAGGTAAATGTCTTTACTATATGATATTTTAATCAAAATCGTTAGAGCCATTTTTAAGAAAATCAAAATTTTTGAAAAAATTTAAATGTAAAGGGTAGTTTGGAGTGGGGGGATTTTTCTCAAAATTTTCGTGTCACAACCCTGGAAGATACTAAACTTATATACCAAGTTTGGTATTTTAGTTACTTTTCGTTTTTGAGTTATCGTGTTCACGGACACACGGACACACACACACGGACCTTTTTCTCAAAATGCTTTTTTTGGTTACAGAGGGTCCCAAAACATGTATTTCCGGTAAAATCTCGGTATCGAATTTTTGGGTGGAATACAATTCTTCTCTATCCCTATGTACATTGTACATATGGGGCTAGAGAAAGTAATAAAAACCAATAACAAGGAATATCTCGAAAACGGTCAGCTCTATAAGAAAAACATATATGACATACAGTATGCATTTTAACGAGATCTCCATTTTTCTCTAGTCAGCTTTTGTCTGACTCTTGCGGTTTAACCGTTATACAAAATTCTGCAAAACTCATCCAGAATAACAGCTCTTCAGAGGCTATTTCCAGAAAATTCAAAATTTACATTCTATTTGTGATGTAAATATCTTTAATTCACGGTATTTTAATCAAAATCTTTATAGCCATTTTGAGAAAAATAAAATGTTATAAACGAATTCCATGTAAAGGGTAGTTTGTGGTGGAGGATTTTCTTGAAAATCTTCGTGTCGCATCCTTGAAAGATACTGAACCTAACCTATGCTGTCCATAGGCACACACTTTTTCTAAAAATGTTGTTTTTTTCGGACTCAGGGGCCTCAAAACATATATTTCCAGGAAATCTTGGTATCGAACTTTTGGGTGAAATATAATACTTTCTCTATGCCTCACTATAGTACTTTCTCTATAGTATGTAGAGAAAGTAATGACAAAGACTGATTAGAGGAAGTCATGTGAGTGTAACAATTTTTTTAGTGGTCATTATAAAGTGCAATTAACTTTACCTATTCTGATATCTGCAATGTTCTCGCACGAGGGAGTATTCTGATTATCGGTTCGTGTTTGATTGCCTGCTAATAGATATAATACGCGGAATATGGAGGATGCTGGTTCAAGGATGTACATTGTGGGGTGGTATAATAGAAGGGAAGAGACGTTTTAGTTCAATAACGGCAGTCTACATGAATGCATCTTCTGAATAAATCAGCACTCTCTGTAAAGATAAGATTATACCACCATTATTTCGTCATAAAGAAAAAAGAATCTGATGTGTTCTATTCACATAATTTATTTTTAAAAGCTTATGCTTCCATTTACTTCATGCTAATCGAGAAAAAATTAGCAGAAATAGTCTTATTACTCGCTTCCTTGAAAGTAGAAGCGAAATAAGAGAGTAGCATAGTTTACAGTGGTAGTCAAAAGCTGGTTTCTATGTGACTGAAGTTCCTTTGTTGTATGAACAGGAGTTGATAAATTCCTGTATGAGAAAAATATAATATATAACAAGGAACATCTGAAAAGCAATGAAATCCATGAAAATAAATGTATATAACATAAACTGTGTATTTTGATGTCTACATTTTTTGTAGTAAGTTTTTGTCTATCTCTTATGGTTTACCAGTTATGCAAAATTCATCCAGAATAAACAGGTCTGAGAAGATATTCCCAAAAAATTCAAGATATACATTTTATTTGTGATGGAAATGGCTTAAATATGTGGTATTTTAGTCAAAATCGTTTGAGCCATTTTTAAGAAACACAAAATTTTCGAAAACATTTCCATGTAAAGGGTAGTTTGGGATGAGGCGACTTTTCTCAAAATCTTCTTGTTGCATCCCTGGTAGATACTTAAATACCAAGTTTGGTATTTTACTGACTTTTCGTTTTTGAGTTATCGTGTTCACAGACACACGGACACACACACGGACCTTTTTCTCTAAATCTTATTTTGGTTACAGGGGATCCTAAAACGTCTATTTCCGGTGAAATCTCGGTATCGAATTTTTTTTATACACTATGTATAAAGTAGTGTAGAGAAAGTAATACTTCCACTACAGCAATTTTAACAAAGGATACAAAATAAGCTGAAACTAAAATTTAATAAATATAATGTGTGCAATTCGTATGACTTTCTCTACACCT
This sequence comes from Hymenopus coronatus, assembly GCA_030762935.1. Classification (NCBI taxonomy): domain Eukaryota; kingdom Metazoa; phylum Arthropoda; class Insecta; order Mantodea; family Hymenopodidae; genus Hymenopus; species Hymenopus coronatus. Next base: position 96,044,448 of record CM060895.1, on the reverse strand, counting down.
CTGGAGCAAATTATTGTTAAAAATATTATTTCTCTATTTACTTCATGTTAATCGAGATAAACATTAGCAGAAGATGGCCATATTACTTGTTTTCTTATAAGTAGAAGGAAAATAAGGGAATACACTAAAGCGATAGTCAAATCTTTTAAAAGCTAGTTGCCATGTGATTGAAATTCGTTTCTTTGTATGGGCAAAAGTTGACAACTTTCTGTATGAGAAAAGTTAGTGTTTTATAACTGAAACCAATTACAAGGAATATCTCGGAAATGGTCAACTCCACAACAAATGCATAGTATATAAATACTCGTATTTAACGAGTTTGTGTAGTAAGTTTTTGTGTATATCTTACGATTCACAGTTATGAAAAAGTCATCCAGAATAAAGATGTCTTTAGATGCCATTCCCAAAATCTTCAATATATACTTGTAAATATCCTTAAAATATAGTTTGAGATAATCACAATTTTGGAAATGTTTCCATGTAAAGAGTATTTTGGGCTGGGGGGATTTTCCTCAAAATCTTCGTGTCATATCCTTGGAAGATACTAAATTGAAATATCAAGTTTAGTATTTTACCGTATTTTTGTTTTTTAATTATTATGTTCATAGACAAACGGACACACATAACTTTTTTCTAAAAACGCTTTCTATTACAGGGGACCCTAAACGTGTATTTACAGTGAAATTTTGATATCAGTTTTTTGGGTGTAGTGCAATACCTTCTCTACCTATGTACTAAGTAGCAAAAGGAATATATGAAAAATCTATTTGTAAATTCATTCACTGTTACTTGAATCTTTAATTTTAATATTTTTAAAAATGCATCACATTGCTCACTTGCACAACGGCTCTGTAACAAATTATTGTTAAAAAACTCTTCTATTTCATGATAATGAGGATAAACATTAGCATAAATTGTCCTTATTGCTTGATGCCTTGTAAGTAAAAGGGATAACATAAAATAGATGTGTTCCATTCAAATAATGATCTCTAGCTGTTCGGTAAACTAATCTTTTATTCAAAACATTAATGTGTTATGTACATCATGTTAATCAAGATAAACATAAGCAAAATTAGTCTCATTACTAGCTTCCTTGTAAGTAGAACGGAAATAAAAAAAAATGCACGGGCTAAAGCGATAGTCTCGTCCTATAAAAGCCAGTCGCTATGTTAAGCAATTGAAATTCCAATCTCTTACTTGCCAGGAATAAATAAACGAGAAAAGAGAAGAAAGATGTTCCCGTTTAGTTAAAATTGAAACCAAGAATTCGTAATATCTCGAAAACGGTTAACTACAAATAATAAAAAAAGTATATAACATAAATTGGGTGTATTAATAAGATCTACATTTTTGTGTAGTAAATTTTTGCGTATTTCTTATGGTTTGCCAGTTACATAAAAGTCATCCAGAATGAAGAGGTCTTCAGAGGCTATTCCCAGAAAATACAAGATATACATTTCGTTTGTCATAAAAATATCTCAAATATAAAAATTTTACTCAAAATTGTTAGAGCCATTTTTGAGAAAATAACAAATTTCGAAAAATGTTCCATGTAAATGGTAGTTTGGGGTGGGGAATTTTCTTGAAAATCTTCGTGTCGCATCCAAGTTCAGTATTTAACGGTCGTTTCGTTTTTGAGCTATGCTGTACACACACAGACACATACACATAAAGTTTTTTTTTATAAATGCTTTTTTTGATTCAGGGAGACCCAATACATGTATTTCCGGTGAAATCTCGGTATCGAACTTTTGGGTGTATTACAATACCTTTTCTATACGCTGTGTATATAGCACTGTAGAGAAGGTAAAAATTATTATTTAAATAATCATACAAGTTATAATAGTGATACATGGCAAAATATCACTATTATTGTGTTTAATAATTGGTATAAATTTCACTGATATATCTTACATTGTGTGAATTTTCAAAATTTTATAGATACAATACCTTAAGCTCAAAGCTAAATATTTGCTCCAAAATGATCGGTTCAAACTGTATATATTGAGATACGCCCTTTTGGCTGGGGAAGGAGAGTATTACGGAAATAAGGCAAACATGTAGGCAACGTCTGGAAGGCGGTGTTTTCTTGAAATAGTTGCGCTGGAGAGGAGCATCAAGCAATGAGCACTCTACCGTCCCGCGTATGGATCGCGAGAACTGAAAAGGAACGGAGGAGGGAGTAAAGGTTCGCTGACGCCGACATGTCTGTGCTTGGGGCAAATCCTTGAAACACGTGCGCCGAATTAGCCACGTATAGCTGCAGAAGCGGTAGCACAAATCTCGTTTTGTCTTCATTGGCAGCTGAAGGTCACGCCTGCCCCAGATAAACAGGATGCCACCGGAAGAGGGTGTCATCCCCTATAATAGCGAGGGTTCTCTAGTTCCGGCATGACGAATGGTATACAGTACAAGAGGGTGAGTTAGAATGAGTAGCACTGTATAGCTATTTATGTACTTGAAAACCAGCGATACAAAAGGTCAAATGGATCGGATATTAACAAAAAAATCTGATCTGTTCCACTCATATGATGATCTCTACATCCCTGTAATAAATTATTGTTAATAAACTTATTCTTCTTACTACTTAGTTATTTATTACTTGGTTCTTTATAAGTAGAAGAGAAATAAGGGAATAAACTAGGCTAAACCGACAGTCACATGTTTTAAATGTGGTTGCTATGGAATTGAAAATTGATTGCGTGGGCAGGAGTTGAAAAGTAATTAGTTCAGCAAAATTCATCCAGAATAAACTGGTCTTCAGAAAATTAAAGATTTACATCATATTTGTGTTGGAAATGGCTTTAATATGTGGTGTTTTGATCAAAATCCTTAGTCATTTTTGAGAAAAACAAACTTTTTTCATAAAAAGAGTTGGAGGGATTTTCTTGAAAATCTAGGTGTCGAATTCTTGGAAGATACCAAACTTAAATATCAAGTTTAGTATTTAACGGTCATTCATTTTGGAGCTATACTATCCACAGACATACACACACACGCGCGCGGACCTTATCTGAAAATGTTTTTTTACTTATTTATTTACTTTTTTTATTCAGAGGGTCCTAAAACATGTATTTCCGATGAAATCTCGCTAACGAATTGTATATAGTATGCGTAGAGAAAGTAAAAAATCAGATGTGTTCCATTCACATGACTTTCTTTACGTCTCTGTAACAAATTATTGTTAATAAGCTTATCGTCCTATATACATAATCGAGATAAACATCAATAAAAACGGTCTTATTACTTACTAACTTCCTTATAAGTAGAAGGGAAATAAGGAAATACACTAGCCCAAACCGTCAGTTAAAAATGTTTTAAAATGTGGTTGCTATGGGATTGAAATCCGTTTCTTTGCGTGGCCAGGAGTTAAGAAGTTTTCGTATGATAAAAGTATTTTAAAGCTGAAATCAATAACAAAGACTATCTCAAAAACGGTCATCTCCACGAAAATATGTGTATGATAAATTTGTGTTTTAAGCAGACCAACATTCTTTTTCTGTAGTAAGTTTTTGTCTATATTTTACGTTATACAGTTATGCAAATTTCAAAAAAATTAATCCAGAATGAAGAGGTCTTCAGAGACTATTCCCAGAAAATTCAAGATATACGTTTTATTTGTCATATAAATAGCTTAAATAAGCAATTAAAATCAAAATCGTTAGTCATCTTTTGAGAAAATAAAAATTTTCGAAGTTTTTTCCATGTTGGGAGTAGAAGAATTTTCTTAAAAATCTTCGTGTCGCATCCTTGGAAGATACAGCAATATAAGTATCAAGTTTGGTATTTAACAGTCGTTTCGTTTTTGAGCTATCTTGCCCACAGACACACACACACACACACACACACGGAGATTTTTCTAAAAATGTTTTTTTTTTTTTTTTTTGGATTCAGGGGGTCCCAAGACATGTATTTCGGTGAAATGTATTTACATGTATAGATATCGAATTTTTGGGTGCAATACAATAGCTTCTCTATACACTATGTACATAGTGCATCTAGAGAAAGTAAACGCCTCACGTGTTGCACTCACATGACTTTCTCTACTCACTCCTATATACAAATAATGTTTACACCTTATTCCTCTAACAATCTTGTCAGGAATGTAAGTACTATTTCGTTCTACCGCCACTACAACGCTAATTTTGCAGTTTCATGCATTTTCACTCATCTCTCTGGTTCATTGTCCACTGGCGCCATTACAGTCGGATCGCGTTGTATTTACAGTTGTTAGTGAACAAAATGTTTTAAGATAATTTCAAATCCCACCGAATGTGTTGTGTGTTGAAATTCTTCGTCAACTTGTAGAGATTTACGGTGAAAATGAAATGACAGATGGAATGGTGGATTAGGTGACTCAATGAGGACGATCCAGAGTTCGTGATAAAGCACGGGGTGGGCGGCCTTCTGTGGTCACCGATGGTTTGGTTGAACAAGTGAATGGGGCAATTCGTGAAGTCAGACGGTTTACAATAAGAATTCTTTGTGATGTGTTTCCACAAAACACGGTGTTCAGCAGTGGCTGTCTTCACTGGCGGCATCTTTCTTTGAAAACGGCATACAAACGTTGTTAATTTTCCACTAAAACAAATGCCTGAGCAATGGTGGAAACTATGTAGAAAAATCTGATGTGTACCATTCGCATAACTTTCTCTACATCTCTGCAAAAAATTATTCTTAGAAGCTTATACTTCTATTTACTTCATGCTCATCAGTAAAACAATAGCAGAAATAGCCATATTACTTGCTTCCTTGTGAGTAGAAGGGAAATAAGGGAGTACCATAGGTTAAAGTGATAATCAAAAGCTGGTTGCTATGTCACTGAAGTTCCTTTGTTTGTATGGACCGCAGTTGACAAATTCCTGTATGAAAAAAGTATAAGTTTTTCTTAGCAGAAACCAAAAATAAGGAATGTCTCAAAAACGACGAACTCCACGAAAAAAATGTATATGACATAAATTGTGTGTTTTAACGTGTTCTACATTTTTTGTGTAGTAAGCTTTTGTCCATCTCTTACGGTTTAGCAGTTATTCAAAATTCAGTAAAATTCATCCAGAACAAACTGCTCTTCAGAGGCTATTCCCAGAAAATTCAAGATATTCATTTTATTTGTCAGGTAAATATCTTTAATATACGCATTTAAATAAAAATTGTTAGAGCTATTTTAGAGAAAATTGACATTTTTGAAAAAAGTTTCATGTAAAGTATAGTTTGGGGTGAGGGGATTTTTCTCAAAATCTTCGTGTCTAAGATACTACACTTAAATACCAAGTTTGATGTTTTACCGTCTTTTCGTTTTTGAGCTATTGTGTTCACTGACCCACGGGCACACGGACACACACACACACGGACACGGACCTTTTTGTGAAAATGCTTTTTTTAGAAAAAGGGGTCCCTAAAACATATATTTCCGGTGAAATCTCGGTATCGAATTTGTTGGTGGAGTGCAATACCTTCTCTATAGACTCTGTACATAGTGCATATAGATAAAGTAAAAATAGGTTAAGAAATCCTCTTTCATGTATAGATATGAACACAAATGTTTTATGTCTTTTTTTCCAAACTGGTACTTTCCAGGCGCGCTTCGTATTTACTCCATGTTAATCAAGATAAATATTTACAGAGATTGTCTTATTGCATATTTCCTTCTAGCTGCAAGGGATTAGAAAAATACAATAGGCTAAAGCGATAACCAACTCTTTTAAGCGTCGTCGCTATGTAACGGCTTCGAAATTCATTCTCTTATGTTACAAAAAGATAGAGTACGGACTGCCTTCCCATTTGAGAAAAGTATAAGTTCATATTTGAAAATAATTGTTTAGCACGTATGAACAATGTACATAGTAGAGAGAGAAGGTATTATATTCCACCGAAAATTCGATAACGTAATTTCACCTGAACCAAAGACATTTTAGAAACGTATCCGTGTGTGTAATGGCTAACGATTTTGATTCAAATGCCACATGTTTAAGATATTTTCATGTATATCTTGAATTTTCTGGAAATAGTCTAGAAGACCTCTTCATTCTGGTTAACTTTTGCATAACTGATAAACCGTATGAGACGGACAAAAAGTTACTACAAAATTATGTAGATCTTGTCAAAACACACAATTTACATATTATATATTATAGAGACGACCGTTTCTGGGGAATTCCTTTTTGTTGATTTCAGTTTTAAACTGCGTAATTTATTTCATATGGGAAGTTAGCTTTCGTTTCATCTCTGTTCTTTTGCAGCTAGCCGTGCAAAGCCAGCCGAACTTTAGTTGTTCACTTAGCGACCAGCTTTTTAAAATATTTGACTATCGCTTTATCCTAGTGTAATCCTTATTTCCATTCTGCATATAAGGAAGCAAGTATTGAGAGAATTTCTAGCAATGTTTATCACGATTAGCATGACGTAGATTAAAGAGTAAACCTTTGTAAGAATCTATTTGCAGAACAGGTAGAGAATTTCATCGGAAATACATGTTTTGAGACCCGTAAATCCATTTTTTTGTAGAAAAATGTATGTGTGTGTCTCTGTGTGTGTGTGTGTGTGTGTGTGTGTGTGTCTGTGGGCAGCATAGCTCAAAAACGAAAAAATCCCTAAATACCGATATTTAAGTTCAGTATCTTCCAAAGATGCGACACAAAGATTTTCAGGAAAATCCTCCCACCCCAAACTACTCTTTGCTTGGAAAACATTTCAGAAATTTTGATTTTCTCAAAAATGGCTCTAACGATTTTCATTAAAATCTCTTATATTTAAGATATTTACATAAATAAAATGCATATCTTGAATTTTCTACGAATAGCCTCTGAAGAGTTCTTTATTCTGGATGAATTTTACGGAATCTACAAAATCCAACAACCTAGATCTTGTTAAAACACACAATTTATGTTTTATATTATTTTCGTGGAGTTGACCGTTTTTGAAATATTTCTTATTATTGGTTTCAGTTTTAAAAAACGTATACTTTCTCCCACGGGAACTTGTCAATTCCTGGCGAAGCGAAGAACGGACTTCAATCTCAGAGGAACCACATTTTAAAACATTTGAGTATTCTCTTATTTCTCCCCTACTTATAAAGAACTAAGTAATAAGATCGTTTCTGCTAATGCCTATCTTGATTGGCTTAAAATATAGAAGAGTAGGCTTATTAACAACAATGTGTTCCAGAGAGATAGAGAAAGACACATGAATGGTGTACATCAGATTTTTTAAAATCATTTTTAGAATTCAGGGGGTCCTCAAAATTGTTTTTCTGTTGAAGTCTTGGTATGGAATATATGGGTGGAATACATTATTTCTGCTGGTAGTAGCGAACGCAATTATACGGTTGCGTCAAAACAAACACATCCGTACAAAAGACAAAAGCTCGCCTAATATTGTTTTTCTGTTGTCTCAGGATATTTTCTGCGCGAATGCCTATTTTAAAAGTAAAAGTATCTTTTCTATGGATCCCGCAAAGAGGGTGGATGGGATGCGCGCGCAAATGGTGCCTCGCCCTGCCGATAAAATGCTGGGAAAGGTCATTACGTCACCACAGCGTACCTAGATACAGAGCTTGTATTTTATTCACTGCAGTTCAATAAATTACCATAAATTGATTGCCTATAAACAGAAGAACTAAGAGGCTTTAACCGAAAGCAATGGCATTCAGTTTACGTCGCTCTTTCCGTCTAAACGCTTGTCTTATCCCACAATGGGAGAACGAACATCTGCAAGATCTTTAATGGGGAGTTTTGTAGTCTTTTAAAACGGGCAGGAGAAGGTTTTTTATTCTAGGAAATGCATGCAAATCTGACGGCTTTAAATCTTTCCTACGTTGGTAAGAGTACTGAACGCCAATTCATCAGCCACGCCCACTTTACGTTCAGAGACATTAACATCCAATGTTCTGGAAAGGCTTAGCAAAATCTGGAAGAAAAAGCTCATGTGTTCCATAACATGATTTTCTCTAACTGTTCCACAAACTTTACTCTTTTATGTAGGTCATGCTAATCAAGATAAACATCCAGCTTTTGTCTTATTACTTCCTTGTAAGTAGAATGGATATAAGCGAATACACTAGGCTAAAGCGTGAGACAGTACATGTCTAATCCCGGGGGAAAGAATTATTAAGAAGATATAAATATATCACGAAGATAAAATATAAATGTAGAGTGAAAATGGGAAGGGTAGAAAGACTTTTAACACGCATAAGTCATGAGCTTGGGGTACAAGATCCGTTACCTGCCGTTAATTGACCCGAGGGAAAGGGGTGAGAATGCCCTGCCCAAGGCGACAAACGGGACACAAAACAATGATTCTAGCTGGTCAGACGACTGTAAGGCACTTGGTGAAAGACCTCCGAACAACCAAGATGTGAAATATAGAATTCGTGATGGAGCCGAACAGGCTAGTTTTTAATTGTGAGGCACTTGACGAAGAACCCCAGAGCGACCAAGATGTGATATTTGAACGCGTGGTGTAACCCTTAGTTGTGACGGAAGCAAGTGATTTTAAGACCAATCATAGTAGGAGACATATCACTGCATCAAACGAATAAATTATAATAGTCACGTGCGGTTAAAGTGTAACGTCACAGTAGAAAATTAAGAAGTAGACGCGTGTGTTCTACGGCAGAAAAAGATCGGACTCAGTTAATAAAGCACTTGTGTCTCACCACAACCTGAAAGAGTCTCCATGATAATAAAAACCCTGAGCAAATCCAACCATAATTCCACACCATTCCAATACATATAGCCTGTGCCCTCGGCACGAACCCAATACCGCCCCAAGCGATAGTCAACGCTTTTTAAAGCCGGTAGCTAAGTGCAACAATTGGAATTCGATTCTCTTTGCTTGCTTGGAGTTAACACAATAGAGGCAAAAAGAAAAATGTCTCCCGTTTGAGAATAATTTAAGTACCTTAAAAGTGAAATCAATAACTCGGAATATCTTGAATACGGTTAATCTCCAAAAAATAGTATATGACATAAGTTGCGTGTTTTAATGAGATATGCATTTTTGTATAGCAAGTTTTTGCCTATCTCTTACAGTTTTCCAGCTATACAAAAGTTTACAAAACTCAACATGAATGAAGAGGTCTTCAGAGGCTATTCACAGAAAATTTAAGCTATACATTTCTTTTTTCACAAAAATACTTTAAAAGTATGACATTTTAAACAAAATCGTTAGACCCATTTTTGAGAAAATAAAAATATTCCATGTAAAGGGTAGTTAGCGGTGGAGGAAGTTTCTTAAAAATCTTTGTGGCATTCTTGAAAGATATTGAACTTGAACACCAAGTTTGGTGTTTAATCAACTTTTAGTTTTTATATTAAGCTGCACACACAGACACAGACACACACACACACACACTGACACACACACTCATATACACAGACACACTCAAACGCACATGTTTCTAAAAATGTTTTTTTTGGATTCAGATACGCTTACGCTTGGATTTGGATACGCTTACTTCTGGTGAAATCTCGACATCGAATATCCACTATGCACAGTGTACATACGGGCTAGAGAAAGTAAAAAGTGTTACATTGAAATATCAATATAGTATCGTTTATTACTTTCGCTACAGATATAGTAAGTAGGAAAGGGATTGAATTTCATTCAAATATTTGCTTCCGTATTTTCAGCGAAAATACAACTTTTGGACTTCCTGAAAAAAATCTGATATGTTACACTCACATGACTTTCTCTAGGTGTTCTACAAACTTCTTATAAAAGATTAATCTTCTTTCCACACCATGCTAATCGAGATAAGCAGTAACGGAATGTTATCACCTACTTCCGTATAACTGAAAATGAACTAAATAAGTGGACTATGCTAAAGCGATAGTCAAATGTTTTAACCTGTCGCTATGGGATTAACATTTAAATTCGCTTCTTTGCTTTGCCAGGAGTAAAACGAAAGAAACACGGGCAATTTCCTGTCTGAGAAAAGAACAAAGAATTTAAAATTGAACCCAATAGCAAGGAATATTTCGGAAACGATTAGATCTACAAAATAAATACATAGGACATAAATTGTGTGTTTTATGAGATATACATGTTTTGTATAGTAAATCTTTTTCTATCTCTTACGGTTTACCAGTTATGCAAAAGAAGTTCAGAGTGAAGAGGACTTCAGAAGCTATTCCCAGGAAATTCCAGATATACATTTTATTTGCCATGTAAATATCTATAATATAGTATTTTACTCAAAATTATTTGAGCCATTTTTGAGAAAATTAGAATTTTAGAAATTTTTTTCCTGTAAAGAATAGTTGGGTGGGGGATTAAATTTTCTTGAAAATTTCCGTGTTCCATCATCCATCATTAAATACCAAGTTTGGTAGTAAGAGACTTTTGTCCACAGACACACGCGCGCGCGCGGACAATAGAGAGAGACACATGCACACACACACACACACACACACACACACACACTAAACTTTTTCTTAAACTGTTTTTTTTTAATTCAGGGAGTCTCAAAACTTATATTTCCGGTGAAATCTGGGTATCCAAATTTTGGGTGGAATACATACCTTATCTACCTACAATATAGGTTGAACTTACGTGGTAGAGAAACTAAAATTTATGTATTACATTGATATCAGTGTCTCAATAAATCATTGTTTATTATTATTATTTTCTCTACACGTGTAGTAAAAAGGAAAGGTATTGAATTCCATTAAAATTTTTGATACTGATATTTCACCGAAAATACACGTTTTGGACTCCCTGAATAAAAAAGCGTATCTGGAATAAAATTCCGTGTGTTTGTGTGTGTGTGTGTGTGTGTGTGTGTGTGTGTGTGTGGGGTCTGTGAAAACTAAAATATGAAAGGTCGATTGCTATCCAACTTAGTATTATGTCAAAAATCATCTAAGAAACAGACACGAAGATTTTCAAGGAAATTCCTCTCACCCAAACTACATGGAACATTTTTATTTTATCAAAAATGGATAGTAATTTTTTATTAAAATACCATATGTAAAAGATGTTTCCAAGAAAAATGAAATAGTTAATCTTGAATGTGAGAGATTCTAATACCCCTGAGGTCCTCTTTATTCCGGTAATGACGTTGCATTACTGATTAATATTGTCCAAGACCTACTGCACACAAACAGCAGATCTCATTAAAGCAGACAAATTATTTCAAATTCTTATTGAATTAACCATTTCCGAAATATATTTGTAAAATTTTCCAATACTTATACTTTTCTAAAATAGTAAGTCGTCATTCATTTCACTTTCTTTCTTTTTCAGCTTTCCTTTTAACTTCTGGCGTGCAAAGGGAACCGTTTGCAGCTAATCATATAAATAACCAACTCTTAAAAGATTTGGCTATCACTTTAGCCTAGTGCATTCCCTTCTACTCATAAGGAACTAATAATAAAATCATTCGTCAATGATTATCTTAGCACGAAGAGGGTAAGAGAATAAACTTGTGTAGGTAGTGTTTGTTACAGAGCAGATAGCCGTGTAAATGGAGCACACCAGATATCCCGCTTCTCCAAACTTACTTAAAACATCAAAGAGATAATCGACAAAAATAAATGTACATTTAATTTCATTATTTTGTGATCATTTTTAAACTATTACTGCATTCTAAACTCCAAAAATTAACGAGCCTGGTAGTTATTTAAAACTGGCAGTTCGAATAAACTTAACTGTACTTATAATAGATATCACTTAGTCATTAAGTCTGAATATTGAATTTTTTCGGCCCCCTTCATTGAGATAAATGCACGAAGAAATGGTTTCTTAAACATTTCGGTGTAGATACGAGAGGAACAGGAAAGTGGAGAGATAGACAAACTAAAGAAAACGGGTCTCCTATAGCCTGGAATATCATTCTTTACTTGACATAAATTGTGTTTTGACTTTTAGTGTAGTAAAGTGGTATTATCTTAATAATTATTTATAAATGGTTCAGAATAAAGCATTTTTCAGTGATTATTTCCAGAAAATTCGAGACATACATTTGATTTGTCATGAAAATACCTTAAACTAATGGTATTTTAATCAAAATCGTCATATCTTTTTGAGAACATCAATATTTTTGAAGATGTTCCATGTAAAGGATAACTGGGGTGGAAAATATACTAACCTCTATACATATGTAATATACTATGTGTCCTCTTATATATCGTTTGAAATTTTAAGTGATCTTTTTATTTTTACTTTCTCTATACGCACTATGTACATAGTGTATAGAGAAGTTATCGCACTCCACCCAAAAATTCGATACCAAGATTTCACCGGAAATATATGTTTTAGGGTCCCCTTTATCTAAAAAAAGCATTTTCGGAAAAAGGTACGCGTGTGTGTGTCCGTGTGCCTGTGAACACGATAACTCAAAAACGAAAAGTAGGTAAAATACCAAACTTGGTATTTAAGTTAAGTATCTTCCAGGGATGCGACGCGAAGATTTTGAGAAAAATTACCCCACCCCCAACTACCCTTTACATAGAACTTTTTTCGAAAATTTTGATTTTCTCAAAAATGGCAATAACGATTTTGATTAGAATTTCGTATATTAAAGATATTTACTGGACAAATAAAATGTATATTTTGAATTTTCTGGGAATATCCTCTGAAGAGTAGTTTATTCTGGATGAATTTTACTGAATTTTGAATAACTTCTAAACCGTAAGAGATGGACAAAAACTTGCTACACAAAACATGTAGATCACGTTAAAACACACTTTATGTTATATACAGTTTTTTCGTGGAGTTCGTCGTTTTTGAGACATTCCTTATTTTTGGTTTCTGCTATGATAAACTTATACTTTTCTCATACATGAATTTGTTAACTCCTGTCCATACAAACAAAGGAAGTTTAGTCACATAGCAACCAGCTTTTGATTATCATTTTAACCTATGGTACTCCCTTATTTCGCTTCTGATTACAAGGAAGCAAATAATATGGCTATTTCTGCTTATTTTTTTACTGATAAGTATGAAGTAAATAGAAGTATAAGCTTTTTAAGAATAATTTGTTGCAGAGATGTAGAGAAAGTCATTTGAATGGTACACATCAGATTTTTTTAACTATGCTGTTCACAGACTCACGAACACAAATACCAAACCTATATTACTATACAACGGATCTTTTTCTACAAATACTCTTTTTTTATTTAACGGTCTTAAAATACACATTTCCTGTGAAATCTCCACATAGAATTTTTGGGTGGAATACATTACTTGCCCTTCTTACTTAGAGAAAGTAAAAATAGAAGGTAATAACGAATGATCTGCCATCTGCCCAAAATAAATAAAAGCAGGAAGACTCGATGGCTTTCTAATGCCATCTACCTGATACGTGTAGAAGCATAGATACGGAGCCTAGCACTAAGGCCTCGTGGACGAAGCAGGAAGTTTTGGCACTGAAATGATACTTGGAAAGCTAACTGACCACCACACGAACCATCGAGTGTATTAGCTTTCTTAACTCTTCCGACACGACATAACCAGTTAAAACGGACAGTTAAAACGACGCAAAGAAAATAGAAAGAGAGAGAGAGAGAGAGAGAATAACACAGTCCTAACTTGATGCACTTCCCTTGCTATTAAATATTAGCACATCAAAATGGTTTAAGCATGATAATATATAGTATAAATGCAATTTCAGCATTTGATGCATTTTTCATTCTACAATATTCGGTTTGTAAAGTAATATTACAAAAACAAAATGGCGCAGGATAAGTACTTGTGTTCATTTAGTTCTAATTTAAACATTTAGTGCGTATTATACTCCATTTTGTCCCCAAAGATTAAATGTTTTATTTCCACTACTTGTCAATACATATTATATTTAAACAGATATGTAAAAAATTATTTTTTTCTAAAATGTTTATGTGGTAGATAAACACATGCTCCCTTAATATTTTGTTTCTTATTCACCTCTAACTTCATTTAAGCATTTAAAAATCTTGGCGTTGCAACTGTGCCATGATTCCTTTTCCAGAATTAGCACCAGTGGTCTTTTATTTGTGCATTTGCCATTATTATTATTATTATTATTATTTATTATTATTTATTATAAATGAGCCCAAGAGTCACGTTTAGAATGCAATATTAGTTAAAAGAGCGATTGTAGTAATATGTTAAGAAATTTTAAGATATATATTTACAGTTTTTGTCTATCTCTTACGGTTTATTAGCTATGCAAAATTCCGCAAAACTCATCCAGAATCAACCTGACTTCAGAGGCTACTCCCAGAAAATAGATATACATTTTATTTGTCATGTAAATATCTTTAATATAGATCTTTTAACCAAAATCGTTAGAGCCATGTTTGAGAAAATCAAAATTTTCGTGAAAACCTTCCTGTCGCATCCTTGGAAGATTCTGAACTTAAATACCAAGTTTGCTATTTTCGTTTTCGAGCTATGCTGCCCCCCACACGCCCGCGCGCGGACATTTTTACAATTTTTTTTAATTCAGGGGTCTCAAAGCATATGTCTCCGGTAAAATCTCGAACATCGAATTTTTGCATACAATACAATAAATACCTTATATATACACTATGCACATGGTTTGTATAGAGAAAGTAAAAAGGCATTTCGCGTGTTAAGCTAATGACCGTGTTATAACAGCAAGAGAAATTCATAATTATTCGCAAGGACCGGACCTTCTAGAAATAGTTCATTCCAGCTTCATAGTGGTTTTTCTATATTCTTTCTCTCCTTTGGCTTATAATTATTCTGGTTATTCTTACTTCGGGGGTTCTTAATATATGATTTTTTTCATTTTTCTCTGTACTGGTTAATAAGTTCAGTAATATGTACTTATCTTTTAATTCTCTCCTAATTTCTTCATTTCTAATGTGGTTTAGAGGTGCGTATCCGGCTATAGTTCTTTTTTGTTGACTCTTTTCTTCTCATTTGATCCTTAGATAATGTCCAGCATTCACTTCCATATAACAATGGGTAGAAACTTATATAGCTTGATATAGTTATTCTATAACTTTGTATTTCAATGCTCTACAATTGTACCATGGAGTTGTCTATATCTCTTTAAGTTTCTCTTCTCCACTTTATGGATTAGGCTGCTGCCTGTTTCGTCTTCACAGCATCTCCTTCCATCTCGGCCTTCCCAGGGCTCTCTTCCCTTTAAGGGCATATTAAAAAGCTAAATATTTTTGGCAGTCTAGTATCTTCCATCCCCCAAACACGTATTCATTCTTGATTAGCAGGTTCTACATTTAATTTTTCTCTCTTGTACATTCTTTAATTTTCCTCAAAACTTTCATCTTCAGCTTTGTATTCTACATATTATCCTTTGTGTAGATACCCAGCTTTTACATGCATAAAGCAATTCAGCTTAGATCATTATTTTTGTGTGTTATTTTATAACCTAGGTAATTAATATGTACTTTTATCTTATTTTCAAGGACTTGTTGGCCCATATGTTTTGAATAATGTTTGTTTTCTCTGAACAAGGAATTATATGATTTACAATTTGTGGTATATGGAAGTTTGGAGCGTGAAAATTCTTTCATGTTCGCCTTTGTCATAACATTTTGTAGGGTATGTACCTATAAAATGGCCCTAAATCCCGCACAGTAAATTAGCAACCCACGTAATATTTCTGACCATAACGAAATTACTTTTAACCGCGGAACAAAAAAGGTAATGCGGGCGCATTTGGCCGCTATTATCCACTATAAAGTTAGCATTTTCGTGTATAGGAGAGCTTTATAAATTTGATTTTATAATTACATTATTATTACTATTATTATTATGATTATTATTGTTATTAAAGGGTATTCCAAAATCCACAGAAATTCATTTATGGATCCAAGCAGAGAAGTCAAGGAGGAAAAAGCTAAAAATATAGAAATAAGGTAGGGATGGATCTATAAAAGGTCGGATTAGAAACCATGAATTAAATAGTGTCAAACTATGTTGCTTTCTCTGCCTAATGACGTGCACCTAATTTGTGACTATGGACAACATAACTCGAAAAAGAAAAGTCCGTTAAATACCAAACTTGGTGTTTCAGTTTAGTATCTTCCAAGTATGCGACACAAATATTATCAGATTT
This sequence comes from Hymenopus coronatus, assembly GCA_030762935.1. Lineage (NCBI taxonomy): Eukaryota > Metazoa > Arthropoda > Insecta > Mantodea > Hymenopodidae > Hymenopus > Hymenopus coronatus. The sequence goes on along the minus strand of CM060895.1, from coordinate 96,028,418 downwards.
TTTTTGAAATTATTTTCAAAATGGCTCTAAGATTTGTATTGAAAGACCGTATATTAAGGATATTTACATAGGAAATAAAATGTATGTATATTGATTTTTCTGGTAATAAGCTCTGAAGACCTCTTCATTCTGGACGCCTCTTGAATAACTGGTAAACTGTAAGAGATAAACGAAAACTTACTCACAAAAATTGTAGATATCGTTAAAAGACACAAATTGTCATAAATATTTGTGTAGAGTTAACCGTTTCCAAGATATTTTTTGTTATTTATTTAAATTTTAAACTTTATTCAAACGTGAAGTCATCTTTGTTTCTGCTCTCTCTTGTTCTACGGCTGACTTTTGCAAAAGGAACCGAATTTCATTGTTTCTCATAGCACCAGCTTTTAAAAGATTTGACTATCGTTTTAGCCCACGGACACACAGACAGACTGACACACGGACACACACACACACATACACACACATGGATCCTTTTGTGAAAATGCTTTTTATGGATACATGGGATCCTAAAACATAAATTTCCGGTGTAATCTTTAGGTGGAGTGCAATACCTTCTCTATACACTATACACATAGCACGTATAGAGAAAGTAAAAATTGAGCTAAAGCGGTAGTCAAATGTTTTAAAAAGCCGAGCACTATGTGAAACACTTGGAATTCCGTTCTCTTTGTGTGGCTAGGAGTAATACAAAATAGGTATGAAACGGAAGATGACTTCCCGCTTGAGAAAAGTTTAAGTAAGTAGTTTAAAAGTGAAACTAACAAGGAATATCTCGGAAATGGTTACTCTACAAAATATGTATATGTCAAAATTGTGTGTTTTAACGAGATCTACATTTTTTGTGTAGTAAGTTTTTATCTATCTCTTACAACCATCACACAAGTTATGCAGTAAGGATAGGTGTTCGGGGGCTATTCCCAGAAAATTCAATATATATATATATATATATATATATATATATATATATATATTAATCAACATCGTTAATTTTTGAGAAAACCAAACTGTCAAAAAAAATCTATGTAAAGGATAGTTGTGGGTAGGGAGATTTTATTGAGAAGCTTGCAAGATACTAAACTTAGATACCAAGTTTGGTATTTAACCGACTTTTCGTTTTCCACACACAGACACACGTCATTTTTTTCTTAAACTGTTTTTATTTATTCGGGAGTTTTCAAAGCATATTGCAGGTGAAATCTCGGTACCGAATTTTTGGGTGGAATACAATATCGTCACTATCTATTGTGTACAGTGATACGTGATGATGTTGGATTCACAAGAACTATTGAATCTTCAACAACTACTCTCTAAAAGCTAATTCTTCTATCTTCATCATGCTGATCAGACAAAACATTAGCAGAATGGTCTATTACATATTTTCTTGAATATACAAGAGCAGGAAAGGGATAGTACACTAAGCTGAAGCAAGCCGGTCCCCATGGCCGCGCTCGCTGAGGCGTCTCGCTTTGGTGCTTCGTGGGCAGGGGATCGTGGATTTGAGTCCCGCCTTGGTCATGGGTGTTATATGTTTGTGTAAAGGAACAGTAAAACCAGTAATCATACAGTAAATTTAGGGGGGAAATGTAAACAGGAGATACAAAAAAATAAATAAAAAAAAACTCAAAACTTTTATGAGCGGGTCGCTTTGTGATTGGTTTGAAATTCCTTTCAGTTGAAAAGAACGAAAAGAAAAGGATAATTATTTCCTATTTTACCTATTATTTTCATATTTTGCTTGTTTTAATCATCAAAAATATACAACATATTAATTATCACTATAAACATTACAATAATAAAGATAAAGCTTATTATTCTCGTTTAGTTTCCGTACGGATCGACTTGGCTTCTGGTATATTCTATATATACCATTTAGCAGAATCCCTTTTAGAAGCCCCAAGAGGATTATGATCTTTGGAATCGTAACGCAGTAATCCCTGTGGGCTGGCGAACACAATTACGGGCACAGTCGCCGTCAATTATCGTAGCTTGGCAGATGGTCCGTTAAACGCCGTAGTGGGTATCCCATCTATTGCGTGGAAGAAGTTTATTTACTAACGCGGAATGACATAAGTTTCCATCCTATCTCGTAATAGCGATGGCATCACTGGCAATAAAACTCGAGAGCTGTGGATAGTTTACTACGCACAAAGATGGGCTTTGTGTCTCTTGCAGCATCCAGCGTTCTTCTGGAGTTTCCTTGTTGCAGACGCACAAGTATCGAGCAGCACCAGCAGCAGATCAGAATTTTGAAACATAGAAAAAAAACTGATGTGTTCCATTTATATGACTTTCTCTAGCTGTTCCTATACAAACTATTCAAACAAATACTTTTTTTATTTACACCATGTTAATCGAGATAAACATTACTAAAATTTGCCTTATTATATGCTTTCTTGTAAGTAGAACGGAAATAATGGAATGCACAAGCTAAAGCGACAGTCAAATCTTTTAGATGTGGTCGTTATGCGAAATAATTGAGGCATTGCATAGTCCCTTTCGAGAAAAATTAGTGTAGTTTAAATTTAAACAAATAACACAGAATATCCCTAAAATGATCAGCTCTACAAGAAAAACATACATGATATAAGTTATGTTATTTAACGAGATCTACATTTGTTGTATAGTAGGTTTTTGTCTATCTCTTAAGGTTTGACCATTATGCAAAAGTCTGCAAAACTCATCCAGAAAAAAGAGGTCTTGAGAGACATTCCCAGAAAATCAAAATATACATTTTATTTGTGACATAAATATCTTATATATATGATATTTAAATCAAAATTATTAGACATTTTCTAGAAAAGAAAAATATTCAAACATTTTCCATGTAAAGGGTAGTTGGGGGTGTGGGATCTTCTTAAAGATCTTCGCGTTGCATCCTCGAAGATACTGATCTTAAATACCAAATTTGGTATTTAATGAAATATTCGTTTTTGAGCTATACTATCCACATATATACACACATCCACACACTTACGCGGATCTTTTTCTAAAATGCCTTTTCGGTGTTACGGGACTCGAAGCATATTTTCGGTGAAATCTCCGTATCGAATTTTTGGGTGGAATAAAATACCTTCTCTACCCACTATGTACATTCACATGCGTGATAGAGAAAGTAAAAATTGGATGTTCCTTTTCATATCGCTTTCTCTACCTGTTCTGCCTGTTATAAGTAAAAGATAATTAAGGGAATGCACTATGTTAAAGCGATAAAAAAACTGCTTTAAAAGCTGCTGACACTGTGTGATTGTCATTGAAATTCACTTATTTGCATGGCCAAAAGAAAAACAAAAGAAACACAACGACTTCCTGTTTGAGAAAAGTACGTTTATACGTACCTGGAGTCGTTTATTTTCGCTTTAATGTATAAGAAAGTAAGGAATGTTTTATTTTTAGGTGTTTGTAACGCCTATGTTGATATTTCATTTCAATCTTCATGCTATTAATGATTGTCTTTGCTTGACAATTAGTTTTTGTTGTGTATACATGTTCGTTTATCGCATTTCATAATGTCGGCAACGGAGCACACTCGAACATAAAGTTTTGTTTTGTTAAACCTTTCTCAGAGATATTGAGAATGATGGAAGAAGCATAAGTTGAGACGGCGATGAAGAAAACGCAGGTATATGAATGGCACAAACGTTTCAGTCAATTATTGTTCAAATGACAAGGGCACTACAACAGGTATCGAAAAGGCTTCCAAGAGCTTGCAGTCTCTTTACACCGGTAGTAGAAATGTGTCACTGTGGAAGGGAACTAGTTTGAAGGAAATATGTAAATTGCCTGTTTCTGTGTTATTTGCATATTCCGGATTTTTTTTAAATGTAGGGTATACAGTTGAAACTAATAACTAGAAATATCTTAGAAACGGTTAGCTCCACAACAATAAAGTAAATAATATAAATTGTGTGTTTTGAGGAGACCTACATTTTTTTGTACGTGTTTGTCCATTTCTTACGTTTACCAGTTATGCAAAACTCATACAGAATGATCACTTCAGAGGATATACCCAGAAAATTCAAGATATATATTTTATTTGTCATGTAAATATCTTTAATAAACGGTGTTTTAAGCAAAAATTGTTATTGTCTATCAGCAAATATATCTACAGATGATGTCAAAAGTGTGTATATGCGCGCGCGCGTGTGTGTGTGAGAGAGAGAATGTGTTTCCTTCTATAATGTCAGTATTTAGCAGCAAGTAACACATTCCCTGGTATACTGATTAGGTGCGTTTTAGCATATTTCATACCCAGTTGAGCTAACTTTGCCATGCATCTCAAGGATGCTAGGGCTCGTGTTGAAGCCTGAAACGAAGTGACGATGTTCTGCAATCACCTGACATATTGGGCATAGGTGTGACATAGCGTAACATGAATGGTTTGATAATAATGTCACTCCCATCAACCTGAAATTAACTGTTAAGTCTTTACTCTTCGGAAGTAAATCTAAATTTATCTGCATAGACAGGAAATTTAGAACATTTGTTTTTAGATATCTTGGAACTTTTACAGAGATTTTTAACAGATTAGCTAATCGGCAATTTGATTTATAGTTTGTTTTACATCTTAGCTCGTATTTCAATTGCAACAATGCGAGCACTAACTGGATTTGTTAATACACATGCCCAAAGTAGAAACATTAACGCTGAGTTTTACTGATGTTAAATGCTTTATAATTCAGGTCATAAAATTGTTTGTTTTCTACGTTTAGACAGCGTGATACACTTGTTGAATACATCTAAACAAATTTGATATTTAAACCACCCTACTGTTTACCACAATCGATAAGCTGCATAGCCTCTCATCTTGTTTTAATGCTAGGCCTTCTCTCTAGGTGGTGTTGGTTCTGCCTATCTATTGCGGGTGCACAGTTCTTGCGGTGAAGCGAGCCACATGTTAAAGACATGTTTTCCCGTGAGATCTGTTTTATAGTTTTGGATGGAAACGTGTCCGAGTATGCCATACAAGTTAAAAGAAGATATGTCCATTCTTGGTCTATCTCTTTGAAGAAGTAATAGAAGGAATGAAATGAATCGTCGTTACTTGTTTTCCTTCTCTTCTTACTAATTTAACTTTGTTATATAGTCTTGTTTTCTACATTTTTCCCAATTCAAAGGTTTTCTAGTTTTGTTAAATTTCTTCCTCTCTCGTTACCAATATCTTCCAAGATTGTGATTAACCTAGTTTGGCAAGAATCTTCTCTACTGTGTATTTCTGTCTAACTTAAAGAAACTCTTTCAACAGACATAATAGGCAATGTCTGCAAGCTTGACTCAAGCGAGTGGTTTGTAATAACGATACACAAATCTTTAAAATTGCAAAACCTGAAAAAAATATAGGGCAGTTATGACGACATAATAAATTTTGTTATTACTATAAGCGTTTAAAATGCAAGAATCTGGTGTGTTATATTCAGTCACTGTCTTAATGTCTTCCAAAAACATTCTTTCAAAATTTGATGAGTAAATACAAGTTTTGGGACTCCCTGTAAGCAGAAAAGATTTAGACAATTTTCGCCTGTCTGTGTGCCTATAAGTGTAGTGTATGGTGGTGCGTGATACGAATATTTTTATCAATGCAACACCAGGCTTCCATTACGTTTCTGATGCTCACAATCAAAAATGGAATTAAAATGATACTAAACATGATTCATACCTTATATATTTATATTCGTATATAATATCAAAACGACATAGCTCTTTAAAAATTGTTTTATGGGAGTGAAACACGTTTCACAAAGTTTAAGATGAAATTCTAAAGAGCACTTCAGTGTGACCATATCTAAAATTTGGGCAAGACTTTAAAAAATGTGCAAATTAATTCATTGTCCAAAGAATATCGTGACCTTTAGCTTCAACTGCACTCTATGTTTTCTAGTCTCAAAGCTTTAGCTTCAGCACGTATGACTATTTACATATCCAGGAATACAGGACCTAATAGCGTGCACTTACTTTCGATAACTTTTACTCGAATTTTGATTTTCTCACAATATGAATATTGTTTTAACAAATCTTTTACAATTGTTCACTGAAAAGTCAAGAGAGATAAACTTAAAGCACATTTTCTATGATTTTAAATTGTTTAAGATAAGGAATAATAATTTCTCACTGAGGATGAAGTGTTACGAACACCCCAACCCCCGAAACAATCATGCAACATGCAACAACATTTTGAGAAAAATTAGGTAAATACTATAAGATTAGACAGTTCACCTTTGGGTTTCCTTAAGGCCTGTATGGGTAAACTTAAAAATCTGATATGTACCATTCACATGACTTTCTCCATATCCCTGCAACAAATTATTCTTAAAAAGCTTATACTTTTGTTTACTTTCTGCTAATCAGAAAAAAATAGCATAAATAGTCTAATTACTCGCTTCCTTGTAAGTAGAAGCGAAATAAGGGACAACTGTAGGTTAAAGTGATAGTTAAAAGCTGGTTGCTATGTCAATGAAGTTCCTTTGTCTATATGGATAGGAGTTGACAAGTTCCTGTATGAGAAAAGTATACGTTTTTCATAGCAGAAATCAAAAATAAGGAATGTCACAAAAACGACGAACTCCGCGAACAAAATGTATATAACATAAACTGTGTTTTAACGTGCTCTACATTTTTTGTACAGTAAATTTTTGTCCATCTCTTATGGTTTAGCATTTATTGAAAATTTAGTAAAATTCATTCAGAATAAACTACTCTTCAGAGGCTATTCCCAGAAAATTCAAGATATACATTTTATTTGTCAGTTAAAGATGTTTAATATACGAAATTTTAATCAAAATCGTTAGAGCCATTTTTGAGAAAATCAAAATTTTCTAAAAAAGTTCCATGTAAAGGGTAGTTGTGGGTGGGGGGATTTTTTTCAAAATCTTCTTCTCGCATCTCTGGAAGATAATAAACTTAAATACCAAGTTTGGTATTTTACCTACTTTTCGTTTTTGAGTTATCGTGTTCACAGACACACGGACACACACACACACACACACACACACACACACGGAACTTTTTGTGAAAATGCTTTTTTTGGATACTGGGGACCCTAAAACATATATTTCCGGTGAAATCTCGGTATTGAATTTTTGGTGGAGAGCAATCAATACTTTCTCTATACACTATGTACATAGTGCGTATGGAGAAAGTTAAAATAGTGCAATATATTCATTTTGAAAGTATTTATTTCAACACACAAAAATACCTGAAGGAGTACACCAAACGTTTTAAAAATGTTTTTCATCGCAGCCTTCTGAAGTGTTTTGTAAAAGAATTAGACAGAATTTTGTATTCCGTAAGTAAAACTAAGCCTGTATTTCTACAACATTTTATACGTGCCAACGTTCATAATTTTAATGTTTATATTAGAATGTGTGTAAACACAATTATACTGAATAAACAAACGAAACAAATTAAAAGTCATATTCTCTTTGTTGCCAAAGGGCAACTAAAACGTGTGAGGTTTATTATGAAAACAGCTGAAAATCGAAGCAGCTTGGTTTTCCCGTAGTTCATATAAAAATTAACTTCCCACCCTACAATAATGGTAGCTTTATCGTGAGTTTACGTGCCTTTCTCTCATTTATCAAACATCTCTCCCTTAAATCTGATTTCAGCGCCCCCGCAAGGTGAAAGCAAAAATGGAATGATTTATTTCATGTGCACTAACCCCTACGTTCCCGCCTTGCCAGCATTTGATTGTGTTAATTACACACATACACAGTAATATGAGGGCCGTTTTTTCAACCTCCGATAGGCTATAAATAAAAGACAAGTTCATAGAAAACAATTATTTTGTTACTAAAAGTTTTGTACACTTATGGTTACTTTTCAACATAACCACCGAAAAGATTGAGACATTTATCGTACCTGTGCACAAGCTTTGCAATACCGGCTTCAAAAAAATACTATCAGAAGTTAAAAAAACGGCCCCCGTACATAACTGCTCAGGCAATGGTTTATTCTGTTGTTAGGCACTTTAGCATATCTTTGTTACTTATCTACAAGAACAGTAAAATTGTACGTCTGCCTGTATATTTCCAGGGCGATTTAACAATGCTCTGAAGTTGGATAGCAACCCGCTAAATCTCATTTTGGTATATCCAATTACTCCCCCAAAGTGGAGTGTTGAAATGGGTCTCAAACACGAAGGAAAGAAAATTACAGAATGACATTTATTACATTTACATGACTTTCTCCCCCATTATTCAATACAATATTCATAAAGAGTTTGCTATTCTATCCACATCATGTTAAAAAGAAAACGTTTATACAAATGGTTTAATTTCATATTGGATGGAAGGGAATTTGCCACTCTTTCTAATATGTACTTCATTGAGGTATTCCAAACAAAAAGTAAAATCTGATGTGTTCCATTCACATGAATTTCTCTACACCTCTGCAACAAATTATTGTTAAAAATCTTATTCTTCTGTCTACTTCATGCTAATTGGGATAAGCATGTCTTATTACTTGCTTCCTTGTAAGTAGAAAGGAAATGAGGGAATGTACTAGGCTAAATCGTTAGTCAAATCTTTTAAAAGCTGATTGCCATCTGATTGGAATCCGTTTCTCTGCATAAATAAGAGTTTACAAATTCCCGTGTGAGAAAAATTTAGGTGTTTTAAAACTGAAGCCAATAACAAGGAATATCTTGGAAGTGGGAAATTCCACGAAAAAATGTATATGACATAATTTGCGTATTTTAACGAGATCTACATTTTTCGTGAAGTAAGCTTTTGAGTATCTCTTACGATTTACCGGTTATGCAACTCATTTTGAACACTCACACACTCACACACACAATGGATATAAAGAGCAGTATGGAAAGCGGGGATTTTCTTTTAGTAATCTTTATAGATCACAGCAGATAAAGACGTTATTGCATTACACCATGAGTCTTGATTTGGAGATTTTACCGGCAATGCATGTTTTGAGGACACTGAATCCAAAACATAATTTTTTAGAAAAAAGTCATTTGTGTCTGGCTCTGCATGTGTGTCTACTTGTGAACAGCATAACTCAAAAACGAAAAGTCTGTCAAATATAAAATTTGCATTTAAATTTAACAACTTCCAAGGATGGGAAATGAAGATTTTTTTTTGGTAGTATTTGACGCCCGCTTTAACTGCTTATGGCACCGCATTATGATACTTGAATGAAGATGGAGCACCGGTGAAATGAGATGGCGGGGGAAACCGTAGAACCCAGAGAAAACCCGCCCCAGGGCCGCTTTGTCCACCAAAAATCTCACATGCGGTTGCTTGGGATTGAGCCCGGGCCGTCTAGGTGAGAGGCGAATGGTCTAACCACTCGGCCACGGCGCGGCCCAGAAATGAAGATAGTTCACAAGTAGACGTACACATAGAAACAGACACAAATGGAACTTTTCCTGAAAATTAATTTTTGGATTCAGTGTCCCTAAAACATGCATTGTCCATGTGTCTGCGAACACGATAACTCAAAACCGAAGAGTCTGTAAAATACCAAACTTGGTATTTAATTTTAGTCTTATCCAAGAGTGGGACATGAAATTTTTTAGGTATATTCCCCTAATCCAAACTACCCTTTACATGGAAAAATTAGGATTTTTTTTTTATTTTCTCAAAAATGGCTCCAACCATTTAATATTAAAATAGCATATATTAAAGTCAAGTAAATTGTACATCTTGATTTTTCTGGGAGTAGTCTCTGATGACATCTTTATTCTGGATGAATTCTGCTGAATTTTACACAACGGTTAAACTGTAAGAGATTGATAGAAGCTTACTAAATAAAAGTGCAGATATTGTTGAACACATAGTTTATGTTACGTATATACATTTTTTCGTAGAGTTACCATTTCCAAGATATTCCCTGTTATTTATTTCAGTATTAAAGTATTTGAACTCCTAGGCATGCAAAGAATTTCGATCACATAGCAACTAGTTTTTAAAGTATTTTACTATCGCTTTAACCAAGTGTATTCCCCTATTTCCTTTCTACTAACAAGGAACTAAGTAATTTCTGCTAATGTTTATTTCGATTAGCATATTGTAAATAGAAAAATAAGCTTTTTAGCAGTAATTTGTTACAGAGATAGAGAATTCATGTGAATGGAACATCAAATTTTTGTACAAATATTTCTCCCCCCCTTTTTTTTTTATATTCAGGTGGTGGTCGAAAAATGTACTTTTAGTGAAACCGGGGCATTGCATTTTTGAGTGTATTACAACACGTGCCCTACTTTTACGGAGTAGAGAAACCCCAAAACAAGTATTAATGCCGCTTATATCGTACACAGTAGCATCTGATCGTTATTTGAAACCGTTAATGCGAGGTAATTGGAGGGTGATAAACATTAAGCCACTAATTACACAAGCATTAATTATATGCCTTATTTGTGACCATTATTTCCTCCCTAAGGGAAATCCACCTGCTCACATAGCTTCCGTATGATTTGTTAATTTCTCCATCACATCCTTCCTATAATGTTGCCTCTAGCAACCTAAATGTTAATACTTCAGCTTTCCTTATATAGCATCTGTGATAAGTTTGAATATGACCAACTTTACGTATTTACTTTCTATACACGTACCATGTACATAGTGTATATTAGAGAAGGTACTGTATTGTACTCAAAAATTCGATACCGAGATTTCACCGGAAATATACGCAATTTTACTTTTTCTACACGTACTATATACATAGTGTATAATAGAGAATGTATTGTATTGTACTAAAAAAATTCTATACTGAGATTTCACCGGAAACATACGCTTGTTTACTTCCTCTACACGTACATAGTGTATAATAGAGAAAGGATTGCACTCCACTTAAAAATTCGATACCGAAATTTCACCGGAAATATATGTCTTAGGGTCGCCTGTATCCACAGAAAAACAATTTCAGAAAACATTCGGTATGTGTATGTGGGTGTGTCCGTGTGTCTGTGAACACGATAACTCAAAAACGAAAGTCTGTAAAATATCAAAATGGTATTTAAGTTTAATATCTTCTAGGGATGTGACACGAAGCTTTTGAGAAAAATCCCCCACCCCAAACTACCCTTTACATGGAAAAAGTTTCGAAAAGTTTGATTTTCTCAAAAATGACGCTGACGATTTTGATTAAAATACCGTATATCAAAGATATTTACATTACAAATAAAATTTATATTTTGAATTTTCTGGGAATTGCCTCTAAAGACCTCCTTTTTCTAGATAAAATTTGCATTATTGGTAAATCGTAACACATAGATAAAACCTTACTACCTACGTAAATAATGTAGATCTCGTTAAAATACCCAATTTATGTCATATACTTTTTTTTTGGGAATTTGCCCTTTCTGAGATATTTCAAATTATTTTTTAATATTTAAAATACTTAAATTTTTTCCACACTTTCTTCCTGACTATTCATAGAAATGGATTTCAATCAGCTTTTAAAAGATTTACTATCGCTTTAGCCTAGTATATTCCCTTATTTCTCTCCTACTTGCAAGGAAACAATTATTTAAGACAATTTCTGCTAATGTTGATCTCTATCCTCATATAGTACTTAGAAGAACATGCTTTTTAATGATTATGTGCTATTGTGATGTAGAGAAAGTCATGTGAATGGAACACGTCAGATTTTTACTTTCTCGCGCGTATCAAAGACATTAAAAATACGCCTGAAATATGTATCGTAAGACACAGGGCGGAAATGCCTAGCGTTTTGCTGATGCACGTTTTGTGACCAGCCACCATCTTGTGATTCTACACACTACCATATACAACATCTGTCAAATTAATGATTTTTCAAGTTTTTGAAGTAAAGAACTGGAGAGAGGTCTCTATTTGTAGGAATATTTAACACAATCACATTTTTTTGGCCTGTCAGAAGTTATTATTGATAAATTAGTGTTATTGCAGCAAACATTGCGGCCAGGTCATAACTTAATTTTGTTCTAATTTCTTGGTCTAAAACTGTTAATGTAACAAAACGCTGTACTATGTATAACAGCATTGGTTTAAAACTTTAGTAGAATGTTAATTAATTCTTTTTACTTTCTCTATACGTACTATGTACATAGTGTATAGAGAAGGTAATTGCACTCCACCCAAAAATTCGATACCGAGATTTCACCGGAAATATATATTTTAGAGTCCCCTGTATCCAAAAAAAGTATTTTCAGAAAAAGGTCCATGTGTGTGTGTGTGTCTGTGAACACGATAACTCAAAAATAAAGAGTCGGTAAAATACCAGACTTGGTATTTAAATTTAGTATCTTCCAGGGATGCGACACGAAGGTTTTGAGAGAAATCCCCCCACCCCAAACTGCCCTTTACTTGGAACCTTTTTCGAAAATACTGATTTTCTAAAAAATGGCTCTAACGAGTTTGATTAAAATATCGCATATTAAAGATATTTACCTGACAAATAAAATGTATATTTTGAATTTTCTGGGAATAGCCTCTGAAGACTATTGTGGGTCAATTTTACGGAATTTTGCATAACTTTTAAACCATAAGAGATGGACAAAAACTTACCACGCAACAAGTGTAGAGTACCTTAAAACACACAATTTATGTTATATACATTTTCTTCGTCGAGTTGACTGTTTTTGAGGTATTCCTTGTTTTTGGTTTCAGCTATAAAGAACTTATACTTTTCCCATACAAGACTTTGTGGACTTGTGTCCATACAAACAACGAACTTCGGTCACATAGCAACCAGCTTCTGACTATCACTTTAAGACTATTTCTGCTATTTTTTTCTCGATTAGATGAAGTAAATAGAATAATTTGTTGCAGAGATGTAGAGAAAGTCATGTGAATGGAACACATCAGATGTTTTACTAAAGAAGCAATTACTTCCCTATCACTCCAAATATGTCTTCCCTGTCTGCTAAACCTCTGTTTTAGCAATGTTATTCTTTTACATGCTTTACACAACATAGTAGTTTTGTTCTTCAACTTCAACATTAACTTTTTCATTCTTGGGCTTTGCAGTATAACATTGTCAGTATCCGTTCGCTGGGTGGCCTTTTTAGTTACGTTTCACAATCTATTGGGGTACTTCCACTATTTGGGGGTCTATTTGGTGATATTCGTCGAGATATAAGACATTTCTGCAAATAAGAGGAGTAAGCAGGAAACAAAGAAGCAATAACTCCTGCTCTTAGTCTCCAGGTTTGCCGTGTTAAGCTCCAAATCGTCACGCAAATTGCCACGCTTCTCTAAGGTCTTGCCGAGTTGGAAGTCTACTTTTCACAAACAATACAGAATCGTTCTGTTGATAATGTACATCCTATTTCACTAAGTATGTCGCCGAAAAACCACTTAAATAAGTACACTAACCTGTGTATTGAAACATTTCCTTTTTCTTGTGTTTTCCTTCTGCCATACCACACACGTAGTCACCATTATAGAGGTTCAAAACCTACAGTCCAAATTTACTGCTTAATTGACATTTAGCATCACAAAATCTTATTTTTCGGTGCACATATTTTAATCCACAAAAGGCGTGCTCATCTGAGAAGTGTAGAATCCAAATATGGCGGTTTAACAAAAACGTGCTTCACCAACCACAATGCATAAGGATGTGGCATTTCCTGTCTATTCTCTCTATATCTGTGTCGTAAGACGGGGTCTTATCGCTGACTCCGCTCATGTGTTTCACCTGTTTGCTATGCTCTAAAAAGCATATTGGGCCGCGTTACTGAAGGGTAGCGGGTGGACATGAAACGTAACTTGCGACAACTAAAGTTATGAGTTGCGAACTGATGATCCCTAAACTTTCTGATTGGACAATAATCCACCTCTTTCACTGGGTGACACAAAGTTAGGTTAATCTTTTCTCTGTGCTTCATACTGAAGTTCTAATGCCAAGGTAATTAGTGCACATGATAGAATAAATTAATACAGTGATTATGCAAGTCAACCTGTTCCGATGGAGCGTCGAGCGGGCTGAGAGATGAAGGAGTGAAATGCCCAAACGTTTTTGCCTTTCCTTATTTGCGCGGTATGTTGTACCAGATTGACATCAATTAAAACCGTCGTAAGACCCGAGTCCCCGTCAAACTCAACACTACTAGGCGCATTTTTACTGTCTTTTGAGTGTGCAATGTACATAGTACATAAGGAAGATATTGTATTCCACCCAAAAATTCGATAACAGATTTCACCGAAAATAGGGTCCTCTGTATCAAAAAAAAAAAAAAGAAGTATTTTTAGGAAAAGCTCCGAGCTTCTGTGTTTGTCTGTGAACAGTATAACTAAAAACGACGAGCCGGTGTAATATTAAATTGGTATTTTGAGTTAGGTATCTTCCATGTATGTGAACGAAAAATTTCAGGAAAATTCCATCCTCAACTACGCATTACATGGTATTTTTTTTTTTGATTGCAAATTTTGATATTCTCAAAAATGGCTCTATTAGATTGAAATACCATACCATACACATTTATGACAAACGAAATATATATCCTGAGTTTTCTGAATAGGTGCTTCTGAAAACCTCGTTATTCTGGATCACTTTTATATAATGTTTGTATAACTGGTAAACCGTAAGAGATAGAAAAATACTTACTCATACAAATGTAGATAGCGTTAGAAGACACAATTGATGTTATACACATTTTTATAGGGTTAACCGTTTCCGAGATATTCCGTGTTATTAATTTCAGCTTTAAGCTACTTAAACTATTCGAAAATGGAAGGTCATCATTCTTTGCGTCTCTCTTTTGTTTATTCCTGACAAGTGAAGAGAACGAAAATTTCAAATGTTTCACACAGCGAAGCGCTTTTAAAGGATTTGACTATCACTTTAGCATAGTGTACTCCCTTAGTTTCCTGCTGCTTATAAAGAAACAAGTAATTAAACCATTTTAGCTTATGTTTATCTCGATGTAGATAAAAGAATTATGTTTTGTTAAGAAAAGTTTGTTTGCGGAACAGCTAGAGAAAATCGTTAGAGTTTTTAATTATATATGCTGCTCATTGATACGCGCAGCGGAACATCTTTACTAAAACTCTTATGTGTTCTATTCACATGACTTCCTCTCCCTGACCTACAAACAAACCTTTACAAAATATTCTTCTTCTTTCTATTTAATGCTAATAGAAATAAGATTAACAGTAAGGTTTTATTACTTAGTTCAGTTTGAGTAGAAGGAACTATGGGAATACACTAGGTTAAATCGATAGTTAAATGTTTTAAATGTAATTGTCATTAATTTGTTCTTTTCGTGGCCAGGAGTAAAAAAAAAAAAAAAAAACACGACTACTTCCTATTTGAGAAAAGTACAAGTATTTTAAAATTGAAATAAATAATAAGGAATGTATCAGTTCTACAACAAACATGTATAGGACTTAAATTGTGTGTTTTAATAATATCTACATCTCGGTGTAGTAAGTTTTTTTTTATGTGTCTTAAATTTCAACAATTACACTAAAGTCATCCAGAATGTAAAGGAATTCAGGATATACATCTTATTTTAATGTAAATATCTTTAACATACGACATTTTAATACAATATTTTGAGTTATTTTTTGGTAAGTAAAAAGTTCGAAAAATATTCCATATAAACGGTAATTTTGGTGGGGGATTTAAATTAGTTGTGTCGTATCCCTGGAAAATACTAAACTTAAATATCAAATTTAGTATTTATAGGAATTTTCGTTTTTTTAGTTATGCTGTCCACAGACACACATATACATATACTGATAGACATACTCTGAACTTGTGAATTTTTGGAGTCAGGGGACTACATAATTTGTTTTTCTGGTGAAATCTGAGTATCGAATTTTGGGTGGAATACAATACCTACCTCCTGTGCTTACTACGAGGGTGGTCTGAAAAGTTGCCGGCCTCACCCAGAGTTCGCGGCGCTACTTGCAAGATTTTTTTTCCTTACGTTGGTACACGTGTTAATAGGTCCTATGTAAAATTAAAAGTCATTCCAAGCAATAGTTGACTGTAGGGAGTGAAAGTGCGCATTGGTTTGAAAATGGAGATATTCGAGTTTCGTGCTGTGATGAAATTCTTCGTAAAAGAAGGATTAACACCTACAGAAATTCATTTGCGGGTTGTAAACGTGTATGGTGACTTTTCACCTTCAGTTTCCACTGTGAAGAAATGGGCGGCCGATTTTAAACGTGGCCGTGAAAGTGTCCGAGACGATCCAGCGAAGGACGTCTAAAACTATAACCACACTCATTGAAGTGCATGACATGATTTTGGAAGATCAGGTGCGTGAAATTGCTAATGCTCTTGAAATTTCAAAGTAACGTGTTGGTCACATCTTGTATCAAGAATTAAACATGAAACAACTTTGCGCAAGATGGGTGCCGCGTGTCTTCACTGTGGGTAACAAACGCATTCGCACGACACTTTCTGAAAAGTTCTTGGCGCATTTTCAGAAGAACAGGATGACTTTTTGCGCCGATACGTCACAATGATGAAACATGGATTCACCACTACACACCTGAATCCAAGCAGCAGCCGAGGCAGTGGACAGAAGCTGGTTCTTCAGCTCCAAAGGAGGCGAGGATGGTGCCATCGGCGGGAAAGCTCATTGCGTCAGTGTTTTGGGATACCAAAGGAATTTTGTTGATTGATATCTCTAAAAAGGTAAAACCATTACTGGAGAATACTACTCTCAACTTCCAACCAAAATGAATACAAGCATTCGTAAAAACAGACCCGGGTTAAAAAAGTAAAATTATGTTTTCCATCAGAACAATGCATCTACCCACAAAAGTGTTTTGGCAATGGGAAATTGAAAGATCTGCACTATGAAGTGCTGGAACATCCACCCTATTCCTCAGAGTTGGCTCCCTCGGACTTCCATCTGTTTCCAAAACTGAAGAAATTCCTCGCTGGTTGCCGTTTTTTGTCCAATGAAGAAGCAATTGCGGCTGTAAATGGAGTATTTCCAGAGGAACACTACAGAGAGGGGACAATGGCATAGGAACCCCTGTGGTCAGAATATATTGATGTTAGAGGAGATTATGTTGAAAAATACAACTACTTAAAAAACATGAATTGTCGTTTTTCACTATCAGGTTGAGAACTTTTCAGACAACCCTTGTACATAGAAGACAGTAAAAATACTGTTTTTAAATTGAAGGGAACTCAATACAGTACTCGTATTTAGACTAAAATATCCGTATCATTTTTTTTTTTTTTGGATTGATGCAACAGCTCCTCTACTTACTATAAGAAAACAATAGGGAAAGTAATAACAATTTCTTCTAAGTTTAATCCTTTTATTGCCGTTATTTCGTTATAAATTATAAAAATTTTGATGCGTTCTGTAACTATAACTTTCTGTACCTTTTCTACAACTAAGTATTCTTACAAAAGCTAATTCTTATATCTATTTCATGGTGGTAAGATAAACATTTGATTCAAGAAGGATAAGGATAAAGTGATAGTCCAAATATTTTATGAGCTGGTCGCTATGTGATTTCCTTGAATTCCGTTCCATTTGCATGCCCAGGATGAAAAAGGAAATAACGAACCTCCACTTCAGTTTTTAACCGAAAATGAGGAATATCTCAGAAATTATTATTTTCACAAAAAAACGTGTTTGAAATACCTGTTCTATTGTGTATTTTAACGAGATCTAAGTGTTTTTGTGTAGTCAGATTTTGCCTATCTCTTATGATTTATCAGCTGTGTAAATATCATCCAGAATGCAGAGGGATTCAGAGTCTATGGAGAGAAAATTATATATATATATATATAATTTGTCATCATGTTGTTAATATATGATATAATAAAAATTGTTCGAGTCACTTTAGAGAAAATCGAAATCTTCCATGTAAAGATTAGTTTGGGGTAGGGGAAAATCTTCGTGTTGCATTCTTGGAAGATTTTGAATTTAAATACCAAGTTTAGTACTCCAGTAATAAATTACGGTAGTGAAGCAAGTATTCTCAAGAAAAAGATAAAATACAAGCTGCCGAAATGAAGTTTTTACGATCAGTAAAGGGCTGCGCGAGAGAGGAACACATTAAAGTGAGACAATCGGAGAAATCTGAGCGTAAAGTACCAACAGACGAAATAAAAAACTATAAAAACTAATGGGTTGGGTTTGAACATCGCCGAAAACCAAAGAAAGAATACCCAAACAAGCCATTTGTTATAAACTCAGAGAACAACATCAGTTGGACAACTCCAAAAATATATTGCTTCAAGAAATATGAACCCGGAACAGGTAAAGGGCTAAACCGTGAAGGAAGAAGATTATTAGTATTTAATCGTCCCTTCGTTTTTTGTTTTTTTCGTTGTTTTTGTTTTTTTTATGTTGTTCACAGGGACACAATCAGAGCTTTTTAAAGCATTATTTTATTTAGGGGTCCTTAAAGCATGTATTTGCAATGAAATCTCAGTATCGCTATTTTGGGCAGTATCTAAAACTTTCTCTACCTACTATATACATTATAGGGCGAGTAAAAGTCAGATGAATCTCTTTAATATTTACTCGCCATTTTATCATTTCTACAAAATATTCGTACAAACGCCTAATTCAAAAACTAGCTTTAACGATATTCATTAAGACGTTTATATGAAAAAATATACTTCTTGAATTTGTTGGGGATAAAATTCCTCTTCATTCGAAAGGAACTTTGTATAATCATATAGGTACACCTGCTAAATATTAAACAATAGACGAAAACGAGCTGCACTAACAATGGAGATCCCTTAAAACAAACAATTTTTTTAAAAATATATTTTTGTGTCATAAATCTTTTCCGAGGTATCCATACAGTCTTTTTTACTTTCTCTACACGTACTATGTACATACATGGTGTATAGAGAAGGTATTGCCTTCACCTAAACCGAGATTTCACGGAAATATATATCTTAGGGTTCCCTGTATAAAAAAAAAGCATTTTCAGAAAAACGTCCGTATGTGTATGTCCGTGTGTCTGTGAACACAATAATTCAAAAGCGAAATGTTGGTAAAATACCAAACTTGGTGTTTAAGTTTAGTAGCTTCCAGGGATGCGACACGAAGATTTTGACAAAAAATCCCTCCCATCTCAAACTACCCATTACGTGGAACTTTTTTTTGAAAATTTTGATTATCTCAGAAATTACTTTAACGATTTTGATTAAAATATCGTATATTAAAGATATTTACCTGAGAAATAAAATATATATCTTGAACTTTCTGGTAATAGCCTCTGAAGACTGCTTTATTCTGGATGATTTTAAGGTGTTTTGCTTAACTGCTAAACCGTAAGAGATGGACAAAAACTTACCACACAAAAATGTAGAGCACGTTAAAATAACAACATTTATGTTATATTCATTTTTTCGTGGAGTTGATCATGATTAGCATGAAGTAAATAGAAACATAAGCCTTTTAACAATAACTTGTTGCAGAGATGTAGAGAAAGCCATATGAATGGAACAGACCAGATTTTTCTTTCTCTACACGTAATATATACTTACATAGCGTATAGAGAAAGTATTGTATTCCACCCAAAATTCTATTTCGAGATTTCACTGTAAATACATGTCTTAGAGTCCTTAATAAAAAGTATTTTTAGAAAAAGGTTCGTGTGTCCGTGGACAACAAAAGTTCTCTATCGCTTTTGATTAAAATACCCTATGGTAAAGATATTACATGGCAATTAAAATATATATCTTGAATTTTCTGCGAATAGCATCTGAAGACATCTTTAATCTGGATGCATTTTCCTGAATTTTGCAAAACTGCTAAACCATAAGAGCATGACAAAATCTTACACAAAAAATGTAGATCTCGTTAAAACACAATTTATGTTATATATTTCTTTAGAGCTGGCCACTGCTGAGATATTCCTTGTTGTTGGTTTCAGCTTTAAAATACCTACTTTTCTCATAGGGGAATTTCGCAACTTCTGTTCATTCAAATAAAGGAATTTCAGTCACATAGCAACCAGCTTTTAAAATATTTGACAATCGCTTTATCCTAGTGTATTCCCTTATTTCCATTCTACTTACAACGAAGCAAGTAATAAGATAATTTCTGCTGATGTTTATCTCAATTAGCATGAAGTAGATAGAAGAATAAGTTTTATAACAATAATTTGTTACAGAAATGTAGAGAAAGGAGCACATCAGACTTTTTTTTTTTTTTTTTTTGTTTAAGGACCCTAAAAATTGATTATCAAATTCTTGGGTTGAGTGCAATAATTTCTTTACCTCGGTACATTGTAGAAAAATTAAGAAATCAACAAAAGCATCCCTCAGGGCGTTTTATTTATTTGTTTTATATTTACACCAAATCAAGAAATTGAACATAAAATTGCTGAACAAGGCAACAAACAATTGCCTTGAACAAGACAGAGATGAATAGGTTGTAAGAATTAACCGTGCATGTAAACGTCACGTAGGGCATGTAGAGGTTGGTAGTACTGAAGCTTAGTTCTCTCAGTCTACCTTGGAGTAGGCGCTAATTGTGTACATCCTGCCGTGTGCTACAACACTGCCGCATCACGTCTCATTTCACGTAAACTCCTGTCATTTGTTTTCAAAAAAGAAACTACACAAAATCTTTTGTGTTCCATTCACATGATTTCCTCTAGCTTCCACAAACTAGCTTTTCTTATAAAAGATTATTCTTTTATCTACTCCATGCTAATCGAGATAAGCATTAGCAGATAGTGATAAGGAAATAGGGAAATATTTTTATTTATTTAATTATTTTATGTATTTATTTATGTTAAGCTGTATACATGTGAATATGACCGGTGTTCAGACCTGGCTCTTTAACGACCGTACTCATATTTTACAATAGTTTATTAATTCTAGTTTATTACACCATTTTGTCTATTTACTGTCCATACCCATTTATTTTTCACTCTGTATAAGAATTGTCCAATCTTCTTACTGTCTTTTTGAAACATTTCAACTACCGCTACAATTCTATCTATTTTAAACCATTTGTTATTAATATACTCTTTTCTCCAAACTTCAGTCCCTTTACATTTAAATAAAATGTGTTCCATATCTTCATTTCCGCCACATATAGGACACTGATTTTGTGGAATACCTTTCCTTAAACCTTTTAATCTCCATACTCCTCCTTTCAGTCATGCAATACCTTCTCGCTCCTCTTTATTTGTCACATCTATGTGATTTTCCCTTCGCCATAAGTCTTTCATTGGTATATATAAAACTAAAGATATATTTTCAGTTATCTCACTAAATATTTTTTGTATTTCTATTTCCTCAAATCTTTTACTTGCCAACTTCCAGAAATTATTCACATTATTTTCTCTTCTTCTCCACATTTCCCCTAACCCAATACTTTCCAAGTTAACTCTGAGACAGTCTACCCACCTCTTGTTCTTTATACTTTTAAACCTTTCTCTTGATACACTAAACACATTTTAACAAATTCCTTTCTTCAAATTTCAATATTCTATATCAAAATTTCAATGCCCTTTCCATAATCTTTTCCTTGTCACTCTACCCAGCTCTATTTGTGCTACCTGCCTAACGGTTGCATTTCGTAACCCAAATATTTATTTGCAAAATTTCCTATGCACCTCATCTATGACTTCCCATCCTCCTTCTAATTCCCGTACTTCTATCCATATAGCATTTTTGCCTCAACCACCATGTTGTACACTTTTTCTAACCATTTATATTAGGTACTTTGTATTTGCAACTTCTAATAGCTGATAAAGCTCCTTTTCTTTTTGCCAATGCAAATTTCTTATGTTTTTCCCAATAACCACCACTGTCTATTTTAACTTCTAGATAAATACATTCTCTCACTACCCTGTACTCTTTTTTATTCTCATTCTGCCATCTTTCATACTTTCCATGTTCAATTTCCCTCCTTTTTTGAGCACTACAATCTGCGTCTTCTCCTGGTTCACTTTTAAACTCCATTCCTTACAGTAATAAATAGGGAAATATACTAGACTAGAGCGATATTAAAATCTTTTGAAAGATTTCGCCATGTGAAGCAATTGAAATTCTGCTCTTTTTGCATTTCCGGGAGTGAAACAAGAAAGATGAAACGAAAGTTCACTTCCAGCTTGAGACAATTTTAAGTTATTTAAAATTGAAAAAATAACAAGGAAAATCTGAAGTTTCAAGTTCAATTAAAGAAGAAAACTGTCTTTTATTTAAGGCGGTTAAATCATTGTAGCTACCTCAAAAAACAAATTAATAAAGCTGGCCTAAGAAATATGGCTTTAAGTATTATTGTTTAAACATAGTTTTAAAAATCTATAATTTTATTGGAAATAAGAGGACATATTTCAATTGGATCAAGAAATGCTTCATTTAATCTATTTTGGATATATCGTGTCACATATGAAAAACAAACTTGAAAATAACTGGTCAAGTCTGAACGGATTTGTGGTGCAATTAGAAGAAACTTAATTAAAATTCTATAAAACAAGCAGTTTTTCGTGCTGGTTTATCGTTAGGAGATACTATCTTTCACTACATAATTTAAGAAAAACTGAAAACTTCGAAATTGCTTTCTGAGATCTGTTGTTGAATATACTCTAATTTACAAATAAATAAATAAATAAAATAAGCAAATTAAATATCTATACTCTACCCTGGCACATAATTTCGTATATCAAATATAATATCCCAGATATTAATATTTATTTTGAATTGTTAAGTAAAATGTTTATACAATTATTCTACAGACAATAAACCACTACTACTAGCCAAAAATAAACCTAAAATAAAAATAATTAAAAATACTAAATTTGCAATTCAAAAACAATAATTTAACCTGTAAACTAAACAAAAATTCAATTCCTACAATACTTTTTTATTTTAATATTTTCTTTATTCTGAAAATTACTATAGTTACTCCATGAGAAGTTATTTATAAAATAATCTATTCATAATTTTACATCTATTAATGGGCTACAAAAGAAATACTATAAGAATATATATATATATATATATATAATTTGAAAGAACAACATTTAAATAAATAAAACACTGGTACCAGCAGATTCAAAGGATGGATCTAACCGTAGTTCGTTATATTATAGATTCGAAGAACTAAGAAATTAGGAATACCACTAATACATTAGAAAACAAATTGCTGGTTAATAGTGAGCAGAACCCCCTTGCCGTGATTTTAGTGTTTTCGTTGATGATAAAATTAGTATTGACTTTATGGCTCAAGTCATCAGCGAATAAGTAATCAGATTAATAATAATAATAATAATAATAATAATAATAATAATAATTATAATAATAATAGTAATAATAATAGTAATAATAATGATCATAATAACTGCATACAATTGCATAAGATATGAATTATCAATTTTTCAGCCCTCATTATTTGTTTCTGAACATTAATCCACTTAGCAGTTCCACGATTCCAAAGTGCTACAAATAAATGGTATTGGTAGACGACTAACAACTTAGGGCGTCTGTCTGGCACATACACTGAGGCAAACTAGTATACCTACGTAACTTGATATGACTAAGATTTTATACCAAAGTTAAACAATCAAAAATAAATAAGTAGAGAATACACTATAAACTGTTAATTATTTCCCCACATATAATGTGTGGAGACTAAGATCGGAAGGGTAGAATGCCTTCTGGTTAACCGGGGAAGAAAACTAGTTAGGCAGTTGTAGAGTAAATCAGGCCGGATTTTGTTTTTCCTAACATCGTTTAACCTGGCTGGTCATATCGGACGATGAATGAAATTGGTGAAAATAGGCTTAAATGATCTCGGGGTCTATGCAGCTTAAAGTTACTCGACATTCGTCTGTTTTAGGATAAGAGAAAACTCCGAAAAAACCTTATCCGAGTAACTCACCCTAAGCGAGATTGGAACTCTCGACCTGTTGTATGTGAGACAGACATGCTACCACCATACTGCCCAGGCGGGCTGTCCGGAAAAATCGTCATGGTTGCTAAGTTATGAGAGAGAGAAAATGTGCACGAAGATCCGTTTATTACACTGAACTTTTTTGAGTCAGATCTGACTCTCCAAAATAGAGACTACGTACAAGAAATTCTAGCCTCAGAAGAGTCCTTTTTAGAGGGGAGGCAAAAGGGGAGATATTTTGAATTAAGATAAACCTGCGAAGTTTTATAATTACAGAAGACTACGGACAGCTGATAAACCTCATATTAAAATGACTTTTCGGAACACCTAAATTTTCTGAAACTCTTTTGTAACTAAAAATCTCTAACGGTTCAAGAGAAGAGAACATCCACAAATGAAAATTTAACTTTGGCAAGAAATGCACTACCCAGTCTCCTTAAAAAGTGCCGTCTAGAAGTATAAGGTAGATATCTATAAGACCTTTTTTATCAGATTTCACTGGCATTGCGTTAATTCTCCATGAAGAAAAGATAAGAAAGGATAATAGAAGGGCAGGAAATATTAGAATCTTCTTGTTCTTACAACAAAGGAAAATGAGATACATCGAGAACTCGCTTGTGTACAGTGCTCCTCTCTTTTGTTTCTTTAATTTGTTCTCCGCTTCTTTCTTGGAGAGGAATGAGTACTTAGTCTATTTTCTCTACTTGTTGAAGGCAGTCAAGGAAGGAAATGCTCTCTCTTTCTATCCCGCTCCTAAGAAGGGCATACTTTTTCTCTTTTTTTTGGAAAGAGAGAAATATCATCACCATAAATACCACCACTACAATAAACAACTCCTTTACAAGTTGCAAAAGTCAGATAATTACGCAACAAGACCGGAAATAATTAGACTATCTCCAAGTTTGTGAACGAAAGTTTTTGGACTAGAAATTAAATGAGGCACACTCCTGTAATGCGGAGAGACTTTCAAATTAAGTGTAAGCAAAATAAGAAAGCTGCCCAAAATTGTATTTTTAGTTTTATACAGTGTTATTGATCAGAAATTCCTCTTTAATTTGATGTATATTCATTCGGTCTTTGCATGATATCAGTACCAGGAAGCGCGTTTATCCCGCATTGCCTCTTGCAGAGAACTAGCGAACGACGAGTAGAAGAGGTGGATGTTAACAGTTTAGAGATCACCTTAGTGAATGGGACTTCTATTGTACCTTTTCAAAATTTACGTTTGGAGCATTCGTTTGCGTCTCTTCGCTTGCGTCACATTTAAGATACTCACCTAAGGTGGTGGTCGCATCTACTATGGTATTAACAATGTAGAGTCATAATTAAAAAAATATGGCATATTGCATTTACAAGACTCCTTTAATATCTGTGGTATACAAGCCATTTTTACGAGAAAAAAATATTTTTATATATATAAATGAAATACATATATATATATATATATGTACTTCATTTTAATGAGATAAACCTTTGCAGAAATAGCTGCATTACACATTCCGTTATGGATGTAAAAGAAATAGCGATAGTAAAATAGTATGAATTAATTATCTTTCCATGTAAATGCGAAAAGGAACTGAAAAACTTCAGTTCTTGAAAAGAACGAAAAAGCATTGACCAATTAGAAACAATTGTAACGGATTTCTTAGATGTGACCTATGTTATAAGAAAGATTATCAGAAATAAATGGTTTGTTTTAAAGATATTACTTTTTTTTGTGTAGTACGTTTTCGTCTATCGCTTAAATTTACGTTATACATGATTTTACGAAATTCCTTCTGAATGAAGTGGATTTCACTAGCCCCAGAGAATTCACGATATACAGTTCGCCAGAAAATATATTTGATATATGGCATTTTAATCAAAATGGTTAGTCATTTTTTAAAAATTCAATATTTCGAAAAATGTTCCATTTGAAGAGTAGTTGGGGATGAATAATTGAAAGATACTCAACCTTAAATATCAAGTTTGATATTTAGATTTTCTTTTTTTAATCATGTTAACCAATCTCTCTCTCTTTCTCTCTCTCTCTCTCTCTCTCTCTCTCTCACATACACATACTTGAACTTTAATTAAAAAAAAAAACTAAATTCCATGGCGCAACAGCCCAAACTCGGCTAAGCTCTACCGCCTGACCGCTGCGCCACAGCCTCTGCCCATCACAGGCGTCAGAAGTAGGGTGCAATACTAGAGGATGGTATCAGGTTATCGCCCCAGGTCCCTCCCGACCGGTTAATGTGGTCCACGCAACCTGATATGCTACTTTTCCCTCAAGTAGCTCCTCAACTGGCCCCCTAGGGACCACGCTAGGCTTAGTGTACCCCGAACGAGGTCTCCCAACGGGAGAAAATATCCATGCCGGTACCGGGAATCGACCCCTGCATCTTGCTTAAGAAATTGCGATAAGGAGATGATCCTTTAATCAAAAGATGACATAATTAACAAAATATGCTTGTCTTATTCACAAACCAAACTTATTGGATAAAAGTGGATAAGTGAACTGAGACGATAAACATACACCTACATATTGTAAAGAGCCCTCTCATACTTTTAATCGTTTCTGAGATACGAGTATGAATTTAGCAGGAATACGTTTAATCTGTCCTTAAAGCACCCAAACGTGATTTTTGGTAATAACAATTTTATTTTATTCACGAGGCCCTTGAATGGTCATGATAAGCAACCAGTATTGGCATTTAAGAGAGTGTATTAAAAATCATGTCTCCGGGGAATTTCAAAATCTGAACCGGCTGCGGCAACGAATTACAGAGCTCGCTGCAATATTATTCTAATTAGGCATAATTATATTCATGTTTTACTGCCGCAAGTTGTGTTTAAAGTTAATAAAATCCACTAGCTCATTTTAGCACCTTGGTATATATCACTCTTTGGTGTCCATGTACAGTTACGAACAAAAAAGTGACCATGAGTTTCTCTAGTTGTTCTACAAACAAACTTTCCTCACAAAAGATTATTCTTTCTCTACGTCATGCTAATCGAGAGAAACATTAGCACAAATGGTTTTAATATTTAGTTCCTTGTAAGTAGAAGGGAAATAAAGGATTGCACTAGCCTAAAGCGATAGTTAAATATTTTAAAAGCTATCGCTATATCACACAATTGAAATTCGATTTTCTCTTGCATTCCCGGGAATAGAACAATTTGAATTCTCGTTTGAGAAAAGTTTAAGTAGTTTAAAATTGAAACTAATAACAAGGAACATCTCGAAAATGGTTATCTACAACAACAACAACAACAACAAGAATATATATCTGACATACATTGTGTGTTTTAATGAGATCCACATCGTTGTGTAGTAAGTTTTTGTCCATCTCTTACGGTTTCCGAGTTGTGCAAAAGTCAACCATAATGAAGAGATTTTCAGAGGCTGTTCCCAAAGCATTCAAGGTATGTTTTTCGTTTATCATAAACATAACCTTACATATATGGCACTTTAATTGAAATCCTTAGTCATTTTTGAGAGAATAAAAATTTTCGAAAAATGTTCCATGTAAAGGGTAGTTAGGGGTGGGAGATTTTCTTGATAACCTTCGTATGGCATCTTTGGAAAATATAAAAGCTTAAATAACAAATGTTGTATTTAGCGCTCTTCTAATTTTGAAGTTATGCTGCCCACAGACACACACGCGAACCCTTTTTCTAAAAATATTTTTTTTGAATTCAGGGGGTCTCAAACATATATTTACAGTGAATTTTTCGGTATCGAATTTTTGAATGGAATACATTACCTTTTGTATCTGCTATGCACATCGTATTTAGATGTCAGAGAAAGTATATTCATATCCAGGAATCATAACCAATGCATAATGTTGCTGTAAGGTCTAACATTTTACCCTGCTCACCCCTGCAACCAATGAATAGGGGGCAAGATGTTGAGTTGACAATTATTTTAAAAATCCACAGTTATTTAGTTTGTGATATTTTCTTTTGAATAGTTTACCATAAATTCGCTTTAATTTGGTGCTGATTTTTGGGCAGAATCATTATTTAAATTAAAATTAGCAGATAACTAAAGTAACATTGAAGCTGTAGCTTTTAATTCCCTCTAAGTTTTAGCTGTTGCGGTAAAATGTATCTGTGACGTAAGGTTGAGTGTTTATCATTCGCCTATATAAAGAGGCCGCCCTCTTACTGCTGCTGAGTTGGAGGATACTAAACCTAAATACCAGCTTTGGTATTTTACCGACTTTTCGTTTTGGAGTTATCGTGTTCACAGACACACGGACACACACACGGACCTTTTTCTGAAAATACTTTTTTTTGGTTACAGGGGACCCTAAAACATATATTTTCGGTGAAATCTCGGTATCGAATTTTTGGTGGAGTGCAATACCTTCTCTATACACTATGTACATAGTACATGTAGAGAAAATAAAAATCAGTAGGTAGTCTTTAAAATTATTTATTTAGTTATTTGGAAAATTTTATTGTTTAAGGAATAAATGTAAGTATATAAAATATATTAAAACAAATAGGATTAAATTCTTTATATCAAGATATTATGTATTATTTTTTAAATATGACCCATTGTTACCAATTATCGGGCTGAATTGGTCCTATGCAAATAATTGCATACTTTGAGGTTTTCTCGAAACTTAATTTTCTTCACTCATGTTTACCATTTGCTCAACTTGTCCCAGAGTGATGAAACCTTTGCCATTCATATATGGGTTACTACTGGTAGAACAAATTCTCTTTATAAGCATAGCATTATAATCATAGACTCTAGAATTTTTTGTATTAAACTGGGTGAAAAAATAATATATTTATTATTAAAAGTTTAAATACTGGAAAGCATATCTATGTAATATAAAATGTAAGTGAACTCTGAAATTCTTGATTTATATGTATACTTAATTTCACATTCCTAGAGCAAACAGTTTCCTTGAAAGGCGAAGTAATTTCTTTTTTAAATTAACTTTGCAAACATAAGACTTACTGCTTTCCCATAAAACCACATGAACACACCAAATCCACCAATTAGCTACATTATGGAATTAATAATTAGTAATTACTTATAAAATCATTTTTAAGTAGAGTGGTTTCTGGATTAAGGACTTTCAGAATAAGGAAAAAGAAAAGCTGATGTGTACCATTCTCATGACTTTCTCTATATCCCTGCAACAAATGAATCTTAAAAAGCTTATACTTCTATTTACTTTATGGTAATCAGAAAAAATTAGCAGAAATAGTCTTATTACTTGCTTCCTTGTAAGTAGAAGCGAAATAAGGGACTACCATAGGTTAAAATGATAGTCAAAAGCTGGTTGCTCTGTCAGTGAAGTTCCTTTGTTTATATGGATAGGAATTATATGGATGACAAGTTCCTGTGTGAGAAAAGTATACGTTTTTCATAGCAGAAATCAAAAATAAGGAATGTCTCAAAAACGACGAACTCCACGAAAAAAATGTATACGACATAAATTGTGTGTTTTAATGTGCTCTATATTTTTTGTGTGTCAAGTTTTTGTCCATCTCTTACGGTTTAGCAGTTATTCAAAATTCAGTAAAATTCATCCAGAATAAACCACTCTTCAGAGGCTATTCTCAGAAAATTCAAGATATACATTTTATTTGTCAGGTAAATATCTTTAGTATACGAAATTTTAATCAAAATCGTAGGGCCATTTTTGAGAAAATCAAAAATGTTCGAAAAAAGTTCTATGTAAAGGGTAGTTTGTGGTGGGGGGATTTTTCTCAAAATCTTCGTGTCGCATCCCTGGTAGATACTAAACTTAAATACCAAATTTGGTATTTTACCGACTTTTCGTTTTTGAGTTATCGTGTTCACAGACACACGGACACACGGACTTTTTTGTGAAAATGCTTTATTTGGATATTGGGGACCCTAAAACATATATTTCCGGTGAAATCTCGGTATCGAATTTTTGGGTGGAGTGCAATACCTTCTCTATACACTAAATACATAGTGCATATAGAGAAAGTAATAACGAGAGAAAATATTAAATAGAAGAAAGTTTATGTGAGCAGAAAAATTGCGAATAATCATAGCGTCTAATGCAAAACTGGCACGTGTTCTCAAATGTACTTATCTGTTTCCCACTCTCGTCTCATCCCCAAGGAAACCCCTATACTCGTTGACTGGCCCTTCAGTAGGAAAGTCGAAGGGTAAACAGGGGGCGAGTACTCAAACAGTGCTTTCAAAACGACGGGGTGGCTTTATTGTCGAACATCTCTGTATGCCTAATCCTAACTTCAGTAATGATGCGGAAACAGATGCTAGTTAAGTTTAGCTGTGACAGTTGACAATCGCTAGATATAGGAGTTAACATTACGAATCAGTAGAAGGGAAATAAGGGAATGCACTAAGCTAAAATGATAGTCAAATCTTTCTAAAGCCTATCGTTATGTGAAGCAATTGAAATTCGTTCTCTTTTACACTCCGGGCTAAAACAAAAGAGATAAAAAAAATATTTGACTTCCCACTGCAGTAAAGTTTCAGCAGTCTAAAATTGAAACTAAATCAAATAATTTCTAGGAAACGGTTAACTCTACAAAAGGTGTACATGATATAAATTGTGTGTTTTAACCAGATCTACATTTCTTGTGTAGTAAGGTTTTGTCTATCTCTTACGCTTTACGAGTTAAACCAAAGTAATCCAGGTCTTCAAGAGGCTATTCTCAGAAAATATAAGATATACATTTTGTTTTTCATGAAAGTATCTTAAAATCATGCCATTTTAATTAAAAGAAACAATTTGTTAAAACAATTTTGTTGAAACTAAAATTTTCGAAAATTTTCCCAATTTCTTGAAGCTCTTCGTGCCGCATTCTTCATAGATAATAAGTCTGCTATTTAATGGACTTTTTGTTTTTTAGTTATGCTGTCCACACACACATGAACGCACACTCTCTCTCTCTTTCTCTCACTGACCTTTTTCTAAAATTTTTTTTTTTATTTAGGGGTCTCAAAATATATATATATATCTCGGTATCGAATTTTTGGGTGGAATACGATACCTTCTCTGCCTACTACATACGTTGTACAAATGCTAGAGAAAGTAATATAAAAGGAAACTTCAATGTGCTTCAGTTCCGTTTGCGCATGTCCATATTTAAAGAATGGAATATGTTAATTATAATAATAATAATAATAATAATAATAATAATAATAATAATAATAATAATAATAATAATAATGTCAATGTTAAATGTTACTATAAAAATAAACACGCTGTATAGCTTCCTTAGCTTATTGCCCATCTTGAAATTATTTTTGCAATTCATCTGACGAAAATGGACCTTCTTTCCTCGAGGGAAGTTTGAGTATGTACTGCGAGTTAGGTGTTCTCTGAAGCAATATTCTTTTCTCAGTAATTGTTTCTGCTTCAAGAGCCATTTGTGGGACAGAATTTGAAAAGGTTCGAGTAATACTGTAAAATTCAACGCCATAACCGCGATATGAACCACGGATCTCCTGGTCTTCATCCAGTTGCTCTACCATAGTAACATATTGTGGTAATTTAATACAATATTTTTATTGGGGTAAGTCAACTGAAAATAATTTTAGATCTTGTGATTTACAAAAATTCTGTTTTACTTCTCCTTCAAACAACTCTTTATATCTTCCACCGACTAAAAAAAATCTGATGTGTTTCATTCACATGGCTTTCTCTAACTGTTCTACAAACAAACTTTCCGTAAAAAAAGATTAATCTTTTATTTACGTCCTGCTAATCAAGATAAACATTGCCATAATTGGTAGAATTATTTGCTTTTTTGTAAGTAGAAGAGAACTAAGGAATTACATTAGGCTAAAGCGATAGTCAGATCTTTTAAAAGGCGGACGCTAAGTGAAAAAATTGAAATTCGGTTCTCTTTGCTTACTAGGGGTAAACATAAGAAACATAAAAGAAAGGTATCTCCCGTTTGAGAAAAATTTAAGTACCTTCAAACTGAACCAATAACTCAAAATATCTCGAAAACGATTGACTACAAAAATAAACAAATGTATGACGTAAATTGTGCTTTAATGCGATCTACATTTTTTGCGCAGTAATTTGTTTTCTAGCACTTGCGAAGAATTTTTTTTCTAGCACTAGAAAAGGTAGCGAAGAGATCTTCAGATGCTATTCCCAGAAAATTTAAAATGTATTCGTCCGTCATAAGAATGTCTTAAAACATGACATTTTAGTAAACATTCTTTAGAGCCATTTGTTGAGAAAATTAAAAATTTCGAAAAACATTTTCTTGAAATAATTCGAATCGCATCATTAGAAGATACTGACTTAAATACCAAGTTTTATATTTAACCGACTTTTTGTTTTTGAGCTATACTGCCCATAGTCACACACAGACAGACACACACATACGACCCTTGTTCGAAAATGCATTTTTTGGACTCAGGGGACCTAAAAACATACATTTTCGGTGAAATTTTGACATGGAATTTTTGAATGGAATACCATACCTTCTCCATCAACTATGTACACTTTACTTACAAGTTAGAGAAAGTAAAATACTTTTCTTGGATTCAGGGGTTCACAAGACATGCATTTCTGGTGAAATCTCGATATCGAATTTTGGTTGGAATATAATACGTTCTCTATCCACCATGTACATTGTACTAATGGGTCTTATAAACTAATAAACATCTTTTTACAAATGAACGTGTTTCTCCAATGCTTTCGCAACAATTCTGCATTCAATGTCCTTTCGACGTTTGCTGCGGCGACGGTTACTACTCCGCACTACGAATTTCCCGTCGAAACATGCTCCACAGTTGCACGCGATGCATTCCCAGTGTAAACTTAACTCTCTGCAGGCTTCGTTCCCATTTCTATACCTGCCGATCACGAGGTAGGAAACTACCAGAAATAGGCATACGTGCAAACCACTGCAGATGTCACAAACTCACTTAGGTACAACAATTCCCGGCTTCGACGTCAAAGAGCTTCCTGATAGGACACGAGTTCAATCGCACAAGTATAATTACAGCTTCGGTATCAAAATTAACCGCCTGCGCCATAGGTGTTCGCTAGCGCAGGTGTAACAATAGACAACAATAACCAGAGCTAGCCGTTCATACACGTTCGGCAATCGGCGATTATAGCTGTTTAAAGATAGTCTTCATTGAAGGCTAACGTTGCTTGATCATCAGCAATCATCCTCATAGGTATAGATAGCATAGTAAAGCAATTACGAAACTAAGATCACCTATAAACCAGCAGTTAAGAGCGGCAGTTGCGCTACAAACAATTAAACCAGAATGATTATAACTAAGCAATCACAATTTTCTGGCCAAAACCAAATCTCCGCCAATCTTTGTCTCCATATATAAGCTTTTTATCTCAACATTCTCTACCATCTGCTGTCCTGAACCATTTCTCAACTCGCAATAATTCCTCGCAATGTATCTCCTATTAAGGAGTTTCCTCTGATCCATATCCTAGTCAATTTATTTTCTTTTTCTATATGAGTTACATTATTGCTCTGTCTTCCCCCCCCCCTCAGTCTTTCTAAAGATGGCCCAAGTATTTTTCTGTTCGTCCACTTCACATGCCCCATTCTTCTCCATTTGTTTGGCTTACACATCCCATATGTACTCAAAAACCTACAGACGGATTTGCGGCACGGCCTTGTAGTGACATTACATAAGCAATACAAAGCGAAATAAGCGCTAAAAGAAATAAAAACTTCATACACTTCAATCAGAAATATAGGAAAAAGTTTTTACTTCTAGAAGTTTTCTGCTCAAGAGTTATTGATGCTGAACTTTGGAATTTTGGCCACACTGTCGCGCATGCTAAGGGCAAAGCTTGATTTTGTGGTGAAATTGGCTACGAACTCATCCCAATTGGTATTAATAGGGCTAGTGGGAATAGAGGAGCACAGGCTTTACTTGATACAGTGCTGGAGGATGAGACGAGATCAGCACCTCGAGTCCCTCCCGGCCGGTTAATACGGTCTTCTCGATCTGGAGCAGCTATTTCTCAATCAAGTAGCTCCTTAATTGGCTGAGGCTGAATGCATCCCGAACCAGAATTCCCAACTACCACCGCGCTAAGGAGACGACCCCTTTAAGCGAAAATGGGTGATTGAAATAGGCAAAAGTGTATTATTTTAGTAAAACGCCAAATTCTCTTACAGTATTGCAGATAAGCTCACGAAATTTCATATGCATGTATACTAATGTCTGGTACATATACGTTTATGCAACTTTGACAGGTATCTTCCATGAATCAACTAATACGTTCTCTAATTGTGTAGTGCACATAGTGTATATAAAGAATCTGTTGTATTCCATCCAAAAATTCAATCTCGAGATTTTAGCGGAAATATATGTTTTTAGATATCCTGAGTCGAAAAAAAGCACTTTTAGAAAAACGTCTTTGTATGTGTGTGTGTGTGTGTGTGTGGACAGCATAGCCAAAAACTATAAGACTACCTATTGCCCAATTTGGTATTTAAGTTTAGTATATTCCAAGGATTCGACTCGAAGATTTTCAAGAAAATACCATCACACCAAGCTACCCTTTACATGGAAACACTTTTGAAAGTGTTCCCCCCCCCCCAAAATGGCTGTAACAATTCTTATTAGAATACCGTATATTAAAGATATTTATATCACAAATAATATGCATCTCTTGAATTTTCTAGGAATAGCCTCTAAAGACTTCATTTTGGATCAATTTTGCTGAATTTTGCCTAATTGGTAAACCGTAAGAGATAGTCAAAAACTTAAATGACAAAAAATATAGATTTCATTAAAACACACAGGTGATGTCAGAAACGTGGTTTTTGTAGAGTTGGCCATTTCCGAGATATTTCTTGTTAGCGCTTCAAATTTAAACTACGTAATAATTCTCAAACGGGAAATCACCTTTCGTTTTATCTCTCTCTTGTTTCACTGGTGGTCATGCAAATCGAGCCAAACGTCAACTATTCATAGAGCGACCAGCTTTTAAAACATTTTGCTGCCTTTTTAGTCTCCTTTTTCTTCTTTTTGCTTTTAAGAATAGTTTGTTTACAGTACAGTTAGAGAAATTCATGTGATTGGAACATTTTTTCTTTACTTAATGTTGGCAGAAACTCTTTATCATCTTTGTTCCACACTAGCGTTGATGAGCCAATGTCTTATTAGTTAGAATTCAAGTCCGACTCTCACGCATTAGCTCAAGAACAAAGTTCAAGCGAAAGGGGAGGAGCATGGAAACATTTTATCTGAGTGACTGGAAGTTATGCATCGCAACGACTATTCACTTGATGAGACCGTCTCATTGGCGTTTTTGTCAAACGTCAGGCACTCAATCATTAACCTATGAGGACAGGTCATTTTTGGCTCAGGGGCAAAAAAAAAAAAAAGGGGGGGGGGTAGAAAGACAAACATTAAGCGGAGTGCTATAGGGTACTAAAAGCCAACTATGACATATTTCCCGCATTATACTACTCTCTGGTTACTTCTGATGACATGTTGATCCAGTCGATATCAGTACCAGGACTGCGCCTAAAATTTAGGGTATAAGAGTATTTTCTCACAAACGTAAACCACAGCATTTTGTATCGGCACCACTCCATGCACTAACTGTACCGGCTGTATTCATTTAGCCTGAGGTGCCAGTTCTCTGAAGAAAGGACACAGTGCTGTCAATGCTTGCCTGATTTACACTATATCACGAACAACATATTCTAAACATCATACTTCAGAAACACCAGTTGAAAATTGTTATTTTTACTTTCTCTAGCACGCATGTTCAATGCACATAGTAGATGAACAAAGTATTGTATTACACCCCAAAAATCAACACCGAGATTTCACCGGAAATACATGTTTTGATGTCCGCTGTATTCCAAAAAAATTATTGAAAAATGTCCGTTTGTGTGTGGACAGTATAATTCCAAAATGAAAAGTCGGGTGGATACCAAACTTGTCATTTAAGTTCATATCTTCCAAGGATGCGACACGAAGATTTTCAGGAAAATAGTTCCATTCCAATCTACACTTTACATGGAACATTTTTCGAAAATTATAGTTTCTCAACAATAGCTTTAACGATTTTGATTAAAATACATATGTTTAAGATATCTTAATGACAAACGAAATGTATATCTGGACTTTTCTGGTAATGTCTCTGAAGACCTGTTCGTTCTGCATTACTTTCGTATATTGCGTAAGCCGTAAGAGATAGACAAGGACGTACCCACAAAAAATATGAATCTCATTAACACACGCATTTTACGTCATATAAAATTTTGTTGTAGAGTTAACCGTTTCCGAGATATTCCTTGTTAGTCGTTTCAGTTATAAACTTCTTAAACTTTTCTCAAGTAGGAATACAACATTTGTTTTACTCCCGGGCAGGCAAAAGAAAACCGAATTTCTATTGTTTCACGTGGCGATCACCTTTTAAAATTGTTGGCTATCACTTTAGTCTAGTCCCTTTATTACCCTTCTGCTTAGAAAGAAGTAATTTCTGCTAATGTTTATCTTCTCCTAGCATGATATGGATACACAAAACAATCTGTTTGACAAACAGTAGTTTCTAGAGAAAGTTGTGTGGATACAAAGCATCAGATTTTTTTAAAAATATTTTTCTAGATGCTTTGCGGCAACTTGACTTTGAGGTAAATACCTTGCTTTTTTAAAAAATGCTATTATTTTTCATCGTTTTTGGCTCAGCTGTTGGCAATATTACACGTCGTAAGTTAAATTAGTATTTAAATTGAAAAACAAGCGACGCAAACTAGAAAGATACCAACAATTCAGAATTGAAAACGTGAGTAGAAATTCTCATTTTGTCGACCAGGAAACAAAAAGCGTGGTGAACAAAACGGTGGCTAATTCCTTCATTCCCATCCATTAATGAGGGTATAAACACGGATATAACAAACTGAAAACCAGTACTTAAGTGAAGTAACTTGTGGGCCGCATTCCACAACGTATTCCAATTACTTCGCTTTTAATGGAGCTTCTGCTGTCCGTGACTCCCTCCCCCCATTTTTTTGGTGCAGTAGTTGGTCGCCCTGTCACGTCCCCTAATCACCACCCATCTCGTACTCCCCTCCCGCAGACCGTTAGCGGGTATCTCCAAATTGAGTCATGTATAGCTAGCTGCTGTCAACTGTTCACAAAGAAAACTCAATTCCAAATTCTTGGGCGCGTTTGGAATAGCGGTCTATAGCAAATGAAGCTCTCATATATGATTTCTTAATTACCACGAATATTTACTTTCTCTACACGCACCATTTACAAAGTGTATAGAGAAGGTATTGTATTGCTCCTAGAAATTCGATACCGGAATTTCACCGGAGATACCCTGAGTCCAAAAAAAAAAAAATTTTTTTTAGAACAATAATCTTGTCGTGTATGTGTGCGTCTATGGACAGCATAGCTCAAAAACTAACAGACCGGTAAATATCAAACTTATTATTTAAGGATGCGCCTCGAATATTTTGAAGAAAATCTCCCTGCCCTTTTACATGGGGAATATTTTGAAACTTTGATTTTGATTAAAATATGGTATATTAAAGATTTTTACATGACAAACAGGAAAAAAATGGAATATATGAGTATAAAAATATACTAAAAGTGTTATTTATAGAACGAATGCTTTATTTTGTTTCTAAAAGTCTGAACTTTGAGCGAAAATTCTTTTTTTGGGAGGAAGGGCCTTTTTTAATTTTACTTATTCTATCCCTCATTAACCAAACCAAGTAGTTTCTGAAGACATCTTTATTCTGGATAAATTTTGCGAAATTTTGCATAACTGGTAAACCATAAGAGATAGACAAAAAATGTAGAGCTCGTTAAAATACCCTATTTATGTTATACACACTTTTTTTCGTAAAATTGGCCATTCTTGAGATATCCCTTGTTGTTGGGTTTAGTTTTAAAATACTTTGTATTTTTCTCATATGGGAATTTGTCATACAAACAAAGGAACTTCAAGCATATAACAACAGCTTTTAAAAGATTTGACTATCGCGTTAGCGTATGATACTCCCTTATTTTTGTTCTACTTACAAGGAAGCAAGTAATAAGACCAATTCTGCTTATTTTTTCTCGACTAGCATGAAGTAAACAGAAGTATAAGCGTTTTAACAATTTGTTGCAGAGATGCAGAGAAAGTCATGTGAATGACACACATCAGGTTTTTTTCATTTGTTGCGGAATCAAGAATATACTTGTATATCCGATTTACTTTGGTTGAGCACGTATTTTATCGCTAATGTTCAGAAATCTGCGGTGCAAATCTGAGGTTTTATTTTTTTTTACCACTATAATCTATATAGTAGATAAAGAAGTTACTTAAAAATACTTTTGCTAGCTCTTTGGACAGGTTCCCAAAAATAAGTAATAAAAACTGCGTCCTGAATTTATTTACTTCCGCTAGCTCTTGTGTACAATGTGCATGGTAGAGAAAACATTTTATTCCACCCAAAATTCGATACCGAGATATCACTGAAAATACATGCTTTGAGGACCCCTGAATTAAAAAACAGCAACTTTAGAAAAAGGCCTGCGTTTGAGTCTGAATAACATAACTCAAAAATGGAAATAAATAATAAAATGATCAAAAACTTGATAAATAATACGTGTCACATCTTCCAAGGTGGCTATTTTCAAGAAATCTCCAAATATCGAACATTTTGTTTTTCTCAAATTTAACGATTTTGATTAAAATACTATATATTAAAAATATTAAGTGAGACAAATAATATGTATATTTTGATTTTTGTGGGAAAGGCCTCTGAAAACCTCTTCATTCTGAATGATTTTTGCATGCCTGGTATACCGTAACAAATAAATAAAAACTTACTGCACAAAAAATGTATATCTGTTTAATGCACATAAGTTATCTCATTTAGGTACACGTTTTTGTGATATGAACCATTTCCGAGGTATTCCTCGTTATTGGTATCAAGTTTAAAGTAGTTACTTTTCTCAAAAGGCAATTTGACATTCCTATTTTTGTTGTTTTGCCCCTGATAATGCAGAGAGAACCGAATTTCAATATTAATCGCATAACGACGATCTTTAAAATATTTGTCTATCGTTTTAGCCTATATTACGTACCTTATTTTCCTTCTACTTATAAGAATCTAAATGATAAGACAAGTTCTGCTAATGTTTATTAGCATGAAGCAGATTGGATTATAAGTTTTTCTATGTCTAGTTTGTTACAGAGTAGGTAGAAAAAGCCATGTGTACGAACACATAAGATTTTTTTGTAGTACGAACACGGGCATTAAACGGCATGAATTTGTTCTTCGGTTTCAACACCTTTGCTCTTTTGTTTCAAGTAAAACCAGAGTTGGTTTTGCTTCTTTTTTTTATTTTCTTCCAAATTCCCAGTTTTCTGCCGTGCGTGTAAAAGAATCTCAAGGATATCGCATCGTGGAATCTTTTTGTTGATTGTTTTTTGTGGTAGTACTTCTAGCGGTTGATGAATCACTTTTCTTAATGAAAATATTATATTACGCAAGTTCTCTTCCCCCGTCATTATCATCGTCGTTTAAAATATTTCTTGAGACTTTGTCCTTTCTAACTGCGAGAAATGCAGAACGGAAGTGTAAAAAAACCTGATGAGCCTCATTCATATGACTTTCTCTACCTGTTCTGCAAGCAAACTATTCTTACAAAATAATCTTTTATCTACATCATGCTAACTGAGGTAAACATTAGCAGAAATTTCTTAATTGATTCCTTCTAAGCAGAAGGAAAATAAAGACATACATTAGGCAAAAGCGATAACCAGATCTTTTAAAAGCTGGTCGCTCTGTGAACAATTGAAGTTCGGTTCACAGATGAAACGAAAGGTGACGTACTGTTTGAGAAAGGAACATCGTTTAAATTGAAAACAATAACAAGGAATATCTGTGAAACAGTCAATTCTACAAACAAACAAAATATTTCACATAAATTGTGTGTTTTAACGAGATCTACATTTTTATGTAATAAGTTGTAACTGTCTCTCAGGTTTACCAAATATGCAAAATTCAGCAAAATCATCCGCAATGAAGAGCTCTACACTGGTTTTCTTAGAAAACTAAACATATACATTTTATTTGTGATTTAAATAAGTTATGCAGGGTATTTTAATCAAAATCGTAGTGAACAATTTTTGAGAAAAACAAAATTTTGAAAAAATTTCCATGAAAAGGGTAGTAAGTGATAGGATTTTCTGAAACTGTTCGTGTCGCATCCTAGAATTTACTAAAGTACCAAGTTCGGTATTTAACGGTCTCTTTGTTTTTGGCTATTCACACATATACACTCAGGGAACTTTTTCTAAAAATGTGTTTGTTTTTTGGATCAGGGTACTCAAACATATATTTCCGGTGAAATATTGACTATGCTACTTTGTGCATGTAGAGAAAGTTAAAATGGATTTCGTTCTTACAAAAGGATGCAGATCTAATAGCATTAATATTCTATGCCATCATCTTAACATAATTATTGAAATATAGCTGTGCGCATTGAATTTGATAGAAGTGTCCGTAAATGTTGCACAAATGGTGCCTTTGACTACTACTAAATCTCTGGCCTATAATGGAGGTAAACCTGATGAAGACACGAGTGGATCAAACGAGGTCATGACTAGAGTTTGGTTTTGGGTTCCAAAGCGCACGCAATTCGAACACACAGAGCAATCAGCGGTATAAAAAGAGGGTAGTGGGCAGGGGTTTGTAGCGTAAGCATGCTCTCGTTGAAGTATAATCTGTTCCAAAAATAGCTCTTTACATGTATTTAAATTATATGTATCTTCTAATTCATAAATTAACACAATTAAACAAACTTTTCATAATATGATTAATACATGAAATGCCTTGTACTTTTACAAATAAAAGCATAAATCTTGGTACAAAAAATTCAGGATAATAATATGCAGAGTTTTGAACCAATCAGAATTCATTACAGTGAATTATAAAATGCATCATTACTGTATCGAAAGAAAAGATTCTCCTTCTGCCACTCAAAATATGAGTTTGCTCGCTTTCAGTGTTCACTGGTTTATCTACTAGCAGAAACTGAACGAGGCAAGGCAGTGAGCAATGCTAGAATGCTAGAATCGGGCTGTAGTAACTACGCCTACTCCATCACGTCATGGTTATATTCTGTGTGTCGAACTTCATTCGTGACCCCGGACCGAGCTTTAGCCATGACTAGACTCACTATAGGGTAGGGGATTTATCCCCCATACCACAAAGATCCCCACTGTAAAATACAATATTAAGTAGAACACGTTATAATAATAATAATAATAATAGTATCTCGTTCAAAATTTAAGCTTTTGTTTTTTATAAATTGTTCAAGGTGAAGAAGGCAATGGCAGGCCTTAGAGCGTTGATCATGAATCAGAACATTGATCAGTATCTTAAAAATAACAGTTAGACCCACACAGCTAACAACGCCCCGTTTCACTTCATAACAAAGTTAAAATTTAAGATTTAAGATTTACAGAATAATAGCATCTGCAATAAATTTACACAAAAATAATGGCACACTCACGACAATATGTAAGCGCAGAAGTAGTGTAAGCACAAAATTTTGCACCCATGTTATTCAATGTAAGCATTCACATAGATGCATGCAACACGCTACGCTACGCAATGCAGTGTAAGAGTTTGCAAACTAAACTTGATTCTTGCGTTGCGTAATAAAGGAAGAATTTTGCATTACTTCCTCTATGCATTGCCTGCTGTTTAACAACAGACGATCGCATAGCGAGACTTCACAGCGCCTACTGTACATAAATGTTCTTGTACTTGCCGTTGTGGCGCTCTCATTTCCTTCAAGACGTTACGGCAGGCTCCTTGCAAATCCTCCGTTTATTTAATGGATATACCGACTATCTGCGTCTTAAATTCCTTGCCTCTCACAAATCGTAAATGCTACTTTATCACTTTAATCCATACCTGCACTATTTTCAATATTTTGGTAAAATAATTATTGTGACATCACTGCCACAATGGCCCAGTGTGCGTATATAATTACTTTCTCTACACGTACTATGTACATAGTGTATAGAGAAGGTATTGTATTGCACCCTAAAATTCGATACTGAGATTTTACCGGAAATATATGTTTTGGGTCCCCCTGAATCAAAAAAAAAATTTGGAAAAATGTTCGTGTGTTTGTGCGTGCGTACGTGTGTGTGTCTGTGGAGCACATTTCAAAAACGAAAAGACCATTAAATACCGAACTTGGTATTTAAGTTTGGTATCTTCCAAGGATGCGACACGAAAATTTTTCAAGAAAATCCCCCCTCCCCCAACTACCCTTTACATGGAACCTTTTTCGAAATTTTTGATTTTCTCTAACGATTTTGGTTAAAATATCGGATATTAAAGATATTTGCATGACAAATAATATGTACATCTTGAATTTTCTGGGAATAGCCTCTGAAGACTACTTTATTCTGGATGAATTTTGCATAACTGCTAAACCATAAGAAATGGACAAAAAATTACCACACAAAAATGTAGAGCACATTAAAACACACTATCTATATTATATACATTTTTTTCGAGGAGTTGGTCGTTTTTGAGATATTCCTTGTTTTTGGTTTCAGCTTTGAAAAACTTGTACTTTTCTCATTTAGGAATTTGTCAACTCGTGTCCATACAAACAAAGGAACTTCAGTCCATAGCGACCAGCTTTTGACTTCACTTTAACCTATGATACTCCCATATTTCGCTTCTACTCACAAGGAAGTAGAGAAAATCGTGTGAATGGAACACATCAGGTTTTTTTAATAACCTATTTATTCATTTATAAAAGATTTGCTAAACTTTCTAATGTGGTTTTATTGGTTATTTTATTCAATTTGAAGCTTGCGAAGCTCTTGGAAGATATTCGTATGTAATCCAGATCTAGAAACCCGTATCAACTTCTTGCGTTACGCTTACAACTGTAGTGTGAATGGTCTTCCCTCGCGCTTGCGTTAGTCTGTGATTGCATCTCGTTAAACATAACACAAACCGTGCCTGCGCACGTATTAGATAGTTATGAAAAAGGTATATCCGATTTAAAAAGCGCAATAGTTAGTTTCCTTTACTTTTACAGGCTTTCCACTTTTCAGTGGTTGTTCTCCTGCTGCACTTCCATCCTGTCATTGTGCTTCTTCCAGTCCTCTTCTCTGCATGGCTGTATTGATTTAGTCCATCGATGTTAAGCATCCTCTTCCTCGTTTTCTTCTTCCAGGAGTTGCTAAATTGACTCTCCTCGGTACAGCTCACTAAGAACCTTGGCCTACTTCCCGGCCGCTGCGTCCCCCATCTCGGTGCATTTTAGAAGTCATGGATGGGGTGCAGTATTAGGGGGTGAGCGCTTCGATCCCCCCGGCCAGTTAATGCGGTCTTCACGACCTGGAACCGCTACTTCTCCATCAAGTACCTCCTCAATTGACCCCCTAGGGACCCCTCACAAGGCTGAGAGCACCCCGGTTCAGGTCTCCCAGCGGGGAAAAAATCCCCATGCCTGTACTGGGAATCGAACCCAGCTCTCCCGCTTGGCAAGTAGCAACTCTTCCACCGCGCTAGTTGCTAATTTAATAACACTATATGGCAATCGTTCTTCATTCTCTTTATGTGCCAGTTCCATTTTGATATTCTTGTTTCTAATATATTTATAATCATCACCATCTGTTTTGCATTCTTATATGTTGAATTCTTGATATTCTCATACTTCGTCTCAATCCAACCTTTCTATCACTGATATTTTTCGCATCTTTTCACTTATTGTCCAATCTCTCCACCACCCCCCCATTTGTTAAAATGTTTTCCACCATTTTGTTTATTATGTCCCCCACCCTTTTTTTTTTGTCAAACTTCTGATCCAAGAGAATCCATTTACTATCTAATTGCCCCTC
The DNA here is from genome assembly GCA_030762935.1 of Hymenopus coronatus. Classification (NCBI taxonomy): domain Eukaryota; kingdom Metazoa; phylum Arthropoda; class Insecta; order Mantodea; family Hymenopodidae; genus Hymenopus; species Hymenopus coronatus. The sequence continues at coordinate 95,984,777 of CM060895.1, read as the reverse complement.
TTGTAAGATTGAATCTATTAGCTGTCTCTTTCGCTTGTACCTAATCCGTCACTAATAGATACAAGTTATTTAAACTTGTCAACATTTTGTATTATTTTTTATTTATTACAAGATTTTCTCCATGTCCTCCCACCGCCATTGAATTTCAATCCAACCTTACTCAAAAGTATGCACAAGTTTACGTGTCGTAAATTCAACGTCATCTTGATCTTATTCTCTTAGACTTGGTCGTCGGCAAATAATAAATCATAGACTGTTTTGTCATTAATTTTGATTACCATTTTTCAGTATGGTCTGTTTCATTTTCTTAACGCATTTTCCAAATAATTTTGAATAACTTTGGTTACATACCATAACCTTGTCTATCCTTTTGTTAGGCAGAAAACGTCGAAGAATTTATTTCCCATTTTTACACAGGCTCTAACATCATAATAACCGCTTTATAAACTGAATGAGCAATTCTGAAATTCTGCAAAGCTTAAGAGCAAAGAGAAAACACAAGCAACGACTCGCCGCTCACAAAAGCCCAGCTCTCATCGTGCATAATAAAAGTTTGCTAGACCATAACATTTAAACACTCGCATCTGGCCGAACGCACTGCTAAAATCCAACGCAGTTGCCAGAAGGAACAACAGCCAAGCAGTTATCCGACCGCACAAACTTTATGCGGCAGATGACTGCGAAAGGAACGCGGAGAATACGCCAGAACCTCGCGATGAGAAAAACTTAAGCTGTTAAAGAGCCAAGACAGCAGAAAAGAAAATGAACACACGTCGATCAGTACAGTTCTTAACGGTTTATTTTAGTAATGTTACATAGCTTATTCTCTATGGACTTTTGTGAGGAATTTATTACTAATAAGTCGGTTACTGCGGTAATTATAGCATATAGCATGAATATATTGGGTAAAAAGGTTGGGCATCTCTCAGATTCCTGGGCTTATCTAAGGCATTTATTCTTAATAAGGTCGAATACTGTGGTAATTATAGTATAAATAAATGAGGTAAAATGTCTCAGATTCTTGGAACTTATCTAAGAAATTTACTCTGAATAAATGCTATAATTATTGTGGTAACTATAGCATAAATGGAATAGGTAAAATGCTTCGGCGCATCTTTGATATTTCTGGACTTATCTAAGGAATTTATTCTTAATAAGATCGATTAATGTGGTAATTATAGCATAAATAGGTGAGATAAAATGCTTTGGACATCTTTCAGATTCAAGGACTTATCTAAGGACTTTTTTCTTAATTTGGTCGGTTACTTTGGTAATTATAGCATAAATAACTGAGGTAGAATGGTTAAGTGCATCACTCAGATTCCTGGGCTTATATAAAGAATTTATTCTTACCAAGGTTGAAGACTGTGGCAATTATAAATAGATGAGGAAAATATAGGTTATAATTCCACCCTTACACATTAATTAGGTGATTATCTTTGTTCCATCATTTTCAATCGTGTATTGCAAGCCTTCCAATCTACTAGATTTACTCTAATAAGCAATCCATATAAAATTATCGAAGTTAAGAGGGCCTTTGGGAATATATTAATCTGCTTCAAAGTTATTGGAGATATATTTTGGATATTAAAAATTTGGAAAATAATCATTCAGCATTACGCTTAAAATATGGATAAGTGATAAATTCAGAAAAAAATTTTACGGACACTTTTTAATTGCTGAGGTTCTCAACTTCCCATCCTATATTGGGCGTAAAAAATCGTTTAATTTTGCTCAGAGACCTCTTTATCAGGCTTCAAGCAAACCTACGACACGGGGCCAACGGCTTTACTTCCCTTCCGAAGGAAGCCATGCTAAGGATTTTTACACCCGATAAAATACACTTCTTCCGCCGGGTTTGAACACACGACCTTGTATATAAGAGGCTAGCATGGTATCCATTACGCCATGGAGAGCGATGGATAAGTGATGATGATGACTATGGTAATAAAAAGCGTTGATTTTTCCAGTTTTAATCGTGAATCTGCTACACACATACCTAAATGGAAATAAAAATCCATATTACAATATATTATTCGGTTATCAAGTGAAAAGTCTCCGTGGTAAGGCGTATGACTCGCATTCAGGATGTCCAATGTTCGGTTCCTTGCATCGGCCATTCTGACCGTGATTTTTTCGCGGTTTTTCCTGGTTGGTACGTGAATGCTACAATGTATTATATAATGACGATTTTCCTGTCTGGCAAAGTTTCTGGCGTTCCAGTAATATTATTGTATAGGATACTTTATTTTATTGCAATTGCACTTTTACTCTTTCTATACTCTAAATGTTATTTATTGATTTTAATTTTAGTTTATAGTTTAGTTAAGTATCTGAAACAATTAAAGAATACGAGTAGATGAATAATTTGTGATTTTTTTTTTTTTGGAAATAAAATAAAATATCTGATGAGTTCCATTCACATCACTTTCTCTAAATCACGTCACAAATTGTTCACAGTAAGCTTATTCTTCTATGTACCTCATGGTAATCGATATACACATTAGCAAGAACGGTCTTATTAGCTAGTTCATTATAAGTATAAGGAAAATAATGAAATACACTAAGCTAAAGTGGCAGTCAAAGTTTTAAAATGTGGTTGCTATGGGATTGAAATCCGTTTCTTTGCGTAGCCAGGAGCTGATAAGCTCTCTTACGAGAAAAGCTTTAAGTATTTTAAAAATGAAACCAATAACAAGGAATATCTCGAAACGCTTAACTCCACGAAAAAAGTGTATGACATAAATTATGTGTTTTAATGAGAGAAACCTTTTTGTGTAGTAAGCTTTTTATCTATCTGTTATGGTTATTCAAAATTCAGAAAAAAATCATCCAAAATAGAGGTCTTCAGAGGCTATTCTCAGAAAGTTGAAGATATAAATTTGAGTTGTCATGTAAATATCTCAAATATACGAGATTTTAAACAAAATCTTTAGAGCTGTTTTTGAGAACACCAAAATTTACGAAATGTTTTCCACGTAAACGGTAGTTGGGGTTGGGGGGGGGAACTTTTTTGAAAATCTTTGTGTCGTATCCTAAGAAGATACTTAAATTAAATATCAGGTTTGATAATAAATGGACACACACTCATGGACATTTTTCTAAAAATGTTTCTATTTTGTTTTAGGGGGTCTCAATACATGCATTTCCGATGAAATCTCGGTCGAATTTTTGGGTGTAGATATTTTATTTATCTGTCCCCATTTCCTTTTATTTCATTTCGTATCTTACAGGCGAATGAACGGCGAGAGAGGCGTGTAAGCGGTGGACTTCGCTTTATCCTAGCGTTCGATTTGTGACGCCCTCGGGGAGGCAACTCCATAGGGAGAGTTAGCCTGTGAGAAGTGACAACGGGGTGTAATTCTGGAAATGTTAGGGTCTCCACCTGCATCCTAACTTGGCATCCCTGTCTGGTCGTCTCTATACCCTTAGCTTCACCTCTTCTTTCTGAAGGGTTTTAAAAGCACAATAAGTTTTGATGTGCACCTAAGTCCCGAAATACTCCTTTCATTATAACATTAACCATGTTGTTTGATTGCATGTCATATTTGAGTTCTAATTGCTTTTGTATCAATACACATATTAAAATGCAAGCGAAACTTCTCTGGTTTTTTCTATTTTTGGTATCTAATTGATACTTATGCGATTATGCTGTAGTTAACAATCGCGTTTTTATTTTCTCTACCACGTACAATGTACATAGTCGGTAAGAAGGTGTTGCACTCCATTCCAAAACTCGATGTCGAGATTTCACTAGAAACCTGTTTTGAGCTCCCTAACCTAAAACTTTAGTAACTTCCTAATGTGTGTATTTGTATGAAAATAATAACTAAAAACGAAAAGTCCCTTAAATATAAAAATTTAAATATAAGTTCTGCCTCTTTCAAGGACACAGCACGAAGATTTTCGAGAAAGTCTCCCCACATCAACTACCCTTTACATGGAACATTTTTTGAAAGTTTTGATTTTTTCAAAAATGGCTCTAACGATTTTGATTAAAATACTATAGGCTTAAGATCTTTTCATGCAAAATTAAATGCATAACTTTAATTTTCTTGGAATAACCTCTGAAGTCCTCATAATTCGGAATGGCTTTTGTATAACTGGCTAACTGTAAGAAATAAACAAAAAAATTAAATTTTGGTAACACACACAAGTTATTTCATATACATTTTATGTAGAGTTAACGACTTTCCAGATATTTCTTGTAATTGGTAAAATAGTTTTCCACATAAAGCAAAATTTAATGCTAGATAAATGCTAGATAAAAATGCAGAAGTTAAAATTAATGTTATTTCAATATTAAAATTTAAAAAAACAGTCATCAATATTTCTTTTGTTTTACTCTTGGCCATACAGTGAGAACCGATATAGTGACAGCTTTTAAACGAATTGACTGTTGCTTATGTCTAGGGTATTCCCTTATTTCCCTTCTATTTACAAGGAAGCATGTAATAATATCATTCCTAATAATGTTTGTATCTATTAGCATGATGTAGCAAAAGACTAATATCTTGGGAGAATAGTTTGCAGAACAGGTCGGAAAAGTTGTGTGAATGGAACGCATCAGATTTTTGAATTAATGTATTCAAAACACACACACGCACACATATATTATTATTATTATTATTATTATTATTATTATTATTATTATTATTCAGTAGCCAAAAAGACATTTCCGCTGACATCTCGAGACTGAATAATTATACAACCTTCCCCTACTTACGGGCCACGCCGTGGCCGAGTGGTTAGACCGCTCGCCTCTCACCTGCACGGCCTCTCCCAAGCAAGTGAGATTTGTGGTGGACAAAGCGGCGCTGGGGCGGGTTTTCTCCGAGTTCTCCGGTTTCCCCCGCCATCGCATTCCACCGGTGCTCCATCTTCATTCATGTATCTTCAGTGTCACCGCCTACGGTGCCATCAGTAGTTAAAGCGGGCGTTAAAGCACTACCAAAAAAATTCCCCTACTTACGATATGTAGTAGAGAATTCAATCTCAGCAACTATATTCATCTTATAGAAATATCAGTTTTAAAGAGGTCTTGGTAGATGATGCCGGTGCCGTGAGTAGCATTTTTACATTTTTATCTACCCTACCTTTAGTTTCAAGATCTAATTTTATTTTATTTATTCTGTTTTGATAGCTGTGGTTTTTAACATCTTACCACGTGTGCATTTTATAAATGGGGGGTTTTAATTACTCCTTTTTAGTCCCGCTGTTTTAATAGTTTTAGTTCTCCCCTATGGTTTCCGCCATAGGCAGTTTTAATTCTTTTCGATTTTATATTTAATTTTAACTATCATGTTATATATGTATTTTATTGCTTTTATATTTATTTTTATTGTTTTAAAATAGTGGTGCTGATAACCCCGTAGTTGAACGCCCTTAAACCTCACTAATCAACATCATTATTGAAATATTAGAATTAGTAACAAGTCCCGTTAATAAAGCTATGCTATAATGCTTAATTCGTGATTCTCCCGCTTTATTAGGATGTAAAATTCAGTTGGATTCGTAGCCTTTCGGAGAAAATACTCTATACATTGCCTCAGAAATTAGTAATGCATAACATCTAACGGAGCTATATATGTGAGAATGGGAATTGTCTGAATTAACATTTCTAAATGGAATCAACCACTCTCTAATGGTGTTAGATCCTTGTTACTCGGATGTATGCAGAAGCAATATCACACAATTGTTCATTTCCACCCAGCATGAAATTTTAACGACGTTATTGCTTCGTTGATATTTTTGTTTCAAAATATGTATTATTTACACCGTTAAAGTTTATGCATCAGCGCTCAGCATAGTTACCATGGAAACAGGCGACATGCGGTATTTTCCCATGCACACATACCTGTTGTTTCCATAGCAACCAGATGTGACGTAATTAAAAGTGCACCTGCACAGAAAATGTGTTAAATGCATTAAAACCGATAAATATCGCACGCGTTTGGTTTTAACCCATTTCCATGCTTGCACATTCCGAATTACGGCACCGCAGACCAGTGGTAAAAGTTTTAACCAGCAGCCCCACCCCTCGTTTTCGATAACTTGTGGTTCTTTGCCTTACTGAGCAAACAAACCGCAGGTTAAAAGCTTCCCATTCCCTTTCACCAAAAGAGTTTTTGCATTAAAACTTTTATATGCAATAGCTTTCCAAAGTGTTTGATTTTTTTTATTAGTTTGTTCGATTTTTTTTAAGAATTATGTAAAACATCCACATGTTACGTTAACAATGACATGACATTATTTTTTCTAGCCTGTACCAGTGGATATAAAACTTATTTTTACTTTCTCTGGAACGTATGTACAAATAAATAATTAAAAATCTTCTATATTATACCCCAGTGTCTAAATTCTTAAACCGAGGCATGCATTCCAAATTCTCACATATATTCTTATATCAAAAACAAACATTAGTCCATTATTATAAAAATAATTTTTAACATAAATTACACTATACTAACTAATATTAAAATATAATTTCCAAAATTTATTGGTCATTTAAATAAGGTATTTTATTCTATATTATATAAATTAATATTCTTTCCAAACCTCCATTAAAATATACTTATAATAAACTATACTGGCACCCAATAATAATAAAAAAAAAATTTAATATTATATTATATTAATATATTTCTATAATTATTAATTTACAACCTAACCTAGGACTGCCATTTTTTTATTTTCTCTAGCCCGCATGCACAATGTACATATTGGATAGAGAAGGTATTGTATTCCACCCAAGAATTCGATGTCGAGATTTCACTGGAAATATCGATATGTTTTTTGATACCCTGAGTCCGAAAAAAAATTTTTAAAAAAAGATCCGTTTGTGTCTGTTGATAGCATAATTAAAAACCGAAAAGACTGTTAAATACCAAACTTGGTATTTAAGTTTAGCATCTTCCGAGCATACTACACGAAGATTTTCAGAAAAGCTGTCCCCACTCCAAACTAACCTTTAAATGTAAGATGTTCTCGAAATTTTCATTTTTTGTAGTATGATTCTTGAGATGTTGATTAAAATGCCGTATATTTAGGATATATATGACAAATAAAATTTGTGTGTATATAGAATTCTCTAGGAATAGCTTCTAGAGACCTCTTCATTTTTGACGTTTTTTCATATAACTTGTAAACCATAAGAAATTTACGAAAACTTACTACATAAAAATGTAGATCTCGTTAAAACTCACAAATTATGTATCATATATTTGTAGAGTTAACCATTTCCAGATAGTCTCTGTTATTTGTTTCAATTTTAAACCGTTTTAACTTTTCTCAAACGGGATATTATGTTTCGTTTGAGCTCTCGTTTGTTATACGGCTGATCTTTGCAAAGTGAACTTATTTCACACAGAGACAGCTTTAAAGAACACGACTCTGGCTTTAGCCTAGTTTATTCTCTTATTCCCCTTATAAGAGATTAATTAGTAAGGGCTTTTCTGCTAAATAAATATAAATGGCGTCTTATTTATGGACGCTCTTTAACGGCTGTGGTTCTCAGCGTCCCGTTCTATATTGGGCGTGAAAAACCGCTTAATTTTGCTCAGAGGCCTCTCTATCAGGCTTTAGGTTCTTTTACGTGCCGTAAATCTACGACACGTGACCAACGGCTTTACTTCCCTTCCGAAGGAAGCCATGCTAAGGGTTTTTACGCCCGAAAAAAATCCATCGTCCTCCGCCGGGTTTGAACCAGCACGTTTCTGCTAATGTTTATCTGGATTAGCATGAATTAGGTAGAAGAATATTTGTAAGAATAGATTGTGCAGTAACTAGAGAAAGCCATGTGAATGGAATTCATCAGATTTCTTTCTGTTTACTGTGTTTTGATACAGTTAAATCGTTGTAGAAATAACTACACTACGCATTTAACTATAAATGCAAATGGAATAGCGATAGTCAAATGTTTTAAGAGCTAGACGCCTTGAACATTCCATACTGTTATCATACAATTGACACAAACATTTGAATATCGAGAGGACTTGTATTAGTACAGTAAAATCTGTCCCAAACGGAACGCGATCGTTCCGGTATTTTCTTTTCCGTTTTCACAGGTTAACGTCTTACAGAAGGTTACGTTAATGCAACAGAATACAATAAAATATAATTGTATTGAGTTCACCATACAGGAATAATCAAATGAAATCACTGTTGGACTTCTTAACAAGAAAACGTTCTTTGCATCCTTTATCAATCAGCACGGTTCTGAAACTTCGGTGCAAGGACAGTCCGGTTCAAAATTAATGCTTATTTTAAACATTTAGGACATATACTACTCATATAATGATCCATCTTAGTCAGGTTAGTTATGCACACAGTTTCTAAAAATTAATTAATTTCCGTCTTAGACATTTTTTTTCGGTTTGGAGCATTATTTAACATAGAAATAGCTCAGATCCAAGTTTTATTTTCGGTTTTTCCATGTATTCGATATTTAGGAGACCGGGTTTAAGCAGATTCTACTGTATTAAAAAATTCGTGCCGCCCGCCTCACATGCAGAGATCACGAGTTCGAATCTCGCTTAGGGTGAGTTACCCAAATACATTTTTTCGGGATTTTCTTTTATCCTAAGAAGACAAATGTCGAGTAACTTTAAGCTCCATGTACCGCGGGTTTATTTAGGCATCATTTCACCTATTGCATTCATTTTCAAATATGACCTATTAAGTTGAACGACGTAAAACTACAATAAATAAATATATAAAATATAAATAAAACTCGTACCTCCGGGTGGGGGTAGCTTCTAGTTCCCAAAGTTGCGGGTTAAAGCCTCATGGTGGGTAATGGATTTTTCGGACGTAAAAATCCTTAGCATGACTTCATTTGAAAGGGAAGTAAAGACGTTGGTCCCGTGTCATAGATTAATGGTACGTAAAAGAACCTCAAACCTGATAAAAAGTCCTCAGAGAAAAATTAAGCGGTACTTCACGACTAATATAGAATGGGAAGCTGAGAACTGCAGAAATTAAATTAAATTCAATTTAATTTACCACCGAGTGGGCCCGTAGCTCAGTCGGTAGAACACTTGCCTACTCAGCGAAAAGTTCCGGGTTCCATTCCTGGCTGGGAGGGATGGGATGTCTCCGTAGTAAGACTATTTTCTATTCTCCCCAGAGTGTGTGTGTATGTGTGATCTAATTAGCAAAATTAAAGAAACAAAAACCCAATGACAACAGTAGAAGAGGTAGCCCCATTCCAAACGAAATACCGCAGATAGGACTAGGCAGTTTAAGGCGGCCTTATAAGTCGTATTGGGGTATTTCATCTTAAAATAACTTCAGATCTCCTTGTGGTTTACCGGGAAAAACGAGCCGGGAAATGCAATGTTGTGCCGGCATTATACCACTTTAGACCAGTGTTTGGAGCAACAGGATGGAGACTAGCAGATCCGTGGTTCAAATCCCAGCTATAGCAATTACACAAGTATTGTATTCCACTAAGAAATTTAATGTCAAGATTTCACCGGAAATACATGTTTACCCCCGAGTCTGAAAAAGACATTTTTAGAAAAAGGTCTGTGTGTGTCTGGACAGCATAGCTCAAAAATAAAATTATAAGCTTGGCATTTATAATTAGCATCTTCCAGCATGTGACACGAAGATTTTCAAGAAAATCCCTGCACTCCGAACTACCCTTTACGTGGAAAAAGTATAGATAATTTAGTTTTTCAAAAATGGCTGTAACGATTTTGATTAGAATACCGTATATAAAATATTTATATAGCAATTAAAATTACATTTTAACTTTTCTGGAAAAAGCCTATGAAGACCTCTTTATTTTTTACGAGTTTTTATAGAATTTTGCATAACGGTTAAACCGTAGCAGATAGACAAAAACTTTCTACACAAAATACATAACAATAACTCCATGGCACGACAGCTCACGGGGAGCCTTGGCCTACCGCCCGGCCCCATCTCGGTCCACTACAGACGTCATGGATGGGGTGCAGTATTGGAGGGTGAGACATGGTCAGCGCCTCGAGCCCCTCCCGGCCGGTTAATGCGGTCCTCACGACCTGGAGCCGCTACTTCTCCATCAAGTAGCTTCTCAATTGGCCCTCCAGGGACCTCACGAGGCTGAGTGCACCCCGGTCCAGGTCTCCCAGCGGGGGAAAAATCCCCACGCCGGTACTGGGGATCGAACCCAGGTCTCCCGCTTGGTAGGCAGCTGCGCTACCACCGCGCTAAGGAGACGACCCACACAAAATACATAGATATCATTAAAACATATAATGTATGTCATATGCGTTTTTCTTATACAGTCAACCGTTTTAGAGATATTCATTGTTATTAGTTTCAATTTTAAGCTAATTAACTTTTCTCAAACGGTGAGCTAACATATAAGCGAACCGAGCTTCAATTGTTTTACATAGCGACCAGTTTTAAAAGGTTTGACTGTCCTTGTAGCCTAATGAATTCACTTATTTCTCTTCTACTTACAGGAAGTAGCAATAAGGTGCTGCTAAAGTTTACGTCGATTTGCATGAAGTGGATAAAATAAGAATCTTTTATAAGAATAGTTTGTATATCGTATAGCTAGGGAAAGCTTTTTCAGTCTGACACTACCTTTCCAGACTCTATCTACATAATGAAACAAGCTGAAATTGTCTCTATTCTACACCAGTTTCGAATTACTAAATGAATGTTGTGACGATGAAACAGTTAATATAATTCGGCACCCCAAATCAAAAACAGCACATGAATAAGCAAAAGCAATATACCTCATGCATATTTGTTTGTGGACATCACAAAAATGCAGGCGGTCTCGTTGGAAAAGTTGCATTTCATTGACAAAATTCCATAACAAAATTACATGGATCAGCCCTGGAATTTAATAACGCACACATACCTAGTGTATACATATCTGCATTGCGACAGATTTTGTGCCGTGTTTATTTAATTTTTTCAAATGGAGAGCGCAACCGCACCTTCCGAACCCATATGGGAGATTTACATAAAATCCTTCGGTCATTAGGAACCATTTGTGTTTTGGTCGCGCACAAAGCAGTTTTTTTGTTTTGTTTGTTGTGAACGCAATCACTGACACTTATTTACATTACAAATGCTGGTCATGCGAGGTCTTTGTGCCAGCACGCGCTCCTCCACAAACACAAGGCTGATAATAAATTCTTCGCCTGAATTTCACACCTTGACAAGAGGCTTTTACAGGTAAAGAAAACACTATTTTACTAAGTGTCCGGAAAACCCCTCTAAAATGTCTTCTTTATCAGTCAGTTTTACTCTCTTGCCACGTACACAATAGGAAGGGCAGTTATTCCATTTCACCCCAATCAACGTTACATAAAAGTAAAAATGAAATCCCTTTTTACTTTCTCCATACGCACTATGTACATAGTGTATAGAGAAAATATTGCACTCCACCCAAAAATTCGATTCCGAGATTTCACCGGAAATATATGTTTTAGGGTCCCCAATATCCAAATAAAGCATTTTCACAAAAAAAGTCCGTGTGTCCGTGTGTCTGTGAACACGATAACTCAAAAACGAAAAGTCGGTAAAATACCAAATTTGGTATTTAAGTTTAGTATCCTCCAGGGATGCGACACGAAGATTTTGAGAAAAATCCCCCTACCACAAACTACCCTTTACATAAAACGTTTTTCGAAAATTTTTGATTTTCTCAAAAATGGCCCTACGATTTTGATTAAAATTTCGTATACTAAAGATATTTACCTGACAAATAAAATGTATATCTTGAATTTTCTGAGAATAGCCTCTGAAGAGTGGTTTATTCTGGATGAATTTTACTGAATTTTGAATAACTGCTAAACCGTAAGAGATGGACAAAACCTTGACACACAAAAATGTAGAGCACATTAAAACACACAACTTATGTCGTATACATTTTTTTCGTGGAGTTCGTCGTTTTTGAGACATTCCTTATTTTTGGTTTCTGCTATGAAAAGCGTATACTTTTCTCATACAGGAACTTGTCATCCATATAATTCCTATCCATATAAACAAAGGAACTTCACTGACATAGCAACCAGCTTTTGACTATCATTTTAACCTATGGTAGTCCCTTATTTCGCTTCTACTTACAAGGAAGCGAGCAATAAGACTATTTCTGCTAATTTTTTCTGATTAGCATAAAGTAAATTGAAGTATAAGCTTTTTAAGAATAATTTATTGCAGGGGTATAGAGAAAGTCATGTGAATGGTACACATCAGATTTTTGTTAATAAAAGACCTGATGGATTCATTCACATGATTTCCTCTACATCTCACTAACAAAATGGTCTTATTATTTGCTTTCTTGCAAGTAGAAGGAAATAAAGGAATACACTAGGCTAAAGCTATAGTCAAATGTTTTAAAAGCTGATTGCTATGTGGATGAAATCCGTTTCTTTGCATTGCCAGGAATTGACAAGCTCCCGTAGATGAAATCTTAAGTGTTTTAAAACTGAAACCAATAGCAAGGAATATCTATAAATCGTCAACTCCACGAGAAAAAAAAAATGTATATATATATGACATAAATTATATGTTTTAAAGAGATTTACGTTTTTTGTATGTCTTATGGCTTACAAGTTAATGCAAAATTCATCCAGAATAAAAGGTCTTCAGAGGTTATTCCCAGAAATTCAAGATTTACATTTCTTTTGTCATACAAATATTTTAAACATACGACATTTTCCAAAAAATGACCATGTAAAGGGTAGTTGGGGTGGTGGTTTCTTGAAAATCTTCGTGCTGCATTCTTTGAAGGTAATACACCTAATACCACATTAGGTATTTAACCAACTTTCCGTTTTTGAATTTTACTGTTCACAGAAGACAAATACACACATACATGCAGACGGACCTTTTTATAAAAGTGATTATTTCAATTCAGGGGTGTTCAAAACATGTATTTGTGGTAAAATATGTATCGATTTTTGGTGAAATACAATACCTTCTCTACCTTTTATTTAGGTAAGCAGCTTAATAAAGAGAGTAAATACATACCCATCTGGGGCAATTAAGTATCTTCGAAGATCAAAAACAAAGATTTTCAACGAAAATCCCTCATCCTAACTACTCTTTACTTCGAAAATTTTTCGAAATGTTTATTTTTTTAAATGCGGTTCTGACGATTTTGATTAAAATACAGTATATTAACAATATTTACATGATAAATAAAATTTATATTTTGAATCTTCTGAAAATAAACATTAAAGCCCACTTCATTCGAAAGTATTCCTGTATACTAACATCATATAACTGGAATGCGCTAAGCGATACACGAAAACGTACAACGAGCGAAAAATATAGAGCTCTTCAAAACATACATTTATTCCGAATAACTCTTTTGTAAGATAAGAATTTCCGAGATATCGTTATTAAGTATTGGAATTGTACAATTCTTAGTTATTCGTTCAAAGTCTCGTCGATTTTCAGCTGTTTCTCTCGATTGTATGGAAAGGGTATGTAATTTTTAGGCTAGTATATGGCATCCAGTTTTTGATCGTTCATTCTTTTTATCAATAAGAAAGTTTTTAATTTAACTATTTCTGCAAGGATTAAAATGAAGTAGATACAACAAATCTGAAGTGCCCCATTCGCATGGCTTTCTCTTACTGCTCTATGGTTCTCAGTGTCCCAATCTAATTAGTGTGTGAAAGACCGCTTAATGTTGCTCATTGGCCTCTTTATTAGTCTTGGGGTTCTTTTACTGTCGTAAATCTACGACACGGCACCAATGGCTTTTCTTCCCTCGTGAAGGAAGCCTTACTAAGAATTTTTACGCACGAAAAAAATCTATTCAACTCGTCACCATCTTGGGAACCAGAGCCTAGCATATTACCTTTAAACCAAGGAGGACAATTCTATGGTGATTTCACCCACTGTAGAATTCAACGCAATATGTATCTAACCTCTCACAGAAGCAACACTCACATTGTCACAAATAGTATGTTCCAAGGATGCGATACAAAGCTCCAAGAAAATTCCACCTCAAGTTACCCTTTACTGGAACAATTTTCGTACATTCCGATTTTTCCCCAAAAAAAATTCTGTAAATATTTTTATTAAACTATCATATATTAAAGTTATTTACATGGCACATAAAACTTATCTTAAATTTTCTGGGAATAGACCCTGAAGTCTGGTCATTTTGAATGACTTTTGTATAACTACATAGTAAATGGTAAAAGACAAATACTTATGTAGACCTCGTTAAAATACACAATTGATGTCATATACCTACATTTCTTGTAGAGTTAACGATTTCAAATATATTCTTGATTATTGGTTAATTTTAAAATACTTTACTCAAATAAGAATCGTTATACTTTTATTTAATTGTTTTATTCGTGACAATACAAAGAGAACCACACAGTGACAGCTTTTAAATGATTTGACTATCTCTTTAGTCTAGAGTAATTTCTTATTTCCCTTCTACTTAGAAGGAAGACCTTTTCTACTAGTGTTTATCTCGATTAACATGAAGTAGATAATAGAATAATCTTTTGTAAGAATAGATAGCAGAACAGATAGAGAACGTGAATGGAACATAAGAATGATTAAATTCTCTTCTTAGTATATAGTACATAGATATAGAAGGTATTGCACTCCATCTAAAAATTTGATGCTGAGATATACACGAAATATATGTTTTAGGTTACCTGTATCCAAATAAAGTATTTTTAGAAAAACCATGCTCGCGCGCGCATGTCTATGAACACGATAACTCAAAACGAAAAGTCAATAAAATACCAAACTTGGTATTTAAATTTAGGATTTTCTAAGGATGCGACACGACGATTTTGAGGAAGATCACCCAAGCCAAACTACTCTTCATATGGAAAAAATTCCCAACATTTTGATTTTCTCAAAAATAGCTGTAACGATTTTGATTAAAATGCCGAACATTACATTTATATGAAAAAAAAGAAGAAGAAGAAAAAAGGAATATCTTGTATTTTCTAGGAACAGCAAGACCTCTTCATTCTGGAGGACTTGGGCATAACTGGTAAACCATAAGAGATAGAAAACTTACTACACAAAAATGTATGTAGATCTCGTTAAAACGCAATTTATGTCATATATATTTTTACTTTCTCTACACTTACTATGTACATAGCGTATACCGAAAATATATATTTTGGGTCCCCTGAATCCAAAAAAGCATTTTTGGAAAAAGGTCCGTGCGTGTTGTGCGTGTGTATGTGTCTGTGGACAGCGAAGCTCAAAAGCGAAAAGACCGTTAAATACCAAACCTGGTATTTAAGTTTGGTATCTTCCAAGGATGCAACACGAAGATTTTCAAGAAAATCTCTCCACCCCCAACTACCCTTAACATGGAACTTTTTTCGAAAATTTTGATTTTCTCAAAAATGGCTCTAACGATTTTGATTAAAATATCGTATGCGAGATACGTCCAGAAAGTAAGTTCCGTTTGGTAATAACATTAAATTGTGTACAGATACAGAATAATTATTTATTGCGCAAAATTCTACAACTCTTAAACTACTTTTCCACATAACTGCCGAAATTTTGCAGGCATTTGTCATAGCGTGGCACAAGTTTTTGTATACCTTCTTCATAGAAGTTTGCCGCCTGTTGCTCAGTAAGAATCTTTGGTACCCAACGTGAGCAAAGTTTACGAAATTTCAGTTTTTCGGTAACAATTTCATGAATTAGTGATCGTGAGCTTTGGGGAAATTCCATAGCGAGAGCACTAATTGTAAAATTGCGGTTTTCCTGGATCTTGTCATCAATCGCGTGAACCAGTTCTTCTGTAACCAAAGATGGACGCCCACTTCGTTCTTCATCGTGCACTTCACTACGACCTTCATTGAACTGTCGGACCCATCATCTCACCATTCAACCCCTCATCGCATTTTGTACGTGAACTTCGCAAATTTGCCGATAAATTTCAATTGGTTTCACTTTCCTAGCATTCAGAAAACGAATCACAGATCTGATTTCACAAGCTGCGGGATTTTCAATCAACACCGACATTGTAAACAAGCACAACAAAGCGTATGTGGCTGACAGCGATCTCAAAATGGCGCACGTTTCTTCTCCTTGATACAGAGCGTCTACCGCGCATGTGCGGAACTGCGATCGCAGACCTGCAGCGAAAATAAATTGAAACGGAACTTACTTTCTGGACTTACCTCATATTAAAGATACTGACAAATAATATGTATATCTTGAATTTTCTTGGAATAGCCTCTGAAGACTACTTATTCTGGAGGAATTTTGCATAACTGCTAAACCGTAAGAAATAGACAAAAACTTACTACACAAAAAAATGTAGAGCACATTAAAACACACAATTTATGTTATATACACTTTTTCCGAGGAGTAGATCGTTTTTTTGGATATTCCTTGTTTCAGCTTAGAAAAACTTGTACTTTTCTCATACAGGAATTTGTCAACTCGTGACCATACAAACAAAGGAACTTCAGTTACATAGCAACCAGCTTATGACTTCACTTTAACCTATGATACTTTTTTCTCGATTAGCATGAAGTACATTGAAGAATAAGCTTATTAACCATAATTTGTTACACAGAAGTAGAGAAAGTCATGTGAATGGAACACATAGATATTTTTTTCTTGTAGAGTTAACTATATCCGAAATATTCCTTATTATTGGTTTTAGTTTTAAAATACTTGAAAGTTTTCTCATACCGGAGTTTGTCCACTTGTGGCCAACCAAAGTAACGAATTTCAACCACATAGCAACCACATTTTAAACTTTTTGAGTATCGCTTTATATCCCTTCTACTTATAAGGAAACAAGTAATAACGTAATTTCTGCTGATGTTTATCTTGGTTAGTATAAATTAGATTAATGAATATGTTTTCTTAACAATAATTAGTTGCATAAATATAGAGAGTCGTGTGAATGGAATACACCCGATTTTTACTTTCTCCAGCCCCGTATGTACAATGTACACAGGGATAGAGAAGTATTGTATTCCACCCAAGAATTCGATACCGAGATTTTACCGGAAATACATGTTTTAGGACCCCCTGTATCCAAAAAAAGCATTTTCAGAAAAAGGTCCGTGTGTGTGTCCGTGTGTCCGTAAACACGATAACTCAAAAGCAAAAAGTAACTAAAATACTAAACTTGGTATTTAAGTTTAGTATCTTCCAGGGATGCGACACGAAGATTTTGAGAATAATCCCCCCACCCCAAACTACGCTTTACATGGAACTTTTTTCGAAAATTTTGATTTTCTTAAAATGACTCTAACGATTTTGCTTAAAATATCGTATATTAAACATATTTACCTCACAAATAAAATGTATATCTTGAACTTTCTGGGAATAGTTTCTAAAGACCTGTTTATTCTGGATGAATTTTGCTTAATTTGGCATAACTAGTAAACCGTAAGAGATAGACAAAAACTTACTATACAAAAAATGTAGGTCTTGCTAAAATACACAAGTTATGCCGATTACATTTTTTCGTGGAGCTTACCCTTTTCGAGGTATTCCTTGGTATTAGTTTCAGTTGTGAAGTACTTATACTTTTCTCAGACGGTAGGGTCCGTTTTTCTTTTGTTCTACTCCTGGCCAAGCAAAGAAGCGATTTGTAATGACAATCGCATAACGACAGCTTTTAAAACATATCGGTTTAGCCTAGTGTATTCCCTTATTTTCTCCCTATTTATAAGGAACTAAATAATTAGAACATTGTGCTAATGAGTACCTCGATTAGCAAGGTGCAGAAAGAAGAATAGCTAGAGAAAGTAATGTGAGTGTAACACATAAGATTTTTTTAAAATGGCTCCCTTTTTAGTTTGAATTAAATCGGCTTTAGAGGAATTCTCTTGTATTGGAATTTAATGTGTTGAAATGTTGCGTAGATAATCTTGTGCTAAATTAATCCACAATATTAAATATTCACAACAGTTATCGTTATAATGTATTCAACAGCCGGTGTTGCATGATGTAGCGCTAGCATAACAGCACAGCAAAAACCAGCAGGCATGTAAGAGCTAAGATTTTAAAAATTGTTTATATAGCTTCTTCGGTGGAATAAAAACATTTTATAACAAAATAATGCATAATTATGCAGATGTAGGCGAGCTGTTTGCATGTAAGATGTTGTGCTGTATTTTTTACAGCCGAGGATCAGTACCAAGGAACTGGCAAAGATAAAGGCAGGCGTAATTACGACCCTTATATGCTGAAGGATGCAATTAGCAAAGTTATACGCGAAGGGAGTTGCAGAGACAAGTACACTACGAAATTAACAGTAGAAACGGGCTAGGCGGCGGTACTTCTGCCTAAGTAAGAGCATAATAACAAATAATGAAAAATGTAAACATTTTTAATAGACTGGGACATAGAAACTGCACAAGCGAGCAGCTTAGGTGGTAATACTACTTGAACCTGAGCGAACCTTTGTGTGTCAGCAAGTGTCTATATTGTGGGCTATCAAAGTTTCACCGAACCCCATTATGTACACTTAATAAGAAATTAATTATTTTGTTTAGTTTTTTTTTACTTTCTCTACACATACTATGTACATATTGTATAGACAAGATATTACATTCCATTCAAAAATTCTATACCGAGATTTAACCGGAAATACATTTTTGTGTCACCCTGAATCAAAAAAAAAAAAAAAGCATTTTTAGAAAAAGGTCCGTGTGTGTCTGTGGACAGCATAACTCAAAAAAGAAAAGACTGTTGAATACCAAACTTGGTACTAGTTTGGTATCCTCCAAGGATGGGACATGAAGATTTTTAAGAAAATACCCCCACCCTCAACTACCCTTTACATGGAACTTTTTTCGAAAACTTTGATTTTCTCCAAAATATCAATAACGCTTTTTATTAAAATATCGTACATTAAAGATACTTACCTGACAAATAAAATGTATATATTGATTTTTTTAGGAATATCCTCTAAAGACCTCTTTATTCTGGAGGATTTTTATTGAATTTAGCATAACTGGTAAGCCGTAAGAGATAGACAAAAATTAAAACACAACAAATATAGATCACGATAAAGCACACAATTTATTCCATATGCATTTTTTTCGTGGAGTTGATCGTTTTAAAGATATTCCTTGTTATTGGTTGCAGCTTTAAAAAACACACATTTCTCATACAGGAATTTGTCAACTGCTGTCCATACAAATGAATAAAGGGACTTCAGTCACAAAGCAACCAGCTTTTGACCATCACTTTAACCTGTGGTATTTGCTTCTATTTACAAGGAAGCAATTAATAAGACTATTTCTGCTAATTTCTCTCAATTAGCAAAGTAAATAGACTAATAAGCTTTTTAGCAATAATTTGTTGCAGAGATGTAGAGAAAGTCACGTGAATGGAACTCATTAGTTAGCCTCTCCGTATGTAAGACTGAAATCCCCCTAGAACTCGTCTAGAGAATCCTAAATATTAAAATGACTAAATCATGCAGGACAACATCCTTTGAAGCTTTCTAGTCGTAGCTGAAACTCAACCTATAGACATTGCAATAAATGGCAAAGTTACATTATACACAACAACAAATGAGCACAGAAATTATGATTCTCCCGTTGATCTAATAAACTGGAAACATCCTGCAGAAAACATGAACTATTCAAGAAACTCAGCAAAATACATAATATGCAATAGAAATATATACGGATGGAAGCAAAGCAGAGGAGAAAGTAGGAGTAGCAGCACTATTTCAACATAAAAATCTCATCCGCCAATTAAAACATAGATTGGGTTCCAATAACCAAGCTGAGTGGTGGCCATCTGGAAAACCGTACAACTTCAAGATATGAAGGAGCTACCGATTGAAGGAAGAATCGCAGCCGCATATAGTGACAGCAAAATTACATTATCGTTATTGAAGGAAAACAAAGCACACTAGTTGATAATAATAACTCCATGGCACCATAGCTCACGGGGAACCTTACGTTCCCCATCTCGGTCCACTACAGACGTCATGGATGGGGTGCAGTATTGGAGGGTGAGACGTGGTCAGCGCCTCGGGCCCCCGGCCGGTTAATGCGCTCCTCATGACCTGGAGCCGCAACTTCTCCATCAAGTAGCTCCTCATATGATCCCCCAGGGACCTCACGACGCTGAGTGCATCCCACGCCGGTACTGGGGATAGAACCCAGGTCTCCCGCTTGGTAAGCACCTGCGCTACCACCGCGCTAAGGAGACCACCACACTAGTTGATAACATTCACAATACCCTGGGTACGTTACAATAGCATAACTGAACAATTCACTTTAGCTGGGTGAAGGCCCAATGTGGCACAGCTGGGAACGAACTAGCTGACAGATTAGCTAAGGAAGCATCAGCAGGAAAAGAAATAATGTACAACACAATCCCCATATTTCATATCAGAAATAAAAGACTTGGGCATCGAGGAATGGCAAGGCAGATAGAATAACACCATAAAAGGAGCAGTGACCAAATCATTTCTTCCTTCAATTGAAGAAAGACTTGAAAAAAAATCTGATGTGTTCCATTCAAATGACTTTCTCTATATTTCTGCAATAAATTATTTTTAAAAAGCTTATGCTTCTATTTACTTCCTGCTAATCGAGAAAAAAATAGCAGAAATAGTCTTATTTCTTGCTTCCTTTTAAGTAGAAGCGAAATAAGGAAGTACCATAGGTTAAAGTGATAGTCAAAAGCTGGTTGCTATGTGACTGAAGTTCCTTTGTTTGTATGGACACGAGTTCACAAAGTCCTGTATGAGAAAAATATAAGTTTTTATAGCTTAAACCAAAAACAAGGAATATCTAAAAAACAATCAACTTTACGAAAAAAATGTATACAACATAAATTGTGTGTTTTAATGTGCTTACATTTTTGTGTGGTAAGTTTTTGTCTCTCTCTTACGGTTTAGCACTTATGCAAAATTCCGTAAAATTCACTCAGAATAAAGTAGTCTTCAGAGGCTATTCCCAGAAAATTCAAAATATACATTTTATTTGTCAGGTCTCTAATGTACTATATTTTAATCAAAATTGTTAGTCATTTTTTAGAAAATCAAAATTTTCGAAAACAGTTCCATGGTAGTTTGGAGTGGGGGGATATTTCTCAAAATCTTCGTGTCGCATCCCCGGAAGATACTAAACTTAAATGCCAAGTTTGGTATTTTACCGACTTTTCGTTTTTGAGTTATCGTGTTCACGGACACACGGTCACACACACGGACCTTTTTCTGAAAATACTTTTTTTTGCATACAGGGGACCCTAAAACATATATTTCCGATAAAATCTCGGTATCGAATTCTTTGGTGGAGTGCAATACATTCTCTATACACTATGTACATAGTGCGTACAGAGAAGGTAATAAAACTATCAGTATACCCAGAATTCACAGCCATAGTGACAGGTCACGGACAACAAAATCATATTTACTCGATTCCACATTATAAACGATCCGATCTGCACATGCAACAGCGGACAACAGACACTTCACCATCTCATTTACGAATGCATAAACAGGATCAAAGATTCATTCTCATAAAAGAAGTAACACAAAATGGAGGTACCTGGCTAGTCAATAATCAGAACTAATCTGTAAACACTACAAACTTTCAGCAAATATATTAAATCAAAAAACATTTGGACTAGAAAAGAAGCACACCAATATTTGTGATTAATAAATTGTGATTGTTAAACTTATTAGTCTGCTAAACTGTGAATAATTTATTCTAAGGAAAATTCAAATATGTATATATTCAGCTATTAACAATATTTAAATAATCAATTAATGTAATGAATACATGTAATGTTATTACGGTAACGGGGCATGTAGAAGATTAAAAAAATATACAAAAACCCTAGAACTTACAAGTGGGTGTAAAGGGGTCAGAAAACTTCGGGGAGCCAACGGTACGAACCACAGAATGAAGAACTTGGAATGAGCGTAGCCAGGCATGAGCGCGAGGAAGTGGATGATATGCAAAATGAACCGGGTAATATACCGAGCGAGATGGTTCCGCGGTTACGTGTGAGGCTCTCAATCTTGAGCTCCGCAGTTCAAATTCACTCCCTGTCTTTCTTTAGTCCTCACAGCTGTCAAATTGCGGGGAAGTGTACACCCTAATCTAAAAGGATTATTATTATTATTATTATTATTATTATTATTATTATTATTATTATTATTATTGTTGTTGTTGTTGTTGTTGTTGGATAGGCAGAGTCAGTAAGCCGTGTGGTTTACCGGGAAACATGCGATTCAGGTGAGAAATGCAATTCTATGCCGGTATGTTGCCATAGAAGCTCAGTGGTAGAGCAACCAGTGGTTCAAATCCCAGCTATGGCATTGAACTTTTCAGTCTGTCTCTACCTATCCAACTCCTGTCCTACATACGGCTTGTGTGAAAAAAAACAAAACAAATAAATCAATACCAATTGACCGTAATAGTTGGCTAACTATGAATCCTGGGACTTAAAGTACTTACAAGATTGTAAGTCGCCATTGAGGTTGTCATCTCAAAATAATTTGAGATCACCTTGTGGTTTATCGGGAAACATGCAAGTCAGTTGAGAAACTCAATGACATGCCGGTATGTAGCCTTAGTAGCTCAGTGGTAGAGCAACCGGATAGATACCGGGAGATCCGTGGTTCGAATCCCGGCTATGGCATTGAATTTTTCATCTGACTCTACCTACCAAACTCATGTCCTTCAGCGGCTAGTGTGAAAAAATCAAATAAATTATTTTTATTATTATTATTATTATTATTACCACCACTATTACTATTACTATGTTGGTGGTAGTTATTGTTGACGGCAATAACTCTAAAAGTCATTTCCAAGCATACTCGAGAAGAAGCCTTCGACTTTTAGTATAACGGCCACTGTTCCTTTCAGCGCCAAGGGTAAATCATTTCTCACTTACCCTCCCTCTATAAGTTCGAGTCGTTAATCGTATTACACTGGGCTAGCCTTTCTACTTGTAGTTGAAGACCTTAAGAAAAGTTATTCCTGACGGCTCCTTCGTTTCACACCCGATGTAATACTGCTCCTTTATTCAACGGATAAAGACCGGCCGGGTATTAGTGTTGGTTAGATAAATATAGAAACCTTATGGAGAAAAACATTATTGAGATCTAGGGGAAATAACACCCTTTTTCATTTTTCAAGTATTTATTATTTATTTATTTTTCATCACGAACGAGCCCATGAGGGACTACGCAAAGTGTTTAGAAACGTCTCTTTGTTTTCCTTTGAACCCATATTTCTCTCATTCTTTGGCTGTGGGCTTCTTTTCTCTCGTCTGTCCACATTGCTCCAGTTATTTTCTTCGGTCTGTCCTCGTGGTCAACTTGCCATTTATTAACTTTGTTTCTGAAGAGCTCTCTATTTAATATATCTTCTTGTGTAATTCCTGCTAATTTTAAATCATTTTTTACTTCCCCAATCCATTTCATAGTATCTACATGTGATTTGTTTCTATTTTTATGAAATTCAATGACTTGTTTTGTGAGCCTGTTAGAATTCATTCGTTTGATATGTCCATAAAATTTTAACCTTCGTTTTCTAATATCACTATGAATATTTGTATATAATTTTATTCAGTCTTGCTTCCGAATCTGTACTATTCACCTATGACTTGTGGGCCTAAAATTTTCCTGGCAATGTTGCATTCTTTTTTCACCATGTTTTCTAAATCTGCTTTTCGGTTCAAAATTAATGTTTCTTCTCCATATAGACATTCTAGTTTAATGACAGTGTTATAATGCCTTAATTTTGTATGTTTAGATATGCACTTTTTATTATAAATATTTTGTGTGAGCCGATATGCTGTTTCCATTTTGTGGCATCTACTTTTATTTACTTTAGTCTCTATCCCATTTTCCTGAATTATTTCACCAAGGTATTATATTATTATTATAATTATTATTCTTTTATAAACAATGTTAAAACTGTGGGAGTTGAATTTTTACTTTCTCTACACGTACTATGTACATAGTATATAGAGAAGGTATTGCATTCCACCCAAAGTTTTGATACCGAGATTTCACCGGAAACAAATGTTTTGAGACTCCCTGAATCCTCCCCAAATTAGAAAAATATCCGTGTGTGTTCTGTGTCAGTGTGTAGGTGTACACGATAAACAAAAAACTAAGAGTCGGTAAAGCAACAAACTTGGTATTTAAGTTTATATCTTCCAAGGATGCGACACGAAGAGTTTGAGAAAATCCTTCCACACCAAATTACCCTTTACATGGAAAAAGTTTCCAAAATTTCGATTTTCTCAAAGACGGCTGTAGCAATTTTGATTAAGTGCTGTATATTAAAGATACTTACATGACATATAAAATGTATATGTTGAATTTTCTGGGAATAGCCTCTGAAGATCTCTTTATGCTGGATGAATTCTGCTGTATTTTGCATAACCAATAAATCATAAGAGATAAACAAAAACTTACAATACAAAAAACATAGATCTCATTAAAACAAACAAATTATATCATATACATTTTTTTTGCAAACTTTTCTCATACGGAAATTTATGAACTCCTGACAATGTATAGAAACGGAGTTCAACCACATGGCAGCCAGCTCTTAAAGGATTTGACTATCGTTTTAGCCTAGTGTATTCCCTTATTTCCGTTTTCTTTGTAAGAAAATTAGTAATAATGCAATTTCTGCTAGTGTTTATCTCGATTAGCATGCAGCAGAGAGAAGAATATGTTTTTTAGCAATACTTTGTTATAGAGAAAGTCATGTGAATGGAACACATCAGATTTTTTGTTTAGTTTTATATATTAAATCATTGTTTATAATTGTATATTTATTATTTTAAGTTTATTTTTGATAAGTAGTTGTAGTTTATTGTCTGTAGAATGATTGCATAAACTTTTTGATAAAAATTCAAAGTTTGTAGTAAAATCTGGAACATATGTATGTGTCGATTTAATGTTTCATTTTTCATTTTGTTCTCAAGTATGCGCAGAGAGAGATACAGGGAGAGAGAGAGAGAGTGAGAGAGAGATGGAGGAATCTCCTCATTTAATACTGTGTGGTAAAATAAAAAATAAATGACGTGTTATTTATGGACGCTCTTTAACTGCTGTGGTTCTCAGCGTCCCATTCTAAATTGGGCGTGAAAGACCGCTTAATTTTGCTCAGAGGCCTCTCTATCGGGCTTGAGGTTCTTTTACGTACCGTAAATCTATGACACGGGACCCACGGCTTTACTTCCCTTCCAAAGGAAGCCATGCTAAGGATTTTTACACCCGAAAAAAAGCCATCGTCATCCGCTGCGTTTGAACCCGTGACCTTGGGTATATGAAGTTAGCATGGTAAAATACTGTGTGATGATTCTAGTGGCCAATAAGATAACATTGCAAACGAGCCGCCGCTGATACTCTTCTACTGGCTGAAATAGTAGGAAATATTATTTTCATGAAAACTTTAAGTTTTAGGCAGATGTTTCACACCCTCGAAGGCGACAGTGCATTTGGGAGATAAAAAAGTCAAAAGTTTGTCGTTCTGTTCCACCCCCCACAGCTTTGGGGCTGCTGCAGAAAGTTGAGCAGCTATTTAGCCAACTTGCGAAGGTACAGGATGAAGGCTTTTGACCTCGTCACAAGTCTAGACATTTGACTGCCTCTGTCATAGCTGTGAAGGGTTTGTCTTTTGTAGTCCCTCCCTTGAGTAAATATAAGGGCTGTCCATTTAGCCGCTACTGTTGGCCCTCACGGCTCTTGTCCCTTTCTTTCTTTTATTTTCATGATTCAAGCGTCGCCGTGGTTGAGTAGTTAGACCGCTCGCCTCCCATCTAGGCGGCCCAGGTTCGATCACAAGCGCCCGCATGTGGAATTTGTGGTGGACGAAATGGCGTCTGGGCGGCTCTTCTACAGGTCCTTCGTGTTTCCCCGCCACTCATTCCACCAATTGCTCCATCTTCAATTTTACTTACATTTCATATCATCCAGTTCCTCATGTTCATGCCTGGCTGATCCCTCTTAACAGTTTTCATTCTGTGGTTTCGTGCCGTTGGCTCCCCGACGGGCCTCTGACCCCTATGCATTGGCTTGTAAGCCCTAGGGGGTGTCATTTCTACAAATACGGAGAGGCTAAGTCGATTACGAAACGAAACTTACATTTTTTCTTTTTTCTTTAACTCTTGCATAATTTCATTTTACGTGCTCTCTGCTGAATTACGGTTAAAAATAAAAATTTTATAACTAAATAGTTGCCTAGAAGTGATATCAAAATAGACATATTAACTCGTTAAGGTACACATTAGGAACAACTGAGGAAAATTATAATAAAAACGTTTATGTAAACGTGTATTCACAAGTTGTGACAAAATATGTCGTCTAAAATGACCAATTCTTATAAATACATATATCGTCTTGTGACTTAGAATTTGCCTGCAAAATAGCGATAATTCACTACAATTCCAAATTTTGTTTGAAGAAGAAACAAAGGGAGCTTAGAGAAATGTTTAATGTATATGTAACATGTTTATGTTTTATATAGCTATTTTGATTTAATTCATATAACTTTTTTTTTTTTAATTTCAGGTAAGAAATATGCTGCGCATCAGAAATGAATATTCTAGTCGTAACAATTCATCATAATCACTATGATCATTACCTATACCCGTCAAAGAAATAGATAAGGTAAGTTGTATTTTATAGCGTTTAGTAGTTTTAGTTATGCAAATTTGTTACGATTCTTTGTATCTGCACCTGTTTTATTCGAACTATTAATAGGATAATTCAAATAAAGATGTCTTTAATTAGTTTTAGACTAAATATTGTGACTTTTTTTTAACTGTAACCTCAGAAAGTTCTTGCTGTTTCTTCACTAAAGTGATCTACTTCAAATTTTCACTATCACTTCGTTTAATTCTCACTATTGCTACACTTTCTTCACAACGTAGCGGCGTAGTGAAGTACGCACTATGTAGATTCTTCTACAGGTGGCTCAGTCGCGAGGGTGCTGAATACAAGACGTCCTTAAGTAGTAGCACTCGCTCCTCATAAACTCGACTCGGAGCACCCATTCTCTAATTCATTCGTGAGAACAATTGCTCATATAGCCATAGAACATTTACATAGAACACTCCAGAGCATTCTGAAAGCACAGAAAAGGGAAACTTACAGAAGATTCTACTGACCTGCCGATACCGTTTTCGATGCTGACGCTATGCGACAGGAAACTTACAGAAGATTCTAGTTACCTGTCGATAGCGTTTTCGATGCTGACGCTGAGCGACAGGGCTTATCTCTGTAACGGATTTTAATGATCGAAAGATATAACAATTTTGTTTAACAATCCGCTAATTAATTTAATTTGTAATTATATCATATGAATATGTCGTTGATGTTTATATCTATGATGTGTTATTTACTTAATGTATACTATAAATGTTGTTTTCGTGTATTTATATTTAATATTTGGTTTCAGTTCTAAATTCGAAGATAGCTCTCATAAATTACCATTAAATATTAAATATTTTGCGATATACCCATAACCTCAAAGTCATTGTGGCAGCATAATTTAAAATTCATCTTTTGTTTTCACGTAAATAAGTTAATCAATTTTTAGTAACTCAGTGAATACTAAACTTTAAGATGAAGTAACTGATTAAACACTGATTTCATTTTTACTTCGCGACGAAAGGTCACTAACGCGACACATAAAAGGGAAACTTTTCTAAACAAATTACCTACTCTTCTATAAGTCGTCAGTGAGTGAACACTTTATTCTTGGTTCCAAAATATTTAACAAGAACTATTACCGTATGTTCATAGAAGACAACATCGATTGTAAAAATAATAGTACTTGTTTACGATAAATATCAGGGTGTGTGTAAAAGATGAAAGCTGAAACCTAAAAAAAGGAAGAATTCTTAAGTTTATAAAATTCTTTGTTGCTAAAATAAAGGTACAACATAACACTTATCTTTGGACGATACATTCTTATTTAAACTTGAAATATATGTCTCCTCGAAAGCTTGGCAGCATGAGTTTTAAGTTTTCTTATCTATTGACTGTTTAAATCGCACGCGTGCAAAGCGAGGTGCACCGTTCTGACTTGGTTGGAATCAGGCATTTTATAGTGAGGGAAAAACAACAGAGATAGTGAGGAAAGGGGAGTGGCTGAGTAAGGTAGGAAAGAGAGAGAGATAGTGGTATGAAAATCCAGGAGTGGAATTTTATACTGTGGTCAACCCAGCGGACTCGTCTTTTTCAACTTGCGCCGTGCAATGCACTGGAGCATGCATCATGCGAAACCCTGGTTTAAATTCTTGCCCGCAGTTAGCCTGTGAGTCTAGCCTGGCATTTGCGATACCAACATACGGAGTACCAACATACGGAGTACCAACATTTAGATACGTCAGCGGGGAAAACTCGACGCTTTCTATGTTTGCTACAAAGTAGTCCGAAACATAATAAAGTGCTTCGCAGTTTGGCACCCCACTCCGAACTGATACATCTCTCACCTACCAGCTGATCGGCCGATATGTAACAATGATGTTTTATAGTATAGTGGTTTTTGTGTTCTATGCTAATACCTGAGTTTACAAGAAAAATGAATCGCAACTCAAGGCGGAAATACCTCCAGTTGCTAATAGTGTACATTGTTGTCTGTTAGGAGCTCGGCATATGCCTATTTGTCTACATTACTCCACTGTTTAGAATAGTAGGCTTTGTACATATACGAAGGCTGGCCCATAAATAATGGCAGCTATTTTATTTCGTGGCGAACTATTATTGCAGCACTTAATACTATGTAACGCGAGGAAGAGAGGCAAACCTAATATGCGTTAATGTCAGAAGGTGCTTGGATGGTCTGAAGGAGAGCAGTGAGGAATTTGAAATCAGTTGTCCGGCGATTGCCGTGCCAGATAGATGTAACTCAAGTTGAACGGCGCTCTTATATCGAAACAACCATTCTCCGTGAGAGGACTGCCAGAAAATGTCGCAGGAAATTAGTGAAGTATTGGAAATAGCTCCCTGCCATACAGGAGAGTCGCGAATGGGATAGGTAACGTAGTATGTGACGGACGGACGGACGGCTGCTGCATCGCTGGGGATGGAAAGAATTGAAACACCCAACATTCTGATCTGTCTCCATGTGACGTCGAGACCTGAATGACAAGTTAAAAGAACCATTAAGTGGTAGATGGTTTGCAACACATGATGATAATGGTGCGGCTACAGATTTCCACATGGGAGGAAAGTAATGATGCAATGATATTCAGCACCCTCCACATAGTTGGCAACGCGTTGAATATTGCAGGGGACTTTGAGGGCTTTTAGAACGGACATGTAAGCTATGCTGCGCTGTAATGAATTTGAAACATGAAACCAATAAATGTTAAGTGAAGCACAATTCGAATTGTTGTTCTCTGTCCATACTGTTCATACATTCTCCTAAAATATACATATTTCACATTTTCCATACGTGCTGGTATTCTTTCAACAACAAAAATAGTTGCCATGACTTATGCCACAGCTCTCGTTATAATGTTTAATTCTTACTGAAGCAAGATATACTCATTTTATTGTCTGTTAATTAATTGTCTGTCTCAAGCCATAATGCACCCCCTTCGTAGGGCATGTATAACATGTAATCTTTTGTAACAATACCAACATTATCGGTTACTATGTTAACCTTAGTATTGGAATTAATATTTCGCTCTCTTAGCTAATAAACCAGCGTTGACAACATACTTGTGGAAGTTTGTAATACCGGAATTCCTTTACTAAGTTCAGAAGTTACACTCCTTCGTGTAATGATGAAATACGACTATTTAACAAAAAAGCGTACGGTAAAATGGTCAATTACAAAAACTATTAGTTTACGACTAGGAGGTCTGTCCTTTTAGTATTAACTCATCGCATAATTCATAATCTGCCTACCAAGCGGGAGACCTGGGTTCGATCCCCAGTACCGGCGTGGGGATTTTTCCCCCGCTGGGAGACCTGGACCGGGGTGCACTCAGCCTCTTGAGGTCCCTGGGGGGCCAATTGAGGAGCTACTTGATGGAGAAGTAGCGGCTCCAGGTCGTGAGGACCGCATTAACCGGGAGGGGCTCGAGGCGCTGACCACGTCTCACCCTCCAATACTGCACCCCATCCATGACGTCTGTAGTGGACCGAGATGGGGGACGCAGCGGCCGGGCGGTAGGCCAAGGCTCCCCGTGAGCTGTCGTGCCATGGAGTTAGTTTATAATTCATAATACGGTGATTTTATTGTTTTTGTACTTCCCACGTGGACGAATACACAGTCTCGAAATGAAAAGACTAATAGTCTGTTCCAGAATCGTAATAATAACACCTGGAATAATAACCACAAACCAGCGCGGGTTTTGCATTCAAGAGATAAATTACTTAAAACTAATAACAGGCAATACTATAAAATATATAGTAAATGACGAGTGAAACTTTAAAGAAATAATTTATACTCCATTAAGAGAAAAATCAAATTTAATAAATTTAACATATGCTATATGACTATTTGATATTTGATGTTTCTATACCATTCTGTTATGCTAAAACGTGTTTCAAACGGTAACGAATAAATAAACCTTCCTGCTTCAACGTTTATCATAATTGATAGTACCTACATAGTTGTGGAACCTATTTGCAAGATTTTGTAAGTTTTCACTGCCTATTGCCTCCGAACCCAGCCAGTGAGAAAGATTTTAAAAATTAATATTTTCTACTACCTAATAATACAAGTTTTGACTTCAGTCACTTTTTACGTTCTCTATATGTACTATGTACATAGTGTGAAGAGAACGTATTGTATTGCACCCAAAATTTTATCCCGAGGTTTCACAGGAAATTCATGTTTTGAGACCTCCTGAATGCAAAAAAGCATTTTAGAAAAATGTCCATATGTGTGTGTGTGTGGACAGCATAGCTCAAAAACGAAAAACCGTTAAACACCAAACTTGTATTTCAAGAAAATTCCCCATCATCAACCACCCTTTACATGGAAAACTTTTCGAAAATTTTTATTTTCTGTGAAATGGCTATAACGATTTTGATTAAAATCTCTTATATTTAAGATATTTACATGACAAATAAAATTTATATGCTAAATTTTCTGGGAATAGTCTCTAAAGATATGTTTATTCTGAATGAATTTTGCGCGGATTTGCATAAGAGATAGGCAAAAACTTACTTAACAAAAATGTAGATCTCGTTAAAACACACAATTTATGTTATGTACATTTTTGTCGTGGGGTTGACAGTTTTTGAGATATTCCTAGTTATTAGTTTCAGCTTTAAAATACACTTTTCTGATACGGGAATTTGTCAGTTCCTGTCCACACAAAAAAGGTACTTCAATCACATAGCAACCAGCTTTTAAAAGATTTGACAATCGATTTAGCCTATGGTACTCCCTTATTTGCCTGCTAATTGTTTCTTGATTAGCATTAAGTAAACATTTTTACATTGAAGATTTTTATAATTATTATTCGCTAATTTTGATATATTAGTGTAAGAATAGATGCATAGCTTGGAGAATCAATATTGATCAGCTAAAGCCTGGGTTGTCCTTGCAAAATGTTTATTAACACGTGGGTGTGGGATTCCATGACAACGGATGCGATAAAGCCAGCACATATAATTCGCATCACGTTCTTCAGACGCTTCATATATATATATATATATATATATATATTTTTTTTTGTTTGTGGTAGTTTAACGTCCTTTAACTTGGTTGGTCATATCGGACGATGAATGGAATTGAAGAAATGATGCTCAAATAATCTCGGGGTCCATGGAGCTTAAAGTTACTCGACATTCGTCTTCTCAGGATAAGGGAAAACACCGAAAAAAACTTATCCGGGTCACTCACCCTAAGCGAGCCTAGAACTCACGACCTTTTGAATGTGAGGCAGACATGCTACACTACCTAGGCGGGCTGCTTCATAGTTTGTCTACATGCATTATGAAAACTCATATAGCATGAAATTTAACGCAAAGCTCTAATTTTGCATTGATAAAAAATCTGATGTCTTTCTTTACAGCTCTGTAAAAATTATTATACCAAAGCTCCTTCTGCCTACCTCGTGCTAATCGACATAAACATTAGCAGAAATGCTTTCTTCGAAGTATAAGGGAAATAAGGGAACAACTAGGCTAAAATGATATTCAAATCTTTAAAAGTTGGTTATCATGTGGATGAAATCCGTTTATTTGCATTGCCAGGAGTTGACAAATTCCCATATATGAAAAGTTTAAGTATTTCAAACCAATAACAAGGAATATCTAAAAAATGGCCAACTCCATGTATATGACATAAACGAGATTACATTTTTTGTGTAATAAGTTTATGTCTGTCTCTTATGGTTTACTAGTTACCCAAAATGCAGTAAAATACGTCCAGAATAAAGAGGTCTTCGGAGGCTAGACCCAGAAAATGGAGAATATAAATTTTCTTTGTTGTGTAAGTATATTTTCTTGAATAGGAAGTGGCAGTCATGTGAATAACACCGATTTTTTTTTTTCATTAGCCTTGTTTTTTGCTTTTTCGTCTTTGTTCTTCTTCCCATATTCTTGGTAAACGTTTTCTTTTTTGTGGCAATGGCATATCAGAAAATAGAGGTTATGTGTCAATGTGTTGACTTTTTAAATTGTCAATTAGGTAAGCCCCAGACAAATAAACTTACTATTGTCACTAAATTAAACGTAAAACTAAACGTTTATCAAATAAAAATATTAATTAAGGGATTGAATTTTCACACCTTAGTCAGGGAAACAATTAGTGGGCACCGTAGCTGCTATTTGTGCGGATAGACCGCTCAATTCCCATTGAGGAAAGATGGTTTCGATCTCGGTGATCATAATTAAGTTTAAGGGAGGATTTTATGGGACTACTTTATCATTATCTCTTCATAGCCGCCTTGTTACCTTTTCGGTGTAATTTAGCCGAAGCCCATATTGTCGATCAATGATGCTGCCTTGTGCAGCTTAAGTCCAGAATTACCGAGAAAGAGTAAGCAAAACAGTCTCCATCCTCCATTGCCCAAGGGTGGTCGAGAATCAGTTGCAAGTTATTCTGCTCCCTGTTGGCTGCTCCAGGGGCAAGCTGCGGCTTCTTGCTTTCTAAGGGTATGAGTAGTTGTTGCGAGATTAGACAACAACAGTTAAAATACATGAGAAAATTTAATGGAGTCTGTTAACGAATTGCTTCGAAGGCGTTACCCATTGTTTTAAGTTGAATAATTAACTGTTCTTGAATCTGATCATGTGGAATTATAGCTGCATTGTAGCAAATTTACTGCCTTCCTGAGTATTAAGAATTTTACGTTGAAGATACAAGTTGTTTTAGCTGTAAAGTTAAAAGTTAAATAACTGAAAATCGCTAAACTACTACACGTCGAATCCCTTTGCAATCACCATTAAACGGCTAATGAGCTTAGTGCTGCACTATGATCAGTGTAACAAGAATCTTGAAGCGCGAGAATGTAGCTTGAATAGCAGCAGACACCAGAATAACTAAATTTTCCAAATATTCCTATATATTAACCTAAATCCCAACTACTCGTATATCAGACTATATTGGCATTTTCCCTTTCTTCGTTTAACATACTTTGGAACTCGTGTTAGCCACCAATACACAATTTACATTCTCCCAAGTATTATTTCCTCTTTGCTAATTCTTAGAAATGGTCTACGTGATTTTCAACAACATTTAAGCGGCCCTTATATATGTCAACCCACTAATTCATAAATTGAAGCTAAGCTAACGGTTCCTTTGTTTACTGAGATTTCAGGAATCTAGTTACCTTCTACACTCTGACTTTCTACCTAATTGCTTCCTCCAACATAGCTTGCTATTACTAATGACCCCTTCTATAGTAACAGAATTCTACCTCATTAATGAATTACGTACGATTACAAAAGAATTATAAAATATGCATTTTTACTTATTTTTGGTTTTACTGTATAGAATTATTTGTCGCAATTGTTTCTAAATTTCCCCATTATTTGTTTATAAGATTGATGATTAATTTAATCCGATAATGCTTAATCAATGTTGTAATAAGTATATTGTCAAAGGAGTTGTTCGGGAGCAAATAAATACACCTAGTACTGACTACTGTAAGGTTTTATTAAGCCTAGGAATACTAAAATATGAAACAAAAAATCCAACAATGTGATGACGATTTGGAATTAAAAGACGCTCAGCTGCCAAGGTCATTAGCCCCCTTCCACCAATATAAATGTAAAAATAAAGTACATTATTATTAATTAGTGCGCGTATTAGTAGGTATACTCGTGTATTTTTCTAATTAATTTTTTAGTTTATTTACACGAAAATTACGCCATGCTTAAATCATAAAATTACAAAATTACAACAACTACAAAAGTGCATTACACTAACTGAATAAGTTATTCTAACACGGGGGAAAGTATTCTTTGCTTGATATACTATTTTAAAATATATGATTTAATAGACTTAACTTTAGTAATATATACTGGGTGTTTCAAAACGATACCAAACGAAGATGTGGACCTTGTTGGTCATACCGTACGTGATACGTGAAAATAATTTTCAGCTCTAAATTCGGCATATACAAAAACTGCCATAAAATCAACATGGATTGGGCAGTCATACATAACCAAATGGCACGTGCTTGACCCACTCCAAGAGAGATGCCGGTTGTTAGCGAAGGTCCCAGTCGCGTGGTGTAGAGGTGGTGTGATAGACAAGCCGGCGCGGCACAGGTCACCTTATTAATGGAAAACGTAGCATGTGGGTTTTGTTATGTGTTTCGCACAACACGTTCTTAGGTTATTTACTTGGCGTATGACAGCCGTTGTTCCTTCGCTGCCTAATCCCAAATGCATGCTATTTTTAAACACACATAAAACTTTAAATAGAAGAGTTTGAAAGTTGCGACATCAAGTTTCAGACAAATCAAAGTGTAAGCTAATCGACTGCTACCTTCGTTTGGTGTCGTTTTGAAACATCCTATGCTACTGTTCAGAACGTTGGTTTTTCTGAATGAAACAAGGTTGGCAAGCCTGGTAGAGAAAAAAAAAGGTGAATATGAGTGAATGCATTATAGCGGGCTGCTAGATATATTGACTTAATTTGTTGTTTTGAATTTAAATGGTTATTGTGTTGTAAAGGATGCACTTGTAAGTATATACATTGAATGTACAGAGCTGTGGGTGTAATCATCCGCAAGATAAACTGTGCAGTAATAAAGCGCAGTGATATGGAATTCAGTGTAGATGCTTTATCTGGCCTTATGTTTATTCATAAATAAATACACATTCTATATCAAGAAGAAAACGTTACATTTACATGACTTTACAAAACCTTACTCTTCTATCTTTTTCATGCGAATCGAGAATGATTTTATTAAATGTTTCTTCGCAAGTACAGTGGAAATAGGGGAATAGTGAATTAAGCGATAGTCAAATATTTTAAGAGATATGTGATGACTTTGAAATTCCTTTCGCTTGCACGACCAAGAGAAAAAGAAGAAATAAAAGCGAATAAAGGCCTCTCAACTGAGAAAAGCTCACGTGCTTGAAGATCCAGACTAATCAATACTATCGAGAATGATTAAGTCTACTAACAAAATGATATAAATGAATTGTAACCTCTGCATTCTTTGTGCAGTAAGATTTTGTTTATGTTTCACGGTTTAATGTTATTCATCAGTCACTTAGAAAGAACAGGGATTCACAGACTATTTCCAGAAAACTGTCGTGAAAATAACTTAAACATATGGTAACTATATCAAAATTATTAGAGGCATTTTTGAGAGAAAAAAAATTGTCGTACTGTTTTCCATGTAAGAGAAGTTTAAAGACATACAAGTATTTCTTGAAAATGCTTGTGTGTCAACTTTGGAGTATGCAGAGCTTAAATATGAGGTTGATATTTAATTGACTTCTCGGTATTACTTCCTCTACATAGTACATAGAGTAGGTATTACACTCCACCCGAGAACTCGATACCCAGATTTCACCAGAAATACACGTTTTAGGGCTCCCTGATCCCAAAAAAGCATTTCCAGAAAAAGGTTTGTGTGTATGTGTTTTAATGTGTCCGTGTGTAAGTATCTCAGTGTTTCTGTGAACACGGTAACTAAAAGTGACAAGTCGGTAAAATACCAAACTAGGTATTTAAGTTTAGTATCTTCCAAAGATGGGATAAAACGATTTTAAGAACAATCCTCCCACCTCAAACTATCCTTTACACGGAAAAAATGTCGAAAATTTTAATTCTCTCAAAAGTACAAGACAAGATTAGAATACATGACAAATGTACATTTACACGACAAATAAAATGTATGCCTTGAATTTTCTGGGAATGGTCTCTGAAGACTTTTTTATTCTGTCTGAATTTTGCATAACTTGTAAACCGTAAGATATAGACAAAAACTTATAGCACACAAAAAATGTAGATCTCGTTAAAATACAATTTATGTCATATATATTTTTTTCGTGGAGTTAATCTTTTCTGAGATTTTCCATGTTAGTAGTTTCAATATCAAAATACTTAGAACTTTGTCATACGGGAATTTGTACTCCTGGCAATGCAAAGAAAGGGATTTCAACCACATAACAACGAGCTTTTAAAATGTTGACTATCGCTTTAACCTAGTGTATTCCATTATTTCCCTTCTACTTACAAGGAAGCAAGTAATAAGACGATATCTGCTAATTTTTTATCTTGATTAGTATGAAGTAGACCGGCACCCCCGCCCCACATAGGTCCAAGGCCCCCGCCAAAAGCGGTCCTCATCACGGTAATCAGCCGAAGATGTGGGACCGATATAGTCACTTTGAGCATATTTGTTCTCTGCCACGTCGCACCGACCGCCATCGTCGACACTCCAACCCCGAAAGAAACCAACGGAATTAAGAATGAAAAAAAAGAAAACAACTGACAATGCAGACGATATGGAGGGACAGGAAATTAGGTAGATGAAAGAAACCTTCCCAGCATTCGCCTGGCAGCCCGGGAAACCCCGAAAAAAACAATGGGTTAGGTAAGGCGGCCACGGCGACCTCACGAATGTGGACCACATCCCACTCAGTAATAAATATATAAATGTATCATTTTTTTTTTTGTTTTTTTGTTTTTTTTTTTGTTTTAGAAAGGGTGTATAATTTATAGCTGACAGCAACTCATATAAAATTCCGCTTCAAGCTCTTGTTTTCAGAAACCTTTTCAGTTTTAAATTTCCAGCACATTGTTTTTCTGTGCCCTGTATAATAAAGCTCATGCTTCCTTCACTTGTACAAAAGTAATTTGAAATGCATCACGTATTTTCTTTGGTTTGATAAAGCTATGTCGTCATAAGTAACGTCATACTGCCGGTACGGGGCGGGCTCCAGGGCGAACGTCCGGTTGCCGGGCCACCCTCCCCTTCTCCCTCTTCAGTCCGTTGACCGAGATAACCAAATCCATTAGCATGAGCAAGGCAATCCTACGGGAGTAGCATTTTTAACAGGCCCGCCCTCATTCGGACTAAATTGTGCTCATCCTTACAAGAAATTGAATTCTTAGGGTTAGGGTGCGGCCCCAGGGTCAAGTGAGTATATTCGTTTCAATAGCAACGCAATGATATGGAAACACACCTTTTACTTTCTCTGCACGTACTATGCATATGGTGTATAGAGGAAGTATTGTATTCCACTAAAAAACAAAAATCCTTAGTAAAAAATCTGATGTGTACAATTCACATGACTTTCTCTACACCTCTGCAACAAATTATTCTTAAAAAGCTTATACTTCTATTTACCTCATGCTAATCAGAAAAGATTAGCAGAAATAATCTTATTTCTCACTTCCTTGTAAGCAGAAGCGAAATAAGGGAGTACTATAGGTTAAAATGGTTCCTTTGTTTGTATGGACAGCAGTTGACAAATTCCTGTATGAGAAAATTAAAAGGTTTTCATAGCAGAAACCAAAACCGAGGAATGTCTCAAAAACGATGAACTCCACAAAAAAAATGTATATAACATAAATTGTGTGTTTTAACGTGCTCTACATATTTTGTGGAGTAAGTTTTTGTCCATCTCTTACGGTTTAGCAGTTATGCAAAATTTCGTAAAATTCATCCAGAATAAAGTACTCTTTAGAGGCTATTCCTAGAAAATTGAAGATATACATTTTATTTGTCAGGTGAATAGCTTTAATGTACGATGTTTTAATCAAAATCGTTAGAGCCATTTTTGAGAAAATCAAAATTTTCGAAAAAAGTTGCATATAAATGGTAGTTGGGGGTGGGGGATTTTTCTCAAAATCTTCGTGTCGCATCCCTGGAATATACTAAACTTAAATACCAAGTTTGGTATTTTACCGACTTTTCGTTTTTGAGTTATCGTGTTTACAGACACACAGACACACGCACACACACATACACACACACGGAACCTTTTTCCGAAAATTATTTTTTCACATGAAGGAGACCCTAAAAAATATATTTCCGGTGAGATCTCGGTATCGAATTTTTGGGTGGAGTGCAATACCTTCTCTATACACTGTGTACATGGTGCGTATAGAAAGAGTAAAAAAAAAAAAAAAAAAGCATTTTTATAAAAAGGTCCGTGATGTGTGTGTGTGTGTGTGTGTGTGTGTGTGTGTGTGTGTGGTGTCTGATATTTAAGTTCAGTATCTCCCAAGGATGCGACACGAAGATTTTTAAGAAATCACAAATAAAATGTATACTTTGAATTTTCTGGGATTAGCTTCTGAAAACCTGTTTATTCTGGATGAGTTTTGCAAAATCTTGCATAACGGTTAAACCGTAAAAGATAGACAAAACCTTACTTCACAAACATTATGGATCTCGTTAAATCTCATAATTTATGTCATGTACATTTTTTCATGGAGTTGACTGTTTTCGTTATATTCCTTATTAGTAGTTTAAGTTTTAAAATACTTAAAATTTTCTCATGTGGAAACTTGTCAACTTTTGGTCAGGCAAAGAAACGGATTTCAATCCCATAGCAACCACATTTCAAAACATTTGACTGTTGATTTAGCCTGGTGTATTCCCTTATTTCCCTTGTACTTAAAGCAACTAAGTAATATAACGGTTTCTGCTAGTGTTTCTCTCTATTAGCATGAAGTAGATTAGAGAATAAGCTTATTGACAATAATTCTTTATAGAGATGTAGAGAAAGTCATGTGAAAGGAGCACATCAGATTTTTATTTTTACTTTCTCTAGCCCTATGCACATACAATGTGCATAATAGCTAGAGAACGTATTGCATTCCACCCAAAAGTTCGATGTCGAGATTTTGCTGGAAATGTTTTGAGGTGTGTGTGTGGGTGTGTGTGTGTGTGTGTGTGTGTGTGTGTGTGTGTGTCTGTGGGCAACATAGTTCAAAAACGAAAACTCCGTTAAATACCAAACTTGGAATTTAAGTGCGGTATCTTCTAAGTATGCAACACCAAGATTTTCAAGAAAATCCCCCACCCGCCCCAAAAACCCTTTACAAGGAAAAACTTTTAAAAGTTTGACTTTCTTAAAAATGGCTCCAAAGAGTTTGATTAAAATATCGTATATTTAAAGCTATTTACACGACAAATAAAATGTATGTCCTAAATTTTCTGGGAATCGCCTCTGAAAATTTCTTTTTTCTGGACGAGTTTTGCAAAATTTTGCAAAACGGTTAAACGGTAAAAATAGACAAAAACTTACGCCACAAAAATTGTAGATCTCACTAAAACACATAATTTACATTATTTACATTTGTTTCGTGGAGTTGACAATTTTTATATATTCCTTGTTATTGGATTCAGTTGTAAAATAATTAACTTGGCAACCAGCTTTTAAAAGATTTGAATGTCGCTTATTTACCTTATACTTACAAGAAAGCAAGCAATAGGACCATGTCTGCTAATCGATTAGCATGAAGTAGATAGAAGAATAAGCTTTTTAACAATAATTTGTTACATAGCTGTGGAGAAAGCGGGTTAATGAAACACATCAGATTTTTATATTTTGTATTAATTGTTTATTCAAGCACAGCTTTCAATACATACAGGCTGCCACTATGGATAACGGATACTTGACAATAGCAGCAAAACCTCAACATACCAGCCACAAGTGAGTTATATTCAATAGCTCCTGCAATGATATGAAAATGTGCTTTTTATTCTTTTAGTAGTAGTGCATTCAAACACAGCTCCCATGCCACCATGGACAAAGGATACTTGACAAAGGCAATAAAAATGTATATGATACACATAAAGGAACATACACAATTATAACAAATAAGCCTGAATTATAAAGATCAGGTTAAGGTTATCCCAGACAAAAATAAAGAGTAAATAATAATGAAAATAAACAGTAACAATACAAATAATAGAAGTACATTTTATATGAGTGATGATAAATTAATTGGTATTCAAACGTTTACAGTCAATTTTTTGGGTGTTTCATTTGTATAGCCCCTAATAACTACCTTGGTCATATCGGGGGTTTTAAACTTGTGAAATAGCACATTATAGATTGTCATCAGGTTAATCATTTTATATAATTAATCACACAGGTATGCATTACCACATTCATACTTCCAGACTTTATTGGGGCATAGGGAATAGTCCTGGCTAAAGAAAAATTCCCCATCCCAGCCTGGAATCGAACCCGGGACCTCTTGGTGAGAAGTCAGCACGCTGATCATTCGACCACGGAGGCAGTCTCCATCAAATCTATTGATTCTCTAAGGGCGATGATAGCAATATATTTTATCTTACTCTTCTTCAGACCGAACACATTCCAAAAGGCAATCAAGAACTTGATCGTCCCACAAGCAACCACTTTCAAGCCTATTACCTCTACTTCTTATCCAAGAAAAATGGTACTGTGGGAATGCAAATATTTTTCTTCTCTACATTTACTTCTTCAGGTTAGTCTTTATGCATCTCGAATCTGACAGTTGGATCTATTATATATTCTTTTTACTTTCTCTAGCCCCATATGTACAATGTATATAGGGATAGAGAAGTATTGTATTCCACCCAAAAATTCGATTTCGAGATTTCACCGGAAATACATGGTTTAGGACCACCTGAATCCAAAAAAAAGCATTTCCAGAAAAAGGTCCGTATGTGTGTGCGTCCGTGTGTCTGTGAACACGATAACTAAAAAATGAAAAGTAGCTAAAATACCAAACTTGGTATTTAAGTTCAGTATCTTCCAGGGATACGACACGAAGATTTTGAGAAAAATCCCCTCACCCCAAACTACCCTATACATGGAAGTTTTTTTCGAAAATTTTGATTTTCTTAAAAATGGCTCTAACGATTGTGATTAAAATATTGTATATTAAAGACATTTAGCTGACAAATATTATGTATATCTTGAATTTTTTGGAAATGGCTTCTAAAGACCTGTTTATTCTGAATGGATTTTGCTTAATTTGGCATAACTGGTAAACCGTAAGAGATAGACAAAAACTTACGATACAAAAAATGTAGGTCTTGTTAAAATACACAAGTTATGATATATACATTTTTCTCATGGAGCTTACAGTTTTCGAGGCATTCATTGTTGTTAGTTTCAGTTGAGAAGTACTTATACTTTTCTCAGACGGGAGTGTGCGGTTTTCTTTTGTTCTACTCCTGGCCAAGAAAAGAAGGGATTTGTAATGACAATCGCATAACGACAGCTTTTAAAACATTTGGCTATGGCTTTAGCCTAGTGCATTCCCTTATTTTTTCCCTACTTTTAAGTAACTAATTAATAAGAACGTTGTGCTAATGAGTATCTCGATTAGCAAGATACAGAAAGAAGAATAATCTTATGTAAGAGGTTTATAGAACAGCTAGAGAAAGTCATGTGAGTGTAACACATCAGATTTTTACTGGTAGCAGGCATTGTTATCAAATCGATTCTTCTAGTGCTGCGAGCTGAACATGTATTCTCAGCACCACAGAAAATCTCCGGCGGATTTTGTTTCGTTTACTGGGGTCTTTTGAGGAGTGTACTGCGTAAGGTATAGCTACCAATCATGATGAGGGATCTGAATGCGCTCACTCCACATCTTTCTTTTTAGCAAATACGATAGGGAGCGTATACATACATTTTGTTTCTACGTCATTTTACAGTCTTTTTGGTTATTTCTAGAGCTCGATTTTGTGTTCCGAAGCGTACACAGCTATGAACTCACTGAGCAGTCAACGGTATAAAGAGAGAGAAGCGGGGTAAACATGCACACGTTGAGGTATAATCTGTCCTAAAAGTGACTCATTTCAAGTATTGATATTATGTTCATATTGCATTGTTCTAACTAAGAAAGTGCACACAATTATTTTATAATATGATTAGTAAATAAACACGCCTTATACTTCTACAAATAAAAGTATAAAACTTATAAAAAAATTCAGGATAATGTACAGAGCTTTGAAAACATAATGAATATAAATCAACCAAACACTCTCGGAATTCATTGCAGTGAATTACAAGATACAATTTTACAGCATCGAAAGAAAAAGCTGTTTGAACTATCCGCAGGTTTGTTCAGTGCCGAACGCCTATCCTTTCGTACTTTTAACATTTTCATTTTGCGCTCTCTTTCAGTGTTCCCGGGGTTTATATACTAGTAGGAACTGAAGGAGGCCAGGCAGTGGGCAATGCTAGACAATGCTATACGTTTCGAAGTGTGCACCGAACCTCAATTTCGTGGCCCCGGACCGAGCTGATATTGCTGTAACTATTTAGTAGGAGTGGCGAAGTTTTGCAATGTGATCTAAAGCAACCAATCATTTCTTCGGAAAGCCATCTTGTATGATAAATAATGTGACGGGAGGTGCAGTGAAATTTTCTTTGGCGCTTTTTGTATATGGTAGTTGAATTATCTTTGTTCTTGTAATCATTCATCAGATCTTGTGATGGAGGGAGTTTTGAAGTATTTCTTCATAAGTAAAGCCCTAAACATGGACAAGTGTTGGAATGTTTCTGAGGGATCACCAACAGAGTTGGTTGACTTGGGTACTTGGATTTTGTTTCTCTTTCTCTTAATGCTTTTCTTTTGCAACGTGCATCGTAGAATCCTGCCTGTGAATTCTTATTCCTTGTGTGGTTTCAGGTATATTAAGATGTTTTATGCACTTGGTACTCTCAGCTTGAAGATTTCGTGCTCCTAGAGCATATGAATTTTGTGTTTATAAAATCATTTGGATGAGTTAAAGTGCTTAACCTGCTCAGTTATTTTTCGAAAGCTTCAAGCTACAGTAATAGTATTTTGTGATTCAAGCGTGGTAAGCGCGTTGAGAGACGAGTAAGACTTTAAAAGTATGAGGCAAAATATTTTCTACATCGGAGATTCTCCAATACACTTAACGTAAGTATATACAGGATGTAAGAGCTATAGATACAAATATTTTGATAAATGGTACCTTAAAGTGCATACACATTTTTGTTCTCATCTAATATTTTTCCGCAAAACAATTACATAAATTACCACCTAATAACTGCGTCGTGAAATAAATAACGCCTGTCAGTATAGACTATCCGTTTTGTTTCCAGTTTTCACACCTCAATATGTGACCTGCTGGCTGAGGTAGTGTGAGGACATTGGAAAGGACTTCAGAGGCTGTTTCCAACAAATTCAAGATATACATTTTCTTTAAGATGAAAATACCTTAAATATACAGTATTTTAATAAAAATGTTAGAGCTACTTTTGGGAAAAATCGAAAATTTCAAAAAATATTCCATGACGGATAGTTTGGGGTGGGGGGATTTTCCTGAAAATCTTCGTGTTGCATCCTTTGAACATACTAAACTTAAGTACCAAGTTTGGTAATTAATGACTTTTCATTTTTGAGGTATACTGTGCACAGACAGACCTATACACATGTTCTCACACACAAAACAGGAACTTTGTCTGACGTGTCCCATTTGCATGATTTTCCCTACAAATCATTATTCTTAAAAAGTTTATTTTTCTATCTACTTCATGTCAATCGAGATAAAGATTAGCAGCCTGCCTCTGTGGTCGAGTGGTCAGCGAGCTGACTTCTCACCTGGGGCTTCCAGGTTCGATTCCCGGCTGGGCGGGGAATTTTTCTTTAACCAGAATTATTTCCTGTCCCCCACAGATTCTGGAAGTATGTATGTGATATGAATATGTGTGTTTAGTGATATAAAATGCTAAACCTAATGACAACAACCTACTGTGATCAGATGAGTTGTTTCATAAGTCAAAGCCCCCGATATGATAGATACAAATGGATTAAAAAAAATAGCAGAAATGCTCTTACTACTTGCTTCCC
Organism: Hymenopus coronatus; assembly: GCA_030762935.1. Classification (NCBI taxonomy): domain Eukaryota; kingdom Metazoa; phylum Arthropoda; class Insecta; order Mantodea; family Hymenopodidae; genus Hymenopus; species Hymenopus coronatus. The sequence goes on along the minus strand of CM060895.1, from coordinate 95,940,579 downwards.
TATAAGCAGGTGGGAAATAGGGGAATACACCAGACTATACCAATAGTCAAATATTTTTAAACCTGGTTGCTATGAGAATTAAATTCGTTTGTTTGCATGATCAAAGTTTAAGTATTTTAAAATTGAAACCAATAACAGGGAATATCACCGAAATGGTCAACTCCAAGGAAAAAATGTATATGATATAAATTGTGTGTTTGAGAGATCTAAATTTTTGTGTAATAAGTTTTTGTCTATCTTTTATGGTTTATCAGTTATGCAAAAGTCATCCAGAATGAAGAGGTCTTCAGAGGCTATTCCCGGAAAATTCCAAAAATATATTTTATTTGTGATGTAAATATCTCTAATGTACGGTATTTTAATTAAAATCTGTAGAGCCCTTTTTGAGAAAATTAACTTTTTCCACATAAAGGGTGGTTGGGGTGGAGGGATTTTCTTAAAAATCCTCGTGTCGTATTTTTGTAAAATAATGTACTTAAACACTAAGTTTGGTAAGTAACGGACTTTTCGTTTTTGAGCTACGCTGCCGCCCCCTCCCCACACACATACACACATAAACATTTTTCTAAAAATGTTTTTTTTTTATTCAGGAAGTCTCAAAACATGTATTTCTGTATGTCTGCATGAAATTTTGGGTGGAATACAATACTTTCTGTATATACTATGTGCATAGTAGGTATAGAGAAAGTAAAACGCTGTTATTTCCTGTGAAATCTTTTTGAATTTTTGGGGTGGAACACAATACCTTCGCTACCTGCTCTGTACGTAGAGAAAGTAATAAAAGGGGTTGTGTAGCGAAAGTTATACAAATTTAATACATCAGATACTTTTGTCACAAGGCTATTTTGAAATATTTCCCTATTTTGACTGCTAAATGTAATTTAAAGATAATTTTAGAGGTACATGACGACAGTTTAATTAAAAGAACCTTCTCTCTGGGCATTTTAAGACAAAGACATTCGTGTCAAATAAAATTTCTTCATCTCTTGGAGCCCTTGCTTAACGAAAGATAGTGTGGCCAAGATAACATCTAAATTGCAATTCCGATATTCAATCCCGCGTAGGCGGATGGCGTGTTGAAAGCGAACAATTTGGAATGGAAAGCAGAGGTGCAGTGAAGGGTGGGAAACAAAGCAGGGCGGGTGTTAACTCGCCATTGTGTTTTAATTTTTTCTTTCTTCAAATATTTGTTCTCCATTCGCAACACATGTGCTAACCGGAAGTCCATTCAATAGCTGCTAATACACTGCATGCACGAATTGCGGCAAGTATAGCTTTCCAATCGTCGTCGAATCAAAGGCAGGTGCAGTAATAATGATTTTACTTACTAAACGTATGGAGTACAAAAATAGATGAAGTTTTACTATATGTAACTCTGAGCGACATGGTAACGTATGAAGCTTTTATTTGTGATGTCCCGGCAACCGACCAATTTGACCAGAGGTTTTTTTGTAGGTTGCCCGAGTCGACGGAAATACTTGGGCGGTATCTTAATTTTATTTTAATTTTATTTTGTTTCCTTCTCATCTTTCAGTTATTTAAAGTATTGAAATATTAATTTAAAAACCTAATGTGTTCCATTCACATGACTTTCTCTCTCTGTTCTGCAAGCAAACCATTCTTGCAAAAAATAATGTGTCTATATCACGCTAATCGAGATAAACATTAGCATACATTTTCTTATTCCTTGCTTTCTTTTAAGAACAAGGGAAATAAGGGAATACACTAGGCCAAGGCCATAGTTAATCTTTTCAAAGCTAGTCGCTATATGAACAAATGAAGTTCTGTTCCCTGTGAACGGCCAGCAGGAAAACAAACAAGAGATGAAACGAAATGCGACTTCCCGTAGGAGAAAAAAAGGATGTGCTTTAAAATGGAAGCCAATAACAAGGAATATCTCAGTCAGCTCTCAAAAAAAAATGTGTATGACATATATTGTGTGTTTTAATGAAATCTACATTTTTGTGCAGTAGCTTTTTGTCTTCCCAAACGCCCACATGTGGACGAAGTGGCAATTTGGCGGGTTTTCTCCGGGACCCCCGGTTTCCCCCGCCACTCATTCCACCAATTGCTCCATCATCACCTTTCCAATCATCAATTTCGCTTTCGTTTTATACCATCCACTTCCTATGTCCATGCCTGACTATGGGACGACCCCTTTTAACAGGTTCTCCATTCTGTGGTTTCGTGCCGTAGGCTCCCTTACAGGCTTCTGGCCCTTAGGCGTTGGCTTGTAAGCCCTAGGGGGGTGTCAGTCCTACAAATACGGAACGGTTAAGCCGTTCACGAAACAAAACGAATCTTTTTGTCTATCTCTCACGGTTTACCAGTTAGACAAAATGCATTCAGAATAAATAAGTCAGAAAATTCAAGATAATTATATGTGTTAAGTAAGTATCTTTAATATAGGGAGTTTTACTCAAAATCGTTATAACCGTATTTGAGAAAAACAATATTTTGGAAACTTCTTCCTTATAAAGGTTAGTTTTAGGGTACGGGATGCTCTTGAAAATGCTCTTGTTGCTTTCTTGGAATATACTAAGCTATGTTGTCTTCAGACATGCTCACATGTACACACACACGCGCGCGCGCGAGCCATTCAGACCTTTTTCTAAAAATGACTAATTGGACTTCAAAACATATACTTCCGGTGAAATCTCGGCATCGAATATATGGGTGGAATACAATACTTTCTCTGTAACAGTGGTTTGTGGAAGCTATATCAAGTGGCCCAGTTACGCCGTATTTGACGTGTGCAGATTCCCAACCAATTTTCTCAAATGTTTAGGCGCGTGGAACATTTTGAGTACGCATAATATTTACATAATCTGAATTAAACTTTGTATTCATAATAGCCATGTAATCACAGAAACATTTTCAGAAAAATCTATATAGAACTATATAAATTTCAAATTCACTCCCAGTATTCCTTTAAACTTCGTAAAATAATTAGAATAGAATTTTTTAAAAATCGTATGTGTTCCATTCACATAATTTTCTGTACCTGTTCGGCAAATAAACGATTCTTACAAAAGATTACTCTTTTATGTACATCATGCTAATTTGAGATAAACTTTAAAAGAAAATGGATAATTATTTGCTTTCCTCTAAATAGGAGGAAAATACTAGGCTAAAGTGATAGTCTAATATTTTAAAAGCTGGTCTAACTGACGTTCGGTTCGCTTTGCATTGCGAGTAAAACAAAACAGAGATGAAACGAAATGTGACCTCGTTTGAGAAGATAAGTAGTTTAAAATTGAAACCAATAACAAGGAATATCTTGGAAACTGTTACCTACACAACAAAAAGGTAAAGGACATAACTTGTGTGGTTTGACGAGGCCTATGTTTGTGTAGTATGTTTTTGTTTATCTTTTACGGTTCCTCATATATGTAAAATTCAGAATGAAAAGGACTTCAGAGGCTATTTCCAGAAAATCCAAGATATACGTTGTCTTTGTGATGTAAATATATTTAACATAGGATATTTTAATCAAAAGCTTTAGAGATATTTTTGAAATATTAATTGTTTAATCCTCGTAAAGGGCAGTTTGGAAAATGGGGGATTTTCCTCAAAATTTCGTGTCGCATTATTGGAAGAAACTAAACTTAAATACCAAGTTTGGCATTTTAATGACTTTTAGTTTTTGAGTTATCGAGTTCGCAGACACACGAAGACACAAAATACACATACATGTATGCTGACATTACTCTAAAAATATTTTTTTTTTGATACAGGGGCCCTAAAAGTGTATTTCTGATGAAATTCGGTATTTTGGGTGGCATACAATACCTTCTCTACTTATGTACCATGTACCTACTATGTACAGAAAGTAAAAAGGGTTATATAACGGTCGTATTAGGCGATCATAGGTCAAATTATGAACTTACATGGCAGAATAAAGGCTGAAATTTTCTAGCTTGTCAAACTTCCAGGAATTAGTTTCTGCCATGATAACCCAGATTGCTTGCAATGTTTATATTGCTGTCTTTAGCGATAGCATGGGAAGATGCGAAAATCGTGTCAAAAGTCAAGAGTTAGACGTCACGCGAGTAAGAGGAAATAAGGTCAACATCTGGGAGGGTTCGCGTGCGCAATTTGTCACAGAGTCCATGCGGGCGCCGAACAAAGAGGTCTGCTGTTTCTGGATTAGGCCAACCTTGGGTAGAGGAAGCTCGTAACATTATATTGCATGTTTTCCAAACCACACCAGCACGTCGTGTATCATTATCCGGACTGGCTTTAATTAATGAACCATTGTCCCTTTGTTGGAACCCATCAAGGTGTTGCAACGCGCCTGCCTCTACTCCATATGACATAATGCAATGATATTTACATATCACAATTTATTTTCTGTGTTAATCCTAAAAGAAAATGTTTTTGAATATTGTTACATTTTATACCGAAATTATTGGAGTAAAAAAACTTCGGAAGTAAACACACGCATCAGAAATACAAATGTACTTCTCTCTCTAGCACGTTATGTATTACATGCAATGAGAAATACAATACAAGAGGAAGGTATTGTATTCCATCCAAAAATTCGGTACTGAGATTTCAGGAAGTGTACGTATTAGGGCCCCCAAATTAAAAAAGAAAGCGCCTTTAAAAAAAGGTCGTGTGTGAGTGTGTGTGTGTGTGTGTGAGCGCGTGCGCGTGCGTGTATGCTTGTGTGGACAAGGACAACTCAAAACTTGGTATTTAAGTTCAGTATCTTTCATGGAGCGCCGTGGCAGAGTGGTTCGACCGCTAGCCTCTCACCTAGGTGGCCCGGGTTCTATTCCAAGCGTTGTGGATGACGAAACTGCTTCTGGGCTGGTTTTCTCCGGCTCCTCTTTTCCACACCACTCATTCCACCAATCGCTCAATCATCACCTTGCCTTTCATCTATTACGTTTTATTTTCATGTCACCCACTTTCTCGCGCTCATGGCTGGCTATGGGTCGACCACTCGTCCCAGGTTCTCCATTCTGTGGTTTCATGCCTTCGGCTCCCCGACAAGCCTCTGATCCCTAGGCATCTGCTTGTATGAATGAATGAATAAATAAGTGTATTTATTGACTGACCAAACGTGCTTTTGTAATACACACTAAAACAATATTAAAACAACAAAAACAACAAATAATTAAGAGTAAACTCAAAAATAAAAAGACAAAGGTAATCCACAATCAAAAGCAATATTAAAACAACAATAAAGAATTAAGGGTAAATCCGAAAAAATAAAAATGCAAAGATATTCAATTATAGCAATTTAAATTTACAGCAAAGAGTATACTCTCATAAATGCACCCTCCTATAATCGATAATTACACTTAAAAGAAATATATACACATAATAGTTCTAGGGTGATGACAGCCCTTAGTACGTGGAGGGTGAGCCGACTACGAAAACAAAATGTGTGTAGAATGTTTCTATAAAGAGAGTATATTTTGTCTGAAAATGACTGACATTTCATCCATGATCACGTAACAAAAGTAATCTGATGTGTTTCATTCACATAACTTCCTCTACAAGCTAATGTTACACAAAATATTCTTTTATTTACATCGTGGTAATCGAGATAAACATTATCAGAAATGTTTGTATTTGTTCCTTCTAAGTAGAAAGGAAATAAGGAAATGCACTAAGCTAAAACGTTAGTTAAATCTTGTCGCTGTGAGAAACAATTGAAATCTGGTTTTCGCTTTGCTCGGTCAGGAGTAAAACAAAAGATGACCTTCCGTTTGAGAAATGTTTAAGTAGCTTAAATTTGAAACCAATAACAAGGAATATATCGGAAACGGTTAACTCCAAAAATGTATATGATATATATTGTGTGTTTAAAAGAGATGTCAATTTTTGGTGCAGTAAGTTTTTGTCTATCTCTCACAGTTTACCAATAACGTAAAATTCATCCAGAATGAGGATGTTCCCAGAAAATTCAATATGTACATCTTACTTGCCATATAAACACGCCTAATATCCGATATTTTAATAAAAAATCCTTATAGCCATTTTGGAGAAATTGGAAAATTTCGAAATATCTTCCATGTACTTGGGGGATTTTCCTGAAAATCTGTGTGTAGCATACTTGGAAGACACTAAACTTATAATACCAACTTTGGTATTTAACGGGCTTTTCTTTCTGAACTATGATATCTACAGACACATACACACACACACACTATTCTAAAAATGTTTTTATGTATTTCCGGTGAAATCTCTGTATCGAATTTTTGGGTGGAATGCAATACCTTCTCTATTTACTATGTGCATAGTACGTGTAGAGAAAGTAAAAATCGCTAGAGCCATTTTTGAGGAAGCTGAAAATTTCGAAATATCTTCCACGTAGTTGGTGGATGTTCCTGTAAATCTGTGTGTAGGATACTTGAAAGACACTAAACTTAAAATACCAACTTTGGTATTTAACGGATTATGGTGTCAACAGAGAGAGAGAGTGAGAGAGAGTGTCTCTCACACACGGAGTTTTTTCTAAAACTGCTTTTTTAGATCCAGGGAACCTCAAAACATGTATTTCCCGTGAACTCTTGGTATATAATTTTTGGGGAATACAAAATTTGTTTGAATTTGGTTGAAATTCCATCCATCACCCCTCTTGAGATGAATGCTCATGTAAAAAAATACAACTAGTTTGCATCGTACAACAACCTATTGCCGGTATGAGAGAGAGATGACTAGTAAAGATACATGTGAAGGCATACGAGGCAACGCTATAAAGAATAGGGTTTAGAAAGTTTTTCCAATACCAAGACGAGGTTGATCTCTTTAAGAAAACGTTCGCGTACAGTATATTTTTTTTAAAACGTGGATATTTGTGGTAATATGACTGCTGTTCATATTGTTATTCTGAATCGTGCTATGCGGCATAGCGAGCGACTATAATATCTATGCTATCGATTTCAAAGTCGGATATGGATACATTTTGATTCAGGATCTGCACGGACACTACATGCCAGGATACAAACAACCCGCAGACCTTCATGAATATCAATCAGAGACGCTCCCCTGGTAACTGCGGCATTCCTGCCCTGGAGATAGAGAAGATGCATACTGCCTGGACATCTGCACTGGTTAATAACAACAAGCGTTTCCATGTGAACACTTCAAAGGACTTTTCATTAGCTGTGCTAACATTGCTTTGGAATATCGTCATCATCAATCGAACGGCTTAAACGTAATTGAAGGGAAAAGCAAATCGTTAAAGCATCGATCCTCAAAACAGTTTACCTCTGGGCCCTTCCTAATTCAGACACACGGAGCTAACTCTGTGGCTTCAACCTCCGATAGGCTATAAATAAAAGACTAGTTCAAGAAAACAATTATTTTATTACTGAAAGTTTTGTACACTTATGGTTACTTTTCAACATAATCACCGAAAAGATTGAGGTATTTATCGTACCTGTGCACAAGCTTTGCAATACCCGCTTCAAGAAATGTTGTCACCAATGATTTCAAATGAGCATTGACGTTGTTTTGAAGATCATTTTCTTAAAAAAATGAAGTGTATATCTTGAATTTTCTGTAAGATTTCTCTGAACTGCATAACTGGTAGACATAAAACGTAGAAAAACTTACTATACAAAAAATGCAGATCTCGTCAAAACATACAGTCAAAAGCTTTGACATTCCTTGTTAATGGTTTTATTTTTATAATACTTTCACTTTTTTCAAATGGAAAGTCTTCATTCATTTTGCTGTTGCGTGAAATACACGAGATTTTTTAAAAATATATTTAACACCATAAAATGGAAAAAACTGCAAAAAACATATGATTATATAATACTATGACCATTATGGAAATTCCATTTTATTATACACTTTCTGCTGTTATTTGGAGAACATTTTAAGTTCTCTATGTGTATATTTGCGAGAGAAAGCAACACGCATAAGTAAAATGAAGCTGAGAAAAAATAGCTTTAAAATTTAACATACATGTTTTTAAAATCTGACATGTTCCATTCACATAACTTTCTCTAGCTTTCCAATACAAACTATTCTTACAAAATATTATTCTTTTAGATACATCATGCTAGTCGACATAACTAATAGCATAATTATGTGCTTCCTTTTAAGTAGAAGGGAAATATGGGAATACATTAGCCTAAAACAATAGTCAAATCCTTTAAAAGTTATGTCAAACAATTGAAGTTTGATTTGCTTTGTATGGTCCCGTTTGAGAAAAGTATAAATATTTTAAAGCTGAATATGTCATATCTTAGAGACAGTCAGTTCTACAAAAAAGTGTATATGACATAAATTATGTGTTTTAACGAGATGTGGTAAGCTTTTATTCATCTCTTAAGGTTTACCAGTTATGCAAAATTCAGAAAGAATAAAGAGGTCTTCAGAGGCTATTCCCAGGAAATTCAAAACATATATATTTATATCTTTAGTATATGGCATTTTAATCAAAATCGTTAGAGCCGTTTTTGAGAAAATAAAAAATTTTGAAAATTCTCTATGTAAAGGGTAGTTTATGGTGGGGGGATTTTTTTTTTAAACCTTCGTGTCTCATCCTTGGAAGACACTAAACTTAAATATCAAGTTTGGTATTTAGCGGACTCTTTTGAGCTATGCTGTCCAAAGAGACCCAGACACACACATGTACCTTTTCTGAAAATGTTTCTTTCGGACGCAGGGGACCTCAAAACATGTATTTACGGTGAAAACTCGCCATCGAATTTTTGGTCGGAATGCAATACCTTCTCTATCCACTAAGTTCATTGTACATACATGCTAGAGAAAGTAAGCGTACTCAAGTTATAAGCAATATTCCATTGTTCTTGTTCTTCCCGCATATAATTCCAAGTGCGGGATTATCGACATCGTCGTGGTTTAACACCCTTCCGCAGGGTAAAGCCAGTATCGTTATTTATGCATCCTCTTTCAGACACATTACGTAACCTAGCAACCGCGAAACAATACGAATGTTCCAGCGTGTTTGTACAGCTGTAGAGCACGTTTCATATTTTACCCATCATAATTTGTTTGTCTAATTTGATATAGTACTTGTAGAGGGAGCTTTGTTGCTCCCCACTCGCCTGCAACGGATGAATTTACGCCGGAAACAGAATAGAAAGAAAAAAATAACAAACAGCCGTGTAATATACTTATTGTGAGCATGACTTTTATAAAGATATAACGCTGTGTTTCATAAAAAAGGATTAGTTCGCACAGTCATGTATCATGCTTCATAATTAAATTACAAGTAAATAAAATAATAGCAGGTCTAACAACGTTACCAGCTTTATCCTTCCAATTTTCATACGTTGTTTGCAACAGTGGAAACAAATACCGTTGACTGAATTTGTCAGCAACGCAGTTTCGAGAGAAAAATGACTAACATTTAATCAAATAACTGAAGCAGTCAACTACACCCTTAATTGTGAAAGCTGTGCAATCTCTTTTCGTATTACTAAAACAAATTTATAATAATAAAAAAATCTTATATGTTCCATTCACATGCATTTCTCTTCCTTATCTGCAAACTAACAACTTGCAAACATTCTTCTTCTTTCCACTCCATGCTAATCGAGATAAGCTTTAGCAGAATGGTCTAATTACTAGTCCCTTATAAGTAGAAGGGAACTATGGGAACATGCTATTCTAAAGTGATAGTCAAATGTTTTAAAAGCTGTCGCTTTTTAATTGTCATGAAATTCGCCTCTTCGCATGGCACGGAGTAAAACAAACGAAACACGGGCGACTTCCTGTTTATGAAAAGAGTAAGTAAATTTAAAATTAGGAATATATCGGAAACGGTTAACTATAAAAAAAGAAATAAAAAAAATGTATATATATAAGTTGTCTGCGGCTGCTCCATGCGGGAGACCTGGACCGGGGTGCACTCAGCCTTGTGAGGTTCCTGGGAGGCCAATTGAGGAGCTACTTGATGTAGAAGTAACGGCTCCAGATCATGAGGACCGCGTTAACCGGCCGGGAGGCGCTGCCCACGTCTCCCCCTCCAATACTACACCTCATGGACCGAGATGGGGGACGCAGCGGCCGTGCGGTAGGCCAAGGTTCCTTGTGAGCTGTCGTGCTATGGAGTTATTATATAAGCTTATGCCTGTCTTTTACAATATTTAAATATAATTTAAATTATTATTTTAATATATTTAAATATTATGGATTTATTATTTTTTGTTTACCTGTTATACAAAAGTCATTCAGAATAAAGAGAATTCAGAGGCTAGGAAATTCAAGATAAACATTTTATTTGTCATGTAACTATTTTTAGTATACGTTATTTTAGTCAAAATTGTTAGAGCTATTGTTGAGAAAATCAAAAATGTTTAAAAATGTTCCATGTAAAGGGTAGTTTGAAAATTCTCGTGTTCTATCCTTGGGGAATACTAAACTGAAATATCAAGTTTGGTATTTCACGGACTTTTCTTTTTTGACTTCTGCTGTCCACAGATACCCACACCCACACACCACATATAGAGAAAGACGGACACGCACGCTTTTTTTTTTTTTTTTTCTAAAAATGCTTCTTATTTTATTCAGGAGTCTCAAAACGTAATTTCCGCAGAAATTTCGGTATCGAATTTTTGAACGGAATGTAATACCATTTTTAGCTACTATTTACGTTGTACATATACGCTATAGAAAGTAACAAGAAATATTTCTGTTTGTCCTTTCAGGGTACTGGAAGATCGAGATGCTAAACATTATATTTTTATTTTCTCTACACGTATTATGTACATAGTGTATAGAGAAGGTATTCCACTCCACCAAAAAAATTTGATACCGAAATTTCACCGGAAATATGTGTTTTAAGGTCCCCTGTATTAAAAAGAAAAAGTATTTTCAGAAAAAGGTCCTTGTGTGTGTGTCTCCGTGTGCCAGTGTGTCCGTGTGTCTGTGAACACGATAACTCAAAAACGAAAAGTCGGTAAAATACCAAACTTGGTATTTAGGTTTAGTATCTCCCAGGGATACGACACGAAGATTTTGAGAAAAATCCCCCCACCCCAAACTACCGTTTACATAGAACATTTTTCGAAAATTTTGATTTTCTAAAAAATGGCTCTAACGATTTTGATTAAAATATCGTATACTAAAGATATTTACCTGACAAAGAAAATGTATATTTTGAGGTTTCTGGGAATAGCCTCTGAAGATTACTTTATTCTGGCCCAATTTTAAGGAATTTTGCATAACTGCTAAACCGTAAGAGATGGACAAAAGCTTACCACACAACAAATGTATAGCACTTTAAAACACACAATTTATGTTATATACATTTTTTTCGTGGAGTTGATTGTTTATGAGATATTCCTTGTTTTTGGCTTCAGCTATAAAAACATACTTTTCTCATACAGGAATTTGTCAACTGCTGTCCTACAAACAAAGGAAGTCAGTGAAATAGCAACCACCTTTGGACCATTACTTTAACCTATGGTACTCTCTTATTTCGCGTCTACTTACAAGGAATAAAGTAATAATACTATTTCTGCTAATTTTTTCTCGATTAGCAGGAAGTAAATAGAAGCAGCAGCTTTTTAACAATAATTTATTGCTGAGTTGTAGAGAAAGTCATGTGAATGGAACACATCAGATTTTTTGACTTATGCTGTCCACAGATACCCACACACCACATATACAGAAAGACGGAAACGCACGCTTTTTTACTTTCCTATACGTGCTATGTATATAGTGTATAGAGAAGGTATTGCACTCCACCAAAAATTCGATACCGAGATTGCACCAGAAATATATGTTTTAGGGTCCCCTGTATCCAAAAAAGGTATTTTCAGAAAAAGGTCCGTGTGTGTCCATGTGCCTGTGAACACGATAACTCAAAAACGAAAAGTCGGTAAAATACCAAACTTGGTATTTAAGTTTAGTATCTTCCAGAGCTGCAACAGGAAGATTTTGAGAAAAATTCCCCCACCCCAAACTACCCTTTACATGGAACTATTTTCGAAAATTTTGATTTTCTAAAAAATGGCTCAAACGATTTTGATTCAAACATCGTATATAAAAGATCTTTACCTGACAAATAAAATGTATATTTTGAATTTTCTGGGAATAGCCTCTGAAGACTATTTTATTCAGGGTGAATTTTACGTAATTTTTCATAACTGCTAAACCGTAAGAGATAGACAAAAACTTACCACAAAACAAATGTAGAACACTTTAAGACACATAATTTATGGTATATACATTTTTTCCCTGGAGTTCATTGTTTTTTAGATATTCCTTGTTTTTTATTTCAGCTATGAAAAACTTAACCTTTCTCATATAGGAATTTATCAATAGAACTTCAGTCACATAGCAACTACTTTTGACTATCACTTTAACCTATGATAATCCCTCATTTCGCTCCTACTTTCAAGGAAGTAAGTAATAAGACTATATCTGCTAATTTTTGTTCGATCAGCATGAAGGAAATGGAACCAATGGCTTTTTAATAATATTTTTTTGCATAGATGTAGAGAAAGTCATGTGAATGGAACACACAGATTTTTAATTTTCTATGCTATAAGTATACCTCGGATTTATGGGCTGTTAGAAATGTACATTTAGGCAATTACATTTTTTTTAGCATCTTTAAAGTTGTCCCCACCAACGATACCATTTTAAGTTCTTTAAATGCATTAGAATTTAACATTAATAATTAGCAAGCAACACCTGATTGCACTCATATGCTTTAAACAACACCTGAATGCACTCATATGTTGAATGAAATTACAAAAAACTAAGAAAAGAGATAACATTATTTAATTATGTGTCAATTGGGTTTAAAAGAAATATGCTCGTAAATTTATGATATGCAGATTAATGTTATTTTCTCCATAAGTAGATAAGAAAATAAGTGAACAGTGAATACACAAAAAAAAATTCTGAAGTATTCCATTCACATGACTTTCTCTAGCTGTTCTTCACGTAAACTGTTCTTCCAAAAGATTATTCTTTTATATACATCATACTAATCAGTTCCACATTAGCAGAATTGGTCTTATTACTTGCTTCTTTGTGAGTAGAAGGGTAATAAGGGAGTATACTAGGCTAAAGCAATAGTCAAATATTTAAAAAAAGCTGTTCGCCATGTGAAGCAATAGAAGTTCGGTTCGTTTTGCATGACCAGCTGTAAAATTAGAGACGAAACGAAAGTGGCTTCCTGTTTGAGAAGAGTTAACATAGTTTAAAATTGAACCCAGTAACAAGGAATATCTGGTCAACTCCACAAAAAAAATCTGATGTGTACCATTCACATGACTTTTTCTACATCTCTGCAACAAATTGTAACTAAAAAGCTTATGCTTCTATTTACTTCATGCTAATCAAGAAAAAATCAGCAGAAATAGTCTTATTACTTGCTTTGTAAGTCGAAGCGAAATAAGGGAGTACCATAAATTAAAGTGATAGTCAAAAGCTGGTTGCTATGTAACTGAAGTTCCTTTGTTTGTATGGACACGAGTTGACAAATTCCTGTATGAAAAAAATGTGTTTTTCAAAGCTGAAACGAAAAACCATGAATATCATAAAAATTATCAATTCCGCGAAAAAATGTATAGGATATAAATTAAGTGTTTTATTGTAAGCTACACTTTCTGTGTGGTAAGTTTTTGTCCATCTCTTACGGTTTAGCAGTTATGCAAAATTCCATAAAATTCATCTAGAATAAAGTAGTCTTCAGAGGCTATTCCCAGAAAATTCAAGATAAACATTTTATTTGTCAGGTAAATATCTTTAACATACGATATTTTAATCAAAATTGTTAGAGCCATTTTTAAGAAAATCAAAATTTTCGAAATTTTTTGCATGTAAAGGGTAGTTTGGGGTGGGGGGGATTTTCTTGAAAATCTTCCTGTCGCATCCTTGGAAGATACCAAACTTTAATACCAAATCTGGGCTTTAACGGTCTTCTCGTTTTTGAGCTATGCTGTCCACAGACAACACGGACCTTTTTGAAAAAGTGCTTTTTTTGGACTCAGGGGGTCCTAAAACATGTATTTCCGGTGTAATCTCGGTGTCGAATTTTTGGGTGGAATACAATACTTTGTCTATACACTATGTACATAGTACGTATAGAGAAAATAAAAACGTGTATGACATAAATTTGTGTTTTAACGAGATCGGCATTTTTGTGTAAGTTTTTATCTATCTCTTGCTGTTTATCAGTTATGCAAAATTCATCCAGAATAAAGAGGTCTTATGGGGATATTCTCAGAAAATTCAAAATATACATCTTATTTTTCATGCAAATATCTTTGATGTACTTTATGTTAATCAAAATCATTAGAGCCATTTTTGAGAAAAGCAAAATTTAAAAAAAAAAAATGATTGACAGCTTGAATTTCTCCGATTCCAACTTAACTCGGTTGTTATCCCGTGAAGTCATCTGTAACAACTATCCCCGGGAAGTCTCAAAGCTTTAATTTATTTATTGTATAGGTAAGGTCGGATTAAAAAATTCAATGCCATAACCAAGATTTGAACTACGGTCTCTAGACGGTTTGACATTAAATTCCTCACTTGACCTGAATGTTTCCCGGTAAACCACAAGGTGATCTCCAACTATTTTGACAAGACTTACAATGTTGCAAGCATTGTAAGTCCTTGGCTTCATAATTTTACCAATTATTAGGTCAATTAGAGTTAATTAAATCTTTTCTCCACACAGTAGGTGTGTAGGACGTGAGCTGGATGGGTAGAGTTAACATGAAAAATTCAATGTTATAACCGAGATTTGAACCACAGATCTCCCAGTCTCCAGCTGGTTGCTCTAACTACTACACTAATTGCCGATGCGTTATTAAATTAACCAACTGATTCGAATGATTTCCTGTAAGCCTCAAATTATTTTAAGATACATATATCCCAATGGCGTCTTGCAATGTCACATTTACTCCTAACAGGCCGCGCCGTGGCCGAGTGGTTAGACCACTCTGCTCTCGGTCCCAAGCGACAGCATATGAAATTTGTGGTGGACAAAGTGGTGCTGGGGTTCTCCGCTTTCCCCCGCCATCGCATTCCAGCGGTGCTCCATCTTCAATCATGTATTATCAGTGTCACCGCCTGCGGTGCCATAAGTAGTTAAAGCGGACGTTATACACTACAAAAAAAATTACCCCTAAGTCCCGGACTTCAAATCCCGGTTATGGCATTTTAATTTTTCAGGCTGACTCTCCTACACAAATCCTGTCCTACACACGGCTGGTATGGAAAAACACGATTAACAGTAATTTATTTATTTATTTTTATTTATTGATTTATTTTTGTAGTTTAACGATATTTAACCTGGTTTGTCATTGGTCATCCGTGGTGTAATGGTTACCATGCTAACCTCATATACCCAAGGTCGCGGGTTCAAACGATGGATTTTTTCGGTCGTAAAAATTCTTAGCATGGCTTCCCTCGGAAGGGAACTAAAGCCGCTTGTCCCGCGTCGTAGATTTACAGCACGTAAAAGAACCTCAAGCCTGATAGAGAGGCCTCTGAGCAAAATTAAGCGGTCTTTCACGCCCAATTTAGAATGGGACGCTGAGAACCAAAGCAGTTAAAGAGCGTCCATAAATAACACGCTATTTATTTATTTATTTATTTATTTATTTCCAACGATGAATGAATGAAATTAGTGAAATGGTGCTCAAATGATCTCGGTGTCCCTAGAGCTTAAAGTTACTCGACATTCGTCTTCTCAGGATAAGAGAAACTCCCCCAAAAAAAAACCTTATCCAGGCAACTTACCCTTAGCGAGATTCTAACTCACGACCTTTTGAATATGAAGCAGACGCGCTACCGCCACACTACCCAGGCGGGCTTGTTTCTTGATTGTTGTCGACATCGATATCATTCTGTTTTGTCATTTGGAGCTACCTAGTAATACTAGCTCCTTAAAAATCAGAAAGCATAGAAAAGTTACAAATTGCAGAAGAAAGAAAATTAAGTTGCTGTATATTACTTTATCTATATAATACATGGAACGTGGGTAGAGAAAGTATTGCATTCCACCCAAAACTGCAATACTAACATTTAACCGAAAATAGACGTTTTAGGACCCCCTGTATCAAAAAAAAGATTAGAAAAAGGTCCGTGTATATATGTCCCCTATATCTGTGAACAGATATCTCAAAACGAAAAGCTGGTAAAGTACCATACTTAGTATTTCAGTTTAAAATGTCCAAGGATGCGACACGATGATTTTGAGGAAATTATCCCTACCCTAAAATACCTTTACATGCACAAAAATTTTGAAAATTTTGATTCTCTCAAAAATGTCTGTAATGACTTTGATTAATATACCCCATATTAGAGAATTTATATAACAAAGAAAATGCATATCCTGAATTTTCTGGGAATATCCTCTAAAGACCTCTTTATTCTGAATTTTGTATAACTGGTAAATCGTAAGAGATAGGCAAAACTTACTATGCAAAACATGTAGAGCTCCTTAAAAACACACAATTTATGTCATATACATTTTTCGTAGAGTTGACCGTTTTTGGTATATTCCTTGTTATTGGTTTCAGTTTTAAAATACTTAAATTTTTCTCATATGAAACTTGTCATGTTCTGGATGTGCAATGATAACTAGTTTCATTCCCATAGCAACCACAATTTAAAACACTTTACTGTCGCTTTAACCTAATATAATGCCTTATTTCCCTTCTACTTATAAGGAAGCAAGTAATAAGACAATTTCTGCTAATGTTTATCTCGATTAACATGAAGTAGATAGAAGAATAAGCTTATTAACATAATTAGTTGCAGAGATGTAGAGAATGAATGGGACACATCAGACTTAATGGGATTTCAAAACATTGGCCCAATGTGGAAACAAAACCAGCTTTATCCACGTGAGAGATCCATTTTGCAGCCAAAAGTTTTCTTATTTGTGAACGAATAACGAAGTCCATTACCAGCCCGTCACTGATCGCGATAAACTAACAACTATAGCCTCCTCATAACTACCCTGATTTGCAATTTAGATGGTATCGTATTTGTGTCGAGCATTGCTCGGTCGCCGTGTTTTGTTTTAAGTTTATTTGTTATTATGGGGAGCGGTTTGTAGCAGTTGCTGTTACGACTGACTAAATGCATGACGTCATAGTGACCCAGCGTATTTTCCACCTTATTGTTTTGCAAGGTAACAAGTGTTGGGATGCATAGCATTAATAACAGCAGCTGTTGCACGTTCTTAATACAGAATAGACGTAGCATTGCTTTAGTTATTAAACACTAATTTTGGGTTTTAGCATGTCAGCTGTCACGAGAATGTTCTCAGTAAAAATCTGATGAGTTGCGCACATCTGTTCTGAAATGAAATGCTGTTTTATTTATGGTCGCTCTTTAACTGTTGTGGTTCTCAGCGTCCCATTCTATACTGGGCGTGAAAGGCCGCTTAGACGCGTCTCTATCAGCCTTGAAGTTCTTTAACGTGCCCAAATCTACGACACGGGACCAATAGCTTTACTTCCCTTCCGAAGGAAGCCATGCTAAGGATTTTTACCTAGCTGTTCTACTAACTTCTTACAAAATATTGTTCTTTTTTTTTTACAACACCTAATCGAGATAAGCATTAGCAGAATGTTATTACTTAGTTCCTTACAAGTAGAGGGGAAGTAGTTACTAGTATCGCTATAGCGATGGTCAAATGTTTTAAAAGCTGTTGCTAAACGATTGACATTTAAATTCGCTTCTTTGCTTGGCCAGAAGTAAAAGAAAATAAACAAGGGCAGCTTCCTGTCTGAGAAAAGTATACACATTTTAAAATTGAAACCAATAGCATGGAATACCTTAGCAACGATGAACTCTACAAAAAATGTTTCGTTTCGTAATCTGCTTGCCCTTCCCGTATTTATAGGACTGACAGTCCCCAAGGACCTACAAACCAATGCCTAGGGGTCAGAAGCCTGTCTGGGAGCTTACGGCACGAAACCACAGAATGCAGAGCCTATTACGAGGGGTCGGCCTGAGCATGAGGAAGTCGATGATATGAAATGTAGGCGAAATTGATGATAGGAAAGATGATGATGGAGCTATTGGTACAATGAGTGGTGGGGGAAACCGGAGGACCCGGAGAAAACTCGCCCAGACGCCGCTTTGCACTCGGGATCGAACCCGGGCCGCCTGAATGGGAGGCGATCGGTCTAACCACTCAACTACGGCGCCGCCATTACATAAATGTTATTGTGTGCTTTAACGAGATCTACATTTTTTGTGTAGATACTAAATTTAAGCTCACCTCTTACAATTTACCAGATATATAAAATTCATCCACATTGACGTCTTCAGAGGCTATTACCAGAAAATGTAATATACTTATAATTTTTTTTTTTTTTTAATTGCTTAACGTCCTTTAACCAGTTTGGTCATATCGGACGATGGAAATTGATGAAATGATGCTCAAATGATCTCGGGGTCCACTGAGCTTAAATTTATTCGACATTCGTCTTCTCAGGATAAGGAAAAACCCCGAAAAAACCTTATCCGGGAGAATCGAACTAAGCGAGATTCGAACTCACGACCTGTTGAATATGTGGCAGACACGCGCTACCACCACACTACCCAGGCGGGCATGTACATTTTGTCTAGTAAATATCTGTAATATAAGGTACTTTAATCAAAACCGTTAATCAGTGTTAAGAAAAACAAATTTTTCAAAAATTTTTCCATGTAAAAGTTAGTTTGAGGTGGGGGAGTCTCTTGATATTCTTCTTGTCGTATGCTTTGCAGATACTAAATTTAAATATCAAGTTTTGTATTTAACGGAATTTTCGTTTTTGAGTTATGTTGTCCAGATACATACACAGTATCTGACCTTTGCCGGCCTTTTCCTAACAATGCTTTTTTGAATTCAGGGAGTCTCAAAATTATTTCCGGTGCAATCTCCGTATAACATTTTTGGGTGGAATACGATACCTTCTCTATATACTATGTGCGTTGTACATATGTGCTAGAGAAAGTAAAAAGGGTAATGTTCATATATTAGTCGTTTCGTAATAGGCACCTGATGAAAGAAATTGTTCATTTTAAATTGATATCGCTAGAAAAATTGTTGGTTAACATTCTCGCAGCTAATGTGCTCAACTTTTCGTTAAATTCTCTCGATCGTTTTCAATATTTCGTAAATTAAAATATCCTATGTGTTTCATGCACATCCTTTTCCTAGTTTTTCCTCAAAATTTCTTTACGAAAAAATATTCTTTTATCTACGTCATGCTAATTGAATAACGTTAGCAAAAATTGTATTATTACTTGTAAGTAGAAGGAAGGGAATATATTATATTATAGCTATACTCGATATTTTTAAAAGCTGGTTGCTATGTGAAACAATTTAAATTCGGTTCTCATTTGCATTCTTGGGATCTTAAATTTGGTTCTCATTTGCATTCTTGGGATCAAAACAAAAGATATGGAAGAAATTTTCCCGCTTCAGAAGAGTTTAATTAATTTAAAATTGAATTTAATAACGAGGAATATTCCGGAAACGGTTAACTCTACATGAAAATGGATATGACATAATTTATACTTTTTGTGTACCTAGTAAGTTTTCGTCCCTCTCTTATGGTTCGAGTTATACAAACCTCATTCAGAATAAAGAGGTCTTCATAGGCTATTCCTAGAAAATTCAAAATGTTCGAAAAAAGTTACATGTAAGTGGTAGTTGGGTGTGGGGTGATATTCTTGTTTGATATTTAACTACCCTTTTGTTTTTCATCTATGCTGTCCAAATACTTACACACACACACACATTCGCACACAAGTGGAAATGTTTCTAAAAATGCTTTTTTTTATTCAGGAGATCTCAAAACATGTATTCCCGCTGAAATCTGGGTATCGAATTTTTGAGTGGAATGTCTTCTATAGTTATTATGTACAATGTATGTACTAACGTGCTTGAGAAAGAAAAGTATCTTCATATGACTTTCTGTGCGTTCTATCTCTTTTAGTGAGTATACAAATAATTCTGGAATCTTATTTTTTATTGTAATCTGATAAACATTTTTGAAAGCAGTTCTATTACATATTTCGTACAACATATACATATAGTGAGAACAGCGGCGTTCAAATTATTTCGAGCTGTACCAT
Source organism: Hymenopus coronatus (assembly GCA_030762935.1). Taxonomy (NCBI): domain Eukaryota; kingdom Metazoa; phylum Arthropoda; class Insecta; order Mantodea; family Hymenopodidae; genus Hymenopus; species Hymenopus coronatus. The sequence goes on along the minus strand of CM060895.1, from coordinate 95,920,533 downwards.
ATATGCCGGCCTTAAAAGTCGATACTCTTTCCATGGCATTGCAAGAAACAGCTGACAGTAAAATAACGCATGGAATGTTAAGTCAGTTGAAGCTTATAGTTAGCTTGTGGAAATTTACGGGAGCATCTCAAGGCAGATGGAATGATGAGAAAGGTTAGGCAATTCAATGATGGACGATCCATTGTTCCAACAAAGCAGAGGTGGGTGGCCTTTGTTACTAATGGCTTGGTTGAACAAGTGAATAGAAATAGTCTGTTCACAATAAGAATGATTTGTGATGTGTTTCCACAACTTTCAAAAACTGTTCGGCGGCTGTCTTCACTGGTGGCAGCTTTCTATGAAGAGGACATACAAAAGTTGACACCCCACTACGACAAATGCCTGAACAATGGTGCCAACTATGTCAAAAATAGCTTAAAAATGATCTTTCATATACAAATAAATGTTGAGGAACAAATTTGTTATGTTTTATTTTTTTCAGGTCGGCACTTCTTTCCAGAAATATCTCGTATATAAACAAAAACTGAAAAACTGTCAGCAAAAATTTTAAAACAGTTTGCTGGAAAACAAGTATATTGTGTGATCTTTAAGTTGCTGCAGCGGCTGAAGCGAGGAGAGAATAGCTAAATATTAATTCTCTATGGATGCCCAAAGTTTCCAACAGTCATTTGCAGTAAGAAAATAGTTTAGATATGTTACCGACTGTAGTCAAATGTTCACTTCTTAAACATAAGCTTAGAAAATGGCAAAGTCCAAGCATTTTGTGTCAGGCATAAGAAACTAAACAGTTGGAGAACAATTTTCATCAGGTGATCATTCTGCTATCTCCTTAGATTTCCGTCACATTGTGTTGACTCGCTAGCACTTTCTCTGCAAATCCTGAGCCTGGAATTACTCAATATCTATAAAAAAAATTTCATTTGTTCCATTCATATGACTTTCTCTACATCTATATAACAAATTATTATTAAACAGCTTATTCTTCTATCTACTTCATGCTAATCGAGATAAACATTAGTAGAAATGCTTTCTTGTAAGTACAAGGAAAATAGTGGAATACACTAGGCGAAAATGATTTTTAAAAACTGGTTGTCATGTGAATGAAATCCGTTTCTTTGCATTGCCAGGAGTTGACAGATTTCCATATGTAAAAAGTTTAAGTATTTTGAAACTGAAACTAATAACAAGGAATATTTCAAAAATGTCAACGCAACGAAAAAAAAAATATATATGACTTAAATTGTGTGGTCAAATGAGATCTACATTTTTTGTGTAGTAAATTTTTGTCCATTTCTTACGGTTTACTAGTTAATGCAAAATTCAACAGCATTCATCTTGAGGTCTTCAGAGGCTATTCTAAGAAAAGTTTAAACTGTACATTTTATTTGTCGTGTAATAATCTTTAATATACAGTATTTTAATCAAAATCGTTAGAGCAATTTTTGAGAAAATAAAAATTTTCGAAAATTTTTCCATGTAAAGGATAGTTTGTGGTGGGGGCATTTTTCTCAAAATCTTCGTGTTGGATCTTTGGAAGATACTAAACTTATACATTAAATTTGGTATTTTACTGACTTTTCGTTTTTGAGTCATGTGTTCACAGGCACACGGACATTCGGACAGACGCGCGCACGCGGACCTTTTCTTAGAAATGCTTCTTTTGAGTACAGGGGACCCTAGAAGGTCTATTTCCAGTGAAATTTCGGTACTGAATTTTTGAATTAAATTGTAATTTATAGGTGCTTATTGTGAATTTAACGTTCTTTATCTTGGTGGGTCTTGATTTTCTTGATATCTGTACTAAATTCTTTTGTTGTAGATTGCTATGCAGACTGCTTGCTATATTTCCTCAGCTGTTAAACGCTCTCCTACATTCAATTGTTCTTAAGCATTCCTTTATTCCTTTTTTGTGCAGTTTAACGACCTTTTAACCTGGTTGGTCATATTGAATGATGACTGAAATCGGTGAAATGATGCTCAAATGATCTCGGGGTCCAAGGAGCTTAAAACTATTCTTCTCAGAATAAGAGAAAACTCTGAAATAAAACCTTATCCATGTAACACCTGACTCTACCGAGATGGGAAAGTATTCGTAGGTCTGAAATTTTAAGATTCTAAACTAATAACTACATATCTGAAATGTATATCACACATGTATTATAATGCGAATATGTTACAGCCCAAGTTTCATCCATTTTGCTGTGTTAGTTTAACATTTATGGATAAATTTGTTTGTTACTTTGTTACGTTCTTTAAAAGGCCCCTTGTAGAACTATAATTACATTTCTGGCCTGATATTTTAAACCATAAGTTCACAATGAAAACAGTTTTTAAATTTCCCTAGGTTTCCTTTTGTCATTTTGGGCTTTAAAATTACAAACTGGCATTTTGATACATATTTTGTACGTAAAAGTTCAGCTATTGTGTTTTAAAATTTCAAAATCTGATGTTTCCATTCACATGACTTTCTCTACCTGTTCTCCAAACTATCCTTATAAAAGATTATTATTTTATCTAGGCACGCCATGCTAATCGAGATAAACATTACCTGAAATGACCTTATTACCTGCAAATAAGCAAATACACTAAATTAAGCGATAGGAGCTATGTGAAGCAATTTAAATACGGTTCTCTTTGAACGATCAGATGTAAAACAAAAAAGAGATAGTTCAAAAGATGACTTCCTGTTTAAGAAAAAGTCTAAGTAGCTCAAAATTGAAGCCCATAACAAGAAATATCTAAAAAAAAAAAAAAGTTCACTCTACAGAAAAATATATATATAGGTACGTCCAGAAAGTAAGTTCGGTTTCAATTTATCTCCGCTGCATCGCTGCGATCGCAGTTCTGCATATGCGCGGTAGACGCTCTGTATCAAGGAGAAGAAACGTGCGCCATTTTGAGATCGCTGTCAGCCACATACGCTTCGTTGTGCTTGTTTACAATGTCGGTGTTGATTGAAAATCCCGCCGCTTGTGAAATCAGATCTGTGATTCGTTTTCTGAATGCTAGGAAAGTGAAACCAATTGAAATTTATCGGCAAATTTGCGAAGTTTACGGACAAAATGCGATGAGTGATTCAGTGGTGAGAAGATGGGTCCGACAGTTCAATGAAGGACGTAGTGAAGTGCATGATGAAGAACGAAATGGGCATCCATCTTCGATTACAGAAAAACTGGTTCACGTGATTGATGACAAGATCCAGGAAAGCCGCAAGTTTACAATTAGTGCCCTCGCTATGGAATTTCCCCAAAGCCCATGAAATTGTTTCCGAAAAACTGAAATTTCGTAAACTTTGCTCACGTTGGGTACCAAAGATTCTTACTGAGCAACACAAAACAAAACGGATGGGTAGTGCACTTCAGTTTTTATGATTAAGACGGCGAAGAATATCTGATACAGATAGTCACAGGAGATGAGACTTGGGTTTCTTACGACGCCCCTGAAAGTAAGCGGCAATCAATGGAATGGAGGCATACTTCATCCCCAACAAAGGTTAAGCCGAAACAAATCTTGATACCTCGAAAAATGATGTGCACAGTGTTCTGGGACTGGAAAGGCATCTTACTCATTGATTTCTTACCGCGTGGTCAAACAATCAAAACAGACTTTGTTGCGAGACACTTAGGAAATTGCGCCGCGCAATACAGAATAAGCGCCGAGGATTGCTGTCAAAAGGTGTTGTTTTTCTTCACGACAACGTACGACCACACACTGCAAATGTGACGAAAAACCTCCTACAGGGATTTGGCTGGGTCGTGTTTGACCATCCTCCGTATAGCTCTGACCTCGCTCCTAGCGACTTTCATCTGTTCTTACATCTCAAGTCTTTCCTTGGCGGTCAACACTTCAACAATGACGAAGAGCTGAAAGAAAATGTTTCCAACTTTTTGAAGACACAGGCGGCAAACTTCTATAAAGAAGGTATACAAAAGCTTGTGCCACGCTATGACAAATGCAAAATTTCGGCAGATCGGCAGTAGTTTAAGAGTTGTAGAATTTTGTGCAATAAATAATTATTCTGTATCTGTACACAATTTAATTTTATTACCAAACGGAACTTACTTTCCGGACCTACCTCGTATGTAGCATAAATTGTCTGTTTTAACGAGATATACATTTTTTGTGTGCTACGTTTCGATCTATCTCTTACTGTTTACGATTTACGCAAAAGTCATCCAGAACTAATAAGTCTTCAGATGCTATTCCCAGAAAATTTAAGAAATACGTTTGTTTATCATGAAACTATATGGTATTTTAATCAAAATAGTTAATGGAATTTTTGAGAAGATCAAAATTTTCAAAATATAAATGGTAATTGTGGTAGAGGGATTTTCCTCAAAATTTTCATTTCGCATGCTTGGAAGATACCAAACTTAAATAACAAGTTTGGATGTTTAACCTCTTTTCGCATTTGAGTTATGCTGGCATACACATACACATGCACACAGACACCACGATCTTTTCCTAATTTTATTTATTTTTTGAACTCGGAAGGACTCAAAACATATTTCCAGTCAAATCTCAACATCGAATTTTTGGGTGTAATGTAGTACCTACTATCCCTACCTATTACATAGAACATGGTGGGTGTAGAGAAAGTAAAAATATATTTAAATATCTCTCACAATAAAACTCTGGAAAAGTCTTATTCACTATACCTCTGTAAACTTTGTACAAGTGGCATTCCTCTGGTACAAAAGGTGTCCTGCATGGAGAATTTTACATGTTATGTAAAGCCAAATATCTCAATATCTCAAATCGATGTTTTATGCCTCTTTTTATTACTTTCTCTATTCGTACTATGTACATAGTGTATAGAGAAGGTATTGCACTCCATAAAAAATTCGATTCCAAGATTTCACCGGAAATACATGTTTTAGGGTCCCCTGCATCCAAAAAAAAGTATTTTCAGAAAAAGGTCCGTGTGTGTGTGTCCGTTGTCTGTGAACACGATAACTCAAAAACGAAAAGTCGGTAAAATACCAAACTTGGTATTTAGGTTTAGTATCTCCCAGGGATACGACACGAAGATTTTGTGAAAAATCCCCCCACCCCAAACTACCCTTTACATAGAACTTTTTTCGAAAATTTTGATTTTCTAAAAAATGGCTCTAACGATTTTGATTAAAATATCGTATACTAAAGATATTTACCTGACAAATAAAATGTATATTTTGAATTTTCTGGGAATGGCCTCTGAAGACTACTTTATTCTGGGCCAATTTTAGGGAATTTTGCATAACTGCTAAACCGTAAGAGATGGACAAAAACTTACCACACAACAAATGTAGAGCACTTTAAAACACACAATTTATGTTATATACATTTTTTTCGTGGAGGCGATTGTTTTTTTTAGATATTCCTTGTTTTTGGCTTCAGCTATAATAAACTTATACTTTTCTCATACAGGAGTTTGTGAACTCGTGTCCATACAAGCAAAGGAACTTCAGTCACATAGCAACCAGCCTTTGACTATCACTTTAACTAATGGTACTTCCTTATTTCGCTTCTACTTACTAGGAAGCAAGTAATAAGTCTATTTCTGCTAATTTTTTCTCGAATAGCAGGAAGTAAATAGAAGCATAAGCTTTTTAAAAGTAATTTGTTGCAGAGGTATAGAGAAAGTCATGTGAATGTAACACATAAGATTTTTTAGTAAAAGTTCATGCATCACTGGCAATCACATGATGGATTTGAGTGGACAAAGCGCAGCAGGGACATATTTTCTCCGGGTTCACCTGTTCCCCCCGCCATTGCATTTCGCGGGGCCCCATCTTTATTTCATGTATCATCAGTGTCATCGCCTGCAGTGCCATATGCAGTAAAAACAGGCATTAAACACTATAAAAAATCTGTTCTTCAGAGAGTTAAACACTTCTTACATGTTAATAAGAAAAACAGAATGGAAAATCGGGTACTTGCTGAACAAAGGACAATACTCGTAAAACTTTTAGCTTTTAACAATTTAACAATACTGTCCCATAATAGGAATTTTTTCGCTTGACAAAATTAATTTTAGTTTGTGGGGATAGTTTGCTTTTCGATGTGAATTTTTACGTCGTTATGTTAATGCTTAGTTTTCATTGAATGGCCCCTAACACAACGAACTTCTAACCATTAAGAAGCGATGGAAAGCTGAAGTGCTTGCATCACACAATCTTCTGTAAAAGTGTGGAATAGATCAAGAAAGAAAAAGAATATCATGAACTGCATAGGAATTTCTAAGCACTAAAGCCAGGACGGGAAGAAATATAGTTGAAGTAGGCATTCCTCGCATATAACCAGGGACGTCGCTGGTAACAAATCATCTGCTGCTCTCTCGTACAGTCTTTTGCAGACAGCACTCAGAATAGTTTTTAGTCAGTGCATTTGGCCTCTTATTTTAGTTCTTTGTAGTGATACAGGTTTGAGTGTTGCTTGAAGCTAACTGCTTAAGAATTCCTATCTATGCCTGGCCGTGAAAGACTGACGGCTCTTCGATTTCAGACGTGCAACGGGGAACTCGCGGCAAATTTCCAACTTGTATGTTAAAGTTTCTAAAGGGTATACATGCTACTGATATCTGCAAGGCTCGAAACCAGCGTGTGCAAAGCCGATAGAGGAAATTGGAAATGCATTATGGTTCCTCCAGCTTCTAGGAGAAAAGTTAAGACTTGGCGGCCTAAGCCAAGAGAATCTTAAAGTACTTCACCACCACGAAGAGTCCACGAGACTCAGGTTGCTTGAGTAGAGCTTTAGAGTTTTCAATTGCGTTAAATGGCAAAATGTATTTAAATTACTATGAAAATTCATTAAAATAGGAACATAATATATGATTGTAGATGGAATATTAAGTAACAGGAAGACGTGGCAAATCTATGGAAACTTGTGTGTTATCTCTGTTAATTATACAACTTTTTTAATCAAATAAGACATTTTGGCTTATTGCTTGGCAACACTAAATGGCAAAACAAAATACCTATATCCCCAACTTGCTATTGGCAGTAGTGAAAGTAAAGGACTCAATGTATAACATTCACGTGGGTTTTCTACCTGATTTGTAACAAACTATTCTTACAAAAGCATTCCTTTATCTCCTTCATCCTGATCGAGATAAACTGAGCAGAAATAATCTTATAACTTATTTCCCAAAATAAGGCTTTTTTCGGGGTTTTGCCTTATCATGAGAAGACGAACGTCGAGTAATTTCAAGCTCTATGGACCCCAAGATCATTTTATCATCATTTCACCAATTTCATTCATCGTTCGACATGAGCAACCAGGGACGTTAAGCTACAAAATAAAAATAAGGGAGTGCACTAAGCAATGTGATACGAAAGTCTTTTATACGGTATTGAAAAGTGAATGATTTCCTATTTGAGAAGAGTAAACAAGTGTACATAACATTTATATGTTTTAACGAGCTCTTTTTTTTTTTTTTTTTTTTTTTTTTGTATAGTTAAGATTTTGCCTATCTCTTACGGTACACCAATTATATAAAAATCATCCAAAACGAAGAGGACTTCAGAGGCTGTTCCCAGAAAATTCAAGATATCCATGAAAATATCTTAAACACATGGCATTTTAATCAAACTTATTAAAGCGTTTTTTTGAGAAAAGAAAACAAGGAGCATTTTTCTAAAAATCTTTGAGTCGCATTCTTGGAAGATATTGAACTTAAGCACTAAGTTCGATAATTAACCTAAGTTTTGTTTTGAGTTATGCTGTACATTCACAGACGGACACACACCTTTATTAGAAATTATACTTTGGGGGAGGGGTGGCTTCGAGAAACCCCAATCCAGTGAAACGTAGTATCAAATATTTGGGTAGCGTGCTGCATTACCTTCCCTACATACTATGCAAGTACATTATACTTGTAGAGAAAACAAAAGTAATTGCTGATAAATTTTAATTACAAGACTATATAATTAAAATAATACTACATTCCATAATAATAAAACTTAATTGTATAAAAACATACTACTATACTCAGAAGCCTGAATTTATATCCTAAAAATTTCAATGTGAGATTTTAAATAGTTTCTAATAACTTTTACTTTATCAAAATAGAGATTTTAATATTTACGAATATATTCTTCAAGAGATTGTATTAAAATTCTTGTAGAAATTTCATGAAGTTAGAGTTACAGAACTACAGTTGAATGCTTTTGTTCCCAAATTAATGAAGTAGCATTATTAGTCGCAATTTTATTATTTTTCTCAGACATTATATTAAATTATGATTGCCAGAAAAGTTTTACAACTTAAATTGACGAAGCTTAAGGTGGAAATCGGCATGTCTTTCTTTATCGAGACAAATTTAGTTCTCTGTCCAACCGAGGGGGGAGACGTGGCAGACTCGCATTCGGGAGACGACTACCCATTCTGATCAATGCTTTTTGTTTTTTTTTTTGTTTTTCCCCGGGTCGTGAGGCGAGCGCTGGGGTGCTTTCTCTCATCCCCCTCGTGCTCCTCTATATCGTTCCATCAATCATTTCATTCATCCTTCGCTCCGTTTGCCTAATTCAGTGTTGGAATTGTTGCTGATAATGTTTTGATACAGCGTGATTGGGAAAAATGCTTTCTGTTAAAATGTTACGTCCCCGAGCTAGTTTCCGGGGTATATGGGCCCTCTCTTTGAGGGAAGGAGCGTTAGACTTCCAAGTAGGGCGGGGTCCTCGATTGCCTATCCGCTGCCGCGGCGCAAACTGGAAATTGTTGTTACTGCTATGCTGTCACTACTGGACCCAGTGCTAGTTGCGTGGCATGTGTGTATGTGTGTGACCCGAGGGGGTTCCACACTACAACCATTTTGGCTTATTGTGCATTTGACCCCAGGAGAATAGGATGGTATGGCCGGCCGCGGGGAAAGAGCCCTGAGGAGGGTCCCTAACACAATCCAAGCAATTCAATTCATCTAGACGCGGGGAGCGCCAGGAGCCCGCGCCCCACGTCTAACCGAACTCTCTGGGTCCTAAACACAACTCCAATGCCACCTCGCCGTCGAGACCTGTATTTCCAAAGCGCATTCATTACCGGAAGCGCGACACTACTATAGTCTTCTTACAACTCAGAAAAAGTCCAGTTGGATGAAATGAAGGGGCAAGAAGTTCGGGGCAATGAAGAAACCTCCCCAGCAATCACCTAGTGACCAGAGGAAATCCCGAAATAACTTATGGTCAGAGAGTTCGGCCACGGGAATCGAGCCCACAATGCATCCAGACGAAACGCCTGAGCCACCTGACTCGGTTTGCATGGTGTACCCTCCGTGGCTTAGGTGTAGTCTAAGACATTAAAACACGCCTGGCGCTGTGATTTTGTTGAAAATGTGAACGTTTGACGGGGACTCGGGTCTTTTCATGATTTTCATTGGTGCCATTCTGATACAATATACCACGCGAACAAGAAAATGCAAAACCGATTGAGCAATCCACCCACCTCAGCCCCGCTCGACACTCCCTCAGAACAGACTGACTTAAGCAGTGTATTAATTTAGTCCACCACATGCGCGCATTACCTTGGGATTAGAACTTCAGTATGAAGCGCAGAGAAAAGATTAACCTAATTTTGTATCACCTGGTGAGAGGAGTGGAATATTATCCAACCAGAAAGTTTAGGGATCACCAGTTCGCAACTCAGAATTTAATTTGTCGCAAGTTACGTTTCATATTCAACACCTTCCCTACGGTAACGTAGCCTGCCCAAAATATGTTAAGAGCAGAGCAAACAGATGAAAGACATGGGCGGAGCTAGCGAAAAGTTATTGATAATTGTTTGCATCAGTAATAGTAATCAATAAATTATTTACAAACACGTTACTGCGTGCCCAAGTGTTCTTTGCACGTAATTATCGTTCAGAACTTCAAACATCATTTGTATACAAATTAGCATTTGAATAACTTGCAGTAAAATGAACAAATATGCATAATTGAGTGCTCAAACATTGAAAGAGTGATAAATGCAACAAATAAACCCTACAAGAACAGAAACACGAGAAACAATTTGCTAATAAGGCTTTAAATGTCATATAACGTTTTAAACCGGACCGTATACACGTCATTCCTGCCATGTAAATTGCAACGAGAGAGCATATATTTTACGTATCTAAGTGGTGTAATGATAGCGAAGTTTGAGCGTGTCTAAACTCGTTATTTTCACTTTAATATGCGGCCTTTAAATTATTATCGATCACATGGCGTTTCAGACATGCATTATATTAACGTATGATTTCAGGAATATATAGGGTTGGAGGTGAATAAGTGAAAATAATTTGATATTTAGAAACACAATATATGAAAACAGTTCATTTTGTTCCCTTATTAATAGCACTGTCAAAATGAAGCACACAAATATCAGGAATTTGTACAGCACTGAGTTATGTCTGCTGTGTTTACGTACATCACACCACCTACAATCAGCAGGACAAAAACCTCGTAACCTGTTACGTAAGCTCTGAGGTATGAAATAATAGCTACCCTAAAACATTGCAAAATTTTCCTCATGAACATAATTTTAGAAAATAACGAAAAATTCTGATGTGTGGAACTCACACGATTTTCTCTAGCTACTCTACAAACAAACTCCTTACGAAAGATAATTCTTCTTTCAACACCATATTAAATCGAGATAAACATTTTATTACTTAGTTTCTTCTAAGTAGAATGGAACTAAGAGAATGCACTATGCTAAAGTGATAGTCAAATATTTTAAAAGGCTGTCATGCGATTATCATTGCAAACCGCTTCTTTGCTTCGCCAGGTGTTGATCAAAAGAAAAACGGACACTTCCGTCTGAGAAAAGTATAAGTACTTCACAATTGAAATTAATAACAAGGAATAACTCGAAAACGGTAAGCTCCACGAAAAAAATTTATATCACATAACCTGTGTATTTTAACAAGATCTACATTTTTGTACCATATGTTTTTGTCTATCTCTTACGGTTTACTAGTTAAGCCAAACTAAGCAAAATAGATCAAGATTAAACAGGTCTTTAGAAGCTATTCCCACTAAATTCAAGATATACATTTTATTTGTGATAGAAATGGCTATAATATGGAGGATTTTAATCAAACTTTTTAGAGCCATTTTTAAGAAAAACAAACTTTTCGAAAGTTTTTCCTTGTAAAAGGTAGTTAGGGGGCGAAAATCTTCGTGGTGCATCATCGGAAGAGACCAAACTTAAATACCAAGTTTGGTATTTAACCGTCTTTTCGTTTTTGAGCTATGTCGTCCACAGACACACACATACACACAGACAGACACCACACAGACAGACATACAGATAGATACACGCGGACATGTATTTCCGGTGAAATTTCGTTATCGAATTTTTGGGTGCATTACAATAATTTCTCTATACACTATGTACATAGTACGTGTAGAGAAAGTAAAAATATGATATGTTCCATTCACATACCTTTCTCTAGCTGTTCCACAAACAATTTTTTCCCACAAAAGATTATATCTATATCATGCTAATCTAGATAAACTTTAGCAGAATTGGTCTTATTATTTGCTTCCTTGTAAGTAGAAGGGAAATAAGGGAATACATTAGGCTAAAGCGGTAATCAAATCTTTTAAAAGCTGGTCGGTATGTGAAACAATTGAGATTCGGTTCGCTTTGCACTGTGTCGTTTGAGAAAAGTTAATTAGTTTAAAATTGAAACCAATAACAATGAATATCTTGAAAACGGTCAACTCTACAAGAAAAACTTATATGACATAAATTATGTGTTTTACATTTTCTGTGTAGTAAGTATTTGTCCATCTCTTAAGGTTTAACCCGTACGCAAAGTTTTGCATAACTCAACCAGAATAAAGAGTTCTTTAGAGGCTATTCCCAGAAAAGTAAAACAATATATTTGTGATGTACACATCTTTAATATATGGTATTTTAATAAACACATTACATCCATTTTTGAGAAAATCAAAATGTTCGAAAAATGTTCCATGTAAAGAGTAGTAGGAGTGGGGGGGATTTTCTTGAAAATTCTTTTATCGCATGCTTGGAAGATACTGAACATAAATACCAAGTTTGGTATTTACCCAACTTTTCGTGTTTGTGCTATACTGTCCACAGACACACACACTCACACACAGACCTCTTTCTAAAATGTTTATTTCGACCTCAGGGGATCACAAAACATATATTTGCGATGAAATCTCGGTTTCGCATTTTTGGGCGGAATACAGTACCTTCTCTATCCACTATGTGTATTGTACATACGGACGAGAGAAAGTAAAAACTGTAAATACTGGATCATCACATCGCCCTCAAACGACGTCGATCTGGTTAGCTCAGTTGTTTAGGCGCTGGCTTTCTGAACTCAAGGTCGCGGGTTCAAAACCCAGTCCAGACCGGTAGTTTTTAAGTGCCGTGGGATGGGGTAATAGCAGTTTTTCTTTTCCTGATATTTCTCACAATTTTTCCAGGATTTCTCGAACTCTTTTTACTTTCTCTATACGCACTATGTACATAGTGTATAGAGAAGGTATTGCACTCCACCCAAAAATTCGATACCGAGATTTCACCGGAAGTATTTGTTTTAGGGTCCCCAATATCCAAAAAAAGCATTTTCACAAAAAGATCCGTGTGTCCGTGTGTCCGTGTGTCTGTGAACACGATAACTCAAAAACGAAAAGTCGGTAATATACCAAACTTGGTATTTAAGTTTAATATCTTCCAGGGATGCGACACGAAGATTTTGAGAAAAATCCACCCACCCCCAACTACCCTTTACATGCCACTTTTTTCAAAAATGGCTCTAACTATTTTGATTAAAATTTCGTATATTAAAGATTTTTACCCAACAAATAAAATGTATATCTTGAATTTTCTGGGAATAGCCTCTGAAGAGTAGTTTATTCTGGATGAATTTTACTGAATTTTGAATAACTGCTAAACCGTAAATCTTACTGCACAAAAAATGTAGAGTACATTAAAACATGCAATTTATGTTATATACATTTTTTCCGTGGAGATCGTCGTATTTGAGATATTCCTTATTTTTCGTTTCTGCTATGAAAAACGTATACCTTTCTCATACAGGAGAAAAAAAATAAACAAAAAACTTCATTGACATAGCAACCAGCTTTTGACTATCACTTTCACCTATGGTAGTCCCTTATTTCGCTTCTGCTTACAACGAAACAAGTAATAAAACTATTTCTGCTAATTATTTCTGATTAGCATAAAGTAAATAGAAGTATAAGCTTTTTAAGAATAATTTGTTGCGGGCATATAGAGAAAGTCATGTGAATGGTACACATCAGATTTTTTTAAAGGGGGAGGAAGCAAAATTTAGTACATATATGTAAATCAGTTTCCAAATGAAGTTCTGTAAATAAAAATTAAACCATCGGAATTGCAGAACATTTGATGAGCAACTTTTTTATATTTTTTTTAGATATTTTTACTGCTTAAAATTCTCAATATGATACAATGTTTACTTTCTCTATACTCACTATGTACATAGTGTATAGAGAATGTATTGCACTCCACCAAAAAATTCGATACCGAGATTTCACCGGAAACATATGTTTTAGGGTCCCCTGTATCCAAAAAAAAGTATTTTCAGAAAAAGGTCCGTGTGTGTGTCCGTGTGTCAGTATGTCCGTGTGTCTGTGAACACGATAACTCAAAAACGAAAAGTCGGTAAAATACCAAACTTGGTATTTAAGTTTAGTATCTTCCAGGGATGCGACACGAAGATTTTGAGAAAAATCCCCCCACCCTAACTACCCTTTACATATAACTTTTTTCGAAAAATTTTTTCTAAAAAATAGCTCTAACGATTTTGATTAAAATATTGTATATTAAGGTTATTTACCTGATAAATAAAATGTATATTTTGAATTTTCTGGGAATAGTCTCTGAAGGCTACTTTATTGTGGATGAATTTTTCATAACTACTAAACCGTAAGAGATAGACGAAAACTTAACCCACAAAAAAATGCAGAGCACGTTAAAATACACAATTTATGTTATACACATTTTTTTCGTGGAGTTGATCGTTTTTGAGATATTCCTTTTTCTTGGTTTCAGCTTTGAAAAACATATACGTACTTTTCTCATACAGGAATTTGTCAACTTCTGTCCATACAAACAAAGGAACATCAGTCACATAGCAACCAGCTTTTGGCTTTCACTTTAACCTATGGTACTCCCTTATTTCGCTTCTACTTATAAAACAAGAAATAAGACTATTTCTGCTAATTTTTCTCGATTAGCATGAAATAAATAAAAGATAAGCTTATTAACAGTAATCATTTACAGAGATATAGAGCAAGACATGTGAATGGAACACATCAGATGTTTCTAGATGAGCATGAAGTAAATAGAAGCATAAGCTTCTTAAGAATAATTTGTTGCAGGGATATAGAGCAAGTCATGTGAATGGTACACATCAGATTTTTAAGTTATCAGACCCAAACATTTAAATGAATTCTCCAAAATATGCTTATGTAAGTGATCTATGCAGTTATTGGTGTAAGGCAAATTATGTTATCTACCAGTCTCTACAATGTTTGATAAGTATATATATTTTGCAAAACTTAAATGTCGTTAATTTAAAAAAGTATATTTGTTAGCATATAATTTCTATCTCTCCAAGAAACATCAATCCGAAATGTTGTATAAGGTTACATAATTTGAACACAGCATCTATTATAAAATAGCTTAAATCTGTGTTATAAACTGCATAATTCAGGAATGTACTCTGTAACTCACTTGTTTATACAAACACACTTTCATATAGAAGTTTTGGCAAAGAATTCAAAACACTGAATAGAGCAGCATCACTTAGGCCATAGTTAGTTCATCATGCTTTCAATGTGACTCCTGGGATGAAGGATGAACCCAAAGGGTACCAGATTGGAACGACGATTGAGGGATGGATGGATATTGCGATTTAGGGTCCTTCGTTAGTTTGTTTTGTCTTTTAATTTTTGTAGGTGACTCACTTGTTCAGCCTGCCAGTCTGTTTTGCTTCTTTATTTATTTCAAAATTAAAATAAATACATTTGTTTGGGAGGCGTCATTGTTTTCGCTTTTTGGTTAATTTCTGACTATTTCTTGCATTTGTTCATATATTGCGTGGTGGTCCTTTTAGGTTTCGTTGAAGCCTTTGGCACTGTTTTTTGCGCATGTTGTTGAGGTTGTCTGCGAGTTTCTTGTAGAATGACGCGCTTAGATCTTTGATGCAGTCTGCTTCTTCAGTGAGGCTCTTTAGGGTTTCAGTTTGGAGTTCTGTGACTCCTTTGATGTCTACATTGAGTTTGTTGATGGGTGTGGTGAGGTCCTCAATGCTGATTTGAATTTCCATGATACTTTTGTGTATCTCATGTAATACAAGTCTTCTCTAGAGCAGGCGTCGATGTCTTGCGTAATTTGGGCTTCTTTGTCGTTGGAGTGCCGTTTTCGATATTTTCGTAGTGGCTGTTTATTGATTGGTCGTGTTTCTTGCGGCGTCGGCGGCGATTGGTTCGGATGTGGAGATGTTTCACTTGTTGTTATGCTGGGTTATTATGTTGTTGATTCATTGTGGTGTTCGCATTTCTTGTCGGAGGTAGTATGGGCAGTAGGCCTGGCCAGTAAAGTGATTGTGTCTGCAGCATGTAGAGCAATATCGGCGGCGTCTGGTGAGATCGTGCTGTGTGCAGTGTTTCCACTGTAGTGGCAGCGTGGTGTTCAGAAGCGGTTTTCAGCGGTGTGTCTGTACTGGCAGCTAATAGTTCCAATATGACAGCAATCGTCATGCCAACCAGTCCTGCTACCGTCCCGGCGAAACTCAGCAACCGCCATCCTACAATCCTGTAACAGATGAAGGGAAATGAGAGGCAACTCGTATGTATAAGGGAACCACCAGTATATTCGCTTACCGACCTTGGGAATCCACGAAAAAATAAGCGCCGCCCCCACGAGAATCAAACCGACACCTCCCAAATGTTAGTCTTACACATTTCCGAGTTATAAAGAATAAAATCATCTTTATCGCGTTTCTATTTTAATTTTCTATCATATCGAGATTTTTAATGCATTTATTAATATTGGTGCGTTTGTTTTAACGTTGCGTTGAGAAACGTCTTTAATTCAATAAAACTTGTATAATGACTTGTATTACTACTTGATATACCTACAAGATGTAGAAAGAAAAATGAGTTAAAATATTTCAACACACCTTTATGTTTTCATTATTACGTTTTTAGTCATATTAGTCATTCCTAGGTGCCCAGTAGAGTACTTAGGGTTTTAGAAAATGCACACGTCGGTCACGCTTGATGTCCTACCATACTTTATATTCATCATAGTAATGAATTTTGAATTCAACATAGTAGTATTGCAGATATTTATGGTAGTTCCTACTTCAGTCTTCCTCTGGAAATGTTTAACGTCGACAGTCATATATCATTTTGTCTTAAGGTTAGGTTTCCGCAAGTTCAAGCGTGCGTTCCACTTTGAATTATTGGGATATTGCATATGAATATGTACGACTGACCTAAATAATCGTTTAGATGCATATTAATTTCCTGAGAACCTGAATCACGTTCCTCTTAAACAGACATGTGATATTAATCAGCAAACAAAACATCTAAATATAGACAATCCTCTCTCTGCTCATTATAATATGCCGGATGTTGCGAAGAAACAAGATTAGGATTTAATATCACGAGGTGTTTTAGTCAGTAACTGCGGTGACATTGTGCGGCAGCAAAACCATTCCGATGGAGGAGGTTATTGTGTCTTATTCTGCTTTTGAGCTACGTAGCGTTGCTAAAACATGTACATTCGCGTAATCTTATTTATAAACGAGTAGCGTTTGTTGTCATGGAATTCTGTTTTTCATTTGTTCCTCGGATTATAAAACAAATGAGACAAATTAACGGCATTTCTCTTCTTAACTTCACATTTACGAACGCCATTTGGTCCTCTTCACTGAGGTAAGATTGAAATGGATACCTTGTCGTGCTGTTCAGAAGATTCCAAATTCCCAAAAGAGGTGAGTACAAATCTTTTCTTAAATCCTAGAAACATATAATATGATTATTTCCCAAGACAAGGAAGAACTCGAAAATGGTTAGTTCTATATAAAAAGTATGTTATACAAATGTGTGTTTTAACTAGTTCTACATTTTTGTGTTGTAAGTTTTGTCTATCTCTTACGGTTTACCAGTTATTCAAAGTCATTCAGATTGAAGAACACTATTCCCAAGAAATTCAAGACTTGTATTTTATTTGAAATATAAATATCTTTAATATTCGAAATTTTAATCAAAATTACATTATTTAGAAAATGTTGGAACATGTTTCATGTAAAGAGTAGCCTAGGAAATTTTCAGAAAATCTTGTCGCATCCTTGGAAGATATTAAACCTAAATACCAAATTTGCTATTTAACCAACTTTCCGTTTTTGAGTTATTATGTTCATAGGCACAGGCGCGCAAACACATACACACACACACACATTGACCTTTTTTCTAGAAATAATTTTCAGGATTTAGCAGAATCTCGGTATTGAACTTTTGGATAAATAATTGTTACCGAGTGAGGCACACTGAAGCGAATATTAGATTTTAAATTAGTTTATTTCCAGGTGTAAAGCGTCAGGGAGGGCAGGGTAGATAGCGTCTTCCCAATATATGTTGTGAATGAAAAGCTGTTTAATTTAATTATTTTATTATAGCATTTTACAGATGTCCATATTATACAGCTTCATTATATTTCCGCAGAAGGGAATCTTTATACTGTCTCTACACGTACTATGTACAAGCTCAAAAACAAAAAGACCGTTAAATGCCAAACTTGGTATTTAAATTTGGTATCTTCTAAGGATGCGACACGAAGACTTTCAAGAAAATCTCCCCACCCCCAACTACCCTTTACATGGAACTTTTTTTCGAAAATTTTGATTTTCTCAAAAATGGCTCTAACGATTTGATTAAAATATCGTATACTAAAGATATTTACCTGACAAATAATATGTATATCTTGAATTTTCTGGGAATAGCCTCTGAAGAGTAGTTTATTCTGGATGAATTTTCCTAAATTTTGAATAACTGCTAAACCATAAGAGATGGACAAAAACTTACCACACAAAAATGTAGAACACATTAAATCAGACAATTTATGTTATATAACTTTTTTTCGAGGAGTTGATCGTTTTTGAGATATTCCTTGTATTTGGTTTCAGCTTTGAAAACTTGTACCTTTCTCATACAGGAATTTGTCAACTCGTGTCCACACAAACAAAGGAACTTCAGTCACCTAGTAACCCGTTTTTGACTTCACTTTAGCCTATGATACTTCCATATTTCGCTTCTACTTACAAGGAAGCAAGTAATAAGACTATTTGTGCTAATTTGTTCTCGATTAGCTTGAAGTAAATAGAAGAATAAACTTATGAACAATAATTTGTTACACAGAAGTAGAGAAAGTCATGTGAGTTGAACACATCAGATTTTTATAATTTATTTTTACCTTCAGGAGCTTTCAAATTGTTTATGCTTTCTCTTTGACGTTTCACCTCTAAAATAAAAAATAAATAGATAAAATAAATAAATATTTTGAAGTGTTCTATTCCCTTAGTTTCTCTAGCTGTTCTAAAACAAATTGTGCTTACAAAAGATTATTCTTTTATCTACTTCATGATAATTGAGATTACATTGCCTGAAATATACTTATTACTTCTTCCTTATAAATAGAAAGGAAATGAGGGAATACATTAGACTGAAGTGATAGTCACATTTTTTAAGAGTTAACGCTTTGCTATTGTCATTGAAATGCGGCTCTCTTTCCTTGGCTAGGGATAAAACAAAATTGTTGTGAGTACGTTTTTGTGTGTCTCTTGCGGTTTACCAATTATGAAAAATTCATTCAGAATGAAGAGGTCCTCTCAGAAAATACAAGTTATAAATTTCGTTTGTCATGAAAGATATTTTAATCAAAATCGTAGAGCTAGTTTTGAAAAATATCAAAATTTCGAAAAATGTTCCTTGTAAAGGTTGGTTGATGGTAGAAGATACTGAACTTAAATACCAAGTTTGGTATTCAACCGACTTTCGGTTTTAGCTATGTTCCTCACAGTAACATACACACGAACATATTATTAAAATGATTTATTTTTGAATTTGGGGAGTCAGATTTCCTATGAAATCTCGGAATCAAAAGTTTTGGATGGAATACAACATCTCCATCTATTATGCACATATATACGTGCTAGTGAAAGTGAAAACCACACACACTCACAGCTGGTTTGAAAAATGCATCTTAAAACCTTGAAAAACTGGTTTTCAGCTTAAAGGCCACAATACTATCAACTGCTCTGCTGTGAAATTGATTGTCGTGCAAATTATTTTTAGGAGGTTGCTAAAGAAACATGAAAATTGAATGTTGGGATTTTATGTGAATGTTTTTCAAAGGAAATAATTGCTTTGGGTGTCGAATCCATAGTTGAACAAAATTCAATTAAGAGGCTGTTACTAAAAAGCAACTTGTTATACTTTCATGGGCAGGTAAAATCAAGAGAATGGTGATTTTTGAACGTATACAAACATTAGCATTTTAGTGGGATTCAAACGCTTGCAAACAGCTTTTAGCGAAATCCCAAAATACAGATTTCTTTAATGAAATTAGGTTTAATAAAAAATGTAAATGTAAAATGTTTCCTCAAGTGTCGTACGCAAGTGAACTTCCTTTCCATTTGTTAGAAAATATGCGGAATATTCCACATATTAATGAGCTAATTTGCAAGATCCTTATGAGCCACTGTAAAAATTATGGGTATGGTCGCTTCGCTAATATTTTGATAAATTGATGCAGTATTGTCACTGAAAGAAGTGTAAATAATTAATAAGATAATCTAATATACATAGCTATAACATACGTACAGAGTAGACTATATCATCAGATGTATGTTAGTATAAGCTTAGTCATAGAAGATGAAAATAAATGCTGGAACTGTAAGGGCAAATAGAAATGTTTGGTAAAATCTTTTTGGACTATGCTTACGTAGAGGGATGGTGAAGATAGAAAGTAAAGTCCTTGAGCTAAAAAGACAGAAAGCTAGCAGTTGTGCATCACACATTCTTAGGAATATGAATGTTACTTTAGTGTTTGCACCCAAAAGTCTCGCTAAAATCGTTAAAATTGGCGGCTCAAAAAATAAGACGCAACCAAACGCGCCAAAATAAGCCTTTCAGAGCTTAGTTTTAATGCTTCGGCAGATCTGGGGAGGTAGGTATATATTCTAAGTAAATCAGATACACGCTAGTTTTATGCTCTATGCCTACGAGGTGTGGGGCATGGCAGCAGGCTTCTCTTGCTATACCGAATACAGAATAGAGGACTTTGGTCCATCTACTCTGTATGTCATCGCTTTCCATGAGGCTTCTACATGAAGCTTCAGCCCTCCCATACCTAGAGGATGTGATTAAGCGTGGGGCTCAACATTTTTACGCCAGATTGGCTCAACATGAGAACGCCTTGTGTTAGACCTCTGGGGGACTACTTACCAACTGAACGCCGATTCAGGCAGTTCGGAGTTCCCGGCATATTTTGTGGGCACTCTAGCCTACAACTAAACTAGCCTACAACTAAAAGCTGTTCTAAGTATCCCTCGGAGCCCTAAGGGAGTGGTCATCAAAATAAAACCGGCCTGAAATAAGTCAAATAAGACACCAGCTGGGCAGCGGCAAGGATGCTTTTGCTACTGAAAAACCATCCACTTGGGAGCCTGTAGCGCTATCTCCTTAACACTATCAATCTAAACTCCACCAATCCTAACCTCAACCCTGTGATTGAGCCCTTAAGAGGATAGATACACAGCAACTATACCTAGGCTCACCACGAGTCTACCAGATTTTACATGCACGCACAAGCTAGTTCTTCTTACAGTCTTACACCGGTTTTTCCACAAATTTTATACTTAGTTCATAGCTTCTCACGATTACGACAGAATATATTTAAGTAAACAATGTGATACGCGAAATATGAAGCTTCACCTATAAGCGAACACATAGTGCACTAAACAGTACATTTTCAGCTAGGATCTTCGTAGATATAGTGGTGATTATAATTATTAATATTCTTTTTGCAATGGTTTGAAATAAACATTCAAGCTTGAATTCATAATGTAATTACCTATAAAGTAATTACTTTTACCTATAATGTCCTGCCTTAGAGATACCTGCTCGACGTAAAAGTTGCTAGTCGGAGCAAATACATAATCCTGGAAATGTCACCCTGCATGGTGTAGTAGTTACCATGCTAGCATCTATAACTCAAGATTGCATGTTCAAACCCGGCGGAGGGTGATGGCATTTTTTTCGGGCGCAACAATCCTTAGCATGGCTTCCTTCGGAAGGGAATTAAAACCGGTGGTCCGTATAATGCTTATTTGCACGTAAAAACTATACCTTGTAAGAAGAAGGTTTCTGGGGGAAATTCTCCCCATTTTGCGTCCGCAAGTCCTTATTTCGTCCTACAGTGCCATCTGTAGGCGGCGATCTGATACCTCGACAGCATGGCGCAGAGTGGCGAACTCATGAAACTAGAAATTCAAATCCGATATAGAAACATCGTAACTGTGGCCTTTACTCCACTTAGAAGACAGGCATACAAGAAATATTGATGGTGACTCATAAAAATATAGATAAATGAGAGAAGGAGTGATCTACCGCTTAATCTAACTTAGAAGATTATGCCAAGAGTGTAGAAGACAAAATTTAGAAAGCAACCTTATTGGGAACCGAATCAATTTGTATGAGATTTAATGAAATGTAGAAATGTTCGGTAACCTTCGTCTCCAGAAACGACAGGTGATGTGGGGATATGTAATAACCTTATTGGAGATGCAGAATAACGTCTGAGTCAATCTTATCATAGAGAGGGACTAGACTCCCTGAAGTCACAAATTTCGTTAGGTAAACTGGGCAGTGTTGATTCTGTTTAGGGAAAGGCACTTAACCTAATGACGTCACCCCTGGCATGGTAAAGTGGACAGATTCCCCGGGGAAACATCTAACGTGATGAAAACAGAGTCCCAGAATTCGCTTTAGCAGAGGATCTTGTGCATGTTTCATTTTCTAGGTCGTTACAAGAAGCCAAAAGTGGAACAGCGCTTCTTTCGGGCGTTGCTTTTCCATTTTCTTCCTGCCAAGTTCGGTAGATCGCCTCACTGAAAATGATTTCTGGCTGTGAATTTTCTGGCAAGCAGGGATGTTCGCATTTGTAGATGAAAACAAAGGAGTAATCTTTCTGATTTTCCCTAACCGTTGACATTTATTTCCAGTCTCTCCAGTCTGTGGTATAAATTATTATTCATACAAAATCTTATATTACTTTCTCTACTTCGTCCTTAAATTAAGAGGATGTAGTGTATTCCACCCAAAATTCGGTACAGATATCTTACCGGAAAATACGTTATTTGAGGTCCCCTGAGTACAAAACACGTTTTTAATAAAACTTTTCTCCAGCGCGTGTTGTATAGCTCAATACAATTCAATATAACTCAAATATCTTGTCATTTGTGAGTGATACATATTTCCTTCCGAATGAAAAGGACTTCAAGGGCTATGCACACAAAATTCAAGATAGATATACATAAAATTTGTAGTGTAAATATCGTAAATATATGATATTTTAATAACATTATTGCAGCTATTTTGAAAAACCAAACGTAAAAAAAAAGTGTTTTTATAAAAGGTAATTTCTGGTTTGGGGATTGTGGATTTTCTTGAAAAAACTTCATGTCCACAGCACGGAGCTTTTTCTAAAAGTCCTTTATTACTTTCTCTACACGTACTATATACATTGTGTATAGAAAAGGTATTGTATTGCACCCAAAAATTCGATACCGAGATTTTACCGGAAATACACGTTTTGGGTCCCCCTGAATCCAAAACAACGTTTTGTGTGCGCGTGTGTGTGAGTGTGTGTGTCTGTGGACAGCATAGCTCAAAAACGAAAAGACCGTTAAATACCAAACTTGGTATTTAAGTTTAGTATCTTCCAAGGATGCGACACGAAGATTTTCAAGAAAATCCCCCCACCCCCAACTACACTTTACATGGAACTTTTTTCGAAAATTTTGATTTTCTCAAAAATGGCTCTACCGATTTTGATTAAAACATCGTATATTAAATATATTTACCTGACAAATAATATGTATATCTTGAATTTTCTGGGAATAGCCTCTGAAGACTACTTTATTCTGAATGAATTTTGCATAACTGCTAAACCGTAAGAAATTGACAAAAACTTATCACAAATAATGTAAAGCACATTAAAACACACACTTTATGTTAAATAAAAATTTTTCGAGGAGTTATCGTTTTTGAGATATTGCTTGTTTTTGGTTTCAGCTTTGAAAAACTTGTACTTTTCTCATACAGGAATCTGTCAACTCGTGTTCATACAAACAAAGGAACTTCAGTCCATAATAACCAGCTTTTGACTTCACTTTAACCTATGACACTCCCATATTTCGCTTCTACTTACAAGGAAGTAAGTAATAAGACTATTTCTGCTAATTGTTTCTCGATTAGCATGAAGTAAATAGAAGAATAAGCTTATTAACAATAATTTTTACACATAAGTAGAGAAAGTCATGTGAATGGAACATATCAATTTTTTTTACTCGGGGAAACCCAAAAGTATATATGCAATCAGAGACTGTCTAACCACTTAGCCAAAGGACGACTAATGTTTCTTTCCTACAGTTGACCTATAGTGTAGTGTCGTCCTCCGGGGATAGTGGTTACCATGGCATCCTCTAAAACCCATGATTGCAGCTTCAAACCTTGCGACTGTAGATGAATTTTTTCCGACGCAAACATCCTTAGTATTATTTCCTTCGGAAGGGAGGTAAAGCTGGTGGTCCCTTGTAATATCTATGTGCACTAAAAGAACCCATGCCTTGAAAGAAAAAGGTTTCTGGGGAATATTCCTCCATTTGTCGCGTCCGCAAGTGCTGATTTCGTGCTACAGTGTCATCTGTGGGCGTCGAGCCTTGTCACTATGGTGCATAATGGTGAACTCACGAACTATAAATTTATATTCGATCACAGAAATATTGTAATGGTGCCCTATGCCCCACTTAGGAGCTAAAGGAAATTAACTAATTAACCAACTACAGTGTAGTAATGCTTTTGGGAATTTCTCATCTGCCACTCCTTTAAGTTATCAATATTCTCCATTAAATTATTTATTTTTTAAGGTTTCTGTTATATTTTCATCTCGTTGCTTATCTAAAATGAAAAATATCGAGACTGAATGTGAAAACCTCATTCTATACTTTATTTTGCTTCTGTCAGAGGGTTTTAATTGACTATTATTATTATTATTATTATTATTATTATTATTATTATTATTCCGGAGCGACCTCAAAATTAATTCCAATAATATAGCGCTTCGAATGTGTGGGTCGCGTTAGTTCACTTCTATTTTAGGTGGACGCTAGAAAAAGTAAAGAAGAACGAACCATAAATCAAGTACACCAAGGCGAAAGGACATATACTCTTTGAGAAAATGGATTATGAAGTTTCTGGGCTGATAGCGCTGAATCCGTCAGGGGTTAACAGTTTGTATTTTTTTCGCCCGATTCTTTCTCTTTCCTTAAGCGAAAGAAGTTTCTCTAAGCTTCAACGCCCTGGTCCCCAAGGTCCGCAAGTGCCCTTCATTTGTCATAATCACAAGAAGCTCTAAGGGATCGGCAGAAGGCATTAGTGGATCTGCCATCATAGGCCGCCTTGTCTCACTGCAAGAGAGATTAGTTTTGCTGGTGTGATCAGTGGAAGTCTTTCTAAAGGCTGAAAGAAAACAATTGTATTTTTACTTTCTCTAGCCCCGTATGTACAATGTACATAGGGATCGAGAAGTATTGTATTCCATCCAAAAATTCGATATCGAAATTTCACCGTAAATATATGTTTTAGAACTCCCTGTATCCAAAAAAAGAATTTTCAGAAAAAGGTCCGTGTGTGTGTCTGTGAACACGATAACTCAAAATCGAAAAGTAGCTAAAATACCAAACTTGGTATTTAAGTTTAGTATCTTCCAGGGAGACAACACGAAGATTTTGAGAAAAATCCCCCACCCAAAACTACCCTTTACATGGAACTTTTTTAGCAAATTTTGACTTTCTTAAAAATGGCTCTAACGATTTTGATTAAAATATCGTATATTAAAGATATTTACCTGAAAAATAAAATGTATATCTTGAATTATCTGGGAATAGCTTCTAAAGAACCTGTTTATTCTGGATGAATTTTGCTTAATTTTGCATAACTGCTAAACCGTAAGAGATAGACAAAAACTTACTTTACAAAAAAGAGAAGTCTTGTTCAAATACACAAGTTATGCCATATACATTTTTTTCGTGGAGCTTACCATTTTCGTGGTATTCATTGGTATTAGTTTCAGCTGTGAAGTACTTATACTTTTCTCAGACGTGAGTGTCCGTTTTTCTTTTCTTCTACTCCTGGCCAAGAAAAGAAGCGATTTGTAATGACAATCGCATAACGACAGCTTTTAAAACATTTGACTATGGGTTTAGCCTAGTGTATTCCCTTATTTTATTCCTACAATATAAGGAACTAATTAATAAGAACATTGTGCTAATGAGTACCTCGATTAGCAATGTGGAGAAAGAAAAATAATCTTATGTAGGAAGTTAGTAGAATCGCTAGAGAAAGTCATGTGAGTGTAACACATCAGATTTTTTTGAGTTTAGGAAACCAAAATATATTACTCTAATTTAGAATTTGATTTAAATGTATTTCCAATAACTCTCCGTTTTGTAACTGAAAAAATCTGATGTGTTCCATTCACATGACTTTCTCTACATCTCTGTAATCAGTTATCGTTAAAAAGTTTATTCCTTTATTTACTAAATGCTAACCAAGATTAAAAAAATGACAGCAAGGCTCTTATTAACTGCTTTCTTGTAAGTAGAAGGGAAATAAGGGAGTAACATAGGCTAAATAGACAGTCAAATCTTGCCTTGTGATTGAAGTACCTTTATTTGTATGGACAGGAATTGACAAATTCCCGTATTTTTAAGCTGAAACTAATAACAAGGAATATTTAAAAAACGGTCAACTCCACGAAAAAAAAGTATATAACATAAATTATGTGTTTTAAGGAGCTCTAAACTTTTTATGTGGTACGTTTTTGTCTATCTCTTACGGTTTACCACTTATGCAAAATTCCACAAAATTCATCCAGAATAAACATGTCTTCAGAGGCTATTCCCAGAAAATTGAATACCAAGTTTGGTATTTAATGGTCTTCTCGTTTTTGAGCTATGCTGCCCACAGACACACGCACACAGACATACACACCGACTTTTTTCTAAAAGTGCTTTTTTGGATTCAGGGGGTCTCAAGACATGTATTTCCGGTGAAATCTCGGTATCGAATTTTTGGATACAAAACAATACTGCTCAATACTCTTATGTACGTAGTACGTATAGAGAAAGTAAAAATGTATCGTTTAAGTCAAGGGTGTAATGTATATTAAAATTAATATTTAAATGTAGCAGTGACAGAATAA
Organism: Hymenopus coronatus; assembly: GCA_030762935.1. Classification (NCBI taxonomy): domain Eukaryota; kingdom Metazoa; phylum Arthropoda; class Insecta; order Mantodea; family Hymenopodidae; genus Hymenopus; species Hymenopus coronatus. The sequence continues at coordinate 95,894,001 of CM060895.1, read as the reverse complement.
TAAAGTCCACAGTATACAACACCTATATAATATTTCAATGAGGTTCAAAGTATACTTGAAGAGTGTGTTCTTAAAATATGCAAGAAAATAAAAAATGAAGGGGGTAATTTTGCAGTGTTTTAGACAGTATACACGACTTTAAAATTTTAAGTTTTGTGGATATATATATTCAAGGTGAAAACGTAGTGTTTCCTGAGGAAATTTCCCTAGAGGTTGTAAGTGTTTTCAGGAGTAAGATGGAAAAATTCATCTCAACGTACAAAGTTTTTTACCCCCCCATATCAGCAGCATCTTTTTGACATCTTACGTATACAAGTAAACTGCAGCCTTGTAAAATGGCTTGTTGCTTTGATTTGACTATTGCTTAAATCTTTTCTCTTGTTTCGCTTCTGATTATAAGGAAACAAGTAATAAGACCGTTTTTGTTATTGTTTATCTGGATTAGTATGAAGTATATACTACAGGGTGATTTATATAAGGCTGACACATTTCATTCTTTAATTGTTTCAAAAGAAATTGCCCTAGCGACAACTTAATATAGCTAAATTGTAGAGGAATTTTGGGAGATTATTTACCTCTATAGCAAATGTTGAAAATGTCCTCCATCCTGCATAAGGCACAACTCAACATGTACTGTCCATTCGTTGGAGGACTCTGTTGTCAATAGCTTGAATCTACTTTGTGATGTACTTCAGATCGTCCAATGTTTGGGGACGTGTGGCGTAAACCCTGTGTTTTAAGTAACCCTATAGAAAGAACTCCGGCGATGTCAAATCCGGAGATCTCGGTGGCCACAGGTTCCTGGAAATTATCCGGTCGTCAAAGAAACTTGCATACAGGTTCATGGATTCATTTTATGTATGTCATGTAGCGCCATCTTGGTGAAAATATCCTTGACTCTGCTCTACATCGTCCAGTTGCTCTACAAACTCCATGAAAATCAGTCGGTACTCTGCAGTGTTCATAGTCTAGTTAAAGATCTGCGTACCTGGTGACAAGGAATCGAAACTCCGTAACATTCTGCTTAATTTAGTGCTAAAATTGGGTCATTGAATGACTTTCCAACGGAATAATTAAAGAAAGAAATGTGTCAGTTCTATACAAATCACTCTGAGGAATAGGCTGTTGTAAGAACAGCTTTTTGCTGTATAGGTAGAGAAAGTCATATGAATGGAGCATACAAGTCCGATGTCCTGTCACAACGTTTTAAGAGGAAACATGACTCATTGTCACAATGTAATCAAGAGCTTGCAGGGACACAACATGTCTCGAAGTAGCTGCTAACTGCAGCCAAACAGGTTCAATGTTAGCTTTAGCTCGTTTCTAGAAAGGCACGACGTCATAACAAAAACAAATACAGGTGCAGTGCATACTGTTACCAAGGTAACTCTATCCAAAATTATACAATATGTGTCACCTTGACCACAGCTGAAATAATTCACTTCTCTGCCGCATATTAGCAATTTAAAAATGTGGTTTCCACGGTATATATATGGACAATACAAACATGATTAGCATTCGACCCGTTCGTCCCATGCCGGACCAGCCCTAATAGGAATGCCATTACTGTGCCGGCTAAAGAAAACAAAATGAACATTGTTGACTTAGCTCTTAGAGCTACCGTCATATTGATTGTGTTCCTAGGAGGGTAAGGCAGTGCGTGCGTGTTTTGTTTTCTTATTCTTGAGCAAGGCTAATATAAACTTAGAGGCAGTGGAGAGCTTCTCAAACACGCACGGAAAATAAGGCGCATTCTCTTTTTCTGTGGTAATAATTGAGAGTACAAATATAAATAAGATTTTGGTAGGGGAAAAGATTATCTGAGATGCGTGCAACCCTTGGATATACCTACTTTGTGCTTCTTTTGTTTCTCAGTCTTGCTAGAAGTCAATTCTTTTTCGCTTTTTCCAAAAGTAGGTATTACTTTCTCTACACGTACTATGTACATAGTGTATAGAGAAAAAAAATCGATACCGAAATTTCACCGAAAATACATGTTTTGGGTCCCCCTGAGTCCAAAAAAAGCATTTTTACAAAAAAGACCGTTGAATACCAAACCTGGTATTTAGGTTTGGTTTCTTCCAAGGATGCGACACGAAGATTTTCAAGAAAATCTCCCCACTCCCAACTACCCTTTACATGGAACTTTTTTCGAACATTTTGATTTTATTAAAAATCGACGATTTTGATTAAAATATCGTATATTAAAAATATTTACCTGACAAATAATACGTATATCTTGAATTTTCTGGGAATAGCCTCTGAAGACTACTTTATTCTGGATCATTTTACGAAATTTTGCATAACTGCTTAACAGAAGCCGGTCCCCATGGCCACGCTCGCTAAAGCGTCTCGCTTAGGTGCTTCGTGGGCAGGCGATCGTGGGTTCAAGTCCCGCCTTGGGCATGGATATTATATGTTTGTGCAATGTGTATATGTTTGTAAAAGAAACAGTAAAACCAGTAATCAATAAAACCTACGGGGGGAAATGTAAATAGGGATACAGTACCGGAGTCCTGATCAGACTCCTTACTGCTTTTTATATATATATATAAAAACAGTAATAGATGGATGAAAACCTACCACACAAAAAATGTAGAACACATTAAAATACACAATTTATGTTATATAATTTTTTTCGTGGAGTTGATTGTATTTGAGATATTTATTGTTATTGGTTTCAGCTTTGAAAAATTTGTACTTTTCTCATACAGAAATTTGTCAACTCGTGTCCATACAAACAAAAGAACTTCAGTCACATAGCAACCAGCTTTTGAGTATCGCTCTACCCTATGGTGCACCCTTATTCCGCTTTTACTTACAAGGAAGCAAGTAAGTAATAAGAATATTTCTACTAATTTTTCTCAACTAGCACGAAGTAAATAGAAGCATAAGCTTTTTAACAATGATTTGTTGCAGAGATGCAGAGACAGTCACATGAATGGAACACAGATTTTTTTTAAAGGTATTTATTTAAAGTGGCTTTAACTACAAGGTTATGTCGCAACTTCTCATTAGGGTTACAAAGTAGAATACATTCACAGTGTAAATTTAAACAATAATACACAAAGTAATTTTAAAAACAAGTAACAGGCATCAATACAATAATACTCAAGTAAAAGAACAATTATTTTTATAAATTGTTGTGTATTAATTGTGTGTATTAATGACCCATTTAGCCTTTATTGATTTCACTATGGCTTTTGACAAAGTAGACAGAAAAAAATATTTGAAATGTCAGTAGAAGATGATGTTCCAAATCAGCTAGTAGAATCAATCTTTAAATTCTGAAAATTGCAATTCTGTACGAGTAGAAAACAACTGCACAGAATGGAAACCAATTAACTAGGGTGTTAGACAAGGCCGCAGTCTTTCCCCACTACTATTCCTCATATATGAATCATGTGATAAAAATGGAAAACAACCGAACATGGAAATTAGAAATAAACAAAGACATTAAGCAGATTGTTTGCAGATGATGTAATGTTGCAGATTCTGAAGATGACCTTCAGCGATCAATTATCAAATGTAATGCATCTCGGAACCTTATAACTTGAAAATCTCAGTATCAAACGCCTTTGTGGGGAAAAAATCATCTATGAACTAAAATATGCCTTTACAATAACCCTGTGGAACAGGTATCATCATTCACGTATTTAAGCTATAAAATTAAACAATTTCAGTTATGCTATAAGTACTATTAATATTATTTTCAAATAAAAGCTTATGAGGCACTAGCGAGGCCAGTTTTAGTGTATGGAAGCGAAGCTTGGACCATATGAGAAAGTGAGTAACATCGCGTCACAGTCAATGAAGAACTGCAGGATACACTAAACTGGATAAGAAAAAGAATATAGATATTATGAAAGAATTGAAAATTGATCCAATAATAGAAAATATTCAAAATTATCGTCGAAATTGGATGTCCCATATACTCAGAATGCCTGCATCAAGAATTCTATCAAGAATACTGTGGGCCGTCCGATGAACAAATGGAATGAGACCATAACAGACCACTAGACCTATTTGTTGGCAGGAAGATGATGATGAAACATGATAATATTTAGCATATAGTTTAACATTTATGTAATTTGTACAACGAAGCAAAGAACTAAAGATGAAATGTTATTATATAGTTTGATTGTAAGAAGTTCAGGACATGGTTGGAGAGCTGTAGTTGGTCCAGGGCTGTCAGGCGTTCGTTTGGTACTATACAGGTGGTTCGTTGTTCATCATAGACACTGCAGTTCCTATTCGTTGTTTCGTATTTCAACCAAAAATGCCACTAAGATTTCACCGAAAATACACGTTTTAAGACTCCCTGGATAACAACAAATATGTTTAAAGGTCATTCTATGCGGTATGTGAGTGAACTATGTAATGTAAAAATGAAAAGTTTAGTATTTAAGTTTAGCATCTTACCAAGCATACAACACCAAGATTTACAGGAAATGTTCCCATCCCTAATCAACCTTAGAGAATGCATTTTGGTTACATCAAAAGTGGGTCTAATTGTTTTCAGCAAAATGCCATATATTTAAGATATTTTCTTGACATTGTACATTTTGAATTTTCTAGGAGGAATAGCCTGTGAAGCCTCCATTAGGAATTATTTTTAAATGTGTATAATTTGTAAATAGTAATTGATAGACACAATCCCAATATAAGGAATGCTATATAATTTTTGTCTAATACCTTTTGTGGGGTTAACTATTTCCGAGATACTTCCTTGTTATTGGTTTGTATTTTCAAATACATTACTTTTCTTAAGTGGAAAGCGTTATTCTTTTCTTTTTTCTTGGGACATGCAAAGAGTATGGAATTTCAAAGGATCATAGACGGACTCTGTAGTGTTATACAGATGTTACGGATTCGATTCCCAGTTGGAGAATGAGAATTTTTCTTGTAAATGTGCGTGTGTATGTGTGAATTGAGTAGAAACCTCACATAATGATGGTTAAATAGATATTGACCCCACAGGCTAAATTAAAAAAAAGAATAATAAAAGTCGTAGCACACACTTTAAACATCTAAATATCGGTATAATGCTGTATCACACAACGAAATGTGCAAATGGCATTAAAAAGGTGTGCAGGTTAACAAGATATGGCTGAAATATATTAGAAGAGTGAGTAGGGAAACTCATATGGATTTAGCATCGGCTACTATGTTTTTGCGCTGTTTATAGTTTTCCACAGCAGAATGTCTAGCATCTCATAGTTTACAAAACCCAAGCGAAATGTCAAAGGCTGGAGAATTTGCTTCTGGGACGCAGGTTCAAATGCCGTATTCTGACCAATCCGCCTTTCTCTGTAGTTTACCCCAGACATCAAGTAAACACTAATTGAATACGCAATACCACAACCAAAGTTCCACCCATGCATAAAATTGTGGAACGGCCATCCAATAGTATAACAGTAAGAAAAGTTCATATGAAACATGGGTTTGAACATTATTTATTGCTGAGTTATAGGACAAAATTGAAGGTTGCAGAAATTGATTGAAGTGGCTGTGTTCCATGCAATCGCCAAGTCTGTTCCTAATTCTTGCTGCGTTTCGTATTTGATCAAATCTAGTCTGGATACACTGTCTGAGGCTGTGAAAATGGTACAGGAGGAGAATTCAAATCAGAAGATCGAATAGGTCACACAATTAATTTCCCTCTACCAATCCACCTATGCGGAAACTTGTAATTACAGAAATTCATTATGATCCGACTGAAATTATCTGGCGTACCATCCTTTAAAAATCACATTCTTCGGATGACTTCAGGAAACACATCCTCAACTCAATGATGCTACTGAGAAACTGTAGATGCATCATTATATTCAGGCACGAAGGAAAGAAATTTGGACAAATAAAGTGATCGTGAATGAGTCCACCCAAATGTTTAAATAGAACCTCTGTAGATGTTCGTCCTGTCGTATTGATGCGGGTTTTCATAGGCTGTTGCGAGCATGATTAAAATTGATGATACCGTCGCGAGTATTGAACAAGGCGTGTGCTAAGAAAACCATGAACATAGCACAATTCTATAACATGCGATGGTAGAAAGTTCTTCTTGACTCCAAGTCCGCCACATTTAATCCTTATACATACCCTTAATATGGGTACAGAAGATTTTCTTACAAAATTCTCCAAATAGTCGAGGGACAAACGCCTTTACTGCAGTGCGTCTTGAGCTATTTGATGGATTTGCGTTCACATTACGAAGAACTCTCTTGGTCTTCCAACATGCGAAACACTTCTGTCAAATGAGGCACTCTCTTGCAAGCGTTGATGAATTGCTGAGCATGTTCGTGAACAAAGTTAATTGCCCCTCGGGATACCTTTCTACAGAAGGTTTACGTGCCCGTGATACATTCCCACTCCAAGACCATAAATGTAAATCATATCGGTATTTTAATTCACAGATTATATTTCTTCCACCTTCCGGGCTCAAACAACAAATAAACAAAACAAAACTCGAATAGTTAGTATTAGTGTCAACGAAGGGGCAAATTCTTTTAATAACTAATAAACAATTTTCAGACCTATGTTCATAAGAACATGCTGTTTTTGTGTTTGGGGGGGGGGGATGTCCCAGAAATATTTGATATCATTACAATTCACTCTGTATACTGCGTTACAAGTAATACTTTGAAAACACGAGATGAAGTCTTGTATTTGATGCTTCCGAGATTTTCCCATTAGTTTCAGTTAAATATAAATTGTTGTGATATTATATATACCTTAAAATTTTCAGTCTACGTATTATATTTGATAAAAATAAAATAAAAATCTACAATATCATACCCTGGCATCTAATTCCTTACAGCGGGACATGTATTCCAAATTTGTATCTTTTATTTATACATTTAAAACATTTCTTACATCAATTATTTTATAATACATTTATTTAATACCTACTACTGAATACTATTTACCAAGACATTCTTAAAATAATCGAATTAACCTTAACTAAACTGTTTATGTATACACAATTCCAAAATCAAAATATATTAACTTATTATCGTCACTACAAACACAATTATATATAGACATATTTTATTATATTATTCATCAGTGTAATTTTTACCTTCTTTAGCACGTATGTAAGAAAGGTTGTACTGTATTGTATTGTACCTAAAAATAATGCGCCGAGATTTCACCGGAAATACACGTGAGGCTCTCTAAATAAAAAAAAAAGAAAGTGTTTTATAAAAAGATCCTATGTATGAGTGTATGTTGTGTGTGTGTGTGAGAGAGAGAGAGAGAGAGAGAGAGAGAGAGAGAGTCAGTTAAATACCAAACTTGATTAACGATTTTGATTAAAATACAGTATATTAAAATTACTTACATAGCAAAAGTGTACCCTGAATTACTTCGGAATAGCGCCTGAAGACCTCTGAATAACTTCGTACAACTGGCAAACCGTAAGAGCTAGACAAAAACTTACTCAACAAAAAATATAGATCTTGTTAAGACACAATTTGTCATATAGTTTATTTGTAAGAGTTAAACTATTTCCGAGATATTCCCTGTTACTGGTTTCAATTTAAAATAAATTTCTCAAACGGGAAGATCTCATCCGTTTCATATGTCTTCTGTTTTACTCCTGGCCAAGCAAGAGAATCTATTTTCAAAGACAGTCTCATAGCGACAGCTTTTAAAAGATTTGACTGTCGCTTTAATATATCGTATTCCCTTATTTTTAACTATTAAATTATGCTTTTTTATTTTAATTTACACATTTTAAAGGATTAAAAATCTTTAATATAGTAGTTATTAAAAAGTATCAATAATAATGTATTAGTGTTTATCTTTATAAACATTTTATAAATGTTTCATTATTCATTAATTATTAACTTTATGTTTATTTGATTTCAATTGAATCGTCTCCTTTTTAAATTATTTAATTTATTTCTCTCGATGATTTCTTTGTTTTATTTATCTAGTATATTTGATAGTTCATAATATTTGCTCGTAACTTGTGTAAGATAAGTTCAACAGGGCACTATAGCTTAAGCTGATCTCATGACCTATAGTTATTAATTTGTATTCAAGTCTAATTACCGTCAGCTATAATTGTTGCACCAGGTTTAGCCTCAGCACTATTTGGCATCGACTGGCCGAAGAATTACCTAGATGACTATTATAATGTCGGATGCTTGTAATTATAGCTTCTACCCAATCAGTATAGTTGTTCTAATTAACTTTCAAATTACCGCGAGTTAATTGCCGGGGAAAACATTGTGTATTGGAACTGTGTCCCTGTGGTTAAAGAACGGTTGTATTGAATAATGGGATGGGATTTATCAGTGTATTTTATTATGTATTTTTGAATGGTTATTGTTACTCATGCTGGTATTTGTTCTTAGTGTACCTTTTCCGGAATAAAGCACACATGAGGCAGTATCTTGTGTTCCCCTCTAGGATGTAGAATATTGGAACGGAGGGGTGTACTCATACACTGCAACACCATGATGGATCGTGGCCGCACACCACAGTAGACAGGAATAAGGTGAAGAAGTCTTAGCAGCTCCCAGACCCATGGCATTCAGGTCGACACAGACCAGCAGAATTATCTTAACATTTTGAGTTCGAACACCCGCGCACCTTTAGAGAGCAGTCCCAAGAGGTCGACGTAATTCATTTTGGCGTTCGCGGGGAAAAGACTTTGAGCGTAGCAACTGCACCATCTGCCCGGCTCCGCCGTCATTGTAACCTGAATGTATAGCAGTAGCATTAAAGGAAAATGAAGAGAGAGGGAAAGTATAATCGTAGTACAATATGCTACTCCGTCATTCGACTTGGCGACCAAGATAAAACCATGAGAGACTCCATGAAGAGAGTTGGAGGCCGCCGGAAATCAAACTCCGAGCTTCACACGTTACGGTGAGGCCATCTCGCTTGTTTCTATTCCCTTGTACATCTTTGTCCTGATCCCGTGAGTCTGAGGTTACACTCTTCAGCATAGCCTGCGGTTCAATATACAACATGGAATATTTCGAAAACGGCTATTGCTACGAAAAAAAGTCTTGATGGGTTACATTTCATGACTTTGTTTTATTTGTATAAGTCTTCTATCAGTCATTTGTTTTAAACGTTTTATGTTTGCTTTACAATACATCGAAAAATATTTTTCCAGATATAGTCTTATTATACATCCCGTTTATGATCAAGGGAAATACAGAAAATTATAGTAAATCATTTAAAAGCAGGTCACTATATGCTGTCCTTGAAGAAATGCCGTACTCTTTTTTTTTTTATTTCAAGAGGAACCTCTAAGTGACGACAATAATTCAAAAGATGTAAAGTACCTATTGAAAAATTCAAACCAGTGATAAAGGGTATCTCTGAAGTAACGGATGCCAAAGAAGAGGTTATTTGAAATAAATTGTGTTTAAGAAATTCCACATTTTCTCTGTAGTAAGTAGTTGTTTATGTCTTATGGTTTACCAATTATAAAAAAGAATTTCTAAATGAAGAGGACTTCAAACACTATTCGTAGAAAATTCACCTCTATATTTAATTTATCATGCAAAATCATATCTTAAATAAATGGTATTTTAATGAAAATAAAGACTTTTTAGATAAACATAAAAAAATTCCAATGTTAGGATTTATTTTCCATATTTATCATTCTCAGGATTTCTGGACTATGTTTTAAATGATGCGTGAAGAATTATGTATGTTGAATATTTCAGAGAATAGATTGCCATATATCTTGCATATGTATTAAACATTCTCTGATGCCATAAAGTTTCGTGCTGGTTTTGTTTTTGAGTTCTGAATAGTAAGATAATCATGGTGACGATGACCGGAGGGCGCTGAGAGGATACCTAAGTTAGCGCCTTCACCCACGGGAGGAACGGATGAGGTGAAAGAACCTCAGGAGAGGAATGGATTACAGAAGACGGTGCAGGCGACAGAACCGCGAAGTTCCAGGCTTGACTAACAGGACATGAAGATTTTAAAATAAATTCCCATTTCCCAAAATATCCTTTACATGTAAACTTTTACGAAGCATTTGAGTTTCTAAAAATGACTCTATATGTTTAAGATATTTTCATAACAAACAAAATGAATATCTTGAATTTTCTGGGAATAGCCTCTGAAGACCTCTTCATTCTGGAAGACTTTTGCATAACTGATAAAGCGTAAGAGTGTAAATAAATCCTGGGTAGTCTGCCTCACATTCAACAAGTCGCGAGTTCGAGTCTCGGATAAGGTTTTTTCCGGGTTTTCCCTTAACCCGAGAACACAAATGTCGAGCAACTTAAGCTTCATGAACCCCGAGATCATTTGAGCATCACCCGTTAAAGACGTTAAGCTACAAAAAAAAAAAAAAAAAAAAAAAAAAAATACAATTAAACATATAAATAAAATAAAGAGAATGTTACTACACAAACATGTAGATGTTAAAATTGTATCAAATGTAATACTTTTATGGAGTTCACCAGTTTTGATTTATTCCTTGCTATTGGTTTTAATATGAAAATACTTCTGCTTTTCTCAAAAGGGAAAATCATCATTCATTGCATACCTTTTGTTTTACTCCTGGTCATGCAAAGAAAACCAAATTTCAATGTCGTTAAGAGTTCACTATCTTTTTAGCCTGTGTATTCCCTTATTTCTCTTCCACTTAAAGGAAATGGAAGACCATTTCTGCTAATGTTTATTTTGAGTTCATGAAGTATATAAAGAATAGTTTTATTTTGCAGAGCAGATAGAGACAGTCATGTGATTCGAACACATATAGTTTCATGCGTTAAAGTAAGTTTGATTAGACAGACTAATCGGAACATCCTTTTCCTTAATGAACCAGCAGCTAATCATACTGAGATTTAATGATTTCAGGTTATTTAGGTGATCTTTTTGAGGTCTGTAAATTAACTGTTTGTTGTGTGATTATAAGTGTAACTCAAGCATGAAATTGCTGGAACCGTATAAAGCGATTTATTTTCAAGTATTTTAAACTCACAATCAACAGCTCTTCTCCTCAAGAATATCTGGTTCTCTTGTAATAAGATATTTAATTAAATTAAAGATAGAAATCAACATGGCTTTAAACGCAGATCATGTAAGATTTTAAAGGTCAAACAGACCTGGTTTATGAACATCTGCACCCAAAACTAATCTTACTCCAGCATCGAGATCACAATCTTCTCTTTCTATAGTACATAGTTGCCAAATGTACTTCGGGAATCAGTGGATGAACACTCGTAGATTGGTGATTAGACTCCTTCATGCATTCAATCAATTGGGCCATAATAATAATATTTCCTTACATGCATTTCACCATCATTTCATTTCATGCACTTCCTCACTTTCATACCAGACATCGGCATCGTGCTGATCACCCATCATCTGGCTTCTCTCTGATTCTACTCCTCAACAGGCGTCTGATCCCATGTTCTGGGGGATGAAGTCCTTTATAAGAGGAGTATAAATAGATATGAAAGAAGTTGAGCATCTTGTATTTTTACGTTTAATCTTTCTTACTTATGCCCTCCACCGTTTCGATTTTGATTAGAATCTCTTATATTTAAGTTATTTACATGACAAATAAAATGTATATCTTGGATTTTCTGGGAATAGCCTCTGAAGACCGCTTCTATTCTGGATGACTTTTTTTTATACTTTCTCTATACGCACTATGTAACGGAGTGTATAGAGAATGTATTGCACTCCACCAAAAACTTCGATACCGAGATTTCACCGGAAATATATGTTTTAGGGTCCCCTGTATCCATAAAAAGTATTTTCAGAAAAAGGTCCGTGTGTCAGTGTGTCTGTGAACACGATAACTCAAAAACGAAAAGTCGGTAAAGTACCAAACTTGGAATTTAAGTTTAGCATATTCCAAGGATGCGACAAGAAGATTTTGAGAAAAATTCCCCCACCCCAAACTACCCTTTACATGGAACTTTTTTCGAAAATTTTGATTTTCTAAAAAATAGCTCTAACGATTTTGATTAAAATATCGTATATTAAAGTTATTTACCTGACAAATAAAATGTATATTCTGAAATTTCTGGGAATAGCCTCTGAAGACTACTTTATTCTGGATGAATTTTTCATAACTACTAAACCATAAGAAATGGACAAAAACTTAACCCATAAAAAATGTAGAGCACGTTAAAACACACAATTTATATTGTATACATTTTTTCGTGGAGTTGATCGTTTTTGAGATATTCCTTCTTATTGGTTTCAGCTTTGAAAAACTTACACTTTTTTCATACAGGAACTTGTCAACTCCTGTTAATACAAACAAAGGAACATCAGTCACATAGCAACCAGCTTTTGGCTTTCACTTTAACCTATGATACTCCCTTATTTCGCTTCTACTTACAATAAAGCAAGAAATATGACTATTTCTGCTAATTTTGCTCGATTAGCATGAAATAAATAAAAGATAAGCTTATTAACAATAATAGTTTACAGAGATATAGAGAAAGTCATGTGAATGGAACACGTCAGATTTTTAATTTTTCATAACTGGTAAACCGTAAGAGAGACAAAAACTTACCACACAATGAATGTAGATCTTATTAAATCACACAATTTATGTGATATACATTTTTTCGTGGAGTTGACCGTTTTAAAGATATTGTTTGTGATTGGTTTCAGTTTTAAAATACGTTTTTCATATGGGAACTTGTAATAACTGGCCACGCAAAGAAACTGGTTTCTATCACATTTTAAAACATTTGACTCTCGGTTTAGCTAAGTGTATTCCCTTATTTCCCTTCTACTTATAAGGTATTCTAAGTAATAAAACGTTTTTGCTAATGTTTATCTTGATTAGAATGAAATAGATAGAAGAATAAGTTTCTTTAAGAATAATTTGTTACAGAGATGTAGAGAAAATCATGTCAATGGAGCACATAAGATTTTTAAGGACTATTTCTGAAAGTGGGCCAAGTATTACATTTTCTGAAAAGAACTTGTTTGTATTTTTTCTTCAGTCCTTCAAGTACCCATGCTAGTCCATTATGACAGGTATAGTACATTATTACCACTATATCGCAGTAAATAAAATGTAAGTATGTTTATAAAATGAGCAGTCCATAAAGCCATAGTATAGTCAAGTTGCGTATGACTGGTCGAGTACGCTAAAATCTTACAAATGTTTTTTTTTTCTAACGTCCTTTAACCCAGTTGGTCATATCGGACGATGAATGAAATTGATGAGTTGATGCTCAAATGATCTCGGGGTTCATGGAGCTTATAGTTACTCGACATTCGTCTTCTCAGGATAAGGGAGAACCCCGAATGAAACCTTATCCGAGTAACTCACCCTAAGCGAGATTCGAACTCACGACCTGTTGAATGTGCGGTAGACAAGCTACCACCACACTACCCAGGCGGGCTAAAATGATCTTATCTTTTCAACTATGTGTAGCTAAATGCTGATTGGATGACAGCACAGATGGCAAGACCTTGAGCATGTTTGCAATACAGATGAAAACATTTTGTCCAAGCCGTACTTATTAATTTTTGTAGAAAATAACACTTTTTGAACTGCACATAGTATTTTGCATATTTGTTCTTTAATTGGTGAAATTTACATATCCATTGCAGTCTAGAAACTACCAAGAAATTAAAAATGCATGCATTACTTTGCAAGCGCTTTAGCAACAGTTCTTGATACTGTGAAAGCCTTAACTCACCCATCAGCCCCAATTAGAACGTTTTTTGACTGACTGCGGCAATAAAGCACACCATATTTCCCTTATGTGTATGTCCGGAATTTCTGCCACCTAAAGTAGGTATTGCAGGCCGCAAGATTCGTGGGAGTTTCCCCGGCTAGGCCCTGGATCATTGGGGTTTTAGTTACCCAGATTCCTCAGCTATACTCTCGTCGCTCCACAGGCCATAAGTGCTCCATTTTCCTCCTAACAAACAGCCCACCACTATGCTTTGCGGCTTAGGGCCCAGAATGTTAACAAAGCAAAGCAGCGGAATCACGCCACGCATCAGCTAAGTGTAACACATTGCGCGAAGGTGTGCGTCTAGACTGCGATAGATATGGAAGTTTGTCGTCTTGATTTCTACGACAAATTGTTGTAAACATTCAACGCCTGTGTCTCAATAGCCGGCGGTCTTAGATTTTCTGAATCATTGTCGCTTTTAAAACTCCCGTCTGCCACTTCTGCCATCTTGGACAGCTGTTTTGAAGGAGTTAAAAGGATGGACAATAGAGGAGCTGCGCGCGTCACCAAACATAAACAGAATGTCAGCTTCGAAACGCGGGAAGTATCATTTTCATAACATTTTCGGAGGCTCCATACGATCTGCAAATAGAATCACATGCTCTACAAAACTGTTCGAAGGTAGGTGTGCACTAAGTTTGTTCTATTTTTCACAGTTTACGAGTTATACAGAAGCCATTCAGAATGAAGAGATCTTCAGAGGCTATTTCCAGAAAATTCAAGATATACATTTCGTTTGTCATGAAAATATCTTAAACATATGGCATTTTAACCAAAATCGTTTGTCAGTTTTGAGAAAATTCAAACGCTCCATGCAAAGTATAGTTGAGGTTCGGGAATTTCCCCGAAAATCTTCGTGTCGTATCCTTGGAAGATACTGAGCTTGAATACCAAGTTTGGTATTTAACAGACTACTCGTTTTTGAGCTATGATGCCCACATACATGCATGCATGCATACATACATACATACACATACATATATACATGCATACAATTTGTGGTAGATAAAGCGGCGTAGGGGCGGGTGTTGTCCGGGTTCTCTGCCCCCCCCGGGCATCGCATTCCACCGGTGCTCCATCTTCATTCGGTGCATCATTAGTGTTATATGTAGTAAAAGCTTACGTGTTCCATTCACATGATTTTCTCTATATCTCTGCAATAAATTATTTTTAAAAAGCTTATGCTTCTATTTACTTCCTACTAATCGAGAAAAAATTAGCAGAAATAGTCTTATTTCTTGCTTCCTTGTAAGTAGAAGCGAAATAAGGGAGTACCATAGATTAAAGTGATATTCAAAAGCTGGATGCTATGTGACTGAAGTTTCTTTGTTTGTATGGACACGAGTTCACAAAGTCCTCTATGAGAAAAATATAAGTTTTTATAGCTTAAACCAAAAAGAAGGAATATCTAAAAAAACAATCAACTTAACTCATAAATTGTGTGTTTTAATGTGCTCTACATTTTTTGTGTGGTAAGTTTTTGTCTCTCTCTTACGGTTTAGCACTTCTGCAAAATTCCGTAAATTTCACTGAGAATATAGTAGTCTTCAGAGGCTATTCCCTGAAAATTCAAAATATACATTTTATTTGTCAGATAAGTATCTTTAATATACGATATTTCAATCAAAATCGTTAGAGCCATTTCTTAGAAAATCAAAATTTTCGAAAAAAGTTCTATGTAAAGGGTAGATTGGGGTGGGGGATTTTTCTAAAAAATCTTCGTGTCGCATCCCTGGGAGATACTAAACCTAAATACTAAGTTTGGTATTTTACCGACTTTTCGTTTTCAAGTTATCGTGTTCACAGACACAGGACACACGGACCTTTTTCTGAAAATACTTTTTGTGGATACAGGGGACCCTAAAACATATATTTCCGGTGAAATCTCGGTATCGAATTTTTTAGTGCAGTGCAATACATTCTCTATACACTATGTACATAGTGCGTATAGAGAAAGTAAAAACGGGCGTTAAACACTATAAAACACGCGCGCACACACTCTGGCAGGTTTGTAAAAAGGTTTTTTTTTTATTCAGGGGTCTCAAAATATGCATTTCTGATAAAATGTTATGTTGGTATTGAATTTTTGGGTGGAATACAATACTTTATCCTCTATGTACAGTGTACTAGAGAAAGTAAAAAAAAAAAAAGTTAGATGCAGATGAGGAAGACCTTGTGTTTACAAGCATTCCATTACGTCGCATACTGCCATGTCCCAGTGCTTCACACGCTGCGGAATAAGTTACTGCGCCTTCTGGTCCTTTAATTTGTACATGCCGCCTATATCTATATTGCATCGCACAAAGATAATTACATTACATTTAATTGATGTGTTATTTGATAGTTTAATAAGACAGCAGTAAAGCGTCCATTCCAGCGATTTTCGGTCGTCGTGCATTGATGCAGACAGGAGTTTCCTGCAGATGAGATTTAGGGCAAGTTGTGAGGTCTATTCCTCTACATTCCCATAATTACTAATGCCAGATAATTTCGGTGACAGGAATGAAACGCTGAAAGCTCTGCTGAGGGATAAATAAAAGCACTAACGCTATCGTAACCGCCATTAAAACGCTCTTCCCCACAAACGAGCACTCATTAAGTTAGTGCTATCCGTGTGTGTGGCGCCAATAAGAAGGCCGAACACGAAGTTTTCAATCGATTCTGGCGGGCGTCCAAATCGCCATGAGTTGCAAGTAAACACTCGCAGTCACAAAACTTATTAGCGCGGTTTCTCACAGAACTGCCGGCTCTTTATTTTCTAATAACTTACAATAACTTCTCTCCAAATATTTACGGAGCAAACAAAGTGGAACCGGCAGATCTCTTGGCAAACAGGTTCTTCACGAGAATTTTCTAAATGAAAATGTAGAATTTCCAGTGAAAGTAAAGGGAAAAGTTTCTCTCCTTCCTTAAGCACACAGTGGCTAGCCAAAATCGTTCTTCAGATTTACAAACAGTCCTAATCGGAATATTTATAACCATTTCCTATCCTCCACAGAGTTTGGAAGTATCAATGTGTCTGCGTGTGTGTGGTTTAATTCTATAATTATGAAAAAAACTAACGCAAAGAAACAATTCAGTGAGAAAACACAAGCAGTTGTTTCTAAAGAAAGAAAAAAATCCCCCGATATGGCCATAAAAGTTAAAGGGAGTATATAAATAAAACAATATAAAAAAAGTATGAGTTCATACAATTATTTGTTTATTAATGACGTCAATTGGCACAATCATATAAGCGCCGCCGGTATGCCAAAATTTCGTTCTACAGGAGTTCTGCCAGTAAATCTACCGACATGGGACTATCGCTTTTAAGCACACTTAAAAAACTTCGCTTGGGCCCAAAAGTCTGAGTTATATACATAGATATATCTATTGCTACTTTTCTATATATCTTTTTCTTTTTTACTTTCTCTACTACATATGGTAAATAGGGGAAGTGTTGAGTTCCATCCAAGAATACCATACCGAGATTTCAACGGAAATACATATTTTGAGAATCCCTGAATAAAGAAAGTTTAGAACAGCATACAAAAAAAAAAAAAAAACAAAAAACGAAAAATTAAACAAATACGGCGAATATTTACAAGAAAATCCCTCTACCCCAAACTATCTTTAACATGTAAAATTTTTTCCTATATCCTTGAGTTTCTCAAAAACAACAATAGTATTATCTTTAATGTAACCCAAAAGCATAATAAGCACAAAAGCATAACAGACCTTTAGACATGTGGTTGCTACCCAGAACATGATTTTGGGGGTCTAAGGGTTAGGAAAAAATAAGTTTTAGAAGCACAATAAAGCATAATTTTAAAAAATAAAACAAAAAAGCACAATATTTAATATAAAGCATAATTATAAGATTTTAAACAGAAGTTAATTTCCAACAATTGATTCAATGCAGAAATTAAACATTATTTCCAGCAACAATGAAAAGTTAGGAAGTTCAACAATGAACTCTTGTGAGTGAAGTTTAACGGTTTTTGGTCAGTATACAATCTGAATCAGAGCAGTTCATATCGTATGAACACCAGCATACCAAAAACTGCTGTAAATGCAATTCAAAGGGTCATGAGTCTCCCACAGATCATTTTGTGGCTGAAAAGATGAAACTTTTATGTACCTTATGTTCAGAGTGTATTAATTTTTAAAAGACATTCATTGTGCAAAAGCATGTGGAAAGTTTAAAACATAGATCTCAGAAACAGAGTGATGGACATTGCTCAACCTCAGGCAGTCCTGGCAGCATACGTACTAGTATTACATCTCAAGCGTGGCAGCGTATGGAAAGTTCAAAGGATAATATTATGAAAGTAATGGTCAAAGCATTTACTTCTGCTGGTGTTCCATTTCATGCCTTCTGCAACGAACAGTTTCGTTAGTAGGTAGCAACAGCTATAAATATGAAACCGGCTCCCAGTGAAACTACTTTGAGAAGATATCTTGTCAAATGTGCTGAAGAGACTTTCAGGAAACCAAGTCAAAGTGTGAGAGAAAATCTATTTATCTAGTAGTTGATGAAACGACAGATAAAAGAATCGTAAGATGGTGAATATTTTGTTGCTCCATTGGGTGTTTTGGACGAGAAACCCCGTCTTATGAAAACCAAAATTGTATAACATTGCAATGCTGATGTTATAGTAAATTTAATACTTGACACACTAGATCTTATTGGTGTTCAAAGCTATAACTTTATTATTTTTATTTCGGACAGTGTAACATAGATGATTTCTGCTGGATGGCGATAGGCTTGATTTGCACCTGAGCCTTTACATTATATCTGTTGAGTGTATGTGTTACATCTTTGTGCTGAAGAGATTATATTCGAGCTCAAAATTGCTGATGAATTCATTGCAGCTGTTAAGATAGCTTTAGTGAAAACTCCAGCCAGAAGAGAGAGATTAATGAAATGCTTAAAATAATCAGAAGTATTTGATCTACCTCCAGTTCCTGTAATCACTCGTTGGGCCACATGGCTGAAGGCAGTAAAATATCACAGCATCAATTTCAGTGTAGTTAAACGTTGGATCGACCTGGAAGATGGTGAAGGTAGAGCTGCTGTAACAAATTTAAAACGACTAGTTAAAAATAAAAACCTTCAACTTCAAATCAAAACTATATCTGAAGTCTGTGATGGTGTTTGTAAACCTATTCAGGTCTTGGAATCAGATAATGCTGATGCAACTTTGCTTATTTTGTCATCAGTTCTACACATGCTTCAAAGTTCTGCTGTATCATGTAAAAAGCTTGAGATATTATGAACGAACGCCTACAAAAAGCTTCTGGGAGAAAGTTCAGGATTTAGATACAACGTTAGCCATTCCTGAGCAGATTTATTCCATCTTCTCTTCAGGTGAACTGAAACGCTTCTCCAACACTGATGTTTCATTGAAAGAAATATCAATATATGCAGCAATGGTACAGGAAGAACATTTATATTCTACTACGCTTTATCCTTCTGGCACAAACATTCCACTAAGATGCCTACACTAAGTAAGCTAGCAATGAAGGCAATAATGGTACTTCCATCATCTGCTTCAGCTGAGAGAAGCTTTCCTAAGATCAATTGGATTTTAAATTCTAAACGGTCGTGTCTCAGAAGAAAATCTTGAAGAACTTATCATTAAACAACCTCAAGAATGTGAATCAGAGACTGAGACTGACAAAGATGACTAGATTTTCATTCTCTAGCATTGTTCTCTTATTGTAGTGTGTTCTCGTATAACTGTATGTAAGAAACTTGCCTTATTGTTACGAAAAAGGAATCATTTAAGATACTGAATTTTATTTGTATGAAAGAAATGCATTATAAAAAGATAAAGCATAATTATAAACAAAATTAAGCATAATATGGGTTGCCATAATTATCATTAAAATATCAATGCTTAAAATATTTTTGTGTCCAATGAAATACATATATCGAATTCTTTTTGACTATAGTCTCTAAAATCCTCTACATTCTGAATGACTTTTGCATAACTGATAAACCGCAAGAGACAGACAAAAATTACTATACAAAAACATAGATCTCGTTAAAGCATACAATTTATGGTATATGCGTTTTGTTTGTAGACCCTAACCATTTTCGAGATATGCCTTTGTTATTTGTTTAAAACGTCCTATGCTAGAATTTTCTAAAATGGAAAGCCGTTACTCAGCTTTTTTCATCCCGGTCTAGCAAAGAGAAGGCAATTTCAATTGTATCATATAGCGGCCGCTATTTGACTACCGATTTAGCCTAGTGTCCTCATTTCACTTCTACTTACAAAGAAGTAACTAATAAGATCATTTGTGTTAATGTTTATCTCGATTAGCATGTTGTAGATAAAAAAATCTGATGTGTTCCACTCACATGACTTTCTCTACATCTCTGCGACAAATTTTAGCTAAAATGCTTATGCTTCTATTTACTTCATGGTAATCAAGAAAGATTAGCAGAAATAGTCTTATTATTTGCTTCCTTGTAAGTAGAAGCGAAATGAGGGAGTACCATAGGTTAAAATGATAGCCAAAACCTGGTTGCTATGTAACCGAAGTTCCTTTGTTCGCATGGACAGAAGTTAACATATTTCTGTATGAAAAAGGTATGTTTTTCAAAACAGAAACGAAAAACCAAGAATATCTTAAAAATGATCAACTTCACGAAAAAAATGTATATGACATAAAATGTGTGTTTTATTGCGAGCTACATTTTCTGTACAGTAAGTTTTTGTCCATCTCTGAAGGTTTAGAAATTATGCGCAATTCCGTAAAATTCATCCAGAATAAAGTAGTCTTCAGAGGCTATTCCCAGAAAATTCAAGATATACATTTTATTTGTCAAATAAATATCTTTAATATACGATATTTTAATCAAATTTGTTAGACCCATTTTTAAGAAAATCAAAATTTTCGAATTTTTTTCCATGTAAAGGGTAGTTTAGGGTGGGGGGATATTCTTGAAAATCTTCGTATCGCATCCTTGGAGGGTACCAAACTTAAATACCAAGTTGGGGCTTTAACGGTCCTTTCGTTTTTGCGCTATGCTGCCCACACACACACACACACACACACACCCACACACACACACACACACCCACACACACACACACACACACACACATAGGACATTTTTCTAAAAATGCTTTTTTTTTTTGGATTCAGGGAGTCTCAAAACATGTATTTCCGGTGAAATCTATGTATCGAATTTTTGGGGTACAATACTATACCTACCTACTCTATACACTATGTACATAGTACGTGTAGAGAAAGTAAAAATAAGCTTTAGCAAGAATAACAGATAGAGTAAAGCAATTAGAACATATCTCTCCTGATGTACTATCTCATTTGTGTTTCCAAAGTTCTTTCCTCCGATTTCTTACCTCTTTACATTCAGTAAACTGAAAAATACTGTCTCCCCGCATAATATAGCAAGTTCTAATTTATTGCCCGTCATCCCTTACAAAAGTAATGCTTCTGTCCTCATTCCTCTCTTGTTTATTACATACGAGTATATTTATATGGCCCTCTGTTGACCATTCTATTTTTATTTTTCGGTATAGATAAAGCGACTTTTTATTTTCTAGTTGACCTCAAATTACCTGTTTATCAATGTTTTCTATCTTATTCCTCACTGACTTCCAGAATTCTTTCTCATTTTCTTCCCCCTTCCTCCATATGTTTCCCTGTTTTCTTCCTCAAATCAGTTGTTCATAGTTGTATAGTTCTAAAGTTCAGAATTTTAATATTATTTAAGCTAGCTGAATAACTATTAATATCTTAGAGCAGAAT
Source organism: Hymenopus coronatus (assembly GCA_030762935.1). Classification (NCBI taxonomy): domain Eukaryota; kingdom Metazoa; phylum Arthropoda; class Insecta; order Mantodea; family Hymenopodidae; genus Hymenopus; species Hymenopus coronatus. The sequence goes on along the minus strand of CM060895.1, from coordinate 95,872,531 downwards.
TTTGAATGCTGGCTTCGAGAATTAAGATGTGAGAATTAACAAAAGCAGTGAGAGGGGTTTCCTGGATTACTCTGTTTAAGTCCTACAAAATAGACACATACGCACACACAAGCACTCAAACAGACATGGACACACAAAAGTATCATGTTCAAGAGGTCACGAGTTTCAATCTGCTCAGGGTGAGTTACCCGGATAAGGTTTTCTTTCAGTGTTTTCTCTTAATCTGAGAAGACGAATGTCGAGTAACTTTAAGCTCCATGAACTCCAAGATTATTTAAACATCACTTCACCGCTTTCATTCACCGTCCAATAAGGCCAACCAGATTAAAAGTATCGTCATCCGTGTCTAGGGCAACATTTTAACCTCTGGTTCCCTAGGTCGCGGGTTCAAACCTGAATGTAAACATCCTTAGTATGCCTTCCGTTGGAAGGGAAGTAAGGCCATTCGTCCAGCACGTAAAAGAGCCTGATAAAGAGGCCTATGAACAAAATTAGCTGTCTTTCAGGCCCAATATAGAATGGGACGCTAAGAACTAAAGAGTTAAAGAGCATCCATAAATAACTTTCAATTTAATTTTATTTCTTTAATTGTTCTATTTCCCATGATATTCAACACTTTCATTGCTACATCTTCCCTGGTATACTATCTCATTTATGTTCCTAAACTTCTTTCCTCCAAATTCGTACGTCTTTTTATTCAGTTAAACACTGTACAACACTGTCTTTCTCTCCGCATAAAATACAATGATCTAACTCATTCCCTCTCACTCTCAGAAGTAATGCTACCGCCTTCATCGACGCTAAACCTTCACTTTCATGTTTACTATTCACACACACACACACTCACACTTCTCTTGACCATTCTTACTTTTTTTCAGTATAGAATCCTTTCTTATTTTCTCCTCCCTCCATCCATATTTTCGTCAATATTTATTTCATCAAATCAGTTCAGTCATAGTTGCACAATTACGAAAGAGTTCTCAATTTAAATAACATCTAAGCCACCTGAATAATTATTAATATGCTAGAGCACGAAATTTTACTTTCTCTACATAGTACATTGAAAGTAGGGATGCGATATCGAGATTTCACCGGAAATACACGTTTAAGATCTCCTATATTCAAAATGAGCATTTTTATAAAATGTTCCGTCCATGTGTTGTGAGCATGATAACTTAAGAACAAAATTCAGTAAAATACCAAACTTGGTTTCCAAGATTGGTATATTCCAATGATGCGACACGAAGATTTTGAAGACCCATCCCAAACTATCCTTTTATGGAAACATTTTCTCAAAAATGGCTGTACTCGATTTTTATTAAAATACCGTATATTAAAGATTTGTATTTACATTAAAAATAAAATGCTCTTTGTGGATGAATTTTGCTGACTTTTGCATAGCTGGTAAACCGTAAGAGATATACAAAAATTACCACACAAAACTTGTAGATCCCGATAAACACTTTTTCGTGGAGTTGCTCATTTTTAGGATATACATTGTTTTTGGTTTTAGTTTTAAAATACTTAAACTTTTCACATACGACAATTTGCATACGGTAGTCTGATTTCAAACGCATGAGAACCAGCTTTTAAAAGATTTGAGTACCTATGGCGTAGTGTATTCCCTTTTTTTCCCCCTTCTACTTACAAGAAAGCAAGAAATAAGACAATTTCTGCAAATGTTTACTTCTATTAGTAAGAAGTAGATAGAAGAAGAAGAATTTGCTACAAAGTTGTAGAGGAAGTGATGTGAATGGATGTGGATACAAGTGGGAGAATTGTCAGTCGAGTGCTTTCCGGGATCACCCTGTCTAAATGACACACATGCTCACAAAATATAAAATAATAGTATTATTATTGGTTTAAAGATAGTTAAGGTGATAATGCATAAAATGTATTGTTAACTTCTATTATTGTTACTGTAGATAAGTATCGAACTAAAATTGTTGCTTTCTGAATTCTAATGGTTGTGTCTTCTAACTTCATATAATATAAGAAAATGTATTCTTAAGGGTCAAACGTGACACATATTCATTTCTGTATCGGTAAAAAATACACAGTTATAATGCCTACGAAATTTATTATCTGAAAGATAGATGACGCGAGGTCTTAACGCTTTAAGCATTCATATTCATAATGAAAACTGGCACAGAAATTAAAGGGCTCGATGTGCGTTCAAGCGTTGCTAGTTCTTTTTGCCAGGATTGAGTTATTATCAGCAATTAGCATGCTATAAAAAGTGTGGTCGGATCGTGTAACTATCAGAGAGTTCGCCTCGAGTAATTACATCAGATTTATAATGCAAATTGAGCGGTGCAGCTCCGACTAGAAATTTACTTCAACAGCATCTTGTTAGATTAAACTTTAGAGCATGTGATCGCTTGAGCCGCCTAGTTACCATGGTAACTCGAGCACTCAGCTCTGTGCAAGGAATGTGATGAGATCACTAGAGACTGCCGCAAATATGTACCATATTCTAAATTGCCTTTTTGAAATACTTCATATGTAAGTTAATCATTCTGAGCACATATTTGGTAATGTAAGCTAAATTTACAATTTATTTATTAATTGCCATGCCAACAAGCACTATAAATACTTATAGTAATGCTACATTTACAATGAGATGCAAGCGCAGACGTAACGCAGCATAAGCGCAGACGCAAGGAAACACCATTCACAATACAACCGTAAGCGCAACGCAAGATGTTGTCACATGCGTATATCTTCCAAGTTTCAAATTAATAACATAACCAACAATATTATATCAGAAAGCTAACTTAATCTTTTATAATACATAAATAAGTTATAAAATTATACACACAACTGAGGCTGCAGTGGCGTTATAAACTGACCAAAATATTGAAATTGTGCAAATATGGAGACCGCTGAAAATTATAAAGCTGCACTTTTAATACAAAGTGTATTATTTCTTTGCGCATTACGAATTGTGAAAGCCAAGAAGCCCAGACGCAGACGGTGGGTACATCCATTAAATCAAAGCACAAAATCAGCAATTCAAAAATGCATTGCCATCGTCTGATATTGCACAGCAGTCACTGCATGGAGGAAAAGAGCAAAATTAATCCTCTTTGCACGCAATGCAAGGATAACGTTTGGAGTTTGCGTTGCGTCTCGGTGTTTCTATGAGAATGCTTACATTAAATATGAGTCCAAACTCTTGCGCTTACGTTACGTCTGCGCTTGCATCTCATTGTGAAGGTCACTAATATTTACAGTGCAATTAGAAAATGACGTAACACTCAAGACATGCGCTATTTCAAGAAATGAATTTATTGCAAAATTCATTAACAAAAGTATGCAAGAAGGCTATATCTTAGATGTAGCCTTTCATTTGTTCACATCGAGAATTCATTTTTACTTTCTCTATAGGTATTATTATATAGAGTAAAGAGAAGGTATTGCATTCCACTCAAAAAAGCATTTTTAGAAAAAGGCCCACGTGCGTCTGTGTCACGGTCTGTCTGCAAACACGATAACTCAAAAATGAAAAGTCACTAAAATACCAAACTTGCTATTTAAGTTTAGTATCTTCCAAGAATGTGACAAAGATTTTCAAGAATATTCCTCCAGCCACAACTACCCTTTTTAAATGGAACATTTTTTGAAAATGTTTATTTTCTCAAAAGTTTTTGATTAAAATGAATTTTTTAAGAATTGCCTCTGAATAGCTCATTATTCTGGTTGAATTTTGCAGACTCTTGCATAACAGTTAAACCGTAAGAGATATACAAAAACATGCTCACTAAAAATTTCGATCACTTTAAAACACACAATTTATGCCATATATATTTTTCTTGTAGAGCTGACATTTCGAGATATTCATTGTTACTGGTTTCAATTTTAAACTAATTGACTTTTCTCAAACGTGACCATGCCAAGCGAACCAAACCTCAATTGTTTCACATAGCGACCAGCTTTTAAAGTATTTGACTGTCGCTTTAACCTGGTGTATTCCCTTATTTCCCGTCTACTTACAAGGAAGCAAGTAATAAGACCACTTGTGCTTATGTATTTATACATAAAGGAATGTTCTTTTGTAAGAATAATTTGTTTGTGGAACAGCTAGAGAATGTTATGTGAATGGAACATGTCATACTTTTTAATAATCTGCGACTTAACTACACATTTCATTTATATTTATTGTTATGAATTGGAACTTTTAAAAACTTCTTAATGCACTATAGCATGATAAGTATGCCGGGGCAACCCGTAAGATATATTCTCAAATTAAAATATTACAAATCTGTTATTAAAATTAAACAAAACGTTAGAAAATGTAATACATTTAGACATCGATCATGTTATCCAGGGTAACAGATAAAAGCCACATGTAAATAGGTTGCAAAATGCAAACTACACACAGATGTATTTAATGAAACCACACAGATATCGGTTGTGTTGGCATTATTTAAATGACGAGGGAACGAATGAAGGTGTGAAATAAATAATATCAACGAACGTTAAACAAATATTCATGAGTTGTTTGTTTTAAATCGATGCAGATAGGTGCAGATAGACTACAAAAAATGTGTGTTGCTTTTTCCTACAAATGCTGCTTACATTTTCGTTAAAATGTTACATGTTTGAAGTATAATAGAAACATCTAAATATTAAATATCCGTTAAATATTCTTCTTTCTTATATACCGTGTAAATATACATGTCATTCTCTCAAGAAATTGCACTATATGCAACAAAGGAAAGCTGATCCATTGCCCCCGCGTAATCTTCCCTCTATTCTCTTTTAAAAACTATGTTAACAAAACCTAAATTTTCTACCTACTATTTTTCTCATTTAAACATTGTTATCGGTATAAGAAGAATACGGAAAGCTAAAGGTGTAGTAAATTATTTTCAAAGCCAGATGTTATGCGATTTTGCTCTCTTTGTGTAAACACGAAAAAGAAAGGAAGAAACACAAAACAAATAGTGACTTGTAGTTGAGAATAGTACGAAGTATAAGACGGTAATTCTTTGACGTCCCTGTATAATAAAAGCAATTCTCTTGTTGTCTAGTATTTCTATACAATCTGCAATACTTCAATTAGCTTAATTACTGTTTTATATACGTAAGTTTTATATAAATAACATGATGTATTATTTTTTATTTATATCTTAACTTGATATGTAAGCCATACAAAGCTGAAGACTACGCAGTAGAATATTACAAAAGGAACCTTGTATATGAAAACCTTGAGAAAATTCAGGATTTCTTTATGTTACTTGCGTGCATCAGAAGTATAAGTATGAACTCAGGAAAAGTCCCAAATAATCTTTAAAGAGGATATTTTTCATTGTAATAGTTTATCACATGGTACCAATACAATAGAATCACGTGAACTGATGACGTAGGGTGTCAGCCAATAAGCGTTAAGGAAGACATCCTCCTTAGATACCTATTTAAGCTGCAACAAACGGAAAATCCACACAGTATTTTCAGTCCTTTAGAGACAAAAATCTGCTATACATAATATATTTACTACAAATACGTCTAAAATGTAATAGTGGAAAATAGTGGACTCAGTTGTATTTTAATGTGTTATTAAGGTTTCTCAGAACTTCAACGTGCTTATATATATATATATATATATATATATATATATATATATATATATATAACTGTTTTAGTAACATTAAAGAATTTACCTCTTCTACCAGGTACGTGCATACTCAATCAGATCCTGCATCAAGTATGGTGGACTCATCTAATTGCCTATATACTGTCTGTCATCACTCTGTAGACACGACCAAGTTAAGAATATAGAGCGTGGCCCAGCGACCCCAAAAATGACAAGTATTTGAAAATTCAAACCAATAACAAAGAGCATCTCGGAAATGCTTTGCGCCACACAAAGTGTATAAATGTGTACTTTAACGAAAACTACGTTTTTGTTCATTAAGATTTTATCTGTCTCTTATGATTTACATATTGTATAATAGTTGCCTACTTATGATACAAGTATGGCATACTTATGGAAAAATGAATCTTTTATTCTATAAGCGTAGCAATTCTGCGAAGAGATAAAATTGCTTTGAACACGAGTGGCGTACACTATTTTTAGAATATGTATAGACAAGTTACAGAATAAATACTCTGTTTTACATATTTCACGGACTGCAGTGTTCAGCTGTTGCTTGCTTAACATCAGTATTGACAACATGATGAGAACCACAAAATGCTATATAAAAGAGGCAGTAAAAAATAAAAGATGAAAATAATGTAAGAAAATGTTAGTTTATTAATAGTTATGGCTTTCATTAACAACGTTTAAATTTATTAAGAAGTTACAAGTTTAACTAAACTTAATCTTTTGATGGAACAATAATGTTTATTGTATTACTGCATTTTGAACTAGTTATTCCGTGGACAAAGGAAGTGAGAATTGAAGTATTGGTTATATTGTTTATTATAGACTCATTTTTTGGTTTTGAAATTGGACAGATACAATCTATAAGTCAGAATAACGAACCTACGTGAATGAGGCCGTGGTCACATTCCGCAAGAAACCAAAGTTGGCTACATTGGAGCATTATAAGTGGCAGAATTTTCTACTTTTAACACTGCCGATAATCTAAAGATATTAAGAAATTAAGAGGACTTCACAGACTAATCCAAAAATTCAAAATATATATTTTATTTCCATGAATGTGGCTTAAACGTATAGTGTATTATCAATAAAATACTTTGAACCCTTTTTGAGAAAACATAAAATACTTCCATTTAAGGGCATTTTGGGTTGGAGGGATTTACTTGGAGATCTACGTATCTCGTTGCAAGATACAAATTGATATTTATCCAACTAGTCGTTTTAGTTACGCTGTTCACATATACACACGCACAAACGACGATTTTTATAAAATTGCATTTTTGGGAGGTTCAATGGATTTCAAAACATGCACTTTCTGTGTATTTCGGTATCTTGGGTGGAATACAATGTAATTACTGCAAATACATGACAGAGAATAGTAATAGGATACGGACGGAGGGGATTCATCACCGAATCTTAGATTTGTTATTGTACCTATATATGCCCCAAAAGGAGGACGCCCTTGGGATGAGATGAGGCGATTCACTGGGCGGCCGGAACCTAATGACAGGGTCCCTACGGTTTCCAGACAGAAGCATCCCGACAACAGACAGACAGAAGGACAGAGAGGGGACCTCACCTCACATAGGGTCCAACGTCCCCACCAGAGGTGGTCCTCATCTCGGCAACCAGTCGACGTTGGGAGAAGATGACTCACAATGATCATAATTTTCCCTGCCACGCCGTACCGAGCACCATCTCTGACACTTCCAACACTAAAATAAACCATCGGAATTAATTTGACATAGAAAGGAGGTAGAGGGATAGGACTTTCAGGGGATGAATGAAAACTACCGAGCATTCGCCTGTCGACCCGGGGAAACCCATAAAAGCCCATAGCAGGGTGATTGAATCTGCGACCTCTCAAATGAGGTCCACAGATTAAACCGCCTTAGCTATCCCGCTTGGTAAGTGACGGAGAAAGCAATTTAAACATTTATTTGCTTGGATATGTAGAGTCAGACTGACAAAATTCAATGCCATAGCAGGATTTGAACCGCGGATCGCCGGGCTCTAGCCGGTTGCTCTACCACTGAGCTACCATGGCAACATGCCGCCTTAGCATTAAATTTCTCAACTGCCTCTCATGTTTCCCGGTAAACCACAAGGTGATCTCAAATTAATTGGGGTGACATACCCCAATGACGATACAATATCGTAAGTCCCAGGATTCATATTATAGACAACTATTATGGTCAATTATTGTTAATTTAATATCCAGCTCCTGTCCTACACAGGGCTTGTGTGAAAAAACAATTATTTATTTACTTATTTAATAAGAACAAATAAAATAACGAGAAGCAAACAGAGTATTAAGTATTTGTAGCAACAGTTTGTAGAAAAATGAACAGAGAAAGTGACTTTTCTCATCTCCAGTAATGACTCAGTAAAACATGACAGGCTGGAACGAACATATGATAAAGGTAGTGTGTTGGGAAGTTCGACCCGGAAAACACAGCAAGTATATCCTCTCTGAGCTCGAGATATTTACCCAAGTACTACGTGAGGGGATTTAAAAAAGAAATAACGTCTCGTTGAGTTGCAGAGCGCTATGAAAAAACAGCGTAGGATTTGTCGACACAGTTTATCTGACTTTTGCCCTTTGTAAGTGTATATCTGGGCACTTGTCTGACAGTCCAGAGAGACATATACACTTCACGTTTCAAAAAATCTGGTGTGTTCCGTTCACATAACTGTCTCTAGCTATTCCATATCCAAGGCATTCTTACCAAAGAATATTATTTTATCTACATCTTGCTAATCGAGATAAATGTTAGCGAATTGGTCTTAGATAGTTTATTGTATGTTGACATACACTGTACAGATAGTCTAGTCATAAATGTATATTAATTAAATAGCTCATTTTAGTTGTAAAATGTTTTGTCATGTAAAAATGATATTTTAATAATGTCATACTCGCCTGGTAGTGTGGTGGTAGCGTGTCTGCCTCACATTCAAAAGGTTGTGAGTTCAAATCTCGCTTAGGGTGTTACCCGGTAAGATTTTTTCGGGTTTTCCCTTATCCTGAGAAGACGAATGTCGAGTAACTTTGAGCTTCATGGGCCCGAGATTATTTGAGCACCATTTAACCATCATCCGAGATGACCAACCAGGTTAAAGGACGTTAAGGTACAAAAAAAAATCTTATGTTAGAGCATTGACAATTTTACTTATGAGGCATATTCGTGATTTTTAGTATTTGGTAGTTCTATATCTTCCTATATCGATGTCATTCATACTTCTAGTATATAAAATGATTATGAACATCATAATTGAGGCTAAATAAATATGAGTTATTTTTATAAAATATTGCATCATTATATATTAATAAATCGTTCAAAGTAAAAACATAAACACGCCTTAATGAGTCTCTTGGCTTCATATTAAATAGTATTCTAAGCATTTACTTATGAGTTAAAAATACCCCATTTACTTCAATTGCAGATCCCCATATTAAAATATTGAGTGATAAAATTGATTTTTCAGTGGCATAATATACAGTGAGCAAGCAGTTAATATATAGACTCATTTTCAGGCATCTAATAGCAAAGCATTCTTTATTTAATTTGGTGCATATATAATGATGTTACCTTGTATGTAGAAAAGAAATAAGAGAGTACATTAGACTACACGGATAGTTAAATCCTTTAGAAGCTACTCGCTATGTAAAACAATTAAGGATCGGTTAGCTTAGCATGGTCCGGTTTGAGAAAAATAAGGTATCTTAAAACTGAAACCAAAAATGCGAAATATCTCGAAAAAGGTCACCTCTGCAAGAAAAATGTATGTGATATAAATTATGTGTTTTAGCGAGATCTAAATATTTTGTGCAGTCAACTTTTGCCTATCTCTTACGTTTTACCTAACCATTATTCAAAATTCTGCTAAACTCATCCAGAATAAAGGGATCTTAAGTTGCTATTCCCATGAAGTTCAAAATACACATTTCATTTGTGATGTACATATATGGTATTTTAATCAAAATCGTTAGAGCCATTTTTGAGAAAAACAAAACTTTCAAAAATTTTTCCATGTAAAGGGTAGTTTGTGTTGGAGGTATTTTCTTGAACATCTGCCTAGTTGCATCCTTGGAAGATTCTAAACATAAATACAAAGTTTGGTATTTAGCAGTCTTTTCGTTTTTGAGCTATGCTCTACACACACACACACACACACACACACACACACACACACACACACACACTGATCTTTTTTCTAAAAATGCTTACTTTGGACTTAGTAGACCTCAAAACATATTTCCGGTAAATCTGACACTGAATACAATGCCTTCTCTAGCTACTCTGTGCATTTTATGTACATACGTGCTAGAGAAAGTAAAAATGACAACTTCTTTTAGTATTAGCAAATCTTAAGCTAAGGATTACACTTCTTTTAATTTTTTTTTTTTTTTTTTATGCGAGAGGAGAGTCCTTTGCTTATTTTCACTTTCCTATTTTAAGTAGGGGAAGTATTGGATCCATCCAGATGTTTGATATTAAAATTTCAACGGAAATACACGTTTTAAGGCTTCCAGAAACCCCCAAAAACTCTACTTTACTTTCTTCACCAATTGCGGTGTGCATAAGGTATTGCATTCCACCAAAGATCTATAAACTTATTTTAGCCGTGTATTCCGAACGAGAGTTGTCGAGTACAGCGTCCGACATGTTGGCGGATGGTGAAAAAGCTTTCTAACACTATATTCCCTCGTGTAATACAATTATATTACAGTTTTCCTGGAATTCCTGCTCATTCTAAGACGGGAAGATGTGTAAAAGCCCTGCCTCCCTATTTTTTGTAACTCTAAGTAATGTTAATACATTGTCATATCCTAATAGGATATAAACTAGCAGTAAAACCTTCAGCTCATTTTTCTAACCTCTACCATTTTGTTAGCTAAAGAAAACAAATGGAAATTCAGGACAACAGAAAATGAGATAATTTCATTTAATAAAAGCTTCTTTACGTCTTAATGAGAAGTTAATTATAAACTTGAGAAACGCTCTAGAGCAATTTATGAAATAGAAAAAAATTAAAAACTTTTTACAGAAGTAAATCTAATGACACACTTTCAAAAGGTATAAGCCGAGTTAGGAAGCTCGTAACGTTCGCCGTTCCGTATAAAGGTAGCGACCGGCCATCTCGCCGAATCAAAACAAATGACTGATAAAAACATTGATAAACAAATCTGTTGACAAATAAACAGTACTGTTTCCAGAGAACAAAAATGGTTTATGAACCATTCCTAAAAGCACACCTATTTCGATCATTAATTACGTACAGTATACAAATTGTTACATATATAAGGCTGACTCTGATTTCCTTCTTTACATATGCACGTTATGAAAACACCCAAACAATTATAACACGGATTGTAATATTTACTGATGGAATGTAAAATAATATCCAAATAATAAAATAAATTTCTTAAATATCTTCACACTCTTACTAAATAAAAACCAAAGCAGGAATTAAGCTAAATCTTTACTCATCTGCAACCGTATAACTGAAACTACATACTTCAGAAGCCTTTCAAAGAAAACTTTGTTCTTCGTTCCAACAAACAGAATTTTTAATGCGAAAAAGTGATGTGATGGGACATATATGAAATATTTTATCAGACCCGTATCAGTATCACCAAGCAAATAGCATTTGTTTGGATCTAAAAGTGCAGCTTGTATGTGATACATCGCACTGAGCCCTGCTTTCTTTTCAATTACACTTTTCATTTTCATCTTTATTAAGTAATTTATCAGCTAGGATGCTCATGGATTGAAGATCCGTCTTGACAGTTCTTCTACTTCAGTTCAGCTCTGGACTATATAGTTGAACAAATTTGCAATCAATAATATATTTCTGTGAAACTGTTCTCTTACTAAACGTTTGACAGTTTGTATACTAGGACTGCCATCGATTTCTAAATAAGTACATGAATAAGTGCACTGATAGAAAACTTACTAATGGTTATAAAACAAATAAATGTTGCTCATATTTGAGCAGAACAAAGATGCAATTCGTACGCTTTCCTTGCTACCAGCGTGGTTCTGTGTTATACAGTGAGGGCTGTTTTGCAGTAATGGGTTGCACTCTACGTTGACCTTTCGCAAGTATTGTCAAGCATGATATTGTCAAATCTAACTACTCTTACTCTGCATAAGGAAATCGGTACGAACTTCCTAGCTCTGGTTATTAAGTATCAGAAATTACTCTAGTAGAATGCTTTGGTGGTCTTTTTATTTTTATCCCAAGTACATAGTAGATAGAGAAGATATTGTATTCCACCCAAAACTTTCATGTCGAGGTTTCACCTGAAATACCCCCGAATCAAAAACATTAGAAAAAGATTTGTTTCAGTATATATATATATATACATATATCATTCTCTATGTGTGTGTGTGCGTGTGTGTGTGTCTGTGGGCAGCATAGCTCAAAAATGTTAGTTGAATACCAAACTCAGCATTTAAGTTCAGTATCTTTCAAGAATGCGATCGAAGATTTTTAGTAAAATCACCTCACCCCAAACCACTCTTTATATGGATCATTTTTTGAAAATGTATATTTTATCTCTATTTGATTAAGTTGCCATATATTAAAGATATTTTTACATATTTGGAATAGCTCCTGAAGTTCTCTGTCTGAATAATTTTTGCATATCTGGTAAACCGTAAGAGATAGAAAAGCGAGATCCGAATTTCACTTGTTTCACATAGCAACCAACTTTTCAAGCCTAGTGTATTTTCTTATTCCCCTTCTATTTATAAGATAATTTCGGCTAATGCTTATTTTGAAAATGAAATGGAGTTTTATTTATGGATGCTCTTTAACTGCTATGGTTCTCAGCGTCCCATTCAATACTGGGCGTGAAAGACCACTTAATTCTGCTCAGAGGCCTCTTTTCAGGTTTGATGTTCTTTTACTTGCCGTAAATCTAGGACACGGGACCAACGTTTTACTTCCCTTCCGAAGGAAGCCATGCTAAGGATTTTTACAACCGAAACTTACATCTTTTGTAAGAGGTTTGTGTGCAGAACTGGTAGAGAAAGTCATGTGAATGGAACACATCGTTGTTTGTGTACTATGCCCATAAATGTAATTGATGTAGATACATGCTTTTGCAATGAAGTGACGTTGAATTTTGGATTAATTACTTTAAATTTCTGGCCTATTGTGAGGCAGCCTATAAAGACATAAGTATACATTTATACATATGTTAAATAATAGCAATTTTAATATGCCGTTTTATTTATGAAGCATTTAAAATCCCAAACTTAATTTCAATAAGATTCAAACAACACTACTACATATCATGTGTAAAAACTCACACTTCTATTTTATTTACCATATGAATTAGTACACCCATATATAGTATTTATTTAGTTTTTCTTTTTACTTTCTCTATACGTACTATGTACATAGTGTATAGAGAAGGTATTGTAATGCACCCAAAAATTTGATACCGAGATTTCACCGGAAATACATATCTTAAGACACCTTCAATTCAAAAAAAGCATTTTTAGAAAAATGTCCGCGTGTGTGTCTATCTGTCTGTCTGTCTGTGTGTATGTGTGTGTGTCAGTGGGCAGCATAGCTCAAAAACAAAAAGACCGTTAAATACCAAACTTGGTATTTAAGTTCAGCATCTTCCAAGGATGCGACACGAAGGTTTTCAAGAAAATCCCCCCACCCCAAACTACCCTTCACAAGGAACATTTTTTGAAAATTCTGATTTCTTAAAAAATGGTTCTAACGATTTTGATTAAAATATCGTATATTAAAGATATATATCTGACAAACAATATGCATATCTTGAATTTTCTGGGAATACCCTTCGAAGACTACTTTATTCTGGGTGAATTTTACGGAATTTTGTATAACTACTAAACCGTAAGAGATGGACAAAAAAATGTAGAGCACATTAAAACACACAATTTATGTTATATATATATTTTTTTTTTTCGTTGAGTTGATTGTTTTTGAGATATATTTGTTTTTTGTTTCAGCTATGAAAAACTTATACTTTTCTCATACAGGAATTTGTCAACTCATCCCCGTACAAACAAAGGAACTTCGGTCACATAGCAATCAGCTTTTGACTATCACTTTAACATATGGTACTCCGCTTTTTCGCTTCTACTTACAAGGAAGCAAGTAATAAGACTATTCCTGCTAATTTTTCTCGATTAGCATGAAGTAAATAGAAGCACAAGCTTTTTAACAATAATTTATTGCTGAGATGTAGAGAAAGTCATGTGAATGGAACATATACGATTTTTTAGAATATTCATTTCATTCCATGGTGTGCACTAACCACAATTTCTCTGCTTATCATCCAAAAATATAGCGAACACTAATCCTTATAAGTATTTCCCGTTGATATACCACCTTCCGCACCAATTCCCTTCCGTTTCCTCTGATTTGGCAAAACACACCTTTGAAAGGCAATATACACATCCTATCTGGCGCAAAGTCAGGCGATAAAGGTTATAAAATTCTGATGTGTTCCATTCACATGACTTTCTCTATATCACTGCAACAAATTATTGTTAAAATGCTTAGGCTTCTATTTACTTCATTCTAATCTAGAAAAAATTAGCAGAACTAGTTTTATTACTTGCTTTCTTGTAAGTATAAGCGAAATAAGGCAGTACTATAGGTTAAAGTGATAATCAAAAGCTGGTTGCTTTGTTTGTACGGGCTGGAGTTGACAAATTTCTGTATGAGAAAAGTATAATTTTTTCGAAGCTGAAACCAAAAACAAGGAATTACTCAAAACGACCAACTCCAGGAAAAAAAATTATATAACATAAATTGTGTGAGTTAACGTTCTCTACATCTTTGGGTGGAAAATTTTTGTTTATTTCTTACGGTTTAGCAGTTATACAAAATTCTGTAAAATTGATCCAGAATAAAGTAGTCCTGAGAGGCTATCCCTAGAAAATTCAAGATATACCTTTTATTTGTCAGGTAAAAATATTTAATATACAAATTTTAATCAAAATCATTAGAGCTATTTTTGAGAAAATCAAAATTTTCGAAAAAAGTTCCATGTAAAGGGTAGTTTCGGGTGGGGGGATTTTTCTCAAAATCTTTGTGTCGCATCCCTGGAAGATACTAAACATAAATACCAAATTTGGTATTTTACCAACTTCTCGTTTTTGAGCCATCGTGTTCACAGACACACACACCGACTTTTTTCTGAAAATGATTTTTTGTTTTTGGATACGGAGGCCTTAAAATATATTTTACGATGAAATATCTGTGTCGAATTTTTGGATGGAGTGCAATACGCTCTCTATACACTATGTACGTGTAGAGAAAGTAAAAAAAAATCTGATGTGGTCCATTCTAATGACTTTCTCTACATCTATGTAACAAATTATTGTTAATAAGCTTATACTTCTATTTACTTCATTATAATTGAGATAGACAATAGTAGAAATGGTCGGGGGTTCAAATCCGGCAGAGGACGGTGAGCACTACATCGCGGAGGGCGACAGGGATATGATATAGGAACTTATGTTTCAGCTTAACCTCAGGAAGCTGCCATTGAAGTCTCGCACTCATACAGTTTACACTTGTATACGAGGTACGTCCAGAATGTAAGTTCCGTTTGTTAATAAAATTAAATTGTGTACAGATACAGAATAATTATTTATTGCACAAAATTCTATTATAATAAACTACTTTTCCACATAACTGCCGAAAGTTTGCAGGCATTTGTCATTGCGTGGCACAAGTTTTTGCATACCTTCATAGAAGTTTGCCGCCTGTGTCTTCAAAAAGTTGGAAATATTTTCTTTCAGCTCTTCGTCATTGTTGAAGTGTTGACCGCCAAGGAAAGACTTGAGATGTAAGAACAGATGAAAGTCGCTAGGAGCGAGGTCAGGTCTGTACGGAGGATGGTCAAACACGACCAGCCAAATCCCTGTAGGAGGTTTTTCGTCATATTTGCAGTGTGTGGTCGTGCGTTGTCGTGAAGAAAAGCAACACATTTTGACAGCAATCCTCGGCGCTTATTCTGTATTGCGCGGCGCAACTTCCTAAGTGTCTCGCAATAAACATCTGCTTTGATTGTTTGACCACGCAGTAAGAAATCAATGAGTAAGATGCCTTTCCAGTCCCAGAACAGTGCGCACATCATTTTTCGACGTGTCAAGATTTGTTTCGGCTTAACCTTTGCTGGAGATGAAGTGTGCCTCCATTCCATTGATTGCCGCTTGCTTTCAGGGGTGTCGTAAGAAACCCAAGTGTAATCTCCTGTGACAATCTGTGTCAGAAATTCTTCGCCGTCTTCATCATAACGGGTTAAAAACTGAAGTGCACTACCCATCCGTTTTGTTTTGTGTTGCTCAGTAAGAATCTTTGGTACCCAACGTGAGCAAAGTTTACAAAATTTCAGTTTTTCGGTAACAATTTCATGAATTAGTGATCGTGAGCTTTGAGGAAATTCCATAGCGAGAGCACTAATTGTAAACTTGCGGTTTTCCTGGATCTTGTCATTAATCGCGTGAACCAGTTCTTCTGTAACCAAAGATGGACGCCCACTTCGTTCTTCATCGTGCACTTCACTACGTCCTTCATTGAACTGTCGGACCCATCTTCTCACCATTGAATCACTCATCGCATTTTGTCCGTAAACTTCGCAAATTTGCCGATAAATTTCAATTGGTTTCACTTTCCTAGCATTCAGAAAACGAATCACAGATCTGATTTCACAAGCGGCGGGATTTTCAATCAACACCCACATTGTAAACAAGCACAACGAAGCGTATGTGGCTGACAGCGATCTCAAAATGGCGCACGTTTCTTCTCCTTGATACAGAGCGTCTACCGCGCATGTGCGGAACTGCGATCGCAGCGCTGCAGCGGAGATAAATTGAAACGGAACTTACTTTCTGGACGTACCTCGTATTTGAACCATGCAGAACATGATAATTTAAATTTGAGAATCCTCTTTGGAGATAGTAAGATCAATATTCATTTTTCTGTTAGATTCAGCTGAAAAATGCAATTTCACAGCCAGGGTTTGAAAAAGGTTTTGCCGCTCTCCATACGGTTGCTCTAACCATTGATCTACTGCCACTACATGCCGGATGTTCAAATAAATATCTCTAACCAAAGCTCTGATGACCTCGGACTCGTTTGGCCTTCGTTTCATTAATTTATATTCTGTGAAAATGCCTAAACCTTAAAGAAAATCATTGTGAGTTGTCAGATAAGACGGAATATGTTAGTAATCTTCCCACGCATGCGCACTACTAGCTTATTAAATTAGGCGTCACTGGTAGCGGTTTGAGAAATGGAAGCTATTTCGCGACGAGTGTTCTATTTTCATTTGCTGCAGGGTGTGAGGGGTTGTTCCTCACAGATGAAATCAAATGAGGAATCGGAGAGGGTACATGCACACTTCATGAATTGCTTCTAATGAATTATGGGCCGTGTGTGTGGTGCTTGAAATTACATTCCCACAAAATGAGATCCACAAGAAAGGGGCATAAATCATCGACGTGTATTTTCCTGAAAAATGGTAACAGCATGGGACTGTTCTGAAAGACTGGTCCGAAAAATGTTAGGCAATTTTTCATCGTGTAAACGTTCTATAGACAAAGTAGCCTCAATTGACAGGAGCGAAAGTGACGAACTACGGAGCGTTGAGGGTTCACATCTATGGAAATTAAGAATCCACAAATTCAGAGCGATTCATTTGGAGTTTCAATACCAATGAGGATTTAGTATATAATACGGAGATCATACTTCATGCATTATTCTAATTTTGTTCCAGAAACAATACATTTTTACAATTTTTTACGCTCCACAATTGTTTTTTTTTTTAAATACAATGTTAGAGTTGAACAATTTACCAGTATAAAATAAATTGTAGAGATCCATATATAATTATCATATTAGTTTGAGAAAGTTAAGAAATTAAGAGTGTAATTGACCGTGCAAGAAGCAGTTCAATTGTGAGTTGTGACTCAGTGATTTAGCTATGATTTGCGGACTTATAATTTTAGGTTGCCTAGTACCTCCAACTAGGCGTCGCACACACAAGACATATATGTTTATTTTCCCTCAGAGTGTGGGTCGGAAGGCGTAACCTTGAGTGAGCGGGCCTCGCTGTAACGAATGCTATATCGGAACTGAGTATGAAATATATCTGCAAGGCCAAAAACCTCGCACTATCTAGACCAGCAGGTCACGTATTGAGGTGTGAAAGTGTGGAAGCAAAACAGATAGTCTATACTGACAGCAGTTGCTCACTTTGCGGCGCAGTGAAGATCATGCAAAACACATGAGGTAGGAAATAAAGTGATTGGTTTGTGGGAAAACTATTAGACGAATA
Source organism: Hymenopus coronatus (assembly GCA_030762935.1). Lineage (NCBI taxonomy): Eukaryota > Metazoa > Arthropoda > Insecta > Mantodea > Hymenopodidae > Hymenopus > Hymenopus coronatus. The sequence continues at coordinate 95,854,580 of CM060895.1, read as the reverse complement.
GAAAAAATCTGATGTGTTCCATTCCTACAAAACACTATTCTTTTCTCTATATAAGACTAATCAAGATAAACATTATGCGAAATAGTCTTATTACTTAGTAGCTTATAAGTGGAAGAGAAATAAAAGAACGCACAGCGACAGTAAAAACGGTTTAAATCCGTCATTTTACAATTGCCTTGATTATTCGGTTCTCTTTTTACTTTCTCTATACGTACTATGTACATAGCGTATAAAATTTTGTAAAATAGTAAACTTAAATACCAAGTTTGGTAAAATACCAAACTTGGTATTTAATTTTAGCATCTTGCAGGTATGCCACATGAAGATTTTGAGAAAAATTCCCCCAACCAAAATTACCCTTTACATGGAAATTTTTCGAAAATTTTGATTTTCTAAAAAATGGTTCTTACGATTTTGATTAAAATATCGTATATTAAACATATTTTCCTGACAAATAAAATGTATATCTTGAATTGTCTGGGAATAGCCTCTAAAGACTACTTTATTCTGAGTGAATTTTACGGAACTTTGCATAACTGCTAAACCGTAAGAGATAGACAAAAACTTACCACAGAAAAAATGTAAGGCACATTAAAACACACACTTTATGATGTATACATTTTTTTCATGGAGTTGATCGTTTTTGAGATATTCCTTGTTTTTATTCTTCATTCATCTTCATGCTAGTCGAGATAAGCATTAGCAGAATGTTCTTATTACTTAGTTTCTTATAAATAGAAGGGAACTAAGGGAATACACTAGAGTAAGCGATACTAAAATGATATAAAAGCTGTCGGTATGCAATTGTTGTTGAAGTTCGTTTTTTAGTATGGTCAGGAATAAAACAAAAGAAAAGCAGACGACTTTTTGTTTGATATGAGTATTAGTACTTAAAACTGAAATCAATAAAGAAGTTTATCTCGCAAATTGTTAACTCTAGAAAATACTTATATGCCATTATTTCTGTGTAATAAGATCCACACCTTTTGTGCTATAAAATTTTGTCTTATCTCTTACAGTTTACCAGCTAATTAAAATCACCCAGAATGCCCAGGTCTTCTAAGGTTATTCCCAAAACATTCAAAATATACATTTCATTCCTCACGGAAATATCTTGTTAGAACTATTTTTGGGAAGATATGAATTTTTAAAAATGTTCCATGTAAAGAGCATTTCTGGGTTGGGGAATTTTCATTTTGAGTTATGTCACCTATAGACACACTTACGGGTACCTTTTTCTAAAAATCCCTTTTTTTGGGATCCAGGGGCCCTCAAAACATGTTTCTAGTGAAATCTCGATGACGAAGTGTTGGATGGAACACTATACCTTCTCTATTATGTACATTACTGCTAGAGAAAGTAAAAAACACACCGAAGTGGATATACATTAAGTAGCCATATAGCAACATCTGAATCCAAACCGTTAAGGTTTTGTATATGTGTATGCACTTATTTGGAGTGGCATTATAGTGTTATATGAGGAAGAAGAAGAAAGGTGGGAAGAATAATAAGTTTTATTATGTTTTATCAAAGCGAACGTTATGTAAAATTCCGTGTTGTTCGTAGCTGTCAACTAGTACTTTGCTTTGGATTATGAATGAAACACTGGGGCTATTGATTTATGCTCAGCAGTTTGACATCTGAATCGGATTTGAAACAGTCGTGTAAATGTGTTGTGTAAAGACTGAATGCTATTGTATGATATATCTGGAAGCGATAGATGCTTGAACGTGGGCGTAAAGCTGAGCGAACGATAGGTTCATTGCAGTAGTGTGTTCCCAAGAGTATCGAACCGCTGTGCCCCAAGGTGTGCGGGTCAAGTTGTGCCTATCTAATTAACAAATCACTCAATTTAATGAGTCATCCATCGATCCATCGCCGCAGGATTTAATGCGATATGCAGATAGTGCCACTTGGCAATTTTGGGTGCTTCCGCGCACACTCGAGCTGATTCAATTATCTCCATGTCTGGCGCCTAGCTCAAGAAACGTGTTCCCAGCTAATATGTCAAAGTAAAAGTGGACCGCGTTCACTTCATCAAACGGAATCAAGGGGTGTGAATTACAAGGTTCCATCCGTCGCTCCAAGAGAAAAGCTGACACTGCGCTTACGAGGTCTGCCCCCTTTCAAATGAATTCCAACGCATCGATGCTTCCTTTTCCGCTTACATGGACACATTCTTCTCAAGCAAAATGCCGTACACCACTGTGCATTTTGTTTTCATTATATGTTCTTACTTTTTTCTACACGTACTATGTTTTTTGTAGTGTTTAACGCCCAATTTAATTACTTATGGCCCCGCAGGCGGTGATATTGATAATACATGAATAAAGATGGAGCACCGGTGGAATGCGATGGCGGGGGAAACCGGAGAACCCGGAGAAAACCCGCCCAGCGCCGCTTTGTCCACCACAAATCTCACATGAGGTCGCTTGGGATCGAACCCGGGCCACGTACTATGTACATAGTGTATAGAGAAGGTATTGCATTCTACCCAAAAATTTGACACCGAGATTTTACTGGATATACTTTTTAGAGTAACCAAGAAAAGCATTTTCAGAAAAAGGTCCGTGTGACTGTGAACACGATAACTCAAAAACGAAAAGTTGGTAAAGTACCAAACGTGGTTTAAGTTTACTATCTTTCAAGGATGCGACACGAAGATTTTGAGAAAAATCTCCCACCCCAAATTACCCCTTTTATGGAAAAATTTAGAAAATTTTGATTTTCTCAAAAATGGCTGTAACGTTTTTTATTAAAATATCTTATATTAAATGTATTTATATGGCAAATAAAATGTACATTTTGAATTTTCTGGAATAGCCTCTAAAGACCTCTTTATTCTGAATTAATTTTGCTGAATTTCGTGTAACTGGTAAACCGTAAGAGATGGAAAAAACTCACTACAGAAAAAAAAGTGGATTAAGTTAAAACACACAATTTATGTAATAATTTTTTTTTTTTTTCATGGAGTTGACCATTTCTGAGCTATTCCTTGTTATTTGTTTTAGATTCAAAATACTTATCACTGAATTTTTTCGATCCTTGAAACTTGATTTTATGAAGTTTTATGTTTTTCTTCACCAAACCAACATTGATTATAAAGCTTTTCTTACTCAGAAAGTTGTAAGCTCCTGGCCCTGCATAGAAACGGATTTCAACCACATGGCAACCAGCTTTTGAAAGATTTGACTATCGTTTATATCTAATGTATTCCCTTACTTTCCTCTACTTACAAGGAAGCAAGTAATTAAGACGATTTCTGATAAAGGTTATCTCAATTATCATAAAGTATATAAAAGAATGCTTTTTAACAATAATTTGTTACAGCAATGTAGAGAAAGTCATGTGAACGGAACACATTCACATGTTTCTACTTCTAACTACAGTGACTACTGTGACCAAAACATTCAATACCAAGTGTTCACAGGGAAATATTGAGAATCAAAAGACAGAGAGAAAGTAAACAAAAATAATTTTAGTAAAAGGTACGTGTGTATGTGCGTGCGTGTTTAAAATTATTTTTATTAACGACGCTGTCAATAGACCAGGAGCATACCAGCGCCACTGATATCCCGGAATTTGTCCTGCAATTTTTTTTTTTTTATAATATACATAGTGGTAAACATCACTCACTTCTGATATGCCGGTGTACAATGCCGTTATTTTCACCAGTTCATTCCTAATATATCCGGGTTGTGCCTCTTTAACTTATGAAAAACATTTTGCTTCTCGCCACTCTTTAACTGTTTACTCTTAAGAGTGGTTTTTATATCCGTGATCACTCATTTTTAGCATTACCGAATTTACACCATTCGCAAGCTTGCCACTATATTCCTCACGGACATTTTGTTTGCCTTTCTCCCGCCAATGCAACCGCTCATTTCTTGTGAAAGGATATATTTGCGTTTCCAAACAGTTAAAAATAAGGGCATTGTAATGTTACAATTAAGTTTATCAATTACCATATTTTACAAGCAATAATATTAAGCAAAAATGGATCCATTTTTCTCTCCTGAAATTGAGTATTTCGTTCTCAAATCACAGCGATCACGTGCCTGGAGCTCTTCTCGAATTTCTCTTATGTGCTTCTAAAGGCGGCTGGAGTATAGATAATTGAAGGACGTGAGTGAATAAATTGCAAGTCGGATGTCGGCGATTTCCAATTCACGGTGAAGCTGTGCATTCCGGATGTACCATGGGGCTTCCACGATAAACGCAATATCTTGTTATGCAACACCTGGCGTCATTGGGTCTTAGGACAAGCACAGCGCTTTGGAGTGGCCACAGAATGCTCACACAGAGGAGTTGCAGTTTATAATCGGATAAAGCTTATGGAGACGAGAATATGTCTGATCAAATTTCGTGTTTATAATCTATACTTGTTAAGCATACGGTAGCTCCAGAGTGCAGAAGAAAATGTGGATTAGCGTTTGTAATATAAACAATTAATATTGTCTTCCTTTATTTTGACTTCATGCATGTCTATAACAGCACAATTTTAAGATGATATTGCAATCCTTAACAAACGTCCAAGCGGTTAACCGCATACGAATATTATTACTAGGTGGAATTCTCCACAAATCAAAGACGGTAAGATTCACCTGCAAAAGAAGAAACAGAATGTAATCGTGCCTGCAGCCGAAGATACGTGGGGCTAACACAGATAGCAAACTCACCTGGAACGCTCCTTCAGAATTCGTCAAGTAAAGCTACCTCATTCAAGGACCCTAGGATTAAAATTTAAAATGTCTGTATTTTATGAAGATATTTTCTGAAAAACGTACTGTGATTGCATTGCTGTTATAATATGAGTGCCAAATTTCATTTACATTGAATGAATAGTATTTTCTGTAACTTCTAGGTGGAGCGTATGGCATCGTTCTGATTTTTCCGTGATCGGATTTGACTCAGCGCTATGCGCCATGGTGACGAGGGATAAGCTCGTCGACTACAGGTGGCTATGTAGTACGAAATTACGACTTGCCGACGCGAAATGGTGGAGTTTTGACTAGGAAACTTCTTCTTTCAAGATTTTGGATTATTTTACGTAAAAATAAACATTACACGGGACCACCGGCTTTACTTCCCTATCGAAGGAAGCCATGCTAAGAATTGTTGTTTCCGAAAAAAATCCATCAACCCCCGCCAGGTTTGAACCTTAGAGGCTAGCATAGTAACCTCACCGAAGGCGACTGAATGAATACTTTACAAGATATAAATTATTTCATAACTTTTATTATGTAAATAAATTGCATAATCAAAATGTTTCACACGCCTCAAATTTTGAGAAAACTGGTTGTCATATTATTTGAATTGGAGCTTTGAACCAATTTAAATCTTTACTTTGATGCTTAAATAACTGTGATTAACAGAATTACGATCATTTTTTAAAATGTTAGAAATCTTAACCTCTAAAATTTGTGATTTGTTCATAAAGCAGTTTTTAAAAAATTACTATCGGTGTTAGGATAATTTTGTCGCAAGTAATATTACAATCTGGTACATTATAATTATATTTAAACAAAAATCGAGACGTGTGGCACATTTTGAATGTGTGAAAATGTAGTTTTGAGAAAAACACTGTTTTGTAAAATTGTATTCTAGGAGACAGACGTATTCTGCGATCTTTAAATGACTGTTTAGCCCAAAGCTAAGAGAGGAGCGGCAACTAAATGTTGATTTTCTATGAATACCCAAAACTCCAAAACCATTTGCTTTAAAAACAGCTATTTCCGACTTAGATTCACAGGATTTTCTCCCTAAATTATAGAACAAAAAAACTATACAATTTTCCCCGATTAGGCCAGATTGGATTCTCGACTTGCTATACATTTTTCAGTACAAAGAATTCGAACAATACAAAATTCGGATGTTGCGTTTAATAGCGGACGCTTCATGGCACGTCCGCTATGCTAACCGTATATTCAAGTACACTTAAGGACAGTTATTGAATTATAACCTCATAGCTACATAAAGACTGAAGTTTGCTCTACATACGGCCCCATCTGCTGGGCACTATTTGCTCGGCTATGGACAGTGTTTGTGGTCTCCACAACGCCAATCTGCTGGTATGATATTTACTTTAGAGGTAGTAACTACTTGCTTTGCTGCAAGAGCACGAATTGTGCCTCCTTGGCCTTTTAAGCATAACATATCTGATGTATTCCATTCTCTAGCTACTCTTATTTATAAAGATTATTGCTCTATCTACTTCATGCTAATTGACTTTCTCTAGCTGCTCTACAAACAAACCTCTTACAAAAGATTATTCTTTCTACACCACACTAATCGAGATAAGCATTAGCAGAATGCTCCTATTACTTAGTTTCTTATAAGTAGAAGGGAACTCAAGAATAGTCAAATATTTTAAAAGCTATCGTTATGAGATTATCATTGCAAATCACTTCTTTGCTTGGCCAGGAGTAGAACAAAAGAAAAAATCTGAGGTGTTCCATTCACATGACTTTCTCTACATCTCTGCAACAAATTATTCTTAAAAAGCTTATACTTCTATTTACTTCATGCTAATCAGAAAAAAATTAGCAGAAATAGTCTTATTACTTGCTTCCTTGTAAGTAGAAGGCAAATAAGGGAGTACCATAGGTTAAAGTGACACGCAAAAGCTGGCTGCTATGTCACTGAAGTTCCTTTGTATGGACACGAGTTCACAAAGTCCTGTATGAGAAAAATATAAGTTTTTATAGCTTAAACCAAAAGCAAGGAATATCTCAAAAACAATCAACTCCACGAAAAAAATGTATACAAAATAAATTGTGTGTTTTAATGAGCTCTAGATTTTTTTGTGTGGTAAGTTTTTGTCTCTCTCTAATGGTTTAGCACTTATGCAAAATTCCGTAAAATTCACTCAGAATAAACTAGTCTTCAGTGGCTATTCTCAGAAAACTCAAAATATACATTTTATTTGTCAGGTAAATATCTGTAATATAGGATATTTTAATCAAAATCGTTAGAGCCACTTTTTAGAAAATCAAAATTTTCGAAAAAAGTTCCATGTAAAGGGTAGTTGTGGGTGGGAGGATTTTTCTCAAAATCTTCGTGTCGCATCGCTGGAAGATACTGAACTTAAATACCAAGTTTGGTATTTTAGCTACTTTTCGTTTTTGAGTTATCGTGTTTACAGACACACGGACACACACACGGACCTTTTTCTGAAAATACCTTTTTTGGATACAGGGGACCTTAAAACATATGTTTCCGGTGAAATCTCGGTATCGAAATTTTTGGTGGAGTGCAATACCTTCTCTATATACTATGTATACATAGTGCGTATAGAGAAAATAAAAACGGACGCTTCCTCTCTGAGAAAAGTTTAACTACTTTACAGTTGAAACTAATAACAAGGAATATCTCGAAAACGGTAAACTCCACGAAAAAAAAATATATATGACATAAATTATGTATTTTAACGAGATCTGCATTTTTTGTGTAGTAAGCTTTTCTAGTTATGCAAAAAGTTTTCAGAATAAACAGACAGGTCTTCAAAAGCTTTTCCCAAAAGGGAAATGGTTTTAATGAGTGGTAGTTTAATCAAAATGGTTAGAGCTATTTTTCAGCAAAATAAAAATTTCGAAATGTTTTCCATGTAAAGGGTAGTTAGGGGTGGGGGGATTTTCTTGAAAATCTTCGTGTCGCATCCTTGGAAGATACCAAACTTAAATATCAAGTTTGGTAATTAACCATCTTTTGGTTTTTGAGCTATGCTGTCCACAGACACAAGACAGACAGACAGACAGACAAACCCCGCGAACCTTTTTCTGAAAATCCTTTTTTTTTATTCAGGAGGTCCTAAAACATGTATTTCCGGTGAATTCTTGGGTGGAATACGATACCTTCTCTATCCACTATGTACATTGTACATACGGGGCTTGAAAAAGTAATAAGCAAAATGGACTTATTACTTAGTTCTTTATAAGTAGAAGGGAAATAAAGGAACTCACTAGGCTAAAGCGATGGTCAAATACTTTAAAAGCTATCTGCTATTCGATTGTCCTTGAAATCCGCTTCTATGCATGATTAGGAGTAAAACAAAGGAAACACTCACCACTTCCTGTTTCAGAAAAATATAAGTCATTCAGAGTGTAGTGGATTTCAGAGACTATCCCCAGGAAATTCAAGATATGCAGTTTATTTGTCTCATTTAATAACTTTAATATACGTGTTTTAATCAAGATCCTTCCAGCCAGTTTTGAGAAAATCAAATTTGTAAGCGTTTTCCATGTAAAGGGTACTTGGACTGTGGGGATTTTCTTGAAAATCTTCTTGTTGCTCGTTGAGAGATACTAAACTTATATAGGTACTAAGTTTGGTATTTAACGGTCTTTCGTTTTTGTGTTACGCACACATTAACCTTCTTCTAAACATTTGGTTTTTGTTTGTTTTTATTTATTTATTGATTCAGGGGTCCCCAGAGCATGTAATCTGGTGAAATTTCGGTATCGAATTCTTGAGTGGAATACAATATCTTCTTTACCTGCTATGTACATCGTTGTATATAACATACCGATAGCAAATGCTATCTCGGAAATAGAAATAGATTTGAAATAAAATGTGCTTTAACAAGATATAAATGTTTATGTACTTAGTAAGATTATTTATTTCTATTTCTTACGGTTTATCAGATATTCAAATGTCATTGAGGATAAAGAGGACTTCAGAAGTTATTCCCAGAAAATTATAAGTATACATTTAATTTTGCAATAAAATAACTTAAGCATAGGGTATTTTAATAACTTATAAGAAAATAAAAGTTTTCCATGTAAGGTATTGTTTTGAAAATCTTTTTGTCCATTCTTGGAAGTTACTGAACAACAAGTTTGATTTTTAACCAAACTGTTATGTTGTTGAACATGTTAACACATACGGATATTTTTTCAAATATACCTTTTTAGATTCAAAGTGTATTTTCGGTTAAATATAGGCTAGTATTTTTGGGTCGAATGCAAACACTTGCCTCCCCTACTTACTATATTTGTTAGAGAAAGTAAAAATGCATTCGTAAGCTCCATAAAGTTCTTGTTTACAGCAGTAAAAATATAATTAAAGCTATTGTGCCTAAAAAAGATAATTTAGAAAATAAGAAAATAAGCTCAATATCGAGAAGAAAAAAATAAAATCGTAATACAGCTAGGTTAAGCTCGCAAATGAGTTAACCTGCTGCATAGAAAAGTGTTTAGGAACGGCATTAAACTCCTTAAAATGAAATAAAGCAAACCTGAAATTAAAATGAGGTTCTTTGAAAGTCCACTTATCTAAAAGGGATTCTCGAAACAAAAGATCTGAGAGAAGTTGCGCTAATTTAAAATGTACGTTCACCAGAATTATAAGATTTTTACCTCCACCGCATAACCCTCAGGTGCACATGCCTAATTTGTCGACATTAGAGTGAATTCTTCCCCCAGTGGCTATGCTATAATTTGCTCAACAAAATTAATGACTGGCCTCTTCTTAATTTTGAAAAAATTAAACTGTTATACAAGAAAAAAGATGTCATAATTTGATATTAATTTCGAAAGAAATATTTTATTTAATTACAAGAATAATTTATGTAAATGTAAACTAGTGTTGAGAATTCAACATTTTAAGCAATAAGCATTTTTCAAGCATGTATGTAAATGCACATAGTAAATAGAGTAGGTATCGTGTTTCATCCAAATATTCGTTATCGAAATTTCACAAGAAATACATGTTTACGTCCCCTAATCCTCAAAAAAAGAAGAATAAAAAACAAAGCATTTTAGAAAAATGTGTGTGTGTGTGCGTCGGTTGAATGTCAAACTTGGCATTTAAGTTCAGCATCCGCCATGGATGCGACACAAAGATTTTAAAGAAAATCCCCCAGCCCGAGTTACGCTTGTCATGGAATATGAAAACTTTGTTTTTCTCAAAAATGGCTCTTAAAGTTTTGATTCAAATACCGTACATTAAAGATATTTGCATGGCAAATAAAATGTATCTTTTGAATTTTCTAGGAATAGCCTCTGAAGGCTTGTGCATTCTGAATACATTTTGTACAATTAGTAAACCGTAAGAGATAGACAAATTCTCACAAAAACTGTAGATCTGATTAAAACACGTAGTTCTTTTATATATAATTTTTGTAGAGTTCACGTTTCCGAGATATTCCTAAACTGTTTTCAGTTTTTAACTACTTATACTTTTCTGAAACAGGAAGTGGTACGTGATCCTTTTAGTTTATTCCTGGCTATGCAAAGAAGCAAATTTCAATGGTAATCCCATAACGATAGCTTTTAAAAGCTTTGACTATTGCTTTTAATCTAGTATATTCCCTTATTTCCCTTCTACTTACAAGGAACTAAGACAATTTCTGATAATGTTTATCTGGATTAGCATAAACAATATTTTGTAAGACATTTTTAGAACTGATAGAGAATGTCATTTGATTTTCCCTTTGGTTTTATTGTTTTATAACCTTTTGTTCACCAATCCATAAACCACTTTTAGCTGTGAGAGCACAGAAAATGGCAGTCACATGAAACGCGTATTAGGTTTTCAGTAGCACTCCAAAATTACATGTCAGGTGGCCCAAGCACCCCGTATTTGACGTATGCAGATATATTTTCGTGCGTTAAGAGTTGCAGAACTCAACGGGGCAACCCGCCAGTGGCGAACCGGCTGAGTGTCTATCGCTTTACTCCTCTCGCCTCGGAGACGGTGAGTGACACGCCCATTGAGAGGGTTAAAACGAAGGTCACTCTCGCCAGTTCTCCACCAACTAGGTTTTACTTTTTTTTTTTTTCTTTTTTAAATAAAGTCTTGTCAAGATTGCGGCGCTGTATTTCTTTTTCATTTTTCTCTTTTCCCCCTTTTCTCAGCTTCCTAAATTTTCTTTGTTGACCTATTTATTTACTGTTTTTTTTTCTTACACACACACAGGCAAATACACATTTACACACACAAACACCCATGCCCAAGGCGGGACAGCTTGAAACAGCCCCGTTGAGTTCTGTAATACTTTTAACACGAAAAGGTATATCTAAACACGTTAAATACGGGGTAAATGAGCCACTTGGTATGTTGCTGGTCATAATATAACATAAAACAGATAATTACATAACAACCCCAACCCAAATTCCCATTACAAGGATGAAATTATTAATAATTATTAACAATTTCTTCCAAAAGATCTCTTGCAGTTTTGATTAAAATCAATATTATTTAAGACATTTGCATAACAAGTAAAATATATAAGGAATTTTCTGTGAATAGCCAATTTGTCGCATTCTGAGCGACCTTTATAAAATTGGTATCCCTTTTGAAACAGGCAAAATCAATCTGCACAAAATGTAAATATTGTTAAAGCACACAATTTATCTGAAATGAAATGTTTGTGACGTTAACCATTTCAAGACGTTTTATTACCTGTTGGTTTGGATTTTCATACACTTAAACATTTTCGAGTGGTATAAATCGTATTCCTTTTCTCTCGTGGTCACGCAAGGCGCATGGCATTCAAAGCCATTACATAGCTCCGTGCCTTTAAAAGTTGACTATTGTTTTTACTTTCTCTACACATACTATGTACATAGTGTATAGAGAAGGTATTGCTCTCCAACCAAGAATGTGATACCCAGATATCACCGGAAATATATGTTTTAGGATCTTCTGTATCCAAAAAAAGCATTTGTGTCCATCTGTCCATGTGTCAGTGTGTCCGTGTGTCTGTGAACACGATAACTCAAAAACGAAAAGTCGATAAAATACCAAACTGGTATTTAAGTTTAGTATCTTCCAGGGATGCGACACGAAGAATTCGAGAAAAATCCCCCCATCCCAAACTACCCTTTTTTCGAAAATGTTGATTTCCTAAAAATGGCTCTAACGACTTTGATTAAAATTTCGTATATTAAAGATATTTACCTGACAAATAAAATGTATATTTTGAATTTTCTGGGAATATCCTCTGAAGACTACCTTATTCTGGACCAATTTTACGGAATTTTGCATAACTGCTAAACCGCAAGAAATGTACAAAAACTTACCACACAAAAATGTAGAGCACGATAAAACACACAATTTATGTTGTATACATTTTTTTCGTGGAGCTGATCGTGTTTGAAATATTCCTTTTTTTTTTTTTTTTTTTTTTTTTTTTTTTTTAACTTTGATAAAACTTAACTTTCTCACACAGGAATTTGTCAACTCCTGTCCATACAAATAAAGGAACTTCTGTCACATAACAACCAGCTTTTGATTAACGCTTTAACCTATGGTACTTCCTTATTTCTTTTATACTTAAAAGAAAGCAAATTATATGACCATTTCTGCTAATTTTTTTGTAGATTAGCATGAAGTAAATAGAAGCATAAGCGTTTTAACAATAATATGTTGCAGAGATGTAGAGAAAGTCATGTGAATGGAACACATCAGATTTTTTTCTATTGTATCCTTTTCGTATCTACACCAAAATGTGTAATGTGTAATGAACGTTTATCTCAATTAACAAGAAATAGAACAGTAAGCTGTTGGTAAAATTAGTTTATAGAAGAATGGGTTAAGAAAGTATATCACAGGAGATCGTTTATTCTGGACAGATTTTATCCCTTGCCTATATATGGTTTATAAACATGGGCATTTATTTTAAAAATTATAAAACTTATATCAAGATTTCTCTATTACTATGTCCAAATAAGTAGGATTTTTATTTTCTCTAGCACGTTTGTACCTATACAATGTACATAGTAGGTAGAGAAGGTACTGTATTCCAACCAAAAACTGGATACCAAAATTTCATCGGAAATACATGTTTTGAGTCTCCGAATCCAAAAAAAAAAAAAAAAAACCTTTAGAAAAATGTCACTATATGTATATAAGTGTGTGCGTATGTGAGTGCATCTGTGAGCAGTATAGCTCAAAAACGAATGTCGGTTAAATACTAAACTTGGTATGTTTGTGAAAATATTTTAGAGCATATTTCTTCCACCCCAAACTACCCTTAAATGGAAAACTTTTCCAAAGTTTTGATTATTTTTAAGATGCTTAATGACAAACGAAATGCGCCTATATCTTGAATTTTCTGAGAATAGTCTCTAAAGAGATTTTCATTCTGGATGACTTCTGTATTTTTTTTTTTTAGTTAACCATTCCCAAGGTATTCCTTGCTATAGATTTCACTTTTAAATTACTTAAACTTTTTCTCCACCGGGAAATCAACTTTCTATTATTATTATTATTATTATTATTATTAGTAGTATTATTATTAGTATTATTATTATTATTATTATTATTAATTGTTTCACCTATAGCCACCTTGTAACAACTAAGATCATATTAGGAGCTTTGTTTTAAAACAACCCTTTAACCATAGGCTCTTAAACATTTTCTTTTCTTCAAACATACACAAATTCACCCTCACATTCATACTTCCAGACTCTGTGGGGGATAGGAAATAATTCTGGTTAAAGAAAAATTTCCTGCCCCAGTCGGGAATCGAACCCGGGTGATAAGTGAGCTCGCTAATTCTTGATCACGGAGGCAGTCTTCATCTCGTTTGTTTTATTCAAGAGACTGCAAAAAAGAATCGAATTTCAATTGTTTCACATAGCAATAGCTTTTAAAGAATCTGATGTGTTCCATTCACATGAGTTTCTCTACATCTCTACAACAAATTATTGTTAAAAAGCTTATACTTCTATTTACTTCACGCTAATCGAGAAAAAATTAGCAGGAATAGTCTTATTATTATTCTTTTCCTTGTAAGTAGAAGCGAAATAAGGGAGTACCATAGGTTAAAGCGATAATCAAAAGCTGGTTGCTATGTGACTGAAGTTCCTTTGTATGGACAGAAGTTCACAAATTCCTCTATGAGAAAATTGTTTTTTTAAAACTGAAACCAATAGCAAGGAATATCTCCAAAAGCGATCAATTGTACGAAAAAATGTATATAACATAAAATGTGTGTTTTAACGTGCTCTAAATTTTGTGTGTGGAGAGTTTTTGTCTATCTCTCACGGTTTAGCAGTTATGCAAAATTTCGTAAAATTCATCCAGAATAAAGCTGTCTTCAGAGGTTATTCCCAGAAAATTCAAGATATACATTTTATTTTCAGGTAAATATCTTTAATATACGACATTTTAATCAAAATCGTTAGAGCCATGTTTAAGAAAATAAAAAAATTCGAAAAAAGTTCCATGTAAAGAGTAGTTTGTGGTGGAGGGATATTTTTTAAAATCTTCGTGTCGCATCCTTGGAAGATACGAAACTTAAATAGCAAGTTTGGTATTCAACGGCCTTTTCGTTTTTAAGCTTTGCTGTCCACAGACACACTCAGACAGACAGACACACACACACACAGAGACCTTTTTGCAAAAATGCTTTTTTTGTATTCAGGGGATCCTAAAACATGTATTTCCGCTGAAACTTCGGTATCGAATTTTTGGGTGGAATACAATACTTCTCTATCCATATGTACATGTACATATGGGGCTAGAGAAAGTAAAAAATTGACTATCGCTTTAGCATAGTGCATTCGCATTCCCCTTCTACTTACAAAGAAACAAGCAATAACTATTTGTGCTAATATTTATTTCGATTAGTATGGCATAGGTAAAATAATACTCTTTTATAAGGAAATTTGTTTGTGGAACAGTTAGAGAAAGTCATGTGAATGGAATACATAAATGTTATTTTGCTTTCCATTTATGCCTCGCCTTTAACTGCAATGGCCAAATCGGTGGCATTTTACAGTTCTCATTACGTTCTACTACTTTGGGTTTTTGTGTATTAGTCACACATTTTCACACGCTCATTCATACTTGCAGACTTTGGGGTGGATAGAGAATAATCCTGGCCAGAGAAAAATTCCCACCACTCAGCCGGAACCCCCACAGAGAAGGCGGATGTTCTACCGACTAAGCTACAAGACTAGTCAATGTGAGATAGTGTATACTCTTATTTAAATGGAATATCCCTGGCAAAAGCGAAGAGATTAAAACTTTAGAGAGTATCAATCTGTAACAATAGCATTGGAAGAATAACGATTGTCTTAAATCATCTAATACTGATATCATTGTCACATTTAACTAGGAATTTATAATGAAAATACACAGAAAATAAAAAGATCGTTAGGTTTAAGCTGCAACAATATCTCCCGCTCAACGATTTATTGCCTGGTATTGTTTGGTCAGTCTTTTAAGACAGTGGAAGGAGGACGTGGCGGCACGTGAGGTAATTCAAAGGTCCAGCACACGACCTAGGCACTGATTTCCTACCTTTACCTTTTGCTGTTTGAAAATCTCTGGTCCAGCCCTGGTTAAACGGAAGGGAGGTGTGACGGCTCCCCACTTCACTTGGAACTGTTAACAAGACTGTTGTTCTCCATGTAAAGTACAACAGTGGTGCACCGAGCCAGCTGGCTCAGTCGTTTCGTCTGGGACTGGCATTCCGGAGGTCATAATATCGTTTCTCCACGGCCAACCTCTCTGACCCTTTGGGTTTTCGGAGGTTTTCCCGAATGCGGGGGAGGACTCTTCAAATCCCCGAACTTCGAGTCCCTTCAATTTATCCCAACCGATTTGTTTCTGGTTGTAACTGTCGACGAGGACTGGGACAGAGGTGCCATTCCGTGGAGGTGACTGCGCTTTGGAAATACATCTCTGGACAGCGGGATGGTGCTGGTGGTTGTTTGCGGACTCAGGTGGTCTATCTGGGACTGAGCCACGGACTTCTGGCGCTCCCCGCGTTGATCTGAACCAAGATGGCACTGCCACTTTGAGGCCTTCATTCGGTTGAGAAATCTTTTCCACTCAAAAAGTCATGTACGTTGTCTAAAATAAAACACCTATTTTTTAAATTCTTTTACCAACATTTGTTTTCAACTCCTTCATAACGATTCTTGAACTTAGACTCTGGTCTTTGTCCTGCACGCTCTTTCTTCCTTAATTATTCGTAAATTAGATGCAATTTCCTCACTAAAGGCTCGATTGCATTCTCAACATACATTTGCGTTATTTACCTATAAAATTTGATTGACTGAACATTTTGTGCAATCAAAATAAATTATTAAGGTCTCTGACATAGACACCACGTAACGATAAATATATTGACAGAATGGTGATCTCGTTGAGAAAATAGTAAGATACTGTAACTTCGTAAATAAAGTTTTGTGTTGGAATATTTCGTTACTATTTAGTTATGCCAGATTGTTCATTTTTTTCTGGATGGCCCTCGTACGTTCACAAAATCATTTCCAGTTAGATCTGTAACAATGTGACAATGGTCCCTTGTAAAGCTTATAATATTACAGCTAAAAGCTAAATGTTCTTTGTGGCGACGCCCATTATCCTTGAAGAATATACACGGCATTTGAAATGCTCTCTAAAGCTTCATTTGTCAGAAATGTTCGATTGAGCTTGACAATCTACAGATGATTGTGTGTGAACGCCCTTTGAGAGAAAAGTATCAGATTTACGAGGTAGTTTCGTGTGGGTATAAGGATTTCTAAGCAGTTCATTCTGACACGGATCTTGATTCGAGAGGGAGTCCCTTTCAGCATTTGTCTAAATATGAACGCCCTTCCCAGTAGTGCCAACATTAGGAAGAAAGGGACACCCTAATGTGGGTATATCCTGCGGATGAGCAGTGAATGCTGAGGGGAGAATAAAAAAGCCACCCCAAAGAATGCATGGGGGAGGAGAGAATGATAATTGTGCAGAGGCCCTGAAGGAAATGGCAGAGCCGGAAGTGACAGCACAAGATGACACACTAGTACCGTTACTATGGCAACTTAATTTCCTGCCTCATGGATCGAATTCACAATTATACCATTGTCCTCGCCCAGAGTGCTTCCTCTCGAGTATACTTCTTTATTTATTTGTAATGTAGCTTCGCGAGTACTGGACCACCACGGTGGCCGTTTGCAGAGTGTGTGGGCCATTGGGAAACTGCGTGTGTGTGTCTCTCTCTCTCTCTCTCTCTCTCTCTCTCTCTCTCTCTCTCTCTCATGGAAGGCAAATTTTGGAACGCTTCTCCCTCGTGTATATCAGAAGCTAATCAATATTTAGTATTCTTACTTCGTAAGAAAGGAGACATTCTGTTTCGTTATGTGATGCTACGCTAAAGATCAAACCTCTTGATTTCACCTTACTCTGTAAGTGAAATAGCTGCACTTCGTACCTCCGTAAAACATATAACATAGACGAAAATTAACAAAACTTAATTAAAAATCTATTTTAGCATGCGAGAATGCATGTTTTGAGATCCCTAAATAAAAACAAATATTTTTAGAGAAAACGTCAGTGCGTGCCTGTGTGTCTGTATTATGGACAGCATAATTCAAAAACGAAAAGTCGGTTAAATACCAAATTTGATATTTGAATTTAGTATCTTCCAAGGATACAACAAGATTATTTTCAGAAAAATTTCCCACCCCAAACTACCTTTTATATAGAACATTTTTCGAAATGTTCAGTTTTCTAAAAAAAGGTTGTAACAATTTTTATTAAAATGCCGTATATTAAAGACGTTTACATGGCAAATGAAACGTATATGCTGAATTTCTTAGGGACAGAACCTTAAGTTCTCTTCATTCTGAATGACTTTGGCCTAACTAGTAAACTGTAAGATATAGACAAACACTTATTGCACAAAATGTATATCTCGCTAAAACATACAATTTATGTAATGTGCATTTTTTTTTCGTAGAACTAGCCATTTCAGAGATATTTTCTGTCGTGGGTATCTGTTATAAAGTATTTAAGCTTTTCTCAAACGGGATGCCCTCATTTGTTTCATGTAACTTTTGATTTACTCCTCCTGGTCTTAGAAAGAGAACCGATTTTGAATAGCAATGTATAACAATGTATAACAACACCTTATAAACTATTTGCTTTGAGATTGAAATTCCTTTGTTTGTATGGCTAGGAGTTGAGAAACTCACATATGAGAAAAGAATAGCATTTTTAAGCTGAAACCAGCAACAAGGAATATCTCAAAAAAACGGCCAGCTATTAAAAGAATGTCTTAGGTAAGAATGATCAAATAAAATATAATATTTCATCTTTGCAGTAATAAATATATAAATAGAGGGTTTAATATAGTTCATGTAAGCATTCCGTTTAAATAAATAAAACGCGCGAGTAGGTTAGGATACCAGCATCGAGTGTAGGAATTTCAACTTCTCAACACGACAGCATGGGGGAAGGAGTAAGTAGATTAAAAACAGTATCTTCGGAAAAACAAGTTTTTATGAGTAAATGATGGTAACCGAAAAAAATGTGATATTATTAAGAAATTATTTATCTAGAAGTCACTTTTGCATGCTTATTATGCGAAGGTACCACAGTAAAACCGCTTAACTGAGCTACGTTTAACGAAACCTGGCTTAGCAAAACTGCAGAGAGGATAAATAAATAACAAAAAATAAGTGAGGAGCGTTAAAATCCGCGCTGGGCGCGTTGCTGCGAGAATTGGCAATGTTCTTTTGCCCGAACCCTAAATTCCAATGCAGGTGTTTGGTTTTGTGTACAAGTTAATCCTCGCCCCTACCCCATCCCGAGAAATATTGTACCTTTATAACGAGACAGTTGCTTGCGCACGCATCATTGTGGAGGCCCAGTATTGTTGGTGCTAGTCATTGTGGCTTATTTGTGTTTAAGGTGTCTGCGAAAAGAAAGCTCATTGTAGTAAGCGCTGAATAGACGCTTTGGAGCATTAGCGACTGAAGACAGCGGTCTGAGGAATTCAAATCATTAGACAAAAAAGAGACATTCAAATCTTAACGAGAAATATTGAATAATCACGTTATTAATAACAGTTTTATTTTGTTAGCCTTCAATTTTATGAAAAAAAAAAAAAAAAAAAAAAAAAGCAGCGAATCAACACAACGGAGCTGTATTTCAGCATTTAATTTAAAAAAAATTAAAGATAGCCAAATGATCATCAAGGTTAGTTTCCTTAGCGCGGTCGTAACGCAGCTGCCTACGAAGCGGGATACCCGGGTGCGATTCCCAGGGTATTTTTCCCCTGCTGGGAGACCTGACCCGGGGTGCACTCAGCCTCGTTTGGTCCCTGGGAGCTGCTTGATGGAAAGTAGCGGCTCCAGGTCATGAGGACCGCATTAACCGCGTCTCACCCCCTAATACTGCACTCCATCCGTGACGTCTGTCAAGGACCGAGATGGGGGACGTAGCGGCCGGGCGGTAGGTCAAGATTCCTTGTGAGCTGCCGTGCCATGAAGTTATTATATTATTAATTGATCTTCAAACGATTTGTTGTCCAGAAAATAATAGTAATAAAAGGATGAAACGAATTATATATCCATTGTTCATTTGGTGGATGAAAGATAAACTGTTAAAACACAAGACATCCATATCTGAGACATCATAAAATGATTACACAGTTAATTCATGTAGGTTTACGTGCTTTTAAGCATATTATTGTACATATACTATTCACAGGCAAATTATTATTATTTTTTTTTTATTGTTTCATTTTTATAGCCCCTTTATTATCTAAGGTCATATGGGAGGCTTTGTATTAGAAACAACTCGTTTTCTGTAGGTTCTTTATCTTGGGTTTAAATTGTGTTATTTTCCTCAAACACACACACACAATTCACTCTTCCATACATACTTCCAGACTTTGTGGGGGATAGGGAATAATTCTGGTTAAAGAAAAATTCCTCCGGGTAGACACATTATTGTTAATATCTACTGGTTAGGAATTGCTAAATATGGACGTAATTAAAGCCATGCAATTCGAAACGATAGAATTAAGTTTTAACACAAGATGTTTACGAGAGTTAAATTCACAATATTGGAAATTATGAAATTTTAACAATTAACTATAGATACAAGTACTGCTAAAATAGATATTTCAGAAAATAAGGCAGCACAAGGTATGCATTTTTAGAAGTAACGCCACATGGATGCTTTTCATTACGAATAAAGTTAAGATTTCGTTGGAAATAAATGTATAATTATTCATATATTTACCTCCGCGCGCGCGCGCGCGCGCACACACACACACACACACACACACACACTTACTCACACATCTATCTTAAAACACGAGAATTAGAGCAGGAATTTCGTACCCGCCGACTGATGCTGGAAGGTTTCTTTGAAATGTACCAGAAATAAAATCATATTCAACAGTAACCTTAGCGAACGGTTGTACTCTATAATTATCCACCAACAATAATTACTCTCAGACCAAGCAGTTAACTAACAAAGCGATCTCACTAAAGAAATGTTTTAGCGACAAAAATAAAACCACTAACCAAATGTTTCCACGGACGACCTACTGAATGAGATTAGAAGGAATCGCTTCGACACCACAGGCAAGACTGCCGTCACACCATCCGCTCACCAACATGACTAAAATTTCCCGCCCCAATCAACAGATACAACTAAGACTATTTTAGACGTTTGTGTGATATGACTGCTCGCAAGCAATGCGAGAAGAGAATTCAGAAAAAAACAAACAAAACAAAAAACACATCGATTTTATAAAATAGTCTTAGAAAATACTGTAATGTAGATTTTAATACTGTATACACTAGTAGTTTTTCAATAAACATTATTGGATGCATTTGGAATAAAATTAATTTATTTCTTAAATAATTACAAGTGAAATTTTTATTTTTATGTACACAATTGCTTCAAATTTACACCAGCGTTATGCCTGCAAATGTGCATACTAAATTTCATTCATGTATCTTCAATAGTTTTGAAGTTATTACTTTTTTATAAAGAATTATTTAACCATAAACAAGAAATGCCACCCGCAATGAATTAATAATTTTGCTCATATTACAATAATTCCAAACGAACGAACACTATAGAAAAATGTTGGAAACAGTTGTAACTTTCTCTACACGCATTGCGTACATAATGTATAGAGAAGGTATTGTACCCAAAAATCTGATACCGAAATGTCACCTGAAATGCATGTTTTGAGACACCTGAATCCAATAAAAAAAAAGAAAGTGTATTTGTGTGCGCGTGTCTGTGGCCAGCATAGCTCAAAAGTGAAAAGACCGTTAAATCCCAAAGTTTATATTTAAGTTCAGTATCACCCAATGATGCAACTCGCAGATTTTCAAGGCAATTTTCGAAAATTTTCATTTTCTCTAAAATGGTCCTAACGATTTTGATTAAATTATCGTATATCACAGATATTTATTTTACAAGACAAATAAAATGTATATCTTGAATGTTCTGGGAATAGGCTCTGAAGTCTTCTTTATTCTATTAACCTAACTACGTAAACTATCACTAAAGGACCTTTCTATCAACTCCATTAATTACCCTTTCAGTGTTTATTTGTTAAATCCCAATATAAATAATTAGATAGGTAGACTCAGCCTGAAAATTAAATGCCATAGTTGGGATTTGAACCGCGGATCTCCCGACCTCTAACCGGTTGCTCTACCACTGAGCTACCATGGCAACATGCCGGCACGGTACTAAATCTCTCAACTGACTCGCATGTTTCCCGGTGAACCACAAGGAGATCTCAAATTATTTTGAGATGACAACCTCAATGTCGTAAGTACTCTTAAGTCCCGGGCTTCATAGTTTAGCTAACTCTTAGGTCAATTAGTGTTAATGGTTTTTTTTTTTACACAAGCCGAGTGTAGACAGGAGTTGGATAGGTAGAATCAGATTGAAAAATTCAACCGCCTAGAGACCGGAAGATCCCTGGTTTAAATCCCGGCTATGGCATTGAATTTTTAAGTCTGACCCCTACCTGTTTAACTCCTGTCCTATACAGGGCTTGTGTGAAAAAAAAAAAAAAACATTAAATGAACAATAAATATATTTACACTAACTAACCCCCATATGCTACAGTATTGCTCTTGGCTATAGAAGTTGCACAAGTTTATGCGCACTAGCCGCCACTGTTTGCGCATAATATTAAGATGGAGCATTCCTTTCTTAACGGCTGCAGCAGTAATAACAGTTTCCCTACATAGCTATAAGTTTTCCTATTAAAACTTACTACCTAATGAGAGTAGTTGGAAGAATGAGAAATGAGTGCAACCTCGAGTTGTAATAAATGTCTTCCGTCTCTTTCTCGTGAAATGTGCTGACAATAAAACGTTAAGAAACTGACGATATTGGTTTCCCAGATGATTGAAATTGCAAAGAAGTCCCTTTGTTTGCGACGGGAGCAGTTGCTCTTGCGGTGTGTGAAACGTAGTTGTGATAAAGTGTATGCGACTAAAACAACGGAGCATCGGTAATGCACTTTGCGGGACGTTAGTCAATAATGCATTGCAAAGTTTCCGACGGATTTCGACAAAGTCGATTTCGAGTTATATGGTTAGCGGTAAAGTTTGCTGTGATACGATGATGCTTCCGACCATGTTATTCAGGTAATGGTTTACAGTGGCGGCACTTCTAATTAAATGCACAGTAGAGAAATATGACGTTCTCTACCTATTCCGTAATATTTCGAGGTTCCGTGTATTTTGAACTGGTATTAAGAGAATTAAATTTTACATAAAACTACAGTAAAATCCTGTATGTACGTTTTACGCACTTCCTAATGTGTTACATTTTAAACTTTCTTTCAATTTATCCATGTACAATACAGGTAAAACTGTTTTACTTAGGGTTTTCGTTAAAAAACACAGGCCATTTCTAGTACAGATTGACAGGTGCCGTTAAGTTTGGGAGAGTGCGCTTGCTCTTTCTTTGTCAACCCTTCACCAATTGGGACCGCGAATCAATCAAATGTACACTGCATACCATCCTTTAAGAAAAAATACTGTATTGGTTCAGTGATTCCTACTCAGCAACATTGATCATTAAAATACACTTAAGTAAAAATACATATATTAAAGCAGTAATAGACTGATCATTGTTAAAGATATATATATATATATATTTTTTTTTAATTTTCGAGTGGAGGGGAAAAATCCACCTTATGGACTAACCCGGGCAAGCCCGGAGTGTCGGGATCTCCCATGTGGGCATACCGACTAAAAAACCCCTCCACCGGTATTAGAAGGAAGAAAGGAGAGGCGGTACCGCATGATTGCACCCGCGGATTCAAGGCGATAATATAACTGACTGCAGGGTGTAGTCAGAGGGGTGAAATGAGGACCGGGAGACAGACTTGACCGAGGCCCAGACTGCCACCGCGGAGTATTCGGGGAGAGGAATGAAGGAATTCTAGGGTGAAGGATGGAGTTAGTGCTGGTTGACTCTGTTGAGCCAGTCGTTGTATCCTGGGACGTTTTCGAGCCTAAGCCCTTGGCGTCTACTTTGGATGTTGAACTTGGAAGTTTGAGGTGCCGACTTCTCCAGTAGAGCTCTCACCTCCTCCCTGAAGATGAGTCGGATGTCGGTGACTGCTGTTGCTAATTGCTTGGTGAAGTTCTGTGTGTGAAGTGGTGCTGTCCTGTTCCTGAAGCCTGTCCTCCAAGGCCGTCAGCTTAGCCGTAAGAATCAGGACCTCCGCCTGGAGGTCCTGAATGGCCTCACTTAGGCCCTGGATTTCCTGCTGCAAGGTGGTTGGTGTTGGTTGTTCAGTCTGCGGAGATGGCTGTGTAGATGATGGTGTCCGGGCTGGTTTAGGCGATGAGTGCCTGCTCTTTGGGTAGCTGGGGCACTGGGCTTGCCCGGTGAAATGTCCCGTACCACCACAGGTGGCACAGAACCGGCGACGGCGGCGGAGGTCGTGCCCAGTGCACTCCAAAGTGTATGCGTTGGTGCCACAGTAGTGGCACTTCGGCGGCGAAGAGCAGTCTTGATATTTACTTGTATATACTGTACTGTAGCGACTTTAGCATTAACACAATGATTAACTATATTGCTTTTATTTATTTTAACAATTATTTTGTTCATTAAGCAGTTATTCATTATTTACCGATTAATTTAGTGATATTTCTATAATTCGAGGCTATCTCAGTCGCCATTAGATTGAATTATGAGGCCTTTACCGTATTATACAAAAATTTACTTCTCTATTTATTCCATACTAGACAGAATATACATTAGCTGGCCCTATCACTTAGTTCCTTATAAGCAGAAATGACATGGATGCACTAAGCTAAAACGATAATTAAATCTTTTAAAAACTAGTTGTGAGATTGAAATCCAGTTCTCTTTGCATGGCCAGGAGTTTAACAAAAGAAACAGGAACGTTTTTTGTGGAACAGCTAGAGAACACATAAGATTTTCCCTCTTTTTTGAGTTAACGATTTCCGAGATACTCTTTATTGTTGGTTTATATCAGGCATCGTATATTCCGTCTCGTGAGGCAACCCGTGATCTGTGACGTAGGTTAGCCGTCACAACACTCTCCTCGCTCAAACCCCTTGCCTTAGCTTCCGCAAGCTGTCAGTGGTGGTTCAGTCTGTTATCTACATACTGCGTGTTCTATTGACGGAACTTCTTTCGACAGCAAGGGTAGAATAGGAGGAGAAATATTTTTTCTGTAGTCAAAACGAGAAGGTGAAATGTTTACTGGACTCCAAAAATATTAATGGGAGTCAACAATAGAAATATTCAACGACATTATATGACATGTGACAAAGATCTTGTTACAATGACAGGGTCATCCCTGGTTTAGGGGTAACATGCTAGCCTCTTGTTTCCAAGGTCGCGGGTTCAAACCCGGCGGAGGGCGCAAACATCCTTAGCATGACTTCCTTCGGAAGGGAAGTAAACCGTAGTCTCATATCGTAGAATTGAGGCATGTAAAATAACCTCAAGTCCGATAAACAGGCATCTGAGCAAAATTAAACAGTCTTTCACGCCCTGTATAGAATGGGATGCTGAGAACCACAGCAGTTTAATATCCTCCATAAATAAAGGTTTCAGATCTCTTTTGTGAGAATGGAATACAAGGATTATGTTGCTTTACATGCATTCAAACATCTTAACGGCTCTATTACCCACATCTCAAATCGTTTGGTGCCAGAATCGCTATTATTTACCGTTCTACTCACACTCGCGAACATCTTTTTTAATTTCTCTATTCGTATTATGTACATAGTGTATAGAGAAGGTATTGTAATGCATCCAAAAATTCGATACCGAGATTTCACCGGAAATACATGATTTGGGTCCCCCTGAATCCAAAAAGAGCATTTTTGAAAAAAGGTCTGTCTGTCTGTCTGTCTGTCTGCCTGCCTGCCTATCTGTGCTCAAAAACGAGTAGGCCGTTAAATACCAAACCTGGTATTTAAGTTTGGTCTTCCAAGGATGCGACACGAAGATTTTCAAGAAAATCCCCTCAACCCCAACTACCCTTTACATGGAACTGTTTTCGAAAATTGTGATTTTCTCAAAAATGGCTCTAACGATTTTGATTAAAACCTCTTATATTTAAGATATTTTCTTGCTAAATAAAATCTATATCTTGAATTTTCTGGGAATAGTCTCTGAAGACTACTTTATTCTGGATGAATTTACATAATTGCATAATTGCTAGACCGTAAGAGGTGGACAAAAACTTACCACACAAAAATATGTAGAGCACGTTAAAATACACAATATATGTAATATACATTTTTTTTCGTGGAGTTGGTCGTTTTTGAGATATTCCTTGTTATTGGTTTCAGCTTTGAAAAATGTATACTTTTCTCATACAAGAATTTGTCAAATCCTGTTCATACAGACAAAGGAAGTTCAGTCACATAGCAACCAGCTTTTGACTATCACTTTAACCTATGGTACTCCCTTATTCCGCTTCTACTTACAACGAAGTAAGTAATAAGACTATGTCTGCTATTTTTTCTGGATTAGCATGCAGTAAATAGAAGCATGAGCTTTTTAACAATAATTTGTTGCAGAGCTGTAGAGAAAGTCATGTGAATGGAACAAATTAGATTTTTTTTAATTAAACAATCCAAAACCTATAAGAACAACATGCTAACTGATATCGGCCCTAGTTAACCCTGGTTACTTATGAGACAATCCCAAAAAACGCAGAAAGCAAATGCAAATTGAAATCATACTTTCTTATAAATAACATAATACAACATGAGATTAATTTTTAACGGATTAAAACCATACATACCCCTGAACTTATGTTCAATTCCTCCTTCTCCTGTTATTTCCCTATTCATAAGTACTATTTTATGTTATGTAAGATGGCCAACGAAGGCGAGTCACCTCTGCAGTCTCTCTTATTTTGCCCTCCCCAGTTTTCGCTTTTGCTTAGCGGGTAGTATCTATGTTGCATCTATCATGAATTTTTTACGTTTTGTGACCTTTGATTTATGTTATAAAAATTCTGATGTGTTCCATTTACATGACTTTCTCTACATCTCTGCAACAAATTATTGTTAAAAAACTTATGCTTCTATTTACTTCATGCTAATTGAGAAAAATTAGCAGAAATAGCCTTATTACTTGATTCCTTGAAGTAGAAGCGAAATAAGAGACTGCCACAGGTTAAAGTGATAGTCAAAAGCTGGTTGCTATGTGGCTGAAGTTGCTTTGTTTGTATGGACAGGAGTTGACAAATTCCTGTATGAGAAAAGTAGGTTTTTTAAAGCTGAAACAAAAAACAAGGAATATCTCAAAAACAACCAACTCCACGAAAAAAATGTTTGTAACATAAATTGTATGTTTTAACGAGATATACGTTTTTTTTTTTTGTTTTTTTTTGTGGTAAGTTTTTGTCCATCTCTTATGGTTTAGCAGTTATGCAAAATCCCGTAAAATTCGTCTAGAATAAAGTAGTATTCAGAACTTATTCCCAGAAAATTTAAGATATACATTTTATTTGCATGTATACATTTAATATACGATATTTTAATTAAAATCGTTACAGACATTTTTAAGAAAACAAAAATTTTCGAAAATTTTTCCATGTAAAGGGTAGTTTGTGGTGGGGGTATTTTTTTGAAAATCTTCGTGTCGCATCATTGAAAGATGCTAAACCTAAATACCAATTGGTATTGCCGTTACATTATGTACCATATATTGGACAGAATGGACACTACATATCTCTCCAAGTTTTCCTCAAATTGTCGCATCGTTGAAAGTTCCTCACCACTCATAGATACATAATAATACATACAATGCCATACCTCACAGAATCACAAGTTTTCATATACATAGAACCTTTGGGGAAGTGTAATGTTTGGAGTGATTGTGAAAGACCAGTTTTTACTTTCTCTAGTGCTTACATATATTCAATGTACTAGTAGGTAGAGAGGGTATTGTATCCCACCCAAACAAGTTCGCATAATATTCGTCATTGATTCCTTTTTTGAGATAATCAATGAAAATTATCCCGCGTGCGTCCCAGAAAACTGACGCCATGACCTTGCCTGCAGATGGAACTGTTTTCTTTGGAACCGATTCTCCCCTTCCAATCCACTGTTTTGATTGTTCCTTCGTTTCAGATGTGGAGTGATGGTCCCAGGTTTCATCCATTGTTATGAATCGACGCAAAAACTCAGCTTTATTGCAGCCAAACACTCGACTGTAACACCTTCACGACGCTGTTTTTGTTCTATTGTGTACAAACGCGGCACCCGCCTTGCACACAACTTTCTCACCACCAAATTTGCAATGAGTGCTAGCTCGCGCACTCAGTCGACGGTCATCCAATACTATTTTGTGGGTTTTCTTTACAATTTTTGGTCTGGTAACCTCATTTGGTCTACCACTGCGATGTTCGTCTTGGCAACTCGTACGGCCACACTTAAACTCTGCCACCCAATATTTCACTATTGTAAACGAAAGAGCAGATTCCCCCAAAGTAGAATCTAGCCCAGCTTCAATATTAGTGGACTAAGACCTTTCAAATGGAAGTATTGCATCACATAACGATGAACAGTTTTATCCATGTTTACAAATTCGCATTCACTAATGATGGCTGACAAACAAATTCTAAAAAATGTAGAAGCGTCAAACTTCGAACTTAAGCTTTCTGAGGTAGGTACTTTTTACCATTGTTGTTTGAAACAACAACCTCTATCTATACCTCTATCTCCGCAAATTCAGTAATAAGAATTATGCTCGGGAAAAGGAGGTGGTCACATTTGTAGAGGATGGAGCGAGATTTAATCAGTACCAACATAAATAGGTCTGTTCCATTATGAGCCACACATTGCACGAGAATGGGAATGTTTTCCTCACATTGGTGCATTGTTAAAAGTTTCCTCACCATTTATAGATAAATACAATGCCATACTTCACAGATTCACAAATTTTCATACAAATAGAACCTTTGGGGAATTACAATGGTTAGAATTTACGTGATTGTTGTAGATCAGTTTTTACTTTCTCTAGTACTTACATGGTCGTCTCCTTAGCGTGGTGGTAGCGCGGCTGCTTGCCAAATGGGAGATCTAGGTTCGATTCCCTGTACGGGAATTTTTCCTACGTTGGGAGAGCTGGTCCGGGGTGCACTCAGTCTCGTGAGGTCCCTGTGGGGCAAATTGAGGAGCTATTTGATTAAGAAGCAGCTGCTCCAGATCAAGAAGACCGTACTAACCGGCCGGGAGGGACTCGAGGCGCTGATCACGTCTCACTCTCCAGAACTGCACCCCATTCATGACGCCTTCTTGGGCCGTGATGGGGGATGCAGCGGCCGGGCGGTAGGCCTTGGTCCCTTGCGGACTGTTGTGCAATGTAGTTAAGTACTTACATATATACGATACACTAGCAGATGGAGAAGGTATTTAATTCCACCCAAAATTCGACACCGAGATTTCAACGGAAATATGTTTTGAGACACCCTGAATCCAGAAAAGAGCATTTTTAGAAAAAAAAAAACAATTTGTGCATGTGTGTGTGTGTGGTGAAAAAGTCCGTTAAATACCAAAGTAGGTATTTAGGTTAGTATCTCCCAAGGTTGCAACATGAAGATTTTCAAGAACTCCCCCCCCCCCTAAAACTACTCTTTAGGTGGAAACATTTAAGCAAATTTTGCTTTTCTGAAAAATGGCTGTAACAATTTTTATTAAAATTACCGTTTATTCAAGGTATTTACACCTCAAAGAAAATGTGCAACTTGAATTTCCTGAGAATAGCCACTTGATGTTGTCTTCATTCTGAATGGTTTTTTCATAACTGGTAAACCGTAGGAGATAGCTTACTAAACAAAAATGTAGATCTTGTCAAACACACAATTTATGTCCCTTTCATTTTTGTTGTAGAGCTAATTGTTTCTCAGATCTTCCATGTGATTGGTTTGATTTTAAAATACTTGCACTTTTTTTCAAACAGGAAGTAGTCCATGTTTTTTTGTTTTATTTTTGTTTTTACTCTTGGCCATACAAAGAAGCAAATTTCACTGACAATCACATAGTGACAGGTTTTAAAACATTTTACTATCGTTTTAGCCTAGTGTATTCCCTTATTTCCCTCCTAATTAAAGAAACTAAGCAATAAGATAATTAAAGCTAATGTTTATCTTGGTTATCATGGAGTAGAAAGAAGCACTTTTCTCAAACAAGAATTAGTCCATGTTTTTTAGTTTTACACCTGGCCATGCAAAGAAGCGAATTTCACTGACAATCACATAGCAACAGCTTTAAAAACATTTTACTATAGTTTTAGCCTAGTGTATTCCCTTATTTCTCTCCTAATTAAAGAAACTGAGCAATAAGATAATTAAAGCTAATGTTTATCTTGATTAGCATGGAGTAGAAAGAAGAATAATCTTGTGTTAGAAGTTTGTAGATCAGGTAAATAAAGAGGTAGATAAAGTCATATGAATTGAACACATAAGATTTTTTCAAAAATTTTATTTGGAGCCCAATAGTTTCAAACTATAAAATAATGAAGTTTGATGGGCTAAGTTCAGAATATTATACCATGTTGAATAATAATGTGCATAGAGGGGGAACTTTGGTCGACCCTCGGCGGATCCACTGTAGCGACAAGGTAGCGGCGCCTCGTGGTGTAGATCACTAGACAGATAAGACCACTCTGTAGATTGCAATCGAAAGCGACAACTTCCGAACAAGCCAAGTTTGCGTCTAGGTGCAGTGTCTTCAGCACACAACATAATGTATGTATCTGATTAACTGCACAACATATACACCATTCCTTACAACTGTTTCAACGGAACTTCTTTAGACAATCTAACTATTCTTCAACGTGTTTTAGAAGGTTCAATCCATATAAATCCACGATTAAAAAGTGAATATACGATTATGAAAAAAGAGCTACATACCTATTTGAAATATATCCATTTGGAAGTATTTTATCAATTGAGGAAGAAAGTAATTATATGGTAATGTTGTAATGTATGAATTTATCAGAAATTTAATCCAAAAAAATAGAATTTCATTGCGTATCAGGACAAAACATGGAAAATAAGAATTTCACATTAAATATAGAATCAGCTCAGGAGTTTTCTGGCTTCCCAATAAGATTTACAAATACCTCCTTGTTTATTTGAATTTTTATTCTCGATATGGGCATACAAGAAGATGGGTTGAATTCCTATCCCCAGCTCTGCAAAGTTGACATTCATTTGTTGGGAGTATCCCTATTCTGTTCAGGTGTTCAGCCAAAAGGTCGTGGCCTGGAAGTGATTTCCTCCAAAATTATTATCAAAATCAGGATATGGTTTTGAGTGATTGACGAATTAATATTTGGAAATAGTAGAGGCCACAGGAATATCTCAAAGTACAGTGTCCTCAATTTTGCATTAAAAATAGCTCTGACACAGGTTTCGCCAAGATGTGTGTCGTGTTTACTCTCAGTGGAGAATAAACGCAATCGTGTGATCGATTGGGAAGCTGATTTGGCACTTTTCATCGCAATCCTGACGAGTTTCTCCGTCGATGTATAACTGTGGATGAAATGTGGATACACTACTACACTCCAGAGATGAAAGTACAGTCGAAACAGTGGGCATTTTAAAGGCGAACCGGCTGCAAAGAAGGCAAAGGTGGTGAAATCCAAGAAATAACTTACTCAATCATTTTTATGTGATGTTCCCCATGTGCTGTTTTCCAAATCAAACCCCTCATTATAACCAAAGAATTAAGCAATCCAAACAATGAAACAATAACAAAAAACTAATATGTTGCATTCATGTGACTTTCTCTACTCTAAAAAAGCTTGTTCTTCTATATACTTTAGGCGAATACAGATAAAAATATGTTACTCATTTACCCATTTTGTTGTAGATATAGAATAATAAAATAATTTTAAGCAACATTCAAATATTACGAAAACTGGTCTCTATGTAATGGTTTTGAAATTCCTTTCTCTGTGCATGATCACGGAAAATACCCGCTTCTGTGAAGTGAAGGTTGTATGTCTGCCTCACATTCAAGAAGTTCTAAGTTCAGATCCCGGTTAGATAAGGAGCTTTTGCCCGGGGTTTTCCGTTTCCCTGCGAATATTGAACATTAAGTTCAATTGAGTCCGGGCTCATTTGAGCATCATTTCATACGTTCATTCATCCACCATCCGATATGATCTACACTGTTAAAGAACGTTAACTAATCATCAAAGTAAGCAAGAAATATGACATTTGAATGGCTAAATAGGCCTTAAGAACCGAAGCCCCTTCTTTCTTCCTGAAAAGGTGGAAATTTGCAATTGAGAAGATTATAAAGTATCTGAAAATTCAAATCAACGAAAATAACATTACGGAAATAGTTATTGCTACGAAATACTTTATTTGGCATGCATTGGGTGCTTCAACGAGCTATACATGTTTGTTGATTATTATGTCTAGTGGTTAAGAATAAAGAGAACTTCAGAGACTATTCACAGAAATCAAGATACGTATAATTTATTTATATGTCGTGAAAATATCTTAAATATGTAAACTGTAATTTGAGTTTGAGGATTTTCTTGAAAATCTTCGAATGATATCCTTGGAAGACAATGGACCTATCACCAAGATTGATATTTAACCTACTTTTCATTTTTGAGTTAGTTATTCAGAAACAAACCATTTCCCAAAAATCTGATACACTTATGCACGAGATTTCTTTTTCCTATGTAATATATTAGTGGCTATACAAATTATTTTTACGTAAGCTTATTTTTCTATCTACTTCATATTAATTGAAATATACTTTTGTAGAGAAAATCTATACATTTCTCTATATATACTAAATTCAAAAGGTTCCCGGAATGTGTAAATAATACAGAAAAATATTACCATAAGACAATTTAAAAATGTCGTTCAAAATAGTTCACTTGCGCAGTGACACACTTCAGTCACCGTGTAAAGAGATTGGAAGCACTCTTGGATGCCATTTTCAGATACCTGTGGTCAGTGCCTTGTTAAATGTATAGTAACTTCTTCAGAGTTCGAAAATCTTAATTGAAACATCTATGACATTCATATACCTGAGTTTTCTTAATCACTATTTCACCATTAGCTTCTTCCATTATCCTCAATGTCTCTGAGGTGGATTTGTTTAACAAATGTTCGAACGTGCTCCGTTGCCGACATTATGAAGTGCTATAAACCAAAATGCATACACAACAAAAAGTAGTTGCCAAGCAAAGACAGCAGTCATTATGAGCATGAATATTGAAATGAAGTGTCGTCATGGACGTTACCAAAACCTAAAAATAAAATGTTCTTTACTTTTGTAAACATTAAATAGAAAATAAACGATTCCGTGTATTTTTACTTTCTCTGTAGGCACTATGTACATAGTGTATAGAGAATATATTGCACTCCACCAAAAAATTCGATACCGAGATTTCACCGGAAATATATGTTTTTAAGGTCCCCTTTATCTAAAAAAAGCATTTTCGGAAAAAGGTCCGTGTGAATGTGTGTGTGTGTATGCCGTGTGTACGTGTGTCTGTGAACACGATGACTCAAAAACGAAAAGTAGGTAAAATGCCAAACTTGGTATTTGAGTTTAGTATCTTCCAGGGATGCGACACGAAGATTTTGAGAAAAATCCCCCCAGCCTCAACTATCCTTTACATGGAACTTTATTCGAAAATTTTTATTTTCTCAAAAATGACTACCGATTTTGATTAAAACTTCGTATACTAAAGATATTTACCTGACAAGTAAAATGTATATCTTGAATTTTCTGGGAATAGCCTCTGAAGAGTAGTTTATTCTGGATGAATTTTACTAAATTTTGAATAACTGCTAAACCGTAAGAGTTGGACAAAAACTTACTACACAAAAAATATAGAGCACGTTAAAGCACACAATTTATGTTACATACATTTTTTTCGTGGACTTCGTCGTTTTTGTGACATTCCTTATTTTTGGTTTCTGCTATGAAAAACTTATACATTTCTCATACAGGAATTTAACAACTACTGTCCATACAAACAAAGGAACTTCAGTAACATAGCAGCCAGCTTTTCATTATCACTTTAACCTATGGTACTCCCTTATTTCACCTCTACGTACAAGGAAGCAAGTAATATGGCTATTTCTGCTAATGGTTTACTGATTAGCATGAAGTTAATAGAAGTATAAGTTTTTTAAGAATAATTTGTTGCAGGGATATAGAGAAACTCATGTGAATGGTACACATCAGATTTTTTATCTAGGTTTAAATAGAAAGATACAAGGATATTCAAAACTTTAAGAACCTGACCTGTGTGCTGACCTTAGAATTCCTTACTCTCTCTAGGATATAGTTAAGAACAACTGAAATACGCCAGCACTTTAAAACAATGAAAAGGTGCTGAACAAATCGAACCATTAATGTGTAATATCTCGGAAATGACTAATGACACATAAAAGGTACTTTAAGTGAATTCTTTGTTGTAAAGAGATCTACATTTATGTGCAGTACGTTTGCGTCCATCCTCAACATTCGTGGTGCAGGGGATCATGGGTTCGAGTCCCGACTTGGATATGGGTGTTTATATGTTTATGTTCCGACCAGACTCCGGAACGTATTTTATAAAAAAACGTTTGCGACACCAATGATAATACCAATACTTTTGGAATGAAAAGAGCAATACAGACTATTCCGAAAACATTCAGGATATATAGCTTAGTGGACTTGTAAATCTCTTCAAAACCTATATGGAATTTTAATTAAAATACTTAAGACCGTTTTTAAGAAAATAAAACATTCCGAAAAACTTCCATGCAACAGGTAGTTTGGGGTTTGAGGATTTTCTTTAGGAAGAAAACGCCAAGCCGTACAATTGTCCGACATTTCCTTTGTGAGTTACGCGTTCACACACATATATTGGTTCTGCAACAGAGCGCTACTTAACATATGTGAATAAACACTTATTTTGAGATAAACTTTTGTTTCTTTTAAAGATTTTCCCTATTGTAGGATATACTTTTCGTAAAAAGTTCAAAATATACACTTCATGATAAAAAACTGGTACATTTTCTCCAGATTACAATAGTGTTTTTCTCTCTGCAAATTTTCCACGTACAGGTAATTAAAGTTTCTCTCCCTCCAGCCTGAAACAGCCCAGGAACATAAACGCAACCAATTAACGATAGTATAATCCTTGTGAAATGGAAGGGTGGGTCACATACCGCCTCTATGGAAAAGTTTCGCTTCAAATGGTACACGAGGAAAGGTGAAGTCAATTACACAATAATTTTGGCCGATAAGGAAGGGATAAAGAACGAATTGCTAATATTGTTAAATTGGATAAGAGCTACGAATCCTACTTATATGAGTGCTTTCGTCAGGGATATGAAAGAATGCTGCCGTTATCGAATGGGAATAAGAAATCGCTAGGGCAACAAGAAAAAAATACAAGGTTTAAATTGTTCGGCAGTTGGGCTATATTTTGGGGGTGATAAAGTAATCCAGTGGCTAGAATTATGTTCGGGATAAAAGAGGTATTAGTTGAGAGTGAGACGAGTTTTACTTAGAATCTCGCTTCCATCAAGAACCACATTTTATGCACCAGGGTGTACATTTCACTTGTCATATTACTTTCTCACGCTTGTGAGAACTACAGACTTTTTCTTTGCAATTTCACGTTGACATGCCTGCTCTCTGCCTGACAGTAGCTTCGTGTCCATTTGACTTGACATTTTTAAGTTTTCAACGTCCGTTCTTAGGTGCACAGTGGTGCACATGAATTCATAGGGAAATAAAAGCTGAGAATCAGATTTTCGAGGATTAAGTGTAGCACGCTGATTTTTAAGAGACTCTTGTAAAAGTATTGTTAATTTTACAGCAACATAAAATCCTAAATTCTTCAACAAATGTTCTTAAAACGTATATATAAAATATTTAATTCCATGTACATATCGTTTGATATAAAACCTCTTTAAGCTATCCCTGAATTTTTTAGATTTTTTTTTAATTTCTGGAATATGTAGACGCGTATTTTTCAAACTCTTGAAAACATCCTATAACCAACAAGGACAATGTATACAAAAACATATCGGTTGGAAAAACTTGAAAATATGGAAGCGCTAACAAGTGAAAGTCCCACAAAAAGAGTTTAAAAATTAAAACGCTAAAATAACAATGTTTCTCAGTTTATGGTTAAATTTCATTCGTATGCATATATAAACTTCCATTTTTTCTGCTCCTGTGCAGCAAATTTAATATTTGAAGAATCTTCTGCCTTTTATTGAATTGTATGGTTATTTTTGTACAGGCAAAACTTATTGGTTTTTACGTTCTCTGCCACGTACATTGCATATAGTAGGTAGAGAAATTATTGCATTCCATTAAAAATTCCATACCAGTTTTCATCGAAAATACATATTTTGAAGACTTCTGAATCTTTAAACAATTATTTTTAGAAAAAACTCCGTTCTCGCGCGCACGTGAGTGTCATTAAACAGCTTAAATAAAACTCAATTAAATACCAAATTTGGTATTCAAGTTCAGTATCTTCCAAGGATGCACCATGAAGATTCTCAGGAAAATCCCCCAAACTACCCCTTTATGTGGAAGATTTTTCGAAATTTCAATTTTTCTAAAAATAGATTTTACATTTTTATTAAATTGCCATATATTGCATTTAAATACAAAATGTATATCTGAAAAGTTATGAGAATAGTGTCTGAAGCCCTCTCCATTCTGGATTACTTTTGCATAACTGGTAGACCGTAAGAAATGGACAAAACTTGCTTTAAAAATGTAAATCTTAATAAAGCATACAATTAAAGCCAAATATTTTTTGTGTGCGGAATTAACCATCTCCAGAAATGTTCCTTGTATTGGTTTAAATTTGTTTATACTTTTCTCAAATGGGAAGTCCTTGTTCGTTTCGTCATATAGTCGCTCAATCAGAAAGTAAGTTAATACTACCATATAGTGAGCTATTTTTAAAGGATTTGACTATCACTTTTACCTTTGTATTCCTATATGCACTTGTTTCTACAAGGAAATATGTAATAAACTTATGTTTAACTAGATTAGCATAGGTTAAAGAATAAGGTAAAAGTATAAGCTTTTGTAAGAATGGTTTGTTGCAAAATGGTGGAGAAAGTTATGTGTTGTTTATTACATTTTTGTAGGTAACTAAGTTTACAGGCACACATTTATGACATGACATGCTCTAAAAGGTGCATGGGACATAAAAACGTTATATTTAAGAGAGTAAATGAGCGTCCATTTTGAATTTTTGTAAAAATGTAGCCTCTTCAACCTTTTTTTACGTCTTTCCATTTTTCCCAAGTTTTGTGGCACTACGACGTTTGTAACGTTAATAAAATACACACTTTTATAAGCCTGCATCCTTTAAATTTTAAAATTTAAGCTAAATTTTCTCTCTTTCTCTTTTTACATTTTGCTGCAATCAAGAACCATTTTCTCTTACAATTTCTGTACAAAGAGGCTAAAAATTTAACTGGATGTTCTAGAAACTAGTACAAATAAAATTAAACGTTTTATTTTTTAATACATTATAAGATTCATGATATAAAAAATAAAAGATGACATGGGAGCAAAAAACAAACAATTTGTCATTAGTGCTGTATTACTTTTTCCTGCAATGGAAGCTAAAACTCTGACACTTTTTTTTATTAATTACAGTTTTTAGAGCATTCAGTAAGATCAATAATGTCAACCTCATTGCACTAAAATTGTTGAAGGAGGTAGATTTTGTAAGCGCAAATGCGATAAGTTAAGAAAATTAAACATTTAGGATACTAAAAACCATGTTTATAAATTTTGCCAATGTTGGTGTTTTTTCACTATGGCTACCCTTGAAACTGCGTGTGCACAAGGGCTGGTAGATTCGTTATTTCATGTAAACAGACAAGCAATATTATGCTAGTAGATACTCCGTAAAATCGAATACACCTAGTAAGCGCTTGATTAAAGTAACACAGACGATAAGTTTGAATGCTCGCAGCATCCCTGGCCCTTCACACGTAGCTTAGGGTTCGAAAATTTGGAAGGGAAGAAGGAAATTGTTTCATGCTGTTGCAAGAGCGATTTAATTTTGTTCTCCTGCTCTTTTCACGTATCTACTAAACTCACTGAAAAGAAATGTTTGTCATATTGAGCGCGATAACCGTTGGTATTTTGTTTGCTCTTTCAGCTGTCTGTAAAGGCAGAAATTGGTTACTATGGATACCACTATGCAGTTCTTTAAATGCAATAATTGTTATGCCGGAGAGCGTTCATTCCCAGCATGTGGTGTTGCGTGTATAGTGAAATGTTAAAATGCTAACACACAAAGCCTTTCTTTGGGTGCACACACACAAAAGAGCCGAGTCTTTACTCAAGGTGCTTTCTATTGCCTTTCTTTACAAAGAACTTGGCGCAGTGCTTTTGTGAATGGCGCTTTTTTTCTTTCGTACAAAAAAAGGCTAAAATATGCGGTAGAATTCCGAGGCTCCCGTCTATACATGACATGTAGTCATTATTTTTGTAAAATATCGTTACAAACTCTCATTTTCAAAGCCACCGCTTACAAACCCCGTATTAGAGACGATTCATATGCAAAGGCAGATACAGAAACGCGCATTAAAGTACAAAATAGATAGATTTAGTACAAAAGGATTCCAAAATGTCCTTCACTTTTAATGTTATTTATTAAGATTGGGAAAAATATACGTATATTTACGAAAACCTTCAATTATTATATTTTTAAACCCCTTAAAACAGATTTTTTTTAGTTTCTCTACTACGTATAGTAAGTATAGAAATAGATATAAACCACTTAAATAACACGCATCTTAATTGAAATATTATTATGTTCAAACAACATTTATTCTCTACATATCATAAAGACATTGGAACATTATATTTGTCACCCAAAAATTCAGAATTTCCGCAGAAATATATGTTTTTGACTCCCTGAACCCAAACGAGAGCATTTTCAGAAGAAAGATTCATGAGTGTGAGTATGTGTATGTATGTATTTCTGTGAACTGAGGCAGTACTAACGAATGCAAGAGGGTGTAAATAATTCATAAGCAAGTAAATGTAAATAAATATATGTAACATAGAAATGAGAATATATTATTACAGGATATTCGCAAAAATTTAGTTAAAAGACAGACGAGATAGCTGAAACTGTACATGGGTCTTTCTAAAGGTATTTTGTGGACAATAGAGAGCTCAGGGAGCTGGGGTCAAACGTATGAGAATATCCTCAAGCTAAAAATAATAAGTTAAGCTTGAGTGAGTGGTGAGATTGTGAAATGTACTGGTAAGTTACTAAGTGTTAGCAACCTAGGTGAAATAATATAATTCTATTGGTTCATTTGTTTTTTCCACTCTCGGAAAAACAAGCTAATTAGATCAGAACAAGGTTGTTCGATATATATTCTGCAGAAACGCAAGTTCTGTCACAGTTTGTCCTCAGTTACTGTTAAAGCCACTTCGTTCTCATCTATGTAAAGCCTCATTTACTCTACAAATCAGTTCGTACTCATTTACTTTACAAGTAAGTTCGTTTTTAGGTAGAAGTGCAGTCAGTTGTTTTCCACAGTACTTCGATTCTAATATTATTTACATAATAAATGTGATACACATCTAAGTTTCACTTCTAAGTGAATGCGTGTAATACAGTTTCAGCTGAGATCTCAGAGAATAATAAAGTGAATATAAGTTGTGAACATTATTGATAATAGTTTAAATAAAGTATTCAACTAAAATTACGAATGTGTTATCTCTGAAATAGTTCCTTTTACCGTTCACGCCCTGTTGAGAGACATTTTCTCGACCGAAGAACCCAAGACTAATTTTTATCACAACCATCTGGACCAACCGTGTGTGTAAATTAGTAATTCAAATTATGGCAAAAAGGCTCACAAGGTAAAAG
This sequence comes from Hymenopus coronatus, assembly GCA_030762935.1. NCBI lineage: Eukaryota > Metazoa > Arthropoda > Insecta > Mantodea > Hymenopodidae > Hymenopus > Hymenopus coronatus. The sequence continues at coordinate 95,815,448 of CM060895.1, read as the reverse complement.
TCGCTTAGTTTTGAGAACATTTCCTGTAAAATATGCATTTGTCTTCCCTGAATAGCTTTAGCTTAGTACCAATTTGTCGTTTGCATCGTTTTTATTTTTACTTTGTTTGCACATCATGTGAACTGCAACCTACACAGATATGTCATAGTTAACACCTCTAGGAGAAATGGATGAAGTGAAGCAACAATAGGAGGCTGCAGGCCGCGAGCAGATAGGTACACAAACGCGGAAAGTACCTAACATTTACAAAATTAATGTGGAGCCACCAGAGAGGGCGACCAAGAGACCCGTCGGCCTACCAGGCCAATAGGGTTCATAGGGAGAATTCTTTCCATTGAGCATGTCCCCGCGCCATCTATCAGCACAGTAATACATCACGGACCTGAAAGAGGAGAAGGAAACTGAATGAAGGGGGAATTATGGAAAGGAAATTGGTCCAGGATTCGCCTACCGACCCCAGAAAACCACGAAAAATTGACGAGTCAGTGGGCGGCCGCTGGGGTATAGATCCGGGACCTCTCGAATGCGAGTCGTACTCGTTACCGCGGTGCAACCATTCGGTTACTGCGTGGTAAGCTGAGCACAAGTTGCATTTTGCTCAAAAATTGATTACAAAATTTCTCTGTAAATACACGTTTTGAAGTCCCTTAAAGAAAAATCTTTTTTAAAAACTGTATCTGTGAGAATGCATAAATCAAAAACGAGAACTCGGTTAAATACCGTCTTGCTAGTAAAATCCATCTTCCACAGACACAATACGAATATTTTCAAAATAATCTCCACATCCCAAACTACTTTTCATCTGGAAAGCTTATAGTTGTTTTTTTCTGTTTTCTCGAAGATTGCTGTAATGTATATTTTACCAGACAAAAATTTAGATCACCTTTAGGAATACAATTTGTTTAAATAATAATTTTTAGGCATTAAGCATTTCAGAGATCTTCTTTGCTATTGGCTTATTCAAATAGTTTTTCTTTTTTTGGTTTTTTTTTTGTTTTATTTAAGGGTGAAGTAGTTTTTCGTTCTTCCTCGTGGTCATGCAAATACGTAACATGGGACTATTGCTTTAGCATGTTGTAAAGCTCTTATACCTACAATGAAATGTGTAACTATGTAATGATCTATCAGTATTTGCAAGATTGTGCAAAAAGTAATCTGTATAGGATATATAGCGGAAGGGGACACTTCACTAATTGCGGCCTAATATCGTATTAATTGTTGTATTAAATTAATAATTATTTAATTGAGAAAGAAGAATGAAATAGATAAACAACCATAAGGTAATCTAGTACTATGTGGGAAACTTTAACTAGTTAACTCTAGGAGAAAGCAATTAGCCAGGTGTCAGAATTGCAAAGATAATTAGGTTCCGACAAACTCAGTAAACAAGAACTCCAATTGAACAGTGTCTGTTCATTAGAATACGTGCAGAAGAAGAATACTGAGAAATGAATAAAAGACCAAAACATTGTTTTAGATCCTAATATGAACTGCAACATTGGCAATGTATACCATAGGAACTTTGATGAGTGAGATGTAGGCGGAAATAGTTATTAAAGATCATGTATTTAGAAAATGTAGTGACTTTTACTGCGATTTCTGCTGCGCCTTCTTCTTCTTCTGTCTAGAGTTGTTACAAGTTAGCGCTTAGGTACTTACAGCGCACGGCTTATCAACCCCCTTAACTGTGATCGTTAGAGGATTCGCCGGATAGAAGTTTAGCGAGTAAGAAACTTAAATTTGTTTCCTTAAAACTGAAACAAATTTTGCTTACAACGTAAAGTTCTTAATACTCTGGAAGTTAGCAGATTTAATCCAGGACCAATTTAATGATTATTCATCTCAAAACAATCGGGAACTCATTCCATACAGATCAGTTTTTAGCCTCCATTTAATCGTCTCGGTAAATTTAATTGTGTTGAACATTCTCGCATTCTATAGTGAGTGAAATAGCTCACAGCCTATCTTGAAGAAAAATTCAATTTTTTTTTTGTAGGTTTAACGCCCGCTTTAACTACTTATGGCATCGCAGGCGGTGACACTGGTGATATATGAATGATGATGGAGCACCGGTGGAATGCGATGGCGGGGCAAACCGGAGTACCCGGAGAAAACCCGCCTCAGGGCCACTTCGTCCACCCCAAATCTCACATGCGGTCGCTTGGGATCGAACCCCGGCCGTCTAGGTGAGAGACAAGTGGTCTAACCACTCGGCCACGGCGCGGCCGAAGCATTCAATGCCAAACGACTCCGATTTATGAGAGCTATTGTGGTTACCACCTCCCAGGAGGAAAGAATGTTCCAATCTGATCAATTGAGTTCAGAGTACTCCCGCATACTCGGCCCCACTTTTGGAGAGGGAACATGATAAGCAATACGCCACTGCGAAGTTATAGCACAGGTGCCACTTCATTTAGCATGATAATAACCTGTGGTGAACCTATCACACCAACTCTCGAATTGATTACATGATGTTTTCTGGTCATTGATTAAGAGGAATTCGATGCAATAAAGTGAATTTCACAGGAATGTTATACAAAATAAGAGGTATGAAAAAGACTTATCTCTCTGTTTAGGGAATGTAAAAAATTAACTGTTCATTTCCTGAAGAACATTGGCTTAAGAGCATATATTATGTCGTTTATAGGTTTTCGTTTTGGAAGCACTTCTTATTACTATTTTTTTTAATTCAAAGGACGCCCCATAACATATCTATTCAGTAATATTTAAAAAAGGTGAGTGTTCCATTCACATGACTTTCTCTACATCTCTGCAACAAATTATTGCTAAAAAGTTTATGCTTCTACTTTCAAGCTAATCCAGAAAAAAAATTAGATGAAATTGTCGTATTACTTGCCTCCTTGTAAGTAGAAGGGAAATAAAGGAGTAACATAACTCCATGGCACAACAGCTCACGAGGAACCTTGGCCTACCGCCCGGCTGCTGCATCCACATCTCGGTCCATTACAGACGTCATGGATGGGGTGCAGAATTGGAGTGTGAGACGTGGTCAGCGCCTAGAGCCCCCGATGCGGTTCTCATACCTGGAGCCGCTACTTCTCCATCAAGTAGCTCCTCAATTGGTCCCCCAGCTGAGTGCACCCCGGGCCAGGTCTCCCAGCGGGGGAAATATCCCCACGCCGGTACTGGGGATCGAACCCAGGACCCCCGATTGGTAACCACCGCACTAAGGAGAAGACCAAATAAAGGAGTACCATAGGTTAAAGTGATAGTCAAAAGCTGGTAGCTATGTGACTGAAGTCCCTTTTTTTGTATGGACAGGAGTAAAGCATAAGTTTTTTAAAGCTGAAACCAATAATAAGGAATATCTAACAAAACATAAAAATGTAAATGACATAAATTGTGTGTTTTATCGTGATCTACATTTTTTGTGTAGTTTTTCTCTTATGGTTTAACAGTATGCAAAATTCAGTAAAAATCATCCAGAGGTCTTTAGAGACTATTCTCAGAAAATTCAAGATATGCATTCTATTTGGCATGTAATTATCAGACATTTTAATCAAAATTGTTAGAGCCATTTTTGATAAAAAAGTTTAATATAAAGAGTAGTTGGGGGTGGTGGGTATTTAACGTTTTTGTACTATGCTGTCTACACACACACACGCGCGCGCGCGTGGACCTTTTTTTTGCATTCAGGGGACCCAAAACATGTATTTCCGGTGAAATCTCGGTATCGAACTTTTGGGTGCAATACAATACCTTCTCCAAACACTATGTACATAGTACGTGTAGAGAAGGTAATATTTTTCAGCTATGTGGAAGATTTAACTGAAAAGAAATATAGTAACGCGTTTATTTTAATAATCACAGAAGTATTTCAGTAAATGTTGGAATTTGTGCTTCCTCTAACGTAGAGCTTTCTGTTCGATTCACTCTTGTTTATAAAGCTACCTGAGAATAAACAACGATCATAAACAAAAGACCTTTCTCTGTTTTGCCACCAGTGGAGTGAAAATTGAACTTTCATGCTTTTATCTTTATTATGTAGAATTTCTCCTGCCTCCGACCAGAAATAAATTCCCAGAGGAGAGTTTCACCGTTTACCTCTGCTTTTAGTTCTGTCGCTGAATTACTTTTGTGTTCTAATACCTTTAAACTACCATTTTCAACTAAACTCTTTTTACTTTTTCTACTACATACTTAAAGTAGAGGAAACATTGTACTTCACTTGAAGTACAATGCTTCGTTGGAAATACAGGTTTTAGGCTCCTTGAACCCAAAAAAGAAACAGTTTTAGAAAAAGGCCGGTGTATGTATAGGTACTGAGAACATCCTAAATCTAAAACGAAAACTCGGTTAAGTATAAAATTTGAGATTTAACTTATCAGGAACATCCAAGGACACACTCCGAAGATTTTGATAAAATCTTCATATCGCAAACTACATTTTCAACAGACATTTTTCGTGGTTTTACCTGCTCTAAAGAAATAGATTGCAAAAATGACAGAGATCACCATTAAAAATCTGATGTGTTACACTCACATGACTTTCTCTAGCTGTTCTACAAACTTCATACATAAGATTCTTTTTCTTTCTGCACCTTGCTAATCGTGGTACTCATTAGCACAATGTTCTGATTATTTAGTTCCGTATAAGTAGGAAGAAAATAAGGGAATACACTAGGCTAAACCAATAGTCAAATGTTTTAAAAGCTATCGTTATGCGATTGTCATTACAAATCGCTTCTTTTCTTGGCCAGGAGTAGAACAAAAGAAAAACAGACACTCCCGTATGAGAAAAGTATAAGTACTTCACAACTGAAACTAATAACAATGAATACCTCGGAAACGGTAAGCTCCACGAGAAAAATGTATATGACATAACTTGTGTATTAACAAGACCTAAATTTTTTGTACAGTAAGTTTTTGTCTATCTCTTACGGTTTACTAGTTATGCCAAATTAAGCAAAATTCATCGAGAATAAACAGATCTTCAGAAACTATTCCCAGAAAATTAAAGATAAACATTTTATTTGTTAGGTAAATATCTTTAATATATGATATTTTAATCAAAATCGTTAGAGCCATTTTTAAGAAAATTAAAAATTTCGAAAAAAGTTCCATGTAAAGGGTAGTTTGGGGTGGGGTGATTTTTCTCAAAACCTTCGTGTGACATCCCTGGAAGATACTAAACTTAAATACCAAGTTTGGTATTTTAGCTACTTTTCGTTTTTGAGTTATTGTGTTCACATGGACACACACACACACACACGGACACACACACACGGACCTTATTCTCAAAATGCTTTTTTTGGGATACCGGGGATCCTAAACATGTATTTCCGGTGAAATCTCGGTATCGAATTTTTGGGTGGAATATAATACTTCTCTATCCCTATGTACAGTGTACATATGGGGCTAGTAAAAGTAAAAATGAATTGCAAATACACATAAAATAGTACACAAAATGGTAATGCTGCGTTCCATTCACATTACTTTGTCTACCTATTCTTTAGCAAACTATGCTTACAAAATCTTCTATCTACTTCCCGCCAATCAAGTTAAGCATTAGCAGTAACAGTCCAATTACTTATTTCCATATAAATAGAAGGAAAATTCCGAATACGTTGGCTAATTCGATAGTCAAATCTTTTAAAAGCTGCCTGCTATGTTTTCTTGTACGTGGCCAGGAGTAAAACAAAAGATAAAAGAATGAAAAATTCACATTTCAGAAAAGTTTAAGAATTTTCAAATTTAAAACAATAACAAGAAGTATAAAATGGTTAACTGCACAAAAAAAATGTTTACGACATAAATTGTGTATTTAACCATGTCTACATGGTTTATGCAGTAAATCTGTTACAGTTTACTAGTTATGCATAAGTCATCCAGAGTGAATACATACACATAAACATATATGCACAGGCACACACTTAGGGTCATTTTCTAAAAATGCATCTTTTATTCAGGAGTCCTCAAAACATATTTTTCTGATGAAATCTGGTATCGATTTTGGGCTGAATATAATACCCTCTCTATCTACTGTGTACATTATAAATACGTGCTAGAGAAGGTAAGAATTGAAGATAAATATTAATGATGATGATAATAATAATAATAATAATAATAATAATAATAAAAATAATCACAACTTATAAATGTTCCTATAAGGTCACTACGAACAGCTGTACAAATTAGTTTTCAAAATATCAATGAAGCTTTTTAATGCCAGATGGTCAACTTCTACGCAAAGTTCATTGAAGATGGAAAATTGCCGGCAGCAATCCTAAAGCTGTTTTGCGATTGTCCCACGACTGCAAAGTATTAGCTCATGAAAATAAAACTGTGATTTTATACTTATCTTTAAAATATGGTATTGTGAGAGTGTGTGTATATGTACATTAATTGAAACCAGCGAAAGGTCTTGGTATTTGGAACAATTGTGTATCTTGTGTTTTTGTTTCTGATCACTTTCTACGGAGATTAGTTTATTAGAAAACAAGAGACAGACACGCTAGCAACGCTGCAGGTTGTGTGGTATCACTTGCACTAGGTCATTACAAGAGCAAGCACGCCTCACTGCTGGTACGACACCAGTATAGGCCAATCAGAATGCTAGTTGCTTTCGTTATTCCCCATCCTGTGTCGTGTTTGCAAGCAATCGACGTGTTTACATCCAAAAGCCAGCTCGGATCCCTGAGCAACTTCAACGCCACGTTGCCCAGTTACTTCACGTGTGAAACAGCTATTCGGAATACTCTTTTAATTCTCTTAAGTGATTAATTATTTCGAAATCCTGTCTGAACTCCCATAATTCCTACCGGGACTAATGTCAGAAATCTGCGCACCTTACAAGTAACAAACCATTATCTTACTACATTCTTGTGAAATTACGCATCCAATGTGAAACAAAAACCATTTATTTTTTCGAAATGGCTGATTAAAGAACAAAATGCTATCAGAATTTTTTGTTTGTAATACTTCTATGAAGCACATTTTCGAAGGAATGTAGTAAGCTCCCTTCCACCCGGTATATATATGTGTGTGTGTGTGAGTGTATGTATACAGTATATATTGAATATTCTGGAAAGCCTCTGAAGCCCTCTTTATTCTGAACTACTTTTGTACGATTGGTAAAAATCTTAAGAGACAGGTAAAATTTTACTATTTCCTTGATATTCTTGTTATTAATTTTATTTTTCTGTTAATTTACATTTTTCTCAACCACAAATCGTCTTTAAGCGAAAGACTTTCTTTTTTGTTTTTCGAGTTCATGTAAAATGAAAAGAAAAAAAAAATAAAGAAAAAACATTCACACAGCGATGGGCTTAGAAAACATTTTACTATTAGTTTAGCGTGTTGTACTCTTGACAGGCTAAAGTTGCTTGAAATTACACATAACTTTAGTTCTGCAACTGTTTTATTGCACGAAGGGATATCTATCTACACGCTCCAAATACGGGGCAGCTAGTATAAGAATAGCTTATTGAAGAGCGAGTAGAGATTCATCTGAGAGCAAACATCGATTTTGTTTTCTTCTGTTTAATGAAACACCCATTTGCTGTGCAACACGGCTGGGAGCATTCGAACGCAGCATCAATTTCTTCTAGCTTTTTCTCTGTTAGAACATACTATTTTCGCTTGTTTGGTTTAGCTTTTAGCGATCCCATTGTTCTAAATTTTTTGACCAAACATCTCACACTGTATCTACTCAGAATTGGATAACCAGGAAATTACGGCTGAATTTGTCTACGCACCTCAATATGTGTTTCAGTTTTCACGTATCCATCGTACATAAAAATATGTAGTTCATGCGTGAATTTGTTGGCATGTATTGTTAATTTTCTAACAGACGTATTATCGAAACACTTCACAACACGAAGATAAACCAACGACCGAGATAGCTCACGGCTGATAAACGCACCCTTGACACGTCCCAGTCTGCGCAGTGAATAATATTGGGTCATGCATATGGCATAAAGTAAGGTGCGGTGCTTGTAAACATCTATTTTAAAATATTTATTGCTATATTTACTATATAATCAATTAGTTTTAACGTATTATTCGTTAGTGTATGATGTTTCTGTTTTCTGTTCATTGAGCATGATTTGATGTGTTACGATTATACTCAGGAAGTTGTATTCAGGATTTGCTATGTTGGGTAAGTGGGACAGAAGGTTAAATCGCTTTAGCTTTGCCACATGAATAAATAAATAAATAAATACACATTTATTTCGTTATTTGAAAAAGTGCAATGTTGAATCATGTGTAAAATTAATTGTTATCCTTCTTTGTATTGTTATGAATACATATTAGAAATCCCTTTTGTAAAACTGATACTTTTGAAAGCCGTCAGGGATTTAACGAAACGGCGCTAATTTCTCAAAGGGCAAATTTTAACGAAATTGTATCACGAAATGCGAGGGTGTGTATGTTAGTTGGGGTAACAAGATGTGGTCGGGCACCCTGGTTCTCTCATCCCTTTGATCCTTTCAGTACCACGAATTTCAAAGCAGGGGTGAATTCAATAGGGAGATTCTCTGGCACTGCATAAAGGATTCACAAACAACAGCCATTTCAATATGTATGGATAATAGGTACTTTTTGTTTAATGCACTGGGTTTATATCTCCAAACAGCTTCATGATAGACTGGTAAAAACACTCGTGCAACTGAAGTGTCTAGACTCACAGCTGGCTCTGGCGCTTATTTGCACAGGGTGGTAATTAAGTATGAAAGACAACAAATAAGTCACTTCAAAGAAAAGTCGGGCTAATAACTGAAAAACTTTGTGTTCGATCACAAACCTCAAAACTGAGGTGAATACAAGATACACTACATTAACAAGCAGAATAGATTAAAAATTAATCATGTTATTTATATCAAAGAACATCCACGATAATGCTAACAGGTTGTTTTTATCATCCTACAATTTAAGAAGATTAAAATTATCCATCCACTCCAAAGTGTCGGACACTTGCCAGACGCTCCATAGATATGTCCTTCTCCTATTAGTTTGATGTCAAAAGTTTGGCGCTTAAACATCCACCAATGAATGAAGGCGACTCCCGGAGCGAAGAAAAGGGGTACTTAAGGCAAACAATACCGAATGGTTGCCTTGTAAACATTTTAATCTTTATTATATGTAACTTGAAAGGAACAAAGGACATGGGCAAAAGGTAAAAATTATTGTCCTTTTTTAGTAAATTAATAGTGCCATGATGGCTCTGGAGTTATATAGAAAATCTCTAAGAAAGCTTCAAACTGTTGGAAGAAACACAATGAACAGGTTTACTGGGCAAATTGCAAACAAAATTAAAAAGTATAATAAGGAACTGGGTTATACAAAATGAACTGCATAAAACAAAAGACATTATCAAAAATAAACAGTTTCGAATTATTTGAAAAGTGTTGGCCACCTTCCTTATATTAACTTTCTTGCAAAACTCTCATAATAAAATTACGATAATCTTAATTCCAAAGTAGTTGTGAAAAGATTGAATAAAAATTAATGGTATGGTCAGGATCCCAACTACCACTCTTCGGCTTCCCATTCGGTGCTCTACCAGTTGAGCTGAGGTCGATATTAGCCCACCATGAAATATTCCATGTGACTCCAGTTTCCTATTAAAAACACTAGGAGTATTTAACTTCTCTTGAGATACTCGTATACACAGGGAAACATGAATATGACAATCAAGTCTTTGCCAGAAGCAGGTGGAGTCCTGAATGTGGAAGCAGCTGCTTTACTAATTCCTTACCAACTTAACACTTAGTTGATTATATCGGTTGTTTTTGCACCCGACTGTGAATATAAGTATTAAAATGTTAGTTATTTAGTTCCATTAAGATAGTAATTTACGAAATAGTTACACATTTAGGATTAACGGCCCTTTTGCAATGGTTGGGCCTATAAAGGCCTTAGAGCTGAATCGATGAGTAGGTTTTGGACTCAGTTGCGGTTTGGTTGCACTCTACCTGGTAAATAAGTTACATGTACATTGGATTTTACTTAGAGTCCTCCTCCCGCCTTAAGTACTGTGGGTCATTTTCTTATATTCAGAAAATATATTGCAATCCATTGCATAGTTGTCCACCAATGTAAATCACACATAAAACTGTTTATTTCATCTACCACAATACATATTCTTTCTAGTAATAAAACGTTTGTTTACTATAGAATTTTGTATTTCTGTGCTCACCTATAGCACAAACTCATTGGCGCACGGAACTTCTGTCTCTCCCCTCTCCACTCATTTGTAAACAACGTACAGGTATGTTAATTTAACCTAAAGTAATGTCCAAAACCTATATATCAGAAAATGTAATGCGTGTTTGACCATTGGTACAAAAAAAAAAAAAAAATCGAAAATCCGCTGTTCAAGGTTTTCCCCCTCCACCTAAGTATGGTTCAAATCTGTTCTTTAGTTCTATTTCACAGTAATGTTATACATGTCTTTATTGATTCAAAAATGGGTTATAAATACAGTCTGCTGCAAGTAATTCACTCGACTTATGAAGCGTAGCCAAGACGTAAGACGCGTAGAAAATGACGTAAAAGAAGCTTCTGGACGAATCTCGAGTATACCAGACATTCCAAAGTCTCTGGTTACCATCGCGCTGAAGTTCCTGTGTTGTTAGCGCATCCCAGATTTTTAACTGCACCGACTCATACCAAGGCGAACGTGAGAGCGCCCACACACACGGACAGCGCTGTGACAATAATAGTAATTTTATTTTAAGAGGTAAAATTTGAAAAAGGAATTAAAACTTTGTAACCGAATGCAATAATGTAGTGGGGCCCAAATTGAAAAGGAAGGTCTGTATCGTTTTCAGCCAAAAAAAAAAAAAAAAAAAAAGGACATCCTTTTGTTCCTTACATATCACATACATTGGCAGCGTCAGTAAAAAACGGGATGTATCCTGGCCAACTCTCTAACTGCAGACAAGTGCCTGCACATACAATTGTTGCTAATGAAAGCAGAAGCTGCTGTTTCAATATTCTGTCCGTTGTGGAGTCCGAATGGCTCGGCTGGGCACAAAGGACCCCTCTCAATGTTTTTTATTTCCCATAAACATGCCGGGAAGCGAAAAGGAGGGGGAAGAGGGTACAGTCTCCTCTCTCAATGGTAAGGCACACCGCGCTCTGTGTGTGAGAACATGCTACGTGCGGCGACAATGTAATGCTCACTGATCCTCCCAAATTAAAACTGCATTGTAACTGTTGCTGTTGCGATAGGGGAAGATGGGGTAAATTAGCTCAAACTATTTTACCTGCTGTGGATAATAAAATCTCGGCTGTGTTAACTGAATACTTTTACAGAGAGCAGAAATCCGATGAGTTCCATTCACATGATTTTCTCTATCTTTTTACTTTCTCTATACGTACTATGTACCCAAAAATTCGATACCGAAATTTCACCGGAAATATATATTTTAGAGTCCCCTGTATCCAAAAAAAAAGTATTTTCCGAAAAAAAGGTCCGTATGTGTGTGTCTGTGTGTCTATGAGCACAATAACTCAAAACGAAAAGTCGGTAAAATACCAAACTTGGTATTTAAGTTTAGTATCTTCCAGGGATGCGACACGAAGATTCTGAGAAAAATCCCCCCACTCCAAACTACCCTTTACATGGAACTTTTTTAGAAAATTTTGATTTTCTTAAAAATGGCTCTATTTTGATTAAAATATCGTATATTTAAGATATTTACCTGACAAATAAAATGTATATCTTCAATTTTCTGGGAATAGCCTCTGAAGCTTACTTTATTCTGGTTGAAATTTACGGAATGTTGCATAACTGCTAAACATAGGAGATAGATAAAAACTTACTCCACACAAAATATAGAGCACCTTAAAACACACAATATATTATATATACATATTTTTCGTAGAGTTGATCGTTATTTAGATATTCCTTATTTTTGGTTTCAGCTTTAAAAAATATACCTTTTTCATACAGGAATTTGTCAACTCCTATCCGCACAAAGGAACTTCAGTCACATAGCAACCGACTTTTGACTATCACTTTAACCTATTGTACTCCCTTATGTCGCTTCTAATTTCAAGGAAGCAAGTAATAAAACTATTTCTGCTATTTTTTTCTCGATTAGCATGAAGTAAATAGAAGCACAAACTTTCTAACAACAATTTGTTGCAGAAATGTAGAGAAAGTCATGTGAATGGAACACCTCAGATTTTTTTGGATAGTGTTTAACGCCCGCTTTTACTACTTGCGGCGCCGCAGGCGATTACATTTGTGATAATGGAATGAGAATGGAGCACTGATGGAATGCGATGGCGGGGAAAACCAGAGAACCCCGAGAAAACCCGCCCCTCTGCCGCTTTGACCACTACAAATCTCATATGCGGTCGCTTAGCCACGGCGCAGCCTTTTTTCTATCTGCTCTGCAAATATACTATTCTTACAAAATATTATTATTTTGTCTACATAACGCTAACCAAGATAATGCAGCTAATCAAGATAATAAGAAATTGAACTATTACTTAGTTTCTTACAAATAGAAGAGAAATAAGGGACTATACTAGGTGAAAGCGATAGTCAAATGCTATTAAAAGCTGACGCTATGCGATTGTCATTGAAATTCGGTTCTCTTCCCAAGCACAGATATGAGATGGACGAGGAGTTCGAGATAATTGATATCTCTGAAACGGCTAGTGGTACAAAAAATTGGATGTGACATAAATTTGTGTCATAACAGATTTTTTTTTTGCTTTTTGCAGCAAGTTTTGGTCTTTCTTACCAATTATATAAAAGTAATTCAGAATGAAGAAGACTACAGTGGCTATTCCCAAGAAATGCAGAATGCACATTTTAATTGCGATACAAATACATTTAATTTTCTAGCACGTATACTTTATACAATGGGAAGTTGACATTCACTTTTTCCCTCCTGACCATGCAAAAAGAACCGACTTCAAAGCATTCACATAGCGACCAGCTCTTAAAAGATTTCCCATCGCTTTAACCGAATGGTTTCCCTTGTTTACCTTCTACCTACAAGGATGTAAGTAATAATTCCATTTCTGTTAATGTTTATCTCGATTAGCATAATGTGGATAGCTTTTTTAAGAACAGTTTGTTGCAAATAGGGGGAGAAAATCGTGTGAATGTAGCATATCAGATTTTTACGTCACCACTAGTGTTCATAAAGAATCAGGTAACATGTTTAAAATGTATAATCAAGGTAGGCTATGCATCCCATGTCTTCCGTGTGCGTAAACTTCATTGAGATAGATCACAAAGTTTAATTAAAATGAGACAACTGATTATTTCGCTAATTAAGCAATAATTTTGCGCGAAAGACAAAACGTTCCATTGAAAATAGTCTCCATCCGTGAGAGCATAACGAGACAAAGGTCGAATAAATATTTAAGTAACTATTTTCGTGACTTTACGGTGCATTTAATGCATGCGTATTGCTTACTTTTTTGGCGATGATAAATAATATAAATGGAATGGTTGGTTGATACATTCTGGAGGAGGTTCCACACTACAGTCACCTATGGGATTTTTGTGCGTCAAGACTACAGGAGGATACCATGATATGTGAGTATAACAAACGGGCGGCAGAAACCGGACTGCGGAAGAGAGCCAATGTGGTGGGTCCCTAACATACTCCAAGCAGCTCATCTTGGCGCGGTGACTAGGTATATAAATTCAACTTATTCGAATTTAAATTAATTACTAAAAATAATCAAAGTGGTGGATCCAGTAGCGAATTCTGCAAAATTGGTTGATGATATTAAAATGACACCAAGAACTTGGAGCTGAAATGGTTACCAATATGAATGACTTAACATAAATAAAATTGTGTACTGCTACTCCGATAGTAAAAAAAAATCTAATTTGTTGCATTCGCATGACTTTTTCTACCTATTCTGCAAAAAACTATTCTTACAAAAGATTAATCGTTTATCTACAACACGCTAAATGAGATAAACATAAACACAATTGCTACTTTATAAGCACAAGGGAATGTACCAGCCTAAACCGATAGTGAAATCTTTTAAAAGCCGATCGATATGTGAACAATTGAAGTTCGGTTCGCTTTGCATTTCCAGAAAAACAAAAAGAAACGAAGGATGACACCGTTTAGAAGATGCGTAGTTTACAATTGGAAACCAATAAAAAGGAATATCTTGGTCAACTCTATAATAAATATATATGACATAAATTGTGTGTTTTAACGAGATTTACATGGTTTGTGTAGTTTTTTTTTCTTTCTTTTTTTATCTCTTACGGTTTACCAGTTATGCAAAATTCAGCAAAATTCATCCAGGATGATCAGGCCTTCAGAAGCTATTCCCAGAAAATCCAAGATAGACATTTTATAAGTAATGTCAATAGTGTTAATATACCGCAATATAATCAAAGTCGTTTGAGCCATTTTTCAGATAAACAAAATGTTCAAAAATTTTCCCATGTAAAGGGTAGTTTGTGGTGGGGGAATTTTCTTGAAAATGTTCGTGTCGCATCCTTGGAAGATACCAAACTTAAATCCCAAGTTTGGGATTTAACGGTCTTTTAGTTTTTCAGCTATGCTGTCCACAGACACAGATGGACCTTTTTCTTACAATGCTATTTCTGTACTCAGGGGACCTCAAAACGTATATTTCCGGTGAAATCGATAATACAATACTCTCTAAATACACTATGTACATAGTACGCGTAGAGAAAGTAAAAATCAAATCGTTCAAACGTAACACCACTTAATTTAGTTCATACATATGTGCGCAGTAAAATAAGTAAGACACGCAGGTAAGTAGTTACCAGCACTGAATGCAGAACATTCAACGTTGCACCGTCATAGCATTAAAGGAAAGTGGAACAAAAAGCCCTATCATCGATAAATCAATTTTTCTACCGGCAGAATATAGCTCGGCGGATCTTATATTGGTATCCTCTGAATGGGATATGGAGCAATTGGAAGCTCACGCTATTCTTGATCAAAAATTCATTTTTAATGAAGAGGCTCACTTTTGAATGTATTACTTCATTTGAAACAATGAGATAACTTCATCTCCAATATGTTATCAACTGGTGCGGGAATTATTGCGAGTAATTGAGAGTAATTAACCCGAAAGTTGGTTAGAACGGGGTAGAATCATGGGAGAGACCAGTACCCGACCGCGGGGACTAGTTGGGAAGATTACGCGATTGTTTGCTAATGCCTTCCGCGGGATGGAGGGGAAAAAACCCACACCTAGACCTCGGAAGCAGTGGGGAAAGATTCTTGGTCGGGGATAACACCAACATGCTCTTAATGTGAATCGAACCCGGATATCCTAAGTCAGAGGCAGGCAAGCTAACACTGCGCTAAGAGGATCGTCCATTGCTTGATAGTAAATTAACTAAAAGTATTTGGAATACACATCTTGTGTATTTATTATTCTGATCCAATCGGGGATGTAACGCCTAATCGATTTATTTTTGGGTTATAATGAGACTTAATTAAATATATTTATTGTATTTATATCAATATCTTCACAAAAACTTTACAATAAAAAAAATCTATTAATTTCAGACTACATTGAATGTTATCCAAATGATCTAGGAGAGATTCTGACAGTCAATGGAAATAGATAATTTCTATGCTAACCGTTGTAATATGTGAGGCTCATATTCGGTAGTTTTCGGTCACAATTCCGTCGAGTCCTGTCAGACCTTTTGTTGTTGTGTTTTTTTGTTTTTTTTTGTGGTTTTCGTCGATCGGTAGGCGAATGCTTACTTCTCATTCAGCGCCTTTCCTTAATTTACATTTCATTCCGTCCTCTCAACTTTCATGTGTGCTTCTAGGCTATGTGGTGTATGACAGTATCGGACAGGTGGCGCAAGTATTTCCCGCCGACATTAGAACCTGCCTGTTGAACGGGCTGTTAATCGCCCTCTCCGTACAGCTCTAAAAGTGGAACCTGTCCTTAAGCTAGGATTTGGATTAGGTTTACTCGTGAACAGCACCGCACATAAGTCTTGGGGCCCTTGTGGATAATCAGATAAGCAGATCCGGATGATGATGGATGAATAACGGGGTCCTTAACGGTTCCACGTTAAACGCCTCTCAGGCCCAGTCTACGAGTTCCAAGTCACCGGAGTTCCCCAGAGCGGCCCTAGCCCGAAAATACCCGAAGGCGAGGCCCTCAAAAAAGTCTAGTTTGTGCAACCACAGACTAGGGGTGTCATTTGATCAGTGCATATCAAAACAATTTATACAACTTAACAGTTTACATTAACAAAATTAAACAGTAGAAAACAAAATAATGTCTATTACAAATAAATATTAAACAAGAAATTTAACTCTGCCAAATAAACACATTCTAATTGTTTGTAAATTCCTGGGACCTGACTTGATATGCCATCTACTAGCCTGTTTATTATTTCCCGCGTGCTGCTATGTCTAATTAGATTGCACAACGGCCTATTTTGTAAATGTCACATTATGTTGGCATTGGTGCACCAATAAAACGAGTTTTGCGGTGTCCTCCCGGTCAAATTTGCATTGGTTTGTGTCTGATTGGTCAAATCTGAAGCGATAGGCACTGTAAGGCCCATATCCATTACAATATATAAAATCTCTGGATAGTTCTAAGAATCTTAATGATTTTCTTACCCTTACGCACGAATGAAAACTATAAACCCTGCCCGTATCTAAAGTTTCCCAAGAAAATGATGGATAGGAAATTTCGTGGGACGTAATGGAACTTTCTCAGTATCGGAGAAACCTGGGACAGGTAGACCGGCCATGAGAATCGACCCAAGTCGCAAGCATTACCAGACGCCACCTTGCTCGGTCTTCAACCCAGGAAGTGTTAGTAAGTTCCTGTGTGCTAGTTCCTGGCGCTATAACCTCCTGTGGTTCTTTCACTTCATCCCTTCTTCTTTGAGAGTGGCAGTAATAGATCTGCTGCGGGACGCAGTGTATTCCCCTCCATTATATAACCTATCTTTATGAAGAAGAGGAATTATTTTTGGCTACAGTGGAAAGGGGATCTCAAAAATGTCTGGTTTCAGCCAGTAGCGCCATTTGTCAAACTGGTCACGAAAGACTCGGGCTTTTGAAGAAATACATCATTTCGCGTGGTGGTTATGTTATTCGGCCCCCAAGATCTTGTGATCTAATGCTGTTAATTACTTTATAATATGAATACACGCAACCAACGCAGTCTGGGGTCCGTTAATCGAGTTATTTTCTTTTCGTTATGACTAGAGCTCGGATATTTGAGTCTTGTTTGCAAAGCTTTTATAGCTTCCACAAACTGTTCGTACAAAAGCTAGTGTTGTTAGTGAAACAGAATAGTTAAAAAATGAAAGGGTTTTAAGTTCTTAAGTTTAAAAATTCAACACGAAGATTTTCAGCACAATCCTCCAACCACAAGTCATTATTTATATCAAAGATTTTTCGAAATTTTCATTTTCTCAAATATTCGTGCCGCATACATAGGATTTTATTTTAAAACGGCTTTTTGGATTTAGTGGACCTCAAAACATGTATTTAAGGTGAAATATTACTTCGAATTTTGGAAGAAATACAATACTACTCTTTCTTAGTATAGGTACATGGCAGAGGAAGTAATATAATTGGAAAGGTAGAGTCAGGCTGATAAATTCACTGCCATAGCTATAATTGAATCACGGACCTTCCAGTTTCCGTCCGGTGTGTCTTAGCAATTAAGCTACAATGGCAACATGCCAGCATGACTTTAAATTCACCAAGTGACTCGCATTTCTCCCAGTAACCACAAGTTATCAAATTATTTTTAAATATGCTTTTCAATGTTGTAAATACTTTAAATCCCGGGCTATATGTTTTAACAATTATTAAGATGACCTAATTTTCGGTTAAAACATGCTTACGACATTGTAAATCGGCATTAAGGTGTGCCATCTCAAAATAATGTTATATCTCCATGTGGGGAAAATACGAACCAGGTGGGGATTGTAATGTAATTTCGCAGTGGTAGCTCAATTGATAAAAGCAAAGTTCCCCGGACGGAAACTGGGAGATCCGTGGTTTAAATCCCGCTATGTTACTGACTTTTTCATTCTGATTCTACCTTTCCGATTTTAGGCTACACACGTGTAGCGTCCTCCGTGGTCTAGGGATAACATGCTAGCCTTTGGTTCCCAAAGTCACGGGTTCAAACCCGGTGGAGGCCGATGATTTTTTTTTCGGGCGTATGGCTTCCTTCGGAAGGGAAGTAAATCCGTTGCTCCCGTGTTGTATATTTACGGCACGTAAAGGAACCTCAAGCCTAATACAGAAGCTTCTAAGCAAATTTAAACGGTCTCACACTCATAAATGAATAGATCAATAAGAACCGCAGTAGATAAAGACTGTCCATAAAAAATTCAAATGCGAGTCAGTTGGTGCATTTAATACCATGTTGACATATTGCCATGGTAGCTCACTTGGTAAAAGCAGCCGGGCGGAAACCGGGAGATCCTTGGTTCAATCCGCTATGACATTTAAATTTTTAAGTCTCATTCTACCTTTCTAACTTTTGTACTACACACGTATAATGTGGAAAAACACATAATAACACTTTTTATTGGAAATTAATTGTGTCTTCCACACTAGTCATGAAGAGATGTAGAGTTAGACTGAAAAATTCACTGATATAACTGGGGTTTGAACTATGAATCTCCTGGTTTCCGTCCAGTTGCTCTCATTACTGAGCTACCATGGCAACATGCCGGCAAGCACTAAATTCTCCAACTGACCACAAGGATATTTGAAATTATTTTGAGATGCCATATTTCAGTGGCGACTTACAAAGTCCGCAAGTACTTATGTTAGCTTTATAGCTAACCAACTATTAGATCAAACAATGGAAATTAATTGTTCTTTCATATCAGTCGTGTGAAGGACAAGTTGGAAAGGTAAACCCAAATTGAAAAATGCACCACTATAGCTATATGTTGCCAGTGTACAAGGTGATTTATATAGAGCTGACACATTTCTTTCATTAATTGTTTCAAAACGTGTTATGCTAGCGACAATTTATTATACCTATGGTGTAGAGGAATTTTGGGAGATTATTTACCTCTATAACACATGTTGAAAATGTCCTCCATCCTGCATAAGGCACAATTCAACACGTCGTTCCATGTTACTGGCCACTCGCTGGAGGACTCTGTTGTCAATAGCTTGAATCTCCTTTGTGATGTTGTACCTCAGATCGTCGAATGTCTGGGGTCGTGTCTTTTAAGTAACCACATAGAAAGAAGTTCCGCAATGTCAAATCTGGAGATCTCGGTGGCAACAGGTTCTTGGAAATTATCCGGTCGTCATAAAAACTTTCAATTAGGTTCATGGATTCATTTGATGTATGGTGCCATCTTGCTGAAAATATCCTTGACTCAGCTCTACATCGTACTGCATTTTCACGTTGACTACAAGAACAAAATGTCGAAACAGCTGCCAACAATGCAATTAGGAATAAGACATAAACATCTGCGCATCTAGTGACAAGGAATCCAAACTCCAGAACATTCTGCTTAATTTGGTGCTAAAATTGAGTCATTGAATGAATTTCCAACGGAATAATTAAAGAAAGGAATGTGTCAGTTCTACATAAATAACTCTGTAGCTCAGTTTTTAGAGCAACCAGGAAATGCATTGTTCAAATCCGGTTATGTCAGTGAATTTTTCAGTCTGAATCTGGTTCTCCAACATTTAGGAGCGTCACAACAAGCTGGTTAGTCACTTGTTGGAAACTGGTCATCCTCTAACTGTACCTTGAGACGAGCCTGAAAAGAGGACCCATTCATCTGCCTGTAAGGTACGGCGCCGAGAGGTATATCTTATGTTTTGGGGGAGAGCGACAGTGGACAGCCCTGTGAGAGTTTACCTCGCCCAAAACTGGAATGTGGAATCCCGCCGTGGTCGTGGGTGTTGTCAGATTTACCTCATTCACTATCCAGGAGCCTGGATGGACCGGGGCCTCGCGGGTGGGTGGTCGCTTCACACAAAAACGCCTGGAATTTGCACGTTTTCACAAGAAACCCTTCAAGTTGAGAAACCCGAACCCAGGTTACGGTGTCTTCCTGTATCAAAAAGTTAAATGCTTCCCAGGCTGCATGACACACAGTGTTAATGTCCAACTAAATAAAAAAGTAACAATATCCTCTAATGTACAGTGTGAGTGGAAAGTATATTTACGTCGACTTTTAAAACAGGTAGTTAAAAAATCTTAGGTGTTCCATCCACATGACTTTCTCTACATCTCTGCAACAAATTATTGTTAAAAAGCTGCTTCTGTTTACTTCATCCTAATTGAAAAAATTTAGCAGAAACAGCTCTTGCTTCCTTGTAAGTAGAAGCGAAATAAGGGAGTATCATAGGTTAAAGTGATAGTTAAAAGCTGGTTGCTATGTGATTGAAGTTTCTTTGTTTGGACAGGAGTTGACAAATTCCTGTATGAGAAAAGTATACGTTTTACAAAGATCACAACCAAAAACAAGGAATATCTCAAAAACGACCAACTTCAAGAAAAACATATATATTGTGTGTTTTAACGTGCTCTACATTTTTTGTATGGTAAGTTTTTGTCCATCTCTTATGGTTTAGCAGTTATGCAAAATTACGGTAAATTCATCCAGAATAAAGTAGTCTTCAGAGGTTATTCACAGAAAATTCAAGATATACATTTTATTTGGCAAGTAAATATCCTAAATATAAGAGAATTTAATCAAAATCGTTAAGTCATTTTTAAGAAAATCAAAGTTTTCGAAATTTTCCCTATATAAAGGGTAGTTTAGGATGGGGTGATTTTCTTGAAAATCTTCGTGTCGCATCCTTGGAAGATACCAAACTTAAATACCAAGTTTGGTTTTTAACGCTCTTTTCCCACAGACACACACACACACATACACACACAGATACACAAACACACGGACATTTTTCAAAAAATGCTTTCTTTTAGATTCAGGGAGTCTCAAACATATATTTCCGGTGAAATATCGGTATCGAATTTTGGGTGCAATACAATACCTCCTCTATACACTATATACATAGTACGTATAGAGAAAATAAAATACAAAATATAGCCCAAAATTTGGCCCATATTGTGGGTTCCTCCGTGTTCGTAGCATCATTTAGCGTTGTGCTTAGGAAACAAGATGCACAATCATTAAACGAGTTAAGCACACTGTAAAGGGGCTTTCCACCCACTCTGTATCTTGAACAGCTTATTCTTCTAATTAATAACATTATTTTTACTTTCTCTAGCACATATGCACGGTGTACATAATAAGTAATAACGGTATTCTATTCCAGCCAAAATTTTCATGCCGAGATTTCACAGGAAATACATGTTTTGAAATCCCCTGTAACCAAAAAACATTATGTTCGTGTGTATGTGTGAGCAGCATAGCTCAAAAAGCAAAAAAAGACTATCAAATGCCAAATTTGGTATTTAAGGATACGACACAAAGACTTTTAAGAGAATCCTCCCACCTCAACTGCCCCTTACATGGACATTTTTCGAAAATTTTGATTTTCTCAAAAAGGCTCAACGATTTTGATTAAAATGCCATATGTTTAAGATATGTTCACGAGAAACGAAATGTACATTTCAATGTTTCTGGGAATAACCTCTGAACACCTCTTCATTCTGGATGTTTTTTGTATAATTTATAAACCGTGTGATCGTAAACACACTACACAAAAAAAAAAAAAAACATTAGATCTCATTAAAACACACAATTTTTGTAATATACATCTTTTCCTACCTTGAACGGTTTCCGAGACATTCCTTGTTATTGGTTTCAATTTCAGACTAACTACTTAATTTTTCTCAAAGAAGAAGTCAACTTTTATATCATCTCTTTGGTTTTACTCCCAAGATTGCAATTGCTTCTCATAGCGATAGATTTTAAAAAAATTGACTATTGCTCTAGCCTAGTGTTTTCCCTTACTTACAAGGATGAAAGTAATAAGACGATTTCTGCTAATGTTTATCTTGATTAGCGTGGCGTAGATAAAATAATAATGAAGGAAAGTTTGTTTGTGGAACACGTGAATAGAACACATCAGATATTTCTTTAAAATGGATTACGAAAGCTCAGACGAGCGTCTTGATGTTGGCGCTAGCAGTAGCCGCAGTAAATATTAGTAAATGCATACGGCAAAGCGGGCGTTGGATACTAGATAATTAACAATTGAAATGAAATGATAATTGTGAAAGGAATGGACAAATCCATTGAGAATATTGTACCTACACCCCGAAGGGGCACCAGGGAGGAAGGGATGAGTTGAGAGAAAGACACCGGGCGTTCGGAACCAGCAATGACGGCACAGCAGTTACAAGGTCCGTACAGTTTCCAGATTGAAACGCTCCAATCAGGCAAACAGGGACCCCTGCCACACCTAGAGGGCCCAATGCCCCCCTAAGGGCCCGGTCCGTTTACCTCGGCAACCACCCGAAGCCCGAGGTACGGAGAAACTTCCACAGAAATGATTTTTTTCCCTGACACGCTGCACCGAAACACCATAGTTTATACTTCAACCCTGTAACAGTCCAAATAGGGTAATAAATGAAAAAATGTGAAGGGGTGGTAAATTCGGGAGATGAGAGAAACCACTCCAGCCTGGGGACCTGAGGAAACTCAAAAAAAAAAAAAAAAAAAAATGTTTCAGAGTGAGCGGTCGAGGGGAATCGAACCCTAGATGGGAGACGCACGAATTAACGTGGTGCCACCACACTCGGTTTTTAAGCCGGAGTTTAGGATACCTCTTTTTGACAAGGATAGGAATACCTGAAAAAAAAAAAAAAAAAAAAAAACTCAGCCAAGGAGGCGGTATTTCAACCCCAGATCTCCCAATTCACGGTTTCTCGGCTACTGCAGTACAGCACAGTATAACTAGTCTTACGAATGCTGTTGCATTTATTGTATTTGCTTAACTCCAGGTTCTATCACTTCCCAGTCTGCTTGCTATACGGAGGATCTTGGCTGGCGGGTGTGCTGAGAGCAGTGCCCTCTCAGTATAAAGTTCAGTCTTATAGCTTGTCAAGGTACTTAAAAATATTACAGTATTTTGGTCCGCACAGCTCACGCCTTCAACGGCCCTCTTTCCGCTTTAGCCGACCATCTTTCGGATAGGGGAAAGGTGGGGATGGACTGAGAGTTTGCCATCACCGCTATATCACCGTTACAATATGCGCGTGCTTGACTGAATATAGAATGAGAACAGGTATACTTGTTTGGCAAGAAAGTGGTACATTATAAACAATTCCCCTGCAATCCTCTAAGGGACTTACCAGAGAAGAACTTAGTTGCTGAAGGTTCCAACATTACTGTTAATAATTTTCAGTTTATATACTCTAACAATAAACAATATATTATGTCTTTTGTGATCACTCATTGGCGCTTACAATTCCCTCTCTCTCACCACTGGTAGAAAACCTCGCGATGGGCATGCGGAAGAAGGGAGAAAGACGTAATCGGCAATAGCTGCGCAGCTTTTTCATTATGCGTCAAGAGTATACTGCCGATAATTCAGTGGGCTATAATATTGTTTAACTTTCTGGGGACATTATCAAACTAAGAGTTCCGATGAAATTTGACATTTTCAACGCGTAGCTATATTGTTTAACTTAAAATTGAGAATCAAGTGTATTAATAATTAGTTGTTGCTTCACTTTTGAGCTATGGCAAGTTTGTTTACTCACCGTAAATAATTCGATTACTTATTGGTAGAAGTCAACCTTATTGTGCAATCATAATCTTTGTGTGTATGTGTGTTTTTGTGTGTGGGGGCTTTTTTATTCGTAATTTCCCGCGCAAGAAATGTCATCGATGCCATCGTTGATG
This sequence comes from Hymenopus coronatus, assembly GCA_030762935.1. Classification (NCBI taxonomy): domain Eukaryota; kingdom Metazoa; phylum Arthropoda; class Insecta; order Mantodea; family Hymenopodidae; genus Hymenopus; species Hymenopus coronatus. Next base: position 95,791,652 of record CM060895.1, on the reverse strand, counting down.
AAACGAGTTAATGTACTATCCCTCTAGTGATAGAAATGTGATACCTTCCTGATGAGGCGAGTTGGATACTAAATTTCCAAGAGCAGGAGAGCTCACCTAGTGTGTCCCATCCTGATAAGGCAACTTAAATACTGTCCCTCTAGCGGCAGGGGTTCATACTTGATGGTTCGGAGTACGTATCCAATGAATCTATATAAATCACATTTCGCCCCTATCTTAACAACAGAATGGTAATAACATTCACCTTAAGACAGGGAATACTGAGTTAGTATTTAGCTTGTCTATAAGAACAGAGCTCACTTTGATTAGTATGCATTATTGCTTCGGAAGGGAAGTTAGGTTGACGCAGCACACAGCGCAACCAAACATTCAACAACCGTCAACATTTATTGTTCTTTAAGTAGAGGCCGCAAATGACCTCCCCTCCTCGGTAGATAGCGACATTCTTTTTATGTGGATTTACACTCACACACACATAATAATAAGGTAGAGTACCACCATACACTACACAATTAGTTCATTTGAAATATGAGAAGAAAAGGGAATGAAAGCGAAATTATAGAATTAAACTATGAGAAACCACCCAGTATTCACTTACCGGCCAGGGAAAATCACAAGCTTAGAGTTAGGGGGGGGGTCCAAGGCAGTTGAACTTGGGATTTCCAGAAAAGCGGAACCAAATACACAGTATGTATGGTGGTTTAATATATAATATAGCACAGTAAAATAAATTTCTAAGAAAATACAATAGTCTTAATCTTTCTCCTAATAATTTTATATACAAATATATGCATAATAAACTTAAGAATTAATTACTTTCTCTAAATAGTGCATGATATGTAGGTAGAGAAGGCATTGTACTCCACCTAAAAACACGATACCGAGATTTCAACGGAAATACCCGTTTTAGGGTTCCCTATATCCAAAAGAGAATTTTTTTGGAAAAGGATGCGCGTATGTGTGTGTGTGTGAGTGTATGTGTGTGTGTGTGTCCGTGTGTCTGTGAACACCATAACTTAAAAACGAAAGGTCGGTAGAATACAAACTTGGTATTTAAGTTTAATACCTTTCAAGGATCTGACACGAAGATTTTGAGGCGAAAAAAAAAAACCCAAACTACCCTTTACATAGAAAAATTTTCGAAGTTATTGATTTCTCAAAAATGACTAACGATTTAAAGTTAAAGATATTTGCATGGCAAATAAAATGTATATCTTGAATTTTCTGGGAATAGCCTCTGAGGTTATGGATGAAATTTGCTGGATTTTGTATAACTGGTAAGAGATATACAAAACTTACCGCAGAAAAAAATGAAGATCTAGTTAAAACACACAATTTATATCATATACATTTTTTCCTGCAGTTGACCATTTTTGAGGTATTTCTTCTTGTTGTCTCAGTTTTAAAATACTTAAAAACTGTTTTCCTGCGGGAATTTGTCAACTTCTGGTAATACATAGAAACGGATTTCAACCACATGACAACCCTTTTAAAAACTTTGCCTATCAGTTTAGCCTAGTAAATTCCCTTATTTCCATTCTACTCATGAGGAATCCACTAATAAAGACAATCTCTGCTAAAGTTTGAAGTAGGTAAAAAATAATTTGTTACAGAGATGTAGAGAAAGTCAGGTGAATGAACACATTCAATTTTTACTTTCTCTATAAGCACTATGTATGTAGCGTATACAGAAGGTATTGCATCCACCAAAACAATTCGATACCGAGATTTCACCGGAAATATATGTTTTAGGGTCCCCTAAAACATATATCCAAAAAAAGTATTTTCAGAAAAAGGTCCGTGTGTGCGTCCGTGTTTCAGTGTGTCCGTATGTCCGTGTGTCTGTGAACACGATAACTCAAAAACGAAAAGTCGGTAAGATATCAAACTTGGTATTTAAGTTTAGTATCTTTCAGGGAAGCGACACGAAGATTTTGAGAAAATCCCCCCCAAACTACCCTTTACATGGAACTTTTTTAGAAAATTTTTATTTTCTAAAAAAATGGCTCTAACGATTTTGATTAAAATATTATATATTAAAGATATTTATCTGACAAATAAAATGTATATTTTGAATTTTCTGGGAATAACCTCTGAAGACTACTTTATTCTGGATGGTTTGCATAACTACTAAACCGTAAGAGATGGACAAAAACTTAACACACAAAAAATATAGAGCACGTTAAAACACACAATTTATGTTATATACATTTTTTTTCGTGGAGCTGATCGTTTTTGAGATATTCCTTTTTCTTAGTTTCAGCTTTGAAAAACTTATACTTTTCTCATACAGGACTTTGTGATCTCCTGTCCATACAAACAAAGGAACATCAGTCACATAGCAACCAACTTTTGGCTTTCACTTTAACTTATGGTACTCCCTTATTTCGCTTCTACTTACAATAAAGCAAGAAATAAGACTATTTCTGCTAATTTTTCTTGATTAGCATGAAATAAATAAAAGATAAGCTATTAACAATAATTTGTTACAAAGGTATAGAGAAAGTCATGTGAATGAACACATTCGATTTTTATATTTGTATTCTAAAGAATGGCCTTCGTTTCTACTTAAGATACCATTTGTTTTTTGAAAGTACATCCAGTAATTTCAATATATTTCTTGTAATATTGAGGTCATTGGAGAATTGAACCAGTGTTACACAACAGCAAAAGTTGCCGTTATTAAATGACCATCTCCTTAATCATCTTCAGATTAATTTCAATCTAAACTCCGCAGTGTACAATAGAAAGAAAAGGCAGCATATGTTCAGACGGCTAGTACTGAAAGTAGGACTTTCAACAAGAGCCAATCATACCAGTCGAAGATTATAATACTCAATGGAACAAACTGTTTATAGCACTGTATTGTTACCATTGTTGTTTCTTGTGATAGAAGTTGTATACATATTATTCGGAGCAAATACATATATTTATCGATTTTTGTATTATTATATTATTTGAAAGAACTGGGAAATCTTCAGAAAAGAAATTGGAAATTGTTTTACAGCTTACAATGAATTCAGCTGTTTCTAATCCAAACAACGTAACTAATGCTACTTCCCCTGCACAAGGAATAACAATCCACAAACAATAGCACATGTTTAGTATAATAAAATTGTTACACTTATGCTGATTTATTTTTGACACAATCTTCTGGATGCTATAGAATACTATGATTGAGTAAGTGATCACTGTAATTCTGCTATAAAACTCGAACAACAACGAAGGCAAAACAACAGCATCATACTGCTATTGCCACCAAGTTTCAGCTGAATACTTTTATTTCATTATTCAGACCTGTCTAAATATAGTTTATGTCAACACGTTAAGAATTATTTTTTCTGGTGGTAGGATTATTACCCTCGGCTTAAGCCTCGGTCTGCAAACATCCCTTTCCGCAAAAGACATCTATACGTTCAGTACTTTAGTGCATAAACAAACTTGAGAAATTTCTAAGCATTAAAGATTCAACTGTCACTGGACCATAGGCAGGTACATCGTGAATAATAACCATCCTATTTCTCGTACATTCTTCTGGCATTTACAGGCGGACCAGTTTCTTCCTGGCTTTCGCTGATCCTTACCTTTCTTGTAATGCAAAGGTTCCGCATAACTTTGCCCGGTATCTCTTAATAATTACGTGAACTAATCTTTATTTCTTATAAGTAGAGCTCGGTTCGGGGTCACGAAATTGCCGGATTGACGTGTTGGAGTAGGCGTGGTCTCTACAGTCCGTTTCGAAACGTGTATTGCTCACTGCCTGGCCTCGTTCAGTTCCTGCTATTAGATAAACTTATGAATACTGAAGAGAGCGTAGATTGCAAAATGTCGAAAATACGAAAGAGTAGGCAGGCGATCGACACTGAAAAAACTTGTGGATGGTTCAAATATATTTTGAGCCACAGGAGGAGTAAATATGTATCTTGTAGTTCACTGCAATGAATTCTGAGTGAGTTTGGTTCACTTATGTTCATCCTCCTTTCAAAGTTCGGCATTAATATGCAGATTATCCTGATGGTTTTGTATCAAGCTTGTACTTTTATTTATAAAAGTACAAGCCATTTTTATTTAATAATCATATAATGAAATAACTGTTTTATTGTGTTACTTTATGAATTAGAATGATGCATATAATGCCAATACATTTTGGAACAGATTATACCTCGACGTGTGTATATTTACACTACAACCCCCCCTCACTAACACTCTCTTTATACCGCTGATTGCTCTGTGGGTTCGTAACTGTGTACGCTTCGGAACTCAAAACCGAGCTCCACTTATAAGCTGTATATCTGCCATTCTCAGTTCCCTTCTCCTTTCCTCCAATTAGATAAGTACTCCTTTGAATGCGATACACAAACTTTATGCAGAGGAAGGTCAGGCGATAAAAGCGACATAAATCTCCGTCGTGACAAATCTATGTTCATTCTGCATCCGAAAGACACGGTTAAAACGAGGGAATCTCGTCTAAACCACCACAGCAGCCAATGAAGGGTCACTACTAGTCATATGTCAGTTAATAGATACGTTAAACTTGATACATAACTTGATGACACATACTTAATTTCTGTGCCTGATCATTAATATTGAAGTTCGTTTTAGATGGGGAAATAATAGAACTCGTATATGGGAAAGCTGGGGTAGCTCAGCAGTTTCGTTCACGTCTCTTGTGCTGAGGATCCCTGGTGCGATTCCCGGCTCTGGGGTGGCAATTTTAAGTCGGTTCTACCCAATCCTCTAATTATCTGATGTGGAGTATCCCCGAATATGGATGATCTAAATGCTATATTATATGAAAATATGAATATTCATTTAAGGTTCATAAAGAGCATGTAAATTTCTCTTTAGGAGCTACGTCTTATCGATTTATCGACAAATGTTTAAATGATCGACCCATGAACTCCAACTCTTCCCCTATCTTTTGTTTTATCCGTCGATAACTGACAGCGCCCAGACCTTCTCATTTTGGCGAGCTCGACTCGGATGACCTATATTTTCAGTTAAGAGGCCACAAAAACCGTTCACGTCAGTTGAGGACATCTGCTCGTACGTTTAAACTTTTTTTTTTCGTGCACTTGCTTGTGGATTTATCGAGTGAGAACATCTTGCTCTCCCGCTGTTATTGCACCGCTAGTTTCTACTGCTGTGGAATGTTTAATCACTTCGGAAAACTTGGATCGTAGAAAACTTTTAACGCTCTCCGCAAACACTCTCAGCCGCCATGACGATAAAGATGACCCTTCACGGTTTAGCTGCTGATAAGGGGCTTCGTACATTTAGAGGGGAGGATCATTTTCGTGGTTTTATTCCACCGTAAAGTTAATCGAGATTTATAACATAAGCTTTAACCAAATTTGTACTACCACATTCTTTAGGGATCCAAAATGATGTATAAACCATAAAAGATATCGTCTTCCATGATCTAGGGGTAACATGCTAGCCTCTGGTTCCCAAGATCCCAGGTTAAAACCCGGTGGAATTTAGATGGACGTAGAAATCATTAGCACGGCTTCTTTCGAAAGGAAAATAAAATCTGTAGCTTTACGGTACGTAAAAGAACCTCAAGATACTAAACTGCACCGTTTGAACGTAAGCATTTATTATTGTATACAAAATGCATACTTTATATTATTCGTCCTTGTGCCGAGTTTATTTTGATACCATCCTATAAATGTTTGAAAATTTGTAATTATTCCTTTTAATCCAAGGGCTCAAAACTGAAAAAAAATAGACTTATATGTGTTTTTTTGTTTCAGGTAACCAACTCTATGCTACCTAATTTGAATCGGTTTCTGGCTAACAGTTTAGGATGGACAGAAGATTCACTTGTTATAAGAATAATATACAAGTGATGACCGTGTACTACTAATGGGTGCAGAAACTTATGTAAGTGCTACATCTCGAACATATTAAGTTAAAAAGAACTTTCTCTGTTTGCTATATTATTTCCACAAATGCAGATTTATTACGATGCTATTGAAATACTATAAATTTTGGCTTTGGGAATTTACTTTACAGTCTTTGTACATTTAACATAAGGTCAACATGAGTAGAATTTGCTCCGTCCTAGAAGTTGGGAGAGTTCTGTGCTTCTCATTTATCTTTGAAGTACGCGTATCATTTTAAGGAACTATAGGCCGTAAGGTGAGACAAGAACAAATCTTGGGCATTGGGGAAGTTTCTTTCCTTCACTCCCTCTCTGCAACGACTGAGAGGTGGGATAGAGTTTCCAGGTTACCGTGAATGAGTAAACACAACCACAACAGCGTGCAGCGTTAAATTACTATTCACATGCAAGTAATTGTTAGACTTATCCATACTTGTTAGCACATATCCACAATTATAAAAAAATCGCTTTGTTCGTCACAAAGCTAATTTTTAAACATATATAATATATCATTAGAAAATTTAATGCCTGAAATGAAAAGTAAAGAATGCTATCCCAACTATAACAAAAATAACCAAAATCAAACCCACCAAAATTAATATTAATAATTTTCTTACCATTTGCTACCATTTAGTTGCATATAGTTCCTGACCCATTGTAACAGTAACAAGAATTATAATTGCAATAATTGGATTTATTAAATTCTCCTATGAATTTAAACTTATATTTACAGGTGGAAGAGTTAAACAGATTAAACTTAAAGCTAAGATTTTCATTTACACTGAAGCTGTTAATCGTGTAATTCGATGTAATCTCAAATTAATAAGATTGTTTGCGTTCCAGCTTATCACACAACGAGCAACTAGAACATAGTCAAACGTAGGTGTTTCTACAGTTCCTCATCCCCGCTCATTGCATCATCATCTTCGTCCTCATAACCAGCATCGTTATTGATATCGTCGGCATCACTGTCATCTTCCATGTTAACAATAGTCCGCTAGTGTTTATTTGCATAAACATTCAAGAACCCCGCACTAAAACAAGCATAAGAGAACTTCGCTGCTTCGTGGACAGAAACATTATGACTTCTGTGCATACAGTTAGCATAACTTCTCTCACCATCAGCCCTTCAGTGAAGTGTTGTCATTGCGCAACTTGCGATTTTGCTCTATAGATCAACTGTCGCGATACTGTGTATTGAAGATTTAAAGTATTTCACCATTTAATTTGACGTTGGGCTTAAAAGAAGCTTCAAGGAAACAAAACATTTCAATAGTTTTATACTTCCTATACCGCCTACATAACAGGTACAGAAGCTATTGTATTCCACTCAAAAATTCCATACGATATTTCACAGGATGTTTTGAGGACCCCTGAACAAAAAAAATATAAAAAGAAAGAAAAGGAAAGGAAACAAAGTTGATTAAGTACTAAGCTTGGTATAGTTCAGTATCTTCCAAAAATTTAACACGAAGATTTTTCGGAAAATATAAAAATCTCAAAGAGAATCTCTTAGAGATACTTATAGGACAAATAAAATATATATTTTGAATTTTTGGGGAATAGCTACTTGAGCCCTCTTCATAATGGCTGATTTTAGCTTAACTGGTAAATCGCAAAAGATATACAAAATGTAACTCCACAACAAATGTAGAATCTCGTTAAGAAACTCATTTATGTCCAATTTTTTCATCTTTGAAGGGTTGTCCATTTTCGGGATATTTCTTGTTATTGGTTTAAATATTCCTATTATAACTTGCTCAAATAGGAAGTAGTCATTCGTTTCTCTCTCTCCCTCTCTCTCTCTTGCACCTGATCATACAAAGATTTTTTTAATTGTTTCATTTGTATATATGTAACATCTAAGGTCATATCGGGGGCTTTGCATTAGAAACAATCGTTTTCTGCCAGTTCTTTACATTGGGTTTAAATAGTTTTATTTTCCTTAAATGCATACGCACTTTTACTCTCACATACATACTTCCAGACTCTGTGGGGATTGGGGAATAATACTTGTTAAAGAAAAATTTCCCACCCGGGACCGGTTGAAAAGTCAGCTCGCTGACCACTCGACCACAGAGGCAATCCATGCAAACATTTCCACCAATCCTTCAAAAAGATTTGTCTTTTGCCTTAGCCTAATGTATCTACATCTATACAATGTCAATGTTTGTCTTGATTAGCATGAAGTAGATAGAAGAATAAGCTTTGTAATAAAAATTAGCTGCAGATTATGTAGAGAAATTCTTATAAGGAACACATCAGATTTTTAAATTTAACAAACTAAAGTCGCACAGATTTGCCGATATAATCCGTCAACACAATATAATACGATACACTTTTAAAAACTGATGTAAGCAGTATTAAGAATCAAGTATGTTCAGTTGTATAACAATGGGGATAAGAAACAATAATAACAACCATATAAAAGAATTTAATTTAGCATTAAACCATATAAGGACGTGCTTAGTAGGTAATTCTCTTCTGTAGAAATATATTTTTTTGTTGTTTAGTATTATGAATATGCATTGTGGTGTTTTTTAACATTTTCTCTCTCTAATGTATACGAGTATTGTAAACATTTCCATGTTGACTTGTTTTACTGGTAGAAGACATTTGCATATTTCAAGTTCAGGTGGTCTCTCTCTAAAAGTAAGCAGGAATGTGTTAACTTTGTGTTCAATTCTTAGAGACCATTCAGAATGATATTTAAGTATTTATATAACGATATAAAGCTTAACATGGTATTATGTTACTGTGTTTATTTCTCTATAGGTAGGTATTAACCGCTGGCAAAGTTAAATATATGTAAAAATAGTCACAAGAATAATGCAATGAACAATAAATAAACATATGAACAAAACAGCAACTATTGAGGCAAGTGGTCTAACCAAGGTGGCCCGGATTCAATCTCAGGCAACCACATGAAACCGCCATTGCATTCCACCGGAGCTCCATCTTCATTCCATGTATCATCATGTCATCGCCTGCGGTACCGAATGTAATAAAAACGGGCGATAACACTATCAAAAGAAAGTTTCGAAACAAATTATTATAGCTACCAGTATATGGTTTTACAACTACATATAATCCTTAATTGCAGACAATTATGATTCTTTAATCATTATTATTATTTAATTAATTATTTTACAGTTTCCATTCATTAATTACCTAATTACTATCACCAATAAGTTTACCATTAATGTTTACAACAATATGAAATCCCGAATATGCACCTAAGTATCGTTTTATACAACATTTATTGTATTGTACCTAAATTTCAAGCGCAGAAGATAGCACTGAAATGCTGTATGTCAAAAACAATTTATTCTATTCTTTAATGGTTATATTAACAAAAGAGAATTTTCCTCAGTTATGTGCCTTCTACTCTTAGTTAAGAACAAATAATCGTTTCTTGCGTAATATGTTGGTTTCTCTAAACGGTCGGTAACATCTAGCCATGCATTTAGACCGGCATAATTACGTTTTAAAGAATGTGCTTATCCTCTGTTTCTTACACCTAACTATTTAATATCCTCACCTTTTGTAGGCCCAAAATGTCATTTAAAACATGAAACAGAAACAAGCTATAGTTAATAGCAATGAGAAAATTAAATAGCTGTACTAATAGGATGGTTTGGTAAACTACCATCGAATTAATAACATAATAAAACAATTTATTCATAAAAAAACATTCAACTTCTGAAGGTAATCAATCAGCAATGAAAAAGTGCACAAGAAGTTTATATTGAGGTTGGAATTAATATAAGCCCAATATTTGTTGTTAATCAGTTAGTTCATAAGTAATGGTGGGTAATGGACGTTGAACAAAAAAGCACCATCTATGACCAGAATTTGTTTTTCTGAGCTTTTTATAGACATTCCAGCGATTTCTGGCACGTGATCTTACACAATAGGGCAGTTGGAGAATCAGCACATGACGACTCAAATCTGATGATCTCGTGATTAGTTTATGTTTAATTAAAAGTTTGGAGATTTACGTTTATATCACAAATTAATTGTCATTTTTACGTAAGACGTGCCGTGGTCGAGTGGTTAGACCACCCGTCTCTCATCTAGACGGCCCGGGTTCGATCCCAAGCGATCCCATGTGAGATTTGCGGTGGGTTCTCCGGTTTCCCCATCATATTCCACCGGAGCTCCATCTTCATACCATGTATCATCAGTGTCATTGCCTGCGGTGCCAGAAGTAGTAAAAGCGGGCGTTAAACACAACCAACACCATTTTTATCTCAACATAAGCCATAAGAACATATAGCTATGTTTTAGGTTTTATCAACATATGTTTTATTCCATTGAAGAAATAATAGGCTTTGTTAGACAGAACAAACAAAAGCATTTCAACAACAGATCGATAATAATTGCAAATTAAAATAGTCATTAAATTCATAAAAATATTTTTTAATTAAATTTTTCCTCAGATTGTTTTAAAATTAAAACTATTTTTCAGGCAAGTTGGTAATTTATTGTAAAGTTTCAAACATAGACAGTGATGATTATTCAGTGCCTTAGTCAGTCTACATGATGGTATTAATACCATCTTCATGTGAAAGAAAAGCAAGCTTCTATCATTACGTTAGTTTATAGGTATCTTAAGTTAATTGAGAATTGTTATAAATTTAACCTGGTCTCTTCTTTCCAACTGGAGTGTCAAGTACTGACTGACTACAAGAAGACGAACAAGAGGAATGGACAACTTAAACATGTTTTGCTCTGACGATACATCTCTTGCACATCCTCTCGCATCAGTTACACGTGGCAGCATGCACACGTGCATATATTTCGTACTAAACAAATCGACCAAGTGTCAGCAAGCCCCCTCTCTTAGCTCAGAACTGGTAGCCTTCTTCTCCTGGTCAGAGAGTAGTTTCATTTCATTATGACTGTGTGAAGTTTAACTTAGCTGTCTGTCTGTCAGCCCAGAACTTGTCTAAACGAGCCGGTCCCCATGGCCACGCTCGCTACGGCATCTCGCTTTGGTGCTTCGTGGGCAGGGGATCGTGGGTTCGAGTCCCGCCTTGGGCATGGGTGTTATATGTTTGTGTAAAGGAACAGTAAAACCAGTAATCATCCAGACTCCGCTACTGTTGGCTCAATTAGGCGCTGGCCTTCTGATTCCAAGATCCCGGATTCAAACCAGGCCCAGACCGATGGTTTTTAACAGTGCTTAAAAGAGACAATCCCATGTCCGTAGACTTACTGGTATGTAAAAGAGTTTCTGTGGGACACAATTCCGGTGCACCGGAGGACCGTAAGAAATGACAAAAACTTACTACATAGAAAACCCTCATTGAAACACACAATGGAGTTGGCTGTTTTCGAGATATCCCTTGTTATTGGTTCCATACGGGGACTTGTCAACTTGGCCAATCGAAGAAACGGATTTCAATCCCACAGTAACCACATTTTAAAACATTTGACTGTCGGTTTAGCCCAGTGTGTTCCCTTATTTCCGTTTTGGTTGATGAGGGATGAATTAAGTAAAATAAAACAAAGGCCCTTCCTCTCTAAAAAAGAATTTTTGCCCTGTCACTTTAGTCTATGGTACTCCTTTATTTGCCTTCTGCTTATAAGGAAGCAAGTAATAAGACCATTTCTGCTAATTTTGTTTTTGGATTAGCATGAAGAAAATAGAAGAAGACACTTTTTGACAATACTTTGTTACAGATATGTAGAGAAATTCATGTGAATAGAAAAAATCAGAATTGGAGTATTATTCACACCCGGACAATATTTCTTATGCTCATTTTTTTCCGATTTTTTGGTTTTAAAATGTGTTTATGATTATTGTTTACCAATATCATTATTTTGTCCGGGCCTTTGTACGGCGAATTAACCAAATAATAGAAGATTTGAGGTTGAATTATTTTTGCTCTGAAAGAGTACAAACAAAAGTATTTGTATCTGTCTCAAAGAGGTAACAGAAAACAATATATAACATAAACAGCTGGTAAAGAAATACTGTCTCTTCTTCTTCTTCTTCTTCCTTCTCTATATTCTTTATTTTTAATGTATATTAACACATATAATATTTATGATACAAGTGTTAAAATGGTTTTATATTGTGAGTAGGAACAATACAATATAAAACAATTTTACACTTGTTTCATAGATTATTATTAGATAGCTATCAATATTTATAGATATGCTATAATTATAAATATATTGTTTTACTTATTTCACGGAGTTCATGCTTAATGGTCTGCGATATTCAATTGTTGCCTTGCTTAACATCAGTGCTGACAACATAATGACATACTCGTACAGAATGAAAACATTCTATACAACGGAGGCAGTGTAGCAGTTATAATTTTGTTCTCTCGGCTGCTTGTATAATTTTGTCTGATGCAGCAGATTCCATGTTCATGACACTGATATCATCCGCCATTTTATGGATCGATATAAGCTCTCAAAGTCATAATTGGCTACATTGGAGTGTTTTAATTTTATAATATTAAGTGACAGAATTTTCTACTTTTATCACTACTGACATATGGTAAAGGACTTTCTTTTAGCATCAAGTGTCTAAAAAAAGTATTTTTATTAAAATTCTCCAAACATTACGAGACACAGAGATGGAAAGGTAGGGAATGAGGGCAGTGTGGGAGAGACAAGGTAAAGAGAGTGAGAGGGAAGGAGCAAAACGCAGAGAAAAGAAAGATAAAAGGGGAGATAAACAAACAGAGATTTGGTTAGTAATGACAAATTGACAAACATGATAGTATTAACCGAATTTAATGCAAAAACGATATCGGAGCTGTAGATTCAGCTAATATTAATTTAAAGCATTTGAGAAAATAGGCCAGTCTTGCAGACACATTCATTACTATTCTTATTGCAGAAAGAGTGGAAATTTGCTTATAACTGTTGATCAAACAATAGTGAATAATGTTTTAAGCAGAACAACAATATTGCTAAACTGGGCTGTTTAGAATGAGGGCAAAGTGCAAAGTGCTGTATTTCCTGCATGGCCATTAAGTGGCAATTTTCTAGGTTCATAAGGGAGTGCTGTTTGAACATAACTTGTACCACGGGTTAAAATACACAGCGGCATCGTGATGACTTCATTCCCAGATCCGACTTTACGTGTCTCAAGGGAGAACGGAGTACATTTACCACACTTTTAGCACATAAACCATCTTTTTTTTTTATCTCCGCTTTTACAGGACTGCAGTAAACGGCCTTATGAAACCCGGAGTGGTTTATGCCATTAGGTTTAAGGTCTTTTCTGGACCTCGAGAACTATATTTCAGTGACCCATGCTAAAACTTGGAATGTAGTAGTTACATGTTGCCAAAACGAAAAACCTCATTACCATCGAATTTGCATATTCTAACGATTTAAAGAACTGACACCTTTTCTACACATAATATTCGCATAGTAGATAGAGAAGATATTGTATTCTACCCAAAAATTCTATGTCGAGATTTCACTGGAAATATGTTTTGAGATTCCTGAATAAAAAGAAAAGGATTTTTATAAAAAGTTCCCTGTGTGTTTGTGTATGTGTGTGTGCGTGTGTGTAGACAGCATAACCCTGAAATAAAAGCCTTAGTATTTAAAATTAGTATCATCAAGAAAATCTCCTACTCCAAACTTCCATTTACATGACAATTATTTGTAAATTTTTTTCCTCAAAAATGGCATTTACATGAGAAATAAAATTTATATTTTGAATTTTCTGGGAATACGTCTCAAGATCTCTTTATTATTCTGGGTAAATTTTGCATAATTGGTAAACTGTAAAAGATAAACAAAAGCTTGCTGTAGATGTAGATCTCTTTAAAACACACAATTTATGTATTGTGCTTTTTGAGTTAATCGTTTCCGAGATATTCCTTGACTGCTGGTCATGCAAAGAGAACCGAAATTCAATTGTTTACATAGGGTCAGCTTTTAAAAAGAATACTTACGCTCTAATCTAGTGACTTCCCTTATTTCTCTTTTGTTTACAAGGAAGCAACTAATAAGACACAATTTCTACTAATGTTTATTTTGATTAGCATGGTGTAGAAAAAGTCATGTGAATGGAACACATCAAATTGCTTTTTAAATACTGTGATCGTGAGGTGAATACCTGGATGGTGTATCCTACCACGGTCCACCTTTCCCTCATTTCCTCTCCCTTTTATGCTTCAGGTGTGCTTTTAGGCCCTGCAGGTCGAGTAGATGGCACAGTTGCTTGTGCTATAAAAAGATTTCTCCCCGTGAACACTACAGTGAGCTCTTTAGTCTGCTAGGGTCGCTGAATCGCCCGCTTGTAATTACTCTCTAATGGTGCGTAGGTGTTCTAACTGAAAAGTTAGGGACTTGTGCGCGTCTCTGTTGGAGTGTTTTGCCTGTGGACATGGGGCCTCCTACATATCCTACCACTTATCGCTGCCTCCCTAGAGATATAGCCATAATCGATCCACTGTGATGTTGCAGTGAAGTGTCATCCATATTTCAGTATTCTATTCCTAACACTATGTAAACATTTTAAAACACTAAGCGTACTACGTTACAGAGCTTTTTCTAAGAATATGTTTGGATAAGGGCTTCTAAAATATGTAAAATCTCGGTTTAGAATTTGTTGTGTAGAGTGCAGTCTCTTCTCTGCCCATGTACTAATTAGAGAGAGTAATCAACTTCATTAGATTTAGCAGAATAGCCCTCAATGGTAGCTCCCTCATTCATCCCTCACAGATGTGATCCCAACTGATTGGTTACGAACATACAACAAATTAAACACCTTCATTCACATTTAATACAACTAAAAATAGTGATGTGGAGCTTCACTTGCATCACCTGAATAGCTGCCACTGGCAAAATTATAATGAAGATAACCATAAAATCATATGTATTACATACACATGACTTTCTCTAGCTATTCTCCAAACAAATCTTTCTTACAAAAGATTATTCTTTTATCTACATCATGCATACTCCAGATAAATATTAGCACAATTGGTCCTAATGCTTGTTTCTTTGTAAGTGGACGGAAAATAAGGGACTGCACTAGGCTAAAGCGATAGTCAAATGTTTTAAAATCCGGAGTGCGTATGAAACAGTTGGAATTCGGTTCTCTTTACTTGAGGGAATAAACGAAAGAGGCAAAAAGAAAGATATCTTTTCGTTTGAGAACAGTTATAAGTAGCTTAAAACGGAAACCAATAACACGCAATATCTCAGTATCGGTTAACTCTACAAAAAAAAAAAAAAAAAAAAAAAAAAAAAACACGTGTGTGTGTATATATAGAAACTTTTTGCCTACCTCTTACGGTTTACCAATATACAAAAGTCATCCGGAATGAGTCTTCAGAGGCTAGAAAATACAACATATGCATTTTTTTTGTCGTAAAATATATTGAATAGTATTTTAATCAAAGTCGTTACAGCGATTTTTGAGAAAATCAAAAATTTCGAAAAATGTTCCATGTAAAGTGTTATTGGGGATGAGAGGATTTTCTTGAAAATCTTTAGGTCAAATCCTGTAAAATCTCGTTTTTAAATTGTGCTGTCCACGGCCACACACACATGTACCTTTTCTAAAAATGATTTTTATCTTATTCAAAAGACCCCAAACATGTATTTCCGGTGCAATCTCGTATCAAATTTTAGGTGGAGTGCAATACCTTCTCTTTTTTTATGCAGGGCGCTCTGAAACGTTATTTTCGATGAAATTGTGGTATTGCATTTTTGGGTGGAATACAGTACGTTCTCGATCCACTATGTATATTGTTCATGAATGCTAGAGAAAGTAATACATGAAATGAAGCATCACTAATCTCGCCTGAATAGCCGCCACTGGTAAAATTATAATGAAGTATACCACAAAAATATAACAGTAAATCTCAGAGAAATAGACTTCAACATTTCGCTTTCATCCTCGATGTTCCAAAGTAAACAAATTCCGAGTTCAGTGATCCGTTACTTTTAGAAAGTTTAACTAGTTTGTTTATTTTCTCCATGAATATCCATTTGGGTAGTTTGTTTTAAGTATGTAAACATGTGGAAATTCACTTTTCGTCATCTCGGAGAAGCGCCGACTCAGCCACAGAGATATATCAAAGAGATGGTCGCAGCGAGAGATCAAAAGAAAAGGCAGACGTGTGCAGTTAAATTTGCGATCCCACTCGCTCACCCTCTCGGCAGGAGCTTAGCAAATCTTGAGGATGCTGAGAGTTTTTCTAGCATGCCGCCCTCCCGCCCCCGCACCGGTTCAATACATCGCCCCCCTTTCCTAGGAAACTGGGTCATACCTTCATCCTCCACACAAAAGTTATGTCCTTCCTGTGTTTCGCCGATCGATGGCACACACACAAACGGTCTTATAACTTAGTTAACGTCGCGGAAATTCGACAAGAGTTTTACTTCTCTGTGGATACAGTTCGCTTTCCACCGAGTTGCATGGCAAAGAGGCACAAGGCTCTTCTGGAAAGTCAACAATGGTGTAGGTTTCTCAGCGACAACAAACGTAAATACCACAAATAAATGTGTAAACTTTCACTACATTCTTTACAGTAGCATACTTTTGTTTTCTACAGCATACTATGTGCATAATAGGGTAGAGAAGGTATTACTTTCGACCCGAAAATTCCATGTCAAGATTTTACTGGAAATGAATGCTTTGAGGTTCCCTTTATCAAAACCCTTTTTAGAAAAAAGTACGTGTGTGTGTGTATGAACAACAGGGTTCGAATTAACGGGTGGACGGGGGATTTTCCCCCTCATGAAATAATTTCCCCGGCTTGTTAAAGAAGAATTGCTTCCCTGCCAGGGGAGTATTGTTTTCTTTTTATTATAGCCACTATTACTGCTCTCTTTGAAAATAGAGGAAGACATAGAACACTTTCAATGCAGACTGTTGCGGCGGTCACACCTACTCCTCGTTATTTCTGATTTTTGATTATTAATTATGTTTTAATATATTATTCACATTATTGATCCGGCTAGTTGGGTTCTTCGGTCGAGCAAGTATCTTTTAACAGAGCGTGATTGGTAAAAGTAACTATTTCAGAGATAACACATTTGTAACTTTTAGTTTGAGTATTTTATTTAAACTGTTGCCAATAATATTCACAACTTATATATATATACACACACACACACACTTTACAATTCTCTGAAATCCCATCTGAAAACACACTCACTTACATGTGAAACTTAAATTTCGCGCATCACGTTTTTTATACGAGTATAAATAATCTGTAAGATGTGGAGAACAACTGAATGCACTGCTACCTAAAGACGAACTGTACTGGCAAAAGGCGAACTGTGTCAGAACTTGTGGCCCTGTAGAATACATCAAACATCCTTGTTCTGCCTAATCACTAAAACTGCGCTCTAATTGGCTTGTTTTTCCCACTCCCAGTAGCGTCTCTTTTCTTGGGTCAGTAGAAACTTTCATTATCTCACCGCCCTCGCTAAGACTTGCGTTGTCTTTTTAGGTCAAGGGCATGTTATCCCAACTCCTTGGTTATTGTCCATAAAAACCTTGCGTAAGATTTCTCTCTTGTGACCCGTGTAAAGTTTCAGCTATCTTGACTCTCTTACAACTAAGTTTATACTAACATCCTCTAATAATATAATATCATTTCTATATTACATATATTTACTTATATTATCTTGTTTATTGATTATTAACATCTTCTTGCATTCATTAACACTGCCTCACTGTACATGGTACGAGTGCGAGCTGTAACAGCTGAACTATCAATTTCTAAACAATTAACAATTCTCAGAGACATATCTCCGGCATTTGCGCAAGCAATGATGATTAGCTTGCAGTATTCAATTCAGTTTTTTGCAATATTGTTGGTCAGCATAGATTTGTGACAAGAGAGCGTCAGTTTACAGAAGTAATGACGATGTTTTCATCTTGGATTTCGGGCTTCAAAATCAAGTAATATTAATATTCAGTTAAAAACAGCAGCATCTGGAAGTGGCATGTGTTTGTGAAAATAGTGAGAATAAGTGCATTACATAATCGGGGGATGAATAAACAAAACAGATTTGAGAGATGGTTAACAAATTTAATTCTCAAGTCTGATTCGAACACTGGTGAACAACAAAAATAAAATGTCCACTAAAAACGTCGGTATTCAAATTCACCATTTCAAGCACTTGGCATGATAATTTTCAAGAAACTTCCCTCACCTCAAATTACCTGGAGTTTTTTTTCCAAAATTTTGATTTTGTCAAAAATTACTGTAACGATTTTGATTAATATACCACATATTTTCATCAGAAATAAAATGTATATCTTGAATTCTCTGGGAATAGACTGTAAAGACCTCTTCATTCTGGATGACGTTTGTGTAGCTGGTAAACTGTAAGGTAAAACAAAAATGTATCACTAAAAATATAAATCTCGTTAAAAGACACAGTTTATGTGATTCCCTTTTTTTGTTGTGGAGTTAACCATTTCTGAAATATTCCTTGTTATCGATTTTAAACTTTCAATACTTGGACTTTTCTAAAATGGGAGGTCGTTATTCGTAATTATAATCCTGTTATGCAAAGAGATGGATTTCCATACAACTCTTAAAACATTTTACTATAGCTATAATCTAACCTGTAGCCTTATTTCATTTGTAATTACAAGCAACTAAGTAATAACACAATTTCTGCTAATGTTTATCGCACTACTGTTTGATTGCATTAAGTAGATAAAGAATATGTTTTTGCAAGAGTAGTTTGTTGCAGAATAGGTCGAAAATATTATGTGAATGGAACATATTTCTTTGTTTCTATTCCGACTGTACAATAGAATCTTATAACATTTTAATTTTTAGACAGTTCAAGTTAAAAGCAGAGCTTTTTACAATAGATAATTCTAATTAAAAGGAGAAATTGTGCCACTTCGAGGTATACATTACATTACAAAACTTAAATTTTCTGGTAGATAAAGTTTATTATCCAAGAAACTTGTATTGTTGATGTCGGATTTATCCATCATTAAATTTTGCAAGCAAGGGAGAGAATAACATTAGAATCTCTGGAGAGAAAAAAAAAAAGGCAGAAAAGCGGTACGTAATGCCATGTTAAAACATCGGTAACAGTTTGCAGTTAATGTTAACCTAACTTTTTATCAAAATGGAATATTGAAGATCCAGAAAAGTTCCTCTTTTTAATTGTGGCTATAGCAATTAAAATAACACATTTAAAAAGTAAGATAAATCAAATTGACCACTGCGAAGAGTCGTAGAAGCCACGGTGTTATCCGCAAGTTAGTATAACCCACCGAACCAAAAGTTAAAATAACTCGGAGAGAGAAATGGTTCACTGCGCATGGGGTCGACATCGAATCTAAAAATCGGTGACTTGTAGATTGTGTGAATACCGAATGCATTGAAATACACTGTTGCTGTGCACAGCGATTTAAGAATGTTTTTAAGATTTTCATACGTTTAAAACCAAGGGAAGTTGCGTATTATTGCAGCTGCTTTGGCTATATTGAGAAACTCGTGATAGGAGGAGGGAGAACTTTTGATTCGTAAGTATTGCATAAACGTCTGTTTGATATTTTCATGCGGTTATTGGTTAGTTACAGATTTGAAAATGTAACACTTTCACTATGAGCTGAAAAAGATATTTAACTAGGTATTCATGAGAAGCTAAGGGTTAGGCATTAAAAGTACTAATACGCGCCAATAACTACTTGTACTTTTATTACTCCATTAGAGCTGCTTGGTAGTTACTTACTGGTCTGTTATAAACATTTAAGGCACTAAGTCACAAGGCTTAGTCCAAGCTGGCTGGTCCTAAGCCACAACGGGTAGTCAAGAGTTATTTTTATAAGCAGAAGAGCGACGAAAGGGCTGAGCCTAAGGATCTGTGAAGCTAAAACTCCAGTGTCCCCAAGAAGAAAATAAAACGTGGAATGGCTACCGGATTTCAAATATGGGACTGTTAATATTTTCGACTCATTCAAATCCATATCACCTGCGGAGTTTCTGCCCTTGATGCGTATTCTGACATGGCTCTTTTGTTATTCTGTCACTAGAACTGTTTTGTAGTTAATTACTGGTCTGTTTCAAGGCCTGAAGAATTTAAGCTTTTAATTGAAAATAAATAATAAAGGATCAACCTTTATTTTCATTTCTATTTTTTCTATTATTCTATATAATAGTTTCATAGGTCTATTTCCATATATCTTTACTCAAAGCGCAAAGTGTAGCCCAAGGTGGAGGGGTCCTAAACTGCAAAGCGTAACCGAAGGACGGCTTATAAATAGAAGAGTGGAGCAATTACGACGACCTTTGACCGCGGAACGATGACAGGGAATAGTGAAGCTAAAACACCTGTGATCCCAAAAAAGTTAAAACCTTGGCAATCAGCGGATATCAAATACGGACATGTTAATATTTTCAACGCATTCAAATTCAGAAGGCCTGTGGAAGTTTTACATTTATTTTTACTTTCTCTATACGCACTATGTACATAGTGTATAGAGAAGGTATTGCACTCCATCCAAAAATTCGATACCGAGATTTCACCTGAAATATATGTTTTAGGGTCCCCAGTATCCAAAAAAAGCATTTTCACAAAAAGGTCCGTGTGTGTGTGTGAGTGTGTGTGTGTGAGTGTGTGTGTGTGTGAGTGTGTGTGTCAGTGTGACCTTGTGTCTGAGAACACGATAACTCAAACACGAAAATTAGCTAAAATTTGGTATTTAGGTTTAGTATCTTCCAGGGATGCGGCACGAAGATTTTGAGAAAAATCCCATCCATCCCCAAGTACCCTTTACATGGAACTTTTTTCGAAAATTTTGATTTTCTCAAAAATGGCTCTAACGATTTTGATTAAAATTTCGTATATTAAACATTTTTACCTGACAAACAAAATGTATCTCTTGAATTTTCTAGGAATAGCATCTGAAGAGTATTTTTTCTGGATGAATTTTACGGAATTTTGAATAACTGCCAAGCCGTAAGAGATGGACAAAAACTTACTACACAAAAAATGTAGAGCACCTTAAAACACACAATTTATGTTATATAATTTTTTTTTCGTGGAGTTCGTCGTTTTTTAGACATTCCTTATTTTTGTTTTCTGCTATGAAAAACTTATATTTTTCTCATACAGGAACATGTCAACTCCAATCCATATAAGCAAAGGAACTTCATTGACATAGCAACCAACTTTTGACTATCACTTTAATCTATGGCAGTCCCTTATTTCGCTTCTACTTACAAGGAAGCAAGTAATAAGACTTTCTGCTAATTTTTTGTGATTAGCATAAAATAAATAGAAGTATAAACTTTTTAAGAATAATTTGTTGCAGGGATATAGAGAAAGTCATGTGAATGGTACACATCAGATTTTTAAGAAATCAGTTTGAGAAATGTTGCAAGGTTATCCGCAACCACCGCAGTCAGTCATTCAATAATAATAATAATAATAATAATAATAATAATAATAATAATTCACTTTCATTTTGTAGGAAAAGGATGGAAGTTACTTTAAATTTGGACATAACTAGATATCCCTACAATTTCCCAAGGAAGTTCTTAAACTCAATCAATGCCTTTCATTGATTAGGTCAACAATATTACGAGATTTGAACACATGAAATGGAGCAGTGAATGATAATTGGCGTTGTTGCAGAACTGCCAATTAACAGCGCAATTGTAAAATTTTGTAAAAAAAATGTAATTACAGCAGACAAAATGATCTGCTTGGAAATAAACACAATAACTTTGGGGAATTTCTATTTCTACAAAACACGTATTACGTTTAATCTATAACTAACTGGTACAACACTTTAAAAGAACTTTTCTAGGTCATTTTACGATGTCTCTATCCACAAGTCACATTGTTTTAAAATTGTCCCGACACATTAATACCCTCGCATCTCTATTAGCTGTCTTTCCTTTTATAATGTTGAGCATCGACCCCCCGCCCCCAACCTGTCAAGAACTTTCTCAAATATTAAAAAGTAAGAAAACATGCGTGGCATGCGTGAAACCGATTGCAGACTTAAATGTCGTATAAGGACTAAAACGCACTAGATTGGCATCGGGATCATTGGAGTTTAGCTTCATAGCTTCCACAGTAGCTTATACCTAAAAGAATACGTAGGCCACGAGAAATTACTAACAATTAGATGCACGAAAATTGGCAGAGCTCACGCTCGCTTCGCTCGCATCCTCTGACCATGTGGCGAGCTGTCACTAAATTTCGCCAAGGAGAGATGGCCATGCCCCCAGGGATGCTATAGGCTAATACTTTTTTTATTATTCTATTTGTTAGTCTGAATTTGCCTACTGACACAGAATAAAATATACATTTAGAGGTTTTAACAAAAAATGTTATAAGTGAATACTACAAAAAATATTTGTCACACGTTAAAACAGTTGTATAAAAATTAAGTTATGCGAACAAATTATAACAAAGATTATAAAAGATGTGCAAACCAAATAAAACTTATAACAATAGAAGAGAAAAAATACAAAAATTAAGCGATTTCTACGTTATGTTTAAACATACAAGTGATTTCGAAAAATTGCTACGCCCTCCATTTCAGAAACATATTTATAATTGTTCCTCGAGATTGAAAAAATCTGATCCGTTCCATTCACATGACTTTCTGTACATCTCTACAACAAATTATTATTAAAAAGCTTATGTTTCTATTTATTTCATGTTCATCGACAAAAAATTAGCAGAAATGGTCTTATTACTTGCTTCCTTATAAGTAGAAGAAAAATAAGGGAGTACCATAGGTTAAAGTGATAGTCAAAAGCTGGTTGCTATGTGACTTAAGTTCCTTTATTTGTATCGACAGGAGTTGACAAATTTCTGTATGAGAAAAGTTAAATATTCCGAAACTGAAAACAAAAACAAGGAATATCTAAAAAAAAATCAACTCCACGAAAAAAATGTATACAACACAAATTGTGTGTTTTAAGGTGCTCTACATTTTTTTTTTTTTTTTTTTTTTTTTGTGGTAAGTATTTGTCTACCTCTTACGGTTTAGCAGTTATGCAAAGTTCCGTAAAATTCGCTCAGAATAGAGTAGTCTTCAGAGGCTATTCCCAGAAAATTCAAAATATACACTTTATTTGTCAGGTAAATATCTTTAATATACGATATTTTAATCAAAATCGTTAGTGCCATATTTTAAAAAATAAACATTTTCGAAAAAAGTTCCATGTAAAGGGTAGTTTGGGGTGGGGGGATTTTTCTCAAAATCTTCGTTTCGCATCCCTGGAACATACTAAACTTAAATACCAAGTTTGGTGTTTTACCGACTTTTCGTTTTTGAGTTATCGTGTTCACAGACACTCAAACACACATACACGGACCTTTTTCTGAAAATACTGTTTTTGGATACATAGACCCTAAAACATATATTTCCGGTGAAATCTCGGTGGAGTGCAATACCTTCTCTATACACTATGTACATAGTACGTTACTAATGTTATTTTTCTGATATTTTATTGTTCTTTAAGCTCTGGTAATGGTATATTTTCTGTTTTTCCAGATGAACTTCTTGAGGTTGGTCTTTATTCAGTTCAGTAGTTAGGTCTATTATCTCCGCTTCTGATTTTCTTCTATTTATCGCAATGCGTCGATTACTACCACCATCAACTAGACAGCGAACTTCAGTAAGCTTCTAGTTCAGTTTCACGTACTGCGTTTGCTAAGATGAATCTTATATATCTTAATACAAATATTAAAGTTTAGCTCACAGCCAACAAAACTACCAAGGAAACCGATATGCTTGTGGTTTATTTCAACATAAATCGCTGTTTTGTTGAGCCTTAAATGTTTAAATTAACTTTAAAGTTTTGTAGTAACACAGGCTAAATTTTAAAAATATTACAGATATAATTTACAGGTAGTTTTAGTGCGTAACCGCTGGAAACTAGACACAAGTTTATTCAATGGTGTAAGTTAAGAAAAGTAAAGGAAATGTATTTTCTCTGTGCTCTTTTAATTGCTCTGGTTATCAATCTTCCATTCTACATTGGTATGAAAGACCGCATAATTAGTGAAAATGTATAGTCAGAATATTTTGAAGATAAAATCATACATATATCCTACATTATGGGTAAATTACTTTAGGATCAGCATTGTCAAATACAACAAAGACATTCTTGAAACGCATGCCAAATGTTTTCATCCGTAGCGTTCTTTATGCATTATTTTTTTTTAGCTTCTCTAGTATGTAGAGACCCCTGAATCCATGGAAACATGTCTGTGTTTATGTGTGTGTTTCTGTAGCAGCTTAGCTCAAAAATTGGAAGTGTTAAATACCAAAAAGAGTGTTAAACTTCGTATTTAAGTTTAGTATCTTGGAAGAATATGACACTCAGATTTTCAGAAAATCTTCCACTCCTAATTACCCTTTAAGTGAAACATGTTTCGAAAATAATGTTCTTCTCAAAAATGAATCTATTTTCATTAAAATCGAAATGTATTTCTTGAATTATCTAGGAATAGCCTCTGAAGACCTTCATTCTGTAATAAATAGATCAAATTTACTACACAAAAATATAGTTTTGTTAAAAAAACACTGAGAAGCTAAGAATTTCCAGGACATTCCTTTTATTGCTTTCAACTTTAAACTATTTCAAACAGGAAGTCATATTTCGTCTCATCTCTCTTTTGTTTTACTCCTCGCAAAAAAGAAGAACAAAACGTGCATTGTTTCACATAGCGATCAGCTTTTAAAATATTTGAGTATCGCGTTAGTCTAGTGTATTTCTTTATTTCCATTTTACTTATAAAGAAGCTGGTATTAAGACCAATTCTGTTAATGTTTATCTCGATTACATAATGGAGATAAAATAATATTCTTATGCAAGAAAAATTAGCAATACAGGATCTAGCTTATTGTTTAAAGTAAAGTAAATTTTACGACTGTCTAAAATCAGAGCCCAACACGCATGTTCAAATCAATTTTATGATGCTCACAGAATAAAATTTCGCTTTTTTACTTTCTTTATACGTCCTATGTACACAGTGTATAGAGAAGGTATTGCACTCCACCCAAAATTCGATACCAAAATTTCACCGGAAATATATGTTTTATGGTCCCCTGCATACAAAAAAATATTTTCAGATAAAGGTCCGTGTGTCTGTGAACACGATAACCCAAAAACGTAAAGTCGGTAAAATACCAAACTTGGTATTTAAGTTAAGTATCTTCCTGGGATGCGACACGAAGATTTTGAGAAAAATTCCCCCACCCCAAACTACTCTTTACCTAGAACATTTTCGAAAGTTTTGATTTTGTAAAAAACGGCTCTAATGATTTTGAATAAAATGTTTATTTTAAAGATATCCCCCCGACAAATAAAATGTATATCTTGAGTTTTCTGGAAATAGCCTCTAAATACTACTTTATTTTGGATAACTTTTACGGAATTTTGCAGAACTGCTTAACCGTAAGAGACGGACAAACACTTGCGACACGCAAAAAATGTATAGCACATTAAAACACACAATTTATGTTATGTGCATTTTTTTCGTGGAGTTAATCGTTTTTGAGCTATTCCTTGTTTTTGATTTAATCTTTAAAAAACTTATACTATTCTCCTACAGGAATTTGTCAACTCCTATCCATACAAACAAAGAAACTTCAGTCACATAGCAACCAGCTTTTGACTTGTCACTTTAACCTATGTTACTCCCTTATTTCGCTTCTATTTACAAGCAAGTAAGTGATAAAAGTATCTCTGCCAATTGGTTCTCGATTGGCATGAAATAAATAGAGGCAAGAGCTTTTTAACAATAATTTGTTGCAGAGATATAGAGAAAGTCATGTGAATGGAACACATCAGATTTTTAATTTTATAGAAACTATTTTTCCCCTTCAAGTTAATTATGATGAGCAACGCCCGATTTTGAAGATCAGTTAGTTTTTAATTCTTGCATAATAGGCATTGTTAACATGTACAGACTGGAGTAAAAAACATGCCGTTATGATAATGAGCTGTGTGTTAAGTTGGTAAGAATTAACAAAGCAGTTGCGCCCACCTGTATGGCTCCATTTAGTTCTTACAAGAAAGATGATTGGCATATTTTCTCTTAATAATGGATGTGCGCCAGCAGCAATCCAGGACCGTTTTACATTTGCTAAGAAAAAATTAGAGATTCAGTTTTATCAATAACTGTTTTTCCGCATGCTGAAAAGAAGCTTCATTAGCATGTTAACAGCGACCTCTTAGTTCAGATAGAAGAACTTGGGAAGCTGAGTAGTGGTGGTTCGATTCCGATTATGCGATTTTTATTCTGATTCCACCTTTCCTTTCGAAATTAAAATTATTTTAAATAACTGTTGTTATAGGAGTTTTGTAAGAAATGAACATAGAGAAGTATTTTTTTAAATAATCAAAATTGTGGCTTTTCTGTAATATTTATAGTTTTTTCGTTTTATGTAGTTCATTTATGTATAACTTAGTTCCTTGACATACATTTTACTTTCCCTACTTCGTACATTGTACATAGGTATTGTATTCCACCCATTCACTGGAAATGCACGTTTTAGGGTCCTCAGTATCGAGAAAAGCTACTTTTAGAAAACGGTCCGTTTAAACACGATAACCCAGAAACGAAAAGTCTGTCCTTACTTGATATTTAAGACTAGCATCTTCCTAGAATGCAACAAGGAGACTTTAAAGAATATTATTCTATTCCAAACCATTCTTTACATGGAATAATTTTAAAAAAATGTTGATTTTCCCAAAAATGGCTGTAATAATTTTGAATAATTGAATTTTTGGGGAATATCCTCTGAAGACCTATTCTTTCTGGATGACTTTTCCATGATTAGTAAACCGTAAGAGATAGACAAAATCTTACTACGCAAAAATTATAGATATCTTTAAAATACACTGTTTATGTCATTTACGTTTTTTTGTTGAGTTAATCGGTTAGTAGTTATTTTTTTATTCGTTTCAATTTTAAACCACATTATCGTTTTTTAAATGGGAATAATCTCTTGATTCATATCTATTGTTTTACTCCTAGTCATCCAAAGAGAACCGAATTTCGACTCGAATGAGGTTCATTTGTGTATAACTCAGTTCCTTACCATGTTTTCTTTTATTGTTTTTTTTTAAATAATAAACTTGTTGATAACTTCGTTTATGAAATTTCTTCCACCTATCAGAAGCTGTTTCTGGAACTACTCCATAATATATTTCCACAACCATAATACAGCAATAATTCGTTTGTTGTCCGTTTTCTTCCTTTCAAATGAATATATAATAAAGATGAAGATGCTTACAAGGCAATTTCATCCGTTCCATATTATTTAACTTGTACCCTTCTCTTCCTGACCAGGGAACCGACTTCTGTTCATTGGTTAGGGATTGAGTGACTTTTGACATCAAACTAACAGGAGATGGATACATATAGCAAGTGACTTCTAGGCACTCATATAAAATAATGACTTTTTCCAACCCTGTTGTCTCTCTCTTATTTGTTCAAACCAATAACATTTTAGACAATTGATTAGATGTGAAACACAACTGATAACGGCATTCTGCCAACTTTGAATACAGAAAAATGCTATGCGAAACCATAATTGTTGTTTTAATTTATTTATTTTACGTCGTTTATCGTTTTGTTTCTATTTTATGGCGTTTGTTTATTTTTCGGCATTAGTTTATCATTTTCTTCCCTTTTGTGTCTTTATTTTGTTTCATTTGCATTAAGGATATATGGGGTTTATATTATTGACATAAGCATGACTTTTCAAATGACATAAATAATTTGGCCAATCAATAAAGAAGTAAGAGCAACTTTATCCTTTACTTGTATCGTTAGGAAAAGAAAGCATGTTCCTAAGTGGATGGATGACTATAGTCAGGGGAACAAATATCATTGTAGTTATGAATTATGCCCCAGACTAATAACAAAACAGGTCAGTTTTTCATTTTTAGCATTAATGAGCCATGTACAATAAGGTTGCTGTTGTCCTTATCCCTAAGTTTTATCATAGACTATGAGGTTTTCTTCATTCGCTATATCTGTGAACTCAAAAAGTGGTTAACGCTACCATTAATGGTTAATGGTAATGGTTCAAAAATAATTCTCTGAGTTACCTTTTCAGGTTCTTCAAACAAGAGATTATATATAGGTCCCATTCTTATATCTACCTTTTCTACTTATATAGAATTATATATATATATATATATATATGTATAAATTAAGTTATAACTTTGTAAATGTAATAAATGAAATAAATATCAGCGTTTAGACAGTTTTTGAAATGTCATTTAATTTTTTATAAAGTTTTTATTTCTTCATAGGCACTATTTCAACAAAAATGTAATGAAACAATGAGTATTCATCAAAAATTGTTTCACTTTGGTATTACACAATTGTAGGTATTTTTTAGTCTATAACAACACCAAACTAGGAGCATGTGATCGAATGGTCAGCCCACAGATTCCAGGGTCGGTTCTCGACAACTCTTACATGGGCGTTAGTGGTTATCTATGGCCAGTAGACGAATTCTGAAGTGGTTTCTTTTCTGCCACAAGTTTTGTGTTCATTTCCTGTACCCAATATCATCTGATTCAGGATTGAAGGACCGGGCGACGAGATTTTTGCGTGTTGCGGCTGGTCGCTGGAGTTGCGTTTTGAGAGATTTTCTCCCTTGGCATCGGTCGGACTACTCTCGGAGCAGCATCGCCTTTAGAGGATAAACAAGGGCTAAGGGCTTATGCATAGGCTTGAGATGTGTCATATGCGTTCAGTCGGGAAATTTAACTACTCCGTCCACGCTTGCGCATGTCGTCTTCTGGATCTGATAGCCCTTACAGCCTCTCCCCTCAACCCCTAGGGATCATGGTCGAAACACATGGCGTGAGCTGCTCTGTCATGATTTTGCGAACCCCTCTGTAGTATGTCTTTTTTTTTTTTTTTTTAACCTACTGTAGATAGGAGAAAAAAAGTAAAAATAAACAAAACGTTATGCTTTTCACCTCCATTTATAATGTTTTTGCTGCAATTAGTTTGCTAATGCGTGTGTGCTTATTTGAACGTTTTAAATGGTTCATTAACCATCCAACGGAGCTGTTTTGTACATAAAATTAAGAGAATACTCGACAACATAATTATACTCAAATAAGAGCTATTCTGCTAGAAAATGTCGCATAAAATCTGAAACTGATATTAGAAAGCAAAAATCACTCGCTCTAAATGTCATTAAATTACAATTTAATCAGCAAAGAGGTCACCTGGAAGAATAACGTAGATATTCTCATTGGTCTGAAGTCACGCTCAGTACGAGGCGTCGCCCTCCGTGGTGTAATGGTTACCATGCTGACTTCATATACTCAAGTTCGCGGGTTCAAACCCGGCGGAGGACGATTGATTTTTTCGAGCGTAAAAATCCTTAGCATGGCTTCCTTCAGAAGAGAAGTAAAGCCGTTGGTCCCGTGTCGTAGATTTGCGGCAGGTAAAAGAACCTCAAGCCTGATTGAGAGGCCTCTGGGCAAAATTAAGCGGTCTTTCACGCCCAATTTAGAATGGGACGCTGAGAACCACAGCAGTTACAGAGAGAGCGTCCATAAATAACAGGACATTTCAGTACGAGGATGTTAGCTGAAAGAGTTTAACACGCTTGTATGTACTATATGGTGTTTATTTCCTTTTATTTTAGTCCATGGTGCAGTTAATTGCAGTTTTTGAGTAGTGTATGTGGCAGAACATTTTGATTTCCGGATGAACGTAAATTCAGACCAATGTTGAGACAGAAAGGCTACAAATCGTGCATAGTTCCTCTGTACTCTTAATACATTATAGAACCACAAAAATTGTTCATTTGTATGCCAGATAACCTGAAATCAGAGTAAAAGGATTTTGCCATTACAAAAAAATCGCAATGTATTCATGTGAGGTTCATTCTAATGAAAGCTTAATGATGTGTAGCATTTTTCTATGATTAATTCTTCCTAATATAAAGAGCTGGTTTAAAACCACTTTATGAAATGCATTTAATACTTCAAATAACACCAAGTTACATATTCAAGAAGGATAACATATAAATACAATATTACCCAAACATAACCTATCTTTTCTCGTGCCAAATTAAGATCGGATAAAAAACAAAACTCTTCATTCTATGCTAAGCAATGGGCGTTTTTCATTATCATTCTTACTATCATTACGATAAACCTCATGTAAGAAAATACAACCTTTCTGATTTATTTGCTCTTTTTAATGCTATTCCGACACCATAATTAGAAGTGCTTTCGAGCTTGTTAGCATTATATTTGCATCTCATAAAGTCAAAAAGTTGCAACTATTTTCACTCTCCCACATTAACCTTGTGTTCTATGTATATTTAGTGCAAGTTAATAGACAAAGAAATACTTTTAAGCCAAATGTTTGACTTAATACTATACTTCGTTGCAAATGAAAAATAGATTACTATTCCTCAATGCTATCATTTGAAAACTAATCGCACCTTGGTTTTTCAATATAAGCATTATATTTATTCCAACTTAACAGTTTAATAACAGGTGTATAATACGTGGGAATGTTATTTAATAGTACACTTTTAATTTACGAATTCTAGTAGCCAAAACTATGCAATACTTCCATAAAATCGATGCTACCATTAATGCATCCATACAAGACAGAATATCGATTGTGCTTTCTTTTTTTGCTGTTCAACTGTTGTTGGCTCAAATGTTGGTATACACTCCTGTAAATCATTCACTGTTAACCGAATCAAATTATTATTATTATTATTATTATTATTATTATTATTATTATTATTCATAATTTATTTATTTTACTTTTTACTTTCTCTACGTGTAAAGAGAAGGTATTGTAATGCACCCAAAAATTCGATACCGAAATTTTACCGGAATTAAATTTTTTTGTCCTCCTAAATAAAAAAAAACCACATTTATGGAATTAGGTCCGTGTGTGTGTGGGGGTGGGTGAGTGAGTGTCTGTGGACAGCATAGCTCAAAAACAAAAGACCGTTAAATACCAAACTTGTATTTAAGTTTGGTATCTTCCAAGGATGCGACATGAAGATTTTCAAGAAAATCCCCCCCTCACTACCAACTACCCTTTACATGGAACTTTTTTCAAAAATTTTGATTTTCTCAAAAATTGCTCCAACAATTTTGATTTTAATATCGTATATTAAAGAGTTTACCTGGTAAATAAAATGTATTTCTTGACTTTTTTGGGAGTAGCCTCTGAAGACTGATTTATTCTGGATGAATTTTGCGGAATTTTGTATTACTGCTAAAGCTGCATAACTGCTATGAGATGGACAAAAACTTACTGCACAGAAAATGTAGAGCACATTAAAACACACAATTTATGTTATGTACACTTTTTTGTGGAGTTGATCCTTTTTAAGATATTCCTTGCTTTTCGTTTCACATAAATACTTTTCTTATACAGGAATTTGTCAACTCCTGTCCATACAAACAAGGAACTTCAGTCACATAGCAACCAGCTTTTGACTATCATTTTAAACTATGGTACTCCCTTATTACGCTTCTACTTACAAGATAGCAAGTAATAAAACTATCTCTGTTAATTTTTTTCTCGATTAGCATGAAGTAAATAGAAACATAAGCCTTTTAACAATAATTTTTTTCAGAGCTGTGGAGAAAGTCATGTGAATAGAAAACATCAGATTTTTTTAGTTTAACGCAGTTTAATCTGGTAGATCAGATTGGGTGATGAATAAAATCGGTGAAATTATGTTCAAATGAACCCGAGGTCCATGAAGCTTAAGTTACATTATATTCGTCTTCTCAGGATCAGGGACTCACCTTAACCGAGATTCAACTCTGGACCTCTTGAATGGGAGGCATACATATTTACACTATAGAGACGGGCAATAAAGTTGTTGCTTTATTTTTTTTTTCTGTTGCTTAACGTCCTTTAACCTGGTTGGTCATATCGGACGATGATTGAAATTGGTGAAATGATGCTCAAATGATATGGAGCTTAAACTTGCTCGACATTCGTTTTCTCAGGATAAGGGAAAACCCCGATAAAAAACCTTATCCGAGTAACTCACCTTAAGTGAGATTCGAACTCACGACCTGTTTAATGTGAAGCAGACACGCTACCACCACACCACCCAGGCGGGTCTAGCTGTTGTTTTATTGTAATCATTATTGATCAGTCACAATATGACCAAGGAATTAAATCACATCTAAACAAATACATATAAACATGTATGACTATACCACATGACTTTCTGTATCCATTCTTCAACAAATAACTTTAAATAAGCGTGTTCTTCTTTTTACTTCACGTTAATCCGATAAACATTTGCGGCAATGCGCTATTACATAGTTCCTTCTAGATACAAGGAAATGAGGGAATATAGTAGGAAGCGGTCATTTTACTTGACCAGGAGCAAGACAAACGAATACGATAACGGTTTGAGAATATTGCAAGCATTTTAAGATTGAAACAAATAACAAGGAATATCTCGGAAACGGATAACTCCACAAAACAAAACAAAATGTATTTGACAATCGTTTTAACAAAATTTGAATGTTTGTGTAGTAAGTTTTTGTCTATTTCTTACACTTTACATGAAAAATTCAAGATATACGTTTTACTCATCATAAAAATGTATTAAACATGCGGTGAAAGTAACTCCATGGCACGAGACCACAATAGACATTGGCCTACCGTCCGGCCGCTGCATTTCCCATCTCGACCCGAAGGCGTCATGAATGGGATGCTGTGCTGGAGGGTGAGACGTGATGAGCGCCTCGAGCCCCTCCGGGCCGGTTGATGCGGTCTTCTCGATCTAGAACCGCTACTCCTCAATCAAGTAGCTCTTCAATTGGCCCCACAGGGACCTCACGAGCCTGAGTGCATCCCGAACCAGGTCTTGCGCTTGGCAAGCAGCCGCGCTACCACCGCGATAAGAGCACCTTAAACATTCGGTATTGAATTCAAAATCGTTAAAGAGTCATGTTTGAGAAAATCAAAATGATCTATTTTTTCTCTCAACACGCTCAGTTTATTTGTCAAATTTGATAGTTAATCGACTTTTCGTTTTCGGCTTACGCTGTGCAGAGACACGTGAACACCACAATCACACAGATCTTTTTCTAAAAGATTTTAATTCAGGGATCTCATAATGGTTGTTATAGAAATGTACCAGTTACTATATGTATTAGATAGAGAAAGTAAACAATAGTGAACGCAAGTTATTGTTTTGTAACTGTTTTGACTCTTGCCATTTTCTGTGTACCTATATAGCGCTGGCTGTTACAATTGCTCACTTTGCATCGATTATATTTGTAGTGTAACCCGCATTCAACATCATAAAGCAGAAGGAGCCTGACAGTGGGAATTGAGAGTAGCAGTGGCGGATTGTTCAAATTTAGTGCACAGAACTTTTTCGGCTCTAAGTTTTTCAATAGGCTTCATTACGGTTGCATATGGGTTGCTGTTAGTCGGTCATTGTGAAGAAGGAAACGAAAACAAAACCAAAGAGTAGTAAATCTTTCAATGAGGAAATGCACTCAAAAATCAATGTACAGAATGGAACAAAATAGACGCAAAAGCTCTTAATGAAGGCTAATAAGTGGGAAAGAAGTACCAAAAATTTTAAGAAACTACTTACACAATATCATAGGAAATTGCAACCAGCTTACGTAAAGTTTTTCTGGATAACTTTCTTTTTCCGAAATTTTCCTCGCCTTAAAATAAGATTTCAGGTAAATATGACCTTTATAACTTTCTATTATTTATCGTTCATTCTATTAGCTGCATTCTTCACCCCCAGCAATAAATTCTAATGGCGTGCGAAAAAACCATACCAAAAATCTTATGTTTTACACTCATATGACTTTCTCTAGCTGTTCTACAAACTTCATACATTAGCACAATGTTCTTATTATTTAGTTCCGTATAAGTAGGAAGAAAAGAAGGGAATACACTAGGCTAAACCAATAGTCAAATGTTTTAAAAGCTGTCGTTATGCGATTGTCGTTACAAATCGCTTCTTTTCTTGGCCAGGAGTAGAACAAAAGAAAAACAGACACTCCCGTCTGAGAAAAGTATAAGTACTTCACAACTGAAACTAATAACAATGAATACCTCGAAAGGGTAAGCTCCACAAGAAACATGTAGGTATATGACATAATTTGTGTATTTTAACAAGACCTAAATTTTTTGTATAGTAAGTTGTTGTCTATCTCTTACAGTTTACTAGTTATGACAAATTAAGCAAAATTCATCCAGAATAAACAGGTTTTCAGAAGCTATTCCCAGAAAATTCAAGATATACATTTTATTTTTTAGGTAAATATATTTAATATATGATAGAGACATTTTTAAGAAAATCAAAATTTTTGAAAAAAGTTCCATATAAAGAGTAGTTTGGGGTGGGTGGATTTTTCTCAAAATCTTCGTGTCGCATCCCTGGAAGATACTAAATTAAACACCAAGTTTGGTATTTTAACTACTTTTCGTTTTTGAGTTATCGTGTTCACAGACACAGGTACACACGGACACACACACGGACCTTTTTCTGAAAATGCTTTTTTTGGATGCAGGGGGTCCTAAAACATGTATTTCCGGTGAAATCTCGGTATCAATTTTTTGGGTGGGATACAATACTTCTCTATCCCTATGTACATTGTACATATGGGGCTAGAGAAAGTAAAAACGGTCTAATATGATCTGCTTCTTTTTAGTTACGTAGTCGCTCACCTCCCCGTATGTAGGACATACAAGCAGACACCTAGGGGTCAGAAGCCAGTCGGGGAACCAACGGCACAGATTGGAGAACCTGGAACGAGTGGTCGACCCATAGCCAGGCATTAGCCTGCGGAAGTGGATGATAGGAAAGGTGAAGATCGAGCAATTGGTGGAATGGGTGGCGGGGAAATTGGAGCACTGGAGAAAACCCCCCAGAGGCCGTTTCGTCCCTCACAAAAACACACGTGGGCGCTTGGAACCGAAGCCGGGCCGCCTAGATGGAAGGTGAACGGTCTAAGTACTCTGCCACGGCGCTGCTTGTACCGTTTATCCTACCAAAGGAAATAAAAAGGCAGCATTTAAGGGAAGAATGAAAACATAGAAATAGTTGTTTTTATTAAGTTTGTGCGTTTTTTCGAGCTCCTGCTGTCTCATTCATTTCCTTCGTTTGCCATTCTCTTCTTTCCTCAAGCTATTTTCTCTCCTCTTTGGAGAAGAAAACAGAGTAAAGCTATGTGAGAAATAAGAGGGAATAATTAACAATGAAAATATTTGTCTTGTTGTTTTCTTTAGTAGGTTTCTCGATGCCGTACCTTTGTCGATCTTCAAAGCTAACCGAAACTTAAGAAATAAAATAAAGAAAGCATATAAATAAACAAAACATCTCTATTACAAATCTTTCTTTAGCTTCATTTCTATTATAGTTTTGACAGCTTATTTCCTGTTTCTTATTCACGTAAAGCGTGAAAAGAAGAACAAGTAAAGAAAGCTTAAATGGATATCCTTTCCGGTTATTTTCTTTTATATTTTGATGTTTTCTAATTTATTTTTCACTTTCCGCCCGATTTTCAGAAAACGAAAAAAGGATTCAAAGGAAACGCACCTATAGAAGATGGCATACATGTTCTGTGCGCTTCTTCTCTCTCTAAAAGTTCTTTCTATATTTTAAATTATTCCTTGCCAGTCTTTGTTTTCCCGGCTTTTAAATTTTCACCTCATATCTTTGACTAATTTCACTCTCTTTTTGTGAGTTACTTTACAGGCTTCAAAACTTTTACCCATGCGTGGTATAGTTGCGGAGAAAAGAAAGGCTGCGTCAGAGCATATTTTCCCTCCTTTTCCTTCGCCATATCTTTGTTTTCTTTTCATCCCCCCTTTTTCCCCGTTTCTGGGAATTTCTTGCAGGAGATGATGTAAAGAAATGATGGCATGAAAGGAGGTCAGAGCCATGATGTTCATGGCCTACTCTGTGAGAAGATGAACGCTATAAACACAGTGTAGTCATAACATCACTTGAGACGCCAAATGCTCTGCTAATGAAAACCCCAACAAAGCTTCTCCCTTCCACTTCTGGAATCTCTGGCTGCTTTTTCTTCGAGTGCTAACGAGTTGAAGAAAAAATGATGGTGCAAGAGGTCGCTCGGCGCGGCGTCTCTCTACTCGTAGCAGCTGGGGAGCAAACGCCGTACATCTGCGCCAGTCATCTAAAATAGTTTTTACAATGTGGTTACATCTTTACTTTCTCTAGCCCGCAGTACAATGTACATAGTGGATACAGAGGAAGTATTGTACTGTACCCAAAGATTCGATGTTGAGATTTCAACGAGAATATACGTTTTACGTTCCCCTGAGTCCGAAAAAAGCAGCTTTAGAAAAAGGCCCGTGTGTGTCTGTGGACAGCATAGTTCAAAAACGAAGAGAACGTGAAATACCAAACTTCGTATTTAGGTATAGTAATTCCAAAGATGTGACGCGAAGATTTTCAAGAAAATCCCCCCACCACAAACTACCCTTTACATGGTAAAAGATTTGAAAATTTTGATTTTCTCAAAGATGCCTCAAACGGCTATATTAAATATATTTACATCTCAAATAAAATGTATATCTTGAATTTTCTGGGAATTGCTTCTGAAGACCTCTTTATTTTGGATGACTTTTGCCGAATTTTGCTTAACTACTAAACTGTAAGAGTTAGACAATAACTTATTGTGGAAAAAATGTAGAATTCGCCAAAACACATAATTATGTCCATTGTGTTTTTGTTGTGGAAGTAACCGTTTCCCAGATATTCCATATTATTTGTTTCAATTATAAAGTACTTATACTTTTCTCAGACAGGAAGTTTCCGTTTTTTTTTTTTTTGTTCTGCTCCTGGCGAAACAAAGAAGCGATTTTCAATGACCATCGCATAACGACAGCTTTTAAAACATTTGACTATCAATTTAATCTAGTGCATTCCCTTAGTTTCCTTCCACATATAAAGAATTAAGTAAGAAGAACATTCTGCTAATATTTATCTCGATTATTTCTGTGTATATGGAAGAATAATATTTTGTAAGAAGTTTTTAGAGCAGCTAGAGAAAGTCATGTGAGTGTAACATACAAAACTTTTTCCTCTGAAATTATGTGAAAATATTAAACTGTACAACCTTTTACTTCTTTATGAGGGTCATCAGTTTAGTGCATTATACATAGAATTAATGTCTAACGCTAATGGCGTTATTGTTTCTACAAGAAAAATCTGATGTGTTACTTTCACATGACTGTCTCTACATCCCTGCAAAATATATTATTAAACACCTTATGCTTCTATTTACTTCATGCTAATCGAGAAAAAAGTAGCACAAATTATTACTTGCGTCCTTGTAAGTAGATGGGAAAAAAGGGAGTAATATAGATTAAAGTGATAGTCAAAAGCTGATTGCTATGAGACTGAAGTTAGTTTGTTTGCATGGGCAGGAGTTGACAACTTCCTATATGAGAAAAGTATTAA
This sequence comes from Hymenopus coronatus, assembly GCA_030762935.1. Classification (NCBI taxonomy): domain Eukaryota; kingdom Metazoa; phylum Arthropoda; class Insecta; order Mantodea; family Hymenopodidae; genus Hymenopus; species Hymenopus coronatus. The sequence continues at coordinate 95,754,318 of CM060895.1, read as the reverse complement.
ACCAATAATAATGAATATCTCAAAAACGATAAACTCCACGAAAAAATGTATATTACATAATTTGTGTGTTCTCACGTGCTGTACATTTTTTTTTAGGTAGGCTTTTGTCCATCTCTTACGGTTTAGCAGTTATGCAAAATTCCGTAAAATTCATCCAGAATAAAGAATTCTTCAGAGAATATTCCCAGAATATTAAAGATATACTTTTATTTGTCAGGTAAAATCTTTAATATGCGATATTTTAGACAAAATCGTTAGAGCCATTTTTGAGAAAATCAAAATTTTCAAAAAAATTGTCATAAAAAGGGTAGTTGGGGATGGGTGAATTTTCTTGAAAATCTTCGTGTCGCATCCCTGGAATATACCAAACCTAAATACCAAGTTTAGTTTTTAACGGACTATTCGTTTTTGAGCTATGCTGCCCACAGATACACAGACAGACTGACAAACAGACACACACACACGGACATTTCTCTAAAAATGCTTTTTCTCGGCTCAAAACACGTATTTCCGGTGAAACCTCGGTATCGAAATTTTGGGTGCATTACAACTATATCTGTACACTATGTACATAGTACGTGTAGAGAAAGTAAAAAAGTATATGACATAACGTATGTCTCTTAACTAGATCTAGTAGTCGGCGCCATGTTTGAGTAGTTAGACCGCTTGCCTCCCATCTATGTAGGCATTCGTGGTGGACGAAGCGGCGTCTGGATGGGTATTCGCCGGGTACTCCGGCTTCCCCCGCCACTCATTCCACCAATTGCTCCATTATCACCTTTCCATTCATTAATTTCGCTTGTTTTCGTATCATCCACTTCCTCATGTTCACGCCTGGCTACGGGCCCACCCCTCGTAACAAGGCTTCTGACTCCTAGGCATTGGTTTGTAAGTCCTAGGGGCTGTTAGTCCTATGACTGCGGGATGAGTAAGCCGATTACGAAACGAAACTAGATCTACATTTTTGTGTAGTAAGTGTTTGTCTATCTCTTACGGTTTAGCCTTTATCCAAAATTCTGCAAAACTCGTCCAGAATAAAGAGGTCTTCAGAGGCTTTTCCAGAAAATTCAAAATATTTGTGATGCAAACATCTTTAATATGTAGATATATATTTTAAGACGTTAGAGCCATTTTTGAGAAAAACAAAATTCTCAAAAATGTTTCTCTAAAAAGTAGTTTGTGTGGAGAATTTTCTTGAAAATCTTCGTGTCACATCCTTGGAAGATACTAAACATAAATACCAAATTTTTTATTTAAAGGTCGTTTCGTTTTGATTTTGTTATCCACAGACACAAAGACCCATACACAGGGGCCATGTTTTGGATACATGAAACCTCAAAACATATATTTCCGAAATCGAATTTTTGGTTGTAGTCTCCTCTAGCTACTACGTATGTACTCTCTATGTATACACGTGCTAGGGAAAGTAAAAATATGTGTTCCATTTACATGTCTTTATCTATTCTGTAACGGACTATTCATACAGAAACATATTCTTCTATCTACTTCATGCTAAACAAGATAAGATTTAGAAATTACTTTTCTACTTAGTTCCTCGTTATAAGTAGGAGAGAAATAAGGGAATACTTTAGGCTAAAGCGATAGTCAAAACTTTTGCAAATGGTTGCTATGTCACTGAACTTCGGATCGCTTCGGATGGTGAAGATTAAAACAAAAGAAACGTTTTAAATAATTTAAAATTGAAAACCAATAACAGGGAACTGGCTAACCTATTAAAAACATATGACCAAAATAATGTGTTTTAACGAGACTTACATTTTTGTTTAGTAAGCTTTTGTCTATCTCTTAACGGTTTACCAGTTATGGAAAAGTCATTCAGAATGGATATGTCATCAGGGTCTATTCCCGGAAAATTCAAGATACACATTTTATTTGCCATGTAAACATCTTTAATGGATTTGTAATCAAAATTATTAATCATTTTTGAGAAAATAATAAATTTCGAAAATTGTTCCGTGTAAAGGGTACTTTGAGGTGTCTCTAAAAATGGTTTTTGAGAACTCATGGGACCTCAAAACGTATACTTCTGGCACAATCTCTACATCTAATTTCGGGTGGAATGCAATATCTTTTCTCTATCTACTATGAACACAGTACGTGTAGAGAAAGATAAATATATACATAATATAAAGGTACGCATTTTTTCAAAAGTACTATTCAATGGTTAGGCGACGCCATGGTTGAGTGGTTAGACCGTTCGCCTCCCATCTAGGCTGTCCGTGTTCGATCCCGAGCTCCCGCATATGGGATTTTTGGTGAACGAAGCGGCGTCTGGGCGAGTTTTCTCCGGGTCCAGCTGTTTCCCCCGCCTCTCATCCCACCAATTGCTCCATCCTCACCTTTCCTATCATAATTTCGCCTACATTTCGTATCATCCACTTCCTCATGTTCATGCCACCGCTCGTAACAGTTCTCCATTCTGTGGTTTCGTGTCGTTGGCTCCATAACAGGTTTCTGACCCCTAAGCATTGGCGTTTGGTGATAATTAAATCGTAATAGATAATTAAGTTATCACTAATTGACTGTAATAATTGGCTAAAATATGAAACCCGGGACTTAAAGTACTTACAACATTGTAAGTCACCATTGGGTTTTGTCATCCTAAAAAACCATCTTGTGGTTTACCGGGAAATATGTGAGTCAGTTGAGAAATTTAATGCTATGCTGGCATGCTGCCATGGTAGCTCAGTTGTAAAGTAACCGGTTAGGAAACTGGGAGATCCGTGGTTCAAAACCCGGTCATGGCATTGACCTTTTTAGTCAGTCTCTATAAATCCAACTCCTATCCAAGGCTTGTGTGAAAAAAACAATTAAATTATTACACATAGAGAGTAGTTTATCTTCTTAGTGTAACCTTTTTAGTCCTAAATGAAAGAACGTATTTCTAAAGTTTTTACGGTGTAGTTTTTTTCCAGTTTATATAAACTCGTTCAGTGCTAAAACGAACTAAATATACAGAATATAATTAATATTTACTTCCTACTGGTGCTTGCTTATAAGAAGAGTGCGGAGATATAATCTCATTATTTTCTATCTGCTTTCAACTTAAAATGCCAGAGTTTTCTAAACATCGTTCTGATCACATCTTCCAACTCTGGAAGTATTTACGCATGATAAGATTTAAACCGACGCAGTTTCCTCTGATGCACCGTCGAATTTTCTCTCGAAAAAGACGGATCAAAGCCTCAAAGGGGATGTGGATCTGGCTTTCAGTCCTAATTAGTCGGTACATTTTCTTATATCTGCAGTAAAACCCATTCATGGCATTCCATGTCAGAATAAGCAACATTCACGGTCTTAAAAGGCGACGTATAAAGAGAAAATCGTTCATGTCTCCTTCTTTTGAAAATATATCGTCCGTGCACCAGCTGTCCGTCTGTCTTCTGTTCCGTGTTCCCATGACAACTGCTATTATCGAGCAGGCTTCACTCCGCACTACCTTGATATTGAACATACGATTGCGCTAAATTGTGCTCACAAACCCGTACAGCAGGAGAAAATAAGAGGATAAGAAAGGAGAGGGGTTATTAAAGAGCGATGGAGAAATCGGAGGCAATCTAAATGCATCACTGGTGTTCAAGTTTTACTTTCTCTAGCCCCGCATGTACAATTAAATAGGGATAGAGAAGGCTTTGTAACCCACCCAAAAATTCGATGTCAAAATTTATATGTTTTGGGGTCCCCTGAGTCCAAAAAAGCATTTTTAGAAAAAAATCTGCGTGTGTGAGTCTGTGGACAGCATAGCTCAAAAACGAAAATACCATTAAATATCAAATTTGGTATTTAGGTTTAATATCTTCCAAGGATGCGACACGAAGATTTTAGAGAAAATCCTCCCACCACAAACTACTATTTACATGGAAAAATGTTCAAAAAATGTGATTTTCTCAAAAACAGCTCCAACTTTTTTATTATTAAAATACCGTATATTAAATATACTGATATCCCAAATAAAATGTATATCTTAAATCTTCTGTGAATAAGCTCTGAAGACCTCTATTCTGGATGAATTTTGCAGAATTTTGCTTAACTGCTAAACCGCAAGAGATAGACAAAGACGTAAACACAAAAAAATTTAGATCTCGTCAAAACACACAATTTTTGTCCTTTACATTTTTGTTGTGGAGGTAACCGTTTCTGAGATATTCCTTGTTATTGGTTTCAATTTTAAAGTACTTAAACTTTTCTCAAACAGGAAGTGTCCGTATTTCTTTTGTTCTACTTATAAGGAACTAGGCAATAAAATTCTTCTGCTAAAATTTATCTCGATTAGCATTATAAGAAGTTTGCAGAGCACCTAGAGAAAGTCATGTGAGTGTGACATATCAGATTTTTAGGAATAAAGATACAAAAATAGTTATGAAATAAAATATGATCATTATTAGAGCTCGGTCCGAGGTCACGAAATTGCTGAATTTAGGTTCGGTGCACACAGAGTATAATTATGACATGATGGAATAGACGTGGTCTATACAGCCCGTTTCGAAACGTGTTACACTATCTAGCATTGCTCACTGCCTGACCTCTTTCAGTGCCTGCTAATAGATAAACCAGTGAACATTGTAAGAGGGCGTAGATTGAAAAGGGTAGGCGTTAGAACTACATTTTGAGTGGCAGGAGGAAAGCCTTTATTTCGTTACAGTAAAGATGTATCTTGTAAATCACTACAATTAATACTGAGTGAGTTTAGTTGATTAATATTCTTTGTCTTCTCAAAGCTTTGCACATTATTATCCTGAGTTTTTTTATCAAGCATTTTACATTTACTTGTACGTTTATATTTACCAATCAAATCATGACATAACTTTTATTGTGTTACGTTATGCATTAGCAGGATGCATGTAATGATAATACATGTAATGAGCTACTTTTGGAACAGATTATACCTCAATGTGTGCATGTTTGCGCTACAAACCCCTCCCCACTACCCTCTCTTTTTCTACCATTGACTGCTCTGTGTGTTCGTAACTGTGTGCGCTTCGGAACCCAAAACCGAGCTCTAGCCATTACATATATCCTAGAAGGTGGTATTGGGATATCTCAACATACAATACGTAGACAATTTTAACAAATTTAGCCACTGTTGAGGTGGATCAAAGCGGAAAAAACTAGAACTACCTACGTTTAACATGTTTATTAAATATACGTCAGTGTATGGCTACTACTGCGATTAGAAATAAGCAAACACAAGGATAGGTAAACACAAAGCTAAACTACAATAATATGTATAGAATTCAGTTCAACTATCAAAGAGCCAATGGAATGGCCGAGATTAGGCAATTTCGACCAATCGTTGTCATCTAACTCCAGCGGTATTGTGAAAAGTATTATCGCAGTTAATTTCATTTCTTTGAAATCTTGTCGCACCTGACCTTCGTATGTTTAATCTAGTTATTTCCTGTCTTGGTTATTGGTAACAAGGTGACAATCCAGGCAGCCAACCTTTACTTTTAATAACCATCAGTTTCACAATTGTATTTTCAATTAATTCAGTTACAGAGTTTATTTAAAGTTTTATCCAGATCATGACGTAATTTAAAAAAAAAAAAAAGAGTGAAAATAATCACTATTTGTATCTCTTATGTATGAGATGAGTGCAATAACCTCAAATAAAATAATATTTGTTTCCACTTCATGTATTACTTATTAAAAGCTGAAATAGAATAATTGTTCCCTATTTCTATTGTTGCTATCATATTCCTATATTGGATGTAGACACGGTCAGCCATGTTATAATTCAGGAGGCACTGAAAAAAGAAAGAAAGAAAACACTCGGTAAGTAAACATGGTCGAATGCGTCATCTACCGTTTGAGAGCTAATGTTAAGTATTACAAACATAACCTGATAAAATCTCCCTTCTTATATATTATACATTATTATTAGCCTATTTTGCCGAATTGTCTTATCAAATACAACTCGTGCTTTCATCTCTTTTTTTCGTCTCTTCGCTCCAGTCGTGAATTATCGACAAGATGAAAACACTCGTGGTATTACTAATGATAATCTATTGCAATTTTATGTGTTGTTAAGTTATAGAGCACAAAATGTTGTTCCGTGTTCTCTAGAATAGGCATTGCCAACTAGTTTGATTTTGTGCTAGAGCAAGCTGACTTACTAATTACACTGCATTGGATAAACACTGATATCAGTTGGAGACGGGCTCTTGACAGCAGTGGTAGGTTTCTCGTTCCTTACACAGTGTCGTAGTGTCATTTTATGTCGGAAACAGAAAGCAATTTATCATGTAGGGCGTCGAGGGGAGCAATATTTCTTATTTATAGAAAGTGGCGTACATTAATTTGTTTCAGCTATTTTGCAATGCTTCACTATTAAGGAAATAAAAGTGAGTTTATAAAGTATTAAAGCTAGAGCTTTAATTTTCTATGCAGACATTACTAGCAACAACAAAAGTACTCATACCAAGTTTCATTCAAATATGTGTTTTCAATCGGGATATATTAATTAATTTATCGATTTCATTAGCTAAAATAAAAGTACCTTCTAAAGTTATTGAGCTACATGCACAATTTTTTAAAATTGCTTTCTTTGACATTTGTGACAAATTTTCTGGTTGAAATTTTCCAATAGTGGGTTGTCTTTTTTAATATTTTTTTTTATTTCAAAGTGGAAAAACTTTAAAAACAGTGCGTGATTACGCTAATAATCTATTAAAACTAATCTATAATAAATATAACAACTTTAATCACAAACGTTGTTACACATATTCTTCTGCTGCTATCTTCTATAATTACTAACGTAAAATAAAACACCGTAGAAATATTTCAGAATAATTAAAATGAAAATTATAGCTTGAACAAGCTGCTGTTAATGCGTGTTCTAGGAATGAGACTGTCAGGCTGGATAAGTATTTACACAAGTGTTGTCGGTGTCGAGATTTAATCGGAAATATATATTTTAGGCTTCCTGAATCTACAAAAGTATACTTACGTCTGTGTGTGAATAGCATAAGCCGACAGGAGTGCGGTAAACTTGATATTAAAAGTTTAGTATCCTCCAAAGATCCGATACGAGTTTTCAACAACAACAACAAAAAATCTCCTCTCTAAACAAGGAGAAATTGGATATTTTCAATTTTTTGAAAATTTCTATAAACTAGTTTGATTAAAACACCCATATATTTATGATATTTATTTGACAATTCGGAAAGAATTGTCTATGATTTAATTACCTGGTAAACAAAAGAGAAAGGAATAGAAAATTCAATTAAAACATAATTTATTTCAAAGAACTTCTTTTATGGTATCAAAAATTTCAGCGGTATCTTGTATTGTTGATTTGAATTTTAATTACTTTTTTATTGTTAAAGTATTGTCACTATTCAGTTGTTTCTTGCAATGTCATGAAAAGATTGGACATTTCAAGGCTAGCATATAGCGACACGCTTTTAAATATTTAAATATCGATTCGATTTCCTCATGTATCTACAACAAAATGTGTATGATACTACTATGAAGTAATTTACTATGATACTAATTCTGCAAATTAATCTAATGTACGTAGAAAAATAACCTTTCCTAATATCCGCTTATATAGTGCGCTCCCTGAACGACCGAACCGCTACGCGGCTGCACCGTAACGGATGAGGGCCAGCCGCCGTGAAGTGAAGGCCGCCCGCCGCGAAACGGTCCGGTCGCTCAGGGAACGAATGCACTGTACAAATTTTACAAGTGATAATAGAAAAAGTCATGTGGATGTAACATAAGATTCTTTTCATTGATGTATATCTCCTAGCAGCTGTATATCTCAGTGTATGATTTATTCTTCTTTCTCCTAATATCACTGTTGTTTTTAAAAAATTATTCACTGAGAAGGTGGTGAAAATGCACGGCTAGAAGGCATAAGACCATTTTACCTAGTGGGATGAACCAGGCCGTAACGTATATGCTCTCGGTTTAAATCCCGTGAGCCGACCAATCTAGCAGTTTTGTTTTTTGTTTTTGGTGGTTCCTCTTAGTCGCCAAGATAAATATTTATTGGATATTGGTTAAATATTGGGCATTTAATACCACGACCCAAAGTTATATCTTCAGTCTAAAACAGTAGTAAAACTGCAAAATAGATGGCAATTTCGATTACGCCGCTATCTATCCACGGATAGCAAAAGCAGCTAGACTAAACGGCATCTCATCATGTGCTTGCCGCATAGCAAATTTGTAATGGTGTAAAGAAATTACTCCGTCTGATTTTAAATAGTGAAAAACCGCTAATCTGGATCTGCTTGGCACGAAGCGAAAGTGCTATGGCATGGAATGAGACCTTGAAGGCTACTATCAACCACATGACGATCAACGAATATCTCAGCTAACAGATCCGTTGCGATATGACAGTTACAGCAACATAAAATTAATAGAATAAAATAAAACATCCGTTTATACCTTAAAATAAATTTATTGATGAAAATACGGTCATAATAGTTACGCTTTAGACAAAGTGAAAGGTAGAATACGCCCTCCCCCCTCAGTCCCCCGACAGGGTTCAGTGTAATATTCGCCTTAGCACTGCAGGTGCAATCTGTTAGAAAGCGCTTCTGATGGACTGTTCAATTCATCATTTGTGTGGTAATATTCCTTTGCAACTATGCTTTTGAGAAAATTTCCACGTCCAATCCAACGTTGCGGAAGTACTCATTGAGATTCACAAACGGAAGCAACATAATGGGCAGGTGCTTCATCGTGCTACAACCAACGATCCCGAAATGTTTCAATAGGGCTATGAACCAACATCGCAGGTTATCCAGATCAATATGTTGATTATCGGTTCTATCAAACATTCACTCATACGCAAGACTTACTACAATAAAGCAATAATCATATATTATTACACGTTCCAAATTAAATAACGGGGCTTGCTGTTTATCCCATACCCAATACTTTTTCAGTTTTCAACAAGTTCACTACTGTGATCTTTTTGCCTGTCACTTCACTATTTTTCACGACGAAGTGACGTAATGGAATGCTCACGATGCAGCCTCTTCTTCAGATGGTTCACTCACTGGGAAGTCGGATACAAGACTTCTCTTTATCTCACACAGAAGTACCACTCACTGTAGGCCACAATTGTCATAACAACCTCACTCGGAGAACACGCTGATTTAGCACACCAGAATGGCACTCACTAACTCGCTTATTCGAACGCTCGCTGATATAGTCACTGGAGTTTTCCACATAGTTATGGAATGTTTGACAGTAGGGGAGAAGGGAAACTCCAGAACTTTATGGTGTTCACGCTGGGTGAGAGCGCTGCTTATCTCTCCGTATCTCTTACAAATCGGTCGATCGACGCCATTCAATTGATACTCGGTACAGAACTGCATCATAGCACTTAGGAATCCTTTCTCTTTTCAGTCCATGCCTGTTTTCTTCAGAATTTCCCTAAGGTTTTTATAAACCACTCTGTCAAATGCTACTTCTAGGTTGTAAATGCTATATACACTGATCGCTTGTACCAGTTTAGCTACATACTTTGTCTCTGTTCTCTTCTTGAAACTCTTGTAATTCCCCTTCTGTCTTTAAACCAAAATTAAAATCCTCTAGACATTGAATTTTTGCATTATTATTTCTTAGTTATGCATCGCACATTCCTTGAGTATGCTTAAGGATGCATTAGAAGCATTCTAAATCGTAAAGTAGAAGATTGTAAATTGAGATATTCATAGTATATGTATATTAAAATGATAAAATACATTAGACTAAAACGATAGTAAAATTATTTAAAAGCTGGTTGCCATGTGGTTGAAATACGTTTCTATGTAGGGACTGGAAATTACTACTTTCCCTGTGAGAAACGTTTAAGTATTTTAAACCTGAAACAAATAACAAGGAATATCTCGGAAATTATCAATTGCACTTAAAAACGCATATGACATAAATTGTATGTTTTAACGTGATCTACATTTTTCATATGATAAATTTTTGTCTGTCTGTTACGGTTTACCAGTTAAGCAAAATTCATTCACAAAAAAGAGGTCTTTAGAGCCTATTCCCAGAAATTTCAAGTTATACATGTTATTTACCATATAAATATCTTTAATAAACGAAATTTTAATAAAAATCTTTACAGACATTTTTGAGACCATCAAAATTTTAAAAAATTGCTCCATGTAAATGGTACATTAGGTTGGGGGAGTTTCTTAAAAATCTTCGTGACATCCTTGAAAGACACCAAACATCAATACCAAGTTTGGTATTTAACGGTCTTTTCGGTTTTGAGCTATGCTGCCCACAAAAAAAAAAAAGGAAATGGAATTTTATTTATGCACACTCTTTAACTGCTGTGGTTCTCAGCGATCCTTCTATACTGAGCGTGAAAGACTGCTTAATTTTGCTCAAGAGGCCTCTCTCTCAGGCTTGAGGTTCTTTTACGTGCCGTAAATCTACGACACGGGACCAACGGCTTTACTACCCTTCCAAAGGAAGCCATGCTAAGGATTTTTACACCCGCAAAAATCCATCGTCCTCCACCGAGTTTGAACCCGCGACCTTGGGTATGTGAAGTTAGCATGGTAACCCTTACACCACAGATGGCGACTTTATGTAGCCAATTGAATATATTTATTATGAAAGAGTAACATTTTATAAAACTGAGCGACATTGCTATTGAAGGTGCTGCGGATCTAGCATGTGCTTCATTTTTACCAGCGAAGTCAAAGCAAAGATAGGCTGATGATTACGATTTTTACTTTCTCTACACGTACTATGTACATAGTGTGTAGAGAAGGTATTGCACTCCACCCAAAAATTCGATACTGAGATTTCACCGGAAATATATGTTTTAGGGTCCCCTTATGAAAAAGAAAAAAAGAAAAAAATCTGATGTGTTCCATTCACATGACTTTCTCTACATGTCTGCCAGAAATTATTCTATTTACTTCATTTAATCGAGAAAAAATTAGCAGAATTAGTCTTATTACTTGCTTCTTTGTTAGTAGAAGTGAAATATGGGGGTACCATAGGTTAAAGTGATAGTCAAAAGCTGGTTGCTATGTAACTGAAGATCCTTTGTTTGTGTGGACACGAGTTCACAAAGCCCTGTATGAGAAAAGTATAAGTTATTTTTATAGCTGAAACCAAAACAAGGAATATCTAAAAAAAAATCATCTCCACGAAAAAAATGTATATAACATATATTGTGTGTTTTAGAGTACTCGGGAGACTTTCTTAAGATTGGGGGGGGGGAGGCAATCGTTCCATACATACTGAGGCTATTCGAAGTAACAGTAAATAACGGAAGTATACCGCAAGATTGGAAGCAGGCAATAGTTGTGCCTATTTATAAAGCAGGGGATCGAACAAATGCGGCAAACTATAGACCAGTTAGTTTGACATCAGTAGTAAGCAAACAAGTTGAGCATCTTATAGCACAATATTTAAGACGCGAATGGGATAAAATGCATTGGCTCTTCGAAGGCCAACATGGTTTCCGGAACGGACATTCTTGTGAGAGTCAACTAGTAGCTGTTTGTCAGGATGTAGCCAATAAACTTGACGCGGGTGGAAAAGTACATGCAATAATAATTGATTTTTCTAAAGCGTTTGACCTTGTACCTCATGGACGACTAATAGAAAAACTTTGTAATCTGCAAATAGACAACAGAGTGATAACTTGAATTCGGGAATTCTTGAGCGAACGAACCCAAAGAGTGCGGGTGGGAAATAAATTATCGTCTCCTACAAATGTAACTTCTGGTGTGCCCCAGGGAAGCGTGATCGGGCCGTTGCTTTTTTCTTAGCATATATAAATGCTTTACGGGAAGGGATAACATCTCAGATTCGCCTATTTGCAGACGATTGTATAATCTATAGAAATATTAGCGGTAAATGTGACACAATAGATTTACAAGATGATTCAAACAAAATTCAACTCTGGGCAAAATATAATAAAATGGAGATAAATCCAAACAAATGTAAAACAATTATATTTTCAAGGGCAAGAATAGTAGAAAACGTAATATATAAATTAGACAATAGTAAAATACTGAGAGTAAATAGATATTTAGGGGTAATACTAAATCAAAGATTGGAGTGGGAGGAACATGTAAACTCGATCACTGGGAAGGCGTGGAAAGCGTTGCATTCGTAATGATGATTTTAAAACGCAGCAATGGAAAGTCGCGAAATTTGGCATACACTTTTTTAGTTCGACCAATATTAGAATATAGTGCTGCATGCTGGGATCCGTATCGGGTGGGGCAAAAACTGACACTAGAGAGAGTTTAAGAAAGAGCAGCTAAATTTGTAGACAGAAGTAAACGATTCGAAAATCAAACCAGCACTGCTACTTCTTGGGAAACACTAGAAAAACGTAGGAGACGAGCAAGGCTATGTGCAATTTTTAGAGCCTATAAGGGGGAACCTGCATGGAAAGACATATCCAAACGATTATTAAAGCCATTATAATGTGGGAGGAATGATCACTCGGAAAAAATAAGAAATAGGGAACAGAAAACAGACATAGGTAAATTTCCCTTCACAAATAGAACAATAAACGAATGGAACAAAATACCTGCATATTTACTGGAGACTTTGCCTCAAAGTGTAAATAGTTTTAAAAAGAGACTAAAGAAGAGTGATTTATAGTCAGGATAGTAAATAAAAATATTGCGTTATTATTACTCTTGTTACAATTATGTATGTATGTATTAGTATACTATGAGAAAATCCTCCCACCCCTAACTACCCTTCACATGACAACATTTTCGAAAATTTTGATTTTCTAAAAAACTGGCTCTAACGATTTTGATTAAAACACCATATATTTAAAATATATACTTGTCAAAAATATGTATATCTTGAATTTTCTGGGAATAACCTCTGAAGACTTCTTTATTCTGGATGAATTTTACGGAATTTTGTGTAACTGGTAAACCATAAGAGATAGACAAAAACTTACCAACAAAAAATGTAGAACACATTAAAACACACGCTTTATATTATATACATTTTTTTCGTGGAGTTGATCGTTTTTTAGATATTCCTTGTTCTTTGTTTCAGCCTTAAGAAATGTACTTTTCTCATACAGCCATACAAACAAAGGAACTTTAGTCACATAGCAACCATCTTTTGCTATCACTTTAACCTATGTTACTCCCTTATTTCGCTTCTACTTACAGGGAAGCAAGTAATAAGACTATTTTTGCTAATTTTCTCTCACTTAGCATGAGGTAAATAGAAGCATAAACTTTTTAACAAAAATTTGTTGCAGAGATATAGATAAAGTCATGTGAATGGAACACATCAGATTTTTACTTTCTCTATACTCGCCATGTACATGGTGAGTATAGAGAAAGTATTGCACTCCACCAAAAAATTCGATACCGAGATTTCACCGGAAATATATGTTTTAGGGTCCCCTGTATCCAAAAAAAGTGTTTTCAGAAAAAGGTCCGTGTGTGTGTCCGTGTGTCTGTGAATACGATAACTCAAAAACGAAAAGTCGGTAAAATACCAAACTTGGTATTTAAGTTTACTATCTTCCAGGGATGCGACACGAAGATTTTGAGAAAAATCCCCCCACCCCAAACATCCTTTACATGGAACTTTTTTTCGAAAATTTTGATTTTCTAAAAAATGGCTCTAACGATTTTGATTAAAATATCGTATATTAAAGTTATTTACCTGAAAAATAAAATGTATATTTTGAATTTTCTGGAAATAGCCTCTGAAGACTACTTTATTCAGGATGAATTTTTCATAACTACTAAACCGTAAGAGATGGACAAAAACTTAACCCACAAAAAATGTAGAGAACGTTAAAACACACAATTTATGTTAAATACATTTTTTTCGTGCAGTTGATCGTTTTTGAGATATTCCTTTTTCTTGGTTTCAGCTATGAAAAACTTACACTTTTCTCATACAGGAATTTGTCAACTCCTGTCCATACAAACAAAGGAACATCAGTCACATAGCAACCAGTTTTTGGCTTTCAATTTAACCTATGGTGTTCCCTTATTTCGCTTCTACTTATAATAAAGCAAGAAACAAGACTATTTCTGCTAATTTTTCTCGATTAGCATGAAATAAATAAAAGATAAGCTTATTAACATTAATTTGTTACAGAGATATAGAGAAAGTCATGTGAATGGAAGACATCAGATTTTTATATTTTGCGCAAACACGCTTCATTTGCTCATGGCTGCTAAATGTTTCATTTGAAACAGCTTTAAAGAAAAGCGTCAGATTTTATTTCGGAGGCAACTGATACAAGATGTTTCCTATAAGAGGGTAAAATCATGGTGTTTCTGCAGACATAGCCAATACCGTCGGGAATGTATTATTCATCCTCTTGATCGCCTTTCCGTGTAACAACGGGAACTAAGTGAAAGAAAGTTTAGTTCTCTTGCGTTGCTGTAACAGATGAAACTCTGACACAAGCCACCATTGATCTGAAGGGTTTAGGAGGGGCGTATAGACCAACTGTGTGCGCGCATTTGGTAACCCTTGCCGGAAATGGCGCGATTTGTTCATTCCTGCAAGAAGCGTACCAGATTGGAAGCAGCGGAAAAAGGTGTTCTTGTTAGATAGACAAAGAGGTATAACGAAAAGGAAACAAAAAGGACGAAAAGAGGAAACACAGAGGAAGAAGCTAGTAAAAAATGATTTCTTTTGACCGTTTTACGTTCCTTTTTTAGTGTTTTCTTAAAAGCGAAAATATTTTCGTATTCACTTAAGAGAAAGAAAGGTTGAGGCAGATCTTGCACTTTTCTCTCATCCTGAGAAGAGGAAAGAAAGCTTTTCTAAATCATCACGTAAGTCTTCACCCCTGTGTGCATTGTCAAATCCTGTCTCTTTGTCTATCACCGCTCTTAAACTGGGTCCACACTACACCGGAGGATTCAGAAGAAACTATAGAAATACGTTATGCTAACAAGGAAGCAAGTAATAAGACTATTTGTGCTATTTTTTTCTCGATTAGATGAAATAAATAGAGTAATTTGTTGCAGAGATCTAGAGAAAGTCATGTGAATGGAAAACATCGGATTTTTGTCTACAGACACACACATCTACACACACTGTTGTAATTTTATAACCCTGAATGATAGCATTTTCTACTTTTAACGCTACCGACACCTGGTAAAAGACCTACTTTTAGTATCAATTGTCTAAAAAAAATGCTTTTTTTGCACACGAATGTTTGAGTGGAATACAATATACGAGTATTATCTATACACCATGCACGTAGTACCTATAAAGAAAGCAAAAACAGCAGATACTTTCCTGTGTTCAATAGTTCTTCTAAATGCACATTAACCGAACTATCACTATTCCACAATCGACTTTTTTCAGGTCATATCGGACAATGAGTTAATGAAATGGGTAAAATGGTACTCAAAGGAACCCCGAGACCATCGATCATAAAAGTTATGTCACATTGTGTACTCATGATAACGGTAAGAAGCCTTAACCGAGTAACTTATCCTAACCGAAATTCGCACTCGGGACCCCTTGAATGTTAGCAGACACGCTACCCCCACACTACAAAGGCGGCTGCCCTGAAACTTGTTCACAAGTGCAAAGTGATGTGATATTTTTAGCATTTAAGGTTGTCTCCCCAAATATGGTGCATGACATGCGATATCAAGGCCATTATCCCATTTTTATACGATCATGGTATTGGGTTACCCGTCCACATCTCGACTCTTATGTTGATCCCAAAGAGATTATGTTGGTCGCCTAATTAATCACCAGACAGCTGTGTTCAACAAGTTTTTGAAAGGCACCTTAAATGGGTATAATCCTTACAGAGATTATTTTCAATGTTGTCATCAGAAGATTTCAGACTGAGTATTGCTGCCTCTGCGTTTTACTTTATACCTAAGAGCAGTTGCATTTCAAACTAAAACTCAATATCGAGAGTTCACCGAGAAAGCACGTCCTTTGAAACATCCTTCCCCAAAAAGGAACTTTTCAGGAAGAATTGTAACTCGAAAGAAAACTTGGATACATAGCAAACTTCATACCTCAGCCATCCATATTTAAGAGTGAATGAGGAACCTTATAAGGGAATCATAATGTCGTTGGTGATAACATAAGATATCTTGGTGTAATGTTCAACAGAAAATTAAATTGTAGTAGATGTATATGCAATAAATCGCCAATAAAGAAAATTCTGATTTGCCCCATTCACATGAGTTTCTCTACCTATTCTTCAACAAACTATTCTTACAAAACTATCCATATTCTTCTATGTACTTCATGCTAATCGAGAAAAACATTATCAGTTGTAAGTATAAGTTGGAGAGAAATAAGGGAATACACTAGGCTAAAGCGATAGTTATATGGTTGAAAATCCTGTCGCTATTGAAATTCCGTTCTCTTTGCGTGGCAGGAACAAAATAAAAGAAACAGCAATGACAGATTCCAATATAAGAAAAGTTTAAGTATTTTAAAGTTGAACTTATAACAAGTATATCTCGGAAATGGTTAACTTTACAAAAAATGTATATGATATAATTGTGTGTTTTAACGAAACCTACATCCTTGTCTGTCTTTTACGATTTACCAGTTAGGCAAAAGCCATTCAGGATGAAGAAGTCTTCAAAGGTTGTTTACAGAAAATACAAAATATTCATGTTATTTATCATGTAAATATCTGTAATATATAATATTTTAATCCTTAGAGCCACTTTGAGAAAATCAAAATTTTCGAAAATGTTTCCTTATAAAGGGAAGTTCTGTGTGGGTGAATTTTCTTGAAAATCTCTGTGTTGCATCTTTGGAAGATACTAAACTTAAATACCTAATTTAATATTTAACCGAATTTTCGTTTTTGAGATATGTGTTCACAGACACACATAAACACACACATACCATGAACATTTTTCTAAAAACATTTTTATACTGGAGAATCTAAAACATGCATTTGTAGGGTAATATCAGTATTGAGTGAAATGCAATACCTTCTCTAACTACGTGCTATGTAAGAAACCAAATCAAAAAAATAGTTTACAAAATCTTCTTTTAATCCTTTCTCCTCTACACGAGCATAAGTTGGGTAAATGTATCTCATAATCTTATTAAAAAAAACTTATTTTTCACATGGCTTTTTCTACCCTCTCTGGATTATTTGTGGATATAGGTATAAACTATTCTTAAGAAAACTTAGTTTTATAACTACTTAATTTCAATTGAGATAAACGTTTGCAGAAATTGCTAAAATTCACATTTCGTTATGGATACAAAGGGAATAGCGATATTAAAAAGTTTAAGAACTGGAGGTCAAAACCTGGTCTTTAAATGCCATACACTCTCCATGCAATTATGAGAAACAACTGAATGTCGACTGAACTTTAAAAGAACGCATATCTCGGAAAGGGCTTACATCACAAAACAAGTTTGGGAAATAAAGTGTGTGTTTTAAAGAGAGATGCATTTTTTGTATAGTGAATTTCTCTGGCACTTAACGTACAGGTATCAATCATGGAAGAATATCTAAAACTGCTTCCGAATGAAGTGAATTGCATAGAATAGACCTCTCCTACAATATTAAATATATACAATTTGTTTTATGTAAATATATTTAGTGTATGGCATTTTAATAATAATTAATGTTAGAAACATTTTTGAGAAAATAAAAAATGTCATGCATATGGAAGTTTCTCAGGCGGATCTTCTTTTTATTCATTTTCGATTAAATGGATCTCAAAACATGAATTTCGGTGAAATATCGTATAAAATTTGTAATGGAATGCAATACATGAGTATATACAATGTATACTTCTACACATTCTGGAACATTTTGAAAGTGGGAAGGTGTAGCTTTGAGAAAACGCTGTGAATGGCAACTCAAAAACGAAAAGTATATGTGCAGTTTAATGAAATAATATGATACGGAGCATGTGCATTATACGATGTTTAAATGTCTACAGATCCCGAAGCATTGGGAGGACAGCAAACTGTTGATTCTCTATGAATGCCCAAGGGTTCCAAACACTAATTGTCAATATTTCACTCCCAAGGTCCCTTAAAAAAAACCTAATCTATTGCATTCACATGATTTTCTCTATATGTCTGCAACAAATTATTGTTAAAAAGCTTATGCTTCTATTTACTTCATGCTAATCGAGAAAAACTTAGCAGAAATAGTCCTATCACTTGCTTTCTTGTAAGTAGAAGCGAAATAAGGGCTTATCATATGTTGAAGTGACAGCCAAAAGCTGATTGCTATGTGACTGAAGTTTCTCTGTATGGACAGGAGTTGACAAATTCCTGTATGAGAAAAGTAGAAGCTTTATTAAAGCTGAAACCAAAAACAAGGAATATCTAAAAAAACGATCAACTCCACGAAAAAATGTATGTAACATAAATTGTGTGTTTTAACGTGCTCTACATTTTTTGTGTAGCAAGTTTTTGTCCATCTCTTATGGATTAGCAGCTATGCAAAATTCCGTAAATTTCATCCAAAATAAAGTAGTCTTCAGAGCCTATTCCCAGAAAATTCAAGATATACATCTGATTTGTCAGGTACATATCTTTAATATATGATATTTTAAACAAAATCGTTAGAGCCATTTTTGAGAAAATCAAAATTTTCGAAAAATGTTCCATGTAAAGGGTAGTTTGCGGTGGGGGGGGTTCTCAAAATCTTCTTGTCGCATCTCTGGAAGATATTAAACGTAAATACTAAGTTTGGTGTTTTACTGGTTTTTCGTTTTTGAGTTATCATGTTCACACACACCCACACACACACACGGTCATTTTTCTGAAAATACTTTTTTTATACCTACAGGGGACCCTAAAACATATATTTCCGGCGAAATCTCGGTATCGAATTTTTGGGTGGAGTGCAATACCTTCTCTATACACTATGTACATAGTACGTGTAGAGAAAATAATAAGGTAAGAAAGTTGCTCTTAAAGTAACAGTAAATATTTACATATACATAAATACCTTTTTGAACTAACCAATGTTTCTCACTCTCTGGCATAACGATATAATTAAAGTTAACATATTCTTTAATAGTTTCTCAGTATTATAGTATACCTGCATTCAAATCTGTATTTTAAATGAATTGTAGCTTAATAACTTGATTACAAACGTTAAATTGCTGTGTTTAGATAAACTATTGTCATTGCATATAAATAAGTATATTAACTATTGTAAACATTTATATTGCTGACGTATTCAATAACAATGTAAATTGTTCCCAAAGGATGAAATAAATACATATTTACAATCTGCCATCTGTCGACATTTATAGTATTTTGTTTGTGCTGTCACCTAGTGACAGTTTTAATAAAGTGGCAGAACCCTGTTGAGAAGGAAACACTGGATCTAAACCTAGGTATGACACACCAGCGACCTCGCCTGAAAACTGCACTGTAAGTAATAGAGAAAGTAAAAATCACATATGTTCCATTCACATGACTTTCTCTTCATCTCTGTAACAAATTATTGTTAAAAAGCTTATTCTTCTATCTACTTCATGCTATTCGAGATAAATATTAGAGTAATACCGTCTTGTAAGTAGAAGAGAAATAACGGTATTTCTAGGCTAAAACGATAGTGAAATATTTTAAACGCGGGTTGCCATGTGATGAAATTCGTTTCTTTGACTGACAAATTCCCGATTATGAAAAGGTTTAACTATTTTAAAATATCAATAACATGGCATATCTAAAAACACTCAACTGTACGAAAAAAAAAAGACTCATAAACATAAATGATGTGTTTCAACGAGGTCTACATATTTTGTGTAGTAAGTTAGTTTTTGTTTATGTCTTACGGTTTACTAGTTATACAAAATCCAGCAAAATTCATCCAGAATAAAGAGTTCTTTGGAGGCTATTTCCAGAAAATTCAAGCTATACATTTTATTTGTCATGTAAATATCTGTAATATACGATATTTTAATCAAAATATTTGGAGCCATTTTTGAGAAAATCATACTTTTCCATGTAAAGGGTAGCTTGGGGGGGGGGCGATATTTTCCTCAAAATCTTCGTGTCGCATCCTGGAAGGTACTAAACTTATATACCAAGTTTGGTATGTTGTCAACATTTCGTTTTTGAGTTATCGTGTTCATGGACACACACGGACCTTTTTCTAAAAATTCCTTTTTTATTTGGATACAGAGGACCCTGAAACGTCTGGTGAAATCTCGGTATCGAATTTTTGGGTTCAATGCAATAACTTCTCTATACACTATGTACATAGTACGTGCAGAAAAAGTAAAAGGAGAGGTATCATCTGCTTCTCCAGGATAATGGAAGAGCATCCATTGACGAAACGGCAGAGGACTTCCTGATCGATTACAATTATTGGAAGAATGTCCCTCACCCTGATTTCAGTCCGGCTTGTAACCTAGGGGACCGATACCACAAGCTGACTGCAGTACAGTATACAAACCCTTGATTTGACCTCGTGACAACGTTAAAAATCTGTTCAATCCCCACTATAGGGCTACACAAAAACACGGACTTTGAACAAAAGTCTTCAAATTACATTTAATTTGTAATATGTTTGTTCTTCGAGTTTGCGTTTTACAAAATTTGAGAAACCGTTTTTTGAAAATCCTCAAACCTTAACTTTAGAATATTTAATTTGTTATTAAATATTATTCTCTACGAGCGTTTCCATGTAAAGTTCTTATCCGAGTGAGAGAGTAAAGCTTAAAATATGTCAGAAAATATTTTATTATATTATTAGCATGTCCATGAACTGAAAGTCTCCTTAGATGTTACAAAAGTACATCAATGAGGCACAAAATTCGAAAAACTAAGTGTAAAAATCTCATGTGAATGGACAGGCACATGACTTTCTCTGTATCTCTGTAACAAATTATTGTTGAAAAGCTTATTCTATTAGCTTCTTATTATTTTTTTATTTATTTATTTATTTATTTTAGCTTAACGAGCTTTAACCGTGTTGGTCATATCGGAAGATGAACGAAATAATTGGTGAAATTATGCTCAAATGGTCTTGGGGTCCATGGAGCTCAAAGTTACTCGGCATTCATCTTCTCAGCATAAGGGAAAACCCCGTAAAAACCTTATCCGGGTAACTTACTGCAAGCGAGATTCGAACTCGCAATCTGTTGAATGAGAGGCGTGAGAAATGGTCTTATTACTAGTTCCTTTTAAATAGAAAGGAAATAAGCGAGTATACTAGGCTAAAGCGATAGTCAAATATTTTAAGAGATAGTTGCTGTATGATTGAAATCAATTTCTTTGCATGACTAGGAGTTAACAAATTCCCGTATGAGAAACGTTTTAAGTATTTTAATACTGAAACCAATAACAAGAAATATCTCGGAAATAGTCAATTCAACGGAAAAAATGTATTTGACATAAATTGTGTGTTATAACGAAATCTACATTTATGTGTAGTAAGCTTTCGTCTGTCTGAAACAATTTCCCAGTTATGCAAAATTCAGAAACATTCATAAGAAATGAAGAACTCTTTAGAGCTTATTCCTAGAAAATTCAAAGTATACTTTTATTTGTCATGTAAATATCTTTAGTGTAGGCATTTTAATCAAAATCGTTACAGAATTTTTGAGAAAATCAAAACGTTCAATGTAAAAGGTAGTTTGGGGTGGGGGATTTTCCTCAAAATCTTCGTGTGGCAGCCTTAAAATATACTAAACTTAAATACCAAGTTATGTATTTTACCGACTTTTTGAGCTATGTTCATAAACTCACGGATCTTTTTCTAAAAAAATATTTTATACAGGGGTCCCTAAAAAGTGAATTTCGGGTAAAATGGATTTTTTGGGCGGAATGCAATACCTTCTCAACCTATGTACCATGTAGTATGTAGAGAAAGTGAAAATGTGATTATTTGTTATACTTTTTCAGAGGAATGTTAACTTTTATTCTAGTTACTAACATAAGATGAGCATACATTCACATGATATTAGGTTTTCCAAGCAATAACTGTACGATCCTAGGGAGACAAGCTAGTTTATGATAACCATTATGGCTGTCACAGTTACTTGGTTAATGCTGCATGTAACGGTTACCAGTTAGGATAGAGTTATTTATGTTATGGTTATCACGTTCGCAGTTACATTACGTTAATGGTTACCAATAACGATTAGCTAAACCGCGTTTCAGCATCAACGATGTCGATACACACTTAAAAGTAAAGGTTAGGCAACGGTGGGGAAAACCTCGCATTGCAATCTATAGACATCTATTGTGCCTCACATCATGACGGAACCACAGGTGGGTCACAGGCCGCAGGCAGACAGGCTGCAGATACCTGCGGAAGTCCCTAACTGTGGATCTCCCGGCTCCAGGATCCGCCGTGCCGCCCCCCCAACAGCACAGCCTCCGAGTCTCCCCGAGTCCGCGAGTACAGCGGCCACTACGCCACCTCAACGCCGAGAACAGTTACAGTACGGTTGCATCCGCGCCATCTGCCACACCTTTAGCTTGGAAGCATACCTGAAAATGATAAGGAAATACCATGAAAGGGAATGATGGAAATGAAATTGTGGAGAATAAGCACTTCAGCATTCGCTTAACTGATAAGTCAGGGTGCGCGGTCGAAGAGGATCGAACCCGCAACTTGCCGAATGCGATTCGCACGCATTAACGAGGCGCCACCTCGCTCGGTTCAACGTATACTTACTTTGGTATTTGCTACAATCTAAAAATAAGTTTCTCTAGCTACATTAACTCTTTGATTACTATGGTGATTTACAATCGCAAAGTGCTTATATACTTGAACATTGCGTGATGCAGACATGGCAAAGGAAAATGCATCACTGTTGCCAACATAAACATGACTCAAATAGAGAATACCTATGTGAATTAAATATTCTTGTAGGACGTGTATAACACAGCAATGTCATTTTGAAAGGACATTTCTGTTCTTCAGTCAGTCATTTCGCGTGGTGATATTAATTGGCCTCCGAGATCATGTGATTTAACGTCTTGGGTTCTTTTGTATGGCGTTTTGTTAAAACGTGTCATAAACAGTTAGTGATCTAAAGAACAATAAAATTCATTAATTCATAAAATTCATTCAACTGGTTTATGTTGCTAATTTAAAATTGAAAGACTCGCATTCAAGCTACTAACGAAGCCACGGCTGCCATTTAGGCGACTTCTCTATCACAGATATCATAAGTGTACTTAAAAACAATAATAATTAAACAATGTATTTAGTTTATACATTTTTGTTTAATTTCAAAGGTATGACACAGTTATTCAAAAACCCTAAAGATTTAAGAACGAAAATGTGTCGCCACAAATATCACTACTCTGCTTCAAAAATTCGTACAATGCAGTTCTAAACTATGAACCCTCGTGGCACATAAGTGTATCGCGGCACACTGGTTGGAAATCACTGCGGAAAGATCCCCTTCGGCAAAAAAACCTCGTCTAGCATCTTTCCCCATCTGGAATTGAAACAGGCGCCGGTCTTCTTTAAACAAAGAGCATTTCGACGTCTGACCATTGCTCTAAAAATAGGAAATGAAACAAAAATGTCCTTTCGTCCCGGGTATACTCTCTATATAGCAAGAACAGTTGCAACCGACCAACTGGAGCGCGAGTATAACACCCGATTGCCTGGCCGCCGGATCTATAACGTACGCTTATTACCCAGTCCGTGACGTCAGAAGGCGAGCTTTCAATATTTAGCAGATAACCATGATAACAAAACACGACCGAATATGACAGAGATGGCAGCTTAAGGAAATGTACTGTTCACATTCTAGCCATGCTTGCATTTAGAAAATATGTCTCCCTTCTTGTATGAATGAATTACTAAGTTTACATGTTCACAGAAAGCCTGATGAATTATTCCCTGGCCGCAAATGTGACAAATGAAACACCCATGGTTTTGATTTATGGATAAGAAAAACAATATAGCGCACTTGTACTGAGTGGTTAGCGTTCTGGATTACCAGCTGGGGAGAGATTTGTCCTTAATTAGAATCAACAGTCAATGTGACAACTTTCAAGTCAAACCCCCCAATAAGCAGTTAAAAGATGCCAAACAAATGGAACAGTGTAACCGAGTTGACACTCATGTGATTTTCTCTACTCACTTTTCTCCAAACTATTCTAACAACGCTTATTCTTCTATCTACTTCAGATTTTTATAGATTTATATAGATTGTTTTATTACATATTTACTTCAAGGAGCATATCGCTTTAAGCAACAGTAAAATATTTTAAGAGTGGGTCGCTTTGAAACTTTGTTCTCTTTACAAGGCCAAAAGAGAGAAGAAAAATGTTTACCCTCTGAGAAAAATATAAGTATTTTAAAATTAAAAACAATAACGATAAATAATTTGAAAAGGGTTATATTTATATATTTGACAAATTGTGTGCTTTAAAAAGATATGCAAATTTTAGAGTGGTAAGATTTTGTCTATCTCTTATGGTTTATCCGTTACGCAAGTCATTCAGAGACTATTTCCTTCAGCTTTTAGTAAATCGGAATGTATGAATAAAGTTCCATGTAAAGGGTATTTTGGGGTGAGAGGCACCCCTGGAAGATGAAAACCTTATAGATTAGTTTTATTGAATTTTCGTTTCTGACTTAAAGTGTTCACACACACTAACACACACACACACACATATATATCTTCTTTTAAAGAAATTGAGGGTTTCAGAGAACTCTAAACCTGCAATTCGGTGAACTCTCATATCGAATTTTTGGGTGAAATATAATATTTCCCCTAATTCTGTAAGTAGTAGAAAAACTCAAAATCCAAAAAATGTAGTCGAGAGGTCAGTGTTACACATTTTCAATCCTGAGATAAGATTTGGGGAATTACTTTAGAAGGTTAAGATTAAATAGAAGTAGTCGCTGGATAAGAGTAGTTTATAATTTTTACCTTTTAACTAATGGTTGGATTAATACATATTTTTATGTAAATTACAGCAAAGAGTTCTAGTCAAAATATAATGCTTGATAATCCCGTTAAGTGTGCAGTTTAACGTTGTCGTAGCGTAATCATGTCATTGAATCGCGGTTCCTGTTTCATTTCTTTAAGTAGAATCATTCTCTATTCTTCTTAGAGTCTGGAAGCATGAATATGGGAGTTAGCGTGAGTGTGTTTACTGATGAAAATCGGTAAAAGAAAAGAAAAGGATTTTGCCTAAAATCACTGTCTAGCTATCACGTTTTCCTCCAGCCGAACTCCGAGGTCTGTGGTAGAGTTGGGTTCTCTGGATCAGACGAGTCGAGTTGGAATAACCTGCACTAAATGAATGAACAATAGGGAGTGTTAAGGAAAATGAATTAATGCTGCAATTAGATAATTAATCTCAAAATAATTCAAAACCAGGACACAGTAAAGACGCACATATCTTAATTTGAAATTAACAGTATGCAAGTGTGACAATGCCGTCCGTGTATGTGACCATTTTCATGTTCGCCTTAGTCTGTGAGTCATCGCAGTTGGATGTGTAAAACAATATGAAGAACGACGTGACGTTAACAGGAACCTTCGGAACGCGAGACATCGGTATTCGAGATGTTTCTCCAAGCTTTGGCTTCCAGCAGCTTCTGTGACGTTACTTGTAACTTTATTTGTAACTACATTTTCAATCAATAAAGAAATGTGTTACAATATGTCGGTTAAACCCAATAATACTCAGCGGCGTGCGCAGGGTGCCACTCCAAAATCGGAATATTAAATACTGCAATCTAATTTTATTTTATGTAGCTATGTTTACTTTATGAATAACAAATTGCAGCCGTTATTAAACTGGCAAATAAAAATAAAATGTGTATTCAAAAGTGTTTAGTAATTACAAATGACGGAATTACTTTGTTGTTTTGGACCATTATTGGCAACATTGTTTAAACGCATCGCTCCTCTCATTCTACTATCCGCACACATTTAGAGACATATGATTAGTTCTAGATGATTACAGAATACCTCTGCAGGGAAGTGAAAGTGGAAGTGGGATTCCTCGCACTCTAGAGGTTTACATTTGATTAATTCTTCGATTACTTGTAGCACTAATCTAACCTGGGTATAAGACTGACTGGGAGTTTAGTCTGTAAGCTCTCGTGTTTGCCTTCTGTTTTATAAATACTTAAAATATGATGTTCCGTTCACAAGACTTTCTCTAACCTTTCTGCAACTAATTAATCTTAAAAACATTTATTATAGTATCCACTCCATACTAATTAAATTACACATTAACAGCTATAATATTATGACTTAATTCCTGTACGCACAAGAGATGTAAGGAAATGCACTAGCCTAGAACAATTTATAAACACTAGCCGTTAAGTTATGTTATTCAATAAGAACTGAAGCTTTCCTGGTGACGTGTTAATTCAAAATCTTCTCGGGCTTCTAGCCAGGTAAAAAATTGGCTTGGCTTGACCAAGTTTTTACCTGGCTAGAAGCCCGAGAAGATTTTGAATTATGTTATTCAAATTCCGCCCTTTAGAGTCAAAATAAAAAATAATAAAAAACGATTGACGGCTTCCATTTTGAAAAAAATCTGATGTGTTCCATTCACTTTCT
Organism: Hymenopus coronatus; assembly: GCA_030762935.1. Lineage (NCBI taxonomy): Eukaryota > Metazoa > Arthropoda > Insecta > Mantodea > Hymenopodidae > Hymenopus > Hymenopus coronatus. The sequence goes on along the minus strand of CM060895.1, from coordinate 95,727,829 downwards.
CTACTTCTGTGTAACAATTTATTGTGAATAAGCTTATTCTTCTATATACTTCAAGCTAATCGAGAAAAAATTAGCAGAAATAGTCCTATTACTTGCTTCCTTGCAAGTAGAATCGAAACATGGGAGTATCATAGGTTAAAATGAAGTCAAAAGCTGGTTACTAGGTAACTGAAGTTCCTTTGTTTGTATGGACACGCGTTGACAAATTCCTGTATGAGAAAAGTACTTTTTCAAAGCTGAAACCAAAAACAAGGAATATCTAAAAAATGATCAACTCTTCGGAAAAAATGTATATAACATATATTGTGTGTTTTAATGTGCTCTGCATTTTTTGTCTGGTAAGTTTTTGTCCATTTCTTACGGTTTAGCAGTTATGCAAAATTCCTCCAGAATAAAGTAGTCTTCAGAGGCTATTCTCAGAAAATTCAAGATATACATATTATTTGTCAGGTAAATATCTTTAATATACGATATTTTAATCAAAAGCGTTAGAGCCATTTTTGAGAAAATCAAAATTTTCGAAAAAAGCTCCATGTAAAGGGTAGTTGGGGTGGGGTATTTACTTGAAAATCTTCGTGTCGCATCCTTGGAAGATACCAAACTTAAATACTAAGTTTGGTATTTAACGGTCTTTTCGTTTTTGAGCTATGCTGTCCACAGACACACAGACACACACACATACGGACTTTTTTCCAAAAATGCTTTTTTTGGATTCAGAGGGAACCAAAATATGTATTTCCAGTGAAATCTCGGTATCGAATTTTTTGGTGCATTACAATACCTTCTCTATACACTATGTACATAGTACGTGTAGAGAAAGTAAAAAGTATAAATATTGAAGAGCTGAAACCAATAACAAATTAATGATAAACTCCACAAAAAAAACGTTATTCACATAAATCATGTGTTTTTACATTTTTGTGCAGTAATGCTTTTGTCTATCTTTTTTTTTTTTTTTTTTTTTTTTTTTTTTTTCGAGTGGAGTGGAAAAACCCAATCTACAGGCGACAGAGGGGATAGCTCTGCCAAGTGTGGGGGTCGCCCTAAACTGGCAATACCCACTAAAAAACCACTCCACCGGAGAGAATTCGGGTGTAGGAATGCTGCAGTACCGCTTGTTGCACCTGCGGATTCAAGGAGCGGGTGTTATGGCTAGCCAAAGGCCATAGCCAGGAGAGAGTGAGGGCCAGGACGCAAACATGACCGGAGCCCTGATTGCGCCCTTGGAAGATTTGTGGTGAGGAAATAGTACATATTGTGTGTATATATATCTGCAGCCCTGTAACAAAAGGACGTAGTCAGTATAACATTTTCTGCCCTGTCGGGAAAAGTCGTTGGTACACTTCGTATGTCTGCAGCCCTGTAATATAAGGACATAGTCATTTAGATATTTCAATATGGTATAAATTCTAAGGTAGTTATATTTTTACAACTACTGCTGCCCTGTCTGGCGAAGTCATTAGTTATTAGTTGTGTTTAACCCTCTAACTAGAGAGGGCGTTGTCATTTAGCAGAGACATCATTGGTTTCTCATGGACTTAGTGGTCACCCATCCAAGTGTTGGCCATGCCCAATGCTGCTTTACCTGTAATAAAACACTTATTCTTATTACTTACATTCTATCTTATCTAAATACCAGAGAATGTCCGTTAGTGGTCTGCCAGGTCGCTGTAGAGTGGGGGTCCCTCAAACCCCCGGGTCCGCCTTGACTCAGAAAGCAAGGACTTCAAGGGCCACCAAACTAATGTCGTAGACACATTCATGGGTAATTTTATTATGGAATTCTTACTAGCGATTCTAGATATTCTTGTATATTTAAATCGGGTTCCCCCAGGCCGAGGGTTCTGTCAAATAGAGAGAGCGGTCTCTTGTGTTTGTTATTTTCTGCTTCATAAGTGCCTAGTTCTTGTATTAGTTCATTGTTGTTTCTTGCTTTACGCTTATACAGGTTGTAACTTTGGCTTTTTATGAACTGCTCAATTGAATGCTAGCAGTTATATATGTACGTCATCTAGAATGAAAAGGGCTCCAGACGCTTTTTCCAGAAATTATAAGATATACATTTAATGTCTCATAAAATATATTTAATATAGGAATTTTACACAAAATCGTTAGAGCCGCGATTGTGAAAATATAAACTCACCCTACTAAAAGGTGGTTTGTGGCGAGGGGAGTTTCCCGAACATTTTCGTGTCATAATAAACTTGAATACCAAGCTTGGTACTTAAACGATATTTCGTCTTTAAATTATGTTTTTCATACTCACGCACACGCGCGTGCACACAAATATATAGATGGACCATTTTATATATATATATATATATATATATATATATATATACATATATTTTTTTTTTATTTAGCAGTGCATAAAACATATATTTCTGGTGAAAGCTTCCTATCGAATTTTTGTGTGGAATGCAATATCTTATCTATTTATTGTAGAGATTATTATTATTATTATTATTATTATTATTATTATTATTATTATTCAAGCCAACGTCAGTTTATTTTCTTTCTCCTAAGGTTCTTTGCCAAGGATCAATACGTATTTGTTCAAATGCTGCAATAAAATCAAATGCCTGAAAACGCTCCTCTCAACCTCCTTCCATTTGAAGACAAGTGCTTCAGCGATCTTATCTTTATTGCAGACCGATCTAATAACTGGAGAGGAAAATAAAGGAAAGAATGTCATATGGATGCTATGTGGGTGCTGCGGAAGTTTCATAGCCCGTAGAAATTAAAATAGTCAAATATTTTTTGTATACGGCAATTATACCATCTTCCTTAACCGTGAACAAAGAAGTGATTTGGATTCATTTAAAATTACAATAAATCACAAGATGAATGTTATAATAAGTAGACAAAACACTTTGTAATCAAAGGGATCCCGAGTTCGAATCTCGATAAGGATAAGTTTCCTTGATAAGGTATTTTCCTGGGATTTTCCATTATCCTGAAAAGATGAATTTTGGGTAATTTAATCTCCATCCCAAGCTCATTTCACTGATTTCATTAAAGGTCTGACATGACCTATCAGATTAAAGGATGTTAAGAGCACAAGGTACTCTAAAATGGTAAAAAGTATTTTCTGTTTTAGACAGTAATAAAACCTCTATTATTTCTAGTTTCAGAAAATGTATATTTTTGGGGGGTTAAGAGCATTTTAATCAACTTAAATATAATTTCCGACAGTATATTAGTATGACGCATATATTACTATTCCAATCATTTGTTTGTACATATTTAATATAAGAAATATCTGCTCAGTAGAACGCAGTACCTTTGCGTGTATAAGCTCGCACTGTATGTTAAAAATAACAAGAATTTTAGAGCATTAGGGACACAAGTAACAACCCTTGGGAGGAAGAAAGGTTCAGCCCCTTATATTCTGAATAGAGGGAATTTCTCATTGTAGAAAAAGATCACGTGGGTGGAAAATAAAGAAAAATCCCAGACAGACACGTGACAACGCTACTTTGCGCGTCTTTTTTAGCCAATCAAAAAGGAGGGCAATATTAGGATCTTTTGGTATATAAGTGATGCACGTATAAGAAATCAGATAGACAGTCTAAGAAATCGCGCGGCGCCCAGTGTAACAAATCGGCATGTTATAAGTAATCTGACGGGCAACTATTACCGTAAATGTTATAAGGGCTGTGAAACTTAAGAGTACGGTGACGATTGTAAAACTATAACAACTCGGTAAGTTTGGAACTGGCACTTATAAAGATTATGTCATCAAGTTCGCGATTGCTTATGTTGGGAGTCGCTCACAGGGTTAGTGCCTCAAACCAGCAACAGATAATCAATAAAAGAAGTCATAAGTGAAATTTCTCTTTTATTTGAGTCTACCAAGTGTTACACACATTTGTCATTCTTTACCTCCTGAGTAAGAGACAACGCATGGTCCACAAGAACGAGCCTAGCCAGAACAACAAAGGGAATCTGCAAGGTATGTACACGCTTAATGTAGAGAATTTCACGAGCACTAACCCTCAACCAACTCCAAGTAGACTCACATGATAGCGCCATCCTGTTGCACAAGCAAAGCAGCGACTTATTGGCACCCAAACGTGGCCAAATAATCACGACAAATAAATGCTAGTCTGCATTCCTTTAAAGCTGTTATGCAATGCCCCTTTTTAGAACATTTGTATGTTTAACTTAAGTTTTCTCAAAACAGCATTTTTGGATATTTATGTACCTTTTTCTCAGAAAATATGAGAGCTGGAAAGCTGGAATTTTCAGCACATATATACAACACATAGTTGAACTCTCTTAACCACAAACGTAATGTTAAAGTATATATTGATCATATTAAGAAAGCAACAGCTTTGCAAATTTTCCACGTTTTTACTTTTCTGAATTTGCAATTATATTTCTCTTTTAATTTCTACTGAAACTATATCATAGATAAATAATTGAGATTCAGAAGATAGCTGATTATACTAAGAACAGGCACGCAAAAATGTGATTATGTATTGCAAGTAGTATCAGAGAAAAAGGTACATGAATTCACATGTTTTAGGACTAAGTTTTATTACTTTTCTGCTGAATGGAATACTTTTTATAGACTCAACCATATAAGCTATTAATGCAAACAGTTACTTGAAACATTTGTCATGATTTATAAAATAATTCATACACATTTCTGGAAAAACAGTTGAATACTTTAAGAGTAGTAGTAAGTCAATTCATTTAAGGTGTTCAGATTACCTTGTCCCTTTAAAATAAAAAGGTAAAAAAGAGAAGAAATAAAGAAAGAAAATAAACATTTTAATAAAACTTCCATAGGATGTAATATAAACGTATTAAAATGTCATATTGATAAAACGTGAAGCGCGTGATTAAAAATATTGTGGAAATAATGTGTTTTCAAGTCATCAAGTTCCTCTTTGTTATTAAGGAGGTAGGCTATAGGTTACATAATGGAGGGAGACACCTCGCGAACTGGGACTACTAGATCTGTTGTAGCTACCAATCCTAGAAGAGCGGACAAAATTAAGACTACCCACCGCAGGCAGACAAGCCACAGACAAGGCGCGTAAGTCCCTAACCGTTCAGGGCTCGAAAACTCCTCCCACCGTTGGAGAAACCCATCGACAAAGCAGACTCAAGTGACCACAGGAAGTACTCTTTTCTTACGCACCATTTTTTACCACTGCATACGCCAAGATAATTGGAATGAAAGATGAGAATGAGAATGAACGGAATGACAGGGAATTATGGTAGATGAATCACCCTCGTATCACGGCCAAGAAAGAAGCTCAAGCCAGATCGGCCGGTGTGAGAATCGAACCTGAACCTCCCAAATTCGAGGCTTACACATTACTGTGGAGGCATCTCGATCGGCAGCTTTGTGGCTCATTACTTTTGGCATAATTACACGAAAGCAAAGCCTTCGCCATAGCTAACAACTACACATCACTAAATTTAGTGATTTAAAGTTTCAACTGAAGAACGATTGCAAACATGAAGGAATATTTTAGGAACTGAATTTCTAAAACCATTCATGGCGAATATTTTGAAATCTTTTCCTTGATGTAAATTGGTAGCTTTCAATTTTACGAATCTTAACAGATTTTTCATTTATATACATAAACTTAATATTAGACTAAGTATAACCACACTTGAAGTCAATTCTGGGAACTCCTTAACGCCATTATACCGTAAGGGAACGGCTACGACCAGTTAAGGCGAGGAATCGCCAATGTGACATGAGATATTGTGTTGCGTTTGAGCTACCATCAGTTTGAGTACTGGCTCAGTGGCATGTTTTAATCTGAAACAGTTATTTATGATACAAGTGTGTAAATGTGTAACCTCGTTTCATAACCGCACGAAAAGCGAAAAATGGCTTTGCACATGTGTATCTTACAATCTTTTTGTACCGCAACACGAAGTTAAAAATAAAATAAAAATATAATATGTTCCATTCGCATGACTTCCCTTAGTTGTTTCACAAACAAACTTTCCTTATTTTTTTATCAACATCGTGCTAATCTAGACAAACCTACAGAAACGATCTTATTACTTGCTTCCTTATAAGTAGAAGGGAAATAAGGGGTAAATTAAGGATAATAAAATATTTTAAAAGACGTTGCTATGTGAAACAATTGAGGTTCGGTTCGCTTTGCACGGTCCCGTTTCAGAAAAGTTAGGTAGTGTAAAATTTAAACTAATAACAAGGAATGTCTCAGAAACTGCTAACTCTAATGAAAAAATGTATTTGCTATTAATTGTGTGTTTTAATGAGATCTATATTTTTGTTTTGTAAGTTTTTGTCAATCTCTATCACCTCTCACCTAGATCCCAAGACCGCATGTGAGATTTTTGATGGAACAAAGCGGTGCAGGGGCGGATTTTCTCCGGTTTCCCCCGCCATCGCATTCCACCGGTGCTCCATCGTAATTCCGCATATCATCAGTGTCATCGCATGTGGTGCCTGGTAGTAAAAGGGGGCGTTAAACAATAACAAAAAAAATCTTACTGTTTACGAGTTACTTACAAAATTTATCCAGGATGAAGAGATCTTCAGAGGCTATTCTTTGAAAATTCAAGATATGAACCTCGCTTGTAATGAAAATATATTTAAAATATGCCGAATTAATAAAAATCTTTAGTCATTTTTGAGAAAATCGAAATTTTCAGAAAATATTCCATTTTAAGTGTAGCTGGGGATGGAGCGAATATCTTCAAAACCTCTATTGCATCCTTGAAAATACTGAACTTAAATACCAAGTTTGGTATTTATCCGACTTTCCGACACACACATAAGGTTCTAAAACATGTTTTTTTTTTGTTTTTTTTTTTATTAAGGTGAAATCTTGGTAACGAATTTTTGGGTGGAATGCAATACCTTCTCTCCACATTGTGCATACGTGCTAGATAGAGTGAAATGTTTAACTACACAGCACTTTGCATATTGTATTTGTTCACGATAGTGTATAAAGTTACAACTTTCTACATATATTTATGCTTACGTGTTACAAAACGTCACTTTACGCAGTGACAACATTGCATTAAATTCAAATTGACTTAGTGTCGTACTTAAATCCTATTTTGAAACAAATATGAAATTATGAACATGAATAAAATACAACATTTTTTATAATGTATATAAAACTACCAAATATGCAACATAATTTGCAAACTGCTGATATATTATGCTACATTCACAATGAGATGCAAGCGCAGACGTAACGTAGCATAAGCGCAGACGCAAAGAGACATCATTCACAATGCAATCGTAAACGCAACGCAAGAAGTTGGCACGGGTTTTTACATCTGTAAGTTACATGCGAATATCTTCCAAGTGCTCCGCGAGCTACAAACTGAATAACATAACCCACAATACCACGTAAGAAAATTCACTCGATCTTTTACAAATAAATATGTTATAAAATTACATACTAACAATTGTCGCTCGAGCAGTGACGTCACAATAATTGCTCATTCAAAATTATTGAAAATAGTGCAAGATAGGGATTTCAGAAAGTGATAAAGCTACACATTTAATGAACTAAGAATTATCTTTCTGCGTTCCATTTATGAGAACCAAGAAATCTAGACACAGATGATAGTTACAACCATTAAATCAAAGAAGGACTCGCAAGGAGATTGTCAAAACCTCTGAGGGAAATTAGAGATGGCGCGGCACTGCGCATATACAGCAGGCTCTGTAAAGTCTCGCAGTGCGATCGTTTGTTATTGAATTCATTGTATAGAGAAAAGAAGCAGAAATCCTACTCTTTGCATGCAGCGCAATGATAAAGTTAGGAGTCTGCAAACTCTTGCGTTGCTTTCCGTCTTGCGTGTTTCTATGTATGTGAATGCTTACATTATATAATATGAGTTCAAACTCTTGCGCTTGCGTTGCGTCTGCGCTTGCATTTCGTTGTGAATTTAGCATTACACTATCAACAAAACAGACAAACTAGGCCTTGCAGTCTATATAAGAGGAAATTTAGTAATTAACCTATATATCCAGTGTAAATATTTTCTGACAGCAGAGAAAAAAAATCTGATGCGCTACACTCACATGACTTTCTCTAGCTGCTCTACAAACCTCTACAAAAAATTCTTCTTCTTTGTACACAATGCTAATCGAGATAAACATTAGCAGAATGTTCTTATTACTTAGTCCCTTATAAGTAGAAGGGAATAAGGGAATGTGCTATGCTAAAGTGATTGTCAAATGTTTTAAAAGCTGTCGTTATGCGATTGTCGTTGCAAACCACTTCTTTGCTTGGTCAGGAGTAGAACATAGGAAAAACGGACACTTCCTGTCTGAGAAAAGTTGAAGTATTTCACAATTGAAACCAATAACAAGGAATATCTCGGAAACGGTTACCTCCACAACAAAAACGTAAAGGACATAAATTGTGTGTTTTGTCGTGATGTACAGTTTTTGTGTAGTGCGTTTTTTTTTTCTTCTATCTCTTACGGTTTAGCAGTTAAGCAAACTTCGGCAAAGTTCATCCAGAATAAAGAGGTGTTCAGAGGCTATTCCCAAAAAATTCGAGATATGCATTTTATTTCGGACCTATATAGCTTTAATATACGGGATTTTAATCAAAATCGTTAGAGCCATTTTTAAGAAAATAAAAATTTTCGAACTGTTTTCCATGTAAAGGGTAGTTTGTGTTGGGGAAATTTTTTTGAAAATCTTCTTGTCGCATCCTTGGAAGCTACTAAACCTAAATACCAAGTTTGATATTTAGCGGTATTTTCGTTTTGGGGCTATGCTGTCCACAGACACACAGACAGACAGACACACACGGACCTTTTTTTAAAAATGCTTTTTTCGGACTCGGGGGACCCCAAAACATATATTTCGTGTGAAATCCCTATGTACATTGTACATATGAGGCTAGAGAAAGTACAAATATGCATTTACATTAAAATTCTTTCAATAACAAGATCAAAGATAAATGAAAGAAATTACAGAAAAAGTAAAAGAGACAAAAGACGGAAATGGAAGAAAGAAAGTGAGGCTAAAAAACTATAATTTATATTTCTTATTAGCTGCTCTTAAACCGACAAGTTTCGCTACATAGATTTTACATTAAAATCCATGCGAAAGCAGCATTTCTTTTTGGCCATTCTTTCCGTTATGCTACGCCCCACATCCGTAACCTATTATTTAAAGAATATAATCCGTGACCGCTGTTCTTTCTGTACTCACATTATACACCAGTCCGGCTTTTTGGCGAACGATATGGTTTTATTTTAATGCACCAAATGAATCCCATTTGGCATACGTTTTATTCTGCAAAGCGGTGTATTTAACAAGGTAAAAGGGATCTCGTGTGTTATATTACCATAAGTCTTTTTACCCGTTTTCCTAAATACGAGGGTTGGAACTTTAATAGTGGCACTATTTGTTTTCAAAAATATTTATTTAAAAAATCTGATGTGCTCTATTCACATGACTGCCTCTGCATCTCTACAATAAATTATTGTTGAAAGTTATTCTTCTATTTACTTAATGCTAATCGAGAAAAAATATCAGAAAGGGTATTATTACTTGCTTCCTTGTAAGTAGAAGGGAAATAAGGGAGAGTCATACCCTAAATCGATAGTCAAATCGTTTACTAGCTGGTTGCTATGTGATTGAATTACCTTTGTTTGTATGGAGCAGAGTCATAATAAAGAATAAGTATTTTAAATCTGAAACTCATAACAAGGAATATTCAAAAACATTCAATTACACGAAAAAAATATATATAACATAAATTGTGTGTTTTAACAACATTTACATATTTTGTTAAGTAAATTTTGCCTATCTCTTTCGGTTTACCAGTTCTGCAAAATTCATTCAGAATAAACATGTTTGCAGAGGCTGTTCCCAAAAATTTCAAGATATATATTGTATTTGTTATTGTAAATATCTTAAGTATAAGAGATTGTAGTCAAAATCATCAGAGCCATATTTAAGAAAATCAAATATTTTGAAAATTTTCCCATGTAAAGAATAGTTTGGGGTGGGGGAATTTTTCTCAAAATCTTCGTGTCACATTTTTGAAAGATACCAAACTTAAATACCAAGTTTGTTATTTAACGGCCTTTTCGTTTTTGAGCTATGCTGTCCACAGGCACATCATACGCACACACACGGACCTTTCTCTCAAAATGCTTTTTTTGGATTCAGGGGGACCGGTGAAATTTCGGTATCGAATTTTTGGGTGCATTACAATATCTTCTCTAAACACTATGTACATAATCATGTAGAGAAAGTAAAAGCGAAAAGTCGGTTTATCCTCTCCGTTTGGAGGACTTGGCCTAGTAGGACTTGCATTACGTGCCTAGAGTTACAGACTGACGAGTGGCCAACGTCAACTAATCAGAGAATGGAGAACCTGGGACGAGGAATCAGTCCGTAGCCAGCATGAAAATGAGGAAATAGATGATATGAAATGAAGGAAACGGATAATAGGAAAGGTGATGATGGAGCAGTCAAGAGAAATCGGAGAACCCGGAGAAAACTCACTCAGATACCACAATAAAACTCACATGAAATTCTGTGGGATGGAATTGATGAGAGGTGAACGGTCTAACCACTTGGCCACGGCACCGCCATGACCAAATACAAAACTGGATATTTAAGTTCAGCATTTTCTAAGGATATGACATGAAAATTATCAACTAAATTCCTCAAACCCAAACTGTCCTTTACTTGGAAAACTTTTCAAAAATGTTAATTTTCTCAAACAAGACTCTCAAGTATTTTGATTAAAATACCACACGTTTAAAATATTTTCATGACAGTTGAACTCGTATACTATTTTTGCTAGGAATATCTCTAAAGTCTACTTCTTTCTAAATGACTTTTGCATAACTGTCAAACGGACAATTTTTTTTCTTAAAAAAATGTAATTCTCGTTAAAACACGAAGTTTGTGTCCAATAGACCTTTTGTAAGGTTAAGCATTTCTAAGACATTCCTTGTTATTAGTTTCAATCTCCCAATACTTTTCTCAAATGGGAAGCAGTTAATCATGTTTACTTTCTCTACACGTACTATGTACATAGTGTATAGAGAAGGTATTGCACTCCTCCAAAAAATTCGATACCGAGATTTCACCCTGTATCCAAAAAAGGTATTTTCAAAAAAGGTCCGTGTGTGTGTCCATGTGTCAGTGTGTCAGTGTGTCTGTGAACACGATAACTTAAAACGAAAAGTCGGTAAAATACCAAACTTGGTATTTAATTTTAGTGCCTTCCAGGGATGCGACACAAGGATTTTTAGAGAACTCCCCCCACCCCCAAACTACCCTTTACATGGAACTTTTACCCTTTTTTCTCAAAAATGGCTGTAACGATTTTGATTAAAATACCGTATATTAAAGATATTTACCTGACAAATAAAATGTATATCTTGAATTTTCTGGGAATAGCCTCTGAAGACTATTTTATTCTGGATGAATTTTATGGAATTTTGCATAACTGCTAAACCGTAAGAGATGGACAAAAACTTACCACACAAAAATATAGAGCACATTAAAACACACAATTTAAGTTATATGCATTTTTTTTTTCGTAAGTTGATCGTTTTTTAGACATTCCTTGTTTTTGGTTTCAGACTTGAAAAACATACTTTTCTCATACAGGAATTTGTCAACTCCTGTCCATACAAACAAAGAAACTTCAGTCACATAGCAACCAGTTTTTGACTATCACTTTAACCTATGGTAGTCCATTATTTCTCTTCTACTTACAAGGAAGCAAGTAATAAGACTATATATGCTAATTTTTGTCGATTACCATGAAATAAATAGAAACATAAGCTTTTTAACAATAATTTATTTCAGAGATGTAGAGAAAGCTATGTGAATGGAATACATAGGATTTTTTTTATCCTACTCATGCAAAGAAAACGCATTTCAAGCACATAGCCACCAGCTCTTAACAGATTTGATTATCGGTTTAGACTTATGTATTCTTTTTGTTTTTGATAGTGTTTAACGCCCACTTTTACAACTGTGGCACCGCAGGTGATGACACTGATGATATATGAAATAAAGATAGAGCATCGGTAGAATCCGAAGCTGGGGGAAACCGGAGAACCCGGAGAAAACCCGCTCCTGCGCCGTTTTGTGCACCATAAATCCCTTATGCGGTCGCTTGGCCCGCAAGGATGACAGGTGAATGGTCTAACCACTCAGCCACGGTGCGACTGCTTATATATTCCTTAAAGGAAGTAGTAATGCAATAATTTCTGCTTATCAACTACTTGAAGTAAATAGAAAAATAACATTCTGTAAAAATGTTTGCTCCAGAATAGGTAAAGAAAGTTATGAGAATGTAATGCATTAGATTTTTAGAGTTACAAACATTTAAAAGACCTCTGCAAATAGTAAGCAACGCCATTGACAGAATTTCTGGCGCTCATCTGTTTTCATCTCCCAGAATATTACGCGTGATGATGGATCTTTTCCTGGAAGACGCCCTTCTAGGAAAATCGTGTGGCTTGTCAGTTTTATCTTAATTGTAGCATTTGTTTGAATTGGGAGCCGACGAATTAGCCACGCCATCTTCATCCTGCTGCAGGATATGAACACTTGGGAGTACATGACGTAATTCGCGTGCAACTGGATGTATGTAATTTTCTAATGTAGCGGAATGGGAGAACAGCGTCTGCACTCGTGACAGTTGGACATCGTTCTTAATGGAAGGCCTAGGAGCGCTCGAACACTTGAACGATCTGCTATCTGGATGCTCAGGATGGCAGAAAAGTAACCTAATACAGTACGAGTACAGAATTTAAATAATTACTCAATAACGGTTTCAAAGATACAGCTCAAAGTAAGTGTTTACGCAGCAACGTGAGAAAGCCGCGGGTTCGATTCGCGGTGGCCGCCCACTGTTGACCTGCAATTGTTCGTGGTATTCCCTTGGTCCTCATGGAGGTACGCCAGAGATACAAATACCATCCGTTCACTTTTACGACCACACGCTACCAAGGAGACGCGTAAGCTACCGCCTTCCCAAGGACGCCTTGGGATGGTAGTTTTCCGGCCGCCTCTCCCTTTATTGTTCTACCCGCCAAGTTAAGCAGCATCGGGCATGGTCACGACTCGGACGGGTGACCATCCAGTTGTACTCCGACCAGATCTGCAACACTGGCTTCCCCCACCCCGTACCTATATCCCTTCAGGTCTCCCCGCTAGCCGGCACTGCTTTCCTTGACAGCCCGCAAGCGGCTGGCCAAGGTAAACAGCATCGGGCCTGGTCCCTCTCTGGGTGGGTGGCCACTCAGATAGGTAACCCAGCCTGCGCCGGCTGCACAGAGGGAACACCCTGCCCAATTACTTTGACACAGACAAAAACGCTTGCATAAGACTACATCTTTTACATCACACGGGTAAATCCGCAAGAAAAGCGGATAGGTACCGTGGTGATTTGCCCCCGCCCGAGTACACTCGGGCGACTAGTTCCTGCTCCTGGCTCCTGGCTCCTAGTGAAGATAATGTTTTCTTCAAAACTTGATAGCTCTCAAACCACACCGCTCCCTCTTCCACTGGGCAATAATCATTAACAAACAAAATGTTATCCTCTAATAGGAACGAAAGGCAACGTAGTAAAATCTGTTTCTGTTGTCAGTTCAGTATGGTGTTTCGTGTTAGTACGTGTCCAAACCTGTAAGTTACTGCACAAAATGTCAAGGAAGACTTGGCAACTGTGAGGGTTGGTTTCCAGCCGCACACCTCGTAATCCTAAACTTAAATGTTACACCGCTTTTGGCAGAGAAGTGGAACAGGGTAATCTGTTCTGAAAAATACTTCTCCCGCCTCCCTGTTTCATGTTCTGTGTTCAAAAACCGGTTCAGAGAGCAAGTACTCCTTGAGTCTACAATAAACTTCAGTCTTTACGTAACCCAAACTCTCTCTCTCTAGCAATGCCTATTGTTGGTAGAGTTCATGGAAGGAGGCATAACAGTCAACTCTACGTCAGGAACTAATCAAACTTAGGAGAGCAATTCTGAGAGAATGAGGTGGTATGTTGAGTTCTGGGGTTATTTTCTTCAACGACAATGCTCGGCCGTGTGCTGCTGCACGCACTCAAATCTCTTGCAACAGTTTTAAGTGGGAGGAGGTTTATGATCATACACAGTATAGACCTGACGTGGCTCCAAGTGACTTTCGCTGTTGCCAAACTACAGAAATGGTTTGTGTCGCGTCGTTTTCAAACGGATGAGTAGTCAAAGGGTTCAATCACAGGCAGCCGGGATTTCAAAGCCTGTGAAAGGGACGATAAATACTGAATGTAATGGTAAATTATGCTGAAACATAATTTATCAGTTTACTTGTGGAAATAAAACAAAAAAGTATTTGTTAAAAAATTTCTGATGTATTCCATTCACATGACTTTCTCTACATCTCTGCAACAAATTGTTGTTAAAAAGCTAATGCTTCTATTTACTTTATGCTAATTCAGAAACACTAGCAGAAATAGTCTTATTACCTGCTTCCTTATAAGTAGGAGCGAAATAAAGGAGTACCATAGGTTAAAATGATAGTCAAAAGCTGGTTGATATGTGGCTGAAGTTCCTTTGTTTGTATGGACAGGAGTTGACAAATTCCTGTATGAGAAAAGTATACGTTTTTCAAAGCTAAAACGAAAAACCAGGAATATCTTAAAAACGATCAACTCAACGAAAACAAGTATATGACATAAATTGTGTGTTTTAATGTGCTCTACATTTTCTTATAATAGGTTTTTGTTCATCTCTTACGATTTAGCAGTTATACAAAATTAAGCAAAATTTATTCATAATAGTCTTCAGAGGCTATTCCCAGAAAATTCAAGATATACATTTTATTTGTCAGGTAAATATCTTTAATATACGATATTTCAATCAAAACCGTTAGGGGCATTTTTGAGAAAATCAATATTTTCGAAAAAAGTTCCATGTAAAGGTTAGTTTGGGGTAGGGGTATTATTTTGAAAATCTTCGTGTCGCATCCTTGGAAGATACCAAACGTAAATACTAAACACGGACCTTTTTCCAAAAATGCTTTTCTGGATTCAGGGAGACCCAAAGCATGTATTTCCGGCGAAACCTCGGTATGAAATTTTTGGGTGGAATGCATTACCTTCTCTATACACTATGTACATAGTGCGAGTAGAGAAAGTAAAAATATATGTTCATTTCATATGATTTTTCTCTATCTATTCCTACAAAAGCTTATTCTTCTATCAACTTTATGCTAATCTAAATAAATACAGTATAAATGATCTTATTGTTTAGTTCTATTAAGTAGGAGGGAAATAAGGGAATATACCAGCTAACGCGATAATCAATCTTTTATAAGCCGGTTGCAATGTGGTTGAAATTCGAATCTCTCTGCATGTCCAGGAATAAAACAAAGAAAAACGAATGACAACATTCTGTTTGAAAAAAAGTTTAGGTATTTCAAAATTGAAACCAATAACTAGGAATATCTCGGAAAATTATAACTCCATAAAAATATATAGACATAGATTGGATATTTTAACGAGATCTACATTTTTTTGTCTAGTAAGTCTTTGTCTATCTCTTACGTTTTACCAGTTATGCAAAAGACATTTAGATTGCAGAGGTCTTCAGACGCTATTAACAAAATATTCAAGATATACATTATTAGGCAAATACCTTTACTATAATATTTTAATCAAAACCGTTAGAGCAGTTTTTGAGAGAAGCGAAAGTTTCGAAAATTCTTCCATGTAAAGTGTAGTATAGGGGGCGTATTTTCTTGAATATCTTCCTGCCACATTCCTGATATATGCTGCTTAAATACTAAGTTTGATATGTAAAGAACATTACGCTTTTTAACTATAAAACATGTATTTGATGTAAAGAATAAGCTTTATCTATGATGTAAAGAAATACACAAGATTCTGTGTTTTTCTTACATTTTATAAGTTATGCTTCAGAGGCTATTTCCAGTAAATTTAAAATATACGAGGTATGTCCAGAAAGTAAGTTCCGTTTCAATTTATCTCCGCTGCAGCGCTGCGATCGCAGTTCCGCACATGCGAGGTAGACGCTCTGTATCAAGGAGAAGAAACGTGCGCCATTTTGAGATCACTGTCAGCCGCATACGCTTTGTTGTGCTTGTTTACAATGTCAGTGTTGATTGAAAATCCCGCCGCTTGTGACAGATCTGTGATTCGTTTTCTAAATGCTAGGAAAGTGAAACCAATTGAAATTTATCGGAAAATTTGCAAAGTTTACGGACAAAATGCGATGAGTGATTCAAAGGTGAGAAGATGGGTCCGACAGTTCAATGAAAGACGTAGTGAAGTGCACGACAACGCACGACCACACACTGCAAATGTGACGAAAAACCTCCTACAGAGATTTGGCTGGGACGTGTGTGACCATCCTCCGTACAGCCCTGACCTCGCTCCTAGCGACTTTCATCTGTTCTTACATCTGAAGTCTCCTTGGCGGTCAACACTTCAACAATAACGAAGAGCTGAAAGAAAATGTTTCCAACTTTTTAAGACACAGGCGGCAAACTTCTATGAAGAAGGTATACAAAAACTTGTGCCACGCTGTGACAAATGCCTGCAAAATTTCGGCAGTTATGTGGAGAAGTAGTTTAAGAGTTGTAGAATTTTGTGCAATAAATAATTATTCTGTAACTGTACACAATTTAATGTTATTACCAAACGGAACTTACTTTCTGGACGTACCTCGTACATATCATATGTGATGAAAATATCCTAAGTAGGTGATATTTCAACCAAAATCGTTAGTCATGTTTGAGAAAATCAATATTCTCGAAAAATGTTCAATGTAAAGTGTATTTTGGGTTGGCGTTATGTTCTTGAAAATACGCTTGTTGAATACTTGAAAGATGAGGACTTGATATCAAGTTTGGTATATTCAGTTTTGAGTTTTGCTGTTCAGAGACACACTATGCGCACACCTTTTCTTGGTCACTAATTTTACAAGGAAGCGAAGACCAGGGGAAGAAGAGAGAGGCCGCGTGGCTGTCTTTCTGCAGTGATGTTTACGAAAGAAGATTGATTGGTGAATGAACAGCCAATAGGAGGGAAGTGGGCGGTCTCTCTCCCACTATAAACATTGCGGGCGATGAATATACTCTCGTTACGAGTTGACGACATCTGAAGATGCCCAACGGAGGGACGGACGAAACGTTAGGTGCCTACTGGATCACGGCCAACAAGCCCGGAAAATTCATTCTTTTGGATTAACGCCGGCCGTGAAAGCCCAATTATATGAGAGAATGTTTATTTCTTCGAGATTCTCAGCCAGTATGATAAATAGGTTATAAATTTACTGCGAATTAGCTAACGTATTAAACGAAATTCAGCGCATGTGCATGTGCGTGAACTCGGAGATCTAGACAGAATGAAGCCTTAGCATTAAAGTCACTACATACCAGGGTGTATAGTGTACTTCACGTCTCAATGTGATCGCTTTGAGCTTCTTCCGTAACTGAGCGAAACCTACGAAATGAAGACTACGAAGACGACTGCCCAAGGAAATGTTTGCGCATAGTACGCAAATTTTTACTTTGTGTATACGCACTATGTACATAGTGTATAGAGAAGGTATTGCACTCCACCCAAAAATTCGATACCGAGATTTCACCGGAAATATATGTTTTAGGGTCCCCAATATCCAAAAAAAAAAGCATTTTCACAAAAAGGTCCGTGTATGTGTGTGTCCGTGTGTCCGTGAGTCAGTGTGTCCGTGTGTCTGTGAACACGATAACTCAAAAACGAAAAGTCGGTAAAATACAAAACTTGGTATTTAAGTTTAGTATCTTCCAGGGATGCGACACGAAGATTTTGAGAAAAATCCCCCCACTCCCAACTACCCTTTACATGGAACTTTTTTCGAAAATTTTTATTTTCACAAAAATGGCTCTAACGATTTTGATTAAAATGTCGTATATTAAACATGTTTACCTGAAAAATAAAATGTATATCTTGAATTTTCTAGGAATAGCCTCTGAAGAGTAGTTTATTCTGGATGAATTTTACGTAATTTTGAATAACTGCTAAACCGTAAGAGATGGACAAAAACTTACTACACAAAAAATGTAGAGCACATTAAAACACACAATTTATGTTATATACATTTTTTTTCGTGGAGTTCGTCGTTTATGAGACATTTCTTATTTTTTGGTTTCTGCTATGAAAAACTTATATGTTTCTCATACAGGAACTTGTCAACTCCGATCCATATAAACAAAGGAACTTCATTGACATAGCAACCAGCTTTTGACTATCACTTTAACCTATGGTAGTCCCTTATTTCGCTTCTACTTACAAGGAAGCAAGTAATAAGACTATTTCTGCTAATTTTTTTCTGATTAGCATAAAGTAAATAGAAGTATAACCTTTTTAAGAATAATTTGTTGCAGGGACATAGAGAAAGTCATGTGAATGGTACACATCAGATTTTTCAAAAAAAATCCTAAAACGTGTATTTCTAGTGAAATCTCAGTAGCAAAGTTTTGGGTGGAATGCAATGCCTTCTCTCCCTATTATGTACGTGACAGATAAAATATAGATTTTAGAGTGGATTCGGTGAGTCTCGGTGAGCTTGTGTTTCGAATAAAATTTATCTAATTTTTGGGCACTTTTGAAATGAGAAAGTAGGAAGAAAAAGTTTTCCCTATAGTCATTAAGGTATCTTTTGAGAAACAATGTACTTCAATAACCGGTACATGGC
Organism: Hymenopus coronatus; assembly: GCA_030762935.1. NCBI lineage: Eukaryota > Metazoa > Arthropoda > Insecta > Mantodea > Hymenopodidae > Hymenopus > Hymenopus coronatus. The sequence goes on along the minus strand of CM060895.1, from coordinate 95,709,127 downwards.
ATTAAAACCAGAGAGAAATACAGTCCATGAAATTAATCGGATACACTCCCATTGTAGGTGGAGGTCACGAGGGACACGTCTCCCTCAATAATCTGGCTATTGTTAGAGATTACATGCTCTTAACAATGAACAGAAATTTAATCAATGGGAGTGAATGGCGTAGCCAGTGACCCAACAATTTGCGATCATTCCGGATCAATTATTATATTGCAAGAACGCCTTTGTTTTGCTGTACTAAACACTAATATTATATTGTTCACCACAAATAGCATGTATTGTAATTAAATAAAAATCCTACTAGAATCGCAAAAAACAGAAATTATTGGTTTTTGCCAGCATTGATGTCGTGATTAATCAAATAAGCTGTTTTGTACCAGTGCCCCAACAGCCCCGTATTTGATGTGTGCAAACATCCCTTGGAGCGTTAAAAGAGTTGCAAAACTCAACGGGTTTTCTTTTTTTCAGATAAAAGCTGTGACTGGGGTACTGGAAAGAGTGACCTTTGCCTTACATGCCTTGCTATCAGCGGAGACGTGAACGGGACTAGTTCATTGCGAAGGGTAAAACGAAGTCTCGCCCAGTTCTCTACTAGAAGGTTTTAACTTGAAATAGCCCCGTTGAATTCTGCGACTCTTTTAACTCACCGAGGATATCTGCACATGCCACATACGGAGCAGTTGGACTACCTGGTAGATTCCATAACTGTTAAACCCGGAGAAACTTAAATATGTAATAGCAAATATTACGGAAAAACAGCTAAAACTAAAACCATTATGTTTTTAAAGACTATACATTTTCCATATACGTAATAACGCTAAAAATTCTGATGTGTACCATTCACATGACTTTCACTATCCCTGCAACAAATAATTCTTAAAAAGCTTATACTTCTATTTACTTTATGCTAATCAGAATAAATTAGCAGAAATAGTCTTATTACTCGCATCCTTGTAAGTAGAAGCGAAATAAGGGACAACCGTAGGTTAAAGTGATAGTCAAGAGCTGGTTGCTATGTCAATGAAGTTCCTTTGTTTATATGGATAGGAGTTGACAAGTTACAGTATGAGAAAGTATACGTTTTTCATAGCAGAAACCAAAAATAAGGAATGTCACAAAAACGACGAACTCCACGAAAAAAACGTATATAACATAAATTGTGTGTTTTAATGTGCTCTACATTTTTTGTGTAGTAAGTTTTTGTCCATCTCTTACGGTTTAGCAGTTATTCAAAATTTAGTAACATTCATCCAGAATAAACTACTCTTCAGAGGCTATTCCCAGAAAATTCAAGATATACATTTCATTTGTCAGGTAAATATGTTTAATATCCGAACTTTTAATTAAAATCGTTAGAGCCATTTTTGAGAAAATAAAAATTTTCGAAAAAAGTTCAATGTAAAGGGTAGTTGGGGGTGGGGGGATTTTTCTCAAAACCTTCGAGTCGCATCCCTGGAAGATACTAAACTTAAATACCAAGTTTGGTATTTTACCGACTTTTCGTTTTTGAGTTATCGTGTTCACAGACACATGGACACACGGACACACACACACACACACACACACACACGGACCTTTTTGTGAAAATGCTTTTTTTGGAAATTGGGGACCCTAAAACATATATTTCCGGTGAAATCTCGGTATCGAATTTTTGGTGGAGTGCAATACTTTCTCTATACACTATGTACATAGTACGTATGGAGAAAGTAAAAATATGAGTTCAGTTGCTTTCACAGAGTATTCACAGAAAATTCAAGGTGTGCATTACATTTTATTGGTAAAATAAATATATGGCATAAGCCATTGATCATTTTTGAGAAAAGAAAAATCTGAAGTATTCCATTCACATGAATTTCTGTACATCTCTGCAACAAATTATTGTTAAGAAGCTTATGCTACTATTTACTTCATGCTAATCGAGAAGAAATTAGTAGAAATAACCATATTACTTGCTTCCTTGTAAGTAGAAGCGAAATAAAGGAGCACAAAGGTTAAAGTGATAGGCAAAACTGGTTTTTATGTGACTGAAGTTCCTTTGTTTGCATGGACAGGAGTTGAGAAATTCTTGTATGATTAGAAGCAAATTTGTAAAGCTGAAACCAACAGGGAATGTCTAAAAACGATCAATTCCACAAAAAAATGTATATAACATAAATTGTGTGTTTTAACGAGCTCACATTTTCTGTTAAGTTAACTTTTGTCTATCTCCGTAAATTCCGTAAAATTCATCCAGAATAAAGTGGTCTTGAGAGGTCATTCCCAGAAAATTCAAGATATACGTTTTATTTGCCAGTTAATATCTTTAATATACGATATTTTAATCCAAATTGTTAGAGCCATTTTTAATAAAATCAAAATTTTCGAGAAACATTCCATGAAAAGGGTAGTTGGGGAAAGGGGGAATTCTTGAAAATCTTCGTGTCACATCCTTGGAAGATACCAAACTTCATATTTAAGTTTGGTATTTAACGGTATTTTCGTTTTGTAGCTATGCTGCCCACACATACACACACACGGACATTTTTCTAATTTTTTTCTCAAAACATATATTTCCGCTGAAATCTCGGTATCGAATTTTTTGTGCAATGTTCTCTATACACTATATACATAGTACGTATAGAGAAAGTAAAAATGCTTTCTTTGGATTCAGGGGGACCCAAAACATGTATTTCCGGTGAAATCTTGATATCGAAATTTTGGGTGCATTAAAACACGTTCTCTATACACTATGTACATAGTACGTGTAGAAAAAGTAAAAATAATGAACATTTTTCAGTGTGAAGGTTATTTTCAGCGGTGGAATTATCTTGGAAGTCATCCAACGTGTATATTTACAAGTGTCTAATTAATACTTTTGATTTATGCTGTTCACATATAAACGCACGCGTGGACGTTTTTATTGGGCCTTAAAACGTGTATTTTTGGCAAAAATTCTATTCGAATTTTTGGTTTGATTACAATACTTCCTCTAAATTATACCAATTTAACTGGCAGCGAAATGCATTTTACCGTGAAATTGGTTACACATCCGATCTATTTTACTGTTTCTAGGCATGAGCAACTAAGGAATCTTTATTAATATAAAATTATTACCGTTATTACACAGGCATTGGCCGTATTTATTGCGAATATGTAGACTGAAAGATTTTCTTTGAGTTACATATATTTGAATCTTTCAGCAAGCCAACTGTGTATCGGGTGGAAGGGAAATCATTAAATTAAATTAAGGCAGATACTGATCTCATAATTCACAACACATTTTGTGTCCTTTAATTTTACTTTCTCTACACATTCTATGCACATAATTTATAGAAAATGTATTAATTTCATCAAAAAATTCGATGTCAAAATTTCACCGGCAATATTTTTGAGATCTCCTGAATAAAAAAGAATTAGAAAAATATCATTGGGTCTGCCTGTCTACGGACAGCATAGCTCAAAACCGAAAAGACCGTTTAATACCAAACTTGGTATTTAAGTTAGGTACCTTCCAGGGATGCAACACAAGATTTTCAAGAAAATCCCGCCCACTCTAAACTTTCCTTTACATGGAAAATTGTTTTAAACATTTTGTTTTTCTCAAAAATTACTAACGATTTTGTTTAAAATATCACATATTAGTTACATAATTTCAGATAAACGTTTGCTGTCTCTAATCTTCTAATGATTGCATATTCATTTTTCAAACACACATTTTGTCATGTAAACTTAGAATCACGTATAACCAACTCGTTCAGCATTAAAATTAAATAGTTTCACAATTCGTACCCCTAATTTAATCACCAAAAAAAAAAAAAAAAAAAAAAAAAAAAAAAAAAAAAAAAAAAAAAAAAAACACTGAAGCTTACAGTCTACAAATATTTACACCAACAGAATGAACTATAAACCTCTATATCCACCATTCGCATACCTACAAGTTTCACACCTTCGTAGCTAATTCCGTCGTACTCTTTTGAAAGACACCTTCATTGTTATTACCTTCGCGAAAACCTTATTGGATGATGAAGGCGTTACTTCCCTTGTGTTAGTGTAGGTAAATAGCTAACAAGTTATACTTGTCATTTCTCCAAAACATACACCTTTCTTTCTTCGCATTTGTTTGGATTAAGGATCGTGTGGATAACAAACCTCTAGGGTCCATACTTCCCGGTATATGCTTTTTTGTATTAAGTACAGGAATTGGTTCTCATACTTAGCTACACGACCTAGCAACGTTGTCTAGTCGCCCTCCGTGGTGTAATGGTTACCATGCTAACTCCATATACTCAAAGTCGCGGGTTCAAACTTTTTTCGGGTGTAAAAATCCTTAGCATGGCTTCCTTCAGAAGGGAAGTAAGGCCGCTGGTCCTGTGTCGTAGATTTACGTAAAACAACCTCAAGTCTGATAGAGAGGCCTCTGAGCAAAATTAAGTGGTGTTTCACGCCCAATTTAGAATCGTACGTTGAGAACCACAGCAACATAAATAACATGCCAGTTGTAAAATTGTTTTCAAAATGATTTCTAAATCATGTATGATGTCTCATAGTTATTACCGAAACTAGAGCAGAAATAAGTTACTTACTCTACTCATCTTACAATTAACAAGCTATTTATTAGCTTCACCTATTATCGTGGAATAAATTATAATTTGGAAAACTACTAATGACAAACAAACAAAAAGTTTTATTCTTGAAGTACCTCTATGATAGTGTAAAATTGCACGGCTGCAAACCAAGGTGCAGAGGTTCCTGCACCATGGATCGGTGTGGCTTGGCTCGGTGGAGTTAGCGCAACCTAGCAAAGCCGTATTTTACATCCTTGCACCCAGAGATGCTCTTGGAACTACATACAGTGACTGTCCCAGAAATACCCAACCTGACATATAGATAGCGGTTGTTGTTTCAAAAAACAACAATGATAAAAAGTACCAACCTGAGAAAGCTTAAGTTTGAAGTTTGACGATTTTACATTGTTTAATAGCCATCATTAGTGAATGCTCTCAGTGAGTTTATAAATATGAATAAAACTGGTCATCGTTATGTGATAAAAATCTTTCATTTGAAAGGTCTTAGTCCTGAGCTAGATTCTACTTTGGGGGAGTCTGCTCCTTCGTTACAACAGTGAAATATTGGGTGGCAGAGTTTAAGCGCGGCCGTACGAGCTGCCAAGACGAACATCGCATGAGGTTACCAGTCCAGAAATTGTAAAGAAAATACAGAAAATGGTGTTGGATGACCATCGACTGAAAGTACGCGAGCTAGCAGACATTGCAGGTATTTAAAAAAGTTCTATACATCACATACTGATTGAAAATTTGGTTATGAGAAAGCTGTGTGCAAGGTGAGTGTCGTATTTGCTCACAAAAGAAAAAAAACAGCGTCGTGAGGATGTTTCAATCGATTGTTTCGCTGCAATAAAGCTAAGTTTTTGCGTCGATTCATAACAATGGATGGAACCTGAGCCCATCACTTCTCTCCTGAGACGAAGGAACAATCAAAACAGTGGATTTGAAGGGGAGAATCTGCTCCAAAGAAGGCGCGAAGACAGTTCCATCTGCTAGCAAGGTCTTGGTTCAGTTTTCTGGGACGCTCGCGGGATAATTTTCATTGATTATCTCAAAAAAAAAAAAGGAAAAGTAATCAATGGCGAATATTATGCGAACTTGTTACAGCGTTTGAATGATGAAATCGAGCTAAAACGGCCACATTTAGCGAAAAAGAATATCTTGTTTGATCAAGAAGATGCACCAGATCACACGTCTATTATCACCACGGCCAAACTCAATGCGTTAATGCTTTGCTTTCTCATGCACCCTATTCGCCAGATCTAGTCCATGTCTGATAATGTATGTTTCCAAACTTGGAGAAATGGCTTGGAGGTGGAAGATTTGCCAACAATGAAGAGGTGGAGTCTGCAGTTGAGGGTTATTTTGTAGACCTCGATAGTTCTCATAAACAGGATATCGAAGCTATTGAACATCGCTAGGAAGAGTGTAGCGAGCCGAAAGGAGTCTATGTAGAGAAATAAAGATGTCTTGCCCCATTTTTTGCTCTTTCTTTGTTAGGTTGGGTACTTCTGGAGCAACCCTCGTATTAGAGAATATGAAGTTCTCTTCCATCCTGTATATGCCAGGTATGCATATTGACTTGTTCATCGCTGCCGTTTTTGCCCCGACTTCTCGAAACGCAATCGTTCACCACTCTGGCCGTACCCTGAAAGGGAATGTCTGCACCTGCTGTATATTAACCACGACTCTTCAGGCCATTCACACTGTACATTTGAAATTCACACGACGTACAGACGTAGTGCGGAGGGGACTTCAACTGTTTGCCACAGTGGCGCTTGGCAACTGTCACTCCATGGAAAAGTAGTCGATATTGACTCATACATATTTTCCAACTAGTAACATGCATTCTTCGTTTTAGTTTCACTTCCAGCAAATAATGAGTTATGCCACGTTTTTTGTCGAATCATGTTTTCGGTAGTATAACAACCGATAGTTTATGGTGTATATACAGGGTGTTAATGAACTACACCGTAAAAATTTGCGAGATTGCGCACGTGACTGATTAAGTAATTTGAGATCGGCGATGCATGGTCCCCGGATAAACATAATGCAGCTATATAGCGCTAACCGTGTGGGTATCAGGTGCTGATAAGTCGGTGTTAAAGCAAAGCAGGTTGAAAAAATCTGATGTGTTCCATTCACATGACTTTCTCTATATCTCTATAAATTATTATTATTATTATTAATAAGCATATGTTTTATTTATTTCATGCTAATCGTCAAAAATTAGCAGAAATAGTCTTATTTCTTGCTTTATTGTAAGTAGAAGCGAAATAAGGGAGTACCATAGGTTAAAGTGAAAGCCAAAAGCTGGTTGCTATGTGACTGATGTTCCTTTGTTTATATGGACAGAAGTTGACAAATTCCTATATGAGAAAAGTATAAGTTTTTCAAAGCTGAAACCAAGAAAAAGGAATATCTCAAAAACGATCAACTCCACGAAAAAAATGTATATAACATAAACTGTGTCTTAACGTGCTCTACATTTTTTGTGGATTAAGTTTTTGCCCATCTGTTACGGTTTAGTAGTTATGAAAAATTCATCCAGAATAAAGTAGTCTTCAGAGGATATTCCTAGAAAATTCAAAATATACATTTTATTTGCAAGGTAAATAACTTTAATATACGATGTTTTAATCAAAATCGTTACAGACATTTTTTAGAAAATCAAAATTTCGAAAAAAGCTCCATGTAAAGGGTAGTTTGGGGTGGGGGGATTTTTCTCAAAAGCTTCGTGTCGCATCCCTGGAAGATACTAAACTTAAATACCAAGTTTGGTATTTTACCGACTTTTCGTTTTTGAGTTATCGTGTTCACAGACACACTGAGATACTGACACACTGACACACGGACACACACACACACACACACACACACACACACGGACCTGTTTCTGAAAATACTTTTTTTGGATACAGGGGACCCTTAAACATATATTTTCGGTGAAATCTCGGTATCGAATTTTTTGGTGGAGTGCAATACATTCTCTATACACTATGTACATAGTGCGTATAGAGAAAGTAAAAATACTTAGAATGTCTTTAAAACTGCTGCCCAGGTATAGAAATATCGAATTTTAGCAGCTCATTACCAGCGTTCTTAAGATTTAATGTCACAAAAATCTGTAAAATCTCGAACTAATCATTTGACAGTGCGACACTGAGCATTCATTAACTACGTTCTTGAGTTATGTATTCTACTCTGGAGGCGTTTTTTCACCTGTTCTGGTGGCTTAATGCATAACGCGGGAAGCTGTTATATTAAAGGTCATGAGTTTGATTCCTCTCATAGAGTAAGTGTTTTTCATTATTATTTTTTTCATTCCAGACGAAGTGCCGCGATACGTGGCGTACTGGCACTTCAGAAACTTATAGCCGTTACTTTAAAATTTCAATAAACAGGCCATAAGTCTCCTATCACAAATTACTTATTTAAGTAATCTACATATTCTGTGAAAATATTTCGGTATATTTCATTAACATTCTGCATTCGAATACATTTATAACTAAACATCTTAATTTAAAATGTGTCAATATAGCATAAAGGTCTAAAGATAAAATAGGAATAGACCAGCCATTACAGCTCAAGATATTACAGCTCCATCTATGCAGATAGTAAGGACACTGAACATATTTCGTATTTTATTGTATACGAAAAACAACTTATCTTTTGGAAAAGTATTCAAAATTAGCAGAAAAAATGCCATAAGTGGGCTGTTCAGCAAAGATAGTAAGAAATTAGGTCAGTTTTAAATAAGGTTAAAAAAAGTGGAATTGGGCAGTGAAAAGAGAGAATACAAATAGTATTTACAATACAATATATATCTTATTAATCAGGCAAAATGCCTTGGCTAAACGTTGCTTAGTGGGCTTTCCGTTTTTGAACACTGCTTTTCACAGAAACCCACACATACACACACACATTTTTCTAAAAATGATTTTTGTTATTTCAGGGATCTCAAAACCTGTGTTTCAGGTGAAATCTCGGAATAAGATTTTTCGGCAGAATACAGTACATTCTTACATACTACACACGTACATAAGAGTATCGGTCCAGGACGTAAAAATCTGAAGGCATAATTTTATTTGAAACAAAAATTAGAAGAAGTTTCATGTTGTGTATGAACAGCATAACGCAAAAACAAAAGGTCAGCTAAACACCAACTGTTTATTTATCTTCAGTGACACAAAGACTTTTAAGAAAATCCCCTGCCCCAAACTCTCTTTACATGAAAGTATTCTGTTTCGAAAAATTTAATTTTCTTAAAACTGGCTCTAGCGATGATGATGGCTTTAAACTTTTTAGTTAAAATGCTGTATATTAAAGATATTTATATGGGAAATAAATGTATATTCCAAATTACTTGGGAATAGCCTCTGTTAGTCCTCTTCCTATTACTTACTTTTAGATAACTAATATACTGTAAGAGATAGACAAAAAACACCAAAAATGTAGATCTCGTTAAAACGTACAATTTATGTCACATAAAGTTATTTTGAGAGCTAATCATTTCCGAGATATCCTCTACAATTGGTTTCAATTTTAAAATATTTTCCCAATCGGTCGCTTCCTATCTCTTTTGTTTTGGTCCTAGCCATTGAAAGAGAAGTGAATTTCAATGACGATCGCATAGCGAGAGTTTTTAAAATAGTTCGCTATCACTTTTGCCTAGTGTATTCGCTTAATGTTCTTCTGTTTATAAGAAATTGAGCAATGTTTATCTCGATTAGCACGAAGTAGATAGAACAAGCTTTTGTAAAAATAGTAGTGTCAGAAAAGGTAGAGAAAGCCATGTGAAGTAACACATATTTTACTTTCTCTAAGCAGTATGTACAATGTATAATGGATAGAGAAGGTATTGTATTCCAACAAAAAATTCCATACAAAGATTTCAATGCAATATACGAGATGTTTTGAGATTCCCTGAGTCCGAGAAAAGCATTCATAGTGTATAGAGAATGTATTGCACTCCACCAAAAAATTCGATACCGAGATTTCATCGGAAATATATGTTTTAGGGTCCCCTGTATCCAAAAAAAGTATTTTCAGAAACAGGTCCGTGTGTGTGTGTCCGTGTGTCCGTGTGTCAGTGTGTCTGTGAACACGATAACTCAAAAATGAAAAGTCGGTAAAATACCAAACTTAGTATTTAAGTTTAATATCTTCCAGGGATGCGACCGAAAATTTTGAGAAACATCCCCAACTACCCTTTACATGGAACTTTTTTCGAAAATTTTGATTTTCTCAAAAAGGGCTCCAACAATTTTGATTAAAATTTTGTATATTAAACATATTTATCTGACAAATAAAATGTATATCTTGAACAGGAACTTGTCAACTCCTATCCATATAAACATAGGAACGTCATTGACATAGCAACCGGCTTTTGACTATCACTTTAACCTATGGTAGTCCCTTATTTCGCTTCTACTTACAAGGAAGCAAGAAATAAGACTATTTCTGCTAATTTTTTTCTGATTCGCATAAAGTAAATAGAAGTATAAGCTTTTTAAGAATAATTTGTTGCAGGAGTATAGAGAAAGTCATGTGAATGGTACACAAAAGATTTTTTAAAGTTGAAACCAATAATAAGGAATATCTTAAAAACGATCAACTCAACGATATATATATATATATATGTGTGTGTGTGTATATATACATATTTATGTAATACATATATATATATATATATATATATATATATATATATATATATATATTACATAAATTGTGTGTTTTAACATGCTGTTCATTTTTTGTGTGGTAAGTTTTTGTCCATCTCTTACGGTTTTGCAGCATGCAAAATAAAGTCCAGAATAAAGTAGTCTTCAAAGACTATTCCCAGAAAATTTAAGAGATACATTTTATTTGTCAGGTAAATATCTTTAATTTACGATATTTTAATCAACACCTATAGTCATATTTGAGAAAATCAAAGTTTTCGAAAACAGTTCCATGTAAAGGGTAGTTGGGGCGGGGGAATTTTCTTGAAAATCTTCGTGCCGCATCCTTGGAAGTTATCAAACTTAAATAGGTACCAAATTTTGTATTTAACGGTCTTATCGTTTTTGAGCTAGCTATCCACAGACACACACACGAACGGACCATTTTCTAAAAATGTTTTTTTTTATTCAGTTGGACCCAAAATATGTTTTTCCAGTGAAATCTGGGTATCCAATTTTTGGTTGGAATACACTATGTACATAGTACGTGTAGAGAAATTAAAAAATTGTTCATGGAACAACTAGAGAAAGTATGTGATTGGAACACATCACATTTTTACTTTCTCCATACGCACTATGTACATAGTGTATAGAGAAAGTATTGCACTCCACCCAAAAATTCGATACCGATTTTTCACCGGAAATATATGTTTTAGACTCCCCAATATCCAAAAAAAAACAGTTTTACAAACAGGTCCGTGTGTGTGTGTGTGTGTATGTATGTGTGTGTGTGTGTGTGTGTGTGTGTGTCCGTGTATCCGCGTGCCTTTGAACACGATAACTCAAAAACGAAAAGTCGGTAAAATACCAAACTTGGTATTTAAGTTTAGTATCTTCCAGGGATGCGGCACGAAGCTTTTGAGAAAAATCCCCCCACCCCCAACTACCCTTTACATGGAACTTTTTTCGAAATTTTTTATTTTCTCAAAAATGCCTTAAGGATTTTGATTAAAATTTCGTATATTAAACATATTTACCTGAGAAATAAAATGTATATCTTGAACTTTCTGGGAATAGCCTCTGAAGAGTAGTTTATTCTGGATGAATTTCACTAAATTTTGAATAACTGCTAAACCGTAAGAGATGAACAAAACCTACTACACAAAAAGTGTAGAGCACATTAAAACACACAATTTATGTTATATACATTTTTTCGTGGAGTTAGTAGTTTTTGTGACATTCCTTATTTTTGGTTTCTGGTATGAAAAACGTATACTTTTCTCATACAGGAACCTGTCAACTCCTATCCATATAAACAAAGGAACTTCATTGACATAGCAACCAGCTTTTGACTATCACTTTAACCTACGGTTGTCCCTTATTTCGCTTCTACTTACAAGGAAGCGAGTAATTAGACTATTTCTGCTATTTTTTTCTGATTAGCATAAGGTAAATAGAAGTATAAGCTTTTTAAGAATAATTTGTTGCAGGGATATAGAGAAAGTCATGTGAATGGTATACATCAGATTTTTTTACTTTTTACTTTCTCTAAAAGCACTAGGTACATAGTGTATAGAGAATATATTGCACTCCACCAAAAAATTCGATACCGAGATTTCACCGGAAATATATGTTTTTGGGTCCCCTGTATCCATAAAAAGTATTTTCAGAAAAAGGTCCGTGTGTGTGGGTGTGTGGGTGTGTCCGTGTGTCTGTGAACACGATAACTCAAAAACGAAAAGTCGGTAAAATACCAAACTTGGTATTTAAGTTTAGTATGTTCCAGGAATGCGACACGAAGCTTTTGAGAAAAATCGCCCCACCCCCAACTACACTTTACATGGAACTTTTTTCGAAATTTTTGATTTTCTCAAAAATGCCTTAACGATTTTGATTAAAATTTCGTATATTAAACATATTTACCTGAGAAATAAAATGTATATCTTGAATTTTCTGGGAATAGCCTCTGAAGAGTAGTTTATTCTGGATGAATTTTACTAAATTTTGAATAACTGCTAAACCGTAAGAGATGGACAAAACTTACTACACAAAAAAATGTAGAGCATATTAAAACACACAATTTATTTTAAATATATTTTTTTGGTGGAGTTAGTAGTTTTTGTGACATTCCTTATTTTTGGTTTCGACTATGAAAAACGTATAGTTTTCTCATACAGGAACTTGTCAACTCCTATCCATATAAACAAAGGAACTTCATTGACATAGCAACCAGCTTTTGACTATCAATTTAACCTACGATTGTCCCTTATTTCGCTTCTACTTACAAGGATACGAGTAATTAGACTATTTCTGCTACTTTTCTGATTAGCATAAAGTAAATAGAAGTATAAGCTTTTTAAGAATTATTTGTTGCAGGGATATGGAGAAAGTCATGTGAAAGGTACACATTAGATTTTTACTATAGAGAATGTATTGCACTCCACCAAAAAATTCGATACCGAGATTTTACCGGAAATATATGTTTTAGGGTCCCATTTATCTAAAAAAAGTATTTTCGGAAAAAGGTTCGTGTGTGTGTCCGTGTGTCTGTGTGTCTGTGAACACGATAGCTCAAAAACGAAAAATAGGTAAAATACCAAACTTGGTATTTAAGTTTAGTATCTTCCAGGGAATCGACACGAAGTTTTTGAGAAAAATCCCCCCACCCGCAACTACCCTTTACATGGAACTTTTTTCGACAATTTTGATTTTCTCAAAAATGACTCTAACGATTTTGATTAAAATGTGGTATATTAAAGATATTTACCTGGCAAATAAAATGTATATCTTGGATTTTCTGGGAATAGCCTCTGAAGAGTAGTTTATCTGGATGAATTTTACTGAATTTTGAACAACTGCTCAACCGTAAAAGATGGGCAAAAACTTATTACACAAAAAATGTAGAGCACGTTAAAACACACAATTTATGTTATATACATTTTTTTCGTGAGTTCGTAGTTTTTGAGACATTCCTTATTTTTGGTTTTTGCTATGAAAATCTTATACTTTTCTCATACAGGAACTTGTCAACTCCTATCCATATAAACAAAGGAACTTCATTGACATAGCAACCAGCTTTTGACTATCATTTTAACCTATGGTGGTCCCTTATTTCGCTTCTACTTACAAGGAAGCAAGTAATAAGACTATTTCTGCTAATTTTTTCTGATTAGCATAAAGTAAATAGAAGTATAAGATTTTGAAGAATAATTGTTGCAGGGATATAGAGAAAGTCATGTGAATGGTACACATCAGATTTTTATGTATAGTTTTTGAACTTTGTATAACACTGTATTATATTAAAAGACGGGCAAATAAAAGCAGCTCGTGCAGTTTGGTAAATCTGTTTTAGTTTATGGGCTGCAGCACCGAAGTTGTGTAGATCTGTTGAGCTAGGTGCTCTTAAATTGCATGTTAATAGTACTTTGTTTAGTACGTACTTCAGGCGCTTAGCACCGTTATATTTTCTGAAGCGATTTCTCACGATGAGAATGAAGAAACAACGCAGCACTTTGTGTACTGGAACTGGTACTCACTGCTGGCAATACATAAAACATAAAACGTAACGTCTGACCCGTTTCCATATAAGGGAATCATCGTTTGTTGGTGAACAGTTTCATTCTTTGTCGCATCGGCATCTCCATTCATTGGGGCTGGAAGCGAAGAGTGGCACGGGTTCATTAACCTCTTATAAAACAACTGCCTATCAAAACGCGCATCACGAGCCCGTTCGTTACTGGAAAGCGGCACTCGAGTAGCCTCGGACTTCTTAACAAACGAAATGCTTAGTATCTCCACAAGAAAGTAATAATGTGCCATCATTAGCAACTGGATAGGAAGTATTGTTACAGAAGTTAGTTTCAATTGTGCCGTTGTTAGGTTATGTTCCATTTACATGGTTTTCTCTACCTATGAGGCAACAAATTATTCTTATAACAGCTTATTCTTCTATTTGCTTCATGTAAATTGAGAACAAAATCTGATGTGTTACACTCACATGACTTTCTCTAGCTCTTCTACAAACTTCTTGCATAAGATTATTCTTCTTTCTGCACCTTGCTAATCGAGGTAATCATTAACAGAATGCTCTTACTACTTAGTTCCTTATAAGTAGAAAGAAAATAAGGGAATACACTAGGCTAAACCGATAGTCAAATGTTTTAAAATCTGTCGTTATTCGATTGTCATGGCAAATCGCTTCTTTGCTTGGCCAGGAGTATAACAAAAGAAAAACGGACACTTCCTGTCTTAGAAAAATATAATTACTCACAACTAAAACCAAAAGCATAGAATATCTCGGAAACAGTTACCTCCACAACAAAACTGTAAAGGACATATATTGTGTGTTTTGATCAGATCAACATTTTCTGTGTACTAAGTTTTTGTCTATCTCTTACCGCTTAGCAGTTAAGCAACATTTAGCAAAATTCATCCAGAATAAAGAGCTCTTCAGAGGCTATTCCCAGAAAATTCAAGATACAGATTTTATTTAGTATGTAAATATCTTTAATATACGGGATTTTAATCAAAATCGTTAGAGCCATTTTTTAGAAAATCAAAATTTTCGAAAATGTTTCCATGTAAAGTGTAGTTGGGGTGGGGTCGCATCCCTGGAAGATACCAAACCTAAATAGTATTTAAGGTCTTTTCGTTTTTGAGCTATGTTATCCACAGACACACACATACACACGGACCTTTTTCTGAAAATGCTTTTTTTGGATTCAGAGAGTCTAAAACATGTAGGAAATCTCGGTATCGAATTTTTGGGTGGAATGCAATACTTCCTCTATACACTATGTAAATAGTACGTATAGAGAAAGTAAAAATAGCAGAAATGGTTTCATTAGTGACTTTTTTTAATAGAAGGGAAATAAGGCATTACACTAGACTAGAGTGATAGTCAGATCTTTTAAAAGCTCTGGTATGCGATTTTCTTTGCACCGACGAGAATGTTGATCTAGATAAAACACACAATTTATGTCATTCATAGAAGAGTTAATAGTTTCCGAGTTATTTATATAATTTGTACTTAACGTTTTTTTCAAACCGGAAGTCATCTTTTGTTTCAGCTGACCTTTGGAAATTGAACCGAATTTTAATAGTTTCACATAATGACAGCGTTAACCTAATTTTGCTTACAGGAATCAAGTATTAGGACAATTTCTGCCAACGTTTATCTTGAATAGCATGATTTAGATAAATGGAAGTTTACTTACAGAACAGGCAGAGAAGGTCATGTGATTGGAACACATTGGATTTTTCTAAACGTTGTATTCAGGGGTCCTCAAAATCTGTACACATATCTGATGAAAACTCGGTATTGAATTTTTGGGTGAAACAATGCTTTCTCTGCCTACTATGTATGTACATGGCGCTAGTAGAGAAAATAAGTAGTCGGCTTACCCTCTCCGTATTAGGACTTACAAGCCAATGCCTAGGGGGCAGAACCTGTCGGGGAGCCAACGGCACGAAACCACAGAATGTAAAACCTGTTACTAGTCGGCCCGTAGGCAGGCATGGGCACGAGGAAATGTAAGCGAAATTGTTGATTGGAAAGGTGATTTTGGAGCAATTGATGAAAATGAGCAGCGGGGAAACCGAAGGACCCAGAAAAAAACCTGCCCAGACGCCGCTTCGTCCACCAAGAATTCCACATGCGGGCGCTTGTAATTGAACCCGGGCCGCCTAGAGGGCAGGTGAACGGTCTCAGCTCCGTCAGAGAAAATAAACCTCGCCTTAATAGTCTCCAGACCAAACCACTGTACTTCATAAATGTGTATTGGCAACTTTTACGCTGCAAAATTGAATTTGCAAGGGCTATCTTCTCCTGACTCGTGCGGTATAAAGGCGCACTGACCAGAAGGTCCAGTATTTGCAATAGAACAACGATTTTCTTGTGCTGAACATAGCAGAAAATGATAAACTGTTGAGCAAATTGCAGAATAGTCGAACAAAAGGGCAGGCAGCTGAGATAGTGGTATCTCAACATGACTACCTGTAGCAACGCCAGTTAACGATACAGTGACCTTCTAAAGCTTGAACAGAAGCCAGGTAGTATTTGGCCAGTCTAGCTGGTATTCCGTGACCCCTCTCCTTTTGGCTCCCGAAAGATGCGCTACGTGGTCATCATTTTCAATCAAATGAAAGGGTAAAGGATGCGGCACATCACTTACTTTTACCTTAGCAATAAATCTGTAAGAGACGCTCCTCCAACTTTTGAGTTCACCGACCGGGCTTTAAGATAACGCTGCAAACTTCTCCAGCTCTTTCCAAAATGAAATTAAGGAGAAGTAATGGAACTATTCAACATTTAAAAAGACTTTATTAACTGCTGGAAATTCCTCTATCTCTCTTACTTCCTATCCTCTTTATCACTCCCTTCCTACATGTTTATCTCTCTTACTCTGTCTCTCTACCTCCATCTCCAGTGTTATCTCTCATATCCTCTCCATTCCTTTCTCTGTGAAGGGCAGGATAGAATACGGTCGTAGAGGGCTCGACATCGAACCTCAGGTTACTACACCTATGCACCCTCACGGGTGAGGTGAGAGTATGCACTGGACTGCCGCAGCCAGGAGTGACGGCATAGCATCCTTACAGTTTCCAGGTTGATGCACCCCAATAGTGGTTAAACCACTCGCCTCTCTCCTAGACGGTCCGGGTTTGATCCAAGCGACAGCATGTGAGATTTGAGGTGGACATAGAGACGTTGGAGCGGGGTTTCCACCGTTTCTCCCGCCATCACATTACACCGGTGCTCCTTCTTTATTCCATGTGTCATCAGTATCATCGCCTGCTGTGCCAAAAATAGTAAAAGCGGGCGTTAAACACTATCAAAACAAACCCCGACAGCCGGACGGGCAGACACAAGGTGGGACCACTTATACCTAATGACACTTCTACAGAGAGACATATCTATGAGTTCCTTCCAACCTTTATCACTCAGACATTCCAACTCTTATTGAACTCGCGTCAGTATTCTAAGAAATGCTTTAGACCGGGATTATACTGGTCAGTCCCAGATTACACTCCGTACAAGTGTAACTTTCAAATTATTCATACTTAGCCATTTCTGGGAATGTTTTGGTCTTCGTATAAATATCAACAAATTCCATCTCCGCACATATGCCATTCCGTATAATTATCCCATATAGGGTCCAACGCCTTTGGCAGGAGCAGACATCATCCCAAATTTTGGGAACGGAGATAAGTCACTTTGAGCATTCTGAGCACCCTGCCACGCGCATCAAGCATCATCGTCGATACTCCCAACCTTGAAAAAAGCCAATGGAATGACATGGAGGGACAGGGCATTCGGGGAATGCAAGAAACCTACCCAGCATTTGTCTGGTGACCCGGGGAACCCCCGAAAAAACCCAACCACGAGACGCTAACCTGTATCCCTCGAATGCGAGCCAACGACGAAACGGTCTGAGCCATCCCGTTCGGTGTCTTTGCAAAATTTGATTATCAAGCACAAATCACACGCCAGTTTTTGACGAATGACATTTTTAAATCAGATGCGAGTCACTTACTCACCTTTACTGGATCATTGACGCAGGAGTGGCAATCAGATTTGTATACGTCACCACTAAGCAAATATCACACTTCTAGTGATGTCAGTCACGTGTATTCACTCTCTACATCGGTTACTGCTTACACTACACTTCACACCTAAGTGTGTTTGTTCTGTTCCCGACATTTCTCCCTCGCGTTCTTCTGAATTGCTGTCATTTTCACTAATAACGAAGCATACCTCGTTAAAGCACTCTACCCATATCGGACAACACTTTGCAGTCAACTGTACGCTGTGTATTCTCGAAACGTAATCATAAGAAAGCGGATTTTTGTTATTGTAACATAAACTATTTGCTGACTTGTTTATCAAGGGTAGGCTAGCTCACTCTAATCTTCGCTCAAGGTCATTGGCCTAGAAATGACTATGCTGAGTGATTTGGTTTCAGTAGTCCCGGATTCCATTCCCGCGGGCCGGCATCCTGGCCATGAATATTCTCTCTCGCTCCAGGCGATAACCAGTGTTTTGTGCGCTTTGGTAGTGTGTTGTTTAGGCCTCCTTCATTGGCAATATCTGGACAAATGAGACACCCGGACAGTGCGTCGCCAGAATCTACTCCATCTGGAATCGTTAGGGACTCCATCCTACTGTCGACATCCGTGATCTATGGGTGCTATCTAGTCTTTAGTTTCCGAGATCACGGGTCCAAACGCGTCATTAGACGTTACAATAAGATGCTTTTATAGAACCTATGCCCCTTTACCTCACTTCTATGGTTATATCGGAGGTTTTGACTTGTGAAATAACACGTTTAAGGTTGTTATTAACAAAATTCACTCACACATAAATACTTCCAGATTCTGTCGGAAATAGGCACTGATTCTAAAGATGTTGCAACCTTAGAAGTCAGTGCACACGGTTGCCACAATAACCTACTATACATACGTTGGAACTTTGGCGCTGAGTTGCGATAGGACTACGAATTTAATATCACCTTGTGAATTATACAGCACTAAATAGTGAAATGTCTGCACTTTCATTTAAGACTATTTGTAAGACATTTCTTTTTCACCTACACTATATCTCTTCCATTTATAGTTTTAGTACTTCGAAGTACGTTTCTATAGGCATTACATATCAAATAAATATATAGAATGATAAGGATTTACATTTTAGGGTGTCATTATTGTTTACTCTTGACAAAGTTACATTTAGATGACTGGAATGTTTTAAAAGCAAAGAATGAACGATGCACGGCACTGTGTTGTGCGCTATTCCATTATAAGCATTTGTTTTAAACTAGTGTGTTTTTGTTTCTCTCACCCTTTTTGCTTTCTATTTTATAGCGTCCATTGAGGTCCTTTGATTTATTTCTTTCTATTTTATAGCGTCCGTTGAGGTCCTTTGATTTGTTTCTTTCTATTTTATAGCGTTCATAGAGGTCCTTTGATTTGTTTCTTTCTATTTTATAGCGTCTGTAGAGATCCTTTGATTTGTTTCTTTCTATTTTATAGCGTTCATAGAGGTCCTTTGATTTGTTTCTTTCTATTTTATAGCGTCCATAGAGGTCCTTTGATTTGTTTCTTTCTATTTTATAGCGTCCATAGAGGACCATTGATTTGTTTCTTTCTATTTATAGCGACCGTAGAGGTCCTTTGATTTGTTTCTTTCTATTTTATAGTGTCCGTAGAGGTCCATTGATTTGTTTCTTTTTTAGCCTATAGACTACAGTTTCTACATACCTGGGAGCGTTAGCTGTTGCATTTATTCCCTTACCAATACTCATATTACTTGAATACTCTAAGGTATTTACTATTATTTTGCCTTTCTTCTTAGTTTACAAATTTTCGTCCCTTCCAAACTTCTCCTTCCGTAAGTATAACTATTTACGTAAAATAAAAATAAAAAAAAAAACTTATATTCATACCTCACATTCCCACGTTACAAGCACTTCCTTACAAAACTTGTGCACCGTATTTACCGCAACACGCTCTCTACTTGCTGCCTCACAACTGCGAGCTGAATAGATAGATGACTACTGTTTGTCATAGACAAGGTGTCCTGGAAGTTAGAGGATATCGGCTTGTTTTAAAAACGTTCTCCAACCGCTGTCAACATTTTCTCTCTCTTAGTCCCCGCTGTAAACTCAATAACAAAAAAAGTGTCTCATTGCTTGACTTTTCAACTGCATAGGTACAGAATTTTCCGTAAATCTTTGATTTAAAAAATCATAACGATCATTTTATTAAAGATAGAGAATGCAAACTAAGAATGCATCGGCATTTAAGTTTATTCTATCTAAAAAAAATAATAAAAATGGATTGGTACGTTCTGATCTGTATTATATTAATTACATATGATAAGTAGAGCTCGGTCTTGGGTTCCGAATCGCACACAGTTACGAACACATAGAACAGTTTAAAGAGAGAGAGAGAGAGAGAGAGAGAGAGAGAGAGAGAGTAGTAGGGAGGGGTTTGAAGCGTAAACATACACAGGTTGAAGTATAATCTCTTCCAAAAGTAGCTCATTACATGTTTTGACATTATATACATCATTCTAATTCGTAAAGTAACACAATAAAATAATTATTTCATAATATGATTAGTAGATAAAAACGCCTTGCACATTTAAAAATAAAAGTATATAACCTCATACAAATAATTCAGGATAATAGACAGAGCTTTGAAAAGACAATGAACATAAATCATCCAAACTCACTAAGAATTCATTGCAGTAAATTACAAAATATATCTATACTATATTGAAAGAAAAGACTCTCCTCCAGTCACTCAAAAGATATCACTCCACGAGTTGTTCAGAATCGAACACATACCCTTTAGTATTTTCGACCTTTTTCAGTCTGCGCGCTCCTTCAGTGTTCACTGATTTATCTAGTAGCAGGAAATGAACGAGGCCAGGCAGTGAGCAATGCTAATTAGTGCAACACGAGTCGAAACGGCCTGTAGAGACTACGCCTACCTTATCACGTCATAGTTGTGCTCTGAATGCATTGAACCTCGATCCGGCAATTTTGCGAAAGGGTTTAATTCCCTTATTAACTTTAATACTTAACTAAATCCTTAAAAGAAAATTTTTAATCCCAAATATAAAAATAAAAAATTTAATGATAAAGGTAAAAATCTCCTTCATGCCAAATATATCACGGACCGAACTCTAGTGATGAGCATAGAAGCAGCAAATATCGGATCTTTGTTGAAAAATACACTTTCTTTAGAAATTTGGACCCACGGAAATCTAAAAAGCTCTAAAAGTGATGTAATCTGATAGAGAAGAAAATTCTGTATGACAGAGTAAATTATGACAACTGAATATATACACCATATTTAGCAATTTGGAGACAGTGCGAGAATAAAAAACCACGCAGCTAATGACATCCCATTTAACTTCTTACTGTCTTTTAAGGTTTATTACTTTCTCTATACGCACTATGTACATAGTGTATAGAGAAGGTATTGTACTCCACCCAAAAATTCGATACCGAGATTTCACCGGAAATATATGTTTTAGGGTCCCCAATATCTAAAAAAAGCATTTTCACAAAAAGGTCCGTGTGTCCGTGTGTCCGTTTGTCCGTGTGTCCGTGTGTCCTTGTGTCAATGTGTCCGTGTGTCTGTGAACACGATAACTCAAAAACGAAAAGTCGGTAAAATACCAAACTTGATATTTAAGTTTAGTATCTTCCAGGGATGCGGCACGAAGATTTTGAGAAAAATCCCCCCACCCCCAACTACCCTTTACATGGAACTTTTTTCGAAAATTTTGATTTCCTCAAAAATGGCTCTAACGATTTTGTTTAAAATATCGTATACTATAGATATTTACCTGACAAATAAAATGTATATCTTCAATGTTCTGGGAATAGCCTCTGAAGACTACTTTATTCTGGAAGTTTGCATAACTGCTAAACCGTAAGAGATGGACAAAGACTTACCACAGAACAAATGTAGAGCACTTTAAAACACACAATATATGTTATATACTTTTTTTTCGTGGAGTTGATTGTTTTTGAGATATTTCTTGTTTTTGGTTTCAGCTATAAAAAACATACTTTTCTCATACTGGACTTTGTGAACTCGTGTCATATAAACAAACGAACTTCAGTCACATAGCAACCAGCTTTTGACCAGCACTTTAACCTATGGTACTCCCTTATTTCGCTTCTACTTACAAGGAAGCAAGTAATAAGACTATTTCTGCTAATGTTTTCGATTAGCAGGAAGTAAATAGAAGCATAAGCTTTTTAACAATAATTTATTGCAGAGTTTTAGAAAAAGTCATGTGAATGGAACACATCAGATTTTTTTTTCTTTATCCTCCCTTTTTAGCATTTTCCCAAATTTGTCTTTGTTTTTCTATTTGATTACCGTTTGTCTTTTGCTTTTAATACACACATATATACACGTTTACAAACACATTAACACCTGCCCAAGACTGGACTCAATCTATGATCCCCTGCGCCACGAAGCACCAAAGCGAAGCACTTTAGCACTTTAGCTAAGGGGGCCTACGGGTTGAACAGGCTATGGTTAGAAAACATCCCCGCTCCAGCCGGGAATCAAATTCGGAACCTCCGGGTGAGAAGTCAGCTCGCTGACCACTCGACCACGCATGCAGTCATGCACAGATTCTCTCCCGCATCATTCTTGTTAAGCTCTGTTAACCTTTTCTCATTCTCAAACTTACAGCATATCTTTTCCCGCACCGTATAATCCAACAGCACTCATGTCTTTTCACCCGAATGAAACACTTTATAAGTCTGTTGCTTTGATGTATAATGTTAGTAATTCTCACCTTCTACTCCGCTATCTCACGAATTTGTTTCATAATGACTTTTTCTCGATGCTCGCGTGAGATACGCGGTTCAACGGTCACTTTGAAGCAGTGATTTGTAACGGTTTGAAGCGCGAGTTTTCAGTGTACTGCATACTGTGATTGATATCTGTAACTGTGACAGAATGTAAAACACGTTACGTGAGCAGCTTTCTAATTGCCCTTTACCGCCCACCGTTTGCACTATCAATTTGTAATATTTAGCTGGGCCACCAACTCATTTCTATGCATGAGCAAGCATTTATTTTATATGCAAATTAAAACTGCAGTGGGAGTTTATGCATCGCCAACACCGGAACTGCCAGAATGCACGTGTTGTGTTAAACAGGTGTGGAGGAGTTTTTTGGTATAACAAGAAACAAGCACGTGGTTCATACAGCTGGTTTTTGTATCTGATTCTGCTTGCAGCAGGTGATTGTCAGAGAACGGATTTAACATGCACACCAACAAAAAATACAGGGTGTTCGTGCAACCTGTTTATAAGAGGTCACTTTTATGAACCTGAAGTAGGCATTTGCAACAGTTACATCAGTGCCATTGTGTACTTTAATGTGACAAACTATTGCTAAATAGCTTATTCTTTTATATACTTCATGATAATTCAGATAAAATTAGAATAAATAGTTCATTTTATATATATATATATGAGAAAAAAAGTTGCAATTTAAAGCTGAAACGCGTAAACGAATATCTCAGAAACGATCTACCAAACAAACAAAAACAATCATTTTTTGTGTAGTAAGTTTTTGTGCGTCTCTTGCGGTTTAGCAGTTAGCAAAAGTCATCCAGAATGAAGAGGTCTTCAGAAGCTATATCCAGAAAATTCAATACATACCTTTTATTTTCGATTAAATATATTAAATATATTTAATTATATGATATTTTGATAAAATACGGTGGGTTTTGAGATAAAATGTTCGAAAATGTTTCCATGTAAAGGTCGCATCCTTTGGAGATACTACCCGTTTGAAATTTAATGGAGTTTTCGTTTTTGAGGTATGCTATCCACACACACACACACACACACACACACACACACACACACACACACACACACACCCGAAACACACCTAATGACCTCTTTCTAAAAATGCTTTATTTTTTGATTCTGGGGTCTCAAAATATGTATTTCCCGTGAAATCTCGATAAAGAATTTTTGGGCGGAATATATACACCTTCTCTGTACATTATGTACATAATACGTGTAGAGAAAGTAAAAAGGTGAGGACTGCCATGGGCAGTTAAAGAATGCATTCACGTTGAAAAAGCAGTTTTTGGATTAAAATTTCAGTTTTTTGACAATTATGTCATTAAATAGCTAATTTGTCTATTTTAAAAATGTCTGATTTGTATAATTATTCGTTGGGAAATCTGTGAAAAATAAATGTAAATGTACTACTGCGAGATGAATTTGTTGAAAGGAGCGTGACGTCACATTCGAATTTACATTCCCCCCCATATTTCTTTTTAAAACTACTGTTGAATGCCGGTATTTTACTGCGCTACTTATCTCTTTCTCGTGAACAAATGACACTAGTTAAATGTTTCTATGGATACAGGAACATGGAATAAATGCAAAGAAGTGCAGGAAATAAAAAATAAATTAAAGCATACTCTTGTCCATGATGCTTCCGTGTAATTGCTATCTGCTAGTCTTCCGGTTTATATGTGGTTAATTAGAAAATAATGAGGTCTAAAACCAGAAAAAAATACGGAAAAGTGTATTAAAAATGAAAGTGGCACATAATGGAATGACCCGGGCAAGCCGGTGCTGCACATAGTAAGTTATTGACTTTAAACACTCCATGTGATAGTAATAGTGGTTGTTATAATGTTATTTTTGACAAATAAGACCTTCAAAGTTAATTATCTTTTCTTTGTTGTCCCAACCTATGGCACCGGAGAGTTTTAATATGTTTAAATAAGTCCATTATTGTCATATAATAAATTTAGAGTTTCTTCTTAATTTTCTGAAAACTATTTTTTTTAAAAATGTTAGCTCTTTAAATTAGAAAAAATATATACTAAATATAAAACTATAAAGTTGGCTGATATCTCATTTTAAAGCCCATGTAATAGTGCATGTTTGGTAGTACAATTATTAATATACACTGAGAAATATACGACTAATAGTTCTTTAAGCACAATACATTTCCTACTCACTTTATGGGAAAAAATCTGAAACCTTTTTGTAAAGTAAACAAGCATACGAAGCATACTAAAAATCAATTTAGCAAAATATTTTAAAAATTAGTTTATTCTTAGCAAAAAATCCAATTTTGATAATGTTATCATTTTTAGAAAAAAAATAATTTAACGATTTAACCTATACCACCTTATGATTCTGTATTTATTTAATTTGACAACACTATATTTTCCATAAAATTACAGAAAATGTGTTTATAAATTTGCAATGTTATACACAACGTGAATACATAACTTACGGTAATACATCCGCGAAATTTGGAAAATCCACCGTATGCCTGTTACTATTTGCAATAATAGTGACAGTTTTGCCATGTATAAAATTATTACTTTTTGTACTCTATAAAACTCTTAATTTTTCGAAAGTGAATAATTTATTTTTCAAAATTGAGTCATTATTTCAATAACATATATTACCATTTTTCTTTAAAGTATTTTTTAGAGGTATACAATTTATGAAACAAATTTAGTAAACAATTGCATTGTGGGGCATTTTGAAGTAGATAAAATGGTGGCAAAAGGTTTGCCGTGCTATAGAAAGTAAAAATGTAGTCCCATAGCTGGGTTTTGAACCATGGCACAAACAGTTTCCGTCCGGTTGCTGTAAACCTATTGAGTTTACCATAGCAACATGCTAACAGGGTATTATATTCCCAAACTGACTGGAACTTTTTCCGGTAAACCACAAGGAGCTCTCAAATTATTATGAGATGACATACCCTAATCTCGTTTTACAATATCGTAAATACTTTAATAATTTGTTCTTTCACAAAGCAACGTATAAGACAGGGTTGAAAGTGTAGAGCCAATTCAACACCACCACATAGTATATGGTACATGGGTAGAGAAGGTATTGCACTCCACCCAAAAATTCGATACCCAGATATACAAGATTTAGAGTCTTCTGTATCCATAAAAGCAGTTTTAGTAAAAGGTCCTTGTGTGTGAGTGTGTGAACACGATAACTCAAAAAATAAAAGTTGGTAAAATACCAAACTTGGTATTTAAGTTTAGTATTTTCAAAAATTACGACACGACGATTTTGAGAAAAATTCCCCGTTCCAAACTACCATTTACATGGAAACATTTTTGAAAAAATGTATGATCTATCGATATTCATTAAAATATAACATAATTAAGATATTTGCATTACAAATAAAATGTGTGTATATATGTTACATTTTATGAGAATAGCATCTGAAGATCTCTTCATTCTGGATTACTTTCGCATAACTGATAAAACGTAAGAGGTACACAAAAACGTATATTTCGTTTAAACATACAATTTATTTCATATACATTTTTTTCGTGGATTCTACTATTTCCGAGATATTCCTTGTTATTGGTTTCATTTTTAAAATACCTATGCTTTTGTCCTACGGGATTTTGTGAACTCCTGGTAGTACAAAGAAACGAATTTCAGTCATATAGCAATCAGATTATTAAAGGTTTGACTATTGCTTTAGCCCAATGTGTTCTCTAATTTCCCTTCCATTTACAAGGAAGCAAGAAATAAGACCATTTAGGATAATGTTTTTCTCGATTGTCATGAAGTGGTTGAAAGAATATGCTTCGTAACAGTAATTTGTTGCATCAATTTGTTTTTCAAGTGTAGCCGCTATTCAGTTTTTCTGGAGAAAGGGACAGAGAGATAGAGAGAGAGAGATAGAGAGAGAGTGAGAGAGACCTAGTATAAACACACGTTCACTTTCCTTGTATCTTCAACGAAATGTGTAATAGAATTAATTGTTTCTGAAAAAAGTTTAATAGAATTTACAGGAAGTAAGTAAAAATAAGACTTTATAGGAATAGCTTTCGAAGGTATATAAAAATAAACGATACTGGGTAGGGAAAGTCATAAAATGATCCTTTTTACTTTCTCTATATTCACTATGTACATAATGTATAGAGAATGTATTGCACTCCACCCAAAAATTCGATACCGAGATTTCACCGGAAATGTATGTTTTAGGGTCCCCTATATCCAAAAAAAGTATTTTCAGAAAAAGGTCCGTGTGTGTGTCCGTGTGTCAGTGTGTCAGTGTGTCTGTGAACACGATAACTCAAAAACGAAAAGTCGGTAAAGTACCAAACTAGGTATTTAAGTTTAGTATCTTCCAGGGATGCGACACGAAGATTTTGAGAAAAATCTCCCCACCCCAAACTACCTTTCCATGGATTTTTTCCGAAAATTTTGATTTTCCAAAAAATGGCTGTAACGATTTTGATTAAAATATCGTATATTAAAGTTATTTACCTGACAAATGAAGTGTATATTTTGAATTTTCTGGGAATAGCCTCCGAAGACTACTTCATTCTGGATGAATTTTTCATAACTGCTAAACCGTAAGAGATGAACAAAAACTTAACCCACAAAAAATGTAGAGCACGTTAAAACACACAATTTATGTTATATACATTTTTTTCGTGGAGTTGATCGTTTTTGAGACATTCCTTGTTTTTGGTTTCAGCTTTGAAAAACTTATACTTTTCTCATACAGAAATTTGTCAACTCCTGTCCATACAAACATCAGTCACATAGCAACCAGATTTTGGCTTTTAGTTTAACCTATGGTACTGCCTTATTTCGCTTCTATTTACAATAAAGCAAGAAATAAGACTATTTCTGCAAAATTTTCTCGATTAGCATGAAATAAATAAAATATAAGCTTATTAACAATAACAATTTACAGAGATATAGAGAAAGTCATGTGAATGGAACACATCACATTATTTCTATTCGTTTGGGGCTGCATCTTGAGCATTCAGTGCCACATTTTGCCCCAGATATTATAGATTGTAATTTGGTAACAAATTGAATGATAAGCGTGTTTCCAGTGCTTAAAAATACACCACTACTTAAAAAGGCATGTGAAATAGTTCAAAAGAATTATTCGATATTCATTTCACACCTTCATTGTTACATTTATCGGTTTTATTTCGGAGCACGATCTCCGCCTTCTGCCATATTTTACGCATGTTCCATTTTCAATAGGAGAAAAACAAGAGAAGGTCACGAAACCGTTTTATCGACTTTATTCGACAGCTGGAATTTCTTTATAAGCGAAGTAGAGCCGAAAACAAATAATACTGGCATGTCAGAGGAGCGCCTTTGTCAACATCTGTCAAGGGCACTGCATTGCGTAGTTAAAAGGCTGTAAGATATTGCTTTCCACGACACGTTTGTCATTTGTCTCTCCATATGTTTAAGTCTTCAAAACAATCTTTTGATTAATGAAATGGTTTCCAAGTTTTAAAGGAAGAAGACAAATTCCTAGAAGACTACAGACCATTAATTTCGCTGTAAAAACTTTGCGTAACATATATCTGGAATCTTCTCCGAAGAGCTTGTGAAGTCTTCCTCATTCTGAATGAGGTCGGTAAACCATAAAAGATACGATACAGCAAACATGTAAATATCATGGAAATATGCCATTTATGCACTGCAACTTTTTCTATAGTATTATCCGTTGCTACGTTCTCTATTTCCTACTTACAAATATTAATTAACAAGGGACTTTTGTTAAAGTTATCTTACAGATCGTGCTGAGATAGTATAGGGCCTTTCAAAAGTCTCTTCAAACTTTAAACTCCTATAAATAGTATCACGTTTGAGATAAGATAAACACTGGGCAAGCGATGGGATTTGTTTTGAAAAATTTTAAAAATACAATATTAGTAATTTTTTTCATACTGCTTTAAGAATTTCTAAAATACAAGCCTTGGTTATATCACTAAATGATAAAATGCAGCTATTCTTTGCCATTATTTTCATGCAAGATGGCGCTCCGCCCCGCAACTACATCCGTGATAAAACAGTTAACTACCAAGATCTTTGGCTATAGTGTCACCGGTAGAAGTGGTCCTCCAAAGTGACCGCCGCGATCTCCAGATTTAAATCCGACTGACTTTTGGTTGTGGGATTACCTTAAGAAAAACATTTCTGACACATCCATTAACCCTACAGCAATTGAAAGATGCTATTTGGCAAGAAATTGTTAATGCTCCAAGACATTATCAGCAAAATGCTAAGCATGGAGTCGCAGAAAGAATGGTGTACGTTGAACAACAGAAGGGAGGATATATTCCCAATGTTTTATAAAACCCCATTACTTGTCCAATATGCAATTTGTTTGCCATCTTCTCTACTTAGCACATAGTGCACTACCATTCTCACCCAAAAATTCTATACCGAGATTTCACCGGAAATACTCGTTTTAGTGTTCCTGTATCCAACAAAAGTATGTTTAGATAAGGGGTAGTGTATGAGTGTCAGTAAGTGTGTTGGTCTGACTGTGAACTCAACTCAGAAACGAAAAGTCTGTAAAATACCAAACTTGGTATTTAAGTTTAGTATCCTCCAAGCATGCAACACAACGATTATACGCCTTTTTATGGAAAAGTTTGATTTTCTCATAATGGCTCTAACGATGTTTATTAAAATGCCGTATATTAAACATATTTACATGGAAAACTAAATTAATATCTTGAGGTTTCTGGGGATAGACTCTGAAGACTTCTGTATTCTGGGTAAATGTTGCTGAAGTTTGCATAATTAGTAAACCGTAAGAGATGGACACAAAAAATGTAGATCTCGTTAAAACACGCAATTTATGTCCTATACATTTTTTCGTGGATTTGACCATTTACAAGATATTCTTTGTTAACATTTAGGGTCTTTTAAAAGCCTCTTCAAACTTTAAACCACTATAAATATTATTATCACATTTGAGATAGCATAAAATCAAAGGAGTTACATACTGGGCAAGCAATGGATTTGGTTCTCTCTTTTTTTTTTTTTTTTCCTATTCACCGTTATCTTGGGCATAGGTAGTTATGTTGAATAAAACATTAGTAATTTTACCCATACTGCTATAAGAATTTGTCAGTTACAAATCTTAGTTCTATCCAGAATGATAAAATGCAGCTGATTGTATGACATATTTATGCAAGATTATTTATAACTTTGAAGGATATTAGTTTTTTTTAAATTTAAAGTTCTTTCATATATATTCATAATATTAAAGTACAAGCCTATATTCCTAACAGTAAAATACTCAATGAGAATATAATTGATTTAAGGATGTTTTCCTAAATGAATTGCAATTCAATTTATAGCCCAAAGCTGGCGCCCCATCCCGTATCTAAATCCGCGATAAAAAAATTAATCACCAATTTGGTGATCGTGTCATCAGTAGAAATTTTCCAAGAAAGTGGCCGCCGCGATCTCCAGATCTAAATCCGACTGACTTTTGCTTCTGGGATTATCTTAAGAAACGAGTTTTCTTGACACATCCAACAAACCGATAGCAATTGAAAGATGCTGCCTTACAACTAATATTCTAAGACATCATCTACAAAATGCTATGTATAGAATTGCATAAAGAATGGTGTAAATTGAATAACAGAACGGAGGACATACTTCCAATGTTTTATAAAACCCCATTGACTTATTTTTTACTTTCTCAACTTACTATATAGTACATATAGGTAGAGAAGGTATTGCACTCATCCCAAAAATTCGATACCAGGATTTCATCAGAAATACACGATTTAGGAGCCCCTGTATTACAAAAAGGCATTTTTAGAAAAAGATCCTGTGTACCCGTCTGTGAACACGATAACACAAAAAGGAAAATCCCCCGACACAAACTACCCTTTTCATGGAAAAGTTCTCGAACATTTTGGTTTTCTCAAAAATGACTGTAGCATTTTGTCTATTAAAGATGTTTACATGGCAGATAAAATATATATCTTGAATTTTCTGGGAATAGCATCTTAAGACCTCTTCATTCTGGATGACTTATGCATAACTACTAAGCCGTAAGAGATACACAAAAACTTACTACACAAAATATTTAGACCTCATTAAAACACACAATTTATGTCCTATACATTTTATCGTGAAGTCGACGATTTCGAGATACTCTTGTTAGTGGTTTCTCATAGAAGAATTTGTTAACTCCTGGGCGTATTAAGAATATACGAATATTTCTGATAATTTTTATCTTGGTTAGCATGAAGGAGATAGAAGAATAAACTGTTTAACAATAATTTGTTATATGTAGGGAGGGGTATGAATGGAACACAGGTGTTTTTCCCTATCTTATATATTATTATATTTGCAATAGTTTAGAGTTTGAAGTGATTTTTAATATATCCTATAGATCGAAATCTAAAATACACCTGTCAACGCTTACTCTTCCATATGCCCAAATATGATACTTATGTACAAATTAATATGATTCACTCAAATTAATAATTATTTGCACATATCTATGACAAGGAATTAATGACCACAGTAAATGGGAGACAGAAAGTCATGGTTATGGACCACCTACCGACCTGAGGAAATTACGAAAACCCATGGGGCAGAAAGAGCGGTCGCTAGATATTAAACTCTGGACTTCCATAATGCTGGCCACAAACCATACTGCCTGAGCCACCCTGCTGGGTCAAAAGATATGAGTAACGCTTTTATCACAATAAACTCAAATGATAACACGATATACACTTCAATAACATAAACTTACAAAATGCTAAACATTACCACCACTTGCTATAATGCAGATCTTCCGAGGTTATAATGGGTCTGAATGAGTGTGACGTATTCATTCCAAGTTTCATCACAACATCGGTGGTGTGATACCATTACGGTGATTTCTTGATCAAGGGAATTTCTAGTTCGTGAGTTCGCCACTATGCGCACAT
This sequence comes from Hymenopus coronatus, assembly GCA_030762935.1. NCBI lineage: Eukaryota > Metazoa > Arthropoda > Insecta > Mantodea > Hymenopodidae > Hymenopus > Hymenopus coronatus. The sequence continues at coordinate 95,677,637 of CM060895.1, read as the reverse complement.
TGTGATCTACTCATCGCCCATAGATGGCACCAAAGGGCGAAATCAGTATGGACGAGAAAATGGCGAATTTAACCCAGGGACCTATTCTTTCAAAGTATCAGGTTCTTTTACGTACAAATAAGCATTACCGTGACCAATAGCTTTACTTCCCTTCCATGCTAAGAAAATTTAGGCCCGAAAAAATCCATCACACTTCGTCGGTGTAAACCTCTAATGCCTTGGCTAGTACGATAACCATTACACTACGGAGTGCGAGGATGTGCCACAACATATTCTTTTATTAAAGGTAACAAATACAAACATTGAAGATTATTAGCTACTAATCTTATTTCAGGTTATTTTAAAATAGCTATGTATTGCATTCATACGACTTTCTGTAACTATTCTGCAAACAAACCACTCTTAAACTAGATTATTATTTCAGCCACAGCATGTTAATCAACATTACATGTTATTTCTTAATTCCTTATAATTAGAAGGGAAATAAAGGAATAAATTGGATAAACGGATAGTCAAATCTTAAAAACTGTCGCTATACGATTGTCATTGAATTTTTGGTTTTCTCTCCATGGCTAGGAATAAAACAAAAGATATATGAAACTGATGAGGACTTCCCATATGAGAACTCCATGAAAATTTTTATGACATAAATTGAGTATTTTAACGAGATCAACATTTTTTGTGAAGTAAGTTTTTTCTCTATCTCTTTACGGTTTGCCCGTTAGGCCAAATTCATTCAGAATGAGGAGGCCTTCAGAAGCTATTGCCAAGAAATCAAAGATATACATTTTATATGTCCTATAAAATTAATAGACGGCTTTTTTTTTATCAAATTCGGTGCCCGCCCTTCTTTAAAAATAAAAAATTTTAAGAAATTTTCAATGTATAATTTCGTATGATGCGGTAGAAGCTCATTCTTGGAATATACTGAACTTCATAGCAACAGTGGTATTTTACCCATTTTTCAATTTTGAGTTATATTGTACATAGACGCAAACACAGCCACAAATGGACCAAGATTTCACCGGAAATAAACGTTTTAGGCTCTTTAATATAAAAAAAAACAGTTTTGGAAAAAGGTCCGTGAATTTCCACGTGTCCGTGAACACGATAACTTAAAAGGTCGGTAAAATACCAAATTCAATATCTAAATTTACTACCTTCCAAGAATGTGACAGGAAGATTTTGAGAAAAAGCCCGCAACTCTGACTACCATTTACAGCAAAAAAATTTTAAAAGTTTTGATTTTCTCAGAAATGGCTGTAACGATTTTTGATTAAAATATCATATACTAAAAATGTTTACATGAGAAATCAATTGTGTATATTAAATTTCTGGGAACGGTCTCTGAAGATCTCTTTATTCTGGATGAATTTTGCTGAATTCTGCATAACTGGCAAAGCGTAAGAGATAGACAAATTCTTACCACACAAAAAATGTAGATCTCATTAAAACACACAATTTATAACATATACTATTTTTTATTTGGTTTCTTGCTATTGCCTTCAGTTTTAAAGTACTTATACTTTTCTCATACGGGAATTTGTAAAGAAAAACATTTCAACCGCAGTGCAACCAGCTTTTAAAAGAGCTGACTATCGCTTTAGCCTAGTGCATCCCCTTAATTCCCTATTACTTACAAGGCAGCAAGTAATAAAGACAATTTCTGCTAGTGTTTATCTCGATTATCATGAAGTAGATAGAAGAAGCTTTTTAACAACAATTGGTCACAGAGATATAGAGAAACTCATGTGAATGAAGCTTCAGATTGTATTCAGGGATACTCAAAACATGTATTTGTAGTTAAATCGTGGATTCAATTTTTGTACGGAATACAAAATACGTGATAGAGAAAATAAAACTCGAAAATAAACGATATATTTCAACTGTTTCAAGACAGTTACTGCAGAAAGAAATAAGTGAACATCACATTTAGAAAACGTTAGTGCTCAATTTGGATAAACATCACACGAGCAAAAGGATGATATGTGTTTTGTTTCTAGGTAGCCTCATATTTCTCGGCATCCATCTTGCATTTAGATCTCCTTCACCCGAAACAGAAGCAATGTTTACTGGCAGAGTTATAATATAACTAAAGCAACCTAGGTTATTGAAATTCATCAATATTCAGAAAATTTTGAATGCCGCTTGTGCACGTTCCCAGTTCTGTTGTGAAAAGCAGACCTTACTAAAGTGATAGGTTTACAACAGTATACAAAGTTTTTGTTAGCATCTGTAAATACAAATACACGCATGTGTTTACAGATTCTAGCACACACCAGCAGCAGTGGGTATTGACTGTTGACCAAACAGTTTTTTTTTTTCTCGTGGATGTTCATCCCATTGTTGTTTATATTACCAATTCTCCTGTTATCAATTCTTGTACTGGTCAGTTATCGTTTTTTTTTGTGAGCGTACTCGCAAAACAAATGCTTTTTTAGGTTATACCTTTCTCAACAGATGGTGTTCTGTAACATGTATGGACTTAATGATCTCAGTTTCATCATACCTATATATAGATTTTACATACTTGTTTTAGGGTCTCCTGAATCCCCCCCAAAAAAGGAAATAAACACTTTTTAGAAAACGATCCTAAGTGTCTGTATGAGTCTGTGTTAACGAAAAGTTACGAAGTACCAAACTGGGGAGTTTTAGTTTAGTATCTTCCAAGGATGTCAAGAAAAATTTTCAGGGAAGTTCCCCTCACTCCAAACTATTCTTTACATGGAGTATTTTTGGAAATGTTCGTTTTTCTCAAAAAAATAAAGGGTAATAATTTTTATTAAAATGTCATATATTATAGATATTTACATGGAAAATATCATGTATACTTTTATGTTTTGAGCATAACCTCCGAAACCCTGTTCATTCTGGAGGATTTTTACATAACCGGTAAACCATAACAAAATCATGTTACACAAAAAGGTTGTGTGTGTGTGTGTTTGTTTATATAATGTATAATTGTTTTGAGATAACCATTTGCAAGATATTATTTTTGTTGGTTCCAATTTTGAAATACAAGTAAGTACTTGTTCAAACGGAAATTCATAATTCGGTTTTCTTCTGTTTTACTTCTGGCCATGCAAAGACATGTATAGCGACAACGTTTAAAAGGTGTGACATTAGCTTTGACCTTGTGTATTTCCTTATTTCTCTTCTACTTATCGTGAATTGATTGGCATGAAATAGATAAACGAAACATCTTTTGTAAGAATAGTTTGTTTGCAAAATAGGTAGATAGGGCTATTTTAATAGAACACATTATTAGACATTTTATAGTTCATTTCAAATAGCGTGAGTTTTCGAATTTTGTATCCTTGTACAATCAACCTATATATATATATATTTCAAACATAATCAATAATTTAAAGATAATATTATTCAAAAGTCTTCGAAATTACACCATGGAGCATTTATTGCTCACTGGAACGAAAGATTTGTAGCACTTTTACAACCTTTTAGGGATGCTATTATTATATTATTTATTATTCTAAATTTGTCCTATATTTTCTTTATTTTTGTCGTCCTCCGTGGTGTAATGGCTACCATGCTGTATACCCAACCCGGCGGAGGACGATGGGTTTTTTCGGGCGTAAAAATCCTTAACATGGCTTGCTTCGGAAGGGAAGTAAAGCCGTGGGTCCCGTGTCGTAGATTTAAGGCACGTAAAAGAACCTCAAGCTTGATAGAGGCCTCTGAGCAAAATTAAATGGTCTTTCGCGCCCAGTATAGAATGGGACGCTGAGAACCACAGTAGTTAAAGAGCGTCCATAAATAAAATGCCATTTCATTTCTTTATTTTTATCTCTAATTTTGTGATTATCAATTCTTATAAGAAGATTATATGCTTTTAATTTGGGATTTATTTTTCTATATGTACGAGATTATGCGTGTATACAATACCGCTGAGGTGAGTAGAATATTAAACAACGTGCAACTCTATAGCACTCCTCTGAACTTGTTTAGTAGGCATACGAGGGCCGTTTTTTTTTCAACCTCCGCTAGGCTATAAATAACAGACAAGTTCATAGAAAACAATTATTGTATTAGTAAGAGTTTTGTACACTTATGGTTACTTTTCAACATAATCACCAAAAAGATTGAGACATTTATCGTACCTGTGCACAAGCTTTGCAATACCCGCTTCAAAAAATGTTGCCGCCAATGATTTCAAATGAGCATTGACGTTGTTTTGAAGATCTTCGTTGGTTAGAAAGTGCTGCCTTCCTAGTCGCGTCTTCAGTTCAGGGAAAAGGTGAAAGTCGTTGGGTGCCATGTCAGGACTGTACGGCGGATGATCGAAAACATCCCATTGAAATTGTTCAAGTAGCGATGGGTTATGCCAGCAGTGTGTGGGCGAGCGTTGTCACAGATCAACAATTCCTGAAGTCAGCATTCCTCTCCGTTTGTTTTGAATGGCTCTCTGCAAACGTCGTAAAGTGTGATAAATGTCTCAATGTTTTTGGTGATTATGTGCAAAAGTAGCCATAAGTGTACAGAACTTTTAGTAATAAAATAATTGTTGTCTATGAACTTGTCTTTTATTTATAGCCTATCGTAGGTTGAAAAAAAACGGCACTCGTATTTTATCGTTCTGTCTCACAGTAGTCTAGGTAAGGGTTTTTAGAGAAACGAAGTAGTTCCGTCTGTTTACCGGGATTATTCGTTTCTGGTGCTGTATTTGTTTTTAGATCGGATTTTGTCTTTAAACAATTTTTCTTTTTAAATTTTTGTATGATAAGAAGGGAGATACCACTTCCCGTAAAAAAGGTGAAGAATTATTCTGCATATTTTTGTTTCTATAGAAAAAACTGGGGGGGGGCAAGTGTGTGGTACAAAATTTTTGGTGCATTGTCAAAGGAATTCTTCTTCTTCTCCACCTGCTTACCCTCCTCATTTGGAAGATTTACCCAGACTTATAAGCCAATGCTGTCGGAGGCCTATTGAGTAGACGGATGAATAGGGTATCCAGAGATGGAAGATCTACCCAATGTCTGGTATGAGCGTGAGGAAGTAGATGATTTGAATTGCAGGCAAAATGGGTGATAGGAAATGTGATATGAAGCAATAGTATGATGAACGTCGGGAGAAACCGCGGGGACGCCGCTTCGTCTACCACAAATACCACTTAATGTCATCTAAGAATAATGTGAACATGGGCCCTCTAGGTGGGAGCGAAAATAAACGCCATGAAAGTATATATTTCTCTATATTTCTCTGTAAGCGAATAATACAGTAAGCGATAGTCAAGATTTTTCAAAGCCGGTCGTTATGTGAAGACTTTGAACTCCTGTTCCCTTTGCATGAGCACGGAAAGGAAACAAAAAATGCCAAATTGCAGTTGAGAAAATCATAAAGTATTTGAAAATTCAAACTATTAGAAAAAATGTCGAAAATGTTAAAAGTACGAACATTATTTCACATAAATTGTATACTTTATTGGGATCTACATTTTTGTAGAGTAAGATTTTTATTTTTTTCGGTTGAACAATTATAAAAAGTCACTTAAAATAAAAACGACTTCATAGGCTAATCATAAAATTCAACATACACATCTTATTTGTCATGAAAATTGCTTAAACATGTGGTACTTTAATCAAAAGCATTTGCGTAATTTTTGCATCTAAAGAGTAAGGGGGTTGCTTAAAATCTTCTGGTCGCAACTTTGGAAGTTCCTGATAATAAATAGGAAATGTATTTAACCCGGTGTTCCTATGTTGTTCACAGACACACGAACATACCGCGACAGATGGATCAGGCGTTTCGTCTGAGACTGTCATTCGGGAAGTCGTGGAATTGATTCCCTCTCTGACCCATGGATTTTTTCAGGGGTTTCCCTGGTCACTAGGCAAAAGAAGTGGAGGTTTCTTCATTACCCCAAACTTCCTGTGTCTTCATTTCATCTCCATTTGATCCAACCGGTCTCTTTCAGGGTTGTATGTGTCGGCGAGGGCTGCGGAGGTGGCGCCCTTCCTTGGTTGTGATTACATTTTGAAAATACAGCTCTCGGTAGTGGAAAGGCATTGGAAGTCGTCTGTAGATCCAGGGAGTACGGTAAGATCTAGGGTATGGGCTCCTAGCGCTCTCCGCATCGCGCTGAAGAACGGTGGCTCCTTGTCCGCCGTCCGGGTTCGGCCACCCGTTGTCATTACTCTCTTCTCATTCTAACCTTATGGGGTCTGCAAACAATAAAAATATGGCTGCAGTGTGGAGTCTCCTCCGGCATCACATACTCGGACATTATTACTTTTTCTACCCCGAATGTACAACGTATATGGCGCCCAAAAATGTGATACCTAGATATCACCGGAGCTACATGTTCTAGGACCCCCTGAATAAAAAAAAAAAAAAGAGTATCTTCAGAAAAAAAAATCCGTGTGTGGTGTGTGTGTGTGTGTGTGTGTGTGTGTGTGTGTGTGTGAATGAATGTCTGTGGATATCATAGCTCAAAAAAAAAAAAAAAAAAAGACTGTTAAATACCAATCTTGGTATTTAAACTTGATATCTTTCAAGGATACGACAGGAAGATTTTCAAGAAAATCCCCCCACCCCTAACTATTCCTTATATGGAAAAAAATTCGAAAATGTTGCTTTTCTTAAATATGCTTCTAACAATTTTGATTAAAATACTACACATTAAAACCATTTCCATCACAAATAAAACATATCTTAAATTTTCTAGAAATAGCTTCTGAAGACCTGTTTATTCTGAATGCATTTTGCTGAATTTTGCATAACTATGTAGTAAACCGCAAGAAATAGACAAAAACTGACTACACAAAAAATGTAGGTTCGTTAAACTACACAACTTATGTCAAACATTTTTTTCGTGGAGTTTACCGTTTTCGATATATTCGTTGTTATTAGTTTCGTTTGCAGTGACAATCGCTTAACACCAGCTTTTAAGACAGTTGACTATCACTTTAGCATAGCGCATTCCTTTAGTTCCCATTTACTTATAAGGAACTAAGTAATAACATTCTGCTATCGATTAGTATGGTGCAGAAAGAAGATCTTTTGTAAGAAGTTTTTTAAAGTACCTCTTTGAGATCAGGTAGTTACAAAACACGAATTTCCGGTGAAATCTCTAGATCGAATTCAGGCAGAAAGAAATGCGCTTACTGTAACCATGTAGCACAGAAACTAAAAAGAATTAGAAAGAAACAGAGTATTTTTGCAATCACATTACTATCATGAAATCTGCATCGAATTTCAGTCTGAGGCTGGAGAGTATTTACTGTTGTTCTATATGTGTAGCATTGTAACATTTATCAACCCATTTCTGTGAAACCAATAGGATACATTATATGTTTGGAATCACTGGTGTTAGGAAAAAAAAAAAAAAGCATCTGTACGCCGTATTATATTGGATAATGTACTTTATAGAGGACGAATTGAATGGACTTCGCTGTAGCAGACAGCATAATGAAACAATTTAACTTGCTATTGCAGATAAAACGTGGAGTGCAATGAAAATTTAAACTTGTCAATTATTTCTATATAAAAGAGCTCTCTTGCCAATTTCGGCCTGTTGGAACAAAAACTTCAATCTTCGTTGTATTTGAATGTGTGTGTTTTTTACCTTTTTTTTTCGAATATGTGAAAGCAAATTCGGTGCTGATGTGCTTTTAAACATTAATGCGCAATGTAGTTCATTTAGTGCTTTCGGATTATGAAGTGGCAATTCTGTCGCTTTGTGTACATCAGCACTTCGCACTCGGAATAACGTAATAGAATTGGAGGAACTAAGAGAAGGAAAGAGGGACTTTGGGATGGATAGTGAATGGAAATTAAAGTTAAAAATATACTACTTAATACAGAGAAAAAAAAATCGGATGTGTTCGGTTCACATGAAGTATTCTACTTCTCTGCAATCAATTAATGTTAAAAAGCTTAAGCTTTTAAATTACTTCATGCTAATTCAGAAAAATTAGCAGAAATAGTCTCATTAATTGCTTCCTTATAAGTAGAAGCGATATAAAGAAGTATCATAGGCTAAAGTGATAATCAAAAGCTAGTTGCTATGTCAATAAAGTTCCTTTGTTTGTAGGGACAGACGACAAATTCCTGTATGAGAAAAGTATATATTTTCAAAGCTGAAACCAAAAACAAGGAATATCTAAAAAAAAAAGATCAACTACACAAAAAAAGTATATAACATAAATTGTGTGTTTTAATGAGCTCTACATTTTTGTCCATCACTTGCGGTTTAGCAGTTATGCGAAATTCCATAAAATTCATCCAGAATAAAGAAGTCTTCGGAGGCTATTCCTAGAAAATTGAAGATATATATTTTATTTGTCACGTAAATATCTTTAATATACGATATTTTATACAAATTCGTTAGAGCCATTTTTGAGAAAATCAAAATTTTCGAAAAAAGTTCCATGTAAGGGGTAGTTTGGCGTGGGGTAATTCTTCTCAAGATCTTCGCGTCGCATTCCTGGAACATACTAAACTTAAATACAAAGTTTGGTATTTTACCAACTTTTGTATGTATAATACGTATAGAGAAAGTAAAAATAGCCTTTTGTAAGAATAATATGTTGCAGAATAGGTAGAGAAAGTAATGTGAATGGAACACACCAGATATGCTTAGCCGGTAATAGAAAACAGTTATTGAGCTTTAACAATATAGTATATGAGAACACATTTTCAAGGAATGGAATCTGCACCTTGTTAAATGCTATGGCACAAAATGCATCTCTGAACCATAAGACTAGTGAAATCTCTGCTCTGTTCAGCGGACCACACATGTTATTGTCCCTAGATAGTACATGCAATAAAAATATGGCCTTAATCCCCGCAAGCGGAGCCCATCTCCACACGCTTGCGAAGATTATGCTTGGGTTGGCAGCATTAAAAAAATAAATGCACATTGGAGCGCTGATATGCGTTTTTCCCCCCGTCCAAAATGGGATCTCATTATACATGGCAAGCAAGGAATCGATTTCATTAAGATAAGACTTTTAATATAGGACGTGTAAGCGCGCTAGGGGGAAGGGAGTGCTTAAACAACACCAGCAATAACAATAATAATAATACTTTCGCACATTAGCCCTTCAGGTACAAATTATCTGCACATTTTTAACCAATGAGAATGTATTTCCTTTCTTTTGCTTTTTTAAGTGCCCATTTCTCAAGATAAATATTAGATTGTTAGCGATACCAACATAAGAGATACCCTGCACGCACCTTTTTTCGCCCTCCGTGGTGTAATGGTTACCATGCTAACTTCACGGGTTCAAACCCGGTGGAGGGCGATGGATTTTTTCGGGTGTAAAAATCCTTAGCATGGCTTCCTTCGGAAGAGAAGTATACCCGTTGGTCCCGTTTCGTAGATTTACGGCACGTAAAAGAACCTCAAGCCTGACAGACAGGCCTCTGAGCAAAATTAAGCGGTCTTTCACGCCCAATTTAGAATTGCACGCTGAGAACCATAGTAGTTACAGAGCGTCCATAATAATACGCACTTTTACCGCAGGCTAGTACCGGAGAAAGCGAGGGCCGGGGGGAAGAAGACAGAATTCACTCCCTTGTCTTTTCGCAGTTTCTCTCTTCGAGGTCCTCAGACATTATAGTGAATATGCTATTCACTTTACCTCAAAATAGATGAATTATTATACGAAACACAACGCACGTGCATGTGCGAGAACTCTGGAGTCTACAAAGTGAATGAAAAACATTTGGCAGAAATCGTTTTATTACACATTTTGTTATAAATACAACGGATCTTATACGAGCCCGACCGTCAAATGATCTCGGAGTCCACGGAGCTTAAAACTACTCGACATTCGCCTTCTCAGGATAAGGGAAAGCCCCGTAAAAAGCCTTGTCCGGCTAACTCGCCCTAAGCGAGATTCGAACTCGTGACATGTTGAATTTGAGGCAGAAAATCTATCCCCACAATACCCAGACGGGCCAGAATTGGTTTTATTAATTGCTTCATTGTAAGTAGAAGAGAAATAAGGGAATGCATTAGGCTAAAGTAGTCATATCTTTTAAATGCTGGTCGCTATGTGGAGCAATTGAGATTTGCTTCGGTTTACATGATTCCGTTTGAGAAAAGTTAGGTACCCTAAAACTGAAACCAGTAGCAAGGAATATCTTAAAAAATACCAACTCTGGAAGAAAGAAAGAAAAAAAAATGATAAATGACATAACTTGCGCGTTTTAACGATATCTAATTTTTTGTGTATTAAGTTTTTGTCTACCTCTTAAATTTTAACCTCTATGCAAAAGTCTGCAAGATAGAGTAGAGGTCTTCAGAGGCTATTCACAGAAGATCCAATATATACATTATATACCGTATTTTATATACGATATTTTAATCAAAATCGTTAGAGCCATTTTTGAGAAAATAAAAATGTTCGAAAAATATTTTATGTAATTGTAAATGTAGTTTTATTTATGGACGCTTTTTATCTGCTGCAGTTCTCAGCGTCAAATTCTACACTGGGCCTGAAAGACCGCTTAATTTTGCTCAGAGGCCTCTTTGTCAGGCTTGAGATAAATCTACGACAGGGGACCAACAACTTTACTTCCCTTCCGAAGGAAGCCCGAAAAAACCCATCGTCCTCCGCCGGGTTTGAACCCGTGACCTTGGGTATTGAAGTTAGACCATGGAGGGCAACAAATATTCTATGTAAAGAACAGTTGGGGTGGGGGGATTTTCTTGCAAATCTTCGAGTTGCACCCTTGGACGAAACTGAACTTACATTCAAAGTTTGGTATTAATCCGAATTTTCGTCTTTGAGCTATGCTGCTCACACGCATGAACCTTTTTCTAAAATGTTTTTGGACCCAGAGACCTCAAAACATATATTTCCGGAGAAACCTGGACATCGAATTTGTGGGTGGAATACAATACCTTCTCTAGCTACTTTGTATGTATGTATATGCGTGCTAGAGAAAGTAAAAATGGTTGCGCATTTGCTGGCTTTGAAATTCCATAACTACGCAATATATACCTGTTCACTTTCTCTATATATAGTAGTATGTACATCGTGTATAGAGAAGGTATTGTAATGCACTAAAAATTTTGATACCGTAATTTCACTGGAAATACATGTTTTGAGAATCTTGATTCCAGAAATAAGAATTTTTAAAAACATGTCTGTGTGTATGTGGGCAGCATAGCTGAAAAACGAAAAGTCGGTTAGTTATCAAATTTGGTATCTTCCACAGATGGTCGTCTCCTGGGCACTGTGGTAGCGCAGCTGCTTACCAAGCGGGAGACCTGGGTTCTATCTCCAGTACCGGCGTGGGGATTTTTTCCCCCGCTGGGAGACCTTGCCCGGGGTGCACTCAGCCTCATAAGGTCCCTGGGGGGCCAATTGAGGATCTACTTGATGGTAAAGATGCTCCAGGTCGCATTAACCGGCCGGGGGGGCTCGAGGTGCTGACCACGTCTCACCCTCCAACTCTGCACCCCATCCACGACGTCTGTAATAGACCGAGATGGGGACGCAGCGGCCGGGCGGTAGGCCAAGGTTCCCCGTGAGCTGTCGTGCCATGGAGTTATGCTATCTTCCACAGATGCAACATGAAGGTTTTCAAGAACCCCCACCCACCACAACTGCTCTTTAAATGAAACATTTTTCGAAAATTTTGATTTTCTCAAAAATGGCTCTAACTATTTTGATCAAAATTCTTCATATTTAACATATATTTATGAGAAATGAAATGTATATCTCGAATTTTCTAGGAATAGCCTCTGAAGATCTCTTTATTCTGGATGACTTTTGTATAACTGGTAAACCATAAGAGATAGACAAGATCTTACCATACAAAGCATGTAGATCTCATTAAAACCCACAATTAATTTTATACACCTTTTTTTAAGAGATATTCCGTTTCAATTTTAAACCACTTAAACTTTTCTTCCACGGGAAGACATTTTTCTTCTCGTTTCTCTTTGTTTACTCTTGGCAAGAAAGGATGGAATTTTAATTGTTTCGCATAGCGACCTACTTGACTATCACTTTAGCCTGTGCATTCCCTTATTTCCCTTCTACTTACAAGGAAAAAAGTAGTAAAATTAAATCTGCTTATGTTTATCTTGAGTAGTATGATGTAGTTAAAACATTAATGTTTACAATAAAAGGATGTTTTACGAAACATTCAGAGAAAGTGAATGGAACATATCAGATTTTTAAAGCACAATTTGAAGAGGCATGCTTCGTTTCAAACGTAAAACACCAATAATAACTCCATGGCATGACAGCTCAAGGGGAACCTTGGCCTTCCGCCCGGCCGCTGCGTCCCCCATCTCTGTCCCCATGGACGGTCTACTACAGACGTCAAGCCCCCCCCCCGGCCGGTTTAATACGGTCCTCATGACCTGGAGCTACTACTTCTCCATCAAGTAGCTCCTCAGTTGGCCCCCCAGGGACCGCACGAGGCTGAGTGAACCCCGGGCCAGGTCTCCCAGCGGGGGAAAAATCCCCACGCCGGTCCTGGGGATCGAACCCAGGTCTCCCGCTTAGTAAGCAGTTAAGGAGACGACCGTAAAACATCGGTATACTGAGAAATAGCTACAACTGAGTCTATTTGGAATTACAGCAAAGAGGCACTCTCATTTACTCTGAAATTTGTGTACATTTAAATTGATAATGGGAAGCGATGGAGAAAGGCATGTTTTAAACACAGTTAACTGACAGTAAGAGGAGAAGATGCACGTTGCACGGTTTGTGTTTCATTTGGTGATGTTTATTGCCATTTAGAGCTGTAAAAGAATTTTCAGTCGTTGCTACCCGTAAAAATAAATAATAAAAAAAGCGGTTGTAAAAATGTAGTTTGTTGTTTGCTATTGCAGAGGTTCTATTAATTTATTTAATTTATATTGTGTGTCTGTTAATTCATCAGTGCATATGGAGTTTTATATATTACGTGAATGTTTACAGCTCGAATTAAATACGTGCTTTATTTATTTATTGCATTTCCATATGTTAAAAGTTTATATTAGACGGCGCCGTGGCCTAATGGTTAGAGCGCTTGCCTCCCCTAGGCGGCCCGGGTTCCATCCCAAGCGCTCGCATGTGGGATATATGGTGGACGAAGCGCCGTCTGGGCGGGTTTTTTCCGGATCCTCCGATTTCTCCCACCATCTATTCCACCAATTCTCCTTCATCACCTTTTTTTATCATCATTTCACTTGCATTTCACGTATCCACTTCCTTACGCTCATACCTGGCTACGAGTCGACCACACGTTTGCAAATCCTAGGAGGATATCATTCCTAAAATACGGGGAAGGTAAACCGAATACGAAAAATATTAGGACATTCGTTTTTAAATAAAATATCGTTTCGTTTCGTAATCGCTTACCCTCCCCGTATTTTTAGGACTGACACCCCCCTAGGGCTTACAAGCCAATGCCTAGGAGTCAGAAGCCTGTCGGGGAGCCAACGGCACGAAACCACAGAATGGAGAACGTGTTACGGGGGGTCGGCCCGTAACCACGCATGAACACGAGAAAGTGGATGATATGAAGTGTATGCGAAATTGATAATTGGAAAGCTAATGATGACGCAATTGATTGAATGAATGTCGGGGGAAACCGGAGGACCCGGAGAAAACCCGTCCAGACGCCGCTTCGTCCACCACGGGCGCTTGGGATCAAACCCAGCCGATCCCGGCGGCCGCGCTCGCTAAAGTGTCTCGCTTTGGCGCTTCGTGGTGCACAGGATCGTGAGTTCGAGTCCCGCCTTGAGCATGGGTGTTTCTGTGTTTGTAAATGTGTATGTATACTAAAAAGGAAAACGTTAAGAATGATGAGGTCAACTAAAGAAATGTAGGAAACTGAAAAAAAGAAAATGGAGGAAAAGGAATACAGCGCCGGAGTCCTGGCAAGCCTCCGGAATTGTATTTAAAAAAAAAGCGTGCGAGCTGTCTAACCACTCACGCCTTTAAACTCAATATATGCTTCTGAATTAAAGTAGGCGTCTCCAAAGTCTACGTCACCAGAGATACTCTACCGGTATTGGGGGTAGTTGGTGGTAGAGGACAAAGTCGCAGTGCTGGACTGTACCTGCCACAGGTCATAGTGAAGAGTGAATTTGGTAGAGGAATTAGGATATTAGTATTCAAATTTACTTCACTGTCACATGCGACTGCTTTTAACTGTTCACATAGAATTTCATGTGGTATCCGAGATCGTGAATACGCTTTTACTGTTTTCAATTTTGAAAAATTCTTTAGTTCCTGGAGTTATATTGCATGTTCCATCACTATGGTACAATTATAAATTATACACATTTCTACACCCCTAAGAAAATATTAAGCTTCCATTTACAATACTTCCTAAAGTATGTTTAAAACTCCATTAATTTATCAAATTATATTCGTACATGGAATTTAATGACAATGATGATAAAGGTGATAGTATTAATCATTATAGTAACATTCGACTACTACTGATAATAGTAATAATACTATGATTAGGGATGATCATTCATGATGATTCATTTTGTTAAAACAGCTTGCTTATAATGTTCACGCAATATAATGATGGCTTGTATTAGTCTTATATACCCCCGTAAACTTTTGGAACAAATAAGGCACCTTGCATTTTCGCAGCAGCAGTATAGATAAATTGTTCCTCCCGTTCCTCCTTAAATGTGCACGGTTTCCGTGGATTCTTATCGTGATTTGGAGTAAACATTTACTACGACAAATAGTCCACAACTGCACATCTCAGGGAAGGGGTGAATGGACTGTAACTACGTCATAGCCCACACTGTCCTCCCCTCATTCAGGGGCTGTATTCGCGAGTACAAAGGATAACATTAACATTAAATGTAAGTACTCTTAACTCAACATGAACCAAGAGTAAATGAGAATAACTTTAGTAGTAATAATAAGCCACTATTTACAAACAGTTATATATTCTGTTGACATCACTGTTTGCAGAATAATTTGATTTAATGGTGGTATAAACCGTGTTAGGCATGAATCTAGGTACCAAATAAATCTAGTTAAAATAACATTAATGTCATATTAAAATTATTAATAAATTAATACTTGGATAGGTGGAGTCAGATTGAAAAATTCAACGCCATAGCCGGGATTTGAACCATGGATCTCCCGATCTCTAGCCGGTTGCTCTGCTACTGAGCTACCATGGCAACATGCCGCCATAGCACTGAATCCTTCAACTGACGCATATATTTCCCGGTCTGACTCTACCCATGCAACCCCTGTCCTACATATGGCTTGTGTGAAGAAACAATTATTCCAATACCAATTGACCATAATAGTTGGCTATACTATGAATCCTGGGCCTAAAGCACTTACAACATTGTAAGTCGCCATTGGGTTGTTATTTCAAAATAATTTGAGATCATCTTGTGGTTTACCGGGAAACATACGAGTTAGTTGAAGGATTCAATGCTATGGCGGCATGTTGCCATGGTAGCTCAGTGGCAGAGTAATCGGCTAGAGATTGGGAGATCCGTGGTTCAAATCCCGGCTATGGTGTTGAATTTTTCAGTCTGACCTATCCGACCCCTGTCCTATACACGGCTGGTCTGAAAAACAGTAATTCCAAATTAATACTTCTTTATCCCACAAATAATACCCTTAAATTGATTTTTATTATTTTCATTGTTTTTCATTTATATTAATCTTATTTAAGTCGTTTTCTTTCCTGTAATAAACAGTCAAAGAGAAGGTAATGGACGTCTTGTATTTCGATCTGAGCATAAGCAGGTGGCATTGTTAGGATTTATTATTTTAAAACGTTCCATATATTAACCGAATTTACCGTGGCCATTCATGATATGTGTGATTGCAAATAATGAATATATTGTAGGGCACCCAGTGTGGGAAGGTTTCATCCCTACACTGTGCATACTAGGAAGTGGTAGTTTGAGGGGTAGAGCTGTTCGCGCATGCGAGAAGGAAGCGGGGGCCTCGGTGTTTAAGGTGCAGGAAGGTATACTTTTGGTTATAAATATCAGGAGCCATAAATAAATACGCAAGGATGCGAGGAGACACAGGGATTTTACTGTTAAGAAGATAATGTATGGCTACGGAATAAAGAAACCCAAGAGCTACCCAAACACCATTCAACTCACCTGGTACATTATAGATTTTACAGTTTCATTTTAAAATAAAACTATGCCGTCGGTCAGTACCTCAAACTGTACGACTGTCAGCAGGTCAGATGAACAAAGCTGAACAAGGCTTACCAGACTTATTTACTGAAGATTTATAATTAAACCCAAGCTTATGGTAGAATTGCTTTAGGAGGACACAGTTATGTCAACATTTGGAAATATTGTGCTGAAACTGGTGCAACATTGCCTCCTTTACTCAAAATGACCATATCAGCTTTCCTACAATATTTTGATGGGAGGAACAAGCTTTTTGTGACGTGACCTTTACTGCTTTCTGACCACAATAAACTCCAGTTCTTGTACATACTCTTTTAAAATGTTTTTCTCTAGAGAAATTGGATATTTGTTGTAGGCATATTCTATACACGTGTTTGAAGCAGTCTTAGTAAGTTGATCAGCTTTTTCATTGCCTTCGTTTCCATCACGACCTCGTATCCAATAGAGGCATATATGTTTATTATATTTCTGTATTGGTTGTCTGATGTCAACAACAATAGGGTGAACACTATATTTGCTATTAGCATAGATTGGGAATTACTTAAAATATTTAGAATTAGGATACGGACGAGGAAACTCGACACCAAATCTAGTAGGTTATTCTACCTATGTCCCACAAGGGATGCTCCAGGGCGGGAGGGATGAGGGGAGAGAAACCAAGAGCGATGGCACAACAATTACAGGATGTCTACAGTTTCCGTATTGAATCATCCCGACAGTCGGACATACAGACAGACCAAGGACCCCGCTGTCAACCTCCACCAGCGACGGTCCTCATCCCTACAATTAACCGAAGTCAAGGGAATAAAATAGTCAGTACGAGCATCCTTTTTCCTCCCACGCTGCACCGAGCACCATCGCCGACACTTCCAACTCTGAAAGAAACCAACGGGATGGAGGATTAATGAAATGACAATGGAAACGACGACAAGAAATCTGAGGGATGAAATAAACCGCCTGGCGACCTGGGGAAACCTTCGAAAAACACATGGACTAGGTAGGCCGGCCAAAGGATTGAGTCCGCAACCTCCCGTATGAGGCATTCTACTCGGTGATTAAAATACTTACAAAATTATAGCTAAATGGGGAAACTTCCAGACAATACAACTTCATTCTTAAGAATTTAACGTACAACTAGATTGTGCGTGGTTATGTTAGCTGTGGCATTAGTGGTTTGCAACATTTTTTCCGAATTATCGGTTATTATTGGTTTGCAATTTTCAACATCTTGTGATTTTAAGATGCTGTCACTACTCAGTTGATTCTAACGATCGTAGAAAAATAATTAAATGTCAGAGCCCTTTGTACCCACAGCAAAATATGTAATGAGTGTATTTCTCCAAATGTATTTTCATGATATAAAAAGTGTCATGTGTTCCATTCCATGTCGTTCTCTAGTTGTTCCAGAAACAACTTTCCTCGCAGAAGATTATCATTTTATCTACAACATGCTTATCGAGATAAATGGTCTTATTACTTTTTTCTTGTAAGCATAAATAAATAAATAAATAAGGGAATATACTAGGCTAAGGCGATAGTGAAATCTTTTAAAAGCTCACTTATATGAAACAGTTGAAATTCGTTTCTCCTTTGCATTCCTGGGTATAAAACAAAATAAATGAAACGACAATTATCTTCCCACTTGAGAAGAGCTTAAGTAATTTAAAAACACTAACAAAAAATGTCTTAGAAACAACTAACTCTACGAAAAAAATGAATATGTCATGAATTGTGAGTTTTAACGAGATCTATAATTTTTGTATAGTACAATTTTGTCTTTTACTCTTTACCAGTTAAAGTAATCTAGAATGAAGAGGTCTTCAGAGGCTATTCCCAGAAAATTTAAGATGTGCATTTTATTCGTTATGTAAATGTCTTTAATATTTGACATTTTAATCAAAATCGTTGGAGCTGTTTATAGGAGAGGCGTTTTCTACATTTTTTCTATGTAAAGGGTAGTTTGGGGTGCGGGAATTTTCCTATTCTTCGAGTCGCATCTTTGAAAGTTACTAAAATTAAATTTCGTTTTAGAGGTCACACACACATACACACACAGAGGGACCTTTTTCTATAAATCTGTGTTATATTGAGGTGACTTTCTCTACATGTCTGTTACAGGTTGTTCTTTAAAAGATTCTTCTTCTATCTACTTCATGCTAATCGAGATAATTATTAGCAAACATTCTCTTATTACTTGCTGCCTTTTAAGTAGAAGGAAAATAAGGGACTACATTAGGCTAAAGCGATAGTCAAATCCTTTTAAAGTTGGTTGCTATGTGATTAAATTCGTTTTTTCGCTTGGCCAGGAGTTGGCAAATTCCCTTACGAGAAAAATGTATCTGATATAAATATTTGTTTTAACGAGATCTATTTTTGTGTAGTTAAATGTTGTCTATCTTTTAGGGTTTATTAGTTATGCAAAAGTCATGCAGAATGAAAATTTGTTCAGAAGCTATTCCGAGGAAATTTAAGAGATACTTTTCGTTTATCATGGAAATAGTTTTACATTCGGTATTTTAATCAAAATCCTTAGAGTAAATTTTGAATGAATCAAAATTTTCGGAAAATATAGCATATAAAAGGAGGTTGGGAATGGAGGAATTCAACATCTTCGTGTTGCAGCCTTGGAAGACACTGAACTTAAATACCAAGTTTGGTATTTAAAGGACTTCTCGTTTTTGATCTAGGCTGCCCAAACTTTCTCTACTCCTACTATGTGCACAGTGAATAGAGAAGGCATTGTAATGCCCCTAATATGTTTTGAGGTTCCCTGAGTTCAAAAAAAGTATTTTCAGAAAAATGTCCTGGTGTGAGCCTGTGACTGTAGACAACATAGCTAAAAAACAAAAGACCTTTAAATACCAAACTGGGTATTTAAGTTTCGCATCTATCAAGGATGTGACACGAAGATTTAAAAGAAAATTCCCCCCACTCTAAACTGCTATTTACATGGAAAATTTTCTGAAATTTTCGATTTTCTCAAAATTGGCTCTGACGGTTTTGATTAAAATACCGTACATTAAAGCTACTTACATCACAAATAAAATGTATATCTTGAGATTTCTGGGATATTTTCTGAAGACCTCTTCATTCTGGACGAATTCTGCCCAATTTTGCATAACTGGTAAATTGTAAGAGATAGAAAATAACTTACTAAACAAAAATGTAGATGTCAAAACACCCAATTTATGTCCTTTTCCTTTTTGTTATGGAGGCAACAGTTTCTGAGATATTCCTGGAAATACTTTATACTTTTCTCAGACAGGAAATGTCCGTTTTTCGTTTGTTCTACCCTTGGCCAAGCAAAGATGCGAATTGCAATGACAATCGCATATCGAAGTTTTAATACATTTTATTATCGCTTTAGCATAGTGCATTCCTTTAATTCTCTCCTAATTATAAAAAACTAAGTAATAAGAACATTCTGCTAATGTTTGTCTCGAATAGCATGGTGTAGAAAAAAGACTAATCTTTTGTGAGAAGTTTGTAGAATGTCTAGAGAAAATCATGTGAGTGTAACACATATTTTTATTCGGGGGGTCTATAAATATGTATTTCCGGTGAAATTTAGGTACTGAATTTATGAGTGGAACATAATCCTCTGTCTACTTGGTATGTTGTACATACGTGCTACAGAAGCTAAACGTTTTCGCAAGAACAGGTTGTATTGTAGAGAAAGCCATATGAATACCTATCAGATTTTGTTTAAATCTTCTACACACTAATCTTGCAAACATTTATTTATATCCTGCTAAGCTTTTTGTTGCCAGAGCAGCAGAGTATAGACTCTCTCCAACTGTTGAACAAGCTTGTATACACTAACAGGTGTTTGTAAACAAAGCCTTGATTTAAGGATGAGAAAATTTCCTGCACACCAAAAATAAATCCCCTTACTTGTAAATAAGAAACTCTTCCCGGCACAGAACTCTTCTGTCCCTTGCTTCCGTTCTCTGCTGAAGAGATAGCGTGTAATTTAAAATGTTTACGCTTTTAGAAAGTCCGGGAGGGTTTGGGGAATGTCCTCCGCTCCTGGAGCATCGCTAGTAAATGTGTGTTATTAAGGTTCGTTAAAAGCTATATGACACTAGCGCATCCTTTAAAGTATGAACTTGAGTTCTCTGAAAACTATTAGGAAAGTTGTTCAATTTTACGTCATAGATTTTTCTAGAACATGAAGATATCGTTACCTAAATATAACCTCACCGCTTTTAATCAGCAATGCTATTTATATATTTTAACTTTTTGAATTTCTAGCCCTTCGCAACAACATTTTTCTCCCTGCCAAACACAAAACTATTCGTGAAAGTCATTGTTTGTTTTTTTAGATGAACTGGTAGCACATGGACAATTACCTTCCTTAATTGCGCGAAGCCAGAACACATTTGTTCAGTTAGTCAATTTATCTCTGTTTTTCTGTTTCCTTTTCTTAAATTTCCTCTTTTGTTTCCTTTTGCCACCTTTAACTTGTATCTGAAATATGCATGCAAGGTCATCGACCCTTGCAGTGAGTGTTTGTGTAAATATCCATCCAATCACATTCCATTGATATACCAATCCCAATCCATCCAACCCACCATCCAATTCACCTAACTCTCTATTTTTATTTTAATAAAATGAATGGAAGATAAGTTCAAACGCAAACTTTTGTGTTTCATTCTTTCTACGCCAAGTATACTAATGTGCATCGAATGTGGACATAATGGAATACATCCGTTTATGTTGGTACTGATAAATCTCGCCTTACCCCTCTACCAGTGAGATTACCTCTGTTTTCCGAGCATAACTCTAGGCACTAGATTGGCAGGGTACTTTATCTCCCTCAATATAAAGTAGAACTGCCGAAGGTTAACATTACAACTTAAGCCTTATATTTGTATGCTACACTACCGTTTTCTTAATAACAGTTTACTTATAGTCGTTTAGAAGTTGCAATAACTTTAACTTTCTATCACCACGTCGCTGAAGAAGGCTCTCATATACATTGTGGCATCGCCCATTTAATGTCAAAGAATCAAGAGTTTGGTTACCCGAAGGTGGAAACCTTACGGAGGGAAAAACCTACCTGGGGAATGGACCACTTTCAATGCAGACTAGTGAGTATGATAGAGAAGGCATTGATTCCAAACAAAAAGATTTCACCGATCCATTAAAAAAAGTTCCGCGCGTTTGCATGAGTGTGTTTGTGCGTGTGTGTGTGTGTGTGTGAGAGAGAGCATCATAGTAAAAAACTAGAATAATTACCACACTTAGCATTTAAGTTCAGTAGCTTCCATGGATGCAACACGGAGAGTTGTAAGAAAATCCCCAACTACCGTTTACATGGATCATTTTCCGAAAATTTTCAAAAATCAAAATTATTGTAGTTTAAATAACGTATATTAAAGATATATCTCTTACGGTTTACCAGTTATGCAAAAATCAACCAGAATGGAGAGGTTCTCTGACGCTATTCCCAGAAAATTCAACATATACATTTCATTCGCCAAGTTAATGTCTTTAATATTTAATAATCATTTGAGAAAAACAATATTTAAACAATTTATCCGTGTAAAAGGTAATTTGGGGTTGGGGATTTTCTTAAAAACTTTTCGTTTTTGAGTGCTGTCCACACACACACACACTTTTCTACTTTTTTCAGGGGACTTCAAGACATATTGGGGGAAATCTGATTATGGGTGGAATATGTTACCTATAGTACATGTAGAGAAATTAAAAAAATATGAATTCAAGCCATGCATTGACGCTTGTACACCTTCCTCATTTGTACCCTCATTTGTCACATCTTCTTCTGTTTTTTGTTTGAATTCTGAGTAATTTAACGATTTCTTTACGTTTCTTTAGTAAAACGTATAACGAAGTCAAGAGAACCGAAGCACTCGTCTTAAAATGCCAGATATAGTTATCAGAAAAGCACAGCTGCAGCAGTATTTGTGTGAGGTTGGCAGCACTTGTTGATAAAATCTTAAGACGAGGCAAGGCTGTGAGAACGGTACTCCAGCAAGGAACGCTCAAGTGCTTCTAGAAGAGTTCTGGTGAGAACTAGCTAACTCATATTAGGCGACACTTGGCATACCTCACTTTTCAGCCCACTTCC
Source organism: Hymenopus coronatus (assembly GCA_030762935.1). NCBI lineage: Eukaryota > Metazoa > Arthropoda > Insecta > Mantodea > Hymenopodidae > Hymenopus > Hymenopus coronatus. Next base: position 95,655,426 of record CM060895.1, on the reverse strand, counting down.
CTACATAGCCTACTTTGTTTCTCTATACTGAATTAGCTATGCAAACGTTACATTAGAAGCTCATGAAACAACGTTACCTACCATAACTGCATCCCTTTGTAAGATACACGTATTAGAACTACAGCCAGTGTCTTTGCTGTTGTTTTAATTGTTTCATTTTCTAAGGTCATTTGGGGCTTTGCACTAGAAATAACTTGTCTGTAGGTTCTTTACGTTGGGTTTAAATATTTTATTTACCTCAAACATACACACGCACACACATATTCATTCTTTCATACCTAATTCCAGACTCTATATGGGATAGGGAATAATTTTCGTTAAAGAAAAATTCCACCCCCCGCCGGGATTCGAAACCGGAACCTCCGGATGAGAAGTCAACTCGCTATGTACGACCGCGGAGGCAGACTTATCTTTGTTTATTTATTCTAAGGTGAAACTCTAACGTCTTAAAGATAAACAGATGCATTAATTCAACTTTTCATTTTCTCTACTACGTATAGTAAGTAGTGAAATTATTGTATTCCATCCAAAACTTTGAAGTCTGATATTTCACTAGTAATATATGTTTTGGGGTCTCTAAAAATATTTTTAGAAAGAGGTTTATGTGTGTATCTGTGTGCATCTTTGTCATGTAAATATCTCAAAATGTGAACTTTTAATTAAAGCAAGTTTTAATAAAATCAAAGATTTAAAAACAAAATCTTACATGTAAAGGATTTTCCTGAATATTTTGTGTTGCAGTTTTGGAGCATGCTGAACTTAAATACGGCTTTTAGTTTTTGAGTTATGCTGTACACATACAGACACACACGCACCTTTTTCTATAAAGGTAATTTTTGAGTGCTGGGTTATGATTTAAATTAATATTTGTTTTATTTAAAATTAATTGTTATTGAATTAAAACATGTATTTCAGTGAGATCCCACTAGAAATTTTTGGATGGAATGCAATATCTTCTCTGCCTATTTTCTATATACTAAGTAGAGAAAAAAAATACAACGTTAAAGAACACAGTCAGGAGTTGGTTCTCAAGTCAAAGTCGCCGATATGGCCATAGAAATTAAAGGAGGCAATGAAAAAAATAAATTATGCATATGACATTTTTGTGGTGGTGGTGGCGGCGGTGGTGGTTGTTTTGGATAGTGTCTTTAGATTGTGGCCTTCAAAAGTGGACTTGTTTTTTTCCCTCAAACTTTCCAATGAATATTTCTGTGTATCATTTACTTATCAGGTTTTAGGTGTTAAATATGAATGTGGTTGAACAGGTTAAGATTTTTGTACGAGATCTTCAATAGTTATTAGAAAATCCAAGAAATTACACTCCTAGCATCGAACAAAGTATGTATTTAGTAACCGTCGTCTCTTACTAGATAACAATTAAAGTTTCGTCTATATCCATCATGCAGTTTCGTTGTCATAGGCGAGTGAATCAATAATCTTGTGCTGCTTTAGAAAGATGGGATAAAAATCTGATGTGTTCCATTCACATGACTTTCTCTATATCTCTGCAACAAATTATTGTTAGAAAGCTTACGATTCTGTTTACTTCATGCCAATAGAGAACAAATTAACAGAAATAGTCTTATTACTTATTTCCTTGAAAGTAGAAGCGAAATAAGAGAGAGCCATAGGTTAAAGTGATTGTCAAAAGCTGGTTGCTATGTGACTGAAGTTTCTTTGTTTCTGTGGACAAGAGTTGACAAATTTCTGTATGAGAAAAATATGTTTATTGAAGCTGAAAAAAAACTAAAAAAGGAATATCTAAAAAACGATCAACTCCAGGAAAAAATGTATCTAACATAAATTGTGTATTTTAACGTGCTCTACATTTTTGTGTAGTAAGTTCTTATCTATCTCTTACGGTTTAGCAGTTATGCAAAATTCCGTAAATTTCGTCCAGAATAAAGTAAGCTTCAGAAGCTATTCCCAGAAAATTGAAGATATACATTTTATTTGCCAGGTAAATATCTTTGATATACGATATTTTAATCAAAATCCTTAGAGCCATTTTTGAGAGAATCAAAATTTTCGTAATGTTTTCCATGTAAAGGGTAATTTGGGGTGGGGGATTTTTCTCAAAATCTTCGTGTCACATCCCTCGAAGATACTAAACTTAAATACCAAGTTTGGTATTTTACCGACTTTTCGTTTTTGAGTTATCGTGTTCACAGACACACGGGCACACGGACCTTTTTCTGAAAATGCTTTTTTTGGATACACGTGGCTCTAAAACGTATATTTCCGGTTAAATCTCGATGTCGAATTTTTGGGTGGAGTGCAATGCCTTCTCTATACACTATGTAAATAGTACATATAGAGAAAGTAAAAATAGTTTCGTGCAGTGATTAAACACTTCTAAGCCGTCTTCATTGAGTTGAATGAAGTTCATGGCACATCTGCTCCTGCGTTTGCAACAATTTATAATTGGATAAATGAATTTAAACATGGCCGTGCATCCACAAATGATGAACATCCTTTCGGACGTTAAATAGAAGTGACTTCCTCGGAAATGCTTGACAAAATCTAGGAGATTGTTTTGAGGATCGACGAATCAAAGTTCCTAAAATAATAGAAGCCACAGGCACATCACAAGGCACAGTGTTCTCAATTTTGCACTAAACTTTGTCTAACAAAGGTCTCGGCAAGGTGGGTGCCACATTTGCAAATGTGTGATCGATTCGGAAGCTGGAATTGTCGATGAAACATGGATACACTACTACAGTCCAGTGATAAAGGTACATTGGAAACAGTGGGGGATTTAAAGGCGAACCGGCTCCGAAGAAGACAAAGGTGGTGAAATCTGCAGACAAGGCGATGGCCTCGGTTTTTACTTTCTCCATACGCACTATGTACACAGTGAATAGAGAAGGTATTGAACTCCACCCAAAAATTCGATACCGAGATTTCACCGGAAATATATGTTTTAGGATCCCCTTTATCTAAAAAAAAAACATTCTCACAAAAAGGTCCGCGCGCGCGTTCGATTTTCTCAAAAATGGCTCTAACGATTTTGAGTAAAATATCATATATTTAAGACATTTACCTGACAACCAAAATGTATATCTTGAATTTTCTGGGAATAGCCTCTGAAGAGTAGTTTATTCTGGATGAATTTTACGGAATTTTAAATAACTGCTAAACCGTAAGAGTTGGACAAAAATTTACCGCACAAAATACGTAGAGCACGTTAAAACACACAATTTATGTTATATACATTTTTTCGTGGAGTTCATTGTTTTTGAGACATTCCTTTTTTTTGGTTTCTGCTATGAAGAACTTATACTTTTCTCATATAGGAATTTGCCAACTGCTGTTTATACAAACAAAGGAACTTCAGTGACATAGCAACCAGCGTTTGTCTATCACTTTAACCTATGATACTCTCTTATTTCGCTTCTACTTAGAAGGAAGCAAGTAATAAGACTATTTCTTTTATTTTTTTACTTATTTATTTATTTTTTTTTTGATTAGCATGAAGTAAATAGTAGTATAAGCTTTTTAAGAAAACTTTGTTGCTGAGATGTAGAGAAAGTCATGTGAATGGTACACATAACATTTTTTGGGATGCATCTACATTGATTACCTGCAGTAAGAACGATAAATGGAGAGTATTATGCATCGTTATTCCACGGGTAGAACGGAAAAATCAAGGAAAAATGCCCTAATCTGGCAAAGAAAAAGATTCTCTTCCGTCAAGATAATGCAAGGGTGCACAGCTGCGCAGTTTTGATGACACAAACTGTAGAATTATGGTTCAAATTATTACAACATCCAAGTGTTAACCAAATTTGGCCCCCAGTGATGCTTTTTAGCTCCAAACTTGAAAAGGTGGCTCGGCGGAAAACGATTCACTCTAACGAATAGGTCATCTCCCAAACAGATAACTATTTTGAGGACCTTCCGAAATCTTACTTAGAAACTTTCAGAAGCACTGGGAAAAGTGTATCGAGCTAAAAGGAGATTATGTTGAAAAATAAAAACAAACTACTAAAAATAAGTTGTTTTCTTCTTTTTTTATGGACTTATTGAACGCCCCTCTAGAATGAATAAATCCTAGTGGTGCTTCTGATTGTATATCTTCATGTTTGCATTGTATCACTACAGGAAACAATGTAGCTCTAAGTTAACAGTAAATAACAAATAAAAGTGACTATGCAGAATGAGCAAGCTCTTTGTTTGTGGGTACAACACAACATCAAGTCTGGTCGATAGGTATTGACGTCGTAAAGAAAGCACATTCCCGAAGCGTCTGTCCAGTGTAGTTTAAATAAAAGGAAGAAAGTGCATTGAACTCGGATTGTCCTCTGCCAGGGTGGTTCTGTCTCTATCGCACTCGCGCACTAGCCCATCTACCCTTCTCTGTCGTCGATATGTGGGTGTGGAACTCGTGTAGGATGATTGCCTTTTACGGAGGAACTTGGTTACCAAAACTGACAGCGGAAGAAATCTGAGAGACAGACGGGGTTTAACGGGAGTTAGCTGGCGACCACATGTCCCTTGTCCAGTTTTCTAGGTGGATTTACTGCCCTAGAAACTGGAGACATCAAGACCTTTGGACAGCCGTTCAGGGAATGGTATCAACTAACCTTTACTGTCTTTTCATGCAGTTCAAAATGATAGGACGTTAAGTTAAAAAAAAAATCTGATGTACTCCATTCACATGACTTTCTCTACATCTTTGTAACAAACTATGGCTAAAAATCGTCTTCTTCTTCTATCTACTTCATGCCAATCGAGATGTCGCCCTCCGTGGTGCAATGTTTACCATGCTAACTTCATATACCCAAGATCGCGGGTTCAACCTCGGCGGAGGACGATGGAATTTTTCGGGTGTAAAAATCCTTAGCATTACTTCCTTCGGAAGGGAAGTAAAGCCGTTGGTCCCGTGTCGTAAATTTACGGCACGTAAAAGAACCTCAAGCCTGATAGTGAGGCCTCTGAGTAAAATTAAGCGGTCTTTCATGCCCAATTTAGAATGGGACGCTGAGAACCACAGCAGTTAAAGAGCGTCCATAAATAACACACCATTTACATTTATTTACATTTCCAATCGAGATGAACAGTAGAAGATATGGTCTTATTACTTACTTCTTTGTAACTAGAAGGTCAATAAGGGAATACTCTATGCTTAGGCAACAGTCAACTATTTTAAGAGCAGGATTGAAACCCGTTTCTTTGCGTGGAGTCAACTATTTTAAGAGCTGGTTGCTACAGGATTGAAATTCGTTTCTTTGCGTGGCTAGGAATTGAAATATAAGAAAAAGAAGTATTTTAAAACTGAAATCAGTAACAAGAAATATCTCAGAAGCGGACAACTACATGAAAAAAATGCATATGGCATAAATTGTTGTTTTAAGTAGATATACAGTTTTTGTGTAGTAAGTTTTTGTGTAACCCTTACGATTTACCAGTTATGCAAAATTCACAAAAATTCATCTAGAATAAAGAGATCTTCAGAGGCAATTCCCAGAATATTCAAGATATACATTTTACTTGTCTTGTAAATATCTTAAATATAAGAGTATTAATCAAAACGTTAGAGGCATTTTTGAGAAAACCAAAATTATCATCATTTTTTCCATGTAAAGGGTAGCTGGGGTTGGGGATTTTCTTGAAAATCTCGCGTCGCATCCCTGGAAAATGCTGAACTTAATATCAAGTTTGGTATTTAACGGGTTTATCGCTTTTGAACTATGCTACCTAAAGACACACACACACACACACACACACACACACACACACACAGGGACAAGTTGCTAAAAATGATTTTTTTTATTCAAGGGCTCTCAAAACATGTTTCCGGTGAAAACTCGGTATAAAATTTTTGGTTGCAATACAATAGTACATGTAGAGAAAGTAGTAAGTTCCCTGGTTTCAAACCAAGGACTAGAACGCGCTATATCTCATCTATCTGCTAGTCTGAAGTTCCAGCAATAAATGCTTGGGTTTGCTCTGCTTTGGGACCTCCATCTTTTGGGTTTTTCTGGTTCATTTCATAGCTGCCTAGTCTGATTATGAATGTACTTACGATTATCATATGACATCACATCTGCATTTTAAAACATCGTCATCCTTATGGTTTAGACATCATTCTGTTTTGCGGCCTGCCTAAATCTCGTTTTCTTGTATGTTTATAATTCATTGTCAGTTCTAGAAATCTGTGATTATTCATTCTCTCTACGTGTGAGGGCTACTTTTTATTCTAGTGGTTATTTCTCGTTTATGGAATTTACACCAAGCTTGGTTCTTATAGTAGCATTATTTATCTCCTCTAATATTGTACATTCTTTAGTTTTTCTCAAATTTCATGTCACATCCTTGTATTCTACTCTCAATCTTTCTTGTTATCCATGTTTCACGTCCATATAGTAAAATTTAATTCTTGTATCTTTTTGTTTTACTGATCAGAATTATGTTGCCTATGGTTTGAAATGTTGTTAATTTTAAATGTGTATACTTTTCCTTTTGTGGACTTATTTCACATTCTATATCTGTATTTGGTTTCAATTGTTGTGTATAGTATTATAAATTCACCATATCCTTCTGCAACTAACCGTATTAACTACATCATTTTTAAAGCTGAAAACCCCCCAATTAGATCAAATTATAAGGAGCTTCCGAGATTATTAAATGTACAAGCTGCTTAGATATTCTAATTTTCCACAAAATTGATTAGAAATTTCAAACTAAATAATGATATTTTCATAATTATTAATATTAAACTAGATGAACTAGAATTGTATAAAAGAATAAAACAAATTTATTCTCCTAGATTGTGCTAAAGCAAAACAATAGAACATAACCTATCCATTTATAATAAATAATACCTATTTTCAATAGTATTTCTTCAGATTGCAATAAAAATTAAAGAACTGGAAATTAATTAAGGGTACTTCATTGATGTAAAGATCTATATTTTTTGGGGAATCATAAGCCAACAACTATATTTTGGAATACAAATTCTTGTGTCCCATACCCAGACGAAAGGGTGCATTCAGATTACCTTTGAAGATCCTGTGTCGCTTCCCCTCTGAAGAATGCCGGTCCCCGCGGCCGTCGCCAAACTACGTAGCTTTGGTGCTTCGTGGCGCAGGGGATCGTGGGTTCAGTCCCGCCTTGGACTTAGGTGTCTGTGTGTTTGTAAATGTGTATATGTATGTGTAAGTTAAAAGAAACCTGTAAACAAATAGGACAAGAACGGAAAGTAGGGAAATGGAAAAAAGAGGAAAAAGAAATAAGAATACAGCGCCGGATCTTAGTAAGACTTAACTATTGTATGCATACTTTTTCATTGATTTCCATAAATACTCAAAAAGGCAAAATTGATGAAAACTGCTCATAAAGCCTGCTTCAGAGAAAATTGGATCTTATCACAGACTCGTGTCTTATGGATTGTGATCCTATGTGAACGAGTTAGAGTGGAGTTGTAGAATAATACAAGGCTCCATCACAACACAACGGACCAGCTGCACTTGGCAGCTTTGGGTTTGAAGAAATTAGGAAATATCTACCGGACACATCAACATGTGTCATTTTGTGGAAATGTGGTGAAATTGAAGTGATTACTACAATTTTTTTTTTTTGGTCACCAGGATATTGAGTGCCTGATGGTACGATTCAGATTATTCTTTTGTTTAACAGGACAAACGCGATAAATATTCGAAGAAATTGTCTTATTGAAATGAAATGACTTTTTATTTATGGACGCTCTTTAACTGATGTAGTTCTCAGCGACCCTTTCAATACTGGGCATGAAAGACCGCTTAATTTTGCTCCGAGACCTCTCTATCAGGCTTGAGGTTCTTTTACGTGCTGTAAATTTACGATACGGGACCAACGGCTTTACTTCCCTTCTGAAGGAAGCCATACTAAGGATTTTTACGCCCGAAAAAATCCATCGTACTCCCCGGGTTTGAACCCGGACCTTAGCTAATTGAAGTTATTATGGTAACCATTACACCATGGAGGGCGACAAATTGTCTTGTTGCTTACTTCCTTGTAAGCAGAAGGGAATTTGAGGTATACACTAAGCTAAAGCGATAATCAAATCTTAAAACAGATGGTTAATATCTGAACAATTAAAAGTTCGGGTTGCTTTGTATTACCAGTAAAACAAAAGAGAGATGGAACGAAAGGTGATCCATTTTGAGAAAAATTGTGTAGTTCAAAATTGAAACAAATAACAATATCTCAGAAACGGTCAACTCTACAAAGTAAATAAATAAATATATATATATACCATAAATTTTGTTTTTTAACAAGTTCTACTAAGTTTTTGTATGTCTCTCATGGTTTACCAGTTATACAAAAGCCTCATAAAAATATCTTAAACATATCGTATTTTAATCAAAATCTTTAGTCATTTATGAGAAAAACATTTTCAATCTTTTTTAATGTAAAGGGTAGTTTGGGGTGCGGGGATTTTCTTGAAAATCTTTGTGTCGTATCCTTGGAAGGTACTAAACTGAAATACCAAGTTTGTTATGTAACGGTCTTAAAATTTTAGAGTTAAGCTGTCCACAGGCACGGACCTTTAACTAAAAAGGCTTCTTTAGACTCACGAGACCTCAAAACATACATTTATCGTGAAATCTTGGTGTCAAATTTAGGGTGGAATACAACACTTCTCTAAATGCTATGTACGTACGTGTAGAGAAACTAATAAACGAACGTTGCGTCAATAAAATAACGCTGTTTAACATGATATATTTTACCTGTCGTTCTACACAAATTAGGGAACTTTAATGTGGTATCCTCGCAGATTAATTTGGAGACAAACGAAAAGGTAGATAGTATGGAGTAGTAGATAATAGATCCAAATTCGCTGGTTTATCATCAATTTTCTCTGTTGAAATACAGACATGTAAACCATTCTGCAGTTTTACAATTTGCCAGATATTTATTATTTCCTCTACCAGTACAATGTACACACACTATACGTACAAAGTAGATAGAGAAGGTATTGTATTCAACCCAAAAGTTCATAGAAAATACATGTTTTGAAGAACTCTAAATCAAAAAGCATTATATTCGTTAACACCAATATAAAGTGGACATAGTATGTAGTGAAGGTGTTGCATTGTAACCAAAATTGCGATACTAAGATTTCACCAGAAAAATAACTTTTTGAGGACCCTGAATCCAATATGGCATTGATAGAGAAAGACCCATGTTTTGTGTGTGTGTGTGTGTGTGCGCACGCGCGTGCGCGCACGTATGTGTATGGAGAGCATAACTCGAAAAGAAAGGTTGTCAAAACAACGAAATTGGTAATTAAGTTCAGCATCATTGAAGGAGAGACGTAAATATTTTCAGGAAAGTTCTCCGACCACAAATTATCTTTTATATGGAACATATTTTGACATTTTCGGTTTCCTCGAAAATAACTAACGATTTAGATTCAAATGTTGCATATTATAATTTTTACATGACACAGAAAATATAGATATATTCTATATTTCTTTGGAATAGCCTGTGAAGTCTTCTTCATTCTGAATGAGTTTTGTATTTTTGGAAAACTTGGGAAACTTTGGAAAATATCTCGTTAAAATACACAGATTGCCATAGTTTTACGGTAGTGTTAACAATTTCCGACATATTCCAGTTATTGATTTTAATTTTAAAATGCTTCAACCTTTCCTTCATCATCCGTTTCATATATCTTTTGTTTTATTCCTCGTCATGGATAGAAAACCAAATTTCAATATCAATCGAATGGCGATAGCTTTTAAAAGATTTGACTATCGTTTTAGCCTAGGTGTTCCCTTATTTCCATTCAACTTACAAGGCAGCAAATAATACAACTATTTCTGCTAGTTAGTAACTTCTTTTCGTGACATCAGCCAAGTAAGTGAATAATTTCCAAGCTTTCAACGACGTACTCTATTGCCATCATCAGGCAACAGTTCTTACCTGACTGGTGTCCCGAGAAGTGAAAGTTTCAAGTTTCAAGTTTCAAGTCCTTCATTTCTGCTAATGTTTATCTCGATTAGCATTATGCAGATAAAATAATAATATTTTATAAGCACAGAGACTCTAATCTGAATGGAACAGCTCCGGTATTTTACTTTCTCCATACGTACTATATACATAGTGTATAGAGAAGGTATTGCATTCCACCAAAAAATTCGATATCGAGATTTCACCGGAAAATATCTGTTTTAGGCTCCCCTGCATCCAAAAAAATATTTTCAGAAAAAGGTCCGTGTGTGTGTGTCCGTGTGTCTGTGAACACGATAACTCAAAAACGAAAAGTCGGTAAAATACCAAACTTGGTATTTAAGTTTAGTATCTTCCAGGGATACGACACGAATATTTTGAGAAAAATTCTCCCACCCCAAACTACCCCTTACATGTAACATTTTTCGAAAATTTTTATTTTCTAAAAATGGCTCTAACGATTTTGATTAAAATATCGTATATTAATAAAATGTATATTTTGACTTTTCTGGAAATAACCTCTGAAGACTACTTTATTCTGGGTCAATTTTACGGAATTTTGTATAACTGCTAAAGCGCAAGAGAAGCACAAAAACTTACATCACAAAAACTTACATCACAAAAAATGTAGAGCACTTTAAAACACAGAATTTATGTTATGTACAGTTTTTTCGTGGAGTTGATTGTTTTTGAGATATTCTTTGTTTTTGGTTTCAGCTATAAAAACTTACATTTTTCACATTCAAAACTTTGTGAACTCGTGTCCATACAAATAAAGGAATTTCAGGCACATAGCAACCAGCTTTTGACTATCACTTTAACCTATGGTACTCCATTATTTCGCTTCTACTTACAAGGAAGAAGGTAATAAGACTATTTCTGCTATTTTTTCTCGATTAGCAGGAAGTAAATGGAAGCATAAGTTTTTTAAAAATAATGTGTTACAGAGATGAAGAGAAAGTGAGTGGAACACATCAGATTTTTTATAAAGAGAACCTTATGTATATGAATGTTCAAAAACAAAAGGACCGTTAAATACCCAACTTAGTATTAAAGTCATGTATCTTTCAAGGATGCAATACGAAGACCTTCCTAGAAGGAAATGTTTAACTTTCCCCACAATGGCTCTAATGATTTTGAATAAACTACTATATGTTTAAGATATATTTATGCCAAATAAAATGTATATTTTGAATTGCCTGATGTAGCCGCTAAAGTCATCTTCATTCTGAAATATTTTTGCATAGTTGATAAAATGCAAACAACAGGCAAAATGTGCTCCACAAAAAATCGAAAAATGCGATTCCTTGTTGTTCGTTTAAAGTGTTATAAACTTATACTTTTTTTTTAAACGTGAAGTCAATAGATTATTATTACCATGATTATTATTGTTATTATTATTACTATTAATGCTTTTATTTTTTTGTTTTTCTCCTGGCTCGCAAACAAAATCGAATTACAAAATCATTATATAGCGACTAGCTCTTGTGAGAATACAAAACGTCAGATTTGTATTTTTCTGCATGACTATGTACAATGTATACAGAAGCTATTGTTTTCCACCCAAAATTTCGATACGGATATTTCTCTTTGTTTTGAGACCCCTGAATCCAAAAAAAAAAAAAAAAAAAAAAAACATGTTCGTGTGTGTGGGGGGCACCATAGCTCTAAAAGGAAAAGTCCTTCCAAGGCAGAGAATCGAATTTTTCAAGAAAATCTCCCCCACCCCAACTAACCTTTACATGATAAAAATATCTCTAAAATAGCTCTAATGGTTTTGATTAAAATTCCATACATTAAATATATTTATATGATAAATAAAACTATATCCTAAATTTTCTGGTAAAATCTTCCGAAGGCCTTTTCATTCTGGAGGGTTTTGCATAACTGATAAACCGTAAGGGATAACAAAAGCTTACTTCATAAACATATATCAAATACATTTTTTCGTGGAGTTCCGTTTTCGAGATATTCCTTATTATTGACTTAAGTTACGAACTTCTCAACTCCTAGCCATACAAATAAAAAAAAAAAGAAGAAGAACAAGAAGGAATTCAATCACACAGCAATCACCTTTTAAAAGCTTTGACAATCGCTTTAGCCCAGTGCATTACCTTATTTCCCTTTTGCTTACAAGAAAGCAGTAATAAATACATATTTATCTCGATTAGATGAAGTAGACAGAAGAGCAAGCTTCTTAACAATACTTTGTTACAGAGATATAGAGATCATGTGACTAAAACACATCAGATTTTTAAAGTAAGTGTCGAGTATAGATTTTCCAAAAACGGTGTCAGTATCGAACATCGATAAATTGCGGTATCGTCCCTTCACTGTGCAGAATAATTTCGGTAGTATGTAATATCGATACACTTCAACCCAGCTTAATGGGTAGTTAACTGCGTCTACGTAAAGCCTTTTCCACGTTTCAGTAAAATTATCCGTTTGGATTTGCTACCTTTCAGAAGCAAGCCTCTAATATGTCTATCTAATGCTTTCTACAAAAGCTCCTCTAAGTAAAGCCCCTCCCGGAGAGATATGGACCAGAGAATTTGATGTGACAGAGCGGTCAGTTTAATGTAACGTAAAGTTGCACTACATTGGAGTAATTGACGATCTAACCCGTTTATATAGTACAGAACGAGCTGTCGGGCTAAATGATGTTACGGCTTGCAGATACGTCGATCGTGCCTTGATTTAGGAAGGTCGTTCGTTGCTATGAGATGGAACTTGTATATTCCCCAGTACGCTAATTTGTTACACTCACGCCCACATCCTTGTGCTAAGTGAGCACAGCATCAGTGGCGGATCCAACATTTGCTGTACAAAAAAGGAGAATGTTTCACGTTATGACCTGATCGAAGCGGAAAAAGGGACACTGCGAGACAAAAATGAGGTTATGTGCGTTCTCTGTGTGGTTGTCTGCATTCTATTGAAGTGATGCATCTATAAAATTACATAATTATTTTTGAAAAAGTATACAAATACTTATTTAATAATAAAACACATATTAAAGTGATGCATCTATAAAATTTTATAAAAAATTTGAAAAAATATACAAATGCTTATTTAATAATAAAATGCATTCTATTGAGTCGTTGCACATATTGAAGTGATGCATCTATAAAATTACATAAAAATTGTGAAAAAATGTACAACTACTTCTTTAATAACAAAATGCATTGTATTGAGTGTTTGCACATATTGAAATTACATAAAAATTGTGCAAAAATATACAAATATTTATTTAATAATAAAATGCATTCTATAGAGTGTTTGCACATATTGAAGTGATGCATCTATAAAATTTTATAAAAAAATTAAAAAATATACAAATACGTATTTAATAATAAAATGCATTCTATTGAGTTTTTGCACATATTGAAATGATGCATCTATAAAATTACATAAAAATGATAAAATTAAAAATACTTATTTAATAATAAAATGCATTCTATTGAGTCTTTGAAGTGATGCATCTATAAAATGTTATAAAAGATTGAAAAAATATACAAATACTTATTTAATAATAAAATGCATTCTATTGAGTGTTTACACATATTGAAGTGGTGCAGCTATAAAATTACATAATAATTTTTTAAAAAAATATACAAATACCTATTTAATAATAAAATGCATTCTATTGAGTGTTGGCACATATTGAAGTGGTGCAGCTATAAAATTACATAATCATTTTTTAAATAATATACAAATACCTATTTAATAATAAAATGCATTCTATTGAGTGTTTGCAGTGCAGTGGTGCAGCTATAAAATTACATAAACATTGTGAAAAAATATACAAATATTTATTTCATGATAAAATAATATCGAATTCTAAACATTAAGAAAATATATCGTTTTCCTTACCTGGCGCACTTCAACTACTAAGCTTGTGTGTGTGTGTGTGTGTGTGTGTGTGTGTGTGTGTGTGAAAGCATAACTCAAAAATCTGATGTGTTTCATTCACATGACTTTCTCTACCTCTCTACAATAAATTATTGTTAATAAGCTTATTCCATTATTTACTTAACGCTAATCGAGAAAAAAATATCAGAAAGATGTTATTACTTACTCCCTTGTAAGCAGAAGCGAAATAAGGGAGTACCATAGGCTAAATCGATAGTTAAATCTTTTAAAAACTGGTTGCTATGCGATTGAAGTACCTTTGTATGTACAGGATTTGGCAAATTCCCGTATGAGAAGAGTATTTTAAAGCTAAAACTAAGCAAGGGATATCTCAAAAATCTCACGCAAAATGTATATAACATTTGTGTTTTATAACGAGATCTACATTTTTTGTGTAGCAAGTGTTTGTCTATCTCTTACGGTTTACCAGTTGTATAAAATTACACAAAATTCATCTCGAATAAACATGTCTTCAGAGGCTATTCCCAGAAAATTGAAGATATATATATATATTTTGTCATGTATATATCTTTAACGATTTTGATTAAAATATCGTATATATTAGGGCCATTTTTAAGAAAATAAAAATTTTTGAAAAATTTTCCAAGTAAAGAGTAGTTTGCGGGGGGGGGGGGATTTTCTTGAAAATGTTCGTATCGCATCCTTGGAACATACTAAAACAAAATACCAAGTTTGGTATTTGAGTGTCTTTTCGTTTTTGAGCTATGCTGACCACAGACACACACACAGACACGCGGACATTTTCTAAAAATGATTTATTTTTAATCAGGGAATCTCAAAACATGTATTTCCGGTGAAATTTGGGTATCGAATTTTTGGGCGCATTACAATACCTTCTCTATACACTATGTACATAGAATGTGTAAGGAAAGTAATTACTTATTTAATAATAAAATGATATGAATTTTAAACTTTAAGAAAGTATATGCACCTTTACTTGGCGCACTTTAACTACCAAACTATAAATAGGTAGACGTATGTTTATTAATAGATAGTCTTAACGTTAAACCTTATTAACTCGCAATCTTTTTTCCAAAACTATTCCAAATTCAAAAATCCCCTCACGATGATATTTTTACTTTCTCTAGCACTTGTGTACAATTACATCAAAGATAGAGAAAATATGTCACCAATTCGATACCTAGATAAAACCGGAAACACTTTACGAGGCCTCCCGAACCCAAAGAAAGTATTTTCATAAAAAATTGTGTGCGTTTGTGTGTGTATGTGTGGAAAGCATAACTCAAAAACGAACAGTCCATTAAATACCAAACTTAGTATTTAAGTTTAGTATCTCCCAAGAATGCGACACGAAGATTTTCAAGAGCCCCCCCCCCCCTACCCCGTACACCAAACTTAGCTTGACTTTTCTGGGAATATCTTCTGAAGCACTCTTCATTATGAATGTCTTTTGTATAACTGGTAAACCACAAGAGATATATTGTTACACAAAAATATGGCTTTCGTCAAAACACACAATATACGCCATAAACTTTTTTTAAAGTTAACCGTTTCAGAGTAATTCCTTTTTATTGGTTTCAATTCTAAACTACTTAACTTTTCTCACATGGAAATATATTTTTCGTTTCTTACCTCTTTTGTTTTACTCTTGGCCATTGAAGGAGATTCGAATTTCAATTGTTTGACATAACGACGTACTTGCAAGGAAGTAGGTAATAAGACAATTTTTGTTGATGTTTATGTCGATTAATGTGGAATAGATTTAGAATAATCTTTTGTAACAAAAGTTTTTAGAGAAAGTCATACAATAGTTTGTAGAGAAATGCATGTGAGTGGAACCCGTCAGCATTTTTATCAATTAGTTTCAAAATTTATATACTGACCTTCAAAAGTACACTAAAGAAAATATTAATACACGTTTTCAAAATAATGCTTCAATTTTGAGAAATAAATGATTCAATTTTGAAAAATCAAAAGTTGTAAAGATCACAAAAAAAATTATAAAAATATTAGGGTTAATTTAAAAATATAATATTACAGATCTCTTTATAAACTTATTACTGTAGCAGTTGAATTTTGTGTGTGGACATTTTTAAAAATGGATCACGTGATTCATTTTTATTAGACAATTGAATTTACGCAAGAAAAAGTATTATTTCAGTAACTATGCCAGTTAGAATTTCTGCTGAAATATCACTTTATTGTGTAAAATAACTGCTTTAAATTTCATTAAGGAACCTTTCTGTGAATTTCTCAAATTTCACAAATGCATCACTTTACAAGATCAATTGTCAATGATTGACAGCTGTGGGCGTCATTTCACGCACTGCGACCCATACAGATGTGTGAGGGAACCAAAGAAGGCCACAGACTGCAGCCAAATACACAAAACAGGGACGCGCGGAAGTCCATTACTCGTTGGCTGAAAGTTCCTTATCCAGGTGTCAACATGCACCGTACAGTTGCCAACACCAACGATCAACACAATGTCGCCTCAACGCCGATAGTGGCATGATTGCGCACCATCTGCCAGCAATGCCATACACCACGAACCTAGAAGATCATTTGAAATATAAAAAGATGACATGAAAGGGAAATGTTAAGCGCCCCAGAATTCGCCTAAGTGACAAGGGTGAGGCATGAAAAACCAGCGACCTCCCGACCGGACAAGTTATCGCGGTGTCACCTCGCTGTTACAACTATTATAAAACAAATCAGTTAACTGTCAACTAATTGTTTCTTCCTCACCAGCCGTGAGTAGGGCAGTAGTGGAGAGGTAGAGTAGACTGAAAAATTTAATGCCATTGCCGAGATTTGAGTCAGATATCTTGGTCTCCGTCCAGTGCTCCTGCTATTGAGCTACCATGGCAACATTACGACACGGCACTAAATTACCCAACTGACTCGCGTCAGATGTTTTCAATTTGTGTGCTTTCAGTCAACCGTTATCACTGAAACCCAGCCCAGTAGGCGCTAAAATAATCCAACTCTAGACTACATACATAATTGCATAAATAGAGTGTTGTGGAGTGTTATGGAACCCGATTTTATTTTGTTTACCATTTCATTATAACATGTATTATACTTACATGTATTTGCAATTATTTACAAAATCATGTCCTGTTACTTAAACTATATTGCTTATTATACTGTTGATTCTCTTTGTTTTCTCTTCTGTTCTCTCTCTCTCTCTGTTTCTTTTTTCTTATCCACCTTTTTTTCTTTCCCAAATTCTTTAATTCTTCTCTTTTCTTTGACATTCAACATTTTCAGTGCTACCATCTCTCCTGATATACTATCTCATTTGTGTTCCTAAATTTCTTTCCTCCAGTTTCTTACCTCATTACATTCTGTTAAACAGTATGCAATACTGTCTTACTCTCCGTATAAAGCACAACGTTCTAGTTCATTACCCCTCATCCCTTTCAAAAGTAATGGTCCTGTTCTCATCCATGCTAATCCTCCCCTTTCTTGGTTATCGTTTGTACAAAGCGATGTTTTATGTATTTTCTAGTTGTTTTCTATAATTATTATTATTATTATTATTATTATTATTATTATTATTATTATTATTACTATATTAATGTAAGTTTTTGTTTGGTAAGCGTCTGTTACAGCGCTTGTACATAAACTTTTACGTAGTTCACAAAAATAATCACACAAATATATGTTTATTTTGAGCACACTTTATTTCGGACATTTTGTCATTCACTCTGCACCGTTAGATATGTTGAACATATATTTTTTTAGCTGTTTTATTTTACGCCCTTTTAATAGCTTGGTCATATAGCTTTGACGGATGTAGTGGTCTTATAAGGTCTCATCCCCTTACCATGCTACCTTCGCTTCGCGCCAAGCAAATGGTGCCGGAATGCCATTTAGTCTAGTCGCTCTTCCATCCGTAGTCAGATGGCTAAGGGTAACTACCCTATCGATGTCTCACTTCCTTATACCATATTCGTTATCTTCGCGACAAACATATGGTGTTAAGAGTGCCATCCAGCCTAGTGTTTTTCACTATCTGTAGATAGATGGCAGCGCAATCGCAATTACTATTTTAGTTTTATTATTCTTATAAACTGAAGTGGATCTTTGAGTCATGGTATTAAATGTTCAATCCGGCATTTGTCTTAGCGACTGAAGAAAACCAGGAATTCGGTCACAACGTAACGCTTGAGTCGTTCGCTTGGTATGTTTAAATATTTTTCATGTCTTTTATCTGTTAAATTCGATTACGCTTATTCAATATGCATATCTTAACATAAGTCTCTTTACTTCCTTCAAACTTATCACCATAATTGTCCTTTTTTCGATGCTTTCACAACAATCCTGTAGTACAAGTTTATCTGGTCACCTCGACACGCAGACAGTTTATCGCGCTCTTTCACACGCAACTGCGCGTCCAGAATTTCAGCCGAAAACTGACCTGTGGCTCTTCGTTTTATCGACAAAAACTTCCAAAAAAGAGCCAGCATTCTAGCTCGTGTCCATTGCACACAAGTTTCGCATTCCAAGGCTTTGAGGCAGTGCTGCGCTCTTCACATGTTTAATTTCTGGAACAGACGTGCAGACGTAACAATTGAAGCAAGCCGCTCATACACGTGCGGTGATTACGGGCCAGCAAGGCAGAGACGCAACATTTTCTTTCACCAAACTTTCATTTCTTTCTCTTCTATTATAGTGGAGATCATGTCTTCATGTCGTATGTGAAACAAACTTCCATCTAATAGATGAGTGAATAGCATATACACAAAGTTTTGTAGACATAGACAAAAATTGTAAAGCAGTAGAGCAACTTTGATCATCAGCATCATCGTTTTCATAATTTTTTTATTATTAAGAGCTTTAACGAGACACCTTTAAAATTCTCCTCTTTATAGTTTCCTTTGTTTGCATTTCTGTTAACCACCAACATCGTCCTTACTATCGAATACTTAATCGAATACTTAACGTGATCCATCCGTGAAATTTATATTTGTTATTATATACAATAATAGTGATATTTTTGCCATTTATAAAAATTATAGCTTACATTGTTATTTAAATAATACCATTGATCTAATAAAAAAATCTGATGTGCTTCATTCACATGATTTTCTCTGCATCTCTACAATCAATTGTTAAATTCTTTTATTTACCTAGTGCTAATCGAGAAAACATTAGCAGAAATGGTCTTATTACTTGCTTCCTTGTAAGTAGAAGGGAAATAAGGGAGTAGCATAGGTTAAATCGTTAATCAAATATTTTAAAAGCTGGTTGATAGTGATTGAAGTACCTTTGTTTACATGTACAGCAGTTGACAAATTCCCGTATGAAAAAAGTATAAGTATTTTAAAACTGAAACTAATAACAAGGAATATCTCAGAAACGATTAACTCCACGAAAAATAGTGTGTATATTTCAAGGAGATGTACATTTTTTCTTAAGCACGTTTTTGTCAATCTCTTACAGTTTACATTTATATAAAAGTCTATAAAATTCATCCAGAATAAACATGTCTTCAGAGCCTATTTCCAGAAAATTGAAGATAAATATTTTATGTCATGTAATACCTTATCAAAACCAGTTAGAACCAATTTTTGAGAAAATCAAAATTTTCGATTTTTTTTTCTATGTAACGGGTAGTTGAGGTTGTGGGGATTTTCTTAAAAATCTTCGTGCCACATCCTTGAAAGATACCAACTTAAATGCCAAGTTTGATATTTAACGGTCTTTTTGTTTTTGAGCTATCTGCCCACAGACACACAATGTACGCGCGCGTACATTTTTCTAAAAGTGTTTTTTTTTTTTTTGTATTCAGAGGGTCCCAAAACATGTATTTCCGGAAAAATTTCGGTATCGAATTTTTGAGTGCATTATACACTACCATCTTTATACACTATGTACATAGTAACGTGTAGAGAAAGTAAAAAGCCTCATGATACATTTTTAAAAATGAATCACATGCCAACATCTACTTTTACAGAAAATGAATTTATAAATAGATCTCTCATATTATATATTTTTTAATATTAGCCCTAATTAATGTAGAAAAAGTGTTACTTTTCGTACTTTCCATAACTCATGATCTTTAAAAATTTGATACTTTATTTATAAAAATTGCAGGAGGATTTCGAAAAAATAACCTGAACATTTTCTTTAATGTGCTTTTGAGATGCGGTATGAAATGTTGAAACATATTAGTGAAAAATTGATCGTATCGGTCATTTTGAGTAAGGAAAAAATATAAGAAAAATCTGATGTGTTCCATTGACATGACTTTCTCTATATCTCTGTAAATTATTATTGTTAATAAGCTTATCTTTTATTTATTTCATGCTAATCGAGAAAAATTAGCAGAAATAGTCTTATTTTTTGCTTTATTGTTAGTAGAAGCGAAATAAGGGAGTGCCATAGGTTAAAGTGAAAGCCATTAGGTAGTTGCTATGTGACTGATGTTCCTTTGTTTGTATGAACAGGACTTGACAAATTCCTATATGAGAAAAGTATGTTTTTCAAAGCTGAAACCAAGAAAAAGGAATATCTCAAAAACCATCAACTCCACGAAAAAGATTTATATAACACAAATTGCGTGTTTTAACGTGCTCTATATTTTTTGTGTGTTAAGTTTTTGTCCATCTCTTACGGTTTAGTAGTTATGAAAAATTCATCCAGAATAAAGTAGTCTTCTGAGGCTATTTCCGGAAAATGCAAAATATACATTTTATTTGTCAGGTAAAAAACTTTAATATACGATATTTTAATCAAAATCGTTAGAGCCATTTTTTAGAAAATCAAAATTTTCGAAAAAAGTTCCATGTAAAGGTTAGTTTGGAGTGGGGGATTTTTCTCAAAATCTTTGTGTCGCATCCCTGGAAGATACCAAACTTAAATACCAAGTGTTCATAGACACACGGACACACACACACACGCGCGCGCGGATCTTTTCCTGAAAATACTTTTTTGGATACAGGGGATCCTAAAACATATATTTCCGGTGAAATCTCGGTATCGAATTTTTCGGTGGAGTGCAATATGTGCATAGTGAGTATAGAGAAAGTAAAAAAGTGTGAGAGAAAATAGGATTTAAAATTGGGAGTTTCCATTAATAAGCATGTGCCTATCTATTATAAGTTAATTTGTATTTAAAGTGGGACAAGTAGTAAAAACGATTTATTTTCTTACAGTTTAAAATTCATATTACTTTTATTACAAAAAATAATTTGTTTAATTTTCCGCAATTTTTTTCCAATTTCGTAGCTACATCACCTTAAACTACAGCGAGGGAGGGGGGAATCAGCCCTATATTAGAAGTAAAGCGGAAATACTGTTCTTCCACCAAATTTCTCCCCAACAGCTTTCAAATTAAGTACATTTCATATTATACAAATACCTAGATTTTAGTTCTAGTAGCTTATCTGCAGCTTTGTTAGCAGCAAGTTCACCAGTTAGCTCCATTTTCACGAATTTAATTTTGGATTTACAGATTTTCTATAAATTATTTATTAAGTAACATACAGTGCAGCATAAATTATTGTATACATCAGAGGAATTATTAATAACTAAACCTCGGTTTTGTAACCTCATTATAATTAATGCAAAACCATTAATATTATATCTTGGAACATATATATATATATAGCTATACGAGTATTAAAATATCATAAATGAAGATTTTGTATGAGAATTAATACAGAATGCTTATCCTACCCCCACTGATCTTGATCATTAGCGTTGTGAGAAAAACATTGGGATCCATTTTTACTTTCTCTATATGTACATAGTGTATAGAGAATGTATTGCACTCCACCAAAACATTCGATACCGAGATTTCACCGGAAATATATGTTTTAGGGTCCCCTTTATCTAAAAAAACCATTTTCGGAAAAAGGTCCGTATGTGTGTGTGTGTGTGTCCGTGTGTCCGTGTGTCTGTGAACACGATAACTCAAAAACGAAAAGTCGGTAAAATACCAAACTTGGTATTTAAGTTTAGTATCTTCCAGGGATGCGACACGAACATTTTGAGAAAAATCCCCCCACCCCAAACTACCCTTTACATGGAAGCTTTTCGAAAATCTCGATTTTCTCAAAAATGGCTCTAACGATTTTGATTAAAATTTCGTATATTAAAGTTATTTATCTGATAAATGAAATGTATATTTTGAATTTTCTGGGAATAGCCTCCGAAGACTTCTTTATTCTGGATGAATTTTGCATAACTACTAAATCGTAAGAGATGGACAAAAACATAACACGCAAAAAATGTAGAGCACGTTAAAACACACAAGTTATGTTATATACATTTTTTTCGAGGAGTTGATCGTTTTTGAGATATTCCTTTTTCTTGGTTTCAGCTTTGAAAAACTTATACTTTTCGCATACAGGAATTTGTCAACTCCTCTCCACACAAACAAAGGAACATCAGAAATAAGACTATTTCTGCTAATTTTTCTCGATTAGCATGAAATAAATAAAAAATAAACTTATTAACAATAATAATTTACAGAGATATAGAGAAAGTCATATGAATGGAACAAATCAGATTTTTACTTTCTGTAGCACTTATGTACTTACAATGTGCATAGTAGCTAGAGAAGGTATTGTATTCCACCCGAAAATTCAATTTCGAGATTTCACTGGAACTATATGTGTTAAGATCCTTGAGTCCAAAAAAAAGCATTTACTGTTATCTGTTTCAGATTTGAAATGCATAAACTTTTCTCACACGGGAAGTTTTAAACTCCGGGCCACACAGGCCAACAGCTTTTAAAAGTTTTGACTATCGTTTTAATCTAGTGTATTCCCTTATTTTCTTTCTACTTAAAAGGAATCAAATAATTAAGACAATTTCTGATAATATTTATCTCGATTATCATAAAGTAGATAGAAGAATAAGCTATTAAACAATATTTGTCACAGAGATGTAGAGAAAGTCATGTGATTGGAACACATCAGATTTTTATTGAAGAGCAATGCGCATGTAATTACATTGAACGTTTTGGTTTTTGGTGATAAAAGTAGCCGGGATTCTTATGTAATTTAATATTATTTTACACGTGGACATACGAAAACAAAAAATCTGATGTTTTCCATTCATATAACTTTCTCTATACCTCTGTAACAAATTGATGTTGATAGGCTTAAGCTTCTATCTACTTTATGCTAATCGAGGTACATTTTAGCAGAAATGCTTTCTTGTAAGCAGAAAGGAAATAAAGGAATACAAAGTTGGTTGCCATGTGGATAAAATCCGTTACTATGCGTTGCCTGAAATTCACAAATTCCCGTATGTGAAAAGTTTTAGTATTTTAAAACACAAACAAATAACAAGCAATATCTCATAAATGGTCAGGCTCTACGAAAAAAAAATTGTATGACATAAACTGTGTGTTTGAACCAGATCTGCGTTTTTGTATAGTAACTTGTTGACTATCTCCTACGGTTTACTTGTTATGCAAAATCCTCCAAAATTCATCCAAAATTAAGAGGTCTTTAGAGGCTATTCCCAGAAAATTCAAGATATATATTTTATTTGCCACATAAATATCTTTAATATACAGCATTTTAATCAAAATTGTTAGAACCGTTTTTGCGAAAATAAAAATTTTCGAAACTTTACCATGTAAAGGGTAGTTTGCGGTGTGGATTTTTCTCAAAATCTTCGTGTCTCAACCGTGGAAGATACTAAACGTAAATACCAAGTGAGTTATTTTACCGACTTTTCGTTTTTGAATTATCTTGTTCACAGATCCACGAACAAATACACACACGGACCTTTTTCTGAAAATATAGAGGACCCTAAAACGCCTATTTCCGGTGAAATCTCCGTATCGAATTTTTCGCTGAAATGCAATGCCTTCTCTATACACAATGTACAAAGTACGTGTAGAGAAAGTGAAAATATATACGTAATGAAGTTTGGGTATTGCTATACTTAAGTTTCATTTTACATGTTATTGTATATTTCAATATATTTCATATACATTGCCCAAAATTGCATCACATTTATTTATGTCGTAAATAATGTACTGTACGAGCGCCGAAACGATTGAGACATTGGGACATTTATCGTACCTGTGCACAAGCTTTGCAATACCCGCTTCAAAACATGGTGCCACGTCTTCAGTTCAGGGAAAAGGTGAAAGTCGCTGGGTGCCAGGTCAGGACTGTACGGCGGATGATCGAAAATGTTCCATTGAAATTGTTCAAGGAGCCGATGTGTTGTGCCAGCAGTGTGTGGTCGAGCGTTGTCATGGATCAACACAATTCTTCAAGTCAGCATTCCTCTTCGTTTGTTTTTGATTGGCTCTCAGCGAACGTCGTAAAGTACGAAGATCTTCAAAACAACTTCAATGCTGATTTGAAATCGTTGGCAACAATATTTTTTGAAGTGGATATTGCAAAGCTTATGCACAGATACGAGAAATGTCTCAATCTTTTCGGTGATTATGTTGAAAAGTAACCATAAGTATACAAAACTTTTAGTTATAAAATAATTGTTTTTTATGAACTTGTCTTTTATTTATAGCCTATCGGAAGTTGAGAAAAGAAACGGTTCTCGTATGTATTTAAAGTTATACACACACACACACACACAAAGATCCTTGCTGAAACTGTAATATATAGTGGCCTACGTGTTCGCTTACAAGTGAAGCTAGAAATCTCACATATCACATTCCTTACAAATAAATAACATCTGTCGTGATTCGTGGGCAAACTGTCGAAACAACAGGTGACGAAATATAGTGCGAAGAACAACTGGCTTGTCTCCCATCTTCTAGAACATATACCAAACATTCCACTTTTCCTGAAGCTTTAAAACTAAGCTCTCATTGTGATAATTTTAAATGTTTTCTCAAAGAAACCGTGTGTAGGATAGGAGTTGGATAGGTAGTGTCAGACTATGTCGGCATGTTACCATGTTAGTTAGTAGTTAGATTGGCTTAAACGATATTTGGCAAAGGGGTAACGAAAATATTTATAATGTCGTGAGTTAAGTAAACAGATGACTATGCGATATAAATAAGCAGGAAATAGAATCTGAACGTAGAAAAAAATCGTCATTGCAGTTATAAAACGAAATAAAAATTGGGTGGAGTAAAGAAACATATATTTTAAAATTGGGTATGAAACAAAGATCGGGAATAGCGTGGCTCAAGTTGGAATGGTGGAAAGCCCGTAAGGTAGTTGATGAAGCTGGTAGGCGGATTTGCCCATTATGCGGGCATCAGGAAGACGCGACGCATATTTTGACAGATTGCGTGTAGATGGAGGATGTTAGGAAAAAATTAGTGCCGGAAGTATTTTTAGCTTCAAACAGACGAAAGACATCATTCTGGGATTTAAGTCTAAACAGCCAAAACTGGCATAGCCTGCGCACATACTTAGTGGAAGTTCGTGCACTAAGAGATAAAATATTTGTGTAAATAGTATTTTAAATTCAAGTATTTTTAGACAGCTTGTACGGTCAACCGACCCATGCGACTGTGTGACGCAAATATTGTATTATTGTAAACTTAATAATAAAATACTACTACTACTCATTGGTAGTTAGAGCAACCGACTAGAGACCGGGAGACCCGTGGTTCAAATCCCGGCTATGGCATTGAATTTTTCAGTCTGGCTCCACCCATCCACTCCTGTCCCACACACGGTTTCTGAGAGAAAACAATTAAACATTTTCTCAATTGTCCACAATAGTTGGCTATACTACGAATCATAGTATATCAAGTACTTACAACGTTGTAAGTACTTGAGATAACCTTGTAGTTTACCTGCAAACATGGAGTCACTTGAGAAATTCAATGCTATGCCGGCATGTTGCCATTGTAGCTCAGTGGTAGAACAACCGGCTAGACACCGGGAGATCCGTGGTTCAAATCCCCTATGGCATGGAAGTTTTCAGTCTGACTGTACCTATCTAAGCTCTCATTGGCTTATTTTGGCGCCTTTGTTGGCGTCTACTTTCTTAAGCCAATCATTCAATTTTAACTCTTTTTTAGGTGATAACACCAAAATAACTTCAAAATCCCTATGAAAGTGCCACCCCCAACGGCTATCTTTCTGTTTTCTAGCTCGGAGACTTTTTTACTTTCTCTAGCCCCATATGTACAGTGTACATAGGGATAGAGAAGGTATTGTAATGCACACAAAAATTCGACGTTAAGATTTCACAGGAAATATATGGTTTGGGGTCCCTTGAGTCCGAAAAAAACATTTTTAAAAAAAGGCCCGTGTGTGTGTGTGTGTGTGTGTCTATGCGCGTCTGTCTGTGGATAGCATAGCCCCAAAACGAAAATACCGTTAAATACCAAACTTGGTATATAGATTAGGTATCTTCTAAGCATGCGACACAAAGATTTTAAAAAAATTGCCGCCACCACAAACTACCCTTAACATGCAAAAATGTCAAAAATTTTGATTTTCTCAAAAATGGCCATAACGATTTTGATTAAAATCCCGTATATTTAAGATATATACTTGTCAAATAAAATGTATATGTTGAATTTTCTGGGAATAGCATCTGGAGACTACTTTATTCTGGATAAATTTTACGGAATGTTGCATAACTGCTAAACCGTAAGAGATGGACAGAGACTTACCACACAAGAAATGTAGAGCTCGTTAAAACACACAATTTCTGTTATATAAATATTTTTCGTGGCGTTGATCGTTTTTGAGACATTACTTATTTTTAGTTTCCGCTTTGTAAAACTTATACTTTTCCCATACAAAATTTGTCAGCTCATGTCCATACAAACAAGGGAACTTCAATCACATAGCAACCAGCTTTTGACTATCATTTTAACCTATTATATTCCCTTATTAGGCTTATACTTACATGGAAGCAAGTAATAAGACTACTTCTGCTTCCCGATTAGCATGAAGTAAATAGAACCATAAACTTTTTAATAATTTGTTGCAGAGGTGTAGAGAAAGTCGTGTTAATGGAACACATCAGATTTTTAGAAAAATATCTGTGTGTATCTGTGGACAGTATAGCTCAAAAACGAAAAGACCGTTAAATACCAAACTTGGTATTTAGGTTTGGTACCTTGCAAGGATGCGACATGAAGATTTTCAAAAAAATTCCCCCACCACAGACTATCCTTTATATGGAAAACAGTTTGATTATTTTGATTTTCTCAAAAATGGCTTTGACTAAAATCCCATATATTAAACATATTTACATCCCAAATAAAATGTATATCTTCAATTTTCTGGAAATAACCTTCTAAGATCTCTTTATTCTGGATGAATTTTGTCGAATTTTGTCTAACAGCTACTAAACCGTAAGAGATAGACAGAAACTTACAACACAAAAATGTAGATGTTGAAACACATAGTTTATGTATTATACGTTTTTTTCGTTGAATTGACAATTTCTGAGATATTCCTCGTTATTTACTTCAGATTTAAAATACTTAAACTTTTCACATATGGCAAATTGTCAACTCCTGATAATGCAAAGAAACGGATTACATCCACATGAAAACCAGCTTTTAATATATTTGACAATCGTTTTAGCCCTAATGTATTTCCCTTATATATTTTTTTGCTTTCAAGAAAGCAAATAATAAAACAATTCCTGCTAATGTTTATCGCGATTAGCATGAAGGCGATAGAAGAATAAGCTTTTTAACAATAATTTGTTACAGCGGTGTAGAGAAAGTCATGTGAATGGAACATCAGATTTTTCATATATTTTATCATAGACCTTTTATCACACAACGTTTTTGTAAAAGAGCGAATATTTGGCTGTCAAACGTTTTGTAAATGTATTTGATAGATATTTTATAATAGAAAAAGTTACACATGAGATTTTTACTTTCTCTATACCAACTTTGTACATAGTGTATAGAGAAGGTATTGCACTCCACCCAAAAATTCGATACCGAGATTTCACCGGAAATACATGTTTTAGGGTTCCCAATATCCAAAAAAAGCATTTTCACAAAAAGGTCCGTGTGTGTGTGTGTGTGTGTGTTTGTGTGTGTGTGTGTCAGTATGTCCTTGTGTCCGTGTATCTGTGAACACGATAACTCAAAAACGAAAAGTCGGTAAAATACCAAACTTGGTATTTAAGTTAAGTATCCTCCAGGAATGCGACACGAAGATTTTGAGAAAAATCCCCCCACCCCTAACTACTCTTTGCATGGAAATTTTTCGAAAATTTTGATTTTCTCAAAAATGCTTCTAAAGATTTTGATTAAAATTTCGTATATTAAAGATATTTACCTGACAAATAAAATGTATATCTTGAATTTTCTGGGAATAGCCTCTGAAGACTACTTTATTCTGGATGAATTTTATGGATTTTTGCATAACTTCTAAGCCTTAAGAAATGGAGAAAAACTTACAATATAAAAAATGTAGAACGCTTTAAGACGCACAATTTATCTTATATACTTTTTTTTCGTGGAGTTGATCGTTTTTGACACATTCCTTGTTTTTGTTTTCAGCTATGAAGAACATACTTTTCTCGTACAGGAATTTGTCAACTCCTGTCCATACAAACAAAGAAACTTCAGTCACATAGCAACCATCTTTTGATTATTAGTTTAGCCTATAGTACTCCCTTATTTCCCTTCTGCTTACAAGGAAGCAAGTAATAAGATTATTTGTGCTAATTTTTTCTCGATTAGCATGAAGTAAATAGAAGCATAAGCTTGTTAACAATAATTTGTTGCAGAGAGGTAGAAAAAGTCATGTGAATGGAACACATCAGATTTTTTTTCGTTGAATTGACAATTTCTGAGATATTCCTCGCTATATATTTCGGATTTAAAATACTTAAACGTTTCACATATGCGAAACGGTCAACTGCTGATAATGCAAAGAAACGGATTACATCCACATGAAAACCAGTTTTTAAAAGATTTGACAATCGTTTTAGCCCTAATGTATTCCCTTATTTATTTATTTATTTTGCTTACAAGAAAGCAAGTAATAAAACAATTCCTGCTAATGTTTATCGCGATTAGCATGAAGGCGATAGAAGAATAAGCTTTTTAACAATAATTTGTTACAGCGATGTAGAGAAAGTCATATGAATGGAACACATCAGATTTTTCTTATATTTTGTCATAGACTCTTATCACATAAAGCTTTTGTAAAAGAACGAATATTTGGCTGTCAAACGTTTTATAAAGATATTTGATAGATCTTTTATAATAGAAAAGGTTACACATGAGATTTTTCATTAATTATTTGTCTGTAATCTAGAGAAGTGCTTCGAAACAGCGCTCAAGTGCAAGATGAAGCCCATGTCAATTAATCTTGCTTTAGATGGCACGGCACGATGGGAGGGAATGTAATGGCACTATCCCCATTCTTAGCAGTTCTCCTTTCTGATTGTTATCAATCCCCCATGTCATTATACTCCCTCCCTCAAACACATTTTCCTCGCTGATGGCTAACTTAACTACCAGCGTTCAGATCTTTACGCGCCCCTTCTTGGAACCAGTTTCATTCATCCTCACTCCACGCTACGTTACAAGCCTCTATGCCTGGAATGTGACTTGACGACTTTTTCGTTTATATTGCCACTCCTCAAGAGGTTTTATACAACTTGGAAGAAGTATTCGATCAGTCATTGTTTCTGTCCAACAGAAGGTCATTTACTGCAACACAGGCCTGATCATTCTTCCAAATTTTAGAGGTGTTGTACTACAACAAAAACTTTTAGCAAAATTTCAAAGTAAATACGCGTATTATGGACCCTGAACAGCGTAAATCAAAGTTCCTTAACTACAGTTTACAGCTCCTATACTCTAATTTTTTTCTATTCAGGGGGTCTTAAAACATGTATTTTTGAAGAAATATCGGTATTGAGTTTGTGGATGGAATACCATTATGGGGGTACCATAAGACTGGACACATATTTTGGCAGATTTCCTGCAGATGGAGGGTGCTAGGAAAAACTTATTGCCGAACAGACGAAGGACAGCATTCTGGAATTTGATTCTAAACAGCCAAAACTGGCCATGTCTGGGCACATACTTAATGGATGTTCGTGCACTAAGAGATAAATATTTGTGTAAATATTGTATCGTCTTATTTAATGTTTGAATGATGCATATGCGTGAATACGTGGTGTAGTTTGAGTGCAAATGTGTGTGTGTGTGTGTGTGTGTGTGTGTGAGTCTTTAGATATACAAAATAGATATATAGGTAATATTTTAAATTCAAGTATTTTTAGAGAGCATATACGGTCACCCAACCCATGGGGCTGTGTGACGCAAATATTGTATTATGATAAACTTAATAAAAAATACTACCACTGCTACCACCACCAACACTGCCGCTACTGCAACTGCCTCTGATGCTATAACTGTTGATATACCTACAAAGTGCAATGAAAAAATTGTTAAACCTGCATTGAAATAAATAGTTCTTATAGGAGGTCATAAAATTCTAATATTAAAATATTAAACATGTGTGTATACCTTACACAGAAAATAAATACAAAAACTATATAATTATATTTAGATTTCGGTCCACGTGTGTTTACGGACAGCGTAAATCAATGTCCCTTAAGTAACAAACTTGATAATTTAGTTTGACATCTTCCGAAGATGTGACACAAAAAAGTTCAAGAAAATACCTCATCCCAAATTATCCTTCAAATGGAACGTTTCTCGGAAATTTTAATTTAAGCAGAAATGATTCTTATCATTTTGATTAATATATTTTCCTGATAAATGAAATGTGTATCTTGACTTAGTGATTTTCAATATAGATGACTTTTGTGCTAGTAATGAGTCATAAGAGAGAGTCAAAATCGTACTATACAAAAATTGAAATCTCGTTAAAATACTCAATTTATTTCATATAGAGTTGTTTTTAGAACTAACTATTTCCGAAATATCCCATGTTATGGATTTAAATTTTAAAATATTTAACTTTCTCAAACGGGAACTCTTCATCCGTTTCATATCTCTTGTGTTTTACTCCTGCCCGTGGAAACATAATCGAATTTCAATGACAATGCCATAGTAACAACTTTTAAAGATTTGACTCGCTTTAGCTAGAGTATTCCCTTATTTCCCTTCTGCTTATAAGGAACTTTGAATAATTTCTGATAATTATCTTGATTAACATGTAAATAAAATAATATTTTGTAAGAAGAGCTTGTGTTTAGAATAGATAGAGGAAGTCGTGTGGATGGAATACATTATATATACTTATTTATTTCTTTTACTTTCTCTGCACTTACTATGTCCATAGTGTATAAAGAAGGTATTGTAATGCACCTAAAAATTCGATACCAAAATTTCACCGGAAATACATGTTTTGGGTCCACCTGAATAAAAAAAAAAAAATTCTGGAAAAAGGTTCGTGTGTGGGTTTGTGTGTGTCTGTGTGTGTGTGTGTGCCTTTGGACAGCATATCTCAAAAACAAAAAGACGTTAAAAACCAAACTTGGTATTTAAGTTTGGTATCTTGCAAGGATGCGACTTGAAGGTTTTCAAGAAAATCCCCCATCCCCAACTACCCTTTACATGGAACTTTTTTCGAAAATTTTGATTTCCTCAAAAATGACTAATGATTTTGTTTAAAATATAGTGTATTGAAGATATTTACCTGACAAATAATATGTATATATTGAATTTTCTGGGAATAGTCTCTGAAGACTACTGTATTGTGGATGAATTTTACGGAATTTTGCATATATGCTAAACCGTTAGAGATGGACAAAAACTTACCACACAAAAAATATAGAGCACATTAAAGCACACAATTTATGTTATATATATTTTTTCATGGAATTGATCCTTTTTGAGATATTCTTTGTTTTTGGTTTCAGTTTTAAAAAACTTATACTTTTCTCATACAGGAATTTGTCAACGCTTGTCAACACAAACAAAGGAACTTCAGTCACATAGCAACGAGCTTTTGACTATCACTTTACCCTACGTTACTCCCTTGTTTCGCTTCTAGTAATAAGACACTTTCTGCTAATTTTTCCTCGATTAGAATGAAGTAAATAGAAGAATAAGCTTTTTAACAGTAATTGATTGCAGAGATATAGAGAAAGTCATGAGAATGGAATACATCAGTTTTTTTTGTGGATTTAGATATTTCCGAGATACTTCCTATTATTAGTTTCAATTTTAAAATAGTTATACTTTTCTCAAACGGGAGGTAAGCATTCGTTTCATATTTTATTCCTATTTTGTTTTACCTCTGGCCAGCAAAGAGAATCGAATTTCTCTCTTAGTGTATTTAGCTTTTAAAAGGTTTCAGCGTTAAACAAGCCCAATTTCCCTTCTACTTTTAAGGAAGCAAGCAATAAGACCACAACTGCTAATGTTTATCTCGATTAGCATTAAGTAGATAAAAGAATAATCTTTTGTAAGGATACTCGTTTGTTTGTAGAACAAGTAGAGAAAATCACGTGAGTTGGACAAATCAGATTATTTCTCTACACGTGCAATGCGCATAGTGTATAAGGAAGGTATTGCATTCCAGCCAAAAATTCCACACGGAAATTTCACCGGAAATACACGTTTTAGGGTCCTTGTATCCAAAAAAAGGCGCTTTTAGTTAGTCATGTGTCTCACTTACTGGAATTGTCAACTCCTGGCAATATAAAGAAATGCAAGTTATCCACATGGCAACCGGGTGTTAAAAGATTTGAGTATCTTTTCAGCGTAAAGTATTTACCTTTGTCCCGTCTGCTTATGAAATTAGCATAGATAGAAGAATAAGCTTTTTACTTTCTCTACACGTACTATGGTATTATATTGCATCCAAAAATTCAATAATTCAATAATTTCACTAGAGATATATATTTTCAGTGTGTGTGTGCGCGCGCGCGTGGGTTTGGGCAGCATAGCTCAAACGAAAAGTGCATTAAATACCAAACTTGTTATTTAAGTTCAATATTATCCAACGATGCGACACATATTTAAGAAAATCTACAACCCTCAACTACCCCCTTCATGAAAAAATTTCAAAAATTTCGATTTTCTCAAAAATGACTAACAATTTTGATTAAAGATATTTACATGCCAACTAAAATGCATATCGTAAATTTTATAGCCTCTGAAGACATCTTTATTATGGATGAATTTTTCAGAAGTTTGCATAGCTGGTAAACCATAACAGATAGACAAATATTTGACAAATAGTGTGGAGCTCTGTCAAACTCGCAATTTATGCTGTATACATTTTTGGTAGAGTTGACCATTTTATATATACAGTTTCAATTATATGGCCCCATTTAACATCTAAGG
The DNA here is from genome assembly GCA_030762935.1 of Hymenopus coronatus. NCBI lineage: Eukaryota > Metazoa > Arthropoda > Insecta > Mantodea > Hymenopodidae > Hymenopus > Hymenopus coronatus. Next base: position 95,622,374 of record CM060895.1, on the reverse strand, counting down.
TCATATCAGGGGCTTTTGATTATAAACAACTCATTCTTAACATTGGGTTTTAAATGATTTTATTGTCTTCAAACACACACACACATTCAGTCTCACATATATGCTTGCATACTCTGTGGGGGGTAGGACAAAATTATGGTTAACGAAAAGTACCCCGCCCCAACTGGAAATCGAACCCGGAACCTCCGGATGAGAAGTAAGCTCGCTGACCACTCGACCATTCCTTGTTATTGCTGTCAGTATTAAAATACTTAAAATACTTTTCACGTACGGGAATTGTCAATTCCTGGCAATGTAAAGTCAACCACATGGCAGCCAGCTTTTGAAAGGTTTGACTATAGGCTTAGCTTAATGTATGCACTTATTTCCCTTCTACTTGTAAGGAATCAAGTAAAACACCATTTCTGCTAATTTTATCTCAATTAGCATAGAAGAATAAGCTTTATACTTTCTCTACACGTACTACGTACACAGTGTATAGAAAAGTATTGTATTCACGCAAACTCAATACCGAGATTTCATTATAAATATAAGTTTTGAGACCCCTTAAAGCAAAAAAAGCATTTTTAGAAAAATGCTCTTGTGTCTATGTCTGTCAGTGTGTGAGTGTGTGTGTATGTGTGTGTGTGTGTTTGTGTGTGTGTGTGTGTGTGTGGAGGGAGGCGGCATAGTTCAGAAACGAAAAGATGAGATTTGCAAAATGTTGCATAACGGTTAAACCGTAAGAGATAGACAAAAATTGTCACACAATAAACGTAGATCTCATTAAAGGACACAATTTATGTAATTTACATTATTCTTGAAAACTTAATTGTTTAATTTAATTTATTTAACTTAATTGATATTCCTTATTATTTGTTTCAATTTTAAACTAGTTAACTTTTCTCAAACAGGAACCATGCAAAGCGAACGGAAACTGAATTGTTTCATATACAGAAGAGCTATTTTAAAGATTTGAAATACATTTAGTATAATGTATACCCTTATTTTCCTTGTGCTTGCAAGGAAGCAAGTAATGAGAATCATTATGCTATTTATCTCGATTAGCATGAAGTATATAAAAGAATAGTCTAGAGAATAGCTAGAGATAATTATATGAATGGAACACATCATGTTTTACTTTCTCTATACGTATTATGTACATAGTGTATTGGTATTTAAGTTTGGTATCTTCCAAGGATACGACACGAAGATTTTCAAGAAAATCCCCCCTCCCCAAACTATCCTTCACATGAAACATTTTTCGAAAATGTTGATTTTCTTAAAAATGGCTCTAACTATTTTGATTAAAATCTCATATATTTAAGATATTAACTTGCCAAATAAAATTTATATCTTAAATTTTCTGGGAATAGCCTCAAAAGATCTCTTTATCCTAGATGTTTTTTATTGAATTTTGCATAACTAATAAACCATTTGAGATGGACAAAAACTTACCACACAAAAAATGTAGAGCACGTTAAAACACACAACTTATGTTATTTACATATTTTTCCTGGAGTGGATCGTTTTTGAGATATTCCTTGTTTTTGGTTTTAGCTTTAAAAAACTTATACTTTTCTCATACAGGAATTTGTTAGCTCCTGTCCATACAAAGGGACTTCAGGCACCAACTGACTATCACTTTAACCTATGGTACTCCCTTATTTCGCTTCTACTTACAAGGAAACAAATAATAAGATTATTTCTGCTATTTTTTCTCGATTAACTTGAAGTAAATAGAAGCATAAGCTTTTTTAATAATTTGTTGTAGCGATGTAGAGAAAGTCATGTGAATGGAACACATCAGACTTTTATATGTGACAATCAGTGTGTAAAAGTTCAGTTAACTTTTCACATTTAACAAGAAGTCATCTTATTGACCCTGAGTTGTGTAAGAGTCTCTAACGGTGTCCAGACTGAAGACGTAACATGCATTTAACATTCACAACCAGGCATTCGCTTTGTTATGGTGTAGTAACATTGAAGGGCGTGTATCTATCTCATTATGGTACGACGTGGAATTGCACAAGCGGTGTTGATCAGGGGAACAGATAGAGTGCGGCTACTGCCTATGGAGGAGGGTTCGGCTCTTTTGAAGTCACACACACGTACAGACAGACCACAGCTATGAGCTATTGAAATGCCTGTATGTATGTTCGCATCATTTTAATGATGAGTTGACCCAGGCGGACATTTCTGTTCAATTAGCAGAAGGAGTAGTAACCATACCAGGTGGCCTAATTGCCCCGTATTCGACGTGAGTGGATGTCCCTCCGTGCGTTAAAAAGTTGCAAAACTCAACGGGGCAATTTAAAATGAATGACCTTCGCTTTCCGTGTCAGCTGAAACGGTGAGTGGGTCGCGCTCATTGCGAGGAGTAAAACGAAGGTTAGTCTAGCTAGTAATAACGCCTCCATAGCATGATAGCTCACAAGGAACCTTGTCGTACCGCCCAGCCGCTGCGTCCCTCATCTCGGTTTATGGCAAACGTGCAGTATTGGAAGGCGCGACGTGCCTCGAACCCCCACCCCCAGTCGATTAATGCGGTAGCTCCTCAATTGGCTCCCCAGAGACCTGACGAGACTGAGTGCACCCCGGACCAGGTCTCCCAGCGGAAGAAAAATCCCCTCGCCGGTACCAGGAGGCGACCAGTAATGCCCAGTTATAATTTGAAAGCGCACCAAATATGCAGTTGGATCACTTGGTATTGTACATGCTGAGGAATAGAATATTTAATTGAGACACCGCACAAAAATTCAATATGTCTGATAATTATCTATTTACAATCTATTACAATTTGAGTTTGCTTCTTTCTTTCAAGTTTTACCGTACATCTGGGACCCTGGCTCTTTGTCTTTCAATTAGACCTTATTATATTCCTTCCTTTTCCCTTTCTGTGATTCCCAATTTCTCTCTTTTTGTTATTTCCCATTTTCTACCCTTCCTGCACTTTTCTTATATTCGTTTTTACATACTTTATCTACCCTATTTACATTTCATTAAACATTTCGATATAGAAATTTGACATGAAATATATTTTGAGGTCCTCTTAATAGAAACAAAAGTTATGTGTACCATTCCCATGATTTTCCCTACATCTCTGCAACAAATTATTCTTAAAAAGCTTATACTTCTATTTACTTATTACTTGCTTTCTTGTATGTAGAAACGAAATAAAGAGGGTACCATAGGTTAAAGTCATAGTCAAAAGCTGGTTGCTATGTCACTGAAGTTCCTTTGTTTGTATGGACAGCAGTTGACAAATTCCTGTAGGAGAAAAGTATAAGTTTTTCAAAGCAGAAACCAATACAAGGAATGTCTCAAAAACGATGAACTTCACGAAAAGGAATGTATATAACATAAATTGTGTGTTTTAACGTGCTCTACATTTTTCATAGTAACTTTTTGTCCATCTCTTACGGTTTAGCAGTTATTCAAAATTCCGTAGAATTCATTCAGAATAAAGTACTCTTCGGAGGTTATTTCCAGAAAATTCAAGATATACATTTTGTTTATCAGGTATTTATCTTTAATATACGAACTTTTAATCAAAACCATTAGAGTCATTTTTGAGAAGATCAAAATTTTCGAAAAAAGTTCCATGTAAAGGGCAGTTGGGGTGGGGGAATCTTTCTCAAAATCTTCGTGTCGCATCCCTGGAAGCTACTAAATTTAAATACGAAGTTTGGTATTTTACCGACTTTTCGTTTTTGAGTTGTGTTCGCACAAACACACACACGGACCTTTTTCCGAAAATAATTTATTTAGATAAAGGGGACCCTAAAACATATATTTCCGGTGAAATCTTGGTATCGAATGTTTAGGTGGAGTGCAATACCTTCTCTATACACTGTGTACCTAGTGCGGATAGAGAAAGTAATAGCATTTTTAGAGCAAGATGCGTGTGTGTGACTTATTTCCGTAAACAGCATAATTAAAAAACGAAGAGTCCGTTAAATACCAATTTTAGTATTTAAGTTCAGCATCTTCCAAGGATACAAATATTTTCAGGAAAATCCTCCCACTTCAAACACCCTTTAAATGGAGCAAATTTTCGAAATTTTGGTTTTCTAAAAATGGCACTAATGATGTGTTGATTAAAATATTTACATGACAAATGAAATCTATGTCTTTAATTTGCTAGAAACAGCCTGTGAAGTCCTCTTTTTGCGTCTTTTATGTATAACTGGAAAACTGTAAGAACTGGACAAAGGCCTAATATACACAAATGTATATCTCGGACAATTTTACATTTTTTTCACCTTTCTTTAATTTTATAGCGTTAACCATTTCCGAGATATTCATCAAGCATAGAGCAATCAACTTCTAAAAGAGACTATCACTTTTGACTAGAGTATATCCTACTTCCATCCTGTTTACAAGGAACTAATAAAATGAGCATTTCTGATAATGTTTAAATCGATTAGCATGATGTATACCGAAGAATAATGTCCTGTAAGAATAGTTTGTTTATAGAACAGGTACAGAAAGTCTTGTGAATAGTATACATCAGATGTTTTACTTTCTCTAACACGTCTATACAATGTACATACAAGCTCAGTAAGGCAATCATCTTTAATGATTGTGTTATTTCTTATAGTCTCTGAATATTCAGAGTGTAGAAACAAATTTCAACACAGCTGTTAACATTTACGGCAGATACGTGAAGCAGAAGTTGCCTTTTCAGTTGAAGAAACATCGACCCAAAACTCGACCCTCGATTCTAAAACAGATGCTGCATACAACATAACGGAACTGCTACAAAACAATTCACACGAAATAAAACAATACACTAATGAACGGAAACTTGGAGCGCCTGTGCTACAATTATTATTACATTCTGAATGATGCTTGAGTTTGTTTTTTATTTGTGCGCGTTTTATAGGGCGCAGATTGCTGTGGCTTATGCCATCTGACGGCGAGCCGGTACATCAGCGCTGAAAAGCGGCGTAGAAATTGTTGCAGAAACATCAGGCGGAACAGCATACGAAGCGTACTAATGTGCCAATTTTACTTGATTGTAGTTGTTATCAAAGGATTTGAAATTTGTATTTTCTCTACAAAAACAACAATAACAATAGCAATAATAATAATAAATAATAATAATAATGGGCTACAAAACTGAAATACGAGTTTTATATTTTTACTTACAGTGTACATGGTAGGTAGAGAAAATATTGAATTCCACCCAAAAACTAGATAACGAGAAATACATATTTCGAAGACCCGTGAAAACTAAAACAGCATTTTCATGGAAAAAAGTCCTGTCTGTGTGGATGTGTTTGTGAACAACGTAAATGAAAAAACGACAAGTCTTTTAAATACCAAACTTGGTATTTAATTTCAGTATCTTCAAAGCATCAGACTTGAAATGTTTAGGTGAATTCACCACCTAAATGACTTTTGATTTTTTTTTAATGTTCAATTTCTCAAAAATCGTTCTTACGATTTTGATGTATTTGCATCACAAATAAAATTAATATTTTAGATTTTCTGGGAATAGCTTCTAAAGCCCTCTTCATTCAAGATGACCTTCATATAACTCGTAAACCGCAAGAAATAGACTTAGTTTTACAAATGATGCAGAACTCTTTTAAACATATAATATATGTCCAATAATTTTTCTTTATTTAACCATATACGAGATATTCGCTGTTATTGGTTTAAATTGTTCAGTATTAATACGTTTTGCAAATGATAAATCATTTGTTTTACTTTGTTTTTTTCTCCTGAACATGCCAAGGTAAGGAAATTTCTTACATCACTTAGCAACCAGCTTCTAAAACATTTGACTGTCGCTTTAGTATAGTATATTCCCTTATTTTTCTTGTATCTTCAAGGAAGTATATAATAAGACTATTTCGGTAAAAGTTTACTTTGAGTAGTCTAGATTATACAGAAGAATAAACTTTTGTAAGAATAATTTGCTGTAAAATAGGTATAGAAAAGCATGTGAATGGAACACATTAGATTTTAATACTTATAGAAATGTTGTGATAGAACTAGTAAATGCCTCAACGTGAAAAAGCGCCATTAAAGAGAAATATAGAATCATCTGTATTACTCAGTGATACATTTGAATATGTTTGACACATTAGCTGAGGAACTTGTAAGATATTGTAATAAATATCTCTTAATCAATTCAAACTGATGACAATAATTGTGTTGTCTGTGTTCAGATGCTTGCACAACCATTCTGCAGAAAAATGATTGTACTGTATTCCACCCAAAAATTAGATTTCAAGATCTCATCGCAAATTCATGTTTTGAGGGCCGCTGAATTCGCCCCCAAAACACTTTTAGAAACGACCAGTGGGTGTGTGTGTGTATTGTGTGTGTGTCTGTGTCTGTCTATGTGTCTGTAGGAGAGTGTATGTGTGTGTGAGTGTGTGAGTGTGTGTGAGAGAGAGGGAGAGAGAGAGAGAGAGAGAGAGAGAGAGCAGCATAACTAAAAAAGCTTGTGTTCCATTCACACAACTCTCTGTTACATGAACAAACTATTCTTACCAAACAATATCATTTTATCTACATCATGCTAACCAAGATAAATATTAGCAGAATTGGTCTTAGTATTTGTTTCCGTGTAAATAGAAGGGAAATAAGGGAATGTACTAGGCCAAAGCCATAGTCAAATCTTTTAAAAGTTGTTCTCTATATGAAACAATTGAGGCTCGGTTCGCTTTGCACTGAAAGAAATGAAGCCAAACGTGTCTTCCTGTTGGAGGAAAAGTAAGTTTAAAATTGAAACCAATAACAAGGAATATATCGAAAACGGACAACTCTACAAGAAAAACATCTATAACACAAATTGTGTATTTTAACGAGATCTACATTTTTGTGTTTTGCGTTTTTGCCCATCTGTTACGGTTTAATAGTTATACAAAATACTTTAAAATTGTTCAAAATGTATTCAGAATTAAGAGGCTTTCACAGAATATTCCCAAAAAATTAAAAATGTACATGTTATTTGAGATATACATGTTTTGATCAGTATTTTAAACGAAATCGTTAGAGGCATTTTCGAAAAATGCTGCAAATAAAAAATAGTTGGGGGTGAGGAGATTTTTTCTTTTTTTTGAAAATCTTCGTGTCACATTCTTGGAAGATACTTAACTTAAATACCAAGTTTGGTATTTAATCGACTTTTCGTTTTTGAGCTATGCTGCCCACACACACACACACAGACGGACATGTTTCTAAAATGTTTTTTTTTTTGGAATCAGGGAGAATCAAAGTAGTATTTCCCGTGAAATGTCGGCATCGAATTTTTGGGAGCATTACAATACCTTCTCTATACACTATTTAGGCACATATTAATGTACAGAAAGTAAAACTGATTTTTTTGGACTCAGTGAACCTCAAAACCTATATTTCCGGTGAAATCTCGGTATCAATTTTTGGGTGGAATACAATTCCTTCTCTATCAACATTGTACATTGTGCATACCGGCCAGAGGAGGTAAAAAGATATGTGTTTCATTCACATGACACTCTTTAAATCGCTGTAGCAAATTTTTGTTAAAAACCATATTCTTCTGTCTACTTTATGATAATCGAGATAAACATTACTTACTTACTTGCTTCCTTGTAAGTAGAAGGAAAATAATAAGTGAATACACCAGGCTAAAACGATAGTCAAATCTTTTAAAAGCCGGTTGCCGTGAGGATGAAATCCGCTTCTATGCAGGGCCAGGAGTTTACAGCTTTCTGTGTCAAAAAAGTTTAAGTATTTCACATTTCAAACAAATAACAAGGAATACCTCAGAAAGGGGCAATTTGACAAAAAAAAAAAAAAAAAAAAAAAAGGAATATGACAAATTCTTATCTACATTTCTTGTGTAGTAAGCCTTTGTCTATCTCTTGCGGTTTACCTGTTACGCCAAATTCAGCAAAATTTATTCTTTAGAGACTGTTCCCAAAAATGCAAGATATTCATTTTATTTACCACATAAATATATTTAATATACGGGTAGTTTAATCAAAATCGTTTGGACTATTTTGAGAAACTCAAAATGTTCGAAATTGTTTCTATGTAAAGGGTAGTTTGAGGTAGGGGGAGTTTGCTGAAAATCTTCATCTCGCATCTCTGAAAGATAATAAACTTAAATACCAAGTTTGGTATTTTACCGACTTTTGGTTTTTGAGTTATCGTGTTCACAGTCATTCGGAGACAGGGAAGCACACTTAAAATGCTGGTTTTAGATACAGGGGGTCCTAAAACGTGTATTTGCTGTGAAATCTCGGTATCGAATTTTTATGTGGAATGCAATACCTTCTCTATACACTATGTACATAGTACGTGTAGAGAAAGTGAGAAGTGCTCACAGCATGAAATGTATTTCTTTTACAAATATCCCCATTTAATCTGCTTCTAATAGAAATCTAGGTACTAAGTGTGATTTACTGCACACAAATACACATTCACACATTGGCCACGCAATGGCCGAGTGGTCAGACCACTCGCCTCTCACCTAGACGGCTCGGGGCGGGTTTTCTGAGGATTCTCCGGTTTCCCCCGCCATCGCATTCCACCGGTGCTCCATATTCATTTCATCAGCCTGCGGTGCCATAAGTAGTTAAGTAGTTAAAGCGAGCGTTAAATACCATCAAACAAACACTCTCACACACACACACACACACACACACACACATGTACCTATATATACTGCCTGCGTTCAAGATATTTTGTTAATATTATTTACACGCAATTACGATACTGTATGCAATTGCAGTTTTATACCAGGATAAGCAAACCTTCGTTACACTGGAACATATCTTACAGCTCCCTTTAATAAATTCCCTCAGTGTCGTGCGTCCCTCGACAGTTTAGTTGTGATATAAGTACCATGTGCGCTGAGCATTTGTTCTATTTAATGTTTTATGTTGGTTTGTTTAAATTCTAGGCGTTGTTATGTTTATTTTTTCTACCACGTAAATTAAGTACGGAAAGTATTGTATTCCACCCAAATATTCCGTGTAGATTTCACCGGAAATGTATGTTTTGCGGTCCCGTGAATCCCAAAAGAGTAGTTTTAAAAACCGGCCTGTGTGAGTGATTGAAGAGTATAATTCAAATACGTACACGCGGTTACATCCAAACTTGATATTTAAATTCAGCATCTTCAAAGGCTAAAACACGAAAACGTTAAAGAAAATCCTCCATTTCAAACTACCCTTGAATAGGAAATGTTTCTAAATCTTTGATGTTCTCAAAAATGAGAAAATTTGAAAAATGACTCGGATATTTTCAAGAAAATCTCTTATCCCAAATTATTCTTTACATATAAACTTCTTCGAAAATGTTGATTTTTCTCAAAAATGGCTCTAACTATTTTGATTAAAATATAAAATGATGTTTTCGTGAGAAATAAAATGTATATCTTAAATATTCTGGAAATAGCCTCTAAAATCCTCCTCATTCTGGATGACTTACATAACTGGCAAAACGTAAGAGATGAACAAAATTTTAGTACACAAAAAATTTAAATCCCGTTGAAAAGCACAATTTATATCCACCACGTTTTTGTGACGTTAACTGTATCCGGGATATTCCTTGCTATTGGTTTAAATTTTCCAATACTTATACTTTTCTCATAAAAAAAGTTTCCCTTCGTTTTATAACTTTCTCTACACTATGTACATAGCGTATAGAGAAGGTATTTCATTTCACCCAAAAATTCATTACTGAGATTTCACTGGAAATAGACGTTTTAGGGTCCCCTGTATCCAATAAATAAAGTATTTTCAGAAAAAGATCCCTGTGTATGTGTGTGTGTCCATGTGCCTGTGAACACGATAACTCAAAAACGAAAAGCCCTTAAAATACCAAACTCCAGGGATGCGACACGAAGCTTTTGAGAAAAAATCCCTAACCCCAAACTACCCTTTACATGGAAAACATTTAGAAAAAAATTTTGATTTTCTCAAAAATGGCTAACCATTTTAATTAAAATACCGGATATTAAAGATATTTATAGTGCAAATAAAATGTTTACCTTAAATTTTCTGGGAATAGCCTCTAAAGACCTCTTTATTCTTGATGATTTTTTCTGAACTTTGGGTAGTAATAGCTAAAAACTTACTACACAAAAAATGTAGATCACCGTAAAAAACACAATTTATGTCATATACGTTTTTTTCGTTGAATTGACTATTTCTGAGATATTCCTTGTTATTTGTTTCAGAATACTTGAACGTTTTTCAAACGGAAAGTTTTAATCTTCTGGCTATGCGTTTAAACGGATTTCAACTACACGTCAATCGGGTTTTAAAAGGTTTTACTCGTTTTAGCCTAGTGTATTCCCTTATTTTCCTTCTACTTACAAGGCAGCAAGTAATAAAGAACAATTTCTGCTAATTTATATTTGGATTATCATAAATTAGATAGAAGAATATGTTTTTAAAAAAATTTGTTAAGCAGATGTAGATTTGTTTCCTTCCGGTCCTTGCAAAGAGAGCGGAAGTTCAAATTTATCACTTAACCTCCAGATTTTAAAATATTTGACTGTCATTTTAGCCTAGTGTATTCCCTTATTTCTCTTGTACTTACAATAAAATGAGCAATCATACCTTTTCTGTTGATTAGCATGGAGTAGATAGAAGAAATATAAACTTTTGTAAGAATAAAATGTTTCAGCATAGGTAGAGAAAGGAATGTTAACAAAATGTTTAAATTTCTTTACCTTTAAACTGTGAAATTATATTTACTGAAATTAAAACACAGAAAGTTAAAATTTTAAATTTGTTTGTTGATAGCAGCTTCACCTGGCATAATCATGTAATTTTTATTTGTAAAAATTTAGCAATAGTTATGTTCTGTTAAGAAAGAAAACAATTGTCTCACATTCTTGTTTGTAATGATATATTATACTTTTTCGATTCATTTATTAACTACGGGAAAACTCTTTTTAACATGAAAATCAATATGATGTTTTAAAGCTTTTCAAAAAGATTAATTTAAGTAACGTTTTAAAAACATATTTACTCAACCTTAGTATTTCAAATAAAACAAACATGAATTTACAGAACGTTCACATTATCATAATTATGATACAAGACAAAGGAATATTGTGATTATTAATATATTATAAATATTGATTAGCTAAAACTGTCAATAGCAACAAATATCTTTAACTGGAAGTCTTTAATACCGTCCCTTATTGGCTGAAGACTCGAACATATTATCCTCTAGATTTAGTCTCCAATTGGTTGGTCTTTGAGTAAAGCAAAGAGAGCAACTTAGCTCGATGCTCCTGCGACAACTGCATGGAAAGCAGGAGCAGATATTTCCTCAGAACTATGGCAGTATGCAACATTCTGCGTTTGAAATAAGTAGTCCAGCTTTCATTGGTTAATAAATGTATTGTACTCCACGATTGATAGAACAATTGATCTACTATGTCCCTTGTATTAGTATTTATTTTTTAATATGAACATTTACAAAATTTGATAGGTTTTGTGGTAATTGACAACATAAATAATAGAAAAATAATGACAATATTATTCACATAGTAAAACAACAATATACTTGATAGGAGTCAGTATAATTATTACCATATTAGAATAATATTTGCCTAATTATCCCTATTTACACTTCAGTAATTTATTTATACAATTGTACTTTGTGAATACTAATATTTGTTATAATTTAATTTTGGAGCTGCTTGAACGTTATATTTGTATTCTTTGTTAATACCATTGTAAATGGTTGTGACGCTGACAGTATCAGAATTAATTTGTAAAGAAAAGTGAACATGAGCGGACATCTCGGTAAGTAATTAACATCGAACTGGAAGAAACGTTCTTCTCCTTGGCTATTGTTACTTACTTGCATGGGTTCCTAATGACACTGCAAATTTAATTTTCTGATTGCAGAACTTTGCCGAAAATAAACACTTATTCCGTCACTTTCTATAAATAATTATGTAATTTTATTTGTAAAAGATTAGCAGGAGCTATGTTCTGTTGAGAAAGAAAAAAAAAACTGCTTCACACTCTTGTTAATAATGGTGTATTATACTTTTTCCATTCATTTCTTAGACAGTCAAAACGTAGGAGTCGATGACTTGCATGTTGGATTGCTTTCTGTTTCTGACACTCTAAACTGACACGCAGATCACTATACAAGGAAGAGAGAGACAATCCCTGCTGTAGTTACGCTCTACATACGCGGAGTAAGTGTATTTGGTCAACACAAAATCAAGCGCCTGCTATAAATGAATTTGTCAAATATAGTTAAACTATTTAATGCATTTATTTTTACTTTCTCTATACGAACTATGTACATAGTGTATAGAGAAAGTATTGTAATGCACCCAAAAATTCGACACTGAGCCTTCATTGGAAATATATATTTTGACATCCCCTGAATCCAAAAAAAGCATTTTTAGAAAAATGTCCGTGTGTTTGTGTGTGTGTGTGTCAGTGGGCAGTATAGCTCAAAAACGAAAAGACCGTTAAAGCCCAAACTGGGTATTTAAGTTTGATATCTTCCAAGGATGCGACACGAAGACTTTCAAGAAAATTCCCCCACCCCAAACTACCCTTTACATGGAAAAAATGTCGACATTTTTGATTTTCTTAAAAATGGCCCTAACAATTTTGATTAAAATCTCTAACATTTAAAATATTTACTTGCCAAATAATATGTATATGTTGAATTTTCTGGGAATAGCCTCTGAAGACTGCTTTATTCTGCATGAATTTTACGGAATTTTACATAACTGCTAAACCGTAAGAGATGGACAAAAACTTACCACACAAAACATGTAGAGTACATTAAAACACACAGTTTATGTTAAATACATTTTTTCGTGGAGTTGATCGATTTTTTAGATATTCCTTGTTTTTGGTTTCAGCTATAAAAACATACTTTTCTCATACAGGACTTTGTAAACTCGTGTCCATACTTCAGTCAGATAGCAACCAGCTTTTGGCTACCGTTTTAACCTATTTTACTCCCTCATTTCCCTTCTATTTACAAGGAAACAAGTAATAAGACTGTTTCTTCTAATTTTTTGTCGATTAGCATGAAATAAATAGAAGCATGAGCTTTTAAAAACTAATTTGTTGCAGAAATGTAGAGAAAGTCATGTGAGAAAGTCATCAGATGCGTATATATGTGTTGTTTTTATTGGACAAGGGATATTTCATATATTGTATATAAGTAATGGTTGAAAACCAGGTTCAAATGTATGCTAAATTTCTAACTACAAGGAACAGTGACGTTGTCAGATATTTTCGTCTCTGGTAATAAGCCTATTGCTGTTATTCACTACTCTCTGTGTTGACAGAAGAGTTTTACTCTGACCTCTTCCTCACTTACTTTACATCTAATAGCAGGACCAGCAGGCGGTGCCTCCCTGCAGTGTTCATTAATTAAAATCAACTTGAGAGTATGAATCGTGCATAGCTTGTGATTGGCTGGTGAGGCAGTAAATTTTGTGTTGTTTCAGCCGGAAGCGGACTCTCAGAGCCATACATTCCGATGCAAGGTGTTCAAGAGACCAAGACCTTGCAATTTATGTCATCAGCCCATCCACCACGAGGGCAGTTGTTGTCGAGGTAAGTGCTAACATTCACTAAATTAAACACACCGACTAAAACAAACTAATTTAATAGAGTAATAAAAAGCATTTACTTTTAGTCTATGCTTATTCATCAAAACAAGAAAGAGATACGTTAAATCCATGTGTTGTGTGCGAACATGTTCCTGCAATTTTTATTGCTTTCTCTATACGTACTATGTACATAGTGTATAGAGAAGGTATTGTACTCCACCCAAAATTCGATACCGAGATTTCACCAGAAAGATATGTTTTAGGGTACCCTTTATCTAAAAAAAGAATTTTCGGAAAAAGGTCCGTGTGTGTGTGTGTATGTCCGTGTGTCTGTGAACACGATAACTCAAAAAAGAAAAGTAGATAAAATACCAAACTTGGTATTTAAGTTTAATATCTTCCAGGAATGCGACACTAAGATTTTGAGAAAAATCCCCCGACTCCCAAATACCTTTTACATGGAACTTTTTTCGAAAATTTTGATTTTCTCAAAAATGGCTCTAATGATTTTGATTAAAATTTCGAATATTAAAGATATTTACCTGACAAATAAAATATATATCTTGAATTTTCTGGGAATAGCCTCTGAAGAATATTCTGGCTGAATTTTAAGGAATTTTGAATAACTGCTAAACCATAAGAGATAGAAAAAAACTTACTAAACAAAAAATGTAGAGCACGTTAAAACACACAATTTATGCTATACACATTTTTTCGTGGAGTTCATCCTTTTTGAGACATTCCTTGTTTTTGGTTTCTGCTTTGAAAAACTTATACTTTTCTCATACAGGAATCTGTCAACTGCTGTCCATACAAACGAAGGAACTTCAGTGACATTTCAACCAGATTTTGACTATCACTTTGACCTATGGTACTCTCTTATTTCGTTTCTACTTACAAGGAAGCAAGTAATAAGACTATTTCTGCTATTTTTTTCTGATCAGCAAGAAGTAATTTCGAAGTATAAGCTTTTTAAGAATAATTTGTTGCAGACATGTAGAGAAAGTCATGTGAATGGTATACACATCAGTTTTTTTCTCTACTTAGTACTTATAACATAGGTAGAGAATTTATTGCATTTAAATACCGAAAGTTCAATGGAAATGCACGTTTTAGGATCCCTAAAGCACTTTTAGAAAAAAGTCCGTGTGTGTTTGTGAACACGATAACTCAAAAACGAAAAGTTGGTTAAATACTAAATATATTTTAAGTTCATCAAGGATGCAACACGGAGATCTTCGCGAAAATTCTCTCAACGCAAACTGTCCCATTTTTCTAAATGTTCGATTTTCTAAAAATGATTAACAATTTTGATTGAAATACCGTGTATTAAAGATGTTTATATGGCAAATAAAATGCATAATTTGAATTTTCAGGGAATAGCCTCTAAAGTCCTCTTCATTCTGAATGACTTTGACATAGCTGGTAACCATAAGAGATAGTCAAGAACTTACTGCACAAAAATGTAAATCTCTGAAAACACGCAATTTATGTCATATACAATTTGATGTAGACTTAACAAAGATATTCCTTGCTATTAGTTTCAATTTTAAAATACTTAAAAAATTTCTCATACTGGAATTTGTCAACTCCTGGTCATGCAAAGCGAACGAATTTCAATCACATTGCGACCAGCTTTTAAAAGATTTGACTATCATTTTAGCAGAGTATACTCTTTTATTTTCAACTAATTACGTAACTGAGTAATATGCCAGTTCTGCTGATGTTTGTCTCGATTAGCATAAAGTAGATAGAAGCATAAGATTTTTAACAACAATTTGTTACAGAGATGTAATGGAACACTGGTTTTTACTATCTCTTGTCAATAGCTGAAACTTTGTATTTGAATGCAACACGTGGTACTGCAACAAAGCTGCTCTTTATAGATTCAAATCTGGTTACAAATAGTATTTATTGCTTACATTTACACGTCTTTATTGTGCTGCTTTCACAAAAATTCTACAGTATAACTTTCTCGTGCTTCGATGCGTAGACAGTTGACTTCTCTCGCGCAACTGCGCGCTAGATTCCCTTTCGAAAACTGACTCGTCTGGCTTACAACCCTCTTTTATATACCTGTCGATGATGTCAGCAGAAGTTTCTAGAAAAAGCGAACATTCTCGCTCATGTCCAATGTAACCAGATGTCGCATTCCAAGGCTCTTCATGTGTTAATTTCTCGAACATCTGCGAAAATGGAAGAGGCTACTTAAAGCAAGCCGAATGAACACTTGAAGCAATACTGTACGTTTAAGGCAAACCATTCACACATGTGTGGCAATTATGGACCGGCAAGGCACAGTCACACTATTTTTATTTAACATGTTCTGAGAATCTGACATGAATTTCAAGAAAATGCCTCACTAACTATATGCTGGTATAGTTTAGTCATACTTTTAGCATATTTGCTGTATATTTTGAAGTTTCCTTGAGACCTGCGAAGTACTTACCACTTTGAATAAATCTTATGCAATTTTGTATAATATCAGGCAAAAGCTTAAGTTGTAAAATATGCGATCCATTGAGATATGCAGTTTACGTCAAATAAGTTCTTCTGTAATATTAGACAAAAGAACTAAGATGTAATTGCACATGAGTACTATCATTTTGGTTGATTATTATATACCTTAAACAAAATCTTTAGTTAAAGTGTGTTTGGGACCTACAGTTCACCAAGATAAATTCATACATACTACAGCTGATTTGTGATACACATTTGAAGTGTTGCAGCATATATTTATTAATATCTAAGGAATATTAAGGGTGTTAGGAATGGATGGATGGATGGATGGATGGATGGATGGATGGATGGATGGATGGATGGATGGATGGATGGATGGATGGATGGATGGATGGATGGATGGATGGATGGATGGATGGATGGATGGATGGATGGATGGATGGATGGATGGATGGATGGATGGATGGATGGATGGATGGATGGATGGATGGATGGATGGATGGATGGATGGATGGATGGATGGATGGATGGATGGATGGATGGATGGATGGATGGATGGATGGATGGATGGATGGATGGATGGATGGATGGATGGATGGATGGATGGATGGATGGATGGATGGATGGATGGATGGATGGATGGATGGATGGATGGATGGATGGATGGATGGATGGATGGATGGATGGATGGATGGATGGATGGATGGATGGATGGATGGATGGATGGATGGATGGATGGATGGATGGATGGATGGATGGATGGATGGATGGATGGATGGATGGATGGATGGATGGATGGATGGATGGATGGATGGATGGATGGATGGATGGATGGATGGATGGATGGATGGATGGATGGATGGATGGATGGATGGATGGATGGATGGATGGATGGATGGATGGATGGATGGATGGATGGATGGATGGATGGATGGATGGATGGATGGGTGGGTGGACAGTACACGTTGGCGCACGAATAGTTGACACTTTTATTTTTGAAATGAACATTTTCAAAACTTTACACACAGCTAGTATAAGTCATGGGAATGCATTTCTCCTCAACACGTGTTTAATATGTTCTCAATTGTAGTGGAAAACTTCTCAAAGGCGTAACACAAGGGAACAGCTTGAAATCACTCTGTAACATTCTTTGTTCAGAACGTCGAGTTTATCCCCATTTCCCTTGCTGTCTACCGGGTTGGCTTCTTTGCCTGGTGACCCGTCGCCCTGCGACGTTTTCCGGAAAACGAACAATCGTCACTTCCCTTCCAACAAACTGCCTTCTTCAAATTTTCTCGTTAATCGGAGAATTGTGTTCCTTGATGGAGCCCAACGCGCGTGGAATATTGCGCTAAATCTTCTCTGCGTTGCTGTGACACTTTTCAATTCCCCATAAAGGAGAACTGCCTTCACAGGCTCCTGAACAGAAAGGCCGTGCTCGCTGACTGCGAAACAATGGACTGGCAATATTGCAGCAAGACGACCTCTACCAAGATTTTCATCAAACAAAACACGTTAGAACGAAACGAAATATAAATTGAGGTACAATTTTCATTCAGTGTTAAATGTGGCAACTAATCCTGCACCACCTGCACCTTCTTGGTACATCCACTTCCCTGTGTTGGTTGCTTTTATCTTCACTTAACAGTTTTCGCACAAAACAATCACATAATTTACTACCTGATTACTTTGGATGGTCTTAACTTCGCGACGAAATAAAACGGCATTTCAATATAGAATATCCGTTTTGCTACCACGTTTTTACACTTCAATGGTGATCGACTGACCTAGATATTGCGGAGTCATTGACTTTGTAGAAAACATTCAAACTCAGTTCCGATGCAACATTTTTTTAGCGAGGTTCGTCCACTCAATGTTACGCCTTCCGACCCGCGTTCTTCGGGAAAATAAACATACATACCTTTGTGTGAACCACGCTTATTTGCAGTTACAATAAAGCAGAAAACATGCTCTTCTTAATAAGTAAAATTATAAGTCTGCAAACAAAACAAATATTGGTGTCATGTTGTAATGTAATTAAACTGAATTTCCATATCTGAAATCTGGCTATAATTTGAAGAAACTACCGTGCCATTATTTCATTTCGTATTTATTTCTAATAGTATCATTATAGCAACATATTGGAAGATGTGGCAGCTGGAATTCTAATTGTCTTTTACAATAAGTCTGAAAATGTCCTACCGAATGTATGAAAAAGCCGCTTATCTTGCATAGAGTGTTAAATTAATGCACCATGTGGAATAATTACATTGTCAAGTTTTTTTTAACAGTTGAACCTCATTTAATAATTAGGTTAATCAGAGAGTGAATAAATGAACTCTGTGAAATAATGCTGAAAATGTGCTTATAACTTAGAAGGTTATAAGGACATTTAAGGTTCTCTCTTATCCTCAGAAAAAGGAGTACCTAAAAATAAATATCTTATCGAGGTAACTCTCCCCAATCTATATTTGTACTACCCCTATTTTTGAAACCTACAATGTTTTTACTATGCAGTTATGATTACGTTGAGTCCTGTCTGAAAGTGATTCACAGATACTAATTTTAATAATTTAACTTTTATATTCTTCAAATTCTCCAACTAACTGGAAAGATAAAATAAATTATGTCTTCCATTCACAATGTGTCCCTCCATGGTGTAGTTGTTACCCAAAGTCGCGATGGATTTTTTCGGGCGTAAACTTCCTTATCATGGTATTGTTTTAATTGACCATAATAGTTGGATATACTATCCTGGGACTTAAAGTACATATAACATTGTAAATCGTCATTGGGGTTGTCATCTCAAAATAATTTGCAATCACCTGTGGTTTACCGGGAAACATGCGAGTTAATTGAGAAATGTAAAGCTATTCCGGCATGTTGCCAAGGTAGCTCAGTGGTAGAGCAACCGGCTAGAGATCGGGAGATCTGTGGTAGATCTGTCGTAGATTTACGACATGTAAAAGAACCTCAAGCCTGACAGAGACTCTGAGCAAAATTAAGTGGTCTTTCACACCCAGTACAGAATGGGACACTAAGAACCACAGCAGTTAAAGAGTATCCATAAACAGAACTCTATTTCTGTTTGTTCCATTCACATGATTTGCTCTACATCTCTGTCACAAAGTATTGTTAAAAAGTTTAAAGCTCTACTTCATGATAAACGAGATAAACATTAGCAGGAATGGTTTTACTGGTCGCTTTCTTGTAAATAGAAGGAAAATCAGGGAACAAACTAGGCTAAAACGATTGTCAAATCTGTAAGCTAGTAGCCATGTGGTTAAAAATCAATTCCTTTGCATTCCAGGAGTCGACAAATTCTCGTACGTGAAAAGTATTTTAAAACTAAAACCAAGGAATAACTAAAAAATTGTCAACGCCACAAAAAAAGTATATAACATAAATTAGGTGTGCGTTTTAAAAATATTTTCATTTTTTGTGTGGTAAGTTTTTGTGTATTTCTTTAATGGTTTACCAGTTATATAAAAGTTATAGAAAAATCATCCAGAATAATGAGGTCTTCAAAGACTATTCCCAGTAAATTCAAGATATACATTTTATTTACCGTGTAAATAAATATCTTTAATATAGGTACGCCATTTTAATCAAAATCATTACAGCCATTTTTGAGAAAATTAAAATTTTTGAAATTTTTTCCATGTAAAGGGCACTTTGGGGTGGGGGAATTTTCCCCAAAGTTTTTGTGTCGCGTGCTTGGAAGATACTAAACTTAAATACCAAGTTTTGTATATTACCGACTTTTTATCTTTGTGTTATCGTGTTCACAGACACACACACATACATACACGTACCTTTTTGTAATTTTTTTACAGGCTACCCTAAAACATTTATTTCCGTTGAAATCTCGTAATTTTTGGGTGGTGTGCTATATCTTCTCAACCTATGTACCATGTACTATGTATAGAAAGTAAAAAAGAAAAGTCAGTTGTATACCACGCCTGATATATTTAAGCTCATCATCTTTTAAGAACTTGACCCGAAGATTATCAAGAAAATCCCTTCACCCCAAAAAACACTTTACATGGTAGCTGTTTCGACAATTTTGGATTTGTCAAAACCATTAGAGCCGTTTTGAGTAAAGTAACATATATTAAAGATATTTATATAACAATTAAAAATAATTTTGAATTTTCTGGGAATAGCCTCGGAAGGCCAATTTATTCTGGATGAGTTTTGCAGAATTTTGCATAACGTTTAATCCGTAAGAGATAGACAATGACTTACTACACAGAAAATTTAGATCTCGTTAAAACACACAATTTATGTCATATACGTTTTCTTGTAGAGTTGATGTTTTCGAGATATTTCTTGTTATTGGTTTGTATTTTCAACTACCCAACTTTTTTCAAACGGGACCATGTAAAGCAACCGAAGTTCAATTGTTTCACATAGCGATGAGCTTTTAAAAGATTGACCATTGCTTTAGTCTAATGTATTCCCTTTATTTCTCTTCAACTTCCAAGGAAGCAAGTAATAAGACCAATTCTGCTAATGTGTATCTTGATTAGCATGAAGTAGATAAAAGAAAACTATTTTCTATAAGGAACAGCTAAACAAACACATTGGAACATATTAAATTTTTTTTCTCCATATTGTGGCTGACCTCCATTCTTATTATTTAATTGCTATTATTTACTATTTTGCTTCCCCATCTATACATCACATTGTTGTATTGATCTATTCTTTAATAAAATATAGTAAGAATAAACAGGCACAACTTCTTACCAAGAAACATAAAGCTGATTACAAAATGGAAACCCAATCAATTACCTAAATTTTTTTAAGCTTTCTACAACACAATGCGAAATTTAGCTTGTGTTCATAAGAATTAGGCCATTTTAGAAAATTATTGATTTTACCCCATTGGTGTCATCCTCCAAGCCTCTAGTTCCCAAGGTCGCGAGTTCAAACCCGGCGGAAGACAATGGTTTTTCTAGAGCGCAAAAATCCTTAGAATGGCTTCCGTTGGAAGGGAAGTGAAGTCGTTGGTTCTGTTAGTAGATTTACGGCACGTTTAAGAAATTCGAGTCTGATAAATGTGCCACTGAGCAAAATTAAGCGGTCTTTCACCCTAGCATAGAATGGCACGCTGAGAACCACAGTAGGGGTATAGAGCGTCCAAAGATAATACCCAATTTAATGTATTACTTTCTCTACACGTACTATGCACATAGTGTATAGAGAAGGTATTGTATGCATCCAAAAATTTTATACAGAGATTTCACCGGAAATACATGTTTTGAGACCTCTTGAATCTAAAAAAAGCTATTTTAGAAAAAGGTCCATGTGTGTGTGTGTGTGTGTGTGAATGCGTGTGTCTGTGGGCAGCGTAACTCAAAAACGAAAATACTGTTAAATGCCAAACGTGATATTTAAAATTGGTATTTTCAAGGATGCGACACGAAGGTTATCATGAAAATCCCAACTACCCTTTACGTGAAGTTTTTTTTTAAAAATTTTAACTTTCCAAAAAAAATGTCCCTAACGATTTTGATTAAAATATCATATATTAAATATATTTACCTGACAAATAAAATGTGCATCTTGAGTTTTCTGGAAATAGGTTGTGAAGACTAATTTATTCTGGATGAATTTTATGGAATTTTGCATAAATTTGAAACCGTAAGGCATAAATAAAGCTTATTTAAAAATGCAGATAACGAGAAAACACACAATTTATGGCATATACATTTTTTTTCGTGGAGTTGATCTTTTTTTTTTTTTTTAGATATTCCTTGTTATTGGTTTCAGCTCTAAAATATTTATACTTTTCTCATACAGGATTTCTCAACTCCTGTCCATACAAACAAAGGAATTTCAGTCACATAGCAACCAGCTTTCTACTATCACTTTAAACTATGGTACTCCCTTATTTCTCTTCTACTTACAAGGAAGCAAGTAGTAAGACTATTTTTGCTAATTTTTTTCTCGATTAGCATGAAGTAAATAGAAGCATAAGCTTTCCAACAACAATTTGTTGCAGAGATGTAGAGAAAGTCATGTGAATGGAACACATCCGATTTTTTTTATTCCATTCGTGAAATTGGCATACACTTGTAAGTATTCACACATAGTCTTACTGAATAAAGATACCGCGTTTACAATAAAGGTAATCACATTTATTATATAAAAATATACTAAAAGTATTGTCTATGTTTTGTATTTTTTTTAAGAAATCGAATTTTGGGCAAAATTCTTGTTTTTGGAAGAGGAGGTCTTTGTTTTATTTTGCTTAATTAACTCCTCAACAACTAAACTAATTCAGCCTGAATTATTTGCTTAATTTACCTAAAATAACTGCGTATATAAAACTTATTTAAAGCAAACGCAGTTGTTAAAAGCAAGAGATAAAGATGCGAATAGGGGTTTTATTAGACGAAGACATTGTCGAGCACTGGGATAAAACGTAAATAAAACACCTCGGTGAGCCTCAGTTCCACGCTGAGTTGGGAAGTATAATCTGCTCGTTCATTCTAGAAGAATGACCTTTGGGGAAGATAGGATGAGTTAGCCTACCCTTGAATAAACAGTTCAGCAAATAGTTTGTTACATTAACAAACAGCTCTGCTTCCCTATGATTACGTTTCGAGAATACACAGTAAAGGTGAGTAAGTGACTCATATCTAATGTCTCATTTAGAAATGTCATTCATCAAGAACTGGTGAGCGAACTGTAGCAAGATCAGCCGGAGTAAGCAAATACGCAAGAGATAAAAACATTTTAGAAAAGGGAAGGAAGCATAAAGTCTACTTGGAAATTGCAAAAATTGTTAAAGAGGTGACGTTTTGCAGTGTTGCTAAAATTATAACAAAATAAAAATACTGAATACACTCAGCTTGTTGGAATACCATGTAATAATAACTACCGTAAGCGCCTCGAACCCCCCGGCCGGTTAATGCGGTCCTCATGTCCTAGAGCCGCTACTTCTCCATCAAGTAGCTCCTCAGTTTGTCCCCCAGGGACCTCACGAGGCTGAGTGCACCCCGGTCCAGGTCTCCCACTTGGCAAACAGCAGCGCTACCACCGTGCTAAGGAGACGACCCTATACCATGTAAAGTACAGAAATTTAGGAGTGGCAGAGTGTAAGAGTTATCCAGAAAGTCCTAAAAAAGTTCATCAGAGATTTCTGCACAAATGTAAGAGCTTTATGAGAAACAAGTTTACCCTAAGACTGGCATCAGGTTTCTTCATCAAGCCGACTACTAAGCTCAAGTTCCGAGAAAGAAGCCCCATATCAGCAAGGAAAATGAGGCAAAAAGGCTGCAATTTGCATATGAGTATGTTACCAACACCTCAAAGTTCTCAAACAAAGTAATTCTCTCTGACGAGAGCAGATTAAACCTCGAAATATAGCGCTAGAATCTACTAATGTGGAATGTACTGTGAAATATGGTGTTGTTGATGGTAGTCTTATGGCCTGGAGTTTGCTTCAGGTGTGGGGCAACTGATATTTATTGATGAAGGTATGAATCAGTGTGTATATCTGAATATATTAAAGACAGCATTTGAAAGTCAATTGAACCCTGGCTGTATTTCCAACAGGGCAATGATCCAAAACATACACCATGCAGTGTACGTTCTTGGAATCCATAGTGCTCTTCCCAATTCCTGAAACATTTCTCAGTCCCCAAACATTAACTCTATTGAGCATTTCTGTGTCGAGTTAGAGAGGAAAATCAGTAAGCATTATACTTCCAGTAAGTAAAACACTTCTGAAGGAAGTGATTGTTCTAGAAAGAGAGAATATTGAAGAAGTAGTAACAAGAAAGCTGATAAGCTCAATGCAGAAAAGACTTAACGCTGTTATTAGAAGTAATGGGATGCATACATGATACAAGCTGTATGCTAACATAAAACAATACAACATGAAGTGTTAATATTTATGCTCGTCCATTATTGAAAATTGATAATTCTTTTTTAATTTTCTCTACACGTACTATGTGCATAGTATATAGACAAGATATTGTACTGCAACCAAAAATTCGATACCCAGAGTTCACGGGAAATTAATGTTTTGAGACACCGTGAATCCAAAAAAAAAGAAAAAAAAAACTAAATAAACATAGAAAAATGTCTATTTGTTTGTGTGTCAGTTAATGTCTGTATGGCAACATAGCTCCGTTAAATACCAAATGTTGTATCTAAGTTCAGTACTTTCCAGGATGCGACACGAACATTTTCAAGAACCCCCCCCCCCCAGCCCCAACTCCATTTACATTAAAAAAAATTCTAAAATTTTTATTTTCTTATAAATGGCTCTAAAGATTTTGATTAAAATATCGTATATTAATGGTATTTAGATAACAAATAAACTGTAGATCTTGAATTTTCTGGGAATAGCCTCTAAAGGCAGTTTTATTCATGAAGAATTTTGCGGAATTTTGCATAACTGGTAAACCGTAAGAGATAGACAAAAACTTACTTTACAAAAAATGTTATGTTATATACTTTTTTCGTGAAATGGCCGTTTTTGAGATAACCTTCGTTACTGATTTCAGTTTTAAAATACTTATACTTATCTTATAGGGAATTTGCCAACTACTGGCCATACAAACAAAGAAACTTCCACCACAAGGCAAACAGCTTTTAAAAGATTCGACTACCACTCTAGCATATGGTACTCCCCTATTTCTTTTCTACTTACAAGGAAGTAAGTAATAAGACCATTTCTGCTCATTGTCTCTCGATTAGCATAAAGTAGGTAGAAGAATAAGCTTTTTAAGAAAAAGTATGTTTAACAAAGCTGAAACCAAAAACACGGAATACCTAAAAAAAAAACCATGAACTCCACAAAAAAAAATGTATATAACATAAACTGTGTGTTTTAATGTGCTCTACATTTTTGTGTGGTAAGATTTTGTCCATCTCTTACGGTTTAGCAGTTACGCAGAATTCCGTAAAATTCATCCAAAATAAAGTAGTCTTTAGAGACTATTCCTAGAAAATTCAAGACATATATTTTATTTTTCAGGCAAATATATCTAGTATACGATATTTTAATCAAAATTGTTAGAGCCATTTTTGAGAAAATCAAAAAAGTTCCTTGTAAAGGGTAGTTGGGGGTTGGAGGATTTTCTTGAAAATATTCGTGTCCCATCCTTTGAAGACACCAAACTTAAATACTAATTTTTTTCGTTTTTAAGCTATGCTGTTCACAGACACAAACACTTTTTTTTTTTTTATTCAGGTGGACCGAAAACATGTATTTCCGGTGAAATCTCGGCATCGAATTTTTGGATGCATTACAATACCTTTTCTATGCACTAAGTACATAGTACGTATAGAGAAAATAAAAATTGTAAAATCAAATAGTAAATAAACACACGCCTGCTACCCCTTTGTATACAAATATACAATGTTTTTGCTCATGCGCCGAGTGAAAGAAAGCAACAAAACTTTGGATTATAGAAGGGCACCAAAGCGTTGTACTTCGGAAAAGCACCAGAAAGCGATATGCAAACGATGTAAAGTTTGCAACCACTGTTGTAGACGACGAAGGGAATGGGTTAATGATGCCGCAAATGAACCCGGCGGCGCCTCAAGTTAGAAAACTTTGGGATAAACCACACCCGAGAAACTTAACAAACGCGAACATTCTTCGTGAGAAAATCAACGCTATTTTGTCGCCCTGTTGTTGCCTGAAACGACACTCAGATTATACAGTGCCTAAATAAAATACCATGTGACAATAATAATTTAGAGTAACAAAATACATCTGTGTAATCCTCTTCCACTTCTTCTTTAAGCAAACATTCTTAAGGGGTACTTAAAAATGTGATTTTTACTTTCTCTACCCGTACTATGTACATAGTCTGTAGAGAAGGTGTTGTATTGCACTCAAAAATTCAATACCGCGATTTCACCGGAAGAGATCCCTGAAACAAACAAAAATTAGAAAAATGTCTGTGTGTGTCTGTGGACAGCATAGCTCAAAAACGAAAAGACCGTTAAATACCAAACTTGGTATTTAACTTTGGTACCTTCTAAGGATGCGACAAGAAGATTTTAAATAAAATCTCCCCACCCCAAACTACTCGTTATATGGAAAAAATTTTGAAAATGTTGATTTTTTCGAAAATGAATCTTTCGATTTTGATTAAAATCTCTTATATTTAAAATATTTACAAGAAAAATAAAATGTATATCTAGAATTTTCTGGCAATAACCTCTGTGGATTCTTTAGTTTTTCTTCCAAATGTTTGTAATGTCAAAACAAGTGCTTTTACAAATTTTTATAACGCGAGTGTGAATACTTAGTCCTTTCAAATTCTTAAAGCAATAATCCGATGTGTTTTGGGAATGTTTTTTTTTTTTTTTTTTTTTTTTTTGTGATAGTCCAGCCAGCAATTAATCGTACTAGAAAGACTATGTGATAAATGCCAAAATGGATGTTGTACAGTGAAATTGTTTTACACATTTTTTGTGGGATACCATTACTTCAGGGTGTATGTTCAGGAATAATAAGCACATTTGGAGACGTGTAGTACTTCCAAGAAGCTTCAATTAAGGTAAGAAATTTGATTTCTGCTCACATGAAACCAAACGTCACCCCCTCTCCCGCTCTTATTAATATGTAAATAACTCGCGTTATGAAAATGTGTATAAACAGTTGTTTTGATATTAAAAACCATGTTGGATGAAAAAAAATGCATTTTTATCTGCTCCATGAGAATGCTGGCTCATTAGATCCTTCAATCCACTCTGCCGCAATAAAATTAATCTTCCAAACGTTTTACTAGCCTTTTTTTCTTCTTAAACAAAGGATTTTTTGGGGGGTATAAAAATGGCAAGAACGTTCGTAGACATGTATATCTCTTAAAGATTATTATGTTGAGAAATAAATGTATGTGTCGTCTTTACTAACAGGGTATTTATTGAACCGCCCTCATATATAAAACATGTAGATCTTGTTAAGGAACACAATTTATGTTAAATATTTTTTCTCGTGATGAAGGAAAGAGAACTGAATTTCAAAAATATCACATAGTAATTAGATTCAAAATATTTGACTATCACTTAAGCCTGCTATATTCTTCTATATATAATTGATTAATATTTGCCTTCGTAAAGATTCAATATTACTTTCTCTAGCCCCGTATGTACAATGTAAATAGGGATACAGAAGTATTGTATTCCACCCTAAAATTCGATGTCGCGATTTCTCTGGAAATACATGTTTTAGGGCCCCATGAAATAAAAAAAACAACCATTTTCAGAACCAGGTGCGTGTGTGTGTGTTTGTTTGTGTGTGTGTGTGTGAGTCTGTTGACAGCATAGCTCAAAAACGAAAGGACGGTTTGATATTTAAGTTTGGTATCCTCCAAGGATGCGAGACAAAATTACATGGAAAATACGTGGAAAATTTGTCGAAAGTTTTGTTTTTTTTAAAAATGGCTAACGATTTTGATTAAAATACCACATTTTACAGCCATCGCTATCACAAATAAAATGCATATCTTGAATTTTCTGGGAATAGCTTCTAAAAACCTGTTTATTCTGGATGAATTTTGCTTAATTTAGCATAACTAGTAAATCGTAAGAGATAAACGGAAACCTATTATACAAAAAATGTAGATCTTGTTAAAATACACAAGTTATGTCATATGTATTTTTTTCGTGAAGCTTACCGTTTTCGTAGTATTCCTTGTTATTAGTTTCAATTGTGAAGTATTTATACTTTTCTCAGAAGGAAGTGTGCGTGTTTCTTTTGTTCTACTCCTGGCCAAGCAAAGAAGCGATTTGCAATAACAGTCGCATAAAGACAGCTATTAAAGCATATGACTATCACTTTAGTCCAGTGCATTCCCTTAATTCCAGCCTACTTATAAGGAAATAAATAATGAATTTTTTCTAATGTTTATCTCGATTAGCATGGTGTTGGAAGAAGAATTATCTTTTGTAAGACGTTTGTAGTGTAGCTAGAGAAAGTCATGTGAGTGTAACACATCAGATTTAAATTTTTATCTGCTTTTCCTATATGTTTAGCCGGTGTTCTATTTAGATGCTCTTTCAAATTAAGGTATTTTTCTAATAAATTGCATAATTCTGTCTAATTTTATATCTTCTCTGATATATCAATTTCTTTTTATTTTCTGTAACACGCCTGTTAAATGTATACACAAAGCAAATAGAGGCGGTATAGTATTCCACCAAAATTCGATACCGAGATTTCACCGCTAATACACGTTTTGAATCTTAAAAAGAAACATAATGCAGAAAAGTCAGTATGACTGTGTGTGTGAGTGTCTGTGGACAACATAACTCATAAACGAAAAGTCCATAATACGAGACTTGGTATTTAAGTTTGGTTTCTTGCAAGGATGTGACATAAAGCTTTTCTGGACCCCCCACCTTACGTGAAACTTTTTCGAAAATGTTCTCAAAAATGATTGTAATGATTTTGATTAAAATATCATATATTTAAGATATTTTCATGATAAACAAAATGCATATCTTGAATTTTCTGTAAATAGACTCTGATGACCCAATTCTTGATCACTTTTGTATGACAAACCGTAAAAGATAGACAAAAACTTACTGCATAAAAATGTAGATCCCGTGAAAACACACTTTTTATTTCATATACACTTTTTGTAGAGTATTCCATTTTCGAAAACCTTGTTATTGGTTTCAGTTTTAAGTTATTTAAAACCTTTCTCATACGGTAACTCATCTTTCCTTTGATATCACTTTTGTTTTACTTCTGACCATGTAAAACAACGAAATTTCAATTTTTTCCACATAACGATTATCACTTTAGTCTAGTGTATTCCCTGATTTTCTTTCTACATACAAGGAAGCAAGTAATTAATCTATTTCTACTAATGTTTATCTCAATTAGATTATGTAGATCTCTGTAACAATGGATGGTAGAGAAAGTCATGGAATGGAACACATAAGGTTTTTTCCCAATGCATATCCAGCAACATACTAACAAAATTATTTTCTCCTCCTTCTAAAGATATTTATTCTAAGATTTACATTTCGAATTAAATTTTTCTGTTCTTCTTTTTCCTTACTAGTGTTCTGCATGTTGTTGCACAGAAATAGTTAAATTCATTTCTTTTCTTTCAATTTCACATTTTTTCTGCATTTTATTGAGCAGGATAAATATTTAAACGTGTTAACTTGTTCCATTATTTTTTTGCTTAATACCAACTCCACTCTTTTGTTCATTTCGCTTTCGTTTTCCTGGCAGATTTTTTCATTTCAAAACTTGATCAATTTTACTCAATTTAAAGACTGCTTTAAAGCATTCTCACACTGGCATTGACCACTAAGTCATCAGGAAATAAAGTTGTATAATAAACGAAATGTATTTTAAAGTCTATTGATACGTCATTTGGTCATATTTTAAGACCTCGTCTATAAAAAAAATAATATACAGGGTGGCCCAGTTAAAATTTTTACCGTAAACGTTTCTAAAGAACATATCTTGAAAAACAACTTTCGCGGGTCTAAAAGCAGGGAATGGGCTTATTAAAGTAAATAATGAGAATCATTAAAAAACTTAAGTAAATAATATCTTCAGCATAAGCTTATTTATTTAAACGGACATGCTGTATCATTTGTGTTCACAAGGGGCTTTAGAAATGCCAACAATGGAGGGAAGAAAGAAAACAACTAAGTTTTGCGAAATCAAGTGGCTTTAGCGTCCTCAATTTTTGTTTTTTGATTTCCTTTTTACTTTCTCTACACTTACTATGTACATAGTGTATACAGAAGGTATTGCATTCCACCCAAAAATTCGATACCGCGATCTCATCGGAAATATACGTTTTAGGGTGTCCTGTATCCAAAAAAAAGGTATTTTCTGAAAATGGTCCGTGTGTGTGAGTCCGTGTATGCCCTCTAAGTCCGTAAACACGATAACTCAAAAACGAAAAGTCGGTAAAATACCAAACTTGATGTTTATTATCTTCCAGGGGATGCAACACGAAGATTTTTAGAAAAATACCCCCACCCCGAACTACCCTTTACATGGAACTTTGTTTCGAAATTGTTTATTTTCTTAAACATGGATCTAACGATTTTGCTTAAAATTTCTTATACTTAAGATATTTATATGCCAAATAAAATGAATATCTTAAATTTTCTGGCAATAGGCACTAAATACCTCTTTATTCTTGACGATTTTTATTGAACTTTACATACCTGGTAAACCGTAAGAGATAGAAAAAAAACTTACTGCACAAAAATGTAGTTCACGATAAAACACGCAATTTATGTAATATACATTTTTTTTTCGGGGAGTTTATTGTTTTTGAGATATACCTTGTTACTGGTTTTAGCTTTAAAAAAACTTATACTTTTCTCATAGGAATTTGTCAACTTCCATTCATACAAACAAAGGAACTTCATTCACGAAGCAACCAACTTTTGACTATCACTTTAATCTACGGTACTCCCTTATTTCTATTCTACTTACAAGGAAGCAAGTACGAGGGTTGTTTTTTTTTAAACCTCCGATAGGCTATAAATAAGTGACAAGTTCATTAAAAACAATTATTCTATTGCTAAAAGTTTTGTACACCTATAGAAAAGATAAACAAAGATTGAGCCATTTATCGTACCTGTGCACAAGTTTTGCAATACCCGCTTCAAAAAATATTGCCGCCAATGATATCAAATGAGCATTGACGTTGTTTTGAAGATCTTCGTTGGTTTGATAGTGCTGCTCTCCTAGCCACGTCTTCAGTTCAGGGAACAGGTGAAAGTCGCTGGTTGCCAGGTCAGGACTGTACGGCGGATGATCGAAAATGTCCCATTGAAATTGTTCAAGGAGCCGTGCCAGCAGTGTGTGGAATGCTGAAGTCAGCATTCCTCTTCCTTTGTTTTGAATGCCTCTCCGCAAACGGCGTAAAGTACGAAGGTCTTCAAAACAACGTCAAGTTCATTTAAAATCATTGGCGGCAACATTTTTAAGCGGGTATTGCAAAGCTAGTGCATAGGTACGATAAATGTCTCAATCTTTTCGGTGATTATGTTGAAAAGTAGCCATAAGTGTACAAAACTTTTAGTAATAAAATAATTGTTTTCTATGAACTTGTCTTTTATTTATACCCTATCGTAGGTTGAAAAAAACAACGGCCCTTGTAATAAGACTATTCCTGCTGATTTTTTTTTTCGATTACCATGAAGTGTATAGAAGCACAAGCTTTTTAACAATAATTTGTTGCAGAGGTATAGAGAAAATCATTTGAATGGAACACATCATATTTTTTACTTTGTCTAGCATTTATGTACATAGTAGATAGAGAAGGTATTGTATTCCATCAAAAATTCTATACGGGATTTCACCGGAAGTATATGTTTTGAAACCCCTGAACTGAAAATAGCATTAGTAGACAGCTCAGCCCAGAAACGTAAAGTCGGTTAAATAGCAAACTTGGTATTAACTTCAATATTTTTCAAGGACGCAACAGGAAGATTTTCAAAAAATTCCTCCTCCTCAACTAACCCTTACATGGAACATTTGTCGAACATTTTAATTTCCTCAAAAATGGCTCTAACGGTTTTTATTAAAATACCATATGCTTCTGACATTTTTTTGACAAACAAAATGTATATCCTGATTTTTCTGGGAATAGCCTCTGAAGGTCTCTTCAATCAGGATGACTTTTGTATAACTATTAATTCAATTGAACAACTGGAGGGAAGCCAAAAGATCCGTAGTTAAATCTGATACTGGACTTTTCAGTCTGGTTCTACCTTTCTAGCTCCAGGCCTACATACTGCTAAAAAAATCAATTAATTAACAATTATTGACCTAACAGTTGGCTAAACTATGAAGCTCGGGACTTAAAGTACTTACGACATTGTAAGTCGTAATTGCGGTATGACATCTCAGAATAATTTCAGATCACCTTGTGAAAAACGTGAGTCAGTTGAAGAATTTAATGCTGTGTCGGCTCACTGGTTAGAGCAACTGGACTGAAACCAGAAAATCCCGGCTACAGCACTGGATTTTTCAGTCTGATTAACTGGAAGAAATACAATTGTTACTTTTTTATTGTTTAATGAAGAATATGTCTTGGAAGTTTTTGAGGGCCAGGAACCTTCAGGAACTTTTTGAGGGGACATTGCTTCCGGCTTGTAATTTAGCGGAACAGAAAGTGCCCCCATCCCCTAAGTCAGTGCCAAAATTTCTAAATTTTCTACAAGTATAACTTTCCGACGAATAAAATAGTAGAGCAAGCAGCGTGTTTACTTTGTGACAACGTAACAATACAACTAAAGTACTTAAAAGATTACGGCTTTACTGAGCACCGTGATAGCTGTTGTCGATCACACAACCAACTTTCCTTTTTTTTTTTTTTTTTTTTTTTTTTTTTTTCTTTCCTCTTCAAGGAATGCATTATCATTCTGCAGCTAACTTCAGTAATCGATTTTCAAATTTATAACGTAAATGGATGCCACTACCGAGTACCAATTACTTCCCACACATGGCTGCAATAATTGATCTCGATTTTGTGCAGGTAATCATTCGCTTGCAACATCTTGTATTTCAAGACGACGGGTTCACTATCTACTTCGTCATCGTTATGGACTTGTTTGTGCTGGGAGCCATGTTAGGGCCATAAAGAGGATGACACGTGTGCTCTAACTTCTTTGTTTTGACTACGTCTTCACGTGCTGATAACCAGAGGTCGTAGCGGTGAATTGTGGTGTTTGTATCTTTGTCTTATAGCAGTGTGAGTCATCCAACTATTCTTGCAAGGTAAGCATTTGCAAACGTTATTACAGAGGGTAAAGTTCATCCGGTAATCTTGATTTTGGAATGTTTAAGAGACCTTTGTTTCTAGTAGATTTGCATCCTCCATCAACTTCATACCAGTTAAATGTTGCGCACAGCTGAGTTCAAAGAAAACTGCCGATGCTTTTGAGTTTCCTATGACGTTTTCTTTATTTAATATTGCCAGAAACTGCTTATCATCATCAACATTCTGGACGAGCTAATCAATTGTTAATTTAAACCTGAAAATCTGACACACATGCATTAGCCTATAAATAAAGGTCAGTTCTAGTAAACATCTTACCTAACTTGCTGATAGGGATGCTTGGCAACGACGGCCCACGCTAGTTCGTCTCTTATTGATTTGATGTCGAAAGCCTGACAATCAAACATCAAGCTATGAATTTCAGCCTCAGGAAAAGGGTTAATAAGTGCTAGAACCAAGCACGAGTTGGAGACTGGGCTTCACAATTGCGGTTTAATATGTTTTACAAGCATTTGAATCGTCGAATACAGCGCTTGAATTGTATGTGTACCTAATATTCACTTTATATAGTGGTTCTATAGAGATAAATAAAATTATAATAAAATTACACATTTAAACATTTTTGCACCTCTTCCCAAAGGAAATTTAGGATTCTAACACATAATACGTTTTCAGTCTACCGAATAAATTTAACGGCTGCAATAATATATAATATAAACTAGGATGGGAGGGAACATACAGCCCAATTTTCCATCCTTCATCATTATTTATATGTTTACTTGAAATCCATCTTGAAACTTTGAAACTCTCTTATTGTCCTTTTAATTGTTTTCAAGCACCCTTGACTCATGGCATCGATCACCAAAGAATTTACTCAAAGCGTACTGAATTCTAGTATCAAAAGTTGTTTTTTACTTTCTCTACTAATCATTGCTACTCATGCTAAGTAAACAATTATTGCGTTCCACTGCTAAAACTCGATACCCCGATTTCACAGAAAATAATTTTTTAGGGACTCTCTGAATTCAAAAAAGCTCATGTATGTCCTTTGTGAGCAGCAGAATTCAAAAACGAAAATTCGGTTAAATACCAAACTTGGTATTTCTGTTGTGCATCGCCAAAGATGCGACACAAAGATTTTCAAGCAATTTATCCATTCAAACTACGCTTTATATAAAAAGAGTTTATTAATTTCTCTACACGTACTATGTACATAGTGCATTCCACTCAAATTTCGATACCAAGATTTCACCTGAACAACAACTTTAGGGACCCCTGTATCCAAGAAAAGCATTTTTAAAATGCGCGCGCGTGTGTGTGTGTGTGCATCTGTGTGCCCGTGTGTCTGTGAACAGGATAACTAAAAACGAAAAGTTGGTAAAATACCAAACTTGGTATATGAGTTTAGAATCTCCCCAGGATGCTACAAAAAGATTTTGAAGAAACTTCCCTCACCCCAAACTGCTCTTTTCTGTTAAAAAAATTCAAACATTTTGAATTTCACAAAAATGATCCTAAAGATTTTGATTAAAATACTGCATATTAATTATATTTACATGAGATATAAAATTATATCTTCCATTTTTTTGGGAATAGCCTCTAAAGACCCCTTTATTATGGAAGAATTTTGCTGAATTTTACATAGTTGATAAACTATAAAAGAGACAAGATAAAATACACACAAAAATGTAGATCGAGTTAAAACAAAATTTATGTCATATACATTTTTTTCATGGAGTTGACCATTATTGAGATATTCCTTATTAATGGTTTCGGCTTTAAAATACTTATACTTTTCTCATACGGGACTTTGTCAACTTCTGGCCATACAAAGGAACTTCAATCATGACAACCGCTTTAAAAGATTTGACTATCACTTTAGCCTGGTGTTTTCTCTTATTTCCATTCTAATTACAAGGAAGCAAGTAAAAAGTCAATTTCTTTTCATTTTTTCTCGATTTGCATGAAAGAAATGCAAGAATAAGCTTTTTAGCAATGACAGCAACGAGGAGGTCACTGTTGCGGTAAACAGCTATTTTGATGACCTTGACAAATCGCACTCCAGAGATGGTTTAATTAAATTAGAACACCGATATGACAGATGCATTATCCTTTCTGGAAATTATGTTGAGAAATAAATAAAACAAAAATTGAATGTTGTTTTCATCGAAAGGCCAGGGACTTATCAGCCGACCCTAGTATAAAGCCAAAAACTATTTATGCAAGAAATTGGTGACGAATAAGAAGCAGAATCCGGCGTGAGATTTTCATTAAATTTGCAGGTTCTTCGTAAAATGTTCAATACTTGTTTAACAGGTAGGCATGAATAGACGCAGATGGGCATCATTTCCAACACCTTTCATGTCGAAAGGTAAAGGTATTCACAACGTTTCACGTCGTTAGCATGAACGGAAGCGGTGGTCCGCCTGTCGTGCCATTCAAGAGAAACCCAATATGTCAGTTTTTGTTACTAATGAGTAGGGCTCGGGTTTCTGTTACAAGTCTTACATTTAACCTGGCTTATTTTTCCAACGTTTGTGAACACAATGAAGCAGCTTTTATTGGTCATATAAGTGTATATTTTAGCGTTAGGTCATAAGTTGGTCATATACGAATAAGAGAATATTTACTTTATCTAGCACAAGTACATAATAGTCAGAGAAATATTGTATTTCATAAAAAATATTCACCAGAAATATGTTTTGAAATCACCTGAATAAAAATAATCGTTTTTACAAAAATTGTCTGTGTGGTGTGTGTGTGCGCGCGCGCGCGCGCGTGTGTGTATGTGTTTTGATGTCTGTCGACACCATAGCTCAAAAATGAAGTCGGTTAAATACTAAACTAAGTATTTAAGTTCATTATTTTCCAAGACATGAAGACACGAATTCCAAGAAAATTTCCTCACTCCAACCTTGTATATGGAACATTTTTCAAACATTTTTATTTTCTCAAAATGGCACTTATGATTTTAATTAAAATAGTATATATTTTTATGCATACGAAATGTATATCATAAACTTTTCTGGGAATAGTCTCTAAAGACTTCTTCGTTCTAGATGACCTTTGTATAACTAGTAAACCATAAGAGATAAACAAAGACTTACATTACAAAAGATATAGTTCTCCCTAAAGCACACAAATATGTAATACTTTTTGTTTGTTTTTTGTTTTAAGAGTCAACCGTATTCCTTGCTATTGCTATTGCTTGCAATATTAAACTACTTAAACTATTCTCAAAACGGGAAGTCAACTTTCATTTCATACTCTTTTGTGTTACTGCTAGTCACGCAGAGCGAATTTCATTTGTTTCCCATAGCGATAACTTTTAAAAGATTTGACTATCGCGTTAGGTTAGTGCATTGCCCTTTTTCTTTCTGTTTACATGGAAGCAAGCAATAAGACAATGTCTGCTAATGTTATCTGGATTAACATGATGTCGACAGACGAATAATTTTTTCTAAGAATAGTTTGTTTGTTGAACAGGTAGAGAAAGTCATGTGAATGGAACACATCAGGTTTTAATCTTATTTATGTAGTATTTAATTTCACCATAATGATTGGCGCTATCGAATGAAAACTATCAGGGTATTCGATAATCGCGTAAACGTCGATTATTCGATTGTTACTCAAGTATTTGGTTTTCATTCGGATTTAAAATGTTACATACTATTGTTTGTTTGGCAGTCACACAAATCACTTTTCAATTCATTTCATCGATGAACCAATGCAGTTATGATGTCAACCCAGTTAGAGGGAACATAGGACATCTACTGTATTATTTTCTTTTCGTAATCATTAATAAACATTACAGTGGAGAATGCCACATACCAATTACCAATCAAGAAACATAAATATGCAGTAGGTCGACATGACGTTAAGTCATACAGTTTGTTCTAAACTTGTGCATTAACATTGGTAACTCTGCCGGAGAGGTTGCCATTTTTTGGCGGATGCACCAATCACCTAGCATGGGAAGTGCCAATTGTTGTACTTGTAAATAAAAGCCAAAACATTAATTCCAAGCCTTAAAACAACATCTTTTATTCACAATAGAAGTTAAAGTTGTAGTAATGTTGCTGTTTTATATTTTCTAGCAAAGTGTTAACAGTCACAAACACTTCAATCCTGTTATCAAAGTTTGCCGGGCTTGTAGGCCGTGGTCCAGTGGTTGGTATAACCGACGTTTCGCCGAAAGTTGCGTTCGGCATCTTCAGGGTGAGACCAGAGCAGTTGGCAGGCTGAGGGCAGCCCGAGGAGTAATAGACGTGTCCCTGTTCTCTGAGAGAACTTAACCACGTTCTGACGGGATTGTGGGTTTTTGCAGGATGGCGGGTGAGTGTTGGGGTTGTGGAGTGACGGGAGGAGGCAAGTATTGCCCCTCGACGGTTGCCTATCATGGTGCAACGGCCCTTGTGCACCGCTGGTGTGAGTTTATTAAAAAAAAAATATTTTGAGGTTTTAATTTTGAATCCAAGCAACTGTTGAAGGATTGTATGTAGCTTAGCCGTAGCAGCTTTTGGAGGTGCTCCTTCGTTACCGGGGATGCCCGCAAGCCATGCGGGGAAGCCGGTATCGCCTGAAAAGGCGGTTTGTGGGATTGTAATCCCCAAGAGACCTAACGAGGGCGCTCCGATGAAATGATAACCCTTCGTTGAATTTTGTTGCCCGACGCCTATTCTCGTCCTCCAGTTATGGTAGACCAGATGCTTCGTACAGGAGTCTCGTAGGAAAGTCACGAGGCCCGGAGACATCTATTCTGTACCCGCTGAAGCAACAGCAGACTGGAGTCTGCCGCCATGCCCCAGATCTCAAGGCGTAGATTAGCAAGGGGACTATGAGAGGCCTCAAAAGACGCAACTTAAGGGGAACCGGCATTTTGGACTTCAGCATCGGGTACAAGGAGGCCGTAGCCCCGTGACCCCGACACCTCAGTTCCCTGATGTGCTCCCCAAAAGTGACACCCCTGTCAAGCTTCACCCCCAGTTAGGTTATGGACAGGTCGGTTATACCAACCACTGGAACACGGCCTACAAGCCCGGTAAACTTAGATAGTAAGATTAATAACGCCGTCCGTGAAACCCTAAGCCTCTACTAGAATAGCTCTCCATCTCTTTATGTATTAAAACTGAGAAGTATATGCCGTCATGAACTTAGAATATGAACAATGCATTGTGAACACTTCAACCCAAAATATCATTAGCAATGTTTAGGAACGAGTTCCAAAAATACATTTAATAAGTCAAGTTCTACCCATATTACATGAGAATGATCTTTGACATATTTATTTTAACCACAAATCAAATGAACGTAATAATAAATATGATTAACGTATGAAATATAACCTCAGATTACTGAACATAACCGCAAATAATTCTAATACGTGTAAATAATCTTACAAATAAAAATCTGATGTGTTCCATCCACATGACTTTCTCTACATCTCTGCAACAAATTATTGTTAAAAAGCTTATTCTTGCATTTCTTTCAAGCAAATCGAGAAAAAATGAGCAGAAATGGACTGTTTCCTTACTTCCTTATAATTAGAAGGGAAATAAGGGAAAACACTAGATTAAAGTGATAGTCAAATATTTTAAAAGCGGTTGCCATGTGATTGAAGTTCCTTTGTCTGAATGGCCAGAAGTTGACAAAGTCCCGTATTAGAAAAGTATACGTATTTTAAAGCTAAAACTATTAATAAGGAATAACTCCAAAAACGGCCCACTCCACGAAAAAATGTATATAACATAAATTGTGCATTTTAACGAGCTCTACAAGTGTTGTATAGTAATTTTTGTCTATCTCTTACGGTTTACAATTTCTCAAATTTTAGCAAAATTCATTCACAATAAGGAGGTGTTTAGAGGCCATTCCCAGAAAATTTAAGATATGTATTCTATTTGCATTATAAGTATCTTAAATGTATGGTATTTTAATCAAAATTGTTAGAGCCATTTTTGAGAAAATCAACATTTTGGAAATGATTTCCATGTAAAGGGTAGTTTGGGGTGGGGGGATTTTTCTCATGATCTCGCATCCCTAGAAGATGCTAAACTTAAATACCAAGTTTGGTATTTTACCGACTTTTCTTTTTTGAGTTATCGTATTCACAGACACACGGACTTTTTTCCAAAAAAAATTTTTTTTTTTTTGGGATTCAGGCTATCCCAAAACATAGAATATTTCCGGTGAAATCTCAGTATCAAATTTTTGGGTGGAGTGCAATACCTTCTCTATACACTACATAGTACGTGTAGAGAAAGTAAAAATATATTCCTTTATGTAGATATATTTATTTAAACTTCATTTCAGAGTTACGTGTGCTAGCCTGCTGGAGAAACGGCATGCTTTTACAATTCGATATGCATGCAATTAATGATCGCTTTAACTACTACATAATAACTACAAGAAGTTATACGTATTAATATTGCAAAAAAATGTTCATTAAAGTGTTTTTGCAGGTCTTACTCGAATGCTAGAACTCCTATTACATCTTACTTTTCAATCCGAATGTGCCGGTCCCCATGGCCGCGCTCGCCAAGGCGTGTCGCTTTGGTGCTTCGTAGCGCTGGGGATCGTGGGTTCGAGTCTCGCATTGGGCATGGGTGTTGTATGTTTGTGTATATGTGTGTGTTGTAAAAGTAAGAAAACAGCAATCCAGTAATAATACAGAAAAACAAGGTAAAAAGAATAGGTAAATAAAAGTAGGGTATACAGTGCCGGAGTTCCGATCAGACTCCGGTACTGTATTTAAAAAAATGAAATCGAGAACCTCTCAGAGGAAATGACATCGACTATTGTCGAGAGCAGGCCGAGCATACGTTCGTTTGTTTGGTTACTCTGTGGCTTCGTCCTTTAACGAATACCTTTGGATACTTTTGGTTTACTTATCGCTTAACAATGGACATGACGTTTAAGTTAACTTATAAAAAAAAAGTAAAGAGTCAAAACTCTGAATTTGTATTCTGTATGCTCATTCGAGCGCACTTCGATTTAAATAAATCGGAATGAAAACTGTTTAATTTAATAACCCATCTATACTATTGCTTCACGCATTTTACCAAATTGAACCCTTTTTAAATCCGAATGAAAAACCTAATCTCACTATCGTAATACATTCGATAGTGCCCACCACACTGACACCATGCATTTTCGAAAACGCTTCCATGTAAAGGACAGTTGCGGGTGGCATGATTTTCTTGAAATTCTTCGCATCGTATCCTTGTAAGATATTGAAATTAAATATCAAGCGCGCTGACAAGTTTCTAATTTTTTTTTGATTCAGTATTGAATTTTTGTGTTAAATACAATACTATCTCTATCCACTATGAGCATTGTACAAACGTACTAGAACAAGTAACAACTTAAGTCGCATATATTGTGTAATAATAAATTCGGTTTAAAATAGCCTAATGTAGCGCAATAGTCTTCAGTGCATAATTGTAATATTAATTATACGCATCATTTTTAAAATTACAGTGTTTCATTTGATGGTGCGATGTTGATACTCCACCAACTCTAATTGTACTTACAGGTCATATTCCTTGGAATGTAAGGACTATAAAAAGTTTATCCGCTACTGATTGGTGCATCATACTTTCTTGCAATCGACTGCGCTTATGATAGTACATATATGTGATAGTAAGATTACCACGAAGCTTATCTTCCTGATTATACAATGTCGACCTCGTGAACGATAAATGAATATAACATCATTGACTATACTCGATATAGCATATCCGTTAATTTATTTCTCTTCCGAGTTATATGTACATATACAGTAATTGGAGTTGTTTATATTCTATCCAAAAATTCGATACCGAGATTTTCTTTTGTTATACTCCTGGCCAAGAAAAGAAGGGATTTGTAATGACAATCGCAAAACGACAGCTTTTAAAACATTTGGCTATTGCTTTAGCCCAGTGTATTCCCTTATTTTTTCCTTACTTATAAGTAACTAAATAATAAGAACATTATGCTAATGAGTACCTCGATTAGCAAGATGCAGAAAGAAGAATAATCTTACGTAAGAAATTTATAGAACAGCTAGAGAAAATCAGATTTTTTTTTAGATATTATCTACTTATTTTTAGTTTCAGCCTTGAAAAACATGCTTTTCTCATATAGGAATTTGTCAACTCATGTCCGTACAAACAAAGGAACTTCAGTCACATAGCAACCAGCTTTTGACTACCAATTTAACCTATGGTACTCCCTTCTTTCGCTTCTACTTACAAGGAAACAAGTAATTGACTATTTGTGGTAATTTTTCTCGATTAGCGTGAAGTAAAAAGAAGCATAAGCTTTTTTAACAATAATTTGTTGCAGAGATGTAGAGAAAGTCATGTGAATGGAACACATCAGATTGTTTGATACTATAACTACATTATTAGTGAAACGAAAAAAGGAAGTTAAAGGTACTTTATTTTTGGCAAGAATAAAGTTCAAGAATGTATAGTCATTTAATAAAATCTAATAGTATTTATTTTATTATTTGTATATTTCTCTTTCGCTCTTCTTTCAATTACTAAAACTTTGCTAGAAGTTCAAGTTTGCATATTACATTGTATGTATGTACTTCATCCTTTCATAAAATCCATAAATCAGTCCAACACACATTTTATTCACACTAATTGACAATTTAGCTGAACCATTAAAGCATCAATGCAGTGGCCGAGATTAGGCAATTTCAACCAATCGCTATCATCTGACTGAAGCGATATTGTCAGCTTCTTATCGAAAGCTGATGTTCATTCCTTTAAAATCTTGTCGCACCTGAAGTTTGTTTAATCTCCTGTCTTGCTTATTGGTAACCAGGTGACAATTCCAGTCAGCCAAATTTACATAGTTTGCATTTCTTATATATGCGATGTGTGCAATAACCTCAAATAAAATAATGTTTGTTTCCCTTTCATGTATTGGTTATTGGTAATTGTAAATAAAATATGGTTGAATGCGTCATCTACCATTTGAGAACTAATGTAAGTATTACAATTATAACCTGATAAAATCTCCCTTTCTATATATTATAAGTTATTAATAGTCTTATTTTGCTGAATTGATTTATCTAATACAACTCGTAAATTATCCACAAGATGAAAACACTCGTGGTGATATTTATGATAATATTTTCTGTTAATGGATCTCACTGTTTTCGGTTTTTCTAAAACTTATTACATACATTAATTAAAAGAAGTGTTATTAATATATAATTCATTACTCTGATTTCCAAAACAATATTTAAAAATGCTGGATTTCCAAAGATTTAAGGGATTAAAATAATATTAAGTGAATACCAATATGCAGTATTTATGACAAGAAATGCGGGA
The DNA here is from genome assembly GCA_030762935.1 of Hymenopus coronatus. Lineage (NCBI taxonomy): Eukaryota > Metazoa > Arthropoda > Insecta > Mantodea > Hymenopodidae > Hymenopus > Hymenopus coronatus. The sequence goes on along the minus strand of CM060895.1, from coordinate 95,580,300 downwards.
ATGTTACACACGAATAGGGATATGAAAAATCCTGTTGCAGTATTTTATTCTGGATCAAATAATAATAACAATAGCAATATTATTATGTTTTTAAATTTTAGTAGTCTTAATAACACCAAATTGTTCCTTAATCATCATAGAATATGTTGGCAAATGGTTACCGAACGGCTCAGTTTAAATTCCGTGTAAAATGTGTGGTACTCTAAACGCATTATTTCCATTTACGCAACGTATATACAAAGTCTTGCTGTAAAAGGTTGCTCTTAATAAGCGTAAACATTGGAATTTGCTATCCGAACTGCGCGCGCACTCAACCTCACACTTGACGTACTTGGTGTGGAACCAATGGGAACAAATGAGCTGGAGTGGCCTAATTTCTCTTTACTTAGCTTGCTCCGTGGTGTAGTGGTTGCCATACAGGTCTTTAATTCCCAAAGTTGCGTGTTCAAACCGGCAGTTACATTCAAAGTGTGCTTTAACACTTTCCAATACATAAATTATTTCATGAATTCTATTATGTGAATACATTGCATAATCAAAATGCTCTACACCACTCAGAATTTAAGAACAATTGCTAGAATTTTCTAAATTGGAGCTTGGAATTAACCACAAAAGCTTTTAGTGGTGATATTTCAATAACTTTTATTATTCAATTATAATAATGTTTTTAAAAGTTTAGATATGTAAATCTGCAATATTATCATTTTTTTGAGAAATTACTTTTGGTATTAGTATAATTTTGTCGCATGTAAAATTACAATAGATTCTTTTTAAACATTCTAGTTAACTTTGGTTATATTTAAGCAAATAAACAGACTGCGAAACTTTTTGAAATTGTGCAAATGTAGTTTTGAGAAAAAGGCTGTTCTACGAAAGAGAATATTAGGAAGCAGATGTGTTATAAATAACTATATAGTCCGAAGCAAGGAGGGATGTGGATGAATACTCAACGTTGCCCTCTGTAATGACTGGTTACCAGGCTAGCCTCTAAAACCCAAGATCGCAGGTTCAAACCTGGCGGTGGGTGATGGACTTTTTTCGGACGCAGAAATCCTTACCATGGCTTCCTTCATTAGCAGGTGATCTCGTGTAATGTTTATTTGCAAGTAAAATAACTCCATCCTGGGCAAAATTCTGCTCCCATTGCGCCTCCACAAGTCGTGATTTTGTCCTACAGTGCCATCTCTGGACAACAAGCCCATCACCATGGCGCATAGCGGCGAACTCACGAACTAGAAATGCAATTCTGATCACGGAAACATCGTAATGATGCGCCATGCTCCACTTAGAAGTTACAGGAAATAACTAACTAATGTTGCTCACAGATCCCAAAAACCATTTATTATAAAAATCTATTTTACTTTCTCTAGCGCGTATGTATATAGTCGCTAGAGAAGGCATTGTATTCCACCAACAATTCGATGTCGAGATTTAACCGGAAATATATGTTTTGTGGTTCCCTGAGTCTGAAAAAACAGTTTTAGAAATAGGTCCGTAATTTTGTGTTTGTGTCTGTGGACAGTATAACTCAGAAAGACCGTTAAAAACCAAATTTTGTATTTATGTTTAGTATTTTCCAAGGATACGACATGAAGATTTTCAAAGAAAATCCTCCCACCACAAACTACCGTTTACATGTAGACATTTTTCAAAATGTTGATTTCTCAAAAATGGCTCTAATGATTATAATAATGTATATTAAAGATGTTTACTCACAAATAAAAAATATATTTTCACTTTTCTAGGAATAACCGCTGAAGAGCTCTTTATTCTGGATGAGTTTTGCAGAATTTTACATAACTTTTAAACCGTAAGAGATAGACAAAATTTACTACAAAAAATGAATATCCTGTTAAAGCATATAATTTATTTGATATACATTTTTCTTCTAGAATTGGCCGTTATGATATATGTATATATAATGTATGCCCTTATTTTCCTTTCTATTTAGAATGAATCGAGTAATAAGACCAATTCTGCTAATGTTTATCTCGATTAACATGATATAGATAAAATAATATTTTTTTAAAGAAGAGTTTGTATTTGGAACATCTTATTAAAGTTATATGAATGGAACATAACAGCTACATTTACCGATGGTATTCAAAATATCATGCGCAGTACCCTTAAATGGGACGTAGAAAGGGAAGGAGAAAGTTAACAGCTTTTATATGCATGACTGGCTATTCTTTTCGAACAGAAATTCACAATAAATCCATGTCTAGCGTTGCACTGCGCCGGAATTTCAAACCTCGTTATTCCTAACCTCTATTATTCGCTTTCTTCATGGATATAGACGTGAAAATGACATTTGTACATGCTGCGCACTATTGCTTCATTTGACTATTGCACCCAAGGGGACTCGTCGAGGGCGTGTATACAGTTCTGCTACAATTTTCTTCTTTTTACTTTCTAAAAAAGAAACAGTTTTGGAGAAAAGTGTACGCACTCGCATGTGTGCTCGCGTGTGTTTGTGTGAGTTTATGTAAGCGTCCGGGCGTAACCGCCTATGAACAATATAATTAAAAAACGAAAGACCCGTTAAATGCCAAATTTGATATTTAAGTTAATCTTTTTCCAAGGATGCGGCACGAACTTTTTCAAAAGTAAAATTCCTCCACCCCAAACTACATGGATCATTTTTCGAACTTTTTAAATTTCTGATAAACGGTTGTCATTGTTTTAAATGCCGCAAAGTTAGGATATTTGATGTCAATAAAATGTATATCTTGAATTTTCTGGGAATAACCTCTAGAGTCCTCTGCATTCTGGATGACTAGCATAACTGGTAAACCGTAAGAATAGATAACAATTTTACGATACGAAAATTCGTTAAGCACAGAGTGTCAGATAGTTTTGTTTTGGAGATTTAATAATTTTCAAGATATTCCTCGTTATTGATTTATAGTTTCCTCAAATGAGAAGTTATATACGTTTTTACTTTTTTATTCTGGTCATTAAAATACAACCAAAGTTTAAGGTCATACATACGGATAAACAATTAAAAGATGTGACAATTGCTCTAATCTTGGGTATGCCTTTATTTCCCTTGTACTTACGAGAGTCGGCTGATAATTCCCGGGCCTCACACAGATATGGCACCACTAGGCCAGTTAGACGGTAGCAGCGTAAAGCTTATCTCTAGACTAGCTTGTATCCATAGTTACAGGTGAATAGCTTATTTAGTTTTCGAATGACAGCATTTTAAACAGGACAACTTTACAGTTTTCACGAAAATGGAGGATTTGGAAAAAGGAGCAGTGATTAAATACTTCCGTTTGAAAGGCTTAACGCCTAAAGAAATCAAGGAGGAAATGGACAGTACATTCAAAGACTCTGTCCCTTCTTATTCAATGATTAAAAGGTGGGTTGCAGAGTTTAAAATGGGACGTACGAGCACTAGTGATGAACCTCGCACTGGACGCCCTGTAGAAGTGATAACTCCAGAGATCATTGAAAAAAGTCATCCTTTAGTACTGGAAGACCGCAGAGTAGATGTAAGTTGTTTGATGTAGCAGAGGCTGTAAGCATACATATATAAAGAACATGGAGGTAATACTTTAAGTATTGTGTTGAGCCTTCACAAGGTCTTAGCAAGATGGGTGCCGCAAACTGTTTCTCTTAAGAATGTGGAGCTCTACCGTAAAAATCCCAGCGAATTCTTGAGACGGCTTATTACCATGGATGAAATTTGGATACATCACTACACTCCAGAAAGTAAATCACAGTCAAAACAGTGCATTAGGCCGGGTGAACTAGCTCCAAAAAAGGCAAAGTTAATTTCATCAGCTAACAAAGTTATGGCGAGTATTTTCTGGAATGCACAGGAAATTTTTCTTATTGCTTACCTGGGAAGGGGCAAACGTATGATTGGTGCTTAGTGCAACGTCTGAGCGATGAGATGAAAAGTAAAGTCCTCATTTGGCTTAAATTTTTTTTTTTCACCACGACAATGCTCCGGCCCATCGTTCAGTTATTGCAATGGGGAAAATGTGCGAATTATTCCAGAATTCACCTGGCTGATAGCCCGAGAAAAGTTATTTTCGTGCGAATTAAAGTTCAAATTGCTTGAACTTCCAGCCTGTTCGATCACCCAGGGACTACCACCTGTTTCCAAACCTAAAAATTTCTTGGAGGACGAAGATTTCACAGCAACGAGGAGGCCATTGATGCGGTAAACAGCTATTTTGAGGACTTTGATAAATCACACTACAGAGATGGTTTAATTAAATTAGAACACCGATATGACAAATGTATTAGCCTTTCTGGAGATTAAGTTGAGAAATAAAGCAAAAAAAAATAATAATTAAATTCTGTTTTCATTGAGAGGCCCGGGACTTATCAGTCGACCCAGGTACAAGAAAATAAGCAATGACGCTATTTCTGATAAACGCTATCTCGATTTTCATAAGCTTTTGTAAAGCTAATTTGTTGCAGAATAGGTAAAGAAGCGCATGTGAATGGAACTCGTCAAATTTTTATTGTACCAATTATACACCGCCTTTAACTGCAATGGTCACATCGGCGGCATTTGTCGACCTGGGTTTTGCAGTTGGTTAGCCGCTGGGCTTATGATCCCTAGTTCAAACCCAGCCCAAATCGATGAATGTTTAGTGTGTTTAAAAGCGACCTCCATGTCAGAAGTTTACTGGCATATGACTCTTGGCGTACGAAATTTCGGCTCACCGGCGGTGGTGATCTAACGCTGATAATTGACGTCGCTGTTCACAAACGCAATGATCTTAACTCGTGTTGGATAAGATGTCATTGGATTTTATTCTTTTGGGTTTTTATACATTATTGCACATATACATTCAAACTCTTTCATACTTCCAGCCGGGAATCGATCCCGGGAATCATTGAATTGCAGGCAGGTTCTTTAGCGAGTGAGCTTTGAGACAGTGGACTTGAAACCAAATGATAAATATCTCTTGATTCTGCCGCACACTCTTTCACAGTCTGCCTCCGTGGTCGAATGGTCAGTGAGCTAACTTCTCACTCCGAGATCCCGGGTTTGATTCCCGGCTTGGGCGAGGCATTTTTCTTTAACCATAATTATTCCCTATCCCCCACAGAGTCTGCAAGTATGTATGTGAGAGTGAATGTATGTTTGAGGAAAATAAAATTATTTAAAACCCAACAGACAACGAATTATTTCTAGTGCAAAGCCCACGATATGACCTTAGATGTTAAAGAGGCACTATATAAATGAAACAATAAAAAAATATTCATATTTACCCACAGATGCAGTAATCGGCAAACAGCTGGTGGAAACAGAAATATTCATTTTATTTTCATTACTTTAGTTTTTACTTTTTCAACCATGTATGCACTAGTACAAAGGAGATAGAAAAGATATTGTATTCCACCCAAAAATTTCATACCCAGATTTCACCAGAAATACATGTTTTCAGACCCCCTACATTGAAAAAACAATTTTTAGAAAATAGTCCGTGTGTGTGTGTTTGTGAGCAGGATAATTCAAAAACGAAAAGACGGTTAAGTACCAAACTTGGTATTTAAGTTCAGTATATTCAAAGGATAGGTCACGAACATTTTCAGCAAAATATTCCCACTTCCAACTACCTTAAACATAAAACATTTTTCGAAAAATTTTAACTTTCTCAAAAATGATTGTAACGAATATTATTAAAATGCCATACGTTTATAAGATATTTTCATGACATATGAGATATATTTTTTTTAATTTTATGAGAATAGCTATTCATTCTGGATGACTTCCCTATAATTGGCACAGTGTAAGAGATAAAAGAAAAACATATTTCACAAACATATAGATCTTGTTAAAATACGCAAGATAATGCCGTATACATGTTTTGTAGAGTTAACCGTTTTCAAGATATTCCATGTTTTTGGGTTCATGTTTAAAATACTTAAAATTAATATTTTATATATATATATATACACACACACAGATATGGTCATATAAAGAGAACCGAATATTAATTGTTTCTGATTGGATGGCTTTTAAAAGATCTGTCTGTCACTTTAGCCTACTATAATCCCTTATTTCCCTTCTACTTATAAGGAACTAAATAATAAGATCATTTCTGTTAATGTTTATTTCCATTAGCGTGAAGTATATAAACAAATAATCTTTTGTAACATGTTTGTTTGCAACGCAGACATAGGAAGTCATGTGAATGGAACACATCACATTTTCTAATCACAAAGTAATCCATTGTTTGTTTGAAATTACACCTCTCCCTTATGAGTAACGTAAAGGTGCATTAAAGCCTGTCAAACTGTCAATGCGGAAAGTCTAGAAATTGATATTAAGCAGTTATTGTTTGGCGAATATATGTTAAGAATTGATAACTTTATATTCATGTTCTCGGGCACACCAGTGATTCGTTCATTTGCTCCGGCACAATGTTGAAACTCTATTCTAGAGTTTTATTAGGCCATAAAATGTAATTTATAAGAAAGCAGGGTCGTTTCATAGTAACTTTACGGTCTATTTGTATGAAGACTTTATTTCACATTGAGTCAAACTCAATGCTACGCTTCAAAGTTATTTTCAACATTGAGTCTTGTTTAGCAAATAGAGTATTTCAGATCACCATTTAATATTCCATAATATAATACAAACTAAAACAATCTGATGTGCTCCATTCTCATGGCTTTCTCTACATCTCCGCAATAAATTATTGTTAAAAGGCTTATTCTTCTATTAACTTCATGCTAATAGAGAAAAAATTAGCAGAAGTGATCTTATTACTTGCTTCCTTGTAAGCAGAGAGGAAATAAAGGAGTACCATAGGCTAAAGCATAATAAACTCTTTTAAAAGCTAGTTTGTTATGTGATTGAAATTCCTTTGTTTTCATGCCTAGGAGGTGACAAATTCCTGTTTTTTTTTTTTTTTTTTTTTTTTTTTTGTTAATTAAGTTCTTTTCTATCTCTTACGGTTTAACATTTATTCAAAATTCCGCAACATTCATCAAGAATAAACATGTCTGCAGAGGCTATTCCCAGAAAATTGAAGATATACGTTTTATTTGTCAGGTAAATATCTTAAATATAAGAGATTTTAATCAAAATCGTTAGTGCCATTTTTGAGAAAACCAAAATTATCGAAATTGTGTCCATATAAAGGGTAGTTTGGGTAGGAGGATCCTCGGAAGATATTGAACTTAAATACCAAATTTGGTATTTAATGGTATTTTCGTTTTTGAGTTCACAGACACACACTCACGGACATTTATCTAAAAATACTTTTTTTGGATTCAGGGGTTCTGAAAACATGTATTTCCGGTGAAATCTTGGTATCGAATTTTTGGGTGTAAAACAATTTTTTCTCTATACTATGTACATAGTACGTATAGAGAAAGTGCAAGTTTGATGTGTTCTATTCACTTAATTTCTCTATCTGTTCCAGAAGCAAATTTTTCTTACAAAAGATTATTCTTTTATCTATGTCATGCTAATCTAGAAAAATATTAGCGGAATTGGTCTTGTTACTTGCTCCTTGTAAGTAGAAGGGGAATAAGGGGATATGTTAGGCTAAAGCGAAGTTAAATCTTTTGAAGCTGGTCGCTAATTGAGGTTCGGTTCGTTTGGCATGTTACCCTTTGAGAAAAGTTAGATAGTTTAAAATTGAAACCAATAACAGTTAATAAGTCGAAAACGGTGAAATCTACAAGAAAAACGTATATAATATAAATCATGCGTTTTAATGAGATCTACATTTTTTGTGTTGTAAGTTTATGTGAATCTCTTACAGTTTAACCGTTGTGCAAACTGCAAAACTCACCTAGAATAAAGTGCTCTTCAGAGACTATTCCCGGAAAATTAAATTATTCATTTTATTTGTGATATAAACATCTTTAATATATGGCATTTTAATCAAAATCGTTAGAGCCATTTTTGAGAAAAAAATAATTTTCAAAAAAATGTTTCCTGTAAAGGGTACTTGGGGATGGGGAGATTTTCTTAAAAGTCTTCTTGTCGCATCCTTGGAAGATACTGAATTTAAATATCAAGTATTGTATTTAACCAACTTTTCGTTTTTGAGCTATGCTGTTCACAGGCACACCTCAGACACAAACACATACACACGAACCTTTTTCTAAAAATGTCTTTTCGGACTCGGGGATCTCAAAACATGTATTTCCGGTGAAATCTCGGTATCGAGAGATAGAACGTGTAGAAAAGTAAAAATGGGTATCAAGAAGTATGTGAGGGCTTCACTACTGAAGTCCACAGTTGCTCCTAGAAACCTCCAAGAGGAAGGGTACATCAAGGGCACAGAAGGCATCCAGATCTGGGCCGGCAGCCTCGGTTCCAGACCTACCTCTCCTCATGGAGGGTCTGTGAGGGCTCGTACCACCTCCAAAAGCTAGGGCAGACAGTTGCATAAATCAATCTCAACCACCATGCGCCGCGCCCGCCGTTCACTCGCCTGATCCTTCAGATCCTTCAGATGTGAAACACGTTAAAGAAATGAGGACGGAAAAAATTGCCAAGCAGGATAATCCGCGAAAAAAACATGATCGGAGTGGCAGGCCTAATGAGAATCAAACCAGTGATATCCCGAGTGCGAGCCTCACACGTTACTGCGGAGCTATTTCGCTCGGTTAAATTTAAAAAAATAAAAGTATTTGTTTCACACCGTATGGTTACCAAACTAACTTCAAACCGGGTTCAAACCCCGCTGAGAATGATGGATTTTTTCGGGGGTAAAAATCCTTAGCATGGCTTTCTTCGGAAGTGAAGTAAAGCCGTTGGTTCCGTGTCGTAGATTTACGGCACGTAAAAGAACCTCAAGCCTGATAAGAAGGCAAACAAACGTCTTTCGAGAACTACAGCAGTTAAAAGCGTCCATAAATAAAAACTCCATTTCATTTCACATCGTACTTATTTTAAAGCATATGTGTCAGGAAGTTGTTTTTTTCAGTGTAGCTTCTTTTAAAGCTCTTTGAATCCTTTGCCGGAAAATATTATTTACAGGGTTATAGACTTTTCTTTTCAAGCACTCGTTGCTCATCTACTAGTTATTTAAAACAGAATTAATTTTTAAAAATATGTGCCAAATTCATATGACTCGCGCTTCTTATTCTGCGACAAAGTACCTTACAAAAGCTCATTCTAAAATTAAGCAGAACATTTGTAATTACATACTTCCTTGAAGTCATTTTGGTAATGAGGGAATACGCTAATTGTTGGTTTTCCAGTAATATTTTTGTTTAGAATAGTTTGTTTAATTTATTTTACTTCTATTACACATTAACTCTTTTGTGTTCTAAATCTTTACTTATCAATTTAAATTTTAGTTTTCAATTTAGTTAGCTATCTGAAAAAACTAAATAATATATAAATAATATTGAACACTTTGTTTTTGTGAATAAATTAAAGTTTGAGTATATGTCCCCGCATAGTTATCTAGATAACATATTAGAATTTTATTTATTTATGATACTTGGGATCCATTTTGTTTAGAGACAGCCTTAAGTTATGCATAATATGGAAAATAATACACAATTATTTATGTATTATAACTCAGGTTATTACTAAGGAAGCGATAGGGGGTATCAGATTAACCTATCATTGTTTATAAATGCTACATGACAGTTCAACCTGGTAAAGCTTAGATTTAAAAAATAACTCTTATTTTTAAAAACTTTCCCAAAAACCTTTGACATCAATTGTGTATTACGTTGTGTGCATTAAGATATAATTATCTTTTAGACTTGTCAAGCCTGCAACTTAATACATAATGAGTTGAAGTGCTGCTTCTAATTAACTCTAAGTTTATTTGTTGTTGTTGTTGTTGTTGCTGCGGTACAGGTCATCTTTGTAACATATGGTAGGTAACATGTACCTTTAATGAAGATGCTGCCCTCTCGCTGCTGCTGTTTCCTGTGAGTCGCTGTTTCTTGCTTCGACTGTTGTTGTGTAGAGCAAATTTGATTAATCAGGGGTGATGTAAATAAAAAAATCTGATGCGTTCCATTCACATGACTTTCTCTACATCCCTGCAACAAATTATTGTTAAAAAGCTTATACTTCACTTTACTTCTGCTAATCCAGAAACATTTAGCAGAAATAGCCTTATTACTTGCTCCCTTGTAAGTAGAAGCGAAATAAGGGAGTACTATAGGTTAAGGTGATAGTCAAAAGCTGGTTGCTATGTGACTGAAGTTCATTTGTTTGTATGGACACGAGTTGAAAAATTCCTGAGAAAAGTATGTTTTTTAAAGCTTAAACCAAAAACAAAGAATATCTCAAAAACGATCAACTCCAAAAAAAATTATATAATATAAATTGTGTGTTTTAATGTGCTCTACATTTTTTGTGTGGTAAGTTTTTGTCCATCTCTTACGGTTTAATAGCTATGCAAAATTCCGTAAAATTCATTCCGGAATAAAGTACTCTTCAGAGGATATTCCCAGAAAATTATACATTTTATTTGTCACGTGAATATCTTTAATATGCGATATTTTAATCAAAATCGTTAGAGCCATTTTTAAAAAAATCAAAGTTTTCGAAATTTTTTCCTGGTAAAGGGTAGTTTAGAGTGGGGGTATTTTTCTCAAAAGATTCATGTCGCATCCCTGGAGGATACTAAACTTTAATACCAAGTTTGGTGTTTACCGACTTTTCGTTTTTGAGTTATCGTGACCTTTTTCTGAAAATGCTTTTTTTGGATACAGGGGAACCTGAAACATATTTCCTGTGAAATCTCTTGATTGAATTTTTGGGTGGAGTACAATACCTTCTCTATACACTATGTACGGACATAGTACGAGAAGAGAAAGTAAAAAAAAAAACACTGTCTGATTCCCCTGTTCATGTACTTCAAGATCTATTATAATTTAATAGCCGGTGACAAAATGCTTACACCGATTTTACATACACAGATTCACCAACAGTATACATAGCACTAAATGGCGCAGTTTCTGACCTCAAATCAGAATGGACTTTACACACAAATGCTACATCATATTGGCTATATTTTCGTGCCATCATTGTCTCAGAACATTATACACTCCTGTATTTGTGTTGCATTGGTTAACATCACACACAAGGCATGGAAATTACTAGAAAGTACCCTGTTTACGAAAGTTTAGGGGATGTCCCTGGCCTTACACTGATCTTTGTTGTACGCAACCCAATTCAAAGTCTGAACCATTAACTCCAGCCCTTGCTAACTAGGTCTGTCCTGTTTTCAACAGAAATGCGCATCTTTGTGGCTCATCAAATCTTGCCTTGCTTTGTATCTTACAAATATATACAAATTTACGCTATTTCAAATACGATATTAATAATAACATAATAATTGGTTTTAAAATTTAAAATTTTCGGGCTGTTTTGCCGCGGTCTGTAGGTTAAAATATGTTTAGTTAAAATATTTCTACCTAACGTTTCGTCCCTGTCTGTGGGGGACATCTTCAGAGGCACTGCACTCACGTCGCTAACTCAGAAAGAATTACATCAGTGCGGGTTATAGCCAATATATATACTCGGGCACTGGTAGGCGGGGTCAAGTGGACAGGTTCTGGTTTGTTTATTGGCCTGGAGGTTGCGGAGCTGGGAAAGTATAGGGAACCAGGTGGAGTTTAATTTAAGTCCTTCGTCTTTGTTGAAGTTGTTGGTGTTCTTATAAACCTCAATGGCCTCTCTGTATAAACGGGGAAAATAATTTTTAGTCGTAGCTATAACCTCTACCTTATCATATTGCATACGGTGGTCATCCAAAGATAAAACATGTTGTGCCACGGCTGATTTTTCTGTTTGTCCGAGGCGGCAGTTTCTTTTATGTTCTGTAATGCGTGTGTTAATGCTACGCTTTGTAGTGCCGATGTAAACTTGGCCACATGTGCACAGGATTTTGTAAACACCAGATTTTGAAAGTGGATCGAGTCGGTCTTTAGCTGATTTGAGGTACTGTTTTATTTTAGTTGTCGGCATGTATATAGGTTTCACGTGTTGTTTCTCTAAAATCTTGCCGATACGATCAGTTATGTTTTTTATATATGGCAAGAATACTTTATTTTTATATGTCTATGCCTCCCTAGGTCTGGTGTTGATCTTTCTGGGACGTATTGCTCGATCGATATCCTTTTTAGTGTACCCATTATACAGTAGCGTGTTTTGTAGATAAATTCTTGTGGTAAATGTTCCGGATCACAGATTCCTTTAGCTCGTTCCACTAGTGTTTTGATTACGCTTCTTTTCTGTTTGGGATGATGGTTGGATTGTTTACTAAGATATCGGTCCGTATGGGTTGGTTTTCTGTACACTGCACACGTGAATCTTCCGTCGTTTTTCCTAGTTATCAATACATCGAGAAAAGCGATCTGACCGTCGGACTCTAATTCTTCTGTAAATTGGATGTTTGCGTGTTGGCTGTTCAGGTGATCTAGGAATTTTTGGAGTTCAGCTTCTCCGTGAGGCCATATAGCGAAGACGTTGTCAATGTAACGAAGCCAAACGGACGGTTTTTTAGTCGCAGTTGCCAGTGCATTGGCTTCGTTACATTGACAACGTCTTCGCTATATGGCCTCACGGAGAAGCTGAACTCCAAAAATTCCTAGATCACCTGAACAGCCAACACGCAAACATCCAATTTACAAAAGAATTAGAGTCCGACGGTCAGATTGCTTTTCTCGATGTATTGATAACTAGGAAAAACGACGGAAGATTCACGTGTGCAGTGTAGAGAAAACCAACCCATACGGACCGATATCTTAGTAAACAATCCAACCATCATCCCAAACAGAAAAGAAGCGTAATCAAAACACTAGTGGAACGAGCTAAAGGAATCTGTGATCCGGAACATTTACCACAAGAATTTATCTACAAAACACGCTACTGTATAATGGGTACACTAAAAAGGATATCGATCGAGCAATACGTCCCAGAAAGATCAACACCAGACCTAGGGAGGCACCGACATATAAAAATAAAGTATTCTTGCCATATATAAAAACATAACTGATCGTATCGGCAAGATTTTAGAGAAACAACACGTGAAACCTATATATTTGCCGACAACTAAAATAAAACAGTACCTCAAATCAGCTAAAGACCGACTCGATCCACTTTCAAAATCTGGTGTTTACAAAATCCTGTGCACATGTGGCCAAGTTTACATCGGCACTACAAAGCGTAGCATTAACACACGCATTACAGAACATAAAAGAAACTGCCGCCTCGGACAAACAGAAAAATCAGCCGTGGCACATGTTTTATCTTTGGATGACCACCGTATGCAATATGATAAGGTAGAGGTTATAGCTACGACTAAAAATTATTTTCCCCGTTTATACAGAGAGGCCATTGAGATTTATAAGAACACCAACAACTTCAACAAAGACGAAGGACTTAAATTAAACTCCACCTGGTTCCCTATACTTTCCCAGCTCCGCAACCTCCAAGCCAAATAAGCAAACCAGAACCTGTCCACTTGACCCCGCCTACCAGTGCCCGAGTATATATATTGGCTATAACCCGCACTGATGTAATTCTTTCCGAGTTAGCGACGTGAGTGCAGTGCCTCTGAAGATGTCCCCCACAGACAGGGACGAAACGTTAAGTAGAAATATTTTAACTAAACATATTTTAACCTACAGACCACGGCAAAACAGACCGAAAATTTTAAATTTTAAAACCATAGACACCGGCCGTGAAAGCTTACGCATATATTTAACATAATAATTAATTAACGTCTGAGAGTATTTTATGGACAATATTCAGATATCGGTGGTGCAAATCCGGTTTTATACCTTCATTTGCAATAAAAATTCATTTTAAACGAAGGTTTTAGAAACTATTCATGGGAATTTTACTATATACATTGTATTAACCCTACAGATATCTTAAACCTATTTTATTCTATTCAAAAAGAGAAAATAAAAATAAATGGCAATTTCTCCATCTAGAAGGTAGTTTAAAATTGATAAATTTTGTAAAAATCCTTTCAGGTATAGTTAAATGTCTGGTTAAAATATATTATTTTATAGCAGTTATCAGACTTTTGGTTGTCAGCTAAATTGAACATAACGGAAACATACGCAAACCTTTTTTTATGAAAATATATTCTTATGTTTGTTGGTCCTCAAAACGTGTATTTTTGTGAAATTTAGATATTTAATATATAGAATTATCAATAACTCAAATTATGTTAATTCATCTGCTTTATTAGAATGTTTAGATATATTCAATAATTGGAAGGTGACAGAGAAAGTAAAAAATCGTTTTTTACGAGATTTGTTAATTGCTTAATAAATTTGACAATATAGTTTTAGTCAGTACAAATGATAAAAATATGTTTTCTTGTGTTTCAGTATGCAAGTACGTGTGCCACAAGGCGTGTGAGAATAAGGTAAGGCAAACAGTATTGGCAATATATCCCTAACTTGAAGACAACTCTCCTGAATTCTGCTTGTGGAGCTTATATTTCTCTGCGGACATGGCCGAAACGTTCCTGAAACTGGACTTTATAATCTCCCATACTTACTGGGGTCAACCCAACAAGTCCTCCTTAATGAACAAGGCCTGTACACTGTCTCGGGGTGGTTTTGCTCAGCTGGTTCCCAAGGGATGCGCTTCTGATGTTGCCATTTTCTGCAAAAACTCTTCAGCTCAGGCAGTTCATTTCCCTTCAAAAGCAGTAACTTGAAACGCAGTATTGATTCAGACATATATTTTGTAACAAAATTGCTGCTTATTACTCAAACAACCAATTGTATATTTCTCCCACTGATGACAAATTAAAAATCTGCTTCCAAATAAATATATTTATTCGATGCTTTCGCAAAAAAGCTGTCATGCAGGTTTCTATCTGACGCTCGGCGGAAGCTACAACTACTCGCATAAACTGACCCAATTGTTGCACGCTGTGCATTTCCAGTTGAAACTGACTCTTCTCATATTCTCATTTTCACTTTCTCTAACTAATAATGTACATGGTACATAAAGTATTGCATTCCACCCAAATATTCGATGTCGAGATTTTACCAGAAATATATGTTTTGACGTTCCCTGAATCCGAAAAAAGCAGTTTTAGAAAAAGGTCAAAAACGAAAAGGCTGTTAACAACCAAACTTGATATTTATGTTTAGTATCTTCAAAGAATAAGAAACGAAGATTTTCAAAAAAATTCCCGCATCACAAACAACCCTTTACAGGGAAAATTTTCAAAATGTTTTTCTCAAAAATGACTAACCATTTCGATTAAAATACCATACATTAAAGATATTTGTATAACAAATAAAATGTATATTTTGAATCTTCTGGAAATAGCCTCTAAGTACCACTTTATTGTGGTTAAGTTTTACAGATTTTTCTTTTTTTTTTTTTTTGCTTAACGTCCTTTAATCTGGTTAGTCATATCGGACGATGAATGAATGAAATTGGTGAAATAATGCTCAAATGATCTCGGGGTCCATGTAGCTCAAAGTTACTCGACATTCGTCTTCTCAGGAAACCCCCGAAAAAAGAAACCTTATCTGGGTAACTCACCCTAAGCGAGATTCGAACTCACGACCTTTTTAATGTGAGGCAGGCACGCTACCACCACACTACCCAGGCGGGCTTTACAGAATTCTGCATAACAGTTAAACCATAAGAGGTAGACAAAAACTTAATACACAGATAATGTAGATCTCGTTAAAACACATAATTTGTCATATACGTTTTTCATATAGAGCTGACCGCTTTTGAGATATTCCTTATTATTGGTTTTAGTTTTAAAATACCTAACTTTCCTCAAACGGGAACATGCAAAGCGAACAGAACCTCAATTGTTTCACATAGCGACCAGCTTTTAAAAGATTTGACGATCACTTTAGCCTATTTTCCTTCTGCTTATAATGAAGCGAGTATTATGATCAATTCTGCTAATGTTAATTTCGATTAGCACGATTAAGATAAAATAATAATCTTTTATAAGAATAGCTAGAGAAAGTTATGTGAATGGAATACATCCAATTTTTATACCTGTTGATGACGTGGCATGAAGCAGACGCATATGCAAAACACAGTAGCATTACACGTTCACAGGTGTAAGAATGGGAGCTTCGATGTTAAAAGTACTCGCCAACGGTACACATGTCCATTTGCGCAGGTGTAACAATGCACGGTAACAATCAGCTATGACTTCCGAAACAAGCGTGCTTAAAAGCTGCAAAGTGTAGTCACAATATATCAAGCATATCCTTTTAACTTTTAAGTGTTACAATGCGTTCATAAAATTTAGGGTAATGGATGCACTTTTATCGGTGAAAATTTGACGAACATAGTTAAATGGATTATAAGCCTGCTTCTTTAGGATAGTTTTCGTCCAAAAATATATTTCTATTGGATTAAAACTGAACGAGTAATATCTCATTTGGAATATCTGTTAACACATTTAAATATATTCAAGCCAGTTTTCTTAAGCATTTGCTTCGTTGTAGTATTTATGTTCTTTACGATGTTATTTTGAAACTACTACTATGAAATTTTGGCATTCGTTTCACACCTGAATTCTTAACATGACTTGCTTAACAATAAATACGATGATAAATAATGTTAAAATATTGAATGCGTTCAATTCACATGATTCTCTACATTTCTTTTACAAATTACTGACCAAAACACTTATTTTTCTATCTAATTCATGCTAGTTCTGATCAACATTAGCAGAAATGTCTTATTACTTGCTTTCTTGTAAATATAAGGGAAATAAGGCAATGCATTAGGCTAAAACTATACTAAAATCTTTTAAAAGCTTTTTGCTATCGGATTGAAATCCGTATCTTGCATGGCCGGGAGCTGACAAGTTCCTGTATGAGAAAAAAATTAAATATTTTAAAACCGAAATATTAACAAGGAATATCCCGAAAATGATCAGCTCCACGAAAAAAAAATGTATATGACATAGTTTGTGTGTTTAACGAGATCTACATGTTTTGTGTAGTAAGTTATGCATAAGTCATCCAGTATGAAGAGGTTCTCCAGAGGCTATTCTCAGAAAATTGAAGGTATACATTTTATTTGTAAATATATTGCTAGAGCCATTTTTGAGAAAATAAAAATTTACGAAATTTTGGAGTGAGAGGATTATCCTTAGAATATACTAAACTTAAGCACCAAGTTTGGTATTTTACTGATTTTTCGTGTTAATTTATAGTGTTAATAGACATACACATACACACACGGTCGTTTTTTCTGCAGGGGATCCCAAAAGGTGTATTTCCGGTAAACTCTTGGTATCAGATTTTGGGAGAGTACAATACCTTCTCTACCTATGTACTATGTACATACTAAGTAGAGAAAGTAAAAATTGAAACAAAGAAATATAAAAACGCATTTAAAATAAGTATTACATTTTAAAGTTATATCTAATTAAACTTATTTACTAGCTCAATAAACATCATTGCAATTTTGTATAAAAAGTATAAGAACTGCATCATAAGGAGTATTTTACATAATATTCTTATATGTTATCCCCCTTTCGACCCTTATAGGCCTTGTGGATAACTTGATCTTCAGATAATCCTAGGGAAATTTGCCAAGCGGTACCACCACACTAAGAGTTGAATTGATTATTAAAGAACTGACTGGCATCTAGCTGCCGTAAAAATGCTAGCATGTTGGGATGTGGCTCCATCTTGCTCAAACTACCTTGATTTCTCAAACGTACATTTTGCAAATTCCAGAGTGAGAATAGATTCAAGCATCTGGACGAATCGATTACCGTCTACTCATGCAGCCTTTATAAAATTGTTTTACTGTACGACATATTACGATACAGACCACTTGTCCGGTTTATAACCAAGACATAAAAGAAGAGGAATCGGGAACTATAGTGGAGTAACCCCTCTTAACTCAATGAACAAGATGTATAAAAAAATCTGATGTGTTCCATTCACATGACTTTCTCTACCTCTCTGCAAAAAAGTATTGTTAAAAAGCTTTTGCTTCTATTTACTTAATGCTAATCGAGAAAAATTAGCAGTAATTGTCTTATTACTTGCTTCCCTGTAAGTAGAAGCAAAATAAGGGAGTACCATAGGTTAAACTATTATTCCAAAGCTGGTTGCTACGTGACTGAAGTTCCTTTGTTTGTGTGGACAGAAATTGACAAATTCCTGAATGAGAAAAGCATGTTTTTTAAAGCTGAAACCAATAACAAGGAATATTTAAATAATGGTCAACTCTACGAAAAAAACGAATATGACATAAATTGTGTGTTTTATCGTGATCTACATTTCTATGAAGTAAGTTTTGTCTATCTCTTATGGTTTACCTGTTATGCAAAATTCAATAAAAATCATCCTGAATAAAGAGGTCATTAGAGGTTATTCCCAGAAAATCAACATATACATGTAAGTATCTTAAACTTTCGAGATTTTAATCAAAAGCGTTAGAGCAATTTTTTAGAAAATCGAAATTTTTACAATGTACAGTGCAGTTTGGAGTGGGAGGATATTCCTGAAAATCTTCGTGTCACATCCTTATAAAATACTGAACTTAAATGCCAAGTTTGGTATTTAACGGTATTTTCGTTTGTGAGATATGCTGTCCCCCCTCACACACATACGGATATTTTTTTCAAAAATGTTTTTTTTTTTATTCAGGGTGATCCAAAAGAGGTATTTCCGGTGTAATCTCGGTATCGAATTCTTGGGTGCAATATAATACCTTCTCTATATACACTATATACATAGTACGAGTAGAGAAAGTAAAAATATTAAATAAAAGATTAAAGGCTATTACCGAAGTATTTTTAGTACCAAGTGATGTATTGTAAGATCTACTATAGATAACATTATACAGCATATATTTGAAAAGAGAAGAGAAAGTAATTTATTAACGTATACAACTTTTGTAGATTTTTAAGAAAGCTTTTGATAAAGTAAACAGAAGAAAAATGTGGTCTATAACGGAAGTAAGAGCTTTCGATGATATTTAATAAAATATGTACTGAAAATTTTAAAAGAAAATCTAATATAATTATTAACCAGGGTAGAGAGAAAACAGATTATATCAATATACACCTTTAAATAAAGGAGTTAGACAAGGATCTCATTTCACCCACACGTTTTAATAAATATATATAAATGATATTTTCCGACAAATGGAAACATTTGATTTTTAATTTCTCTAACCGTGAGAAAGTATGCGAGCACATTGTGCATAGTAGATAGAGAAGATATTGTATTTCACCTAAACTTTTATACCGATATTTCACCGCAAATACATTTTTGAGGCCCCCCTAATTTAAAAAAAAATACACTTTTAAAAAAATTCCGTGTGGTTGTGTGTGTGCACGGTGTGGCTGTAGGTGGCATAGCTCAAAAGTAAAAATCCCATTAAATACCAAACTTGGTATTTAAGTTCAATATCTTCCCAGGATGTTACCCTTTACATGAAACAAATTTCGAAATTTTTTCCATGTAAAGGGTAGTTTGCGGAGGAGAGATTTTGGTTACTTGGAAAATATTAGTTATAAATACAAATTTTGGTATTTAATGGAGTTTTCGTTTTTGAACTTTGCTGTATACAGACAAACGCTGACTCTTTTTTTTTTTTTTTTTGTAGAATTGGGGTGTGTGAATTCCGTGAAGTCTCTGTGTCGAATTTTTAGGTATAATACGATACCTTCTCTGTGTAGAGAAAGTAATAAGTAATTCTTTCTGGGGAAAACAACAAATTTCATAAAACAAGTCATCTTAGACACCTACCCGCTAGAACAGGTTCCAGGTTTTAAATATTTAGAATCTAAAATAAGACAACAAAAGGATAGAGATATAAATTTAAAATCAGCAAAATCCAATACATATGGGAAACAGTATGGATTTCTGAAAAATAAAACAAGAAAAGGTACAAGAGTAAGTGTTCTACAAAACAAACGCGGTGTCAGGTTTTCTGTGTTATTGAAACTTGGGTACCTACAAAAAAGACTGAGAGTATATTGCAAGGTTTTGAAATTGAAGGTTTGAGAACAAACCAAAGGTCATGTAAATTCCATAAACGAAGAAATACAATGCTCAATGCTACAGGAAAAATCTGAAGTGTTCCATTCACAAACTTTCACTACCTATTGTGCATCAAACTGTTTATGTAGAACTTAAATCTTTATTCTATTTCATCCTAATCAAACATTAGCAGAATTTGTCTTCTTACTTAGTTCTTACAAGAGAAATGTGGAATAGCCTAGACCAAAGACATGGTCAAATCTTTAAAAGATGTTACTATGCAATTGGAATTCAGTTCTCTTTACATGACAAGTAATATATCGGAAATTGTTATCTCCATAATAAACTTATGTTTCGAGGTTTAACGTTTTTGTCTAACGGTTTACTAGTTAATGCAAAAGTCGTTCAAAAAGAACGCTTTAGAAACTATCTCCAGAAAATTCTTGATATACATTTAATTCGTGATGAAAATGTCTTGAGCATATAATCAGAATAGTTAGAGCCATTTTTAGAAAATCTAAATTTCGAAAAAGTTTCCATGCCAAGGGTATTTTCTTTAGAAGCTTCTTGTCGCATCCTTGAAAGATTCTGAACTTAAATATCAACTTTAGTATTTAACAGACTTTTCGTTTGAGTTATGCTGTCCACAAACACATGAACACAAACTCACGGAGATGCTTTTTGTGGGTTAAAGGGACTTTAAAACATCTATCCGATGAAATCTCGACAGCGAGTTTTTGGGTAGATTGCAATATCTTCTCTATCTACTCTGTACATATAAAGAACTAAAAGTTCCTTTTAATTGGATTTAGGGATTTCAAAACATATTTTATGACGTCTCGACATCAAATGTTTGGGTGGCATGCAATACATTCTCTACCTATTATGTACGTTTTGTAGAGAAAGTAGAAAGTGGTTCTCACTTTGCAGAGAGAATGAATAATCAGAGACTTCATAAACTTTGAATTATTAACCTACAGGAAAATGAGATTTAGGCAGACCCAAAAGTGATGGAAGCGGAACAGACTAATATCTAAACCATGGAATAAAGAAGAAAACATAAAAGAAACAGTTGACCTATATTCAGTGTGACTACTATTTTCTTGTAAAACTTTCTTAAAGAATTGTAAACAAATCTTTCAATACAGTAATATATATTTCTCTAGCCATTCTTCAGTAACCTATTAGGCTTATTCGTTCATCTACTTCGTGTTAACATAAGTAAGCATTTATGGAAACGGTTTTATGAAACATTTCCTTGTAGATGCAATACAATAGAGAAATACAGTAGTCTTAAGCAATAGTAAAATTCTTGAGAACTGGTTGCTATGTGATTTTCTTCAAAAATCCATTCTTCTTGAATGACCAGACTGAAAAGGAAAATGATAAACGTATAAGTTTTGAAAACTCAAATCATTAACGAACTATTATTGTCTTGGAAATAATCAACTTTACGAAAAATATATCTGGCATGCTTTAACGAGAGATAAAGCTTTGCGTGTAGTACGCTTTTATCTATCTCCTTCGGTTTATCAGTTATTTAAAGGTCATTCAGAGGAAATAGGCTATTCGGAGAACATTTTATATGCGCACCATTTGTTAGATTATTTCAGTGTAAGCATGATCTATTACTTTCTCTACACATATTATGTACATTGCGTATAGAGAAGGTATTGCACTCCACCCAAAAATTCGATACTGAGATTTCGCCGGAAATATACGTTTTAGGGTCCCCTGTATCCAAAAAAAGTATTTTCAGAAAAAGGCCCGTGTGTGTGTCCGTGTGTCTGTGAACACGATAACTCAAAAACGAAAAGTCGGTAAAGCACCAAACTTGGTCTTTAAGTTTAGTATCTTTCAGGGATGCGACACGAAGATTTTGAGAAAATTTCCTCCACCTTAAACTACCTGAGAAATAAAATGCATATTTTGAATTTTCTGAGAATAGCCTCTGAAGACTACTTCAGTCTGGATGAATTTTACGGAATTGTGCGTAACTGCTAAACCATATTAGATGGACAAAAACTTACCACACAAAAAATGTAGAGCACATTAAAACACACAGTTTATATATATATATATATATATATATATATATATATATATATATATATATTTTCTCGTGGCATTGATCGTTTTTAAGATATTCCTTGTTTTTTGTTTCAGCTTTGAAAAACATACTTTTCTCATGCAGGAATTTGTCAACTCCTGTCCATACAAAGAAACTTCAGTCACATAGCAACCAGCTTTTGACCATCAGTTTAACCTATGGTACTCCCTTATTCCGCTTCTACTTACAAAGAAGCAAGTAATAAGATTATTTCTGCTAATCTTTTCTCGGTTAGAATTAAGTAAATAGAAGCATAAGCTTTTTAACAATAAGTTGTTGCAGTGATGTAGAGAAAATCATGTGAATGGAACACATCAGATTTTTTTTATTAGCACTAACCTTTATATGTTAATGTCTCTTATTATTCAACAATTTTTTTTTAGAGACACAAACACCCTTTGTGTGCAAAAAGTATGTAATGAACTTGGATGTTGAATGTAAGGTTCCAAACCATATTGCTGCATTTCAGACGTGAAACACCTGATTGTAAAAACAGCTGACACACCTGCGGCGCAATATCGATCGTGGCGACATCTGTTGTTACGCACCGGGAACAGTATCTCGCTAAAAAGTTCATTACGGAACATTGAAAGTAAGAATACAAACTCTCTTTACTGAATGTTATGCCAACATGATTTGCACATCACAGCCATTGCATTTCTTTTTTTCGAGTCAGATAAAATTGCGTAGCTCAGTATGTAGAGCACATTCCACATGTGTAATAAGTACTGAGTTTGATACTCGGCTGAAGGGAGTTTCCCCTAACGAAGATTATTCCCTAGAGGTTGGAAATATGTGTGATCAAATGAATAAAGTGCAGTGGTTACTATGTTAGTCTCTAAAACCCAAGATTGCAGGTTCAAACCTGGCGGAGGTTGATGGAATTTTTCGGTGGCAAAAATCATTTGTGTGGCTTCCTTCGGAAGAGAAGTAAAGCCGGTGATCCCCTGTAATGTTTATTTGCACGTAAAAGAACCTCATAACTTGACGGAATAAGGTCAAAGGATTCCACCATTTCGCGTTCGCAAGTCGTAATGTCATTCTGCTGTGCCATCTGTGGGCGACGATCCGATTCCTCATCACTATGGCGCATTTCGGCGAACTCAAGAACTAGGAATTCAAATCCGATCAAGGAAACATCATAATGATGCCTTGTGTTCCACTTAGGAGCTACATATAACTAATTACTGAATAACCTTAAAGAAAAAGAAAAAACTAACAATAATAGCACCCGAGTTAACACCGTGGATAGTAGGCAATTTGTTCCAAAGAGAAATATCGCCCATAGGATCGTGCATTTAGAGTGGGGTATGAATGGAACAATGAAACAAAATGCTATCGTTCACAAGACTCGTGTTAACCAGAAATAGAGACGTAGCGAGGTTTGTGGTACTCGTAATATATCCGGAAATCAGGGAGCTGTTAAATATAGACGCGAATTAAATTTGTTTCCTTTATTAAGTTACATTTAACAATAATATTCTATAAAATAATTATTAAATTGAAGTCTTTATTTGGGTTGCATTATAGCTTTATCATCTATGTTTTATTTTATTTCTGGATAAATTAAAATGGTTTAAAAATTTCTGAATTTGTAATTATTAGTGCAGGGTATATTACTTTCACTACGCGTACTATGTACATACTGTATAGAGAAGGTATTGCATTCCACACAAAAATATGATACCGAGATTTCACCGGAGATAGACGTTTTAGACTCCTTTGCATCCAAAAAAGAGCATTTTCAGAAAAAGGTCCAAGTGTGTATGTGTGTGTAGGACAACATAACGGTAAAATACCAAACTTGGTATATAAGTTTAGTATCTTCCAGGGATTTGACAAGAAGATTTTGAGAAAAAATCCCCCCACTCTAAACTACCCTTTACATGGAAAAAAGTTCGAAAATATTGATTTTTCAAAAATGGCTCAAACGATTTTGATTAAAATACCGTATATTAAAGATATTTATATGAAAAATAAGATGTATGTCTTGAATTTTCTGTGAATAGCTCTGAAGACCTCTTTATTCTGAATTTTGCGAAACTGGTAAACCTCCAAGAGATAAACAAAATTCACTACATAAAAATGTAGATCACGTTAAAAACTATTTGTGTCATATACGTTTTTTTCGTGGAATTGACTATTCTGAGATATTCTTTCTTATTTGTTTCAGATTCAAAGTATTTAAGCTTCTCTTATACGGAAAGTTTTAAACTCTTGGCCCTGCATAGAAATAATTTCAACCACATGGCAACCAGCTTTTAAAAGAATTGTCTATCGTTTTAGCCTAGTGTGTTCCCTTATTTACAATCTACTTACAAGGAAGCAGGAAATTAAGACAATTTCTGCTAATGGTTATCTCGATTATCAAATTAGACAAAAGTTATGCTTTTTAACAATAATTTGTTTCAGCGATGTAGAGAATGTCATGTGAGTGAAACACCTGAATAGCATAACTCAATAAGGAAAAGTCGGTTGTTATCTAAAAGGGTCTGATACGAAGATTAAAAAAAGGTCCAAACTACCCTTTATATAGGATTTATTTCCTCAAAAATGACTCTAAAGTTGGCTCTAAAATAGCATATGTTCAGATTCCTTTTTTGACAACTGAAACTCATATCTTGAATTTCCTTGTATTTTCTCGTCACCCTCCGTGGTGAATTGGCTATCCTTCTATCCTCTTGTATCAAGGTCACTGTTTCAAATCCTAGGAGGGTGATGGGTTTTTTTCGGAAGAAAAAAATCCTTAGCATGGCTTCCTTCGGAAGGGAAATAGAGTCGTTGCTCCCGTGTCGTAAATTTACTGCATGTTAAATAACCTCAAGCCTGATTAAGAGGTCTCTGAGCATAATTATGCTGCCTTTCACGCTCAACATAGAATGAGAAGCTGAGAACCGCAGCTCTTAATAGATCCATAAATAAAACTCAGTTAAATTTCATAGCTCAAAAACGAAAACACCGTTAAATACCAAACTTGCGTTTTCAGTTTAGTATCTTCCAAGGATGCGACACTAAGATTTTCAATAAAATTCTCTGAACCATTTACATGAAAAATGTTTGAAAATATATATTTTCTTAAAAATGGCTCCAACAGTTTTTAATAAGATACCTAAAATGGCTGTAATCCTTTAAAACATATATTTACATGGCAAATAAAATGCATATATTGAATTTCCTGGGAAAAGCCACTAAGAACTTCCTCATTACTGATAAACCTTAAGAAACAAAAGTTTACTTCACAAAAATACAGCTCTGTCATATACCTTTTTTTTAGAGTTAACCGTTTTCGTGTCGTTTCTTATTATTAGTTTCAATTTTAAACTATTTAAAGGGTTCTTCAACGGGAAGTCATATTTTGTTTCGTCTCTTTTTTGTTTTACTTCTGGCCGTGCAAAAGGAACCGAACTTCAATTGTACACATAGCGACAAGTTTTTAAAAGATTTTACTATTACTTTGTTCTAGATTATTCCCTTATTTCTCTTCTGCTTAGAAGAAAGCAAGTAATAAGACAATTTCTGCTACTGTTTATCTGGATTAGCATGGTATAAATAAAAGAATAAATCTTTTGTAAAAATAGTTTGTTTGCAGAACAGGTAGAACAAATCTTATGAATGGAACACATAATGTTTATTTACTTTCTCACCACGTATGCACAATTTACATAGCAGATGGATAAGACATTGAATTCCAAAATCCATTGTATGTCAAAAATTTGATACTGAGATTTTTCAAATTTTGAGACGCATAGAACATTTTGATATGGCGATATATTTACAAAAATGTGGAACTTCGAGAAATCATTCCCATATGCATGTCTGATAAATTTCCTGTAAAAATAGTGTTAACGGAGTATGTCTCTCAGCTTATTTTCCCAGTAATTTCCTTTCATAATTGCTGTGATAAAATATGTTGGAAGAATAAACAGGTGACTAAAGTTACAGGTTCTTTAGCGGGTTTTCGTAGAGCAAGCAGACAATTGGCAGCCTGATGGATTCGTTTCCTAATCGACTTATCCTCCCCCTAGTTAAGACTGACAGCCCCCATGACTTACAAGCGAATGCCTAGAGTCAGAAGCCTATCGGGGAGCCAACGGCACGAAACCACAGAATGGTGAACCTGGAACGAGTGGTCAGCTCTGTAGCAAGGCATGAAGATGATGATATGAAATGCAAGCGAAATGGATGATGTAGCAGTTGGTGGAACGAGTGACTTGGGAAACCGGAGGACCCAGAGAAAACCTGTCCAAATGCGCGTTGTCCATTACAAATCCCACATGCTTGGGATCGAACCCGGGCCACCTAGATGGGAAGCGAGCGGTCTAACCACTCGGCTACGGCGCCGCCCCCAAGCTGACGGTACGTTTACGAATGCATTGCAAAAGCTAGAGATGCGGATCTCCCCAAGCTACTTCATAGTGTGTTAATATATATGTAATATTCGAAATGGATATAGTGGCTTTATTCCACTGAATCTCTTTACACATGAGCTATCTATACAAAGAATTTCCGTTCCATTTCCTCCAATGTTAAAAATAGTTTCCTTATCTAGCTAATTCCTAAAGTTTATGTAATATTCTAGACGTCTTATATCTTAGGACACCATGTATTTCCTATTCTTTGATGTTATCAATTCTTGGTTAAATTTATTCCACAGTCCTTTCGAGTTAGTTTCTTGCTCATTATCTACATTACCAATTCCAATTTCTCTTACTATCTGTATTTGAAGTAACCAACTTTCTCCACAACCTGCTTTCTTTCTTGCGTTCCGTTTAGACAGACCACATTTCCATTCTCCAATTTTGATATGGTATTCGTTTTCCTACATGTTGAAACCAAACACTTATAACAGCACAAAAATCTGATGTGTTCTATTCACATGACTTTCTCTACACTTCTTAACAAATTATTGTGAAAAAGTGTATTCTTCTTCTACTTCATGTTAATCGAGATAAGCATTAGCTGAAAAGATCTTATTACTTGCTTCCTTGTAAGTAGAAGGGAAGGGAATACACTAGAATAAAGCAATAGTCAAATATTTTAAAAGCTGGTTGTCATGTGGATGAAATCCGTTTCTTTTCACGTCCAGAAGTTTACAAATTCCCGCAAGAGAAAAGTTTTAAGTATGTAGGTATTTTAAAACTGAAACCAAAAACAAAGAATACCTCGGAAATGGTCAATTCCACGAAAAAAATATGATTACATATATTGTGGGTTTTAACGAGATCTACTCTTACTTTTTTGTATAGTAAGTTTTTGTCAATCTCTTGCGGTTTACCAGTTATGCAAAATTCAGCAAAATTCATCTAGAATAAGGCGATCTGCAGAGGATATTCCCAGAAAGTGTTTGAATATACATTTTGTTTGGCATATTTTAACCAAAGCGTTAGTCATTTTTCAAAAAATTAAACATTTCTAAAATTTTTCATATGTAAAGGGTTATTTGGGGTGGAGAGATTTTCCTCAAACTCTTCGTGTCGCACCCTTGGAAGATACTAAACTTCAATACAAAGTTTTATATTTTACCGACTTTTCATTTTTCCGTTCAAACACCCACCCACACACACACATACACACACACACACACACCCGCGCGTGCGCGCGCGGACCTATTTCTGAAAGTGCTTTCTTTGGATACAGGGGACTCTAAAACGCATATTTCTGGTGAAATCTCGACATCGAATTTTTGGGTTGAATAAAATACCTTCTCTATCTGCTATGTACTTAACATAGTACGTGTAGACAAAGTAAAAATGACAAATCATTGATCAATTCAATCATCAATAATGGATATATAAGAGGTTGTTGGAATTGATTGTGTATTTTAGAACATTTTTTGATGTGTCTTCTATCTTTAACGTTTATCAGTCATACAAGATTATACAAAATTCTTTCCTAATGAAGACATCCCAGAAAATTTGGCACGTTCATTTTATTTGTCATGAAAATATCTTTAACTCTCGGATCTCTCGAGCAGTGGAGAGAGGCTGCGAGAGGAGTTACCTTACAATTAAATGATCTTATATTTTGTAAAGGTATTTCGGGTGGGCTGATTTTCTTGAAAATTTTCTTGTTACATCTTTGAAAGATACTAATTTTAATATCAAATTTGGTATCCGTTCTATTTTTCAATTTTGAGTTATGCTGTTCACAGACATATTCACGCAGGCGCACATACAGGTACAGATAGACTCACACAGGAACCTTTTTCTACCTCAGTTTTTTTGGTGAACACTTGTATACGTAATAGAGAAAGTAAAACGTGGCGTGTTACATTCACATGACTTTCATTGCAACAAATTATTTTTACAAAAGCTTATATTTCTATCCACTAGACGTATATCGATATAAATATTTGCAGAAAAAACTTTTATTGCATTTTTCCTGGTAGATGCCCGGGAATAAGGGATACACTATGCTAAAGCGATAGTCAAATCTTTCAAGAGCTCTTCGCTAAGTGATGACACTGACATTTGGTTCTTTTTGGTTGTTCAGAAGAAAGCAAACTGGATAATCATATTCCATTTGAAAAATATATGATTTATAGGAATTTTAAATTTTATACCAACTACTAAAAATATCTCGAAAACAGTTAACTACACAGAAAAATGTAAGTTATGTTTTAACGAGATCTACATTTTAGTGCAGTAATGTTCTCTATCTCTTATGATTTATCAGCTCTTCAAAAATCATCCTAAATGAAAAGGACTTTAGTGACTATTCTCATAATACTCATGTTCAGTTAATTTAGCATAAATATGTCTTAAACATATGATATGAATAAAAAGGCTCATGTTTGTGAGTAAATAAACATTTTCGAAAAATGTTAGGTGTAAATGGTAGGTTAGGCTTAGGACTTTTCTAGGAAATCTTCGTGTCGCATCCTTGGAAAATGCTGAACTTAAATATCAAGCTTTGTATATAATCAATTTTTCATTTTTCTGTTATGTTATTCATAGATACACACACTCACAACACGGGCCTTTTTTTTTCTAAAAATATATGTTTTAGACTAGGGGGATTCAAAATTTATATTTCCGTTGAAAACTCCTTATGAAGTTTTTGGTGCTATACAATACCTTCTCTACCAACTATGTACATTGTATGTGCAAGGTAGAAAAAATATAAATCGCATAAAAATTGTGAGTCCAGACGATTTGTCGTTTAACTGGGTAGTTTAGCTCTTGTACATTTCAATACATGTACATAACCTCATTTGTCGGTGGACGCTTCGCCAGCCGCCATATTAGATCAGCAGTTTAACCCTTTGGCGATTGGCTGCTGTTTATTTTGCATTTGACGAAGTGAATGATGACATATTGTGTTAGGTTTGTATACGTTTTGCGTGGCTACGTTAATGTTTAATTTTCAATGTGAATGGCCCTTTACATTTCACCACGAATTAATCTCTCTGGTACTATTACGTCAAATATAGCATGCTGTTAACAGCTTACAGTTTGTCACATATTACTTTCTCTAACACGGTTCGTAGTAGACAGAGAAGGTACTGTATTCCACCCAAAAATTCGATGGTGAGAAAAATATTCGTGTGTATGTCTGTGTGGTTGCAACTACTCAAAAATGCAAAGTCCGTTAAATATTAAACTAGGTATTTAAGACAGTATCTTTCAAGGATGTAACACGACGATTTTCAAGAGAATCCCCGCACACCTAGCTACTCTACTACTACCTGGAACATTTTTCGAAATTTGTTATTTTCTCAAAACTAACTCTAACGATTTTGATTAAAATGCCATATATTTAAGATATTTTAATGGCAAATGAAATGTATATGTTCTATTATCATCTGGGAATAGTCTCTGAAGACCTCTTCATTTTGGGTCACTTTTGTATAACTCCTAAACCTTAAGAGATAGACAAAGACTTACAAAAATTGATATCTCATTAATAACACACAATTTATGCCATAAACTTTTTCTGTAGAGTTCACTGTTTCTAAGATATTTCTAGTTATTGATTTCAGTTTTAAACTTAATTTTTCTCCAGCGCGAAATCAACTTTCGTTTCATCTCCTTTGTTTTAGTCCTGAGAATGCAAACGACTTCAATTGTTTCATATAGTGATAGCTTGTAAAATATATTTCTATCGCTTTAAGGTAATGTATTCTCGTATTTTCCTTCTACTCAATAAAACAAGTAAGAAGACTCTTTTTGTTAATGTGTATCTCGATTAGGATATCCAGACAAAAGAATAATCTTTTGTGTGAATGAATAAGTTTATTTATAAAACAGCAGAATGCATACATTGATATTCATCAATCGCACGGGTCCACAGACCGTCGTGCTTTTGCAATACATAAGATAATAAACAATATTAGAAAGAAACAAAAAATTAAAAGAGTAAACACGAAAATAAAATAAATAGATGTTCAAATACAGCAACTTATATTAAAACACAGAATAAACCGTATTCAGATGCGTTAATGCACATTATTATAATACACAAATACACATAAGAGAAATATACACACAATACTAACACTATATCAAAACAGCGTGCGAAAAGTATGACCTAATATATATGTAAAACATTATCACTCTTATCACCCCCGCTGCTCTTCCTATTATCAGCCTTCTCAGATCGCAGCTGTAGAAATTTACCTGGCCCGTCCGCGTCTTTCGTGCCTACATTCGCGGCGGTAAAGGATCGCGGTGAATACTTTTCCCTCCATTCCTCCGTACCCCTACATCTTGCCAAGATGTGGGTTCACGACCATTTTGGTCAGTAATTTTTACATTCGCCATGCTCTTAGTCTAATCCACGCGAGCTCCTCTCTAATAAGTTTGGTACCTATTTTGATGCATTGCTCCATACCCAGACTGTACTTCAAATGAAACCTAATCCGTGCATTGTACAATTGTTTGCTGTCAATATCACAGAGGCGGTTCTTAATTTTTCTTCAAATACTCCATCTGTTTGCCTGCCCCGCCATCCAAATGAATCCTATCCCAATGGTTTGCAAATTTTTCTTTAATTCTGATGCCCACGTCAAATTACCTTCCATTCTCAACTGTTTACGGCAGTAGACTGCTGTAATTAGAGATTGGTTTCCGTAAGGAAAGTTTGCTTGTGAAACAGTAAGAAAGTCACGGGAATGTATCAAATCAGATTTATTTATTTGCAACACTGCCTTATTAAACGCACAATAGCAGTGAAATAACTTCAAGAATTTTCTATTATATTTCATTCCTGTGAGAAACAAAAATAATGGAAGGATCAAGGGAAGTAATGGAACTTTTGGAAGGCAAGGACTTGACGTATGTTAGAAATATTGGAAACACTGAAGAATGTGAGCGGCGGAACAAATGGAATTAGGGTGTAGAAGGAATGGCAAACTCGGCGGTGAATACTAATGCGGAAGAAATACCGAATGCGGTGGAACACAGAAGCAATTAAAGCAAACAGTATGGAAAACGTATGCAGAGCAGGAATAAAAAGGGGATCTTCTGCAGAAGAAAGAACAAATGCAAGACGATTACGACCAACATAATAAAAGTTTTCTAAAACTGGATTATAGTAATAAAAATAAGAGGCAGCGCCACATGGCGGTAGATATAAAACTGCTGCATATATACAGCACAAAATGTGTGTTTCTTTATTTAAACGCGAAGATAAACTTGCTAGAAAATATAACTGTACTAACTTGGATAGGAAAGCATAAAGAATATTGCTTTTATGTAAAATATATAATAAAATATTTTATTATAAGGATAAATTGTGTAATTCTTTTAGCCTTTATGTGGAAAGTTGACATTGTTGCCCCAGGGTGGAGAGAGTGTTGGGTTCGACATTTTTATCGCGAACTCCCAAAAGAGGCACCCTTCTAGCCACTGTCGGTTAAGACCAAGTCGTAAAAGTATGTATAGCATTTAATGTCAGGTGCGCTTGTTTTGTTGCGGAACTAAAACATTTATTGCTATGGATACTTTGTAAAATGATCCTTAAAATCATACAAATTTAATTTTAAAATAAGTAATCTCAAATGTAAATTGGATAAGTGTATGTGAAGTCCATTTTACATCCAAAACGCATATGAGTTACCTTTCATCATATTCTCTTACCATTTTATTAGCTATTACCAACTACCTTAATGCACTCATTAATTTCTCTTAGTAAAGAGTACATAGATACAGAAGTTATTACATTCCACCCGAAAATTCGATACGAAGACTTCACAGAAATTTTAGGATCCCCTGTATAAAAAAGCATTTTAGAAAGAAGCCCGTGTAAAATGCCAAACACGTACGACTTCCTGTCTAAGAAAAGTATAAGTATTTTAAAATTGATAGCAATAACAAAGAATATGTCGGAAACGGTTAACTCTACAAAAAAGTGTATTTAACATATAATTGTGTGTTTTGTTGAGTTCTACTTTCTTGAGCAATTTTTATCTATCTCTTACGGTTTACGAGTTAAACAAAAGTCATGAAGAGAGCTTCACAGGCTGTTGCCAGAAAATTCAAGATATTGTATGCATTTATTTTGTCATAAAAACATCAAATATTTTTTTTATCAAAATAGTTGGAGCCATTTTCAAAAAATGTTCCATATAAAGGGCATTTGGAGTTGGGGGATTATCCTGAACAGTTTCGTGTCGCACCCTTGGAAGATACCGAACTCAAACACCAAGTTTTTCTAAAATTACTTTTAATTTTTCAATTATGCTGCCCACAGACATACGCGGATATTTTCTATTTTTTTTTTTTTTTTATGTATTTCTGATGAATTCTTAGTAGCGAACTTTGGGGTAGAATACAAATACCTTCTCTTTAAATAAATTAATACTAACGGATAAATGGGTTCTGGGAAAAAAACCTTAGGACACAAAACTGGTCATTCGAAATAATTTATGTGTTTAAGGAGAGCTGGTTTTTGTGCGGTACGTCTTAAGATAAGGGTTTAAAGCGTATTGATTTCAGTTGTTGTTCACTTTGTTCATAGACAGTATTAGGACCCAGAGAACTGATCTTGCAGAATCATGATTGATCTAAATGGAGCCACCTGCACTTAAGCCACGTTTCCATGGGGAATTGAAATCGATCTGAGTTCACATTCCATATTGAATACTGCATGGGAATGCGGATTCTGATAGTATTGAATCCTCTAAGATCGATTCTCTTAGAAAGTGGGATCGGAATTAGATCGGATTTAATTGTTTTGCATGGAAACACTTCGTATTCTAATCGTATTGAATACGCCAAAGGTACTATTTTCTTTTTTACTCTTTCAAACACATTAAACACTGATATTTTGTTTTTTTAAGGTGATGCATCTGCAAAATTTGGAAGATTCAAATATGCAAGATATTTTATTGTAATTTATACCAGTTATTATACATAATAATAGTGGTATTTTTGCCAGGTATGACTACTCTAAGGTTGAGTGGTTAGTCCGATTGCCTCCCATCTAGGCGGCCCGGATTCGATCCCAAGTGCCCGAATGTGGGGTGTGTAGTGGACGAAGCGGCGTCTGGGCGAATTTTCTCCGGGTCCTCCGGTTTTCCCCGCTACTCATTCCATTAATTACTCCTATCGTCAATTTCACTTACATTTCATATCATCCACTTCCTCATATTCATGCTCATACGGGCAGTCCCCTCGTTACAGGTTCTCCATTCTATGGTTTCGTGTCGTTAACTCCTCGACAGGCTTGTAAGTCTTAGGGTGGAAGTCAGTCCTACAAATACGGGGAGGGTAAACCGATTACAAAGGAAATGAATGAACATTCTAGCTTACATTTAAATAATACTTTTCAATGCCTAAATTCATTGTTCTAATAAATACCTCTAAGCTCAAACTACGCTTTGTGGTGGGGGTTTCTTGAAAACCTTCGTCTCGCATCCTTGGAAGATGCTGAACTTAATTATTAAATATAGTATTAAACCGAATTTTTGTTTTTCAGTTATGGACCTTTTTCTACAATTCTTGCTTTTTGGATACAGAGGATCCTAAAACATTTATTTCCAGTGAAATCTTACTATCGAATTTTTAGGTGGAACGCAATAACTTCTCTACCTATTTACCATGTACTAAGTAGAGGAAGTAAAGTAAAATGTGTTTCCATATTTAAACCAATTCCTCTAATTGATAAATCACAATCAAATTGATGCTTCTCTCACTCGACATAAAGTTTGTTCCTTTATAATTTCTATTCTTTCACAGACTACTGTGATTCACTGTTAAAACTTGCTGCTGTCGGGCGTAACGACCACCGCTTATCAGTAGACGCAAAACTGACCAACTGAATTCCACCCTGAGATTTTTTAACGCTTATTCATCGACTATAAATACCATTTCCTTTATGGCATATAGCAGTATTTGATACATGCAATATACCTAAATATTTATTACGTATACTTGTGCATTCAGTGCTCTAAAACTTATGGCTTATCATTTATATATTTTATTGCTTTCTCTACACGTGCTATGTACATAGTGTATAGAGAAGGTATTGAAATGTACCCAAAAATTCAATACCGAGATTTCACCGGAAATATATGTTTTGGGACTCCTTTAAATAAAAAAAAGCATTTATGAAAAATGTTCGTGTGTATGTGTGTCTGTAAGCAGCATAGCCCAAAAACGAAAGGTCCGTTAATGCCAAATTGGGTATCTAAGCTTAGTAACCACCACATGGACGCGAATTTTAATAAAACTCCCCGCACTCCCAACTACCCTTACATGGAAAAAAATCGAAAATTTCGGGTTTTTTATAATTAAAATCTATTATATTTAAGGTATTTATATGAAAAATAAAATGTTTATCTTGAATGTTCTTGAAGTAGCCTCTGAAGGCCTCTTTATTATGGATGACTTTTTCAGAATTTTGCATAACTACTAAACCGTAAGAGATAGACAAAAACTTACTCGCAACAAATGTAGATATCCTTAAAACACACAATTTTTATCGTATATATATTTTATTCATGAAGTTGACCGTTTTCGAGATATTCCTTGTTATTGACTTCAGTTTTAAAATGCTTACAAGTTTCTCAAGCGGGAACTTTTTTTTTTATTTATTTATTTATTTATTCATTTTGTTAATTACAAAAGTTATAAGTTATATTATAATACATTATATCAGTTCACATTTTTTATATATATAGTTATGAACAATGTTGTCTGTGCGTTTAAATTAAACATGTGCAGGAAGATGGTAACAAAATAAGGTGTTGTAAGTGCTATAGAATGAGCAAGGCAAAAGCTGTTGCCGACTGCCGTGAAAGACGCTTATGTTTTTGCAGATCTTCTATTGCTGCTCTAAGATGACAGCGTAAACCGTCGACGCTGGGATGCGTTTCAGACAGCATATAATGCTGAAAGCCAAGTGCGAGCCACACCTGTGCGAAGCGGTCCGTAGTACTTCGAGTCTCTAGTTGTAGTAATGTGCGAGCATAATCGTTTGGATTTTGCGAAGGAGCAAGACGGTGCAATTGCGAAACAACCCAGTGCCAAATCTGTCGTGCTGTTGTGCAGGTAACAAAACGATGGCGTAGAGTATCCCGCACACCGCAAGTGTTGCATGTGGGGGTCCTCACCATGTTGTATCGGAATTTTTTATCCTCTGTAGCCACAACATCATTGATGACCAAATATGCGCATGTAGTCCACTCCGTAGATAAGTTGCGCAAATGGATGTTCCGCCATACCTGACACCAGGGTCTGTTGGGCATCCTATCCTCCACATGAATTGGTGCAAGCAACCGCTGTAGGAAAGGCTTGTATAGCTCAGTTGATAGTCCTCTAGGTTGCTGAGGTAGGACATCGACATCAATGCCATCCAAAACATGGAGTGCTCTCTTAAAACCCGCAGGAGCAGCCCGAACTGGAGTTCCAAGAGAATTCTTGAAGGGTTCCCAAAATGCTATTTCTTGTTCCTCTCCATATCCCCTAGTGGCAAGTATAATAGATTTAACAAGAAGCGCTTTACTCTTAGGTCCCACTGCAATTAAACCTAAGCCGCCTTCGTTACGTTTTCGCCACAATTGGGTTTTAGCTATACGAAAGGGCTGTGCTCTCCATAAATAGTATCCAATAAGTCGCTCAATTCGGGAGACATGTTTTTCAGGCATTGGTAGTATCTGCGCCATATACCATAATTTTGCCAAAACAAACTGATTGATGTGCCACACTTTCTGTAGAAGATTCAAGTTTCGGCCAAGATGTGCAGTGGTATTCAGCCTAATCAAATTTACTTTGTGATCCCAGTTGCGAGCAATCATCGATGTAAACGGCTTGGAGAAGAAGATGCCGAGAATCTTGACACTATATTGTATCGGGATATCGAGCAATGTGTGATCAGTCGGCCACGATCCAAGAGGGAGCAGTTGCGACTTCGCGGTGTTCATTTTGGCATTAGAAGCTTTCTCATAAAGTGTGATGGCGGTATGTACCAAGGGTAAGGCCTCGCGCCTACGGATGAGCAGCGTGACGTCATCAGCATAAGCTCTGGCACAAAATAATCGAGCTGGAGTGACAGTCCCAGTCAACTTAGCCTGAAGAAAGGGTTCTAAAGAGAGGGAGAAGAGCATCATTGATAGTGGACAACCCTGGCGTACAGAGTTAGTAAGCTTTATAGGCTTACTGAAGTATCCATTGACTTGCACCTTCGAAGACATCCCACTGTAGACGGTTCTGATTGCAGATATTAGCAACGGTGGAAGTTTGAATTTCTGAAGCACTTTAAACATATAAGCATGGCCAACTCTATCAAAGGCTTTATCAAAATCCAGACTGACCAACGCAGCAGCCTCCGACGGATTCCGTTCATAATGGAGAATTGTATCTCGGAGGACCAGAAGGTTGTCAATTATGGTCCTGCCCGGGATGCCACATGTTTGTCCGGAGGTTATAATTTTAGGTAGAATAACCCTTAATCTGGATGCAAGTACTTTCATCACAATTTTGTAGTCGGTGTTTAAAAGTGTTATGGGTCTATAGTCCCAGACACTCATTGGAGACCTTTTCTTTGGGATTAAGATGATGATGCCATCTGCGAATCCAGGGCAACAGTTCGATCCAATAAGGATCGCATTTACCAACTCTACAACTTCTGCTTTGATTATACTCCAAAAGGTCTTGTAGAAGGAATATGTCAGGCCATCTTCTCCTGGGCAGGAATGGAGGCTAGCGGAATTAATGGTTTGCAGAATCTCGGTGGCAGAATATCGCTGCTCCAAGGAACGCTGTTCCTCGACAGTTATACCGGTGTCAACATATTGGAAGAGCTTCTCCATGGCGTCATTGCGTAGGTCAGTGGTGTCAAACATGGTGCTATAAGATGCATGGATAGTCTGTAGGATTTGAGGCACAGAGGTGACCTTGGCGCCTACCGGTGTCAGAAGAGCATGGATGTAACGACCACTACCAGCACACTTCTCCTTAATGGTATGAAACAATGAAGCTTTCTCCTGTGCCACGACGGAGTCATGAGTTCGCGAACGGGTCATAGTTCCCGCCAAAAAATGTTGCTGTATGTCCACGAGCTTCCGCTTCACAGCTCGAAGGCGATGGGTTACGTCTTGACCACTCTGTTGTCTGGAGAGAAGACCCATTAATGCTTCTTGGTAAAAGTCGAAGGTGTGCCGTCGTTCAATTGCCCTCTCACGACCTTTGATCTTGAAGAAGGTCGTAATACCAGGCTTAAATATACGTCGCCATTTCTCCACCACTGACAACGGGGAGCGTCGAGCTTTACCCTGAAGACTTTGCCACAACTTGGCAAAGTCAGCAGCAATAATGTTGTCATGTAATAAAGCTTCGTTTAATTTCCAATAACCTCTGCCATATAGCGGAATGCGACTCTCAGCGATTAATTGCAGTTTGACAGCATGGTGGTCAGTAAAGGCAACAGGTAAAACTCGCACTGTGTGAATCAGAGAGTTGAACTGAGCGCTTAAATAGAAACGATCTATTCTTGAGGCACAGTTCGCTCGACAGTAAGTAAATTCTACAGACGTAGCGTTCATATGTTCCCAAACATCACAAAGACGTAGCCCGGTTACCAGCTGATCCAATGCCAAAGACTTGTTATAACCAGGACGCTGATCCTTAGCATGTAGCACGCAATTGAAGTCGCCACCTACTAAAAGCAGGGCATAATTCCATCTCAAATAATAGGGCAGAATGTTTGTTATAAATTCTTCTCGCTCATGGCGCCTATCACTCCCTGAAGGCAGGTACAGGTTAAGCAGCAGCATGTTGTCCATTCTAGCACTTATAACACGACCACTAGGATGCATCTCTATCTCGGCAAACGTCAAACCTGCTCTGTACAAAATAGCAGTACCACGCATATTTTCTCCAACATTCACCACACAACTGTACTGTGGACCCATAAAGCCAAAGTCGGTTATGTTAACTTCTTGGAGGAAAACTATATCTAAATCATGAGTCCGCACAAAATCACGTAAAAGAGCCTGTTTGGCAGTGCAGCGTAGGGAGTTGATGTTAACAGTGGCAAAGGTACGTAAGACAACCATTAAGACAAGGCCAGAAGTAAACCAGAGCAGGTCACCGTCCAAGATGAATCTAGTCATTTTCAACGGCATGAATATGTGTTCGTGATACCCGTGGAAACTTTTTCGGTAGGCTTCCAGACCGAGAAGGCAAGTGTTTCCTGAGTCGAGGGTCTCTCACGGTCTCCCACGCGATGTTAGTCTCCGTTTCTTCGGTGCCCTCCTCCTCACTAACAGACAGCGGGCGTTCTCTCCTAACCGGCACAGGTTCGTCGGAATCCATCTCACTCCATTTCTGGTGTTCAATTATTACAGTGCCTGGTGTATCGCAGGGGCCAACCATGTTCTGGTCACCACTATTAGGCACCACAACAACAGAAGTTAGTGTAGGGGATGAGACACTCATTTCTGCTACTTCTGAGGGAGTATTGACAGCTACCGGTGCGGACACAGAAGTCTCCTGCACCGCCACATCGTCACGCATACAGTTGGTATTCGGGTAGACTTCCCCTGTAGGTTTGACGTTACAAACAGGCTCTATTTCACTAGCTTCAGTAGCGGGCCCATTTGACGCACCTACTGTTTGTTTACATTCCTCTTCGGCCCGAGCGCTAACTTGACCTCTCACTACATCGCTGAGTAACACAGCCCTGCGCGAGACAGAGACAGGCAGTACAGACTTTTTGTATGGACAGTGTGAGCGAAAATGAGAAGCTTCCCCACACACATAGCAAGTTTGCGGTTGTCCTAGATAAGTCACACCAACAGGAAACCCACGCACTACTACTGTAGATGGAATTTCCTTTTTTAATTCCATTCGTACAGAACGAACTCCAGACTTGACGGGGTACTTATAGCCTGCGTTCCATTGTTCTTCTTGAACCTCTAGTAATTTCCCATATTGTGAAAGTTTCTGTTCCAGAAACGTGTGAGTGATCTCAGGCACTAAATTGAAAACCCGGACATTTACAATGCGGCAGTCAGCGGGACCAATATTTACCGTTAGTA
Source organism: Hymenopus coronatus (assembly GCA_030762935.1). NCBI lineage: Eukaryota > Metazoa > Arthropoda > Insecta > Mantodea > Hymenopodidae > Hymenopus > Hymenopus coronatus. The sequence continues at coordinate 95,540,779 of CM060895.1, read as the reverse complement.
TTTCACCATTTTCATAACTAAACTTTGCCGCCCCTTGAAATTGCAGTAAATATCTTTCATAATGTGTTACAGATATAAATTTTATAAAAACTGATTTTTCTCTAGAATGAAACTGTAGTGTATCTACCTGATCAGGTGGTATTTTCATGTAGTCGTGAATCCAGTCATGCACTTCCATCGCGCTGGGTCGACGTTCAGCTCCTCGAAATGAGATTTGCAGCGTATTTTGCCGGCGTATTGCCTCCATCAGTAGAAATTCTTTCCTTGTAGACTCACACAGAACAATCTATTTGACGCTCCTTAACGTCGCTCGATTACGGGCAACACAGCGGACAAACAACCTGTCGGTCCGCTAGCTGCAGCCAGACTAGAACTAGTCAACTCCTGACTGCGCAAAGATACGGATTTCAGTCCCATAGCAACATGGTTTTAACACATTTGACTGTAGGTTTATGCCAGTGTATTCCCTTCTACTTATAAAGAACTAAGTAATGGGCGCAGGACCGAAGCCTGCCGTACCCCGGTAAGCTTAGCAGGTAACAACCCTCAAGCCTCCCGTGAAACCGGTGTAATTAGCCAGCAGGTGGGGTTTCCACAACGAATACAACAATCGGTTTTACTTCTGTAGCCCAGATCTGTATAGATTTCTTGAAGTACTGGATTCTAAAATTGCAATTAATTCATCAATAAAAAAAAATCTAATGTGTTACACTCACATGACTTTCTCTAGCCGTTCTACAAACTTCTTACATAAGATTATTCTTTTTTCTGCACCTGTTAAACGAGGCATTCAGCACAATGTTCTTATTACTTAGTTCCTTATAAGTAGGAAGAAAATAAGGGAATACACTAGTCTAAATCGATAGACAAATGTTTTAAAAGCTGTCGTTATGCGATTGTCATTACAAATGGCTTCTTTTCTTGGCCAGGAGAAGAACAAAAGAAAAACGGACACTCCCGTCTGAGAAAAGTATAAGTGTTTCACAACTGAAACTAATAACAACGAATACCTCGAAAACGGTAAGCTCCACGAAAAAAATGTATATGACGTAAATTGTATATTTTAACAATGCCTACATTTTTTGTATAGTAAATTTTTATCTATCTCTTACGGTTTATTAGTTATACCTAACTAAGCAAAATTCATCCAGAATAAACAGGTCTTTAGAAGCTATTCCCAGAAAATTCAAGATATACATTTTATTTGGTAGGTAAATATCTTTAATATACGATATTTTAATCAAAATCGTTAGAGCCATTTTTAAGAAAATCAAAATTTTCGAAAAAAGTTCCATGTAAAGAGTAGTTTGGGGTGGGGGGATTTTTCTCAAAATCTTCGTATCGCATCCCTGGAAGATACTGAACTTAAATATCAAGTTTGGTATTTTAGCTACTTTTCGTTTTTGAGTTATCGTGTTCACAGACACACGGACACAAACACACACACACACACACACAGACCTTGCTTTTTTTGGATTCAGGGGGCCCTAAAACATATATTTCCGGTGAAATCTCGACATCGAATTTTTGGGTGGAATGCAATACTTCTCTATCCCTATGTACATTGTACATACGGGGAAAGAGAAAGTAAAAAAAGAAAAAAGAAAAAGGTCTTATCCACACTTGTAACTCATGATGCTGCAAGTAGAAACATTTAAAGCTAGAAAAATTTCAAGAATGGAATACGTGAAGTCTATTTCTTATAGAACCTAACCTAGAAATACATGGAAATAAAACCTAAAAGGAAAATTACCGATTATTTTAAAGACGAAAATACATATCACTGTATGATATAGGTTTAGAATGTCAAAATAACTAAGCATCTAAATGCGGATCCATTGTGAGTAAATTACGGAAAATAAAGAAATAATGATGAAGCTAATAAATGTGGAATCTTTTGGTGTGCGAGCCAATTCGCCTCCTCGTGGTGCACCCTGGGTAACACTTAACGAACGGGAACAACCACGAATTCAAATTTAAGCATTAGAGGTTCATTTTCTTTTGGTACTAGAGTCGTGTTTCTTTGTTATTAATCATAAACGCAAAAAATCTTCCACTAGAAGTATGTAATGCTTCATCAGATATTATAAACAGCAAACTGCAACTGTTACCTGTTTCGCCCGGAAGGCTACCTGCTTTGGGGAGGCTTGGGGGCCGTGTAATTAGGGACCTTTAAGGGTCCGGGAGGCTTCGGGGCTATTTTTTCTGACCGCGGGAGGCTTCTATACCGCACTCTAAGTAATAAGACCGTTTCTGCTAATGTTTATCTCGATTAGCATTAGCATTAGTGGATGTAAAAATAAGCAAATTATTAACAATAATTTGCTACAGAGATGTGGAGAAAGTCATGTGAATGGAACACATAAGATTTTATTTATAATTTGTAATGTTACTTTCTCTAGCACGTATATTCATACAATGTATATAGTAGCTAGAGAAGATATCATATTCCACCCAAAAGTTGATGATGAGATTTCACTTAAAATATAGTTTGAGGTCCCCTGAGACAAAAAAAAAAAAAAACTATTTTAAAAAAGAGCCGTATGTGTGACCGTGTGTCACACTAGGCTAAATCGATTGTCAAATCTATTAAAAGCCGGTCGACATGTGAAAAAATTGAAATTCTGTTCTCTTTGTTTGACAGGAGAAAACAAAAGAGAGACGAAAATAAAGATGACTTTCATTTGAGAAAAGTTTAAGTAACTCATATTTAAAACAATAATACAAAATATCTTAGAAACGGTTAACTCTAAGAAAAATGTATTTGACATAAATTGAGTGTTTTAACGAGATCTGTATTTTATGCAATAAGTTTTTGTCTATCTCTTACGGTTTACCAGATCTATATAAGCCGTCCAGAATGAAGAGGTCTTCAGAGGCTAATGCCAGAAAATTCAAGATATACATTTAATTTTTCATGAAAATACCTTAAACATAATTATGGTATTTTAGTAAAATACTTTAGTCTTTTTGACAAAATCAACATTTTCAAAATCGTGGTTGGGGAGTGGGGGATTATCTTGAAAATCTTCGTGTGGCATTCCTGGAAGATACTAAACTTAAGTACGAACTTTAGTATTTAAGGATCTTTTCGTTTTTTAACTAAGCCTGCGCCCCCCTCACACACATACACGAATATTTTTCTAAAAATGTTTTTTTTTGGGAAGGGGGTTGCAAGGGTTTTCAAATCATATATTCCGATGAAATCTCGGTACCGAAGTTTTTGATGGCATAGTGTGATTCCGTTTTTATATATAGAAGAGTATTGTCATAATCTGTCAAGTCGCTCTCCACGGTCTAAGGGTAACATGCTAGCCTCTGGTTTTCAAGGTCGAGGGTTCAAACCCAGTGGAGGGTATGGATTTTTTTTTTCAGGCGTAAAAAGCCTTAGATTGGCTTTCTTCGGAAGGGAAGGAAACACGCTGGTTCCGTGATGTACATTAACGGCACGTAAAAGAACCTCAAGTCTGATAAAATGGCCTCAGAGTAACAATAAGAGGACTTTCACTCTTAATATAGAAGGGACGCTAAGAACCGCAGGAGCTAAAGGGCGTCCATAAATAAAATTCAATTTAATTTAATTTATATTCTGTAAAACTAATGCCACACTCGCCTTTATTTTTGTTATTTTTGGTCCACTGAAAATGTTCTTCCACAATTTCCTTAAATTCGTTCGTCGGGTGCAATAAGTATTATTTTTCAGGACGAATGAATTGTTTACGAAAATTAAATTGAGTCCTAAAGAAGTACGTTTCTGTAGTTAAGTACAACATCTTGTTTCATACTACATGGTTAAATATTTTACTTCATATTAAGTTAGACATGGTTGCAGTCATATGTTTCATATTCTGAATGTGGGGCCAATAGTCAAGTTATCGATAAACAGTTGAAGAGAGCACCAAAAGTATCGTGGAGAGGGGTTTGTAACAAAAATCTCAGCAGATATCACAAAAATACAAGAAGCAACGAGACAATCAAGTAATATTGCAATTTTAAAACTAATATAGAAACTAAAATACTGCAGTAGAAGAAAAATGCTTATGAAAAATATTCTCGTAGTTGACTTATCATTATGTATTTATATGTTAGTGTTGGAGTATGGAAAATAACAGAAAAGTTCAATTTGACGTAGGTTTGGGGTCCATTTTCAGTCCATGTAATGCATACGAGTTCTGCATTTGTAATGGCATTGTGGGAGGCCTATTAAAGTCCTTGAATATAACATCGTACAATGTAATAGTATTATTATTTTTGTTCTAAAAACGACATTGTATTATAAAAATATTTAAATATAAGTATTATTTATCCCACCTCCATGGTGTGGGATAAGTGTGCCTACCTCATATTCAATAGACCAGTTTTCGAATTTCCATTGATTATTAAATTATTGTTGTTAATCCTGGAAAGATTAATGCCGATTAATTCCAAGGTCTATGAACTCAGGCTCATTTTATTATTTAATTCATCGTCCTATAGTAACTACCCGGTGAAAGCAGGTAAAGTTTTAAAAATTCTAATCATTATTGTTAATAAAGATACAACTGTACTTCGGGGACGCCCTCACAACTGTAAAACAAAAAACAAATCAAAACAAAAAAAACTTTAATGAAAATCGTTTGTGAGAGCTGTTAAAAGCTTTCTCCATATACTAATACTAATCTTTGGAATTACAATAATTGAAGTTGATTTGTTTGATGTTTTTGTCTGTTTGTTTGTTGTAGAGCTAAAAATTGATAACTAATTTAATTAGTTTGTTATCCTCTCTTTGTTTGCTTTTTATTCTTTCTCTTTGATTGTTTTTGTAGAGCGCTGAAGGGAGAGGAAAATGTATTCTGTGAGTGAACAGAGCACATGCATTGTATGCATGTCCTTGCAGATGAGATTAGGAGCAACCAGTGACTGGCAGTTGTTTTTTTTTTTTCACGAACATTCTCACGAATTCAACAACGCTTGAGAGGATTGTATTGCATGTTGGGAGACCAACTTTCTAAAAGTTTGTTTTGGAATCTGAAACTCGAAAATGGGGTTTCGCACGATTGATTGACGGAAAGTAGCAATAGTGCACAAGACAAACATGACAAATTTGACTTCAGTTGCTACATTAGTCGGAATTATTCTCAACTACATTAACCTTAACTGGTCTACAGAATCTCAAGGATGTGGTAATAGTCGTGTAGAGGAAATCTCATAATTATTACACTGAGACATTTTAGTAGTGCTGTAAGAATGATCGTGTAATAGCTCATCTGATGAGTGTGGGTCGAGGCGCCATCCTGCAACATACAGACGTGTTAATTATATACCCGTTATGAAAATTGCACGAGGCTGAACCAGAGACGATTTTCTTAGAGATTATGTCTGCCTACACGAATTCCAGTCCACATACAAAACTTCTGATAATATAATTCCGACAGCACTGTCCAATTTCAGCGACACACATTCCCATCTAAAACAAGCTTGTTTTGCTGTCCTTTATCTTCTGTTTCAGTTTGCGCTGAAAACTTCCCAACATTCTGTAGAGTTGTCCATATCTTGGACATGACCAACTCAGCAAACTCGACATAGCTTCCTATCCGCACACCAACTTTTCGGGTCTAGGCGGTGGACAAAGCGAAATGACATTCTCAATTGGATAAATTTACATAGCCCTGCTTTGGAAGAAGAAAGACAAAATGTGCTAAAAAATCTCGTGTGCTCCATTCATATCACTTTCTCTACATCTCTGCAACAAATTATTCTATTTACATCATCTAATCGAGAAAAAATTAGCAGAAATAGTCTTATTACTTGCTTCCCTGTTATAGAGGCGAAATAAGGGGGTACCATAGGTTAAAATGATAGTCAAAAGCTGGTTGCTTTGTGACTGAAGTTCCTTTATTTGTATGGACAGCAGTTGGCAAATTCCTGTATGAGAAAAGTATGTTTTTGAAAGTGAAACCAAAAACAAGAAATGTCTAAAAAACGATTAACTCCACGAAAAAACTACATATAACTTAAATTGTGTGTTTTAACGCGCTGTACATTTTTTGTGTGGTAAGTTTTTGCCCATCTCTTACGGTTTAGCAGTTATGCAACATTCCGTAAAATTCATCCAGAATAAAGTAGTCTTCAGAGGGTATTCCCAGAAAATTCAAGATTTAATTTTATTTATCAGGTAAATATTTTAATATACGAAATTTTAATCAAAATCGTTAGAGCCATTTTTGAGAAAATTAAAATTTTCGAAGGCTGAAAATGCTTTTTTATTTTTTAATACAGGGGACCCTAAAACAAATATTTTCGGTGAAATCTCGGTATCGAATTTTTGGGTGGAGTGAAAGCCTTCTCTATACACTATGTACATAGTACGTGTAGAGAAAGTAAAAATAAGTTATAAATAAATATTAATTTTAAATGCTTACCACACAACTTAAATCTGGAACACTTATCAAAATGCAGAAATAGTTATATGAAATATTCCGATAATTCTGATTTTTACTTCCTCTAACACGCTTGTACAACATACAAAGTAGATACAGAAGATATTGTGTTCTATCCAAAAATTCGATATCGAGATTTCACCGGAAATGCATGTTGTGAGATTCCATGAATCTAAAAAAGGTATTTTTAGAAAAATGTCTGTCAGTTCTGTGATTTAACTCCGCTAAATACCAAACTTCGATTTAAGTTCAGTGTACCAAGGATGTGGCACAAAGATTTTTCAAGAATTTTCGAAAATATCTATTTTCTCAAAATGGCTCAAACGATTTCGATTAAAACACCATATGTTTAAAATATGTACATGACAAACGAAATGTATATCTTGAATTCTCTGGCAGTAGTCTTCATACTGGATGAATTTTGTGTAACTGGCAAACCGTAGGAGATGGAGAAAAACTTACTACACAAAAATTATAGGTATCATTAAAGCACAAACTATATCATATGTGTATATATATATATATTTTTTTTTGTAGAATTAACATTTTTGAAGTATTCCTCGACGTTTGTTTAGTTTTAAAGTTTGTTCAAATGGGAAGTTATCTTTCGATTCATATCCCTTTTGTTTTAACGCCTGACCTTGAAAAGAGAACCGAATTACAATGACAGATTTTTAAAAGATGTTACAATCGGTTTGACTTAATGCATTCCATATTTCCATTATACTTATTAGGAACTATGTAAAAATACATTTCTGGTAATGTTTGTTGACTTAGCATTATGTAAATAAAAGATTAATCTTGTGTATGAATAGTTTGTTTGTAGAACAGATACAGATAATTATTTGAATGGAACACGTCAGATTTTATTGTAGGTACTACCTAGAATTACGTTTTCTACTATATAGACCTTATTGTTCTTTTGTTATATTTAGTCGTTCTGGTAACTCACACTGGTGAGAAGTTTAACGTTTAGTTTTCTCCATATGATTCTTTTTATTTGCAATTATTTTTTTTAATTTTCGATGTCGAAATTTCATTAATTTTACCAATATCTATTATTCCTACTGCATCAAATATAAAAATCTAAACAGTCATAAGTATATTATTCTTACTAATAAATAAAAAAGCATAAAGTACTTGAATCAAATATGTAGAGCCAGAAAATATGTAAAGTGGACGGATGTTGTAGTTTGTTGTGGATGGATTTTCTTAAAAATCATCGTGTCGCAACTTTGGAATATGCTTTACTAGTTTATCCATCATTTTGTTCTAGGTGCAAAGCGGATCAGGAAATATAATTGATAGTCTAATGTCACTATATTTATTATTCAAGCTTTTAAATTAATACTCATTCCCTGACATCGTGAGAAATAGCTGAATAACGACAGTACTTGAAAAACTCTGACGTACTGCAGCCATATGGCATTCTTTACTCTCTTTTATACGAACTATTCTTACGACGCTTATTTTTAATCGAAATAAATATTTAGAGAAGTTCTCTTATTGCATACTTCCTTGTAGGTACAACTGGATTAGAAGAACACAGTAGAATTTAAGCGATGGTCAAATCTTTCAAGACCGGGTGATTATATTCTCTTTGCATGGCCAAGTGGGGAGGAATTCAACTTCCACCTGAGGAATGTATAAACGCATTTTAAAATGCAAACCAATATCGCGATATTTCGCAGAATTGGTTAACCCTACACACATTTGAAAACAACGTAAGTTCTGTGATATAACAATAGCAAGTATTTTGTGAAGTAAGATTTCAGTTTTACGATTTACCATTTGTACTAAAGAACTTCAGAGGATATTCACGGAAGATATATTCCTGTTATATATATTTTTAGTTTTGTTTCTATAGTCCCCTTTAAACTTCTATGGTTATCTCGGGTCTTAGGTTTAGGAGCAACTGGTGGTGTTTTCTCGCTGAATTGTAGGGTTTATTGACGTTATTTCTTTAGTATTATTCTATTAAACACACACACACATTCGCTCTCGCATGCATACTTCCAGACTGTGGAGGATAGTTAAAGAAAAATTCAGCGACTCTGCCGAGAGTCGAACCCGGGACATCTGGGTGGGAAACGTTTTATTTTCCATGAAAAATATTTTGTTTTGGCATTTAAATCAAAATCGTTAGATCTATTTTTAGAAAATAAAAAGTAATGCTAATTTTCAATGTAAAGGTTAGGTAAGGTTGGGTTGGGGAAAATATGTATACGTAAAAATTCTTATATTTCCGAATTTTCGTTTTCGCATTATGTTGTTACACACACACACACACACACACACACATACACACAAGCAGACACATGTATGTTATGGAGTTCAAACTTCGTTTCGGCTGAAATTTCGAAATGAAACTCTTGGGTGGAATGCAGGCACTATTAGTACGAAGTAGAGAATGTAAACACGTTTTATGATTTTGAACCATAAAAAAACTTGAATGCTATCGAACGCATGGGAAAGCATGTGCATTCAGGTAAGCCGGAAATAATAAATGTGTTTAAACACCACAGAGCACTACTTTTCCGCTGGGAAATGACATTACATTTTCCAGCTGTGGAGTGTGACCGACCGAGCCATCGAACGGGTTTCAAAACAACGTTCCAAAGTCACGATACGTCATTTGTTTCGCTTCCTTGATCACCATCACGAACCAAGTAGTTAAAGCTCGCGCGTGTAGATGCCGCGGATGTCGGTCAGAACACAAGCAAGTCCTACACTTCGCGACAGCGTCATCTTAGAAAGTGGGGAGTAGGCGGGCACGTAGTTCGGTAAACAGTGGATAAGTTGCTCTGGATGATGATGCACACCTCGACATGCTGCCTTCAACTGAAAAGGTCAGTGCCAACCTTTCTTGCTATTGTTGTAGCTGTAGACATTGTGCCATTTGTTGCAATCTGATGGTCACGGAGCTTGTGGGCGTTCATACACGTAGGTACAGTAGGTTTGAAAACACTTGTCACTGATTCGATCCTGAGCATCTTACTGTCAGAAATTTGACAGTCTGGAAAAAAACGCGTCTGTCTTGAACCGGAATGCAAACCCATAAGGGGCACAGTTGCGACAAAGCATGTCCTAAAAGAATGCCTGTGTTATAAACAAAAGGTGTTATTTTTCAAATGAAAAACATCCTGTTTTAAAGCTATAAGTTGTACAGTTATCTGAAAAGTGTGGGTTCATTGGTTTAGCCGGGATTACGATCAACGTATCATAAAGCTAAAGGTATTATACTAAACTTAAGGTCTAATTGGGCCCGCTTAACCTATCAGGGTCTATCCGAGAGGCTTTGTTGTTTAGGGGCTGGCCTTCTGATCCGAAGTTTGCGGGTTCGAGCCCGGCCTAGATCAGTGGTAGCTTCATGTCAGCAGATTTATTGGCATGAAAAGATTTGCTAGACGAAATTGCGGCATACCAGCGGTGCTGATATGATCCTGGCAATTAACAGCGTCGTTAATTAATAGAATGTTTTATTTTAACGTAACGTTAATGGCTATTGTTTGGTAATTGTTTTATTACTTCATACCATCGTTTCACTCCGGGTTATTGAGGATACTACTATTATTGGGATTGGGTACTCCTTAGCTCACCAATGTTAAACTTGTGATTTTCCAGTATGTACTTCTCCTGAACCAAAGATGAGCTAATGAAATTTCTGCTTCTCTTAGAAACTACCTTTGTTTAACCATTAAATTCTTTCAATATATATAATTATTGTTCAATTAGATATGATGTCATGAATACTGATATTCAATAGACTAATACATTATTTATATACAGTTTAATTTTTTTAACATTTATATTTTTGTTATCAAACTATGAACCACTGATATTTGCCTTAACTTTAACAAATACATAAATATGTATGTTTACTTTAAGTAGTACAATTTGATATCTTGTAGTTTCTAGGATGACCGCACCGGAAATTAAAATAAATAAAAATAAGCCTAAAGGTTTAAACTTTAACAACCAAATAACCTTAAATTTAGTTGAAATAAGTTTCATTCTTCTCTAGGAACAGCAGAGTAACAGTGGCACCAATAGAAATACCAAAATTTCCTGTTCGCTGTTTTGTTCATAAACTCTGTGCATCGGATCTCAGAAGTTATGGCTGGAAAACTAATTTTAAATGTCCTTAAAAGCGACAGTACCATGTCGGTAGATTTATTGGCATGTAACAAAAGTAAACAAACAAAACCCTGCGGTACGAAATTCGGCACACCGGCGACGCTCATATGATCCTGGTAATTGACAAGAGTCTTTAACAAACACATTTTTATGATCTAAACAATAACGAGGTGAAATGGGGCGTGACCATAATTTAAAGGGCTGAGGTAGATATAGATAAAGATAATACCTTTTTATTACTTTCTCTACGAACTATGTACATAGTGTATAAAGAAGGTATTGTATTGCACCTAAAAATTCGATACCGAGATTTCACCGGAAACATATGTTTTGAGACCCCCTGAACCAGCATAGCTTAAAAATCAAACTTGTATTCAGGTTTGGTATCTTCCAAGGATGCGACATGAAGATTTTCAAGAAATCCCCCACCTCAAACTACCCTTTACATGGAAAGAGTTCGAAAATTTTAATTTTCTAAGAAATGGCTATAACGATTTTGATTAAAATATCATGAATTTAAGGTATTAACTTGACAAATAAAATGTATATCTTGAATTTTCTGGGAATAGCCTCTGAAGACTACTTTATTCTGGATGAATTTTACGGATTTTTGCATAACTGCTAAACCGTAAGAGATGGACAAAGACTTTCGGGACAGAAAATGTACAGCACATTAAAACATACAATTACATACATTTTTTTCGTGGAGTTCATCATTTTTAAGATATTCCTTGTTTTTGTTTTCAGCTATGAAAAACTTATACTTTCCTCATTACAGGAATTTGTTAACTCATGCCCATACAAACAATGGAGCTTCAGTCACATAGCAACCAGCTTTTGACTATCACTTTATCCAATGGTACTCATTTATTTCGCGTCTGCTTACAAGGAAACAAGTAATAAGACTATTTCTGTTAATTTTTTCTCGATTAGCATGAAGTAAATAGAAGTAAGAGCTTTTTAACAATAATTTGTTGCAGATATGTAGAGAAAGTCATGTGAATGGAACACATAAGATTTTTTATACTTTGTAGTTCTATTCTAGCAATATAATTTCGGGATATCTTTCTAATATTAATATTTTTTCGGGGTTTTCCCTTATCCTGAGAAGACGAATGTCCAGTAACTTTAAGCTCCATGGGTCTCGAAATCCTCTGAGCATCATTTCGTTCATCGTCCGATATGACTAATGGTTAAAAGACATTAAACTACAAAAAATAGCAATTAATGTTATTATTATTATTATTATTATTTTAATAATAATAATAATAATAATAATAATAGCAATAATAATAATTTTGAAAAGTTGAAACATTTTTCGCTACCCTCCTTTAAAGTAACGAAAAGGAAACTGTTGACATTGTCATAATTCTTAAGTTGTCACATTAGGTAATTTGTTTGTAATTCCACCTTAAGGATTGACAAACTTTAAGAGTTTGCCAATTTGAATATTTTCCCTTCCGTTGCGTTAAATTTGATATTATATGTTTGAACCAATTGGCGTAGTATAATTAGTGTATAAAGTAATATACATTCACAGTCATTCATTCTCCATTTCGCATTACATTCCTCACATTAATGCCAGAATTACGACGATCTTAACGTAATCTGACAACTCGACGTAACATGAAAATCAAACAAATTTTTTTGAATGGAACTATTGAATGTTGATGTAACGTGCCTTACTTAACGCAACGTAACTTGAGAGATTGGCAGTTTCAAACTTTTCCCCCACATACGTTAGGTGATGTCACGTGGCAATTAGAACCAATCGGCGTGAAGCTGTAACATGAATTAATAAATCTGACGTTCCAGTCACATGACTTTCTCTGCCTGCTCTGCATACATACTTTTTACAAACGTTTATTGTTTTTACTGCTTCGTGCTAATCGATATAAATATTAGCAGAATCACGTAGTTCCTTATACGTTGAAGGAAACTAAGGGAACGCATTAGGCTAAAGCGATAGTCAAATGTTTTAAAAGCTGTCGCTGTGCAATCGTCATAAATTCGCTTCTTTGCATGACCAGGAATAAAACAAAAGAAACACGGACGATTCCCTGTTTGAGAAAAGTATAAGTATTTTAAAATCGAAACCAACTACAAGGAATATCTCGGAAACGGTTAGCTCCACAAAAAAAGTGTAAGAGACATAAATTGCATCTCTGACAAGATCTACATTTTTGTGTAATAATTTTTACTTCCTCTACACGTGCTATGTACATTAGTGTATAGAGGAGGAATGGAATGGAACCAAAAAATTCCGTACCGAGATTTCACCTGAATTAAATGTTTTGGGCCCCCCTGAATCCAAAAAGAAGCATTTCAGAAAAATGTCCGTGTGTGCGTATGTGGGTGCGCAGCATAGCTCAAAAACGAAGCATCCGTTAAATACCAAACCTATATTTAACAAACTTGATATTTCTAGGATGCGACACAGTGGATTTTCAAGAAAACTACCCTTTACATGGAAAAATTTAGAAAATATTTACTTTCTCAAAAATGGCTCTAATAATTTTGATTATAATATCTTATAGTTAAGATGTTTACATTACAAATAAAATGTATATTTTGAATTTTCTCGGAATAGCTTCTGTAAACCTCAAGTGGATTTTTTTTTTTTTTTTTTTTTTTAATTTTGCCTAACTGTTAAACCGTAAGAGATGGACAAAAACTTACTGCACTAACAATGTAGATCTCCTTAAAGCACACAGTTTGCCATATACATTTTTTCGTGGTGTTCATCGTTTTCGAGATATTTCTTGTTATTGGTTTCAGTTTTAAAATACTTTCACTCGGTAACTTTTCAACTTCTAGTCAAGCAAAGGAGCGGATATCATTCCCATAGCAACCATATTTTAAAACATTTGATTATCGGTTTCTCCTAGTGTATTCCCTTATTTCCCTTCTACTTATAAAGGAACTAAGTAATAAGACTGTTTCTGCTAATGTTTATCTCGATTAGCATAAAGTAGATAGAAGAATAGGCTTATTAACAATAATTTTTACAGAGATGTAGAAAAAGTGAGATAAATGGAACACATCGATTTTTTTTCTCTATCTGTTACGGTTTTACCAGCTATTAAAATCATTCAGAACGAAGGAGACTACAGTGGCTCTTCTCATGAAGTTCAAGACATTCATTTGATTGTTCATGCAAGTATCTTCATTTTTGAAAAATAAAAATTTTAGAAATTTTTTCCATATAAAAGGTAGCTTTTAGGATTTTTTTGAACACCTTCATGTTGCATCCTTGGGACAACCACATACACACGGAAATTTTTCTAAAAATGCTGTTCTTAGATTCTCAAAACATGTATTTCTCGTGAAATATAGAATCGGAATTTTTATGTGAAATGCAATACCATTTCTGCATAATATGTAAATTGTACGTATGTGCTAGAGAAAGTAAAAAAAAAACAGCTACCAATCCAGTGTAATTGCTGTAACGTTATGGGGCATTCCAATCGGTCTGCAGTTTAGCAGCTTTTCTCAAGTTCACGTCACGTCACGTTACGTTAACTAAAGTTCACCGTAACTATTGAATTAAATGGAGTTATTTAAGATTGAGTTAACTTAATGCTGCATAAGAAAAGTTTAGACCTTTCCTCTCTTATCTGTGCCGGAAATTATGTTAAAATTCTGCAAAAGGGATCTTTAAGACTCCTCGGCTATGCCTCCCAATCGTTGTACTTATAAAAAAAAAAATCCTTCAATTACGCTTTGTGACGTAGGGCCCTCAACAGTAGGCTCTCTTCAGGAATTAGAGAACTAAACGAGTGGCTCGCGTAGTAACGCAGTTAATTTTTTTGGAAGGTTGGCAACATGCAGAAGCAGAAGTAACGACCATATTCTTCTCAGTTTAGACAGATAGTAAATAATATCTAAGCTGTTTCTTTAAGTTTTATTTTGTATAGTAATTAGACCAAATGGCGTGAAGAAGCAGTGTTAGGAATTAATAATAAAAGAGCTGCCAATAAGTTAATGTCGGGATAACGAAGAACTTTGCTTACGTGATGGAACAGAAATGCTGCTAAACTAAAGATTAACATAATGGAAATAACTCTTTATGGGAGATTCTTTTATTGCTTTATGCTTCTTATTCAGGTAAATTGATTTTAATTATCATGTGACATCAAACTTATTTATCAGGAAAAGTTGACATTGCCCCTAAAAGTACCAAAAGTAAAAATTGAAGGAAATCCTTGAAAAGTCCATTTATGTTGTTCTGTTATTAAGAATGAATCATCTAGTTTCATATTCTGTATTTGGTGTCTATTACTGATCATTAGAGATAATTTGATTTTAAATACCCCTTGTGCACAAGGCCAGGTAGCCTTTTAGAATTTCAAGCTGTTTTCTCGCTTTCTGTTTTTTTCCCCCCTACTTTCCACATGATGCAAATTTTGTTCAGTTTTATTCAAAAATTTTAGAGGTACACCTAAAGCTATAAGTATTAGAATGTTGGGAGTGCTTTATCGGTTATCACTACAGGAAGGTAGTTAGAATATGTAAATAATACACTAAAATTAGTGAAAAATATTGTTTTTGTACAAAAAATATAACTTCAAAAAATGTGTTTTAAAAGATTTCTTAAAATCAATAATGACATTTAGGTCTCGTTAAAACACGCAATTATGTCATATACATATATTTTTTCGTGGGTTGACCGTTTCCGAAATATTCATTGTGTTTGCTTTCAAAGCAAAGAGACGGATTTCAATCCCATAGGAACCGGGTTTTAAAAGATTTGACTAACGCTTTTAGCCTAGTGCATTCCCCTATCTGCCTTCTGCTTAGAAAAAACAAACAAGTAATAAGATCATTTCTGATAATGATTATCTCGCCTATGATGTAGTAAATAGAAAAATAAGGTTTTTAACTATTATAGCTACAGAGATGTAGAGGACGTCGTGTGAATGTAACACATCAGATTATTGATTAAACACCTGCATGTCTTACATACTTCATTTACTTGGGAGCGGGTACATATGGATTAAAGTATGATATTGTCAATTTGTTAGGTTTCTCGTTTCCAGGAAATGGCCTCCAACTCTTGTTCTAAAGCAACGCATTGTTTTGACAGTTGAGCACGGGTTTTGCCGCCAGCCTGTCATTATTTACATAAAGATAACATAGTGACTCAGAAACAGTAAAATACCTACATGGCAGTGTCCCTCTCTCTCCAGCCCAAGTATTAAAATACTTAAAGGCATTTTTTACTTTCTCTATATGTACTATATACATTGCATTGTACCCAAAAAATCGATACCGAGATTTCACCGAAAATACATGTTTTGAGACCACCTGAATCCAAAAAAAGAATTTTTAGAAAAATGTCCGTGTGTCTGTCTCTCTGTGTGTGTGTGTGTGTGTGTGTGTGTGTGTGTGTGTGGGCAGCATAGCTCAAAAACGAAAAGACCGTTAAATACCAAACTTGGTATTTAAGTTCAGTATCTTCCAAGGATGAGGCATGAAGATTTTCAAGAAAATCCCCCCACCCCCAACTACCCTTCACATGGAAAAATTCTCGAACATTTTTATTTTCTAAAAAATGGCTCTAACGATTTTGATAAAAATATCATATATAAAAGATATATACTTGACAAATAATATGTATATCTTGAATTTTCTGGGAATAGCCTCTGAAGACTACTTTATTCTGGATTAATTTTACGGAATTTTGCCTAACTGCTAAATCGTAAGAGACGGACAAAAACTTACCACACAGAAAATGTAGAGGACATTAAAACACACAATCTATGTTATATACATTTTTTCGTGGAGTTAATCATTTGTAAGATATTCCTTGTTTTTATTTTCAGCTTTGAAAAACTTATACTTTTCTCATACAGGAATTTGTCAACTCCTGTCCATACAGACAAAGGAGCTTCAGTCTCATTGCTACCAGTGTTTGACTATCACTTTAACCTAAGATACTCCCTTCTACTTACAAGGAAGCAAGTAATAAGAATATTTCTGCTATTTTTTTTCTCGATTAGCATGAAGTAAATAGAAGCATAAGATTTTTAGCAGTAATTTGTTGCAGAGATGCAGAGAAAGTCATGTGAATGGAACACATCAGATGTTTTTTAATTGTGTTCGTTGACATTATATTTCATACCTTCATATATATTAACCTGGTTAAAGAGTGCTTCTCTAATCTAGAGTTCACAGAATTGGTGCTGCATTCGATAAAATAAGTGTAATGCAAATGGTAACACATTATCTACTACATATAGTAAGTAGGGAATATATTGCTACCAACGAATTCGATGTAGAGATTCCACCAGAAATACCTGTTTCGAGCCCCCCTGAATCCAAAAATACCATTTTTACATTCTACAGCACGTATTTAAGTTTGGTATCTTCCAAGGATGCGACACGAAGATGTTCAAGAAAATCTCCCTATCCCCAGCTACCCTTTCATGGAACTTTTTCCGAAATTTTTTATTTTCTTAAAAATGGCTCTAACGATTTTAATTAAAATGTCAAATATT
This sequence comes from Hymenopus coronatus, assembly GCA_030762935.1. NCBI lineage: Eukaryota > Metazoa > Arthropoda > Insecta > Mantodea > Hymenopodidae > Hymenopus > Hymenopus coronatus. The sequence goes on along the minus strand of CM060895.1, from coordinate 95,523,723 downwards.
AAAGATATTTACCTGACAAATGAAATATATATCTTGAATTTTCTGGGAATAGCCTCTGAAGACTACTTTATTATGGATGAATTTTACGGAATTTTGCACAACTGCTAAACAGTAAGAGATAGACAAAACTTAACACAAAAAAAAAAAAAAAAAAAAAATGAAGAGCACATTAAAACACACAATTTATGTCATGTATATTTTTTTCGTGGAGTTGATGGTTTTTTTTTACATATTCCTTGTTTTTGGTTTCAGCTTGGAAAATATGATACTTTTCTCATACAAATTCCTGTCCATACAAACAAAGGAGCTTCAGTCACAAAGCAACCAGTTTATGGTTATCAGTTTAGCCTATAGTACTCCCTTATTTCCCTTCTACTTACAAGGAAGTAAGTAATTAGATTATTTCTATTTTTTTTTCTCGTTTAAAATGAAGTAAATAGAAGCATAAGGTTTTTAACAATGATTTTTGGCAGGGATGTAGAGAAAGTCATTTGAGTGGAACACATCAGATTTTTTTCATTGAGAGATAACTGTTTGAAACTGATGTGTTTGCGCACCATTCTGCGCACCACAAGTTTTCGTGTGCAGCATATTGCTGTTCGATAAATTAAACCCTTGAAAACGTTGTAATAACTGTCATATTTTTATCTGTACCGAATATGGTGTATGAAATAAATATATCTAAAATAAATATCCGTGATGTGTTGATTCAACATCATTAAGAGAAGGGGGGAAAAATGTTAGCTATATGCGAAAAGCGAACCTGTGACCCTCACCAGAGTAGTAACCTACGTTTTGCCACAACGCTACAGTGAACACTCTTGGATGGCGGCAGGTTTAGTAATGCTCTACAATAAAAACTGTATTGTGTTATGTCCTAATATTTTTACTTAATAGAAGTCATCGGCGTTGCAACACCTACGTGGTTCAGTGGAAATTTACGCGCGCGTTCTCATGCATGACTGATCAATTGTTTGCAATCTGATTGTTTGATTTCATTCTGTGAAAAAGTCTGTTGTGTTACACATACATTTACAATCCTTACTACTTTTTATATATCGCGGACATTGCTCTTGTTCTCATCCTAGAAATATCACGAGTGCCACTGTAATTTGAAAATGTCTTACATCCATGATAAGTAAGTTGAGGTTACCTTAGCCGAAATAATAAAACTTTTCCGTTTAGTGAAATATAGGGCCCAATGTGGAAAGGAATAGATGAGGTAACTAGTGAGAAATGGGGAGAGGGATAAGCGTGGAGAGAAGAAGGCATTTTAGAGGAAGCAGTGGAACGTTTGTCGCTGCAGACGGACAGGAGTAAATAGGGCAACAGCGCACCGAGGCGGCCACGTGTCAGCAGAATGTCAATCACAAGGTAATATCTCACCGATAATAGGCACTGTGACGTGAAGGACTTACACGAATTTGGTGCTCCATCCACGGGAGTGCAATGTACGTAGTAAGTAGAGCAGATATTGTACTGCACTCAAAAATTCAATACCAGATTTCATCGGAAATACACGTTTTTGGATCCCTGTATCAAAGAAAACATTAAGTTCGGTATTTTCCAAGCATGGGACATGAATTTGAGCAAAATCGCCGTACCCTAAATTAACCTTTACATGGAAAAATGTTCCATGTAAAAATGACTAAATCGCTTTCTTTGCATGACCAGCAGTTGACAAATTCTTGTATGAGGAAGTTTTGCGTATTTTAATACTGAAACAATAAACAAGGAATATCTCGAAAATTGCCAATTTCACGAAAAAAATATGTATTACATAAATTGTGTTTTTAACGATATCTATCTTTTTTATTTTTTGTTGCAAGATTTTATCTGTTACGACATACCAGTTATGCAAAATTCGTCCGGAATGAAGAGCTCTTCAAAGGCTATTCCCAGAAAATTCAAAATATACATTTTCTCATGTAATATACATTTTAGCCTAAATCGTCAGAACATTTTTTGCAAAAATAAAAATTTTCGAAAATTGTCCATGTTAAAGGTAGTTTGGTGTGGGGGAATTTTTCTCAAAGTCTTCGTGTCGCATCCTTGGAAGATACTAAACTTAAATATCAAGTTTGGTATTTTAGTGACTTTACGTGTTTGAGTTATAGTGTTCCCAGACACCTTTTTCTAAAAATGCTTTTTGGATGCAGGGGATCCTAAAACGTATATTTCCGGTGAAATCACGGTTTCGATTTTTTGGGTGGGGTGCAATACCTTCTCTATACACTGTACATAGTACGTGTAGAGAAAGTAATAAGACATTTGAAATTTCACTAGCAATTTCCCTTTAGAGTCTGCCGGTTAGTGCATGAGTTTAAGGGCATGTTTTTCTTCAGTAGAGGAAAAGCCTTTACCCTTTCGTTCAGTGCCGGTACGCTTTGAAGCGCGTGTGCGTTCATCCGATGGTTTGAAAAGCTCAGGGAGATAATTAAAGACCATGCCCGACTGTCAAAAGGACATTCCTGAACCAAGGAAAACAACACGCTGTGAAATTAGCAGGGGGAAAACAGAAGAGTAACGAAGCGCGGCGATTTTCGGCATGGTTGCCATAGAAACAGAACGGAATATTAAACTTTACGAGCTCCAAGGCCCAAGGTGTCAACCATTTCCAAGACAGCTAATTTGGGTAAAATACATGACAAAATTTAGGTTTAAGACCTTCATAACGTTGAGTTGTAATTACAGCAAGAGATAATGGAAAGATAGTGTTATCGTGCTTTTTACGGCCAAAGTATATGAATGAAAAACAAGCTGTTTCTGAATGGGTTTAACATTATATGCTTCTAAGCTTAAATTATTAGAAATACACTTTTTTATTGCTTTTGAGTGAATAAAGCATTTTTGTACTTATCGAAATATGTCGAAGCTGTGCAGACATTTTCATTTTCTTTCATAGTTCAACCCTTCTGTGTTTTCGAAAGACTTTTTACTTTCTCTAGCCCCATATGTACAATGTACATAGGGATAGAGAAGTATTGTATTCCACCCAAAAATTCGATACCGAGATTTTACCGGAAATACATATTTTAGGATCCCCTGTATCCAAAAAAAGCATTTTCAGAAAAAGGTCCCAGTGTGCGTGTCCGTGTGTCTATGAACACGATAACTCAAAAACTTGGTATTTAAGTTTAGTATCTTCCAGGGATGCGACACGAAGATTTTGAGAAAAATCCCCCCAACCAAACTACCCTTTACATGGAACTTTTTTCGATTTTTTTTATTTTCTTAAAAGTGGCTATAACGATTTTGATTAACATTTCGTATATTAAAGATATTTACACGACAAATAAAATGTGTATCCTGAATTTTCTGGGAATAGTCACTGAAGACTACTTCATTCTGGATGAATTTTACGGAATTTTGCATAACTGCTAAACCGTAAGAGATGGACAAAAACTTAAAACACAAAAAATGTAGAGCACCTTAAAACACACAATTTATGTTATATACATTTTTTGGTGGATTTAATCGTTTTTTAGCTACTCCTTGTTTTTTGGTTTCATCTTTAAAAATATACTTTTCTCATACAGGAATTTAACATTTCAGGTCCATACAAACAAAGGAACTTCAGTCACATAGCAACCAACTTTTGACCATTACTTTAACCAACAGTACTCCCTTATTTCGCTTCTGCTTACTAGGAAGCGTGTAAAAGGCTATTTCTGTTGATATTTTCTCGATTAGCATGAAGTAAATAGAAGCATAAGCTTTTTAACAATATTTTGTTGCAGAGATATAGAGAAAGTCATGTGAATGGAACACATCAGATTTTTTATTTATTCAATTCAAACCATATTTTATTTTAATTATTTTATTAAATAAGTGAAATACATTTAAAATTATGATGTGCTCCATTTATAGGACTTTCTCTACATCTCTATAACAAATTATTGTTAGTAAGCTTATTCTTCTATCTACTTCATGCTAATCGAAATAAACACTAGCAGAAACGGTCTTATTACTTAATTGCTTATAAGTAGGAGGAAAATAAGGGAATACATTAGGCTAAGCCTGGCTAAATGATTTAAAATATGGTTGCTATGGGATTGAAATCCGTTTCTTTACGTGGCCTGGTGTTGATAAGTTCCCGTATAAGAAAAGTTTTAAGTATTCTAAAACTGAAACCAATAACAAAGAATGTCTCGAAAGCGGTAAATTCCAGAAAAAAATTGCATAGGACATAAAATGTGTGTTTTAATAACATCTAAGTTTTTTTGTGCTGTAAGTTTTTGTCTACCTCTTACTGTTTATCAGTTATGCAAAAAAAAGTTCAGAAAAATACATCCAGAATAAAGATATCTTCAGAGGCTGTTCCCAGAAAATTCAAGGTGGTGTACGTTTTAGTTCGCATGTAAATATCTTAAATATTTTCAGTATAGTTTCATTTTCGAACTATGCTACCACACACACACACACACACACACACACACACACACACACACACACACACACACACATGCATTTGTCCAAAACTGCTTTTATTTATTCAGAGGGTCCCAAAACATGTTTTTTCCAGAAATCCTCTTTTTAAGAACCTTAATTAGATGTGTATTAATTTCACTAGGTGCCAATTCATGAATAGGTTTAGAAATTAATTTGAAATCTCGGTATAGCATTTTTGGGTGTAATACAATACCTCCTCTATACACTATGCACATAGTACGAGTAGAGAAAGTAAAAAGCCTCGCCCGCCGTGGGGCAGCTAGCTTTTAATATGCAAGGTTGCTAGTTCAAACGGGCGGAGGATGATGGATTTTTTAGACAGTGCATATCTTTGCATTGCTTCTTGCTTTGGGAATTGATGATAGGATGTTTTTCCTTTGAAGTTTTAAAAGTAAAATCTATTTTTGATATACAATATCACTGTTTTATTTAATGGTATCTTAGTTGACTGGATTAACGGTTCGGTAAACTGAAAAACCGTAGTTCAAATCCCAGCTGTAGCACTAAGTCTATATACGGCTTGTGTGAAAGAACCAGCATAGATTAACTTAATTATGCAGCCTGGCCCTTACAATACTTCGATTTTGCAAGTCGCCATTAAGGTTTGTCGAAATTAATTTAAGTAAAGGTTTCCAGGAAAAATGTAAATCAGTGGGGAATTTAATGTACTGACATGCTGTCATGGTATCTCAGTTGTCTAGAGTAGGCAAGGAACCGACACGGTGGCCAATCTCGTTGAATCACGATTCCTGAACGCGAGGTCCACGGTCTAAATCCTCCCAGGATCATCCTCCCATACCTAGAATTTACTCAGGATTTCCTCAGTACTCAAAACTAGCAAATGCCATAGAGGTACCCCAAACTTAGGCTTAGGATGTTTCCCTCCCTCGAATTATATTTCACTTCATGTATCATCCAGGTCCACCGCCTGTAGCACCAAACACTAAAAAGCAGAAAATCTAATCGAAGAATTACGCCACACTATGACTTATTTTATTTCCTATATCCTGTACATAGTACCCAGTAAAGATTTTGCATTCTGTAAAACAAAAATCTGATGTGTTACACTCACATGACTTTCTCTAGCCGTTCTACAAACTTCTGAAGTAAGATTATTCTTCTTTCTGCGCCTTGTTAATCGAGGTATTCAGCACAATGTTCTTATTACTTAGTTCCTTATAAGTAGGAAGAAAATAAGGGAATACACTAGGTTAAACCGATATTCAAATGTTTTAAAAGCTGTCGTTATGCGATTGTCATTACAAATCGCTTCTTTTCTTGGCCAGGAGTAGAACAAAAGAAAAACGGACACTGCCGACTGAGAAAAGTTCACAAAGTACTTCACAACTGAAACTAATAACAATGAATACCTCGAAAACGGTAAGCCCCACTAAAAAAATGTATATGACGTACGTTGTGTATTTTAACAAAACATACATTTTTTGTATAGCAAGTTTTTGTCTATCTCTTACGGTTTACTAGTTATGCCAAATTAAGCAAAATTCATCCAGAATAAACAGGTCTTTAGAAGCTATTCCCAGAAAATTCAACATATACACTTCGTTTGTCAGGTAAATATCTTTAATATACGATATTTTAATCAAAATCGTTAGAGCCATTTTTAAGAAAATCAAAATTTTCGAAAAAAGTTCCATGTAAAGGGTAGTTTGGGGTGGGAGGATTTTTCTCAAAATCTTCGTGTCGCATCCCTGGGAAGATACTAAACTTAAATACCAAGTCTGGTATTTTAGCTATTTTTCGTTTTGGGGTTATCGTGTTCACACACACACACACACACACACACACACACACACACACGGATCTTTTTCTCAAAATGCTTTTTTTTGGATACAGGGGGTCCTAAAACATGTATTTCCGGTGAAATCTCGGTATCGAATTTTTGGGTGGAATACAATACTTCTCTATCCCTATGTACATTGTACATACGGGGCAAGAGAAAGTAAAAAACAGTTGTCACAAAGTGGCGGTAGTTTTTACTTTCTCTACACGTACTATGTACATAGTATATAGAAAAAGTATTGTATTGCTCTCAAAAATTCGATACCGAGATTTCACCAGTAATACATGTTTTGGGACCTCCTGAATAAAAAAAAAAAGTGTTTTTGGAAAAGTGTGTGTGTGTGTGTGTGTGTGTGTGTGTGTGTGTGTGTGTGTGTGTGTGTGTGTGTGTGTCTGTGAACACGATAACACAAAAACGAAAAGTCGGTAAAATACCAAACTTGTTATTTAAGCTTAGTATCTTTCAGAAGATTTTGAGAAAAATCCCCCACCCCAAACTACCCTTTACATGGAAAACATTCCGAAAATGTTGAATTTCTCAAAAATGGATCTAAAGATTTTGATTAAAATAATGTATATTAAAATACTTATATGGCAAATAAAATGCATATCTTGAATTTTCTGGGAATAGCCTCTAAAGATCTCTTTATTCTGAATGTATTTTGCTGAATTTGGTGTAATCGGTAAATCGTAAGAGATAGACACAAACTTAGTACACAAAAAATGTAGATCACGTTAAAACTCTTCATTTATGACATATAGGTTTTTTTCATGGAATTGTCAATTTCTGAGATATTCCTTGTTATTTGTTTTAGATTTAAAATGCTTAAAACTATGCATAGAAACGGATTTCAACCATATGGCAACCTTCTGTAAAGAGATTTTACATTCGTTTTAGCCTAGCATATTCCCTTATTTCCCTTCCACTTATAAGGAAGCAAGTAATTCGGTAAATTTTTGCTAATGTTATTCTGAATCATCATTAAGTAGATAGAAGAATATGTATTTTAACAATAATTTGTTACAGCGATGTAGAGAAAGTCATGTGAATGGAACATATCAGATTTTTTAATATCGAAGCACCAAGCGTGGGTTATTTGACAGCTGTAAAATAAAATCGAAAGCAGGATAGAATTAATATAAACACAGCTGAAAATAGAGGGAATAAAAAGTCCCTTCCTTTTTCTGATATTTGGTTTTGATTGACATCGTTCATTACGTAAGTTTGGCGCTGAAATTGATACGATAGCAGATGTTTTTGGCATACACGTTCGTTACGTCACATCACGCAGTGTTATCGCCTACGCGCTCAAAAACTCGGAAGGAAATCTGTTTCAACTCGTGATTTTAATCACGCCTCTGACGTAAGAATCTTTACAAGTAGGGATAAATAACAAGAGATTTCTGTTTTTTTTTTTTTTTTTCGCAAAGCGTTTTATAACGATCGAGGGTGTGAAGTGACGGGGAAAATCGAAAAGCACAGCTGCTGGTGACATTGTGTATTGACACTGCGCAATTGACGTGTTTCTGACGACACACACTGAAGTGGTATTGAGAAGTTTACAAGAGAGTGTGTGTGTGAAAGAAACACACACACACACACACACATACACACAAAGAGTGCACCTTGCATTGAGTTACCGTTTGGTTTGTGTGTGGGAGAACTTGTATAATCACGCCCAGCATTCACATCTTAAGGAAATCTGGTTTGAAAAGCAATCGATGTTCAAGCTGAGGCCAAAATAAGAGAATATAAATAACCCATTTTCTTAATGTTTACTTTTTCTACACGTACTATGTACATAGTGCACAGAGAAGGTATTGTATTGCAGCCAAAAATTCGATACGAATTTCACCGGAAATACATGGTTTGGGTCCCCCTGAATAAAAAAAAAAATTAGCAAAAGGTCCGTGTGTGTGAACAGCATAACTCAAAAATTAAAAGTCCGTTAAACACCAAATTTCATATTTAAGTTTCATATCTTCCAAAGATGTGACATAAAGAATTTCAAGAAAATTCCCCCACTCCCAACTACCCTTTACTTGAAAATATTTTTGAAAATTTTGATTTTTTAAAAATGGCTCAAGGCAATTTCATTAAAATATCTTATATTAAAGATGTTTACCTGACAAATAAAATGTTTATCTTGAGTTTTCTGGGATTAGCCTGTGAAGATTGCTTTATTCGGGATGAATTTTACGGAATTTTGTATAATTGGTAAACCGTAAGAGATAGATAAAAACTAACTTAACAGAAAATATAAAGCCCGTTAAAACACACAATTTATGTTATGTACATTTTTTCGTGTAGTGATCGTTTTCTTAGATATTCCATACTTTTCTGGTACGGGAATTTGTCAACTAATGTCCATTCAAACAAAGCAACTTCAGTCAAATAGCGACAAGCTTCTGGCTGTCCCTTTAACCTATGGCATTCCCTTATTTCCTCTTCTACTTACAGGGAAGCAAGTAATAAGACTATTTCTGTTAATTTTTTCTCGATTAGCATGAAATAAATAGAAGCATAAGTTTTTTAACAATAATCTGTTGTAGAGAAGTAGAAAAAGTCATGTGAAGAGTTTTCTCGCATATTCGTAAAGGCCTATATGGTTTGTCGCCAGACAACTGAAGACTAAAAAAACTCCCAAAGATCTAACAACTGCTTTCGATAATTCAGAATGTTAAGGGGACACTATGGTGAAAATCCGCAATTTTTTCGCAAAAAATTCGAAATTTTGTTTTTTAACAAAAGCAAATATTATATTATCTTATCTTCTGTCCTCAATAAAATGTAGAATGCACATAAAATAACATTTATCGAGAATTGTTTTTTGTAGCTTAACGTCCTTTAACCTGTTGGTTATCGGAGGATGAATGAAATTGGTTAAATGATGCTCAAATGATATCGGGGTGCATGGAGCTTAAAATTGCTCTACATTCGTCTTCTCAGGATAAGGGAAAGCCCCGAAAAAAACCTTATCCGGGTAACTCGCCCTACACGAAATTCGAACTCGCCACCTGTTGAATATGAGGCAGACACGCTACCACCACACTACCCAGACGGGCAAGAGGAATTCTTGTAGTGCATACTTTTTTTCACATTTTAAGTTAGCTTTGGCGCTGCTATTCTTATTTGTCTTTTGCATGAATTAATTCCTAGCAAACTCTGTCTTGATATTAATTGCAGAATGTTGTTTCTTATATAATCAAGTTCCTTTTGCCAAGGTAAAACTTTCATCATTAAGGCGGAAAAAAGGCTCACTTTTTTACATATATTATCATGTAATGTGGTTGTTATGAATCGGCAAAGAAGAAAGAAAATTACAGATGACTTCACGGGATAGCAACCGTGTGTGTGGTTTTCGTCACAGAGTCAAGTTGTTGAAAGCTTGGATTCATTAGATTCCAATCTAATTCGGTTGCTATCCCATGAAGTTATCTGTAATAATCAACACCGAGAAAGCTTCAAATATTTAAATAATGAAAATGATGAAAGCATTTCATATTTTTAAACGTTCTTGAAAGTGCAAAATAATTAATTATAGCTTTTTCTGTTTGAAATTAAAATACTATTGTGATTATTCCTTATCGGGAATACAACTTTAAAAACGTAACTTAATGGAATGCATGCATTTTTAATTTTTATTTGCCACACGCATTATTGAAATGTTAGTATTTATTAGTATTGTTTGAAGCTAGTTGGTCAATCTATGAAATAAAATCCAAATACAGGATAATCATATCCAAATTCACAATTTAGCCTGTCCAACAAACAAAAGATCAATATTAATTAAAATATTTGACGGAAATACTACTTTAATAAATGGATTTAATTGGCGATCCCGGTGGCCGCGCTCGCTAAAGTGTCTCGCTTTGGCGCTTCGTGGTGCACAGGATCGTGGGTTCGAGTCCCGCCATGGGCATGGGTGTTTCTGTGTTTGTAAATGTGTCTATGTTTATGTATGTGTATGTAAAAGGAAAACGTTAAGAATAATGTGTACTAAGGAAATGTAGGAAACTGGAAAAAATGGAGAAATAAAAAATTCAGATGATATAAACGTATTTAGCACCTTGTTACTGAAATGTAGCTAATGAATTATTTGTGGAATGTTTAAAAATCTTAATTCTCGAAGCCACACCTTCTCAAGCACATATTCTCTTTTCTCAAAGCCGAAATTTTCCATACTATTGTAAGAAAAGCAACGTGCTAAGCAATGCAATGGAATTAAGTATGATACATTTTAAAATGTTGGAAAATTTGTCTTAAAATATATAAGCAGAACATTACATTTCATAAGAAATACAGGGTTACTACAAAAGAAATAGACAACTTCAACTGCCTGTAAAACAGAAACTATTAAGAGATAGCAACCTAATTATTTTGGAGGTATGTTGAGAAACTCTCAAAGTTTCGATTGTTACTATTGTTAACGCTGTAGTGTTTTGTTTGTTGTTGCAGAAGCTGAAATGGCGGAAAATCCTGCGGAAAAGACATATTGCGTGTTGGAATTTGCTAGAACGCAATCAGCAACTGTTGTCCAACGACATTTTAGAACACGTTACCACAAAACGCCACCGACTAGACAGTCAATCTACGACTGGTATAGAAAATTCGAGACAACGGGATGTTTGTGCAAAGGGAAGAGCTCGGGAAGACCAAGAGTTTCGGAAGAAAACGTTGAACGTGTTCGTTCTGCCTACATAAGAAGCCCACAGAAATCGACATCTAGGGCAAGCATGCAATCACAAATTCCACAGCAAACTGTATGGAAAATCTTGCGGAAGCGACTGCACATGATGCCTTACAGATTACAGATGTTGCAGTTTCTGAGTGAAGAAGATAGGTCATACGGCGTGCATTTTGCATCGACATTTTGCGACATGATGAAGACGATGCTGGTTTTTGTGAGCGCATCATTTCATTTTTGTGGTAACGTGTTCTAAAATGTCGTTGGACAACAGTTGCTGATTGCGTTCTAGCAAATTCCAACACGCAATATGCCTTTTCCACAGGGGTTTCCGCCATTTCAGCTTCTGCAACAACAAACAAAACACTACAGCGTTACCAATAGTAACAAACGCAACTTTGAGAGTTTCTCAACATACCTCCAAAATAATTAGGTTGCTATCTCTAATAGTTTTTGTTTTACAGGCAGTTGAAGTTGTCTATTTCTTTTGTAGTAACCCTGTATATACATATACCATACTCTGAAATTTTACTACAGTTCAATTTCAGTAATGCGGTGGCACTAATGTAATCGCATAAGGCGTTGAAAAAATCCTGTTTCTAGTGGTTTCTAAGAAAACTTTTTGCCATTTTCCTCCTAAAACTTCTTAAAATTTAAGACATTTTCCGAATTACCCACAAATGAACACATAATTTCACATGGAGAGACGAATGTATAGTCTCTTCTCATTCTTTTCTGCCTTAAGGAGGGAAAGACCAGTTCTTGCGTCAAGCGGAACCCTTCCCCCTCCAACAAGCCCTAGCCGAAAATAATACTACACTATGTGCCCAGATAAGCCACACATTTTTTTTTTTTCTCCCCTTTAATCTTTTCCTCTGCTCTGTAAAACGTATTCGAAAGCTAAAGACACGATACAATTATATCTAATGCCCCACGACATAATTTATTAATTAGGGGCAACTTTTCTAACATTTTACAGCTATTTAAAAAATCAGATTTCCTGAAATCTATAGATTTGCATTTACATGTGCAATCTTATTAAAAACCAAAATAATATTTAGCTTCTGGAATTTACACACACACGCAATCTCTCTCTCTCTCTCTCTCTCTCTCTCTCTCTCTCTCTCTCTCTCTCTCTCTCTCTCACTGTGGCGTGCAAGATACACCTCTGTCAAGAAATTAATGAAATCAGTTTTAGGAAGGGAATTAAATGCTGTTTTTATCGGCTTTTTTGTTATAAGCGTTTATAATCCATAAACTCAGCATATAACTGCGTGTTTGTATACTGCAAGCTGTCAAATATTTGATAAACCCTGGAAGCCTCTGATTAATCATGTGTTATCTTGTCTTGAGCAGAGCATGAACAAGAGCGGCATTAAGGAAATGTTGGGCGGTAGTGCCATGTTACAAAGTTCACTGAATGTTAACAACGTGATACGTGGGAGAAACAGTGCAATTTTCACGCGTGGAATATTAACTGCAAAACCCACACCCTATTAGGAACTCTCACTTCACAGTTTATAGCCTCCTTTCACAAACCTATAATATCTGCCAAAAACACGTTCTATCACCAGAGAATGATGATGATGATGATTGGGGTTTAAGGGCGCTCAACTACCAGGGTTATCAGCGCCCTTAGAAAACTAAACGGGGCATGAAATGGGATCGAAAGGGGCTTTAAAATTGCAAAAAGTGTGCTAAAAGTAGACCTAAAAGAAACTGTAAAAACGAAAAAGCATACAAGTCCTAAAACACATAAAACCAGTTAAAACAATGGGGTGTAAAAATGGGTAAAAACGAGTAAGATTAAATGTTTTAAAGTCTTATAAAAAGAACTATATCCTGAACGTAATATTTATTGTAGATAAAAACTGAAAAACTCTGTCAACAGCAGCGCGGTCATTGGCAAGAACCTCCGCTAGGGAGGCTGGCAGCTGGAGAGTGATGCGAAATGGTACCAGAGCAACACACTCTACCAGCACGGTCACCAGAGAAGTTAAAAGAATTCTCAAGTGTCGCATTCACATGGTTTTCTCTGCCCACTCGTCTGCAATCTTTCAAAGGCTTATAATGACCTATAATCATCCTTTTAAATCATGAAAGAGCCTTTTGTTTTGAGTGGTTTCCCTCAATAAATTTGCCACTAAAGCTGTCGGTGTTTGAGGTAATTAACATTTCATTTTTCACTACATTGCAACACAGCAAGCTCACTTTACATTCCTCAGGTTAACTTTTAATTCTGCAGCTACTGTTACTATGGCAACGAACAAATAAACGCTTTCAGATTATAAATAAACAGAAAACAACACAGAATTGTAATGTAACCTAAATAATATATGAAATATTAAATTGTGAGAACATTTACAATATTAAATTATTAATACAAAACCATTTAAGATAAATAAAACCTTGAGAAGTCCAACGCACAAGACTGTACTTCCTATGTTTGTGAAGTATAAAACTTGGCAAACGGTTAATGCAAGACAAGAACATATAATAAGTGAAGCTATTTTTAATATTTAGAGAAAAAAACCATAAGCGCAATAAACAAACAGGTGAGGTGCGTTTCTATCTTAAATCGTTCTCATGTTGCGTATTCTAGTGGCTAACGATGTAAATAATAATAATAATAATAATAATAATAATAATAATAAGTGTTACTTCCTTTAATTTAAATATATTTAAAGATGAGCAAAATATTTCAAAAAGTTTTCGTTTCGTAAAATCATTTTTGCCTTTCTATGAAAGAGTTTTGCTCCGATTGGTACACAAGGAAAACTCTATACTAAATTGTAACATAATCGGCATTCTAAGGGAGAATAAATATGGCATTCATATGATATTCTGTAACTACTCTGCAATAAACCATTTTAACAAAAGTGTATTCTATCTACTTCATGCTAATCAAAATAAGCATTGGTATATTTGCTATACATACATTCATTCAGACTCAAGGGGAATAAAGCAATATGCCAGCTATAACGATAAGCAAATCTTTCAAAAAGCTGATTGTTATGAGATGGCCTTGAAATACTGTTGTTTGCTCGACGATTAAAACAAAAGGAAAAAAGCAAGAAGACTTTTAGATGTTTTTTAATGAGATTTACAATTCTTGTGTAGAAGTACTTAAAAACTTCTGACTTTTGAGTTATGCATTTCACGTTTTTCTTTCTTTTTTTGTTGTCTTTTTTCTTTGTTTGTTTGTTTATTCAGGGGTCATCAGAACATGTACTTCAACTGAAATTACGGTGTGGCAATTTTGGTTGAAGTGCAATATCGTGGTGGCTAGAATTATGCTCGGGATAAAGAGGTGGTCATGTGTGTAGTTTTCTCAGCAACAGCATAAACAGCTGCGTTCCTTTATAGGCAATGTTTTTATACACTTGAGTATACAATATCCTCATTGGTATACAATATCACTATACGTTCAATAACATACGGCATATTTTGTTAAAGGCAGACTTCTATTTGCACAAATGTGATTTAAAATACAAAAACATTTCGAACATTAATTGCTGAGGTCACATTTTGGCCCCAGAGGCTTTTGTATTTCCGTGATAAACGCGGTACGAAAACCAATAGATTTGAAGTGTGAACGTATTTATTGACAACAGGTGCTAAAGGATATTATCGCCAGAAGCATTAACTGGACACGAATTAAACAAATACTGAGATAGCAATAGCATGTTAACGTAAATGGGAGCGATTTAAAACGGTGACACGTGATTTAAAACGGTGACACGTTTAGCGATTATTAATTACCTTCATCAGAAAGGGCAACTACATTACCTCCATTTCCCACGAAATTCGCAAGTGCGTAAAGTGAAGTTTTGTAACGCCTAAGTGTAAAAGTAGCAAGTTGTAAGTTTACGCACTATGGCGAAAAAAAATATGATGTGTTCCATTCATATAACTTTCTCCATATGTTCCACAAACAATTTTATCTTGCAGAAGATTATTCTGTTACCCACGTCATGCTAATCTAGATAAACATAGCAGAATTGGTTTTATTGATTGATTGATTGATTGAATATATATGTATTTTTTTAGTTTAACGTCCTTTAACAAAAGCCACACATGACTTTTAAGTAAAGCACTGCATTGAACTTTATACTCCTTTTTTCTCACTTTCTTTTTTTCTGCATTTTTATACTTTGAAAATGCTCCTCGGACCATAGTTTATATCTTGAGAGCAAACGCGGCGCCCAACTTGCCGAGACCTCTGTCGGATTTAATTTTGGTGCAAAATTGAGAACAATGTACCTGAGGTCTCTACTATTTCGCGAACGTTGATACGTCGATCACTCAAAACCATATTTTGGATTTTGTGAATCATTTTGGTTGGTCATATCGGATGGTGAATGAAATTAGTGAAATGATGCTCAAATGATCTCGGGGTTCATAGAGCTTAAAGTTACTCGACATTCGTCTTCTCAGGATAAGGGAAAACCTCAAAAAAAACTTATCCGGGTAACTCACCCCAAGTGAGAATCGAACTCACGACCTGTTGAATGTGAGGCAGACACGCTACCACGACACTAACCAGGCGGGTTGAATTTCATTTGTAACATGCCAACAGTACATGGATTTACACGTCATATAAAAAAAATACTAAAATACATAACTAATAATATTTTAAAACTTGTAACTTAAAAACTGTTTCACTGAATAGAAACATTGATCCATTAAAATTTCTTTTTATTTTGTTTAGACCTGTTGTAAGGCAATTGTTGTATATTAAAAAACACAATGTCAGAATATGCAGGTAATTTTTCATATTTTGTGAGTTTATGATTTTCAATGGATAATAAATGTGCACTTCTTATATTGTGATTATGAAAATCTGAACTTCTAAATTAATTTTTCGCTTAATTTAAAAAAAAGTAAGTTCCTAAAATATAAAGGAAGGAAATGTTAAAATTTTATATTGCATAAAATAAGATTTACAGGAATCCACGTTCTTTAACTTACAGATGGCTCGTAGAATTTTTTTCTGTGAGATAAGGTTCTATATGCGTTAGTAGAGTTGCCCCATAGGCTTTCTTACAAGTAGAAGGGAAATAAGAGGCTAAAGCGATAGTCAGCTCTTTTAAAAGCTGGTTGCTATGTAAAACCATTGAAGTTCAGTTCGCTTTGCACGGTACCGTTTGAGAAAAATTAGTTTAAAATGGAAACCAGCAACAACGAATATCTCGAAAACGGTCAACTCTACAAGAAAAACGCATATGACATAAAGTATGTATTTTGACGAGATCTACATTTTTGTGGAGTAAGTTTTTGTCTATTTTTTTCAGTATAACCGTTATGGAAAATTCTGCAAGACTCAACCGGAATAAAAAACTCTTTTGAGAGTTCTCCCAGAAAATTCAAAATATACATTTTATTTGTAATGGAAAATACTTATAATATTCGGTATTTTAATCAAAATCGTTACATTTTTGAGAGAGTCAAAATTTTCGATAATTGTTCATTGGAAAGTGTAGTTGGGGGTGGTTTTCTATTTAACCAACTTTTCGTTTTTGAGCTATGCTGTCCATTCGGACTGGTCACCTCAAAACATATATTTCTGGCGAAATCTCGGTATCGAAATTTTTAATGGAGTACAATATCTTCTCTATCCACCATGTACATATACGGGATAGAGAAAGTAATGTAACATGCAGTGTTTATTAAACATTGAAACTATTGTTTATTTTTAGTAAAAAATTAACAACCATTTGCATTCATACCAAATATATCCTAAGCTATTTTGTTTCCTATATTCCTTAAAAAAATAACAATAACATTTTCTTTATGTTCATGTAAATTTTCTTTAAAACACAAGTTTTTGAAATTGTCATGTTGCGATTTAGACCTTTTAGGTAACAAATTTCTAATAGTGAGCTCCGCTACATCATATTTCCACTGAAGTGTAACCGAATGTTGCAAAATCTTCTAAATTAGTAAAGTTTTTTACTTTTTCTACACGTACTATGTACACAGTGTATAGAGGAAGTATTGTATTGCACCCAAAATTTTGACACAGAGATTTCACCGAAAATATATGTTTTGGAATCCCCTTGAATCCAAAAATATTTTTAGAAAATTGCGCGCGCGCGCGGTGTGTGTGAGAGAGAGAGCAGCATAGCTCATAAACGTCAAGTCCGTTAAAAACAAGCTTGACATTTAAGTTCAGTATCTTCCAAGGATGCGACACAAGAAAATCCCCTCACCCAGAATTACCCTTTACATGTAAAATTTTTCGAAATTTTTTGTTCTCTCAAAAATGGCTAATCCACTACTTTGTCCTACTAGTGACAAAAGCTCACTACTAAAAAAAAATAGATCTCGTTAAAACACATAATATATCTATGTCATATATGTTTTTTTGTGGAGTTGGCCATTTTCGAGATATTTCTTATTGTTTTCAGTTTTAAAATGCTTAAATATTTCTCATACGAGAACTTGTCAACTCCTGGCCTCGCAAAGAAACTGATTTCAATCCCATAGCAACCACATTTTAAAACATTTAACTGTCGGTTTAGCCTAGTGTATTCTTTTATTTCCCTTCTACTTATAAGGAACTAAGTAATAAGACCGTTTCTGCTAGCATGAAGTAGAAGAACATTTACTACCAATAATTTGTTACATAGATGTAAAGAAAGTTATGTGAATGGAACACATAAGATTTTTTAAAGTTAATTATTCAGAGTTTATTGAAGTCGTCCTCCGTGGTCTGGTTTCCAAGGCTGGGAGTTCAAAACCAGGCTATGGAGGGCTATGGATTTTATCGGTCGTAAAAATTCTTTGCACGTCTTTCTTCGGAAGCGAAGTTAAACCGTTGGTCCTGTATTGTAGATTTGCGGCACGCAAAAGAACCTCAAGCCTATAAAGGGCCTCTGATCAAAATTTAGGGTTTTTTACGTCCAATATAGAATGGGAGGCAGTTAAACAGCGTCCATAAATAAAGCCCAATTCGAATGTTTGTTGAAAAAATAAATAAGCAAATTAATTATTTTCAGGCCGTAGAATTGTCATAGCCATTTTTATTGAATTATTTCCAATGTTTATTTAAACACATGTGCTCGCATAAATATCGCTGTTATATATGTCTGTGAGCACGTTAACTCCTTTCTGTTATTTATTTCATGTTGATTTTGTACTGCCGTGCATAAAACATTGTATGATACACACGTGCAAGGTCTCTTTTCGGTTCACGTGTAATTATGAAGCTCGGCTACGTCATGTTTTATAAAATCCACACTCGATTAAACGACGACGACTGAAGTTTTTCCAGGTAAATATCACTTCTAGGAGAGTTTGAGATTAAGTAATATTGGATACTCTGGCATTCTCTGTAGTGTATAGTGTAGTAGTGAGGATTCCGAACCTCAGCCAGTGATTAGGCTTTTTGTATGTGAGGAAAGGATGATGAGAGCAATTACAGAAGGCAGCCGGAACCAGATTGCGGCAGGGAGCCATCTTGGAAAGTCCCTAACAGTTGCCAAGCAGTTCATCTCGACGTGGTGAGCGTCATCATGTGCTTCTGGTAAACATAAAAGCACTAAATATATTAGTAATAATAACTCCATGGTACGACAGTCCACAAGGAACCTTGGCCTACCACCCGGCCGCTGCGTCCCCCTTCTCGGTCCAGGACAGGCGTCATGGATGGGGTATTGGAGAGTGAGACATGCTCAGCGCCTCGAATCCCTCCCGGACGGTTAATGCGGTCATCTTGACCTGAAGCCTCTACTTATCCATCAAGTAGCTCCTCAATTGGTCCCCCAGGGACTGTACGAGGCTGAGTACCACGCCGGACCAGATCTCCCAATGGGGGGAAAATGCCCACGCCGATACCGGGAATCGAACCTAGGTCTCCTGCTTGGCACGCAGCTGCGCTACAACCGCGCTAAGGAGACGACCGTAAATATATTGGTATCATAACTAAAACGCTAGAAAATATTTTCTAATTCAAGCTATTGCATCTTCAACTTTACTTTCCACAATTCTTTTAAAAACTAACCTTTCAGAAAACTGGTAGGGTTCTTGTTTGTTCCACCATCCAAGTTCCTTTTTTTTTTTTTTTTTTTTTTTTGTAGTGTTTAACGCCCGCTTTAACTACTTGTGGCAGTGACACTGGTGATACATGAATGACGATGGAGCACCGGTGGAATGCGATGGTGGGGGAAACCGGAGTACCCAGGGAAACCCGCCCCAGCGCCGCTTTGTCCACCATAAATCTCGCATGTGGTCGCTTGGGATTGAACCCCGGTCGCCGGTGAGAGGCGAGTGGTCTAACCACTCGGCCACAGCGCGGCAATCCAAGTTCTGGTAGCATCTCTGGAGAAAATAATCATTTGGAAAAATAATCAGTGTATACTGCATATCTAATTTTAATGACCGGAAGCACCAAAAGTATAAGCTTAAAGTTTTAGTGTGTGTTAAGTGCAGATTTTCGAAATTATACAGAACAGTTTAAAGATTTTGGTAAACTCACATTTTAGTGCATACGAATCCGATGTCTATTAATGACTCAAAGATTTTAGTCTTACGATTTTAGTCTGATACGTGGAGTTTCTTGGTATGAAAAATTAAGTTTATTGTTTACATAGTAACAAGGTAATTAGCTATGAACCATGCCAATGAAGGAGAGCAGGTTGGAGAATGAACCGTACTTAATTATGGATGCAACGCGCTCAAATGTAAATGCTGGCATAATGTGCAGGCAAGAAATGATGTGAAGCCTTTGATGGGGCCCTTACATGGGGCGGGGAAAGAAACTTCAACTTTAATACTGTTTACTCATTGCATACCTTCACTGAAATCGTACTTTATGCGTTAAACAATTTTGAAATATTTTCCCCCTTTCTTGCAAAGGTTTCAGAGAATTCATTATATGCGAATTAAAAAACATCTGCTTAAGGTTTACCTTTTATGAATGATTTCCAAAAATGTTAAAACCTCTAAATAACAAAGATACCAAGTTTGATATCCAAAGACACTCACACACACTGATCTTTTTCTAGAAATGCTTTTTTCGGATTCAGGGGTGCTCAAAACGTATTTCCAGTGAAATCTTGACGTCGAATTTTACGTGGAATACAATACTTTCTGTAGCCACTATGTGCTTTATATGTACACACATGCTAGAGAACATAAAAACAATTAATATAAATTTGCAACAGTTAAAATTGTTTTGATTACCTATAAGGTAAAACATATAGACAATGTTATTGTCTTTTGATACAACGGGCCAGAAATAATCTAATCTTGCAGCAAAAAAGAACAAACATGTAACTACATTTTTATGATTAACCCTTGACTTTTTGATTACGAAAACGTAATATACATATTTTTTCCCTTCTTAATTTTGAGCTTAAAGGGATTAAAACAGTATCTCATTCAAAATTACGAAGACTAAGTGGGCAATAAACATTTTTGCTTCTAGACATTAAGTTCCCCTCTCCAGTATATTTTAGATGGAAACTTTAGGGCTGTTAAATGCCATATAACTTTTATCCTGCACCAGGCAAGAGACAAAGATAACTCCAAAATGATACAGCGCCGAGATGAGCAAAGAAAGTTAGCGTTCGGGAGTAAAAGGTCGACCGCGAATAACGTGAAAGATAAAAAGAAGAGGAGCTTGGAAACCGGAAAAACAGAGACACCGCGATATAAAAACGAGATAAAAGATTTCGAGAAAGGTGCGCCGATCCAGAGGCAGGATGTTCTGTTAGAAACAGAGGAATAACCACGAAGAGAGAGACGGAATATCAAGGTACATAATTCCAAAGATTACAAGAACGGCAGGAAATTAAGAATACTTCAGATATTCTTTATATAAATACCTCCCGCTGTGCTACTTTACATCTACTGAAGTTGCTACCATAGAATTTTGTTTGTATGTAGACATGGAACAACTCACGATCCTCTAAGTGTGTATGTGTTCCGGCGTGTGCGTGCATGTACATGGATTGAGTAATATTTCAAATTTGGTTAAAATGTGTATCAATTTAATATTTCTTCTTTCTCTAACACCTTCGTAATGTTAAGCGTGAAGTACTAGCCTTGATCATTTCTTCCACGCTATCCGATCCTTACCATTCTCCTCATTTCAGTCATTACTTTACCCCTTAGTGTGCCCAATTTCTAAATGCATTCCAAATATAGTTTCTAGGGCCTTCGCTTGATCTTTTGCTGCTTCTAAGAATTGTCTGGGTCTCCTATCCTTCGAAATAGGGACACGTGCTCATACCGTTTTGGTTCTTTGTTGTAGTATCTTTATTGTAAATAGGACACCCAACTCCTCTCTTGGTGTTGTATTTCTGACCACGTCTCTTCTAGTTTTCCCACAATTCGTCTCAAATATCTCATTTCCATAGCTGTTATTTTACTTTCATGTTTCTGTAATAGAATCCAACTCTCTGCTCCATGAAGTAGAACTGGTAATATTATTTAAAAATGGTAATTTTTGTGTAATTGGGTAATTCCTGTTTTTCCTCACTGTTGTGTACACTGCAGCTGCAGCTAGTGGCTTCTTGTAACGATTGAGTAAAACAAGTACGAACCGGCTGCGCGGTATTTGCCTGTCAGCTTCCTTGGTGCTTATTGCCGTCTGCCGCTATCATAGAAAGGCGCAGATGAAACCATGCAACATTTTTAAAGGCTTTACTTACGAGCTTTATGAAATGAAACTGGCCACCGTCATTACATACCTTTTTGGCACCTGTTTAGGAAACTATGCATCACTCGCCGTAGTTCACCTTGAGAAATACTGGTAGTTTCCTGGAGGATATTTTGTTTTAGTTCTTTTAGGGTGTGCGGGTTTGTCTTGTACAGTTTGTGTTTCAAGTTATCCCAGAAATAGAAATCGCATAGGGTTAGGTCGGGGGACTGAGGGTGCCACAAATCTCTACTAATAATTCTTCTGTCCAGAAACACACTTTCAATTGTTGTGATCGAAAGGTTGGCCGTATGAGCTGTTGCAGAGTCTTGGTGAAGAAAGCCAAACTCACGCTCCATGTCTGTTAATTCTCTGAAAAAATGGGAAAAATTGTATTCACGTATGTACGGGCGTCGATCGATGGCTCGAAAAAAATTGGCCCTATAATTTTTCCGCTAATGGCGCACCATACACCAATTTGTTCGTCATGAAGGGGTATTTCATGAACAATATTAGGTTTCTCAAAGCTCCAATAATGGTTGTTTTGTGTACGCACATATCCATGAAGGTGGAACCAAGCCTCATCCGTGAAAAGTATTAAATGTAGGTCTATTTTGCCATTGTATACTCTATTGAGAGTCCACTCACAAAATGTGTGCCCAACTTACAGGATCATCTGGTGAAAGAGCATGTACCACAGTTATTTTATGTTTTTAACTTCAGCAATTTATTAACCCTTCGCACAGTGCCATAAAGAAAGACGCCTAAACTATTTTTGGGGGGAATTCTCCAGTCAATGACCGCTGTTGTCTAACGTTTCTTCGATAAGGGCATTACGCAGTCTTATAGATTTCTTAGACTGAATACTTCCTGTGGCCTGAAATTTACTGTAAAGTTCGGGGATTGTGATACGGCCTGGAACTTTTACAGCTGGAAATCTTTCTGCAAATCGTACTTTTATTTGATGAGCCGACTGGGTTAACACATACGAGTTAATAATATATCCACGCTATGCAATAGTAAACATATGGTGCGCCATAATACGCTTTGTGATTAAGTACAGGACAAAATAATAGATCACTCGTAAGAAATAAACTACACCGTATCACTGTCAACTCAATACTAGTATAGTATACCAGTATGGCAGAGCAGAGTAAAACTGCGTCAGAAGTGTGACATTTATAGCAGCAGTGCGGAATCATGTGTCCACAAGCCCAGTGGAAAAACAACGCGCGGCCGGTTCCGAGGGTTTTGACTTACTCGGTACGCCAGATCCCAAGAGAATAGAATAAGGTGAGAGTAATTCCAAAGGGAGACCAAAACCGGGCAGCGGGAGAAGGCCTCCGTGGAGTGTCCATCTCGATGAGGGGAGCATAAGAGATTTGTGTCCCATGGCGAAGTCCTCGCCGAACCCTGAAAGAGACCACTTGGATGAAATGGAGATAAAATGAAGGGACAGAAATTTCAGGGGAATGAAGAAACCACCTCAGCATTTGCCTAGTGACCCGGGATCCGATATCACGACCCCGAATGCCAGTCACAGTTTTAACGCCTAAGCTACCTGCTCAGTATTAGTTATGCAGTAAATCGAGTTGGCGTTCCTGATTCTAGTTAGTATTTTTTGCTTTGTTTTCCCATCCCCACATTTTACCACTCTCAAGTATTCATAAATATCTACCTCTTGCAAATTCTCGTCGTTACATGCTATTATGACTTCTTCATCCTCTTTTACTACAAGCATTGTTTTACTTTTACGAGGGTCGCTCCAAAAATGTAGCCGCCAATGATTTCAAATGAGCATTAACGTTGTTTTGAAGACCTTTGCGGAGAGTCATTCAAAACAAACAAAAAGGAATGTTGACTTCAGGAATTGTGTTGATCCATGACAGCGCTCGTCCACACACTGCTGGCACAACCCATCGGCTCCTTGAACAATTTCAATGGGACATTTTCGATCATCCGCCGTACAGCGACTTTCACCTTTTCCCTGAACTGAAGACATGGCTAGGAGGGCAGCACTTTCAAACCAACGAAGATCTTCAAAACAAAGTCAATGCTCATTTGAAATCATTGGCGGCAACATTTTTTGAAGCGGGTATTGCAAAGCTTGTGCACAGGTACGATAAATGTCTCAATCTTTTCGGCGATTATGTTGAAAAGTAACCATAAGTGTTCAAAACTTTTAGTAATAAAATAATTGTTTTCTATGAACTTGTCTTTTATTTATAGCCTATCGGAGGTTGAAAAAAAAAAACGGTCCTCGTATATTGTTCAGTTCTAGTTTTTTATTAATCAGCTCCTTCTTCCAGTCTATTATACCCATATGCAAATAATTTCTTTTTTGCAATCAACATGTTTACCGGCATATATAAATGATTGTGTCCAAACTGCTTTTAAATATGTATATTCAATTACTGTTCTTGCAGTTCATTTTTACAAAGTTCATTTATCATAATTATAAACAATATTGGACTGAGGCTCCCTGTTTACCTCCTATTTATCGGAAAATAAATTTAGGGAAACTTTATGTATAAACCACCATTCTTCTCCCCCTTCTTAATCGGGACGCCAGTTCCTTTTTCACGCCATCTCTCAATTTGTTACTTTCTCTAGTCCCATATGTACAATGTACATAGGGATAGAGAAGGTATTGTAATGCACCCAAAAATTCGAAACCGAGATTTCACCGGAAGTATATGTTTTGGGGTCCCCTGAGTCCGAAAAAAAACATTTTTAAAAAAAGGTCTGTGTGTGTGTGTCTGTCTTGTGTGTGTGTGTGTGTGTGTGGACAGCATTGGCCAAAAACAAAAAGACCGTTGAATACCAAACTTGGTATTTAGGTTTATTATCTTCCAAGGATGCGACACGAAGATTTTCAAAAAAAATCCCCCCACCGCAAACAACCCTTTACATGGAAAAATTTTTGAAAATTTTGTTTTTCTTAAAAATGGCTCTAACGATTTTTATTAAAATTCTGTATATTAAAGCTATTTATGTCCGAAATAAAATGTATATCTCGAATTTTTTGTATATCTGAAGACCTGTTTATTCTGGATGAATTTTGCTTAACTGCTAAACCGTAAGAGATAGAAAAAAACGTACTGCACAAAAACTGTACCTCATGAAAAAACACACAATCTTTGTCCTTTACGTTTTTGTCGTGGTGGTAACCGTTTTCGAGATATTCCATGTTATTGGTTTCAATTGTGAAGTACTGTAAGTTTTCTTACACAGGAAGTGTCTGTTTTTCTTTTGTTCTACTCCTGATCAAGCAAAGAAATGATTTGCAATGACAATCGCATAGCGACAGCTTTTAAAACATTTGACAATCACTTTAGCATAGTGCATTCCCTTATTCCCTTCTACTTATAAGGAATTAAGTAATAACATTCTGCTAACATTTATCTTGATTAGCATTGTGTACAAAGAAGAATAATCTTTTTAGGAATTTTGTTGAGCAG
Source organism: Hymenopus coronatus (assembly GCA_030762935.1). NCBI lineage: Eukaryota > Metazoa > Arthropoda > Insecta > Mantodea > Hymenopodidae > Hymenopus > Hymenopus coronatus. Next base: position 95,498,677 of record CM060895.1, on the reverse strand, counting down.
CTAGAGAAAGTCATGTGAGTGTAACACATCAGCCTTTTTTTGTATAGGTATAATAGTTATGGAATATATATTCTATATACATATTATGTTTCATATAAATGTGTGTATGTAATTTAACTCCCTTAACCTGGTACATCATATCGAATGATGAAAGAAATCGATGATATGATGCTCACAGCTTAGAGCTACTTGTCATTCATCTTGGTAGGAAAAGGGAAAATCCCGGAGAAAACCTTATCCAAGTAAGTCACCCTAAGCGAGATTCGAATTTGGAAATGTTTGGTTCATGTGGAATAAGCATTGTTTCCAATTATTTCGATTATTGAAGTGTATCATATATGGAAAATAATCTGTGTTTCATTTTGTATCCGTTTTATACAGGATTTAGTTCTCAATAAAATAATTTCTAAATTCTGAATTCAGCTATTAATTTTATTATTATTAACCCAAGTTTTACTACCACAAGGAAGTCAAGGAACAGCCATTGTTGTATAGCATTTTATTCTTGTTTGTTTTCATTTTTCTTCTTAATGTCCTATAATTTACAGCGATATCTGTTGATATTTTAGTAACTTTGTATACGCAACCTAGAGATGTAAAGTTGGATATTTCTTCTGTTGTTTAGTATACTATAACTATTTATTTATATTAATTATTTATATTAATAAATACCTTAATGCATTATTTTCGCAAAAATGAACCAACATAAATGTAACGAAACACAATGTGTCTGTGATTTACTTGCGTATTATTTTCGATGATATGATTTTTATCAACTTTCCGCTCATACTGTCATGGAATGAAGTTGAATTTCCTGCTGCAGTGCTTGTTTAGCCTACCTGCGTGTTTTGCTTACTTTACTGCACGTATGTGAACCTACTTTAAGGCCGCGCCGTAGCCGAGTGGTCAGCCTCTCACCAAAATGGCCCGGGTTCGATCCCAAGCGACCGCATGGGATTTGTGGTGGACAAAGCGGCGCTGTGGCGGGTTTTCTCCGGGTTCTCCGGTTTCCCCCGCCATCACATTCCACCGATGCTCCATCTCCATTCTATAGTGTCATCACCTGCGGTGCCATAGTAGTAAAAGCGGGAGTTAAACACCATAAAAATGAACTACATTATATCCTCTTAACGTTTTATACATTTATTAGTGAGAATGGCCTGTAGGTAGATTATTTGTTTTAATGTAAACAACCAAGCGTAGGTACTCGATCGGCAATTAGCCAACAATGTTAATGTTGGTGACCTTGCTATTGCAACAGGTGTTAGTAATTTTATTTTCGCTTAAGTACGTTTCTTTGTTTATTATCATAAGAAGTATAACGAGAGCTCAAACTTTTGTCGATAAATTCGCGAACAACTTGTTGAAGTGAATTTATCTAGAGAAAAGTTATGTAACAATGAGGAGCCTATATGGACACGAAGAATACTATTTCTAAAATGCCATTTGTCTTGACGTATATTTACACCGAAATCACTGCAACTTGATGTTCATATCACTGCACACGATACTATTATTATGAGACGAGCATTAGTTCAGAGAGAAAACAAATACACGTGAGTGCGATACGTTTAGAAAAACAATTGCACGTGGGCGTGATAAAAAACGATTAAATTGCAGAGATAATGAGTTCCGATTGGTTGGAATTTTACGCGCCAGTGTACTGAATTGCCCACTTCCTACGATCACGTGTCATGAACGAAATAGTCATCGAAAAAATAGTATGCAATTCACATGCGCTAAGTGGAGAATCTCGGAAGTTGAAAGTACTCGATTCGTTTCGTATTTTCAAACCTCCGCTTTCGATTGAAATGCGGCAGATGCATTTGTACCGCAGTATGCGCACTAATACGTGATCAACCTGGTAAATTACTTCGCCTTTCATTAATTATTATATTTTAAAGCGAGCCCCACATTAAGGTGTTTGAACATTTAATATATGACAAATGTTTTAAGTGTAATTAACATTTACGTACCATGAACATATTTTCAAGTATTAGGTAAATGATAATGTTTACTCTAATAATTTCACCACGTCTGCATTTCCTTATTTAGCATGTGCTCAGCATACGGGCGCCCGCATTTTTCCCACAGTTCTTTAGCAATTGCGAATGATTTGCCACCGTGCATAACAATATACGTTAACTTTCTTTTACGTTAACAGGTGTATTTAATTACTATGATTTCAAACTATTTTCTTTTTCCCTACATATTACCTAAAATATTACAGTTTAGTCCCCGAGATAATAAATTATACTTTCTTTCTTTCGTTTTCCTTTTTCTACACGTACTATGTACAAAATGTATAGAGAAGGTATTATATTGCGTCCAAAAATTCGATACCGAGGTTTCATCGGTAATAAAAGTTTTGGGACCCCCTGAATAAAGAAAAGCAAAATGTCCGCGTGTCTGTGTCTGTAGGCAGCATAGCTCAAAAACGAAAATACCGTTAAATACCAAACTTGATATATAAGTTTGGTGTCTTCCAAGGATGCGACACGAAGATTTTCAAGAAAAGCCCCTCACCCCCCACTACCTTTTACATGAAACATTTTTCGAAAATCTTGATTTTCTCTAACAATTTTGATTAAAATACCTTATGTTTAAGATATTTTTCTGAGAATAGCCTCTGAGGACCTCTCATTCTGGATGAGTTTTGTATAGCTGGAAAACCGCAAGAGATACCCAAAAACTTACTACACAAAAAATGTAGATCTCATTAAAACACACAATTTACACTCTATACATTTTTTGTACAGTTAACCGTTTTTGACATATGCCGGTTTCAATTTTAGCTACTTAAACTTTTCTCAAACGGGAGGACACCTTTCTTCTCGTTTCTTGTATCTTTACTCCTGGCAACCAAATATAATAGACTTTCAAGTGCTTCCCTTAGCGATCCTCTTTAAAGGACGATACTATCGCACTAGCCTGTGTATTTTCTAATTTCTTTTCGACTTACAAGGAGCAAGTAATAAGAATAATTCTGCTTATACTTATCTTGAATAACATGATGTAGGTAATGTTTTGAATAAAAGGTTTCTTTACCGAATAACTAGAGGACATCATGTGAATGGAACACATTAGATTTTTTCCCTTTTACTGACAAGAAACCAAGTGATAGGACAATTTCTGCTAATGCTTGTCTCAATTAGCATGATATAGATAGAAGAATAAGCTTTTTAACAATGATTTGTTACAGAGATATAGAGAAAGTCATTTGAATGGAACACATCAGATTTTTTCTTTCGCTATTTAGCCTCTTCGTATGGAAAATTGACATCCCCCAGGACTTACAAGCCAGCGTCTAGGTTAGATGCTTGCTGAGGAACAGATGGACTCCGGATCAGAGCGAAACTATGTCAAATAACACCACCTAAAGAGTAAAGCCTTGCATCAAACATTAGTACAAGACTTGACATCACACTTTTCGGGTATTGTGATACAATAAGCACATGTTACACACACTGTTTAAAATTGTGGATATATTTTCATATTAGTGGAATTAAACTGTATCCTATTGTTAAACGCATCATGCCCTATCAAGTTGCAATGATAATGACGCGAACAACTCAAAAGATTGTTTTCCTTTCCTGAAAATGAAGATCTGAAATCCAAATAGATTAGGGCTACCTGTAGGAATAATATTGAAAGTTATGCACATATGCCTTAACCCTTATAACATTTTTACTTCTTCTACACGTACTATGTATATAGTGTATAGAGAAGGTATTGTATAGCATCCAAAAATTAGATACCGATGTTTCACCGAAAATATATGTTTTGGGGCACCATAAATACAAAAAAAAGTATTTTTAGAAAAATGTCTGTAGGGATGTGTGTGTGTGTGTGTGTGTGTGTGTGTGTGTGTGTGTGTGTGTGTGTGTCGGGAGCATAGCTCAAAAACGAAAAGTCCGCCAACTACCAAACTTGATATTGAAGTTAAGTATCTTCCAAGGATGCGACACGAAGATTTTCAAGGAAATCCCTCCACCCCCAACTACCCTTTACATGGAACAATTTTCGAAAATTTTGAGTTTCTCAAAATGGCTCTAATGATTTTGATTAAAATACCTTACTATTAAATATATTTAAAAGACAAATAAAATATCTTGAATTTTCTGTTAGTAGCCTTTAAAGACATGTTTATTCTGGATCAATTTTGCGGAATTTAGCATAACAGGTAAACCGTAAGAGATATACAAAAGTGTGTTGCATAATAAGTATTGAGTTCGTTAAAACATTCAATAAATGTTATATACTTTTTTCGTGCAGTTGACCATTTTTGAGATATTCCTTTTTATTGCTTTCAGTTTTAAAATACTTATACATTTCTCATACGGTAATTTGTCAACACCTGGCCATGCAAAGAAGGGGATTTCAATCACATAGCAACCAGTTTTTAAAAGCTTTGACTATCAATTTAGCCTAGTTTACTCCCTTATTCCCGCTCTACTTACAAGCTAGCAAGTAGTAAGTGCATTTATGCTAATGTGTGTATCGATTAACATGAAGTTGATAGAAGAATAGGTTTTTAACAATAATTTGTTGCAGAAATGTAGAGAAAGTCGTGTGAATGGAACACGTTAGATTTTTAGAACTGTTTAACAATTCAAAAATATTAAATAATTAAGTAAACTATTGTAAAGTGCTGGAGCATTACCTCTTCCTAATAAACTTGGAGATGAAATATGTTATGTTATTTTTCGGTTGGTTCCATACTTTACAGGAAGGATATGTTATTTGCATTAAGGTTAAAGTTTCACTGACGTAAAGTAGAGTAGAACCCTATCTCTGTTTTAACACAATAAATGTATTCTGCTAGGAAAACAGTTAAGAATATTAAAATTCAGGAAAAACAAAATGAAACGTCAATTCACAGGTATTTAGCATATAATTTTAATTTATCTACACAGCACATGACATTTCACTGGAAATATGTTTTGAGACCTCTGAATCCAAAACAGCACTTTGAGAAACATGTCCGTGTGCGTGTCTGTGGTCAGTATAGCTCAAAAACAAAAACTCGGTTATATGCTAAACTTGGTAATTAAGTTGAGTAACTTTCAAGGATGTGACACGAAGATTTTCAAGAGAATTCCCCCCAACTCCAACTAACCTTTACATGGAAAATTTAAAGTCTCTGCAAATGGCTCTAACAATTTGGAGTAAAATGTCATATATTTAAGATATTTTCGTATGTCTTGAATTTTCTGGGAATAGCTTCTAAAGAAACCTTAATTCTGCATGACTTTTGTTAACTGGCAGCCGTAAGAGATAGACATAAACTTACAACACAAAAAAGTAGATCTCGTTAAAACACACAATTTACGCCACAAACATTTTTACTTTCTCTAGCCCCATATGTACAATGTACTTAGGGATAGAGAAGTATTGCATTCCACCCAAAAATTCGATACCGAAATTTTACCGGAAATACATGTTTTAGGACCGCCAGTATCCAAAAAAAGCATTTTCAGAAAAAGGTCCGTGTGTGAGTGTCCGTGTGTCTGTGAACACGATAACCCAAAAACGAAAAGTAGCTAAAATACCAAACTTGGTATTTAAGTTTAGTATCTTTCAGGGATGCGACACGAAGATTTGGAGAAAAATCCCCCCACCCCAAACTACACTTTACATGGAATTTTTTTCGAAAATTTTGATTTTCTTCAAAATGGCTCTAACGATTTTGATTAAAATATTATACATTAAAGATATTTACCTAACAAATAAAATGTATATCTTGAATTTTCTGGGAATAGCTTCTGAAGACCTATTTATTATCGATGAATTTTGCTTAATTTGTCATAACTAGTAAACCGTAAGGAATAGACAAAAACTTACTATACAAATAATTTAGGTCTTGTTGAAATACACAAGTTATGCCATATACATTTTTCTCGTGGAGCTTACCGTTTACGAGGTATTCATTGTTATTAGTTTCAGTTGTGAAGTACTTATACTTTTCTGTTTTTCTTTTGTTCTACTCCTGGCCAAGAAAAGAAGCGATTTGTAATGGCAATCGCATAACGACAGCTATTGGTTTAGCCTAGTGTATTCACTTATTTTCTTCCTACTTATACGGAACTAAATAATAAGAACATTGTGCTAATGAGTATCACGATTAGCAAGGTGCAGAAAGAAGAATAATCTTATGTATGAAGTTTGTAGAACAGCCAGAGAAAGTCATGTGAGTGTAACGCATCAGATTTTTTTTTTTTTTTTTTTTTGTAGAGTAAACCGTTTTCGAGATATTCCGAGTTATTTAGTTCATTTGTAAGCGACTTTAAATAAGGGGCTATCTTTTTTTTTTTTTTCGCTCTTCTGTTTACTCTTCACATAGCGACCGACTTTTAAAAGATTTGACTAGAGGTTTAACCGGCGTATTCCCTCTTTTCCCTTCAAATTATAAAAACAATAAGACATTTCTGGTAATGTTTATCTCGATTAGCATGATGTAGATAAAAGAATATTGGTTAAACAGCTGGAGATATTTCTTCAAACTCTTGCATGGTATGGAGGTACAAGGAATATCTTAGCGGAATGTGTAATTAATACACAAACTTAAAAACCATTGCATATTGAAGAATAGCCACGCATAATCATTCCGCATTTTCTGAGATGTTCTGCTTTCATAGTACGTTGCCAGTTCATTTTAATAATTCGGCTTTAATGACGGCACTGCAGTGGAAATTTAAACTTGCGCCCGGACTACTTTTGGCTCTAGCAATAAAAACAGAAGCAACTACTTTAAAAAGTACCGTTAATATAATGAAACATTAACCTTTGCGTACAGTTGTGGTTTGACGAACCCTCTGAAACCCCAAAGGTGGACGTCATAGATCGTAATGCAAGGCTTTCTTTTTCAAGGAACCATGTTTTTAATGCAGAATAAATTGAATAAAATGGTTATTAGTTGGATCGGCCCGAAGCCAGGTATGAGAGTGAGGAAGAAGCTGATATGAAATGACGGTGAAATGGGTTAAAAGGAATGATTTTGGAGCAGGATGATGGAATGAATGGTGTGCGGTGGAGAAAAAACACCCAGACGCCGCTTTGTCCACCACATGCGGTTTCCTGAGCTCGAACCCCGGCCCCCGAAAGTCCGTAAAATACCAAATTTGGTATTTAAGTTTAGCACCTTCCAAGGATGCGACAGAAAATTTTTCAAGAAAACCCTCCTCCCCAAACTACCCTTTGCAAGGAGCATTTTTCGAGAAGTTTGATTTCTCAAAAATGCTCTAACGATTTTGTTTAAAATATTTTACGAGTGACAAACGAAAGGTATATCTTGAATTTTCTGGGAATAGCTTCAGAAGACTTTTGCATAAACGGTAAACGTAAGAGATAGACAAAAACTTCTAGCACTAAAAACGTAAATTTCATTAAAACCCACAATATATGTCAAATATACAGAATTATTCAAAAATAGTTTTACAAAGTTTGGATACATGTTCCTGACATCCAAACAAGAACAAATGGTCATATAAACATATATTCGAAAACCATACGTTCTCGATTTATTCAGATTCAAAATGCTATTAATCAAAACATTTTGAAGTTACACTTGATTCTATTTTTGACGTTGTCAGCTTGTTGGGTATTCCACATAAAAACCACTTAAAGAGCAAACGATCAAAAGCCCTCATGCGTCTAGATACGTCTTCACTAGTCAAAGCAAGGAATATCAAATACTCCCAGTCGGTGTAGTATGATTTTGCAGCCTTACGTGACACGTAGATTAAGAGTTTCTTCATTTAGGATATCAAAGGGTTGAGGTCGGGGGAACGTGCAGCCCATGGAACTGGACCCCTCTACCTATCCATTTGTCATGCTAAATACTAGCCAGTGCATCTCGAACAAGACTAAAATTTGCTAGAGTGGCGTGCATAAACCACATGTTTCTTCTTATTTGCAAAGGTACATTTTCTAATAAGTCTGGGAGAGTGTTCTGAATGAAGTCCCTGTAGATAGCACTGGTTATTGTGAGATGTCGCCGATGTTTTGCAGTGCACCAATGAGCGTGTCACTTTAGCCAATAGAAATCACAAATGACAGAATACACGTGGATTAAAACACGTCTTATCGCAAACTTTGAAGCTGACATGTTAATATTTTGAGTTTATCGCAGGCTTTGAAGCCGACATGTTAATATTTTGAGCTTATCGCAGCCTTTGAAGCCGACATGTTAATATTTTGAGCTTATCGCAGCCTTTGAAGCCCACATGTTAATATTTTGAACTTATCGCAGCCTTTGAAGCAGACATGTTAATATTTTGAGCTTATCGCAGTCTTTGAAGCCGACATGTTAATATTTTGATCTTATCGCAAACTTTGAAGCCGACATGTTAATATTTTGATCTTATCGCAAACTTTGAAGCCGACATGTTAATATTTTGATCTTATCGCAAACTTTGAAGCCGACAAGTTAATAATTTGAAATTATCGCAAACTTTGAATCCGACACGTTAATACTTTGGGCTTATCGCAACCATTGAAGCCGACAAGTTAATATTTTGAGCTTATCGCAACCATTGAAGCCGACACGTTAGTACTTTGAGCTTATCGCAAACTTTGAAGCCCACATGTTAATATTTTGAGCTTATCGCAAACTTTGGAGCCGACATGTTAATATTTTGAGCTTATCGCAAACTTTGAAGCCGACAAGATAATATTTTGATCTTATCGCAAACTTTGAAGCCGACATGTTAATATTTTGAGCTTATCGCAAACTTTGAAGCCGACATGTTAATATTTTGAGCTTTTCGCAAACTTTGAAGCCGACATGTTAATATTTTGAGCTTATCGCAACCTTTGAAGCCGACAAGTTAATATTTTGAGCTTATCGCAAACTTTGAAGCCGACATGTTAATATTTTGATCTTATCGCAGCCTTTGAAGCCGACTTGTTAACCTTTTCAGTAGCACGGTAATACATATTTGATAAATGACAAATGTTAATAAGCAGTCATGGTAACACAAAACCGATTCCGCAGAGTAAAGGTCTTCTATGAATGAGTGCATAAATAAATGAAGTTATTAGATTGGACCCGTAAAGCCGTTGAAGGTGCCGAAGCGTTTTAACGCATATATTTTCTTGTTTTGATGTCAGGAATCCATCCCTAAACGTTGTAAAAGTATTTTTGAATCATCAAGTATATTTTTTGTAGAGATAATCGTTTCCGAGACACTCCTTGTAATGCTTCAGCTTTAAAATGCTTATTCTTTTCTCAAACGGAAAGTGGTCATTCGCTTCATATCCTGAAGGGAATTTCAATGTCATGGTATAGCGAGAGATTTTGAAAGATTTGACCATCGCTTTAGGCTAATGTATTCCCTTAAATCTCTATTAATATAAGCAGAATAAATGAACGTGCTTTTGAAAGAATAATTTCGTGTCAAAAGTGGAGAAAGTCATGTGAATCTGATTTTTACTGAATGTATAATCGGAGCTTTATCAAATTTATACATGATATTTAGAAAGTCGGCGTAAACATACTCTAGTAAAAGTAGACTCGGGTTGAAAAATATAATACCCAGTCGTGATTTGAGCCACTGATTTCCGTCTGCAGGTTCTAACAATTATGGTAATACCCATACGGAATGAAATTTCTCAGTGACTTCTAAAATTTATACCTATCGATATTTGCCTTCTTTCCCGCTACTATGTGTGCTAACATGGGTTTTTTTTTTTTACTTTCTCTACATATATTATGTACATAGTTTATAGAGAAGGCATTGTATTCTACCCAAAAATTCGATACCGAGATTTCACCGGAAATTCATGTTTTAGGTCCCTTTGAAAACAAAAATATCTGATGTGTTCCATTCACATGACTTTCTCTACCTCTCTGCAACAAATTATTATTGTTAAAAAGTTTATACTTCTATTAACTTCATGCTAATCGAGAAAAAAAAAATTAGCACAGTCTTATTACTTACTTCCTTGTCAGCAGAAGGGAAGTAAGGGAGTATTATAGGCTAAAACTAATAATCAAAAGCTGCTTGCTATGTGACTTAAGTTTCTATGTTTGTATGGACAGGAGTTGACAAATTCCTGTATGAAAAAGGTATTTTTTTCATAGCTGAAAACAAAAACAATATGTCAAAAACGATCAAACCCATGAAAAAATGTATATAAGATAAATTGTGCGTTTTAAGGTGCTCTACATTTTTTGTGTAAGTTTTTCTCCATCTCTTACGGTTTAGCAGTTATGCAAAAATCCATAAAATTCATCCAGAAGAGGCCATTCCCAGAAAATTCAAGATATGCATTTTATTTGTCGTGTAAATAGCTTTAATATACGAAATTTTAATCAAAATCATTAGAGCCATTTTTGAGAAAATCAAAATTTTCGAAAAAAGTTCCATGTAAAGGGTAGTTGGGGGTGGGAAGATTTTTCTCAAAAGTTTCGTGTCGCATCCCTGGAAGATACTAAACTTAAATACCAAGTTTGGTATTTTACCGACTTTTCGTTTTTGAGTTATCGTGTTCACAGGCACACGGACACACACACACACGGACCTTTTTCCGAAAATGCTTTTTTTAGATAAAGGGGACCCTAAAACATATATTTCGGTGAAATCTCGGTATTGAATGTTTGGGTGGAGTGCAATAGTTTCTCTAAACACTATGTAATAGTGCGTATAGAGAAAGTAAAAAAAAAACATTTTTGTAAAAAGGTCCGTGTGTGTGTGTCTGTGGACAGCATAGCTCAAAAACGAAAAGACCGATATGGATCGATATGAGCTTTCAGAGTCATAGCCTACTTGAATGAAGCCGTGGACGCATAAACCAAAACTGACCACGTTTAAGTGTTATAATTTTATAACACTGAGTGACAGAATTTTCTACTTTTAACACTTCTGACATCTGTTAAAAGACCTAATTTTACCATCAACTGTCTAAAGCTTATTTTTCACACTGTAGTGTCAAACACTGAGTTGAGTCAGTTCGTCCTTGTTGTTTACATAGGATCTTCTAGTTCTAGAATCAGTATGGAATATAGGTTTATGCATAGAATACTGATAATCTTTTCTTCAAAGCCTAACGTGTCAGTTACTGAAGTTGATGTTCAAATCTGAATCAGGGTTGTCAAATTGGGTGAAAAGTTGCGGATTAAACTACCAAGATCGAATATGCGACCAAATTTTAATTGATGCTATTTCTGAATTTTTGGGCTAATTCTGAAATCGGGAACATAATTTAAGTTTATTCCCTGAAAACTAGATTTTATATTTTTTCCTAAATTAAATAATATATTAATGGATATAGTAATAGTATATTCGTTTAGTCAATCCTCTAAAAATAGTGCTAGTTGTAAAATACCTGAAATCAACATTCGCAAAAGAAAAACTAGCTCTTGTATGTAGAGTTTTCTTTTTCCATTTTCTTTGTTCCGTTATTGCACTGATTTTAAGAGAAGTATTTAAATCAAAAGCACGAGCGTAATGCAAATATATCCTAATATTTTATGTAGTAGTGTTAGTTTTGGAATATTACTTTGTTACTGTATTTGCAATTTAAACACAGTACACATAGAATAATTGAGCAAATAAAGTTTTAATAATGGGTAAGTGGGGAAAATGTAATACAGGCTTTAACAAAAGTTTGCTTTCCTGCTTTGCGAGGGGTACTGGGTTGGATTGCCGAATACTTCTCTAGCCAAAATTATCCCTTATCCTTCCCTGGAGGTATAGAAGAGAGTGTAAATATATATATGTGTGTGTGTGTGTGTGTGTGTGTATGTGTGTGTGTGTGTGTAATCTAATGAATAAAATCCGAAGTGAAACAAAAACCCATTGTTAATTATGCACGAGTTAACATCATTACCGATGTGCAAAAATTTCCCAAGGAGAACGCTGTTGATATGACCATATAGCTAAAGGCGGGGTATAAATAATATAATAAGAAGAATATTAATAATAAGAAGCCCTCCGTGAGGAAGTGGTTATCATGCTAACTTCTAAAACCCAAGATAGCAGGTTCAAACCTGGCGGAAGGTGATGGATGTTTTCGGACTTAAAAGTCCTTAGCATAGCTTCCTTCGGACGGGAAGTAGGTAAAGCCAGTGGTTGCGTGTAATATTTATTTGCACGTAAAAGAACTCATAGCTTGAAAGAAAAAGGTACTTGGGGAAAATACCGCCATTTGTGTTCGCAAGTCGTGATTTCGTACTATAGTGACAGTTGTGGGCAGGTCCCTCGCATAGCGGTGAACTCGCAAACTAGAAATTCAAAGCCGATCACAGAAACATCATAACAATGTCCTATGTTAAAGTTAATTTAGCAGTAAACAATAAATAATAATAGTAATAACAATAGTAATAATAAAGAGTTGATTTTGTGATCCTAAACTAAATAAATGGAATTGGGATGTTCCAAGTAACATCACTTTTAATTTGCAACTAAGATCCAAATAGTCTGACCTTAAGAAACCTGTTATTGCAGAGTCAAAAATCTGATGTTCCCCATTCACATAACTTTCTCTACATCTCTGTAACAAATTATTGTTAAAAAGCTTATTCTTCTGTCGAGATGACCAACTAATCGAGATAAACATGTTTTCTTGTAAGTATAAGGGAAATAATGGAATGATACACTAGGCTAAAACGATAGTCAAATCTTTTAAAATCTGGTTGCCATTTAGATGAAATCCATTTCTTTGCATTGCCAGGAGTTGCAAATTCCCCTATGTGAAAAGTTGAAGTATTTTAAAACCGAAAACAATAATAAGAAATATCTCAAAAGTGGTCAACTGCACGAAAAAAAATGTATGATATAAACTATGTTTCAACGAGATCTACATATTTTCTGCAGTAAGATTTTTGCCTATCTCTTTCGGTTTACTAGTTATGCAAAATCCAGCAAAATTCATCCAGAATAAAGAGCTCTTTAGAGGCTATTCCCAGAAAATTCAAGATAAACGTTTTATTTGTCGTTTAAATATCTTTGATATACTGTATTTTAATCAAAATCCTTAGAGCCATTTCCAGAAAATCAAAATTTTCGAAAATTGTTCCATATAAAGGATAGTTTTGGGTGGGGAATTTTCTTGAAAACCTTCGTGTCGCATCCTTGTAAAATACTAAACATAAGTACAAGTTTAGTTTGACTGTCTTTTCGCTTTTGAGCTATGCTGTCCACACACACACACACACACACACACACACACACACACATACACACAATGACCGCGCCGTGGCCTAGTGGTCAGACCACTCGCCTCTCACCTAGACGGCCCGGGTTCGATCCCAAGCGACCGCATGTGAGATTTGTGGTGGACAAAGCGGCGCAGGGGCGGATTTTCTTTGGGTTCTCCGGTTCCCCCCGCCATCACATTCCACCGGGGCTCCATCTTCATGTGTCATTAGTGTCATCGCCTGCGGTTAAAGGAGGCGTTATACACTATCAAAAATAAAACACACACACAGACAGGGATCCTTGAAAGTTTATTTCCGGTGAAATTTCGGTATCTTCTCTGTACACTACGCACATAATACGTGTAGAGAAAGTAAAACCTCAAACAAAATTCGGCTACTAAACCAAATCTCGTTTTTAAGCCTGCCCCTTAAAAAAAAGTCCATGTGAAATTGGGCGATTTCTATCTGAAGTTTGCGATTTTTAAAATAACTGTGATAACACATATTATGTGAAATAATTCTGGCAAACCTGCTACATCTAGTGCTCACTGTAGCGTCAAACACGTGACGAAGTGAGTCCACTCCTCCTTGTTTACATTAGGATATTATAGGCTGAGTAACGAGTATAAGTTTATGCATATAATATCGATACTCTTTCCTTCAAAGCCGAACGTGTCCGGTCTATCGTTCCACTAAGTCTCAAGTTACCTAAGTTGCACGTCCGACTCTGAATCACAGCGATTGACTCACACCAGGATAAACGAGCTCTGTGCGAGAGAGCTGAAAATGTAACCAACAAATAAACACTCTGTCAGTAGAGCAGCATCTAATGCCTTTCCAGAAATAGCTGCACATCCACCCTGCTCCAGGAAGTGACTTACATACCTTCCGAGTTAACAGTTACTCCCGAGAAATCTCAACAGGTAGGGAAGAAACCTCCCAACACCTCGGAAATGTGTTACAGATTACCCGTTATTGCCTTGCTGAACATAAAGCGGATCTTTTGCGTTCACAGAATAAAATTGGGTGTTTTTCCGGTCCGGAAAAGGGTCTATACTATGCATAAAAATCGGATGTGTTCCATTCACATGACTTACTCTACATCTCTGTAGGAAACTATTCTTAAAAAGCTTATTCTTCTCTTTACTTCATGTTAATCGAGATAAACACTAACAAAAATGTCTTATTACTTAAATGTTTACTTTCTCTGCACGTACTATGTACATCGTGTGTAGAGAATATATTGTATTGCATCCAAAATTTCGAGATTTCACCGGAAATACAAGTTTTGGGATCCCCTCAATAAAAACAAGCATTTATAGAAATATGTCCGTGTGTCTGTCAGTTTGTCTGTGTATGGGGGGGGAGGGTAACTTAAAATAAACCGTTAAACATAAAAAAAAGTCTTATTACTTGAATTTTTACTTTATTTACAGGTCCTATGTACATCGTGTGTAGAGAAGGTAATTGTATTGAAGCAAAAAATTCGAGATTTCACCGAAAATACATGTTTTGGGATCCCCTCAATAAAAAGCATTTTTAGAAAAATGTTCGTGTGTCTGTCAGTTTGTGTCTGGGCGGTGCGGAGGAGGGAAGAAAAGCTTAAAAATAATCCGTTAAACATCAAAATCATATCTAAGTTCAGTATCTTCCCTTCACATGGAAAAAAAAAAAATGGATCTTCTCACAAATGGTTCTAAGATGTTGATTGAAATCTCTATAGTTAAGATATTTACATGACAAATAAAATGAATATCTTGAATTTTCTGGGAATAGCCTCTGAAGACCTCTTTATTATGGATGCATTTTTCTGAATTTTGCATAGCTACCGTAAGAGATAAACGAAACTAAGTATACACAAAATATAAAACTCATTAAAACATACAATTTATGTCATATACATTTTTTTTTCTGTAGGTGACCGTTCGATATTCTTTGTTATTGGTTTCAGTTTTAAGATAAAAGTTTCTCATTCGAGAACTTGTTCACTCCTGGTTACGCAAAAAACGGATTTCAGTCCCATAGAAACCACATTTTCAAACATTTGACTGTCGTTTAACCTGGTATATTCGCTTATTTCTCAGGAACTAAGTAATAAGAATATGTATTTCGATTAGCATGAAGTAGATAGAAGAATACGCTTATTGACAATAATTTGTTGCACGGATATAGAGAAAGTCATTTGAATGAAACACATCAGATTTTTATAAGTACAAGGGAAATAAGGGAGAACCCTAGGCTATAGCGAGTCAATTTTTGTAAAACCGGGTTACAAATAGAAAGGTGAGGAATTGCTTAGTCACCTTTGGGCTACCAACCATGAAATAGAACATGATATTAAATTATTAAAAGTTTGATATTTAGGGAAATAATTCACATTCTTAGTAATGGCAATAGAGTTATTAATTTTAAAATACCCTCTTCTGACATAATTCATCCAATCAAAAAGTCAAGATGAAAGTTTAAAACCGACTAGCAATAATTCTAAAATGGCAGTCCATTGGTTACGCTGGACCGCTTGAAAGAAGCAGATACCTTCGATGTCTACCACCAGAAGACGGTAAGATCACCTCACCTATATGAAGACGCTGTAAATTAGACGACCAACTAGGTAGCATAGGGTTGCTATGTCTAGCTGGGACCTCTTCCGGATACACTAAGATGAAAGTGTAGAAATGAAGTAAAAATTGTATTTAATATAATTACTTTTTGTGTAGAACAATTACATGGAACTTGTTGCGGCAGAAGTAGTTGGTACACAATATTTTTTGGAAGATTTCATCTTTGTTAGCAAGTCTTTTTTCCCCTTTTATTTATAAAACTCCATGCAAGTTATCTTGAAGTTAAACTGGCACTGTAAGATTGACTCCACAGTTCCTGGTAGCAGTCGATTTCTTTCCTCAGTCCTTTCTTGACAAAAGACCACTCTTTATATAGCATTTTAGAAAAAATCGTCTCATTAAATTGCTATTAAAATGGGAATTACCCGATTCTTCTGCGTGGCGCTGCTTAAATAGTTCCAGCCCCGTAGAACTACTGGAGAAGTCTGGCATTTTCTCGAATGATGGCGCCAGATCTAGAAGGTGCTTGTATCATCGATACTGGATACGCAACATGTAATGTCATCTGAGAGACGTTCTTTTCAACGTAAACTTGTTAATATAAATAAAACTGACTGTACTTGTATTTGCAGATGGCATTACTTCAGTACTTAAACTAAGCTTATAACAATTTTTGTAAAATCGGGACAAAATTGGGTCTTGTCCAGATGTCAGAACAAGGAGGTCCATATTGGTAACGGTCCCGATATATCGGGACTGTTGGTAACCCTAAACTAGCATGAGGATGACTGATAACATGTCCTTAATCAATATAAGTGAAGAAGTATAAATGTGGTCGTCTTATTGAGTTCTCAATAATTACATATTCAACTGTTATTACAGAGAACCAGCAACTTAGCATAACTGCTATCCAATTGTGAGCCACGGAAGAATACACCACCCCAAGATTCGCCTTGTCCACTAGGGGAAAACCACGAAAACCCCCGCAGTCTCCAGGAGTCGAATCCTGGAATTATCTAATCCGAGTTTCACATGTTACCACGCAGCCATCTCTCTCCTTAAGTTACATGTTATACAGTTTACTTCAGACGCATCAAAATATCCGTGGGGTTATCAAACACTCGCGGTAGGTTGGGCTTAATCCAACATCGAACTTCCTGCTATCCTAGTAGCTTTAAGGTTGAGGAGCTGTGTTGATCTAACGCAGTTCTCCGAGATAGGAGTAAACTCCGAGCGTAAGGGAAGGTAATAAAAAGTCACCGCCTTTCAGTTTATACTTCTGCAATTTGAAAATATGGGTAAGGTAGGTCTAAAAGCAAATAATTATGAATCCCAGCTAATTATTGCACTGTTTTTGTGGTGCATTCACTTCTGGATCCGTTAGGTTTTGTGGAAAAGAGATATTTGGTTTCTAATTGCTCTATAGATTTATAAAGAAGCAATGCATTCCATTATTTTAAGAACATTTCAGCGGAACATTTCTGGGAAATAACTAGGGTGAGGACTTCTATGACCTAAAAATCTGATGTGTACCATTCACATGACTTTCTCTATATCCCTGCAACAAATTATTCTTAAAAAACTTATACTTCTATTAACTTCATGCTAATCAGTAAAACATTAGCAGAAATAGCCATATTACTTGCTTCCTTGTAAGTAGAGGTGAAATAAGGGAATACCTTAGGTTAAAGTGATAATCAAAAGCTGTGGTTGCTATGTCATTGAAATTCCTTTGTTTGTATGGACAGCAGTTGACAAATTCCTGTATGAGAAATGTATAAGTTTTTCATAGCAGAAACCAAAAATAAGGAATGTCACAAAAACGACGAACTCCACGAAAAAATGTATATAACATAAATTGTGTGTTTTAACGTGCTCTACATTTTTTGTGCAGTAAGTTTTTGTCCATCTCTTACGATTTAGCAGTTATTCAAAATTTAGTAAAATTCATCCAGAATAAACTACTCAGCCATTTTTAAGAAAATAAAAATTTTCGAAAAATGTTCCATGTAAAGGGTAGTTGGGGTGGGGGGTATTTTTCTCAAAATCTTCGTGTCGTATCCCTGGAAGATACTAAACTTAAATACCAAGTTTGGTATTTTACCTATTTTCGTTTTTGAGTTATCGTGTTCACAGACACACGGACACACACACACGGACCTTTTTCCGAAAATGCCTTTTTTAGATAAAGGGGACCCTAAGACACATATCTCGGTAGCAAATTTTTTGGTGGAGTGCAATACATTCTCTATACACTATGTATATAGTGCTTATAGAGAAAGTAGAAATTACGAAACATACATTGATTTATGACGTGAAAATTCATAAAAATATGATCATAGTTTTATCACAAATAATT
This sequence comes from Hymenopus coronatus, assembly GCA_030762935.1. Lineage (NCBI taxonomy): Eukaryota > Metazoa > Arthropoda > Insecta > Mantodea > Hymenopodidae > Hymenopus > Hymenopus coronatus. The sequence continues at coordinate 95,480,616 of CM060895.1, read as the reverse complement.
CCATTAAGACGTCTGACCCAACCGATAAAATCTCGAGTGGAGCGATAGAATTAATACGGGAAGGTCAGACTGTCGAATGATATTTTTGGGCAATTTCGTAAATAAAATACTTATTTAAATACTGTAACCCAAGGTTTGATCAGAAAATATGAAATTCTATAGAAAAAAACTTGGCGACACTAACTAAATAAAAGAATGTCAGGTAGTAAATACCATATGATAAGTTAATGCTTCTACGCATGAAATTCGTTTTGCATAGTATATAAGAAGTTTATATATATTGTAGTAATAAAATATCTTACTTCGCATATGGTGATGAATTATAGTGATTGAGAAGTTGAAGTAGAAGATAATGTTGTAGTGTTTTCAAACGGTAAACATTGCTTTCAGTCACAGTTCAATTGCACTGTGAAACGTTTCCCAATTTCCAGAATAAGATAAGCCCATGAGAACTAAATATTTTGTCTAGGATATAATATTAGAAGTAGTTTCTTTAACAATTTAAATGCATTTATATATTTCAAATTCACGAAAATAACACCGCAACTTCTCACCGACTGGATACTTCACTTTTGGATAGCATTGCATTATAAAATATGTGTGTGAAAGTTCTAAGCCTAACGTTTTTAGTAAAAGATTGTAAAAGTTACGTCTTATAAAATATTCAGGTAGCATTAGATTACATAAAATGTTTGGTCATAGCTGAACAAAAGCATTATGAAATAATTATTAAGTTGAACAGAAAAGCATATGGAGAAGAAACTAAATCCGTTTAATTGTTAGAAATTAGGTTGTACGTCTGGTACTGATGATAAATATTTACTATAACAAACCACAGAAAGCTGCTGTTAAATGTTGAATTAAAAATACGTGTTTTTGCACATGGTTAAAATGTGGATAAGTTATATCTGCAAGAAATGAAACACTTATTTCAATGCAATCACTCAAGAAATATGTGATAGAGCTAAGAGGCTTATTGCTTCTACATTTTTTTGTATGTATCTTGGTCTTTTTATTACCGTTTTTTGTAATCCATATACATTATGTTGTACTGGAATTTGTTAGCTTCATACTTGGAAATTTAACATTTTGGTTTGTTATTAATTCAGCGTATTTATCTTCTAATATGTTGCCTCAGTGTTCAACAGGTTTATATAAAAGGTAGTAAACTATTCGTTCATTTTATGATAGTTTTATCACAGAACGCTTTTATAAAAGGAAAACTAGACTGTCATTAGTTCTTGACAGATGTTTTATAATGTAAGCTGACCTTCAGCATGTAGAATATACAGTGACAATGAAAAGACAGTGACTGGTCAGTCATCAACAGCTTAGAAGGGAAAGATGAGGTGAACAAAGATAGAACATTTAGCGAAAAACCCTTTCACGCAGTCTGGCTACTCGGTTCGTATTTTCTCTCGGAGAACTGAAGGTAAATTCTACCTACTATTTGAAACTATTCATTTCGTTATTTGCATTTTAAGGAAATAGAAGTATTTTTAAAACACCCTGAAAATTCACAAAAGAAATATGCACTCGGCTTTCAGGAACATTTAGGCTTTTATAATATCCTGAAAAATATGTCAATATAACTAGATCTTATCCTAGAATTACAAAACAATTGTAATGAAAATATAAATATATCATATAGCATTAAAATATCAAAATATATATTTACAAAGCTCAATAAAATCATCTTTATTTTCATCAGGCTGCTCTGAAATGTGTTTATAACACTTTAAAACTTAAAAATCTGATGCGTTACACTCACATGACTTTCTCTAGCTGTTCTACAAACTTCATAGATACATAAGATTCTTCTTTCTGCACCTTGCTAATCGTGGTACTCATTAGCTCAATGTTCTTATTATTTAGTTCCGTATAAGTAAGAAGAAAATAAGGGAATACACTGGGCTAAACCAATAGTCAAATGTTTTAAAAGCTGACGTTATGCGATTGTCATCACAAAATCGCTTTTCTTGGCCAGGAGTAGAACGAAAGAAAAGCGGACAGTCCTGTCTAGGAAAAGTATAAGTACTTCACAGCTGAAACTAATAACGATGAATACCTCGAAAACGGTAAGCTCCCGAGAAAAATGTATAAGATATAACTTGTGTATTTTAACCAGACCTAATTTTTTGTATAGTAAGTTTTTATCTATCTCTTACGGTTTACTAGTTATGCCAAATTAAGCAAAATTCATCCCAAATAAACGGTTCTTCAGAAGCTATTCCCAGAAAATTCAAGATATACATTTTATTTATTAGGCAAATATCTTTAACATATGATTTTTTAATCAAAATCAAAGAAAATCAAAATTTTCGAAAAAAATTCCATGCAAAAGGTAGTTTGGGGTGGGGGAATTTTTCTCAAAATCTTCCTGTCACATCCCTGGAAGATACTAAACTTAATTACCAAGTTTGGTATTTTAGCTATTTTTCGTTTTTGAGTTATCGTGTTCACAGACACACGGACACTCACACACGGACCTTTTTCTGAAAATGCTTTTTTTGGATACAGGGGGTCCTAAAACATGTATTTCTGGCGAAATCTCGGTATCGAATTTTTAGGTGGAATACAATACTTCTCTATCCCTATGTACATTGTACATATGGGGCTAGAGAAAGTAAAAAGTAATGAGTGGAAATTTTGTGAAGCCGTAACTATAGAAGTTAAAAAGAGCATCAATGTATGCAAAGTGTTACATTTCTGTACACAGACTGAATATCCTGTGTCAAAGTTCACTGAGAAGCATTGTATATTGCTTGAAATAAAATATAATGGCTTTTGTTTTTACGCACATTCTCTGTGAAACCAAGCCATTCCATTAAGTTCTCTCAATTTTTCTACTTTATCTATTACTCGCATTTGCCTAACTTTAGTATGGTAAGTCACCCTAAAATTCGATACTGGAAAGATTTACTGGAAATATATGTTTAGAATTTAGAAGTTGCCTCAGTAAGGGAAAAATATTTTAGAAGTTCATGTATGTGTGTATGTATGTGTGTGTATGTAATCAGCTTAACTTAAAAACGAAAAATCAGTGAAATACAACATTTAATATTGAAGTTTAGCATCTTACAAGGATTCGATTTCCAAGAAAATTACCCAACTTATATTTACATGAAGAATGTTTCGTTATTTTTAAATTTCTCAAAAATAGATTTAAAGATTTTGGTTAAAATACCAGATTTTTAAGACTCGTAACAAATAAAATGCATGTCTAGAATTTTCTGGTAATAGCCTGTGAAGTCTCTCACTTTGAATTAAATGCATTACTATAAACCATTTTTACTGTTCGTTTTTTTTCTCGTAGTTAAGCATAAACATGGAATTCCATAGTACTTGCATTGATTTTTAAAAATATTGACAAATAAATTTCACCGCACAGCTACAAATGTAACATGGTTTGTAAGAAATGTACAGATTCAACACGAAGTTAATATCCTTCCAATAGAACGGTATATGAAACACCTTTAGAAGACATTCTTCAGAAAATTAAACAATGTAACTGGTGTTGAAGCATATAATCTGCATACCAAAGTTCCACTTAAAAGGCTGAAAAAAATTACCAGAAACTTTCAAGTGACACAAAGGACTCCTGCTCATAATTATTCATACATTTCAAAATCATGAACTTTCATTTTTTATTTATTATTGTTATTCATTATATTTTCATTCAATTGTAGCATTTATTTGTAAAGTTACATTAGCATTTCTGCGCTAATAAGAATTTCTGTTTGTTAGAGGAGCCAATATGGCCAACTTCAAATGTTAATGTATTTAATGTTTTATCTATAGCTGCTGATCTGTCAATAATAAAAAAAGAAGAAATCTGCATTGATTTTCACATTACGTGGTTCTGTATGCTTCTGAAGCGACCCGTGATTGAAAGGATGAGGGGTGACACCCGAAGAGCGACATTCCGGGTAACAACATGCTTAAGCATGGACGGGGTCCATAACGTTTAAGTTCGAACGCATCACAGCCGCTCAAGCTCACCCAAATACCACTGACCACCCGGGATATCCTGAAGAAGAGCCTGCCCAAGAGCACCCGGAGGCGGTAACTAAGAAGTTCGACCGACGCGAGAAATAAACCTTTACAAAGGGCACCTTCACCGCCCAGCCGCAGCATATCAAATACCGTAGCCTGGTCCATTTCTGAAAAAGATTATAATAATAACGATGTTGAAGTAGATAAATGGTAAGAAATAAGGTACAGGAAAGAAGAGGAACCACCCCAAGATTCATCTATCCAGCCGGGAAACCACAAAAAAATATATGGTCAGAAGGCGATCAACAAGAATCAAACCCAGGACCTCTCGAATGTAAGCTTTAAAGCTTGGAGTAATTTGCTCGGTAACTAACGTATAAATGTAAAATGAAATTGTTGTCGCGCTAAATAACAAATATATAAGAATATTTTATAGAAGGTAAGTAGAGAAACCCAGCGGCACAGCTCAGGCAGTTTTATTTATGGCCCGCATTTGAGAGATTCGGGTTCCTTCCCGCGGCCGACCTACCTGGTCCATGGGTTTTTTCGGAGGTTTCCCCGGGTCACCAGGCGAATGCTGGGTAGACTACTTTCATCCCTCGAATTTCCTATCCCTCCGCGACGTTTCCATTGTCATTTCCTTCATTCCGTTGCTTTCAGGGTTGGAAGTGTTGGCGATGGCTCTCGGTGCCACGTGGCAAGAGAAAAAGGATTGTCTCAGTAAATGTCTCCGTCCCTCGATTTCGGCTGGTTGCCGGGATATTGCTCCTGGCGGAGGCGTTAGAACCTATATGGGGCGGGAGGCTCTGTTCTACCTGTCCACATATCTGACTGTCAGGGTGCTCAAACTGGAAACTATAGGGATCTTGAATATCCTTTTTATTGTTTCAGAAGTATTTTTCTTTGCATCATTCTTCTGAATTTTTTCACAGAAGCCTTGCACTTGCTATTGGCTCTGAATCTTTATGGTGTCCTATAAGAGTTATCCCTTTTAACTTCAAGTCCCGTCATTGCTGAGCCTCGCTCTTGGTTTCAGGCACCCGGTATCTCCTTTCACCTCATCCCTCCCCTCTGTAGTCGAACCCAAGTGAGGTGTAGGTACAAAAACCTCAGGTTCGTTACCGTCCTCTCCGACTGAGCCCTGTCCTGAGTAGAGAAAGTAATCCGAATGTAACGAATACGTTTTTTTAAAATAATTTGAGAGTTGAAATGGCAAGACAATTTTTTATAAGAATGTACATCGGAAGAAAGCTGTTTTTTCAGTGATAAAACATTTAGCAAAACCTAGTTAGGAGATTCTCCGCGAAGATTATAAATTATTAAAAGATTAAATTTGTAATTGATACCTTTAAAATTAGGAACATCCTCCGCCACACACACACGCGCGCGCACACACACACAACTGTCTCAAAAATATCATTTTTATTTTCTCTGCATAGAACATACGTAGAGAAGGTATTGCTCTCCCCCAAAAACCCGGTGCTGAAATTTCACAAAAAATACACGTTTTAGGGTCCCTTTATTCAAAAGAAACACTTTTAGGAAAAGGTGCACGCATGTGTGTGTGTGTGTGTATGTGTGTGAACGCCATAACTCAAAAACGAAAAGTCAGTAAAATACCAAACTTGGTATTTAAGCTTAGTATATTTCAAAGATGCGACTTAAAGAATTTGAGAATAATCCTCCCATATCAAACTACCCTTTACATGGGAAACATTTCGTAAATTTTGATTTTCTCAAAAATGACTAACTTTTTTTTAATTAAAATACAGTATATTAAAGATAGTTTCATGACAAAATGTTTATCTTGAACTGCTGCTAATGGCCTCATAAGACCTCTGGTAAACCGTAAGAGATAGACGAAAACTTACTATCCAAAAATGTAGATCAGACTAAAACAGACAATTTATGTAATACACATTTTTGTTGTAGAGGTAACGGTTTCCGAAATATTACATATTATTGGTTTCAGTTTTAAAACCCAGCTTTTAAAAGATTTGAATATTGCTTTAGCCTAGTGTACTCCCTTATTTCTTTTCTACTTACAAGGAAGGAGGTATTAACCCAATTTCTGCTAACGTTTACCTTGATCAGCTTGAACTAGATAAAGGAATAAGCTTAAGCAATAATGCATTACAGAGATGAAACGAGAAAGTCATGTGAATGGAACATATCCGATTTTTTATCCAGGGACCTCAAAACATATATTTCCGCTAAATCTCGACATCGAATTTTTAATTGGAATGCGTTACGTCGCTGCCTACTGTACATAGTAGAAAAAGTTAAAAGAGAGAAGCTGTATCTCAGCTGAGAGGAGGTACAAGTGGTTTTAATACCACTTCTCTCATTAAATCACTCTATTGTAGCAGTCAAGAGTCCCAGCTGCAAAATAAAACTTTTATTTCTTCCCAAAATCCAGTTTCATATTCTAGTCTCATTGCCTTGTGTTTTAACAAGAGTTTCCGGATACCGGATGGCAGAATGGTTCATATAATTGATATAGCGCGGATAATTCTATTCCATCTGCAACACTCGCATAATAATCGTTAAAACTTTCGCCTTTCTCGACTCTTTTCTGCTGTGATGTCATGTGCCATTTTCCGATAAGTGTGTTTATAAGGAGTAATTTATAGTTTTCCAAAGTTTAAGTATATACTATACAACAGTTTATAAAAGTAGACATTTACTTAGGAGTTCGATTAGTAAAGGCATTAATGCAGAAAGTTTTCTAATATGTACGAGCAAATGAAGCTTCTTTTGTAAGCCATTGTACACTATAATTTATCTAGGTACAAACAACTATAAAACTATCATTAAATAACTTCAGTTTGGACTACTATAAGAGACCAGAAAGAATATCCAGAAGAGATGAATAAGTAACTGTATAATAAGAATACAAAAATCTTGTGTTGTTCTATTTACATGACTTTCTCTATCTGTTCTACAAACAAGCTTCCTACAAATGATCATTCTTCTTTTTGCTCCATGCCAATTGATGCATGCTTTAGCAAAATGGTCTTATTACTTAGTTTCTTACAAGTTGAAAGGGACAAAGGGAATACATTATGCCAAAGCGATAGTCAAATGTTTAAAAAGCTGTCGCTAGGCGATTGGCATTGTTTACAGGTCCAGGAGTAATAGAAAACAAAATACGGACGACTTCTGTTTGATGTATTTTAAAATTGAAAACAACAACAATCTCGGAAACGGATAGTTTCACAACAAAAACATGAATTATGTGTTTTTCCAAAGCCTATATTTTTGTGTAGTTAGGTTTTGTCTGTCTCTTACGGTTTATAGTTATGCTAAATCAATTCAGAATGAAGAGAACTTCAGAGGTTGTTCTTAGGCAATCAAAATATTTAGTTATTTTTTAGAAAATAATCATTTTCGACAATTTTTTTACGTTAAGGAGGTATGTTCCCGTCGCATCCATGGGAGATACTTAACTTAAATACCAAGTTTGGTATTTAATGGATATTTCTGTTTTTAAGTAATGCTGTTCACAGTACATTCATTCATAAACACATACAAGCTGTACAAAAGGTACTTCAGAATGTGTATTAAAATTTGGTGTGTTCCATTCACATGACTTTCTCTACACCTCTACAATAAGTTATTAAAATGCTTATTCTTCTATTTACTTACTGTTAATCAAGTAAAAATTAGCAGAAAGGATCTTATTACTTGCTTCCTTGTAGTTAGAAGGAAAATAAAGGAATACATTACGCTAAAGTGATCCTCAAATCTTTTAAAAACTGGTTGCTATGTGATTGAAGTGTCTCTGTCTGTATGGCCAGGAGTTGGAAAAGTCCCGCATGAGAAAAGTATAGGCATTTTAAAACTAAAACCATTAACAAGATATATCTCAAAAACGATCAACTTTACGAAAAATATGTTTATATCTTAAAATTGTGTGTTTTAGTTAACTCGACAAGTTCTGTAAAAAAAGTTTTTGACTATCTCTTACGGTTAACTAGTTAGGCAAAATTCATTTAGAATGGTTTCTGAAGCTCTTCCTAGAAAACTCAAGATATACATTTTGTTTATCATGTAAATATCTTTAATATAGGTACGATATTTTAATCAAATTCGTTAAAGCCATTTTTGAGAAAATAAAAATTTTCGATTTTTGGTGGGATTTTCTTGAAAATCTTCGTGTCGCATCCATGGAAGATACCAAATTTAAATACCAAGTTTGGTATTTAACTGACTTTTCTTTTTTGAGCTATGCTGCCCACAGGCACACAACAGACACATTCGGACCAGGGGAAATCCCGGTACGAATTTTTGTGTACACGTACTGTACACTATGTACACAGTGTGTACAGTACGTGTAGAGAAAGTAAAATATATGGGAAATGCTTTTGTATGTTAAATATATGATATTATTGTAATTTAGTTTACAGTAATCGAAAAACATTGCATACCACATGAGAGTGTACAGGCTTTATGTGTTCGTGGAAATTATCGCTCGAGGCGAAGCTAACCTCTCTGCTGGCTCATAAAATCTAAATTTACTCTCTTGTACCATAAATAACATGCGGCAACATAAAAAGACAGCTTATTTCGTAAGCGGAAGTCCAACAGTTCGATCCATACTAGTGTACCCTTCAGTGATTGGCTCTTTTTCAAATTATTCATCAATTGTTTAAATCTTAGCACCGGGGTGCTCTTTCCACACCGTTTTGCTCATCTGTGGAATTTGGAAAATTCACAGTATGTAATATATCTTATTGAAACTTATACCAGCTATTATACATAATAATATTGGTATTTTCCCCATGTATCAAAATTATAGTTTAAGCGGTTATTTAAATAATAATTGTTTTCTGCCTAAATGTATTGTTCTAATAAAAATGAGCAATATGATGCATTTTTAAAAATATTCACATACAAACATTCAGATTTATAGAAAATGAGTTTACTAATAGCTTTTTTTGCTCTATTTTAAAATATTAGCCCTAATTAATGGATAAAAAGTATTACTTTTCGTACTTTCAAAAACTCATAATTTCCTAAAAGTTGATATTTTATTTATTGGAGCATTATTTCGAAAAAGTAATGTGCCCACTTTTTAATGTACTTTGTTTCAAACTAATGTGCATTAGTTTCAAACAAATAAATAAACAATTGCATCGTGCGGGACATTTTCAGTATGGAAAAATGTTGGGAAAAAGTTTGCGATAAAATAAAAGTGCATATTAATAAGCATACGCCTATACATTTATACCATCAGTTAATTTGTAGTTAAAAGTGCGCTTAGTAAGAAAGACAATATATTTTCTTAAAGTTTAGAAGTCACTATTTTACTATAAAACAAAATAATTTTTAATTTTCCACAATTTTGGTCAAATTTCACAGATGCATCACTTAAATAATTTCTTCTTATCCTACCATCAGATTGTTAATGCCTATTTTAAGAGAGCCAATGTTGTATCATATGCCATATGTTTCCATCCATGGTTATTACAGTAAATAATGCATCTGTTATACGTTCTCTACTTCGTAGGGTAGGGTAAAGCAGGTATTGCATTCCACCCAAACACTCTTTACTGCGATTTAACTGGAAATGCATGTCTTAGGGTCCCCTGAGTCAAAAAATATAGAAACAGATCAATGTGTGCGTGCGTCTATGAGCTCTATAACTCTAGACGATTAAGTCTAATATTTTCCAAGAATGTGCCAGGAAAACCCACCCAACCCAAAATACTCTTTACATAGAAAAAGTTTTAAAATTTTTAATTTTCTGAAAATAGCTCTAATTATTTGATTAAAATAACATCAATTAAAGATAATTCCATTATTAATAAAATGCAAGTCTTGAATTTTCTAGGACTATCCTCTGAATACCTCTTCACTCTGAATCACTTTTGCATAACTGAAAATCCATAAGAAATAGACAAAAACTTACCACACAAAAAATGTAGACCTTGTTAAAACATAATTTATGTTATATACACTTTTGGTGGTGTTATCTATTTCCAGGATATTCCTTGTTATTGGTTTCAATTTTAAAATACTTGAAACTTTTCTCAAACGGAAATTTGTCATTCCTGTTTGTTTTGTTTTACTCTTGGCTGAACAAAGAAAACCGAATTTCAATCACATGACAACCAACTTTTAAAAGATTTGACTATCGCTTTTGCCTAGTATATTCCTTTATTTCCCTTCTAGTTTTAATAAGTCTGCTTCAGCTAATATTTAGCTCGATTAGCATGAAGTAGATAAAAGAATAGACTTTGAAAGAATCATTTCTTGTAGAATAAGTAGAGAAAAATATGTCAATGGAATACATCAGAACATTTTTTTCAATTATTTTAACTTCTAAACGGAAGCGGTCTTGCTGGCTCAGTTGAAAAGGCGTTGGCCTGCTGTCCCAAGGTCGCTGGTTCAAACCCGACCCAGACAGATGTTTTTATGTGTGCTTAAAAGCGGCACCCTTAAGTCAGTAGTCTTGCTGAAATGTATCGGAAATCCTGTGAGACGAAATACCGGCATACCGGCGAGCTGATATTATCGTGGCATTGACAGCGTCTTAACGAATAGGTTTGATTCCCGACCGTAGATTTTGTAGATATTATTACGTGGTATGAAACATTTAATGATAATTCGTCTTTACTTACATTACAATTTAATATATCTGGCATAATTAATTCCTAATTCGTTAGAACAGTCAAAAAAAAAAAAATGAAGTGCTATTAAAGTAGGCGATACAAATTGAAAAAAAAATCTGATGCGACCAGTCAAATAACTTTCTCTAGCTATTACACATACAAACTATTCGTACAAAAGATAATTCTTTTATCTCGATCATGCTAATCGAGATAAACAATAGCAAATCTACCCTTCCTCGTAAGTAGAGGGAAAATAAAGAAATACATAGGCTAAAGCGACAGTCAAAATTTTAAAAAGTGGTAGCTATGTACATTTGCTTTGCATTGTCCCGTTTGGGAAAAGTTCTGGTATTAAAAATGAAACTAATAACGAGGAATATCTTGAAAATGGTTAAATCTACAAGAAAAACATATATCATAAATTATGTGTTTTAACGAGATCTATATTTTTGTGCAGTAAGCTTTTATCTATCTCTTACGGTTTAACCGTTATGCAAAATTCAGCAAAACTCACCCAGAATAAAGAGGTCTTCAGAGGCTATTCGCAAAAAAATCAAGATATGTATTTTATTAGTAGTATAAATATATTTATATTTTAATCAAAACCGTTAGCCATTTTTGATAAAAACAAAATTCTCAAAAATTGTTCCATGTAAAGTGTAGTCTGTCGTGGATATTTTCTCAAAATCTTCATGCCACATTCTTGGAAGATACTAAATATAAATACCAAGTTTGGAATTTAGCGCTCTTTTTGTTTTTGAGCTATGCTGTCCACAGCCACAGATACACGCGGAGCACATAACATTTTTTGGATCAGGGGACCTCAAAACATATTTCCGAGGAAATCTCCAAATAGAATGTTTGGGTACAATACAATACCTTCTCTGGCTACTTTCAGATTATATGTTAATACGTGCTAGAGAAGTTAAAAAGAGAATTATATCACTAAGTGCTACAAATTATAACACTCCAGAGTACCTTTATTTCGCATTAATAATCTAATGTGAACATCATTATTCCAAAAACGTGTATTCTTAATGATATCAAGGCAGTAATTTTGGAATCTGAAGAACCAGCCGAAATTTTACAAGCACTGGAGAGGGTAATGCCATAAAAGTCAAATAACGCATAACAGGTTTCCTCAAAGACGCAAGCTAAGAAACACACCAACTAATTATAGCGAAAATATGTTGCTAGCTGACTTTAAAGATAAAGCCTAATGATTATCTTCAATATTCTGGCGAATTACTCTACATATGCCTCAGTCATGGACAAAAAAATCGTTGGTAACATTCTTGAAACGATGTGTGAGAATTAGAGCTGAATTAATCCTGCAGCCTTCGTTATATTCATTTTTTTTTTTTTTTTTTTAGATTTGTGTAGTAAGCACCGATGCTAAGAAGAATTAAGTGACCGTCACAGCCACGCTGATATTTAATGGGTAGAACTAATCTAATTAATAATCTATGAATTTATTTATAAATAAATGACCACGGTCTAAAAAGAATATGATGTGTCTGTCTGTTCTGCATACAAACTATTCTTACAAAGATTCATTATTTTATCCACTTCAAACTAATCACGATAAACATTACTAGAAATGGTTTTATTACTTAGTTCCTTACAAGTGCAAGGCAAATAGAGTACATTAGGCTGAACTCACGCCTCTTAAAGCGACCGCATGTGAGATTTGTGTGGACAAAGCGGCGCTGGGGCGGGTTTTCTCCGGTTTCCCCGCCATCGCATTTCACCGGTGCTCCATCTTCATTCATGTATCATCAGTGTCACCGCCTGCGGTGCCATAAGTAGTTAAATCAGGCGTTAAACACTACCAAAAAAACAAAAACAAACAAAAAAAAAAACGCCTCTTCAAAGTTGTCCAATGCGATTTTCATTGAAGTTTCATTCTCTCTCCTTGAGCAGGACTAAAAGAAAAGATGAATGAAATGGATTAACGTTTTGCGTTTGAGAAAATTTAAGTATTTTAAAATTAAAACCAATACCAGCGAATATCTCTCAAATGGTTAGCTCTACGAAAATAATGTTGGACATAAATTGTGTGTTTTAACGATATCTATGTTTTATATATCTCTTACGGTTTACCAGTTATGCAAAAGCTATTCAAAATTAAAAAGGTTTAAGAGTTGTTACCAGAAAATTTATAATGCATTTTAGTTTCTCTATAAATATCTTGAATATATGGTATTTTAATAAAATTCGCTACGTATAGCATTTTTTAAAAAATCGAAAATTTCACAAAATACTTCATGCAAAGTGTAATTTGATGTGGAGGATTTTCCTAAAAATCTTTGTGTCCCATCTTGGAAGGTATCTACTGAACTTAAATACAAACTTTGATTTAACCGGCTTTTCGTTTCTGAGTTAAGCTGTCCTCAAGCGCACACACGCGCACGCGCTTACACATTCACACGGACCTTTTTCTAAAAATGCTTATTATTCCCTCAAGGACCTCAAAACATCGACATCTCGACATTGAATTGTTGAGTGGAGTAGAATGAATGCCTACTCTATCTTCCATGTACTTCGTGTTGAGTAAGTAAGAGTGAACCTCACCATGTACAAAGTAATTTTACTTTTCTCGCAGGATTACAATAACTGCATTCGTTAAGCAATTATTCCTACACACAGAATAAAACTTCTCTTTTGAATATTGTATTATAAACAAGTATTATAGTTCCCGCATGGTTTTAAAGGAGATGGTTGAAAGTTTAGTGATTTTTAGTCAAACATGTTTCCTGATCCCATGTAAAAATATACATTAAAATACATGTATGGAAAGCTTAAAATTTCCACGACATCTAAAAGTTGCTTTAATTACATCATATTTAAAGATATGCGCTATATACTATCCTTTAGAGGTGCTTTTTAAGTCATTTTTTCAGAGTTAGATTTTACCACATTCTGTAGTTCAAAATTTAATATAGATAATCTTTAAAGTACATACTAGACCACTGAAACATTTACTCCATCTTCTCAAATCTACTATTAATAAAACTAACCTAGAAATATTTGATATAACATTACTTTTAGAAATAAAATATTTTTGAAATGAAGATATTGAAAAATCTACACCTCAAATTTTTTATGTACTTCTACAGTATTGTAAAATATTACTATATTATCTTTAAAGTTAAAAGCTCTACGAGAAGATGGATTTTGATAGGTATATTTTAAAGCAAAAAAAAAAAAATAAATAAACGTGAACACTAATATACTTAAAAGTATTAAATTCGTCAGAACGTCTTTTTATACTTCGATGTGTGCAAAAATGAAGCCCCTAGGATTAAAATTGTGGAGAATCTAAAACCACCCATCAACTTTCTTTATGCGCCATTTTATATTCTATAGGATGATGATAAAAATTATATATTCCATGTGTCCCTATAATTGCTTGGACAACTGAAATTGCTGGAAAACAAATACAGGGAGTTTCTCAAACAAGGAAAAAGAGTTGTCTATGTTGAAGTAATAGTATCAATAGGACTACTCTTAGTGCAATAAAATCAATAAAGAAAACTCATTACACCTTTAAATTCACAATTGTTTAGTTTTGTCTGCACGACGAAAATATAATTCAATGTCTGTCGGGGCAGATAGGGCACCAGTTAATGCAAAACTCATTTTGGTCATATCGGGCGATGAATGAAATTGGTGAAATGATGCTCAAATGATCTCCGGGCCCATGGAGCTTAAAGTTATTCGACATTCGTCTTCTCAGGATAAGGGGAAAACCCCGAAAAAAACCTTATTTGGATAACTCACCCTAGGCGAGATTCGAACTCATGACCTTTAGAATGTGAGGCAGACACGCTACCACCACACTACCCAGACGGGCAAAAGTCATTTTTACTTACGGAAAAAGTTAATGCCACTCATATTACGAAGCAAACAGAAATGGGGAAACTCTGCTGTTCTAAAATGGAAAACATTGATTTGATTTTTTCTCTGCTGAATCCCATAGTATTGGATGAAAATTATTGGCTGGGAATCTATAAACATTTTAAATAAACATTTCCACTTTCTGTAGTTCAAATACATTTTCAAGAAAATACATTTAAAGTGAAGTACAGTTTATGGTAATGTCTAGTGACTCTACTGTCCCGCATTTGACGTGAACAGATAGATCTTCGTGAATTAACCCTTAAATGCGCTGCTTTGCATAAATGAAAAGGCGATTTTGGCATTGTTTTAGAATATTTTATTACTTTTTATTTGCAGTTTTTAATTACACTGACCTTAAACAATGGATACAATTTTTCAGCCATTTTGTGTTTAAATACTAATTTCTTTCAATAATATTAGTATTATTTTAAAATAAAAACAAAATCCATACAACTGTAGTCAAACATACCCTATTCATAGAAGTCATCACACCGATTATTTTACTTGGGTCCTCTCCGTCCTTTACCATAGACACATTTGACTGCAGCTAGAGGAAGAATAGCATATGTAGTAAATTAATTTGCGCATTGAAGGGTTAAAAGAGTTGCAGAACTCATCGAGGCTATTTCAAATTGAAATCGCCAAGGGGTACGGGTTCGTTTTACTTCTCTTATTATCGAGACAGTGAGCGAGTAGTACACGTCAAATAGGGGCAATTGGCCACCTGGTATCAATAAATTAGAATTATGTGCGTCCTTTAACATATAGGCCGTATCAGTGGCTTTTAACCACTGAAACAATTCTCCTTAGCAATGATGTTCACTCGTGTTAATCTTCGGGTTGGTATCACTTTTGATTATTACAATAAATTCTGTTGCCCGCCTGGGTAGTGTGATGGTAGCGTGTCTGCCTCACATTCAAAAGGTCGCGAGTTCGAATCTCGCTTAGGGTGAGTTACCCAAATAAGTTTTTTTCGGGGTTTTCCCTTATCCTGAGTAGACAAATATCGAGTAACTTTAAGCTAAATGGACCCCGAGATCTTTTGAGCATCATTTCACCAATTTCATTCATCGTCCGATGTGACCAAACCAGGTTAAAGGACGTTAAACTACAATAAATAAATGCTGTCTCTTTCGCGCACCCTTCCGGAAGCTTGGAATAATCCTGAAATAGCCCTCCAGCCGGGAAGGGAACTAGGAAGCCGTGTATTTAATGACTAGCATGCTAATCATTAGATATAAAACGTGGGTTTGTGCGATTTTAAAGATTATATTGTTTATAATCAATCTAAAATAAGAACTGAAGCTTTCCTGGCGACGTATTGATTCAAAATCTTCTCGGGCTTCTAGCCAGGTAAAAACTTGGCTTGACACCAACGTTTCGAAGAAGTGCATCTTCCTCGTCTTCAGGGTGAAAGCTTGCGAAGATAACCAGGCCATAATATCACGCGAACCAATCAGATGTTAGCTTCATCCCAGCTCTTATAAATACCAGTCTCCGCAAGCTCAAACCATCAGTTCACCCTGAAGACGAGGAAGATGCACTTCTTCGAAACGTTGGTGTCAAGCCAAGTTTTTACCTGGCTAGAAGCCCGAGAAGATTTTGAATTAATATAATCAATCTGTTTTGAAAACATTTCATGACATGTCAATGTGCGAGGACAGAGATTGAGAACAATGGAGAAGAGAATGAGAAAGAAGGAAGAGGCAGAGAGAGAGAAGGACATTGAGAAGAATGATGTTCGCATTAATTGCTATAATGGGAGTAGAGTTGCAGCTTTGGCTAGTTTGCAAATAGAATGGTCCGAAACTCTCCCCAGAGCCTGGAATGAGATACAGTGCACTCAAGTGTAAATGGTGGTCTAACATGCAGGAGTACGGTACTTTGCAATATGATGATGTTTGTTGGAACTGTTTCTCGTTTTTATGAATGCCGCCGTCTCGTAAATTCTTGGATGATGTTTCTATCCCTCTTCCATTCGTAAAAGCAGTTTGTGCAGGAGGGCCTACGATGCTTTTAATGTTTGCCAATTATGGTATGTGGGCCGATATTAACGACTGAAGGGAAACCACAAAAAGTTCCAGAAGATTTGTTGGCCTATGATATTTGAAATGTATGTGACAAATTGTGTGTTTTAACAAGAACTATATTATTTTTGTATATCTCTTACGTTAACAAGATATGCCAAATTCATTAAGAAATGACGTTTTTAGAGGCGAATCCCAGAAAATTCAAGATATAAATTTTAGTTGTCACGTAAATATCTTTAATATTACGGTATTTTAATCAAAATTGTTAGATGCTTTTTTCAGAAAATCAACATTTTAGAAATTTTTTTCCATCTAAAAGGTAGTTTGGGGAGGGGAGATTTTGCTCAAAGTCTTCCTGTCACATCCTTGGAAGATACTAAACTTAAATACCACGTTTGGTATTTTGCATGCTAATAGTTTTTGAGTAATCGTCATTTATAACACACACATGCACCTTTTTCTTTTTTTATAAGGGGACTCCATTGAAATCTCGGTATCTATGTACTATGTATTAAGTAGAGATAGTGGCGTAAAATATTATTTACTACAGCGGTTTAACGTGGGTGCAGTAGCAAGGTCAACAACATAAATATCGGTGGCGAACTGGCAATCGCTTATCCAGTTGTTGACCTTGCAAATAGAAATTAACTTGCAGTTCATGTTTGGCTACTGCTGCATGAATTAAATTGTAAATAAACATTAACAAATATTGTGTAAAAACCCAAAAAAACTTTAAAATGTAAAATTCAGCTATTAAATATTATTGAGTATATTTCATGTCTGAATAATAAACTAAGCTTACTTTAATAAAAGTATAGATTTCATTAAGATATATTGTTAATACATTTTAATGATGTATCTATTTATATTCCAATGTTTGGTCTTTTAAACATACATCTTATTTTACTGTGTGTATATGCACGATCTGTGTTAAATCTTCTTAACGTTACCTATGTTTAACAATAATTTATTTGAGCTGTTTAGAGAAAGTCATGTGAATGAAAGACATCAGCTGTTTTTATTGTCCTCTTTAACTGCTATGGTCATATGGGGTCTTTAACTTCAGAAATAGCTGCAGAGCGTTAGGGCTTCTTAACATGATTCTTGTTAAAGAAAAATTTCTCGTCCCAGACGTGAACCGAACCTGGGACCTCTGGGTTGAAAAGGCAAACCGCTGATCACTCGACCGCAGAGACAGTCTAATATACTTATTGTTGTAGAACTGGCTCTCATATTTGATAGTTGAACTTTACCAC
The DNA here is from genome assembly GCA_030762935.1 of Hymenopus coronatus. NCBI lineage: Eukaryota > Metazoa > Arthropoda > Insecta > Mantodea > Hymenopodidae > Hymenopus > Hymenopus coronatus. The sequence goes on along the minus strand of CM060895.1, from coordinate 95,462,814 downwards.
TTAAATCTTAGCTTTTTACTTTCCGTTATTGGTTAAAATTGACTTACGATTTAATTCATAAACCGTTTAAATATAACTCTTTTGGCGTTGCCATGTTACCTTCAGCTGTTGACTGGCATGGTCAGCATTACTACTTAAATATGACTAATCGATTACCAGTTCATAGAGGCCATAGTTGAGAGTAATTAATATAACTTTTGCATTATTATTATTATTATTATTATTATTATTATTTATTCAGTATCATCAAAAAAGTATGGAAAGTTTATAAGTGCTCGACTTCGTCTTGAATTATCAAACTTCTGCTCGTTCTGTAGTGATATACTTACCACAATATACTATTTTAGATAGCTGGAACTAAATCTAGAAATGTAAACACAAGATACACGAAGAGCGCCTCCGTAGTGAGCGGTCAACGAGCTGACTTTTCACTTGGACGTCTGGAGTTCGATTCCCAGCTGGGGCGGAAATTTTTCTTTAACCAGAATTATACCCCAACCTCCACAGAGTCTGGAATACGAATCCGAGAGTGTGTTTAATGATATAAAATGAATAACTTAATATCAAAAGCTTACAGTTAATACAGAGTGGTTTAACAATTAAAAACCCTGGATATGACCATAGCAGATAAAGTGGACTATACAAATGAACACAAGTGCGTTAAGTGTCATGCCACTCGCTTGTTATCAACGTTGATTTAAAGTCCAATCAACATGTATACATGCACACATTTACTCTATATGTTGTTGATATTTATACATCATTAATAAATCGGCTTCCTTTAAATAAGTTGGAACTAGAATTCATTATATATTTTTGCATGCTGAATTGTCCAAAGCGTGGGCGATAGGCTTAGTTTTTCACAGTTCAAATCGCACCTAGTGTAATAAATATTCAGCCTTTCAACAACTCATCAAACTTGGTAGGTTGCGAATTTGGTTCTATCCTTCAACGTCCACATTTCCGCTTTTCTCTTAAATCCTCTAGTGATTGAATTCTTCTTCTGATTCAATTATTGTCGCCTACTTTTCTTCTATGAAGCCATACAACAGACAGTTTCCTCATAGAATGTGCCCTATCCAGTTTGCTTTGCTCCTGTGAATTGTGTATAGGATTGATTTCATTTCACCTAATCTTCTCAGAATTTAATTTGTCACCATGTCTGTCCACCTTATCTTAAAATATCACTTACTTCAATTTATGACTGTGCGTTGTCCAGTTAACCTGCTCCTTGTATCGTAATGTCTTTAATTTGAATCGTTATCCTGAATAATCGATAAAATGGCGGAAATTACTAACCTGAAAGGAATTGAATTACTAGGGCCAGGTGAAATTCTGGAAGCTGGTGAAAGGGAATTGTTACAAACAAAATCGGAAAAACATATAATAGCTCCATTGACTGCGTAAGGTAAACTGCTAGCGAATCAACAAACATCGAAACATCTACATTCTCGTGCAAACTCCTGTTGATCTCGCTCTTGGCGCCATTTCTCATAGTTACGTATAAGTTTGTAATTAATGAGTTCTGACTTTTAGGACCCATATTTTATAAAAGGCCTTTTATTTTCGTGAAATAACACTTTTTAGGTCTTAAACGGCTTTAGTCGTCTTAGAGATCAATAAAACACATAATAAACATTAATATGAACGTGATTATCTATGAAATTTGGAAAATCCAGTGTGTAAAATATTTTATTGATATTTGCACAATAATATCTTGCCATGTATAAAAATTCTAGAACTTATAGTTACTAACTTTGCACTCTCTAAATCCATTGTTCTAATAAAAATGAGCAAAGTGATGCATTTTAATAGAAATGCACATAAAACTAGTTCTACAGTAATACTTTTGAAATGGATCTGCCATATAGTATTTTATATTAATCGTAATTGTTGTAGAAAGTTTTTACTTTTCGTACTTTCCGTACTTTCCTAAACTTTTGTTTTTCAAAATTTAATAGTTTATTTCTCATAATTGGAGCATTATTTAGGTAAACCATATGAAAATTTTCTTTAATGTACTTTTGAGAGGCAGTATAACATTTTTGAAACAAATTAATAAAACACTCCTACGTGTAGAGCATTTTTAATTTCAAAAATGTTTGAAACGGTTTATGAGCAAACAAAGCTTAGAGTTGGGACTGGCTGTTAACAAACTTACGGTTTGCTCATTTAAAGCTTCAATTAATACTTATTTAAAATGCTCTGAGTAAGAAAACCATAAGTTTAGAATTTATATTATTTTACTGTGGAAAAAAATAATGTTTGAATGTTTTACAATTTGTGGTCGAATTTCAATGATATATCACCATAACATCAAAATTTGTATTATAATTTTGGCACAGTTATTTTATTTATTTTAGAAGATAAATAATTTGCTATTTCTTGTATGGGATCTTGGCAAAACAGCATAAACATTTGAGGTATTCACCCATAATACAGTTAAGCTCTTATTTTAATAGTATTATAATAAAAAGTCTTTAATTTATTCAAATTATATCTATGTTGGCACATTTATACTAACCTGTCATAGTATAAATGAAAAATGTTGTGTGTTTGATTCACATGACTTTCTCTACACCTCTGTAACAAATTATTGTTAAAAAGCTTATTCTTCTATCTATATCATGCTAATCGAGATAAACGTTAGCAGAAATTGTGCTTATTACTTGGTCCCTTGTAAGTAAAAGGGGGAAAATCTAATGTATTCCATTCACATGATGTCCTCTAACTGTTCGGCAAGAAAACCTTATATTAAAAACATATATCTGTTATGTATGTCATGCTAATCTAGATAAATATAAGCAGAATTAGTTATTACTTGCTTCTTGTAAGTGGAATAAGAAACTACACAGGCTAACGTGATAGTATATTCCTTTCAATGACGGTCGCTATGTAAAACACGTAAAATTCTATTCTCTTTGATTGCCAGGAATAAACAAACGGAAACGAGAAGAAAGACGTTTTCTCGTTTGAGGAAAGTTTTAAGTGGCTAAAATTGAAATAAAAAATCCAGAATATCTCGAAAACGGTTAACTCTACAAAAAAATGTATGTAACATAAACTGTGTGTTTTAATGAGATCTACATTTTTTGTGAGTAAGCTTTTGTATATCTCTTACGGTTTGCTAGTTATACAAAAGTCATTCAGAATGAAGACGTCTTCAGAGGCTATTCCCAGAAAATCCAAGATATATATTTCATTTGGCATAAAAATATCTTACAACATAAGGTATTTTAATCAAAATCGTTAGCCATTTGTGAGAAAATCAAAATTTTCGAGAAATATTCCACGTAAAGGGTAGTTGAGAGTGGGGGGGATTTTCTTGAAAATCTTCTTGTCGCATCCTTGGAAAATACCATAGTTAAATACAAGTTTAGTATTTAACGGTATTTTCGTTTCTGAGCTACGCTGCCCACACACACATACGGACAATTTTTCTAAAAATGCTATTTTGGATTCAGGGGGTCTCAAAACACGTATTTCCAGTGACACCTTGGTATCGTGTTTTTGGGTGCAATACAATGCCTTCTCTATACACCATGCATTATGTCACTCACATAAAATCATACAGCCCGTTTTGCAGCATTTTAACCGAAATATAAAGACCTAGCAAGAACTCACAAGAAAGTTTATACTTTATATTTTGGTAGGTTTGCAGAACACAACCACATTTCTAACTTTTCTGGAGAGTGAAAGTTTTATTTGTTCACAATAAGTACCTACACTTCTGTAGGCTGAGAAAAATCTCGCTACACAAGAGGTCAAGGGACCACTTTTCAGCCAAGCTATCGCTCCACGCTTCACATATTCATTTTCCTTTGTGTTAATTCAGAAAATGTTGAAAACCGTGTTTTGTGAAGATCCTCTTTGGTCCCTTTCAGCTCTTTAGTCCTTTATAGATTCTATAGGATTCATATATTCGGTAACAAGAGAACGAAACAGCATTTTTTTTTTATCTACTTCATTTTATTCGAGGTACACCTTTGCAGAAACGGATTCATTACACATTTCGTTATGGATGTAAAAGGAATGGGGTGGACCCGTAGCTCTGTCTGTAGAGCAACTGCCTATTGTACGAGAGATCCCGGGTTCGATTCCCGTCTGGGAGTAAGCACTTTTCTCCAGCCAGATTATTCTCTATTCTTCCCAGAGTGTGGAAGTATGAATATGTGAGTGATCTAATGATTAAAATGAAAGGTAAACAGAAACCAAACTCGAGTTAACAGCATTGGCGATAGGCAATTAAAGACGGATATAAATGGGGGAAAAAAGCCGGAGGTCCCGGGTTTGATTCCCGGCTGGAGTGGCGAATTTTTCTTTAGCCAGAATTTGTGTGATAGTGAAATAGCGGCAGACAAATGTTTAGAACTAAGCTCCATTTGATGGCCTTACCATTTCGTACCCTTTCTATACAATCGCGAGACACAATTATATGTCTTAAAAAGAATTGCAAAGAATTGAGCAATTCAAACCATTAATAGAGGATATTTCGGAAATTACTTATGCCGCAAAAAAGTTATTTGAAATAAGTTGTGTGTATTAAACATCTCATTTTTTCTGCCACAATTTAGCAGGTATATAAGTTTATACAAAAATCCTTTCGAACGAAGTGCTCTTTGTAGGCTATTCCCAGAAATTCAAGATATACATGTCATATACCATGGAAATATCTTAATATTTTATTTTATTAAAACTCGCTAACATTTTAAAAAGCATTTCATATAAATAGTAATTGGGAGAGGGGATTTTTCTGAAAATCTTCGTGTCGCATCCTTGGAAGATACTGAACTTAAACCAAAGTTTGGTATCATCCGACCTTTCATTTTTAGTTACTGTTCATATGCGAACAAACACCGAAATGATGTTTATGGGTCCTCAAAACACGTATTTCCGGGAAAATATCTGCATCATTTTAGGGAAAATGTACATAATACATTCTCTGCATTCTAGAATATAGTAAAGAAAGTAAAAATAGTGTGAAAACCTTCAAAAGCCCTACATTTTAACATTCATATCGTAAATAAATATTATTTGTGTATGTGTGTATATATATATATATATATATATATATATATATATACAATTTTTATTATTCGCTTTTGACGAAAACTGAAACAGACATACTTTATATTCATTGTATAATCTCGGAAGCAGAAAACAATTGTTCTCCAATTATGGGCTTATCGCACTTGTATTAATTTACTGAATTACATAACAGTGCTGAAAGCCCTTCTTGCACTCACTTTTCCGGTTACTAAAAATAACATTCAGTAAAGAAACACGATCTAACTTGCTCTTCGTTCATCTCTAAGCAACAAGTCGAACTTCGTTAAAGAGTTTCATTGTGAAACGCTGGCAACTTTAGGTAACTCAGAAATCAGCCACGAGCACAAAGCGCACTTAAGTGACGTCACAGTTGATAAAGGATTCCCACATCGTGCACACCTGATATGGGGTCACCGGGTGTTTAAAAACCTACTCTATGCTACGCATTGCGTTATGTATTCAGGAAACTGCGATTAAATAGAGATGAAAGCAGAATGTCAAAAGGGAGCAATTTTTCTTCTCTATTGGAGCTGCGTTAAAAAAGAGAGGCAGAGAAAAGAAGGAAGTAAGTAATGAAAGGAAAGGGAACATAAGTAGCTTCTAACGCGTGAAAACTTGACTCGGAACAAAAAAAAAGAAAGGTTTAACTCGAAGTTACGGCTTTGCGGTGATTTCTTTTTGCTTTCTTTTTCCGCTACCTAGGAAAGAAGTATTGCATTCGATCTAAAAATTCGATATCGAGATTTCACCGGAAATGCATGCTCCTCGGCTCTCTAAGTCGAACCCCTCAATGGAAAAATGTTCCTCAATATTTTGTACTATTCAAACATTTCTAAGCAAAGGAGCTGGGTTAATACGAAGTTCATACTGAGAGTCCTGTGCAGCCTTTTGTTAAAAATGCAATTCCAACAAAGCAATAAAAATGACTACATGGTCGTAATCTACGAGTCTTATTCTACATTGATGTCGTAGCTTCTATTACAAGATAAAGTGTAGCCGGCACAATTTGAAATCATCTGATTGTTCTGGTCCAGTCATGGCTCGATAAATTGAAATTACTGTTCCCTAATACATCTATATTGTACATTAATAAATAAATTGCTTCTTAATCACGTAGCTATATTTATGGTGATGCACTATGAAATTTGACCAAAAGTTGTTAAAATTTCTAAAAGTATTACTTTCTCTTCACGTACTATGTACATAGTGTATAGAGAAGGTATTGTATTGCACCCAAACATTCGATAGCTTGATTTCACCGGAAATACATCTTTTGGGTCCCCCTGAATCCAGAAAAAGTATTTTTGGAAAAAGGTCCGTGTGTGTGTGTCTGTGGACAGCATAGCTCAAAAACGAAAAGGCCGTTAAATACCAAACTTGCGACACGAAGATTTTCAAGAAAATCCCCCCACCCCAACTACACTTTACATGGAACTTTTTTCGAAAATTTTGATTTTCTAAAAGATGTCTGACGATTTTGATTAAAATATCGTACATTAAAGATATTTACATGACAAATAATATGTATATCTTGAATTTTCTAGGAATAGCCTCTGAAGACTACTTTATTCTGGATGAATTTTACAATTTTGCATAACTGCTAAACCGTAAGAGATAGACAAAAACCTACCAGACAGAAAATGTAGAGCACATTAAAACACACAATTTATGTTATATAATGTATTTTTCGTGCAGTTGATCGTTTTGAGATATTCCTTGTTTTTGGTTTTAGCTTTGTTGTTTTCTCATACAGGAGTTTGTCAACTCCTGTTCCATACAAATTAAAGAACTTCAGTCACAAAGTAACCAACTTCTGACTATCACTTTAGCTTATGATACTCCCTTATTTCGCTTCTACTTACAAGGAAGCAAGTAATAAGACTATTTCTGCTATTTTTTCCTCGATTGGTATGAAGTAAATAGAAGCATAAGCTTTTCAACAATAGTTTGTTGCAGAGATGCAGAGAAAGTCATGTGAATGAAACATATCAGATTTTTTTTTCATAGTAAAGTTATGTGAATTCTAAAATTTAAGAAGATATATCCTTATCTCCACTTGACGAACTTTAACTACCAATTAACTGAAGCCATAGATGAGTGTGCATTTTAACAGGCGCTCCCAATTTAAAACCTTATTTTCTCGCAAACTACTTTCCAATAGATTTCCATTCTCAAAATGTTTCACACGATGCAATGTTTGACTTGTTTACAACTGCCTCTCAAAAGCACATTAAAGAAATAGAGTATCTTAGGCTATTTTCAAGGCGGTGTCGTATATTTAAAAACTGTATTTCGCGGGCTGTTGTGTCGTTGTCGTAAGTTAAAATGCGAACTATACGTTTCGCTGACTTTTATGGTCAGCATCTTCAGTGCTGTCTGTTGAAGTTGGCGAAACGTATGGTTCGCATTTTAACCTACAACTACGGCACAACTGCCCGCAACTTTTTTAAATATCACATTAAAGAAAATTGTGATATTATTTTTCGAAATATTACTCCACCATTCATAAATAAATTATTATATTTTGTAGGGTACGAAAAGTAATAAATACTTTATACCCTAACTAAGGCCATATTGTCAGGTAAATATCTTTAATAGATGACACTTTAATCGAAATCATTATAGCCATTTTTCAGAAAATCAAAATTTTCGAAAAAATTCCGTGTAAAGGGTACTTGGGGGTATTTTTTTTTTAAAATCTTCGTGTCCCATCCTTGGAAGATACTGAACTTAAATACTAAGTTTGGTATTTAACGGTCTTTTCGTTTTAGAGCTATGATGCTCATAGACACACACACACACACAGACCTTTTTCCAAAAATGCTTTTTTTTTTGGATTTAGGGGGACCCAAAACATTTATTTCCGGTGAAATCTGGGTATCGAATTTTTGGGTAGAATGCAATACCTTCTCTATACGCTATGTACATGGTACGTGTAGAGAAAGAATCTGAAAATAAAATTAAGAAAATTGATTTTGACACAAGACTTAGAAAACTGTAGCATTAACTCTTGAGCTTGCAACTTTATAGCCACTGAGGAAGACTTAATAGCCTCTGACCCGACGTAAGATAAGAGCAATTGTAACCTGACTCTACATCACGCAATAGAGAAAACTAATTTATCATCCTTTCAGTGGAATTTATTAGATTAGGATCCGTACAGGCCACAGGAGGGATGAAAGATTCTAGGAATATGCTGTGAACCTCTATTCTGGAGGAAATGTGTATATTTGATAAACAACAAGAGATAGGTAAAACATTATTTCACAAAGACTGCAGAGCCCACCTGGGTAGCGTGGTGGTAGCGCGTCTGCCTCACGTTCAACGGGTCGCGAGTTCGAAACTCGCTTAGAGTGAGTTACCGGATAAGGTTTTTTCGGGGTTTTCCCTTATCCGGAGAAGACAAATGTCGAGTAACTTTAAGCTCCATGGACCCCGAGATCATTTGAGCATCATTTCACCAATTTCATTCATCGTCCAATATGATCAATCAGGTTAAGGACGTTAAGCTAAAAAAAAAAAAAAAAAAAAAAAAACTGCAGAGCTTCTCAAACACTCAGTGTAATTAAAATAGCTTTTCTATGGCATCAGACATTTCCAATGTATATGTTGTTGACTTAAATTTACCACAGTTTGTCGTACTTTTACTTTCTCTATATGTGCTATATACATAGTGTATAGAAAAGGTATTGTAATGCACCCAAAAATTCGATACCGAGATTTCACCGGAAATACATGTTTTGGGTCCCCATGAATCCCAAAAAAAACTTTTTTGGGAAAAGGTCCGTGTGTGTGTCTGTGGCAGCAAAGCTCAAAAAAGAAATGACCAAATTAAATACCAAGCTTGGTATTTAAGTTAAGTATCTTCCAAGGATGCGACACGAAGATTTTCAAGAAAATCTCCCCACCCCAAACTACCCTTTACATGGAACTTTTTTCCAAATTTTTGGATTTTCTTAAAAATGACTAATGATTTTGATTAAAATATCGTATATTAAATATATTTACCTGACAAATTGTATATCTTGAATTTTCTGGGAATAGCATCTGAAGACTACTTTATTCTGAATCAGTTTTACGGAATTTTGCATAACTGTTAAACCGTAAGAGATGGACGGAAACTTACAACTCAAAAAGTGTAGAGTACGTTAAAACACACAATTTATTAATATACTTTTTTTTTTTTTCATGGAGTTGATCGTTTTTTAGATATTCCTTGTTTTTGTTTCAACTTTGAAAAATGTATACTTTTCTCATACAGGAATGTGTCAATTTCTGTCCATACAAAGGAACTTTAGTCACATGACAACCAGCTTTTGACTATAACTTTAACCTATGGTACTCCCTAATTTCATTTCTACTTTCAAGGAAGGAAGTAATAAGAGGTAATTTTTTCTCGATTAACATGAGATAAATAGAAGCATAAGCTTTTTAAAAGTCATGTGAATGGAACACATCAGATTTTTAAACTATTGTTATAATTCAATTCATCACTGCGATGTCAATACCAGCAACTGATTACTGGTCCATTCCCTCTATCCCACCCTGAACCTTCAATGAAATGCACAATGAAAATAGATATTTCTGCAAAGGTTTATGTTAGCATAAAGTAGGTAGAAAAATAAGCTTTCGTTGCACGTTTCTGTAATGAGGTGGTAGTGTGTCTGCCTCATATTCTAGAGATCCGAGTTCGAATCTCGGTTAGGGTTACCCGGAGTTCTTATCCTGACGAGACGAGCGTCGAGTAACTCAAACCTCTTTGGACCCCAAGTTCATTTGCATGTCATTCCCTCCATTTTTCATTGCCCAGGTTAAGGACGTTAAAATAAATAAATAAAAATAAGCTTTCATAAGAATTGTTTCTATAGGTTGTATAAAAGTAAACGACAGCAAGCAGAGGAAGCTGTGTGAATATAACATTAAGAATGCCAAACCTGTTATGTAATTCAGCATTTTCCAAGATGCGACATGAAGATTTGCCCACTCAAAGGTATCTATCCTTTACTTGGAATATATTGCGCTATTTTTGATCTTGTCTTATTTTTATTAAACTACCACATGTTTAAGCTATTTGCTTGTGAAAAAATCTGATTTGTTCCATTCACATGCCTTTCTCTACTTCTGTATAGCAAATTATTGTTAATAAGTTTATTCTTCTATTTACTTCATGCCAATCGAGAAAAAATTAGCAGAAATAGTCTTATTACTTACTTCATTGTAAGTAGAAGCGAAATATGGGAGTATCATTGGTTCAAGTGAAGTCACAAGCTGGTTGCTATGGGCTGAAGTTCCTTTGTTTGTATGGACAGGAGTTAACAAATTCCTGTATGAGCAAAGTACAAGTTTTTCAACGCTGAAACCAAAAATAAGGAATATCTCAAAAACTATCAACTCTTCGAAAAAAGGCATATAACATGAACTGTGTGTTCTAAGGTGCTCCACATTTTTTGTGTGGTAAATTTTTGTCCATTTCTTACGGTTTAGCAGTTATGCAAAATTCGTCCAGAATAAAGTAGTCTTCAGAGGCTATTCCCAGAAAATTCAAAATATACATTTTGTCAGGTAAAAGTCTTTAATATGCGATATTTTAATCAAAATCTTTAGAGCCATTTTCGAGAAAATTGAAATTTTCGAAAAAGTTCCATGTAAAGGGTGGTTTGGGGTGGGGGGATTTTTCTCAAAATCTTCGTGTCTCATCCCTGGAAGATACTAAACTTAAATACCAACTTTTGGTATTTTGCCGACTTTTCGTTTTTGATTTATCGTGTTCACAGACAGGCGGACACACACACACACACACACGCGCGCGCGGACTTCTTTGTAAAAATGCTTTTATGGATATTGGGGACCCTAAAACATATATTTCCGGTGAAATCTCCGTATCGAATTTTTGGGTAAAGTAAGCGTAGAGAAAGTAAAAGAGATATATATTAAATTCTCTGGGAATAGCATTGTCCTCTTCATTCTGAATGAGTTGGATATAATTTTGTTGGTAAACCTTAAGAGTTAACAGCAAAACTTAGATATCGTTAAAGCTCACAATTTATGTATATAATTGGCTTAGGTTGTTAATAATTTCCAAGATTTTCTTTGTCATTTGTTTGCATTTTTAAATACTTAAAGCAACTGTTAAGTTGGAATTAGTTTATTTATTTATTCCTCTCTAGAGGTTCGTGCAAAGAGCATGGAATTTCAAAGCAGTCGCATATACAGAGTGGCGCAAAAGTCAATGGGCAAAAATTGAATTTATGTTTCATTACAAATACAAACAATGCCTACAATTATAGTTTGTGTTCAAATTGTTTTCCGTCTGCATTATATATCTTTGAAGTGATGAACTTTCTAATGGAAGTTTATCACGATTAACAAGAATTAGGTAGAAGAACAAGCCTTTGTAAGAATAGTTAGCAGAAAAATGAGTAGAGAATTTCTTGTTATGTAAATCATGGCAATTTTTACTTTCTCTACAGTACTATGTACATAATGTATATAAAAAGTATTGTATTGCACCCTAAAACTCAATACTGAGATTTTACCGGAAATATGTGTTTTGAGATCCTTGAATCCCCCCCAAAAATACACAATTTTTAGAAAAATGTTTTGTGTGTGTCTGTCCGTCCGTCTGTGGGTAGAATAGCTCAAAAACGAAAAGAGCGTTAAATACCAATCTTGGTATTTAAGTTCAGTATCTTTCAAGGATGCGACACGAAGATTTTAAATTAAATCCCCCACCCCCAACTGCCTCTTACATAGAAAATTTTCATAGAATTTTTTGTGTAGTTCGTTTTTGTCCATCTCTTACGGTTTAGCAGTTATTCAAAATTTAGTAAAATTCATCCAGAATAAACTACTCTTCAGAGGCTATTCCCAGAAAATTGAAGATATACATTTCATTTGTCAAGTAAATATGTTTAATATCCGAAATTTTAATCAAAATCGTTAGAGCCATTTTTGAGAAAATCAAAATTTTGGAAAAAAAATCCATGTAAAGGGTAGTTGGGGGTGGGGGGATTTTTCTCAAAATCTTCATATCGCACCCCTGGAAGATACTAAACTTAAATACCAAGTTTGGTATTTTACCGACTTTTCGTTTTTGAGTTATCGTGTTCACAGACATACGGACACACGGACACACACACACATGGACCTTTTTGTGAAAATGCTTTTTTTGGATATTGGGGACTCTAAAACATATATTTCCGGTGAAATCTCGGTATCGAATTTTTGGTGGAGTGCAATACTTTCTCTATACACTATGTACATAGTGCGTATGGAGAAAGTAAAAATGAGTAGAGAATTACGTATAATCTAAATCTGACAGTTTTTGTATTATTTATTGTTATTTTCCTGCCTTCGTTATTGTTTTTCTGGTAGGTAATGAATGACATACATAAACACCTACACGGAACGCGAACCCAAAGTCTCCTGCATCACGCAACAGCATATGACGCAATTTTCATATCTAATTTCATTTTGAAAGTTAATTAACTTAGTAGGCATGAAGTCAAATGAAACTAATAAAAAGTTTCAGTGTATGTAAATGAAGTAAAACTACCGCCGTAAGCAGTGATGTTTGGGCTCGTTTCGGATTTGTCATCAATAAATCAATGAGAAATCACATGGTTTTGCTGAGTGGTATCAATACAAAGCGGTAATGATGCACACAAGCGTCTGATTAGTGTTGTTTATTTTCAATACTGTTAATTTGCCCTCATTATGTGGCTGTTGTATACCCACTGTGTAAATCAATGGCTTTTATGTTAATTGATCTGTAATATTGCTTTAAAGCAATGACAGATCTTCTATGAAATTTCTGAACATGCCCAGAGCCTAACCAATATGTTTATTTCCTGTAAGCCCATTTAAGTTTAGATGTACGTTTGATTTTACTTTCTCTACACTTACTATGTACAAAGTGTATAGAGAAGCTATTGCACTCCACCCGAAAATTCAATACCGAGATTTCACCGGAAATATATGTTTTAACGTCCCCTGTATCCAAAAAAAAATCTTATGTGCTTCATTCACATGACTTTTTCTACATCTCTGTAATAAATTATTGTTAAAAAGCTTATACTTCTATTTACTTCATGCTAATCGAAAAAAAGATAGCAGAAATAGTCTTATTACTTGCTTCCTTGTATGTAGAAGCGAAATAAGGAGTAGCATAGGTTAAAGTGATAGTCAAAAGCTGGTTGCTATGTGACTGAAGCTCCTTTGAATGTATGGACAGGAATTGAGAAATTCATGTATGAGAAAAATACAAGTTTTTCAAAGCCGAAATCCAAAAAAAAGGAATATCTATAAAAAAACTCCACGAAAAAATATATATAACATAAATTGTGTGTTTTAATGTGCTCTACGATTTTTGTATGGCAAGTTTTTGTCCATCTCTTACGGTTTATCAGTTATAATAAGACCTCTTGATTCTGGGTGATTTTTATTGAATTTTGCATAAATGGTAAACCGAAAGACAGAGACATAATTTTACATAATAGAAAATGTAGAGCTGGTTAAAACACACAATTTATGTTACATACATTTTTTCGTGGAGTTGATCGTTTTTGAGATATTCCTTCTTATTGGTTTCAGCTTAAAAAACGTATACTTTTCTTATACAGGAATTTGTCAACTATTGTCCATACAAAAAAGGAACTTCAGGCACATAGCAACCAGCTTTTGACTTACACTTTAACCTATGGTACTCCCTTATTTCCCTTCTACTTACAAGGAAGCAAGTAATACGACTATTTCTGCTAATTTTATTTCGATTGGCATGAAGTAAACAGAAGCATAAACTCTCTATCAATAAATTGTTGCAGAGATGTAGAGAAAGTCATGTGAATGGAACATATAAGATTTTTAAGATATTTCTTGTTATTGGTTTCCGTTTTAAAATACTTAAACATTTATCATACGGGAATTTGTCAACACCTGGCCATGCAAACAACCGGATTTCAACCACATGGCGACCAACTTTTAAAAGATTTGAATATCGCTTTAGTAAAGAGTTATTTCCCTTCTACTTACACGGAAGTGCTAGGGTTTATCTCGATTAGCATGAAGTAGACAGAAGAATAAACTTTTTAGCAATAATATGTTTCAGAGATGTAGAGAAAGTAATTTGAATAGACATAAGATATTTTGTGGTTACCATATGTTTTAAGGTTGGAGATGCACACGTGTATACAAAGATAACTCCGCTTTAACGAATGTTTCCGGGAGAGTCACAGCCTCTCCTTCCAGGTGTGACCTCGAGGAAGTGCCCCTCGACCGAGACCTCTGATACAAAACATGCTGCGGCCTTGGAGCGTTGCATCACAGTTGGGATTCCAAGGTCCAGACATGGCTAGGATTTGCCCATCCTAGATATTATTAATTACTGGCTTCCCTGCTCGAACTGATTCGTCCTTGACTCTCATCGTCCGCATGACCAGATACCGGAGTTGAAAAATCTGATGTACACCACTATATACGAGGACTTTTTTTTTTTTTTCAACCTCCGATAGACTATAAATAAAAGACAATTATTTTATTACTAAAAGCTTTGCACACTTATGGTTACTTTTTAACATAATTACCGAAAAGATTGAGACATTTATTTGAGGTGGTTGTGCCAGCAGTGTGTGGACGAGCGTTGTCATGGATCAACACAATTCCTGAAGACAGCATTCCTCTTCGTTTGTTTTGAATGGCTCTCCGCGAACGTCGTAAAGTAAGAAGATCTTCAAAACAAAGTCAATACTCATTTGAAATCATTGGCGGCAACATTTTTTGAAGCAGGTATTGCAAAACTTGTGCACAGGTACGATAAATGTCTCAATATTTGCGGTGATCATGTTGAAAGTAACCATAAGTATACAAAGCTTTTAGTAATAAAATAATTGGTTTCAATGAACTTGTCTTTTATTTATAGCCTATCGGAGGTAGAAAAACTATGATGTGTTCCATTCACATGACTTTCTTATATCACTTTTACTTCATCTAATGGAGCAAAAATTAGCAGAAATAGTCTTATTACTTGCTTCCTTGTTAGTAGAAACGAAATAAGGGGGTACCATAGGTTAAAGTGATAGTCAAAAGCTGATTGCTCTGCGACTGAAGTTCATTTGTTTGTATGGACACGATTTCACAAATTCCTGTATGAGAAAAGTATAAGTTTTTATAGCTGAAACCAAAAACAAGGAATATCTCAAAAACAATCAACTCCACGAAAAAAATGTATGTAACATAAATTGTGTGTTTTAAGGTGCTCTATATTTGTTGTGTGGTAAGTTTTTGTCCATCTCTTACGGTTTAGCAGTCATGCAAAATTCCGTAAAATTGACCCAGAATAAAGTAGTCTTCATAGGCTATTCCCAGAAAATTCAAAATATACATTTTATTTGTCAGTTAAATATCTTTAACATACGATATTTTAATCAAAATCGTTAGCCATTTTTTAGAAAATCAAAATTTTCGAAAAAAGTTCCATGTAAATAGTAGTTGGGGGTGGGGGGATTTTTCTCAAAATCTTCGTGTCGCATCCCTGGAAGATACTAAACTTAAATACCAAGTTACTTAAATACCGACTTTTCGTTTTTGAGTTATCGTGTTCACAGACACACACGCACACGGACGTTTTTCTGAAAATCCTTTTTCTTTGGATACAGAGGACCCTAAAACATATTTCCGGTGAAGTCTCGGTATCGAATTTTTTGATAGAGTGCAATACTTTCTCTACACTATGTACATAGCACGTATAGAGAAACGGGCCTCGTAACTTTCTTTCCTCTAACAAATTCCACGAAGTAGGAATTGAGCACTATCGAATATTTTCCATAATCGAATGTATTACGGTAGTGGGAATTGCCTATCGAAGAGTTTGGTTCTTCATTCGGAATTAAAAGTTGTTTATTTTCGCAAAATGCGTAAAGTACCTAGTAGGATAGATGTACTACAGAAACCAGTTTTTATTCGGATGTAAAAGGACGATGTAATGAGTGTTCTAGCCATACTATAAAAAGATAGCTCCAATATTTTGCTATATTAAAACACATAATAGCGTCCATTTATTCTCTAGCAATTAGCACGATAATTAATTCTATGAATATCGGATTCTGAAACCATACTATTGCTCAATCAGACTAGCATACATAACTCTGAAATATAACTGTGTTTTTAAATGACAATACATAAATATATACATACAATTATCTCTCTTTAAGGTTACTTATCTAATTATCTACATCTATCTTTTTTTTTTTTTTAAATACTTTAAAAAATCTATTACATACAGTGAAGCTATCTTGTAAAATCTGGACATCCATTGCTGACACCTGCTCCACTAGATTTGGTGTGGGTGATCTGGACGCGTTTCGACAAACTTCATGTGTCTGCTAATCTGCAAGAAAATGTCGAAACGCATTCAGATCACCAACACCAAATCTAGTGGAGCAAGTGTCAGCAGATGTCCAGATTTGAACATCTATCTGTTTGTCTGTCTGCCTATCTGTCAGTCGCATTCTTGGAAAATACTGAATTTAAATACCAAGTTTGGTATTTAACCACTTTTCGTGTTTGAGCTATGCTGCCCACAGACATACGCATACACACATACATGGATATTCTTCTAAAAATACTTTTTTTTTAAATTCAGGAGCTCTCAAAACATGTATTTCCGGGAAAAGGTGAAGTTTTTGGTGAAATATAACATGTTCTATATCTATTATGTACGTTACGCATACACTCTAGAGAAAATAAAATGATTATTCTTTTAAATACTCCATGCTAATCGAGATAAACGTTAGCAGAATTGGTCTTATTATTTGCTTCCTCATAGGTAGAAAGGGAATTAAGGAATACCTAGGCTAAAGCGATAATAAGCTCCTTTCAAAGCGAGTCGCTATGCAATGCAATGCAATGCAATGCAATGCAATAGAAATTCAAGGCCAGGAATAAAACGAAAGAGATGTGAAACGAATGACAACTTCACATTTGAGAAAAATATAAGTGTCAAAACAGTGAAACAAATAACAAGAAATATGTCGGAAATAGTTAAATCCAACAAAAATGCATGTCGTAAATGTTGTGTTTTAGCGAAATCTATATTTTTTATGTACAAGTTATTGTCTATCAGTTCACGTTTTTATCGTTTTTATGAAAACGCCATTCAAAATAAACAGGATTTTAGAGACTATTCCCAGAAAATTGAAAGTATGTACCTTTTATTTGTTATGAAAGCATCTTATACATTTCCATTTTAATTAATTGTTTAGACATATTTTTGAGGAAATCAAAATTTTCGAATAAAGTTTCCATGTAAAGGGTAGTTTGGGGTGTGGAATTTGCTTGAAAATCTTCGAGTCGCATTCATGAAGGATGCTGAACTTCATTATTAAGTTAAGTATTTAAAATACTTTTCGTTTTAGAGGGATGATGTACACAAATACACATACATACACACCTTTTTCTAATTCTTTTTTATTCAGGGGACCTCAGAACCTACTTCCGGTGAAACCTAGACATCGAATATTTGAGTGGAATACAACATTTCTACACTCAATGTAAATATTACGTGGTAGAGAAGGTAAATATGTGGCTCATTGAATTGTAGTTAAATGATGTCGGTCTCTTTGTACTTAATTCAAAATCTTCTCGGGCTTCTAGCCAGGTAAAAACTTGGCTTGACACCAACGTTTCGAAGAAGTGCATCTTCCTCGTCTTCAGGGTGAACTGATCACCTGGCTAGAAGCCCGAGAAGATTTTGAATTAACACGTCGCCAGGAAAGCTTTAGTTCTTATCTCTTTGTACTTGTTCGGCGACAAGAAATGAAAACTTGTAGAAATTTTGACTATAACCTAAATAACAGCAACAGTTTCTTAAATGTATATATTTAGTTGCCGATGCATCAACTGTTTTCTTCTACAGGTATGGGAAACACCAGATCACTTGACGCGCAACCACGAAGTCAACTAGCCGATCCCGGTGGCCGCGCTCCCTAAAGTGTCTCGCTTTGGCGCTTCGTGGTGCACAGGATCGTGGGTTCGAGTCCCGCCTTGGGCATGGGTGCTTCTGTGTTTGTAAATGTGTCTATGTTTGTGTATGTGTATGTAAAAGGAAAACGTTAAGGTCTACTAAGGAGATATAGGAAAATGGAGAAAAAAGAAATACAGCGCCGGAGTCCTGACAAGCCTCCGGAACTGTGTTTTTTTATTAAAAAAAGAAAGTCAACTAACAGCAAATATATTTCCACACTAGCCGTGTGTAGGACAGGAGTTTGATGGTAGAGTCAGACTGAAAATTTCAATGCCATAGCCCAATTTGAACCACGAATCATCCCGATCTCTAGTCGATTGCTCTGACCACTGAATTAATAAGCTAACATACTGACACGGTTTTAAATTCCCCAACTGACTCGTATGTTTTTATGGTAAATTACTAGGTGATCTGAATTTTTTTTTTTTTTTTTTTTTTTTGAGCTGGCATACGCCATAGTGATTTAGCAATGTCGTCAGTACTTTAAGCCTCGGGCTTAGTAGTTCAACCAATTGTTAGGTCAATTAGTGTTAATTGTTTTTCCCAATTAATGTTAATTGTTTTTCCCGTGCGTAGGACAGGAGCTGGGTAAGTAGAGTCAACTGGAAAAAAAAATCTGATGTGTTCCATTCACACGACTTTCTCTACTTCTTGGTAACACATTATTGTTAAAAAGCTTAAGTATTCTTCTATCTATTTCATCTAATCGAGATAAACATTAGCGGAAACGGTCTTATTGCTTGCTTCCTTTTAAGGAGAAGGGAAATAATGGAATACTCTAAAGGATAATCAATTTTTTTAAAAGCCGGTTGCCATGTGGATGAAATCCGTTTCTTTGCATTACCAGAAGTTGTCAGATCCCCATATATGTGAAGGGTTGTAAGTATTTTAAAACAGAAGACAATAACAAGGAATATCTCAAAAATGGTCAACTCCATAAATTGTGTGTTTTAAGAGGAATGTGAAGGTTTTATCTAGTTCTTACGGTTTACCAGTTGTGCAAAATTCAGCAAAATTCATTTAGAATAAAGAGGTCTTCAGAGGCTATTCTCAGAAAATTCAATATATACATTTTATTTGTCATGTAAATATATTTAATTTACATTATTTTAATCAACATCGTTAGCGCCATTTTTGAGAAAATCTCCGTGTAAAGGTGGGTTTTTTTCTCAACATTTTTGTGTCGCATTCTTGGAAGATATTTAAATACATTTGATATGTTACCGACTTTTCGTTTTTTAGTTATTGTGTTCACAGCCACACGGACCTTTTTTTCTCTCTCTCTCTCTCTCTTTCTCTAAATGTGCTGTCTTTTTTACAGGAGACCCTAAAAAGTGTGTTTCCGGTGAAATCTCGGTATCTATTTTTTGGGTGGAATGCAATATCTTCTCTATACTCTAGTAGATACATGTATAGAGAAAATAATTATATGCCATATCCGGGAATGGCATTGATTTGTTTACTCTGATTCTATCAATTACCAAATAGTTTGAAACGAACCTGTAGGTAAACGAGAAAATAATGAATGCAATGACGGTTGCTGATTCTTAGGTAAAAATTATTGATTTTTCTTCACAGTTTAACCTACAATAAAATATTTGAACAACATTGATTTTAGTGCATCCTTTTACATTTGCAGAAAGAGGCCTGTGTCGTATTTTCCTTTTCTAGAATATACGAAACAACATCCTTGCCTTTGTTTAACAAGTCTTTGCATCAATCAAGTTAGATATTTATAATTGGATTGATGAAGGTGGACACGTTTCTAGGCCAACCTTATCACATTGTCCGTAGTTTCTGTTACTAATGCATTTTGTGATAGCATAATTAATCTGCAAGCTACGCACACAAGCTCTCTAGATTTAGTTTTCATTGGCATTTGCATCTCGCCTATCTGGACAAGCATTATCCTGAGAATGGTTATGAATGACAAAGCACCGTGTACCCCTAAGGCGGATCAGGGCGGTCGTATGTCCTGTTTGAAAGCTGATATCGCGTGAAACCGAAGGAATACCGCAAAACATAGTAACTTGAGAAAACCTGGCATGTACCTCTTGCTTGATTGTATTGCAGACCTGTTTGTTTTATCCCTTCACGCTTCATCGGACTATTTTCGCGCCAGCTTCATCTTTTTTATGTTGTTTTAGAGGCCTCAGGCGGCAAGATCAGAAAAATGTATTCATACCATCACCCTCGCACTGGACACAAACGGAGCTTCAAAACTTTATTGCATTGTCTCCTTTGGGGGTGGAATACAAAGGAAGCCCTCGTAAAAATAACACACACAGTGTGAATGGAATACAAAAGAAATGCTTCTTTCCCTTCTTATATTTGTTTTACGCTGATAATACTAAAATTTGATCTTTAAATGCAATATATGATTCTAAATGATGAAAATTACAGCACTATAAAAATCTTTTGCTTAATGGATTTAGTCGTGTTGTTTGTTACCGTCAAGAGATGGAGTTTTTCTCTCTGTTGTGGTTCGCGAATATTTCTTAGCATTATAATATGTTGATTATCTTTTTACTTTCTTTACATTGCAATGCAATAGCAGATAGAAGGTATAGATTTTGAGCTCCCCTAAATAAAAAACAGTTAAGACAAAACTCAACGAGTGCGCATGTCTGTGAACAGCATAGCTCAAAAAGTAGATGTCCGTTAGACATTAAATTTTATATTTATGTTCAGCATGTTACAAGAATAGAGGACGGAGATTTAGAGGAAAATCCCTTCACCCTATACTACCCTTTACAAGGAACATTTTCAACATGTTGGTTTTCTCAAAAATGCCTCTAAAGATTTTGATTAAAATGCCGTATGTTTAAGATAATTTCATGAAAAATTAAATTAAATTTATATTTTGAATTTTGTGGGGTTAGCCTCTGAAATCCACTTCACTGCGGATGACGTTTATATAACTTGTAAGCCGTAGGAGATGCACAAAATCTTATTACACAAAAAATATAGGTCTGGTTTAAGCACACAGTTTATGCTTAACGATTTTTGAGATACTCCTGATTTTGGTGTAAATTTTCGCGTTTCTCAAATGGGAATACTTTGTTCGTTTTCTTTTGTTTTACTCCTGGTTATGCCATATCGACCACTTTTAGAAAATTTGACTGTCGCTTTAACCTAGCGTATTTCCTTATTTCCCTTCTAGTTATAAGGAACTAAGAAATAAAACCATTTCCGCTAATGCTTATCTCGATTACTGAAGTAGATAAAAGAATAACCATTTATGTATAACAATAATTTGTTGTAGAACAGCGGGCAAAAATAACGGGATGGAACACATTAGATTTTTTTCATGATGATTAAGGCAATTAAGCTTTAAGTTGAGATTCTTTCTATCGGTTACAGATGCTTAATACCTTTATTATTTCTTAACTGTGTTTCTTATCTCAACAACCGGAAGGTATGAACTTCGTTTTAGCTATTTTTATTTTTGCCAATATAAAATTATAAAAATTTAAATGTTTACTTGCCGAATGCGGAGATTATTAATCTCGCTTTAATGGGTGCTTATTATAGTTTTGTGGCACATTCAGAAGTCCTTTTATTTTAAATATGTGAGGAAACTGCTTAATCATAGATTCAAAATCATAGTTCGGTGTCATTTTAATATACTTTAAAAAATTTTAGGGGCCCTAGTATGTACAGCCGAGAGCAAAAATCGTGCCGATATATTTCCGGTGAAATCTTGACTTCGAACTTTTCGGTGGAATACAATACCTTTCCAATTACGATGTACATTGCATGTAAAACATGCAACAGAAAATAAGGTAATGTTTTGTAAGAATATTTGGGCATGGAGCAGCTAAAGAAATGCCAGTCAGTTGAGGAATTTAATGTCATGCCGGTATGTGCGATGGTAGCACAGTGTTTAAAGCGTCCGACTAGAGACCGGAAGATCCGTGGTTCAAATCCCAGCTACGGTAATGAATATTTCAGTCTATCTATCCAACTTTTATCCTACACAGGTTTGTGTGGAAAATATTAAATGAATAGCTAGAACCTCTTTGCAAACTTCCGCCGCCGGTTTATTTAACAAAACACGAAGTTTGACTGCCTCCGTGGTCGAGTGCTCAGCGAGCTGACTTCTCACCCGGAGGTTCCGGGTTCGATTCCCGGCTGGGGCGGGGAATTATTTTTAACCAGAATTATTCCCTATCCCCCACATAGTCTGGGAGTATATATGCGAGAGTGAATGTGTGTTTGAGGAAAATGATTTAAACCAAACGTAAAAAAAACTTGCAGACAACGAGTGCAAAGCCTACGATATGACCTTAGATGTTAAAGGGAGCTATATAAATGAAACAATAAAAAAAAAACAAAAAAAAAAACACGAAGTTCCGGAATTAAATCTTGCTGGGTTGAAAATGAACTTTGATCACTTCTAATACACGAACTCAAATATATTTACGGAAGCTTCCTGAAGAAAATAAAATAAGAAACTACCTGTTTTGCCGAACATCCAATTAATAATCCCCCCCCCCGCTTCTACCTACTGTTTACGTGATATAGAAAGTAAAAAGAAATTTGAATATGAAGGGTTGTCCACTACTAGTGTGTTTCAATCAAAATCCTTCCTCACTCATAACTGTTATATTACCCGCTCCCTTTTAATGGGGAGTACACAAGGTTAAATCTACAGCTAAATATTTTAAAAGCTGTCGCTATGTGATTTGGTTCTCTCTCCATAGCCTTAGGGAGAGACCAAAACCATATGACGAAATCCCGTATTTT
Source organism: Hymenopus coronatus (assembly GCA_030762935.1). Classification (NCBI taxonomy): domain Eukaryota; kingdom Metazoa; phylum Arthropoda; class Insecta; order Mantodea; family Hymenopodidae; genus Hymenopus; species Hymenopus coronatus. The sequence continues at coordinate 95,439,998 of CM060895.1, read as the reverse complement.
AAAACAGTAACAGGAAATATCTCGTCAATATGACAGTGTGTTTTAACAAGATATAAATGCTTTGTGTACTAAGTACGCTTTACCGGTTATACAACTGTCCTCCAGAATAAAGAGACTTCAGATGCTATTTCCAGAAAATTCAAGATATACATTTTAATTGTCATGTAAATAACTTTAATATGCGACGTTTTAATTAACATCGATAGGTCCATTTTTCAAAAAATCGAAAACTTCAAAAACAAATACCATATAAAGGGTAGTTTGTGATAAGGGGGGTTTCCTGAAAGTATTCGTGTCGCTTCATGGAAGATATTAAACTTAAATACCAAGGTTGGTATTTAATGGAGTTTCATTTTGTATTTATGCTGTTCACAGGGGAAAAAAATACACGCAGACTTTTTCTAGAAAATATCTTTGTTTAGGGGACATCAAAACGTGCATTTTCAGTGAATCCCCGTATAGAATTTTTGTGTGGAGAACAATACTTTCTCTACCTACTAAGTACTTCTACCTAAGTACATGATACAGGAAATGAAAATTAGGCTTTTACTACTTGTGGCACCGCAGGCGATGACACCAGTGATATATGAAATGAAGATGGAGAATGCGATGGCGGGGGAAACCGGAAAAAACCCGCCCCTGCGCCGCTTTGTCCACCACAAATCCCACATGCGATCGCCTGGATTTAGTTTCATTTTATTGCACAGCATACCCTACTAAACTAGTGTAATGAATGCTGCTTTTCAGGTGTATCGTCTTAAATAAGCGCTGAAACAACATCACGGGTTGAAATAAAATCACACAGTAATACGTGTACACTGCAACAATAAGAAAGCATTACTTTTGAATGATTTTAGTCCCTCCATACAATCCAGACCATGTTACCATTTTTAATACTTAAGGAGCCCTATCTTCATTATCGGCTTACTTAGAGCACCTAGGTATTATAGTGAAATGAAGATGCCACAGGAATAACGCAGAAGACAAAGTATTTCGAGGAGCTGCGTTTATTACTAATACAGTGTGTCTCAAAAATATACTAACATTTTGAATCACAACAAAAACAATATTCATAAACACAGAGCAAGCTTAAAGGTTTGAATTATAGAAGATAAACGTAACTAAAGAATCACTTTAGCAAATGTTCAAATTGGTGAACGTCATTGTTGAGACAAAACTGATAAAGCGAACCAATGGATTCACAAACATCACGAAACAGTTCATTTGGAATATCGTGATGTATTTTAATTTCAATGCTTTTTTACTTTCTTTATACGTGCTATGCACATAGTGTATAGAGAAGGTATTGCAATGCACCCAACAATTCGATACCAAGATTTCACAGGAAATACATGTTTTGAGATCTCCTGAATCCAAAAAAAGCATTTTTAGAAAAATGTCCGTGTGTCTGTCTGTCTGAGTGTGTATGTGTGTGTGTGTCTGTGGGCAGCATAGCTCAAAAACGAAAAGTCCGTTAAAAACCAAAGTTGGTAATTTTGATTTCCTAAAAAATGGCTCTAAGATTTTGATTAAAATATCGTATATTAAAGATATTTACCTGACAAATAAAATGTATATCTTGAATTTTCTGGGAATAGCCTCTGAAGACTACTTTATTCTGGATGAATTTTGCATAATTACTAAACCGTAAGAGATGGACAAAACCTTAACACATAAAAAATGTAGAGCACGTTAAAACACACAATTTATGTCATTTACATTTTTTTCGTGGAGTTGATCGTTTTTGAGATATACCTTGTTTTTGGTTTCAGCTTTGAAAAACTTATACTTTTCTCATACAGGAATTTGATAACTCGTGTCCATACAAACAAACGAACTTCAGTCACATAGCAACCAGCTTTTGGCTTTCACTTTAACCTAGGGTACTCCCTTATTTTGCTTCTACTTACAATAAAGCAAGAAATAAGACTATTTTCGCTAATTTTTCTTGATTAGCATGAAATAAATAAAAGAATAAGCTTATTAACAATAATTTGTTACAGAGATATAGAGAAATTCATGTGAATGGAACACATCAGATTTTTAGTGAACGGTTCCGTCTGCTTCAAACTTATCTCTGATGTGAGCAATGGTCCATTGCGTTGGTGGGTGTTTATCGAACTCTCGTCTGAATCGTTTTTACACATCCGTGGCGTTTTCGGTCTTCCAATAACATCTCTTCAAAACTAAGTTGATCTCCTGCCATTCTGTTACATTAGTTCCACCTGAAAAAAACAAAAAGTCAACACGTTAATAGCAGTCAAAGTGTTATCACATTTTTGAGACATTCTGTATTTTGCTCCAGTGGTTTATCCACAGTAAAGAAAAGTTTCGTCTCGATTTTTGTGACATCTTGAATTTATATCTTTTTTATTAATAATAACAATAACAATACTACTACTATTACTTCTAATAATAATAATAATAATAATAAAGCTATAAAATGCTGACAGATGTTTTATTTTTTCTTCCATCATATAGTTGAAAGAGAAGATACGACATTGCAGTTGAATATTTTGATATTGTGATTCACCAAAAATATATGTTTGTTCCAAAGACGTGGCACGAAGATTTTCTGGAAAATCTGCCAACCAGAAACAATCTTTTACGTAGAGTTTTCTCGAAATTTTGCATTTTCTGATATATAACATACGATTTTGATCAAAATACCTTATATTAAAGATATTTAAAGACTAAATGTGTAACTTGAACTTACTGGGAATAATAGCCTGTGAAGAAATTAACCTAATTCGGAAGAAAAGTTGTACTGTCTTGTATAACTGTAACTACATTATGAATATTACGTACTTCACAAAAGCTGTAGATCGCTTTAAAACATATACATATTCTAAGTAATCTTTATTGTGGCATAAACCATTTCTGAGATACCTATGCGTTGTTAATGTATTGTCACTACTCTGTTATTCTTTTATAAAATCCAATTTTCTGTTTATTCTCATAATTGCCAGAAAACAGTATGACATTTTAAAGCCAGTATATAGTGTCCAGTTGCTAAACATTACACTATAGCTATTGCCTTTGTATCTAGGACAGAATGTGTAATTTAACCATTTCTGTGAAGGACAGAAGAATCTGATGTGTTCCAATCACATCACTCTCTCTACCTATTCTGCACACAACTATTCTTATAAAAGGTTGTTCTGCTACTACTTCATGGCAATCGAGATAAACATTAGTGCAAATTGTCTGACTGTGTACTTCCTTGTTAAATATAAAATACACTAGGCTGAAGCAATAGCCAAATCTTTCAAAATTTGAAATTGAAATTCGTTTTTATTTGCATGTGTAGGGGTAAAAAAATATATATGGTTGGTTTCATCCGTTTGAGAAAACGTATCTAAGTATTTTCAAATTGAAACTAATAATAAAAAAATATCTCGGAAATTCTTAACTCTACAAAAGAAATGCATATTGCATAAATTGCTCGTTTTAACGAAATATGATTTTTATGGTACCTTTTTTTGTCCCATCTCTTATGATTTTGCAGTTACGCAAACGTCTTCATTCAAAATGAAGAAGCTTTTTCCAAGAAATTCAGGATATACATGTTATTTGTCATGTAAATATTTTTAATATACGATATGTTAATCAAAAATTAAAGAACCGTTTTTGAGAAAATCAAAAAAATTGAAAAATATGCCATGTAAAGGGTTGTTTGGGTTGAGGGGCTTTACTGAAAATATTAGTGTTGCATCCTTAAAAGATACTGAACTTAAATATTAAGTTTTGTATTTAACCACTTTTCGTTTTTTTTTTAGATAGAATTTAATCTACAATATCTTCAGATTGCTGACACAGGATTTGATGAATAAATCAAGTCAAGAGAAAATGAAACAATACTGCCCTAAAATAATGTTATAAAATAATAAAACATATTGTTTTGCAATGTAAGCCAAAGAATTGTATGTATAAAAATGGCAGCGTGACTTCATCGGCTCACGATACGCACGAAAATAGCCTAAAATGGCGTGCTTTTACGAAAATAACATAGCCAAGGTTATGTAACAAATACAAGACATTATAATGTAAAACTTTTAACTAAGAATTGAGGTTTAGTAAAGCACATTAATAATAAGACGTAATTAAAGTAGAAAAATAAAGGCAAACGAGATACCGGATGTTGTAAATTATTTATACGGGTAACAAAGCATAAGAACAGAGTTAAACAAATAACTGATTTAGAAATGTCAGCTATTTACAGAACATTTTCATGTAAATTATACAAATGTATTAATTTTAATTGTTATGAGTGTATAAAAATGTAATGTAAATACGTATTTCACGAAATGTGGAACAAGGAATTCTGCCGTTCCCATGGTGACGGACAGATTACAATGGTAGCAAATAGTGATCTTCAACTGTTGTATATATGTGAAAATTTTAAGAGGTTCCGGGACGTATTCTACAAGATAGACGACAAGGATACCGACGCTAAGAGTTAATCTCGTAAATCGAGACCTCTAATACAGCAATTTAGTGTGAAATATTGTATTTTAATGATTATCACCAAGAGATTTATTGTAAGTTCATAATACAAAGTAACTATTTGGAACAGTTTTCTCAAAAAGAGATCAGTTTAAGTAGCGTGCTTTAATTCACTACATTGTTTCAACGATTTACGAAATAAAAGTTTAAAATTGACAAGAAATCTCTTATATTAATTCTCTACTGTATTAAATCCTACCATCCAAGCAAGGGGATTAAGATTCTTTTGCTCACCGACTGAAGCTAGCAAACATATATTGGAAAACGTGGTCGAACTGTAAATAAATAAGTAATTCGCCGCCGATAATCTTGCAACTGCACAACAATCAAGTCTAGCGCAAATAGTTAATTCCAGCAAGCGTGACCAACATCATATACAGCGGCAAAGTTAAAACTGTAAAAAGTTTAAATAAAATACCGCACCGAGACGCCCAATCAGTACAGCAGCCCTGAGATTGAGACTAAGTTATTAATAATTATGTTTAATTTAATTTTTACTCTACTCAAATTCACCCTTCGCAAACAGTCCCAATTCACACAAATAACAAAAAATACTCAAATGCCTTTTTCAGCGCGGTTACTAGCTGCTACTCATTGTGTTCACAGACACGCAGCCCTTTTTGTATACATGGTACCACAAAACGTGTATTTCAAGTGATATTGGCAGAAAAGTTATGGGTGGAATGCAATGCTTTCTCTATGTACTATGTACGAAGAAATTTTATGGGAATATTCGGGAAAGGTGAAAGGGAAGGAATTTTTATAAAGGAATTGCAAATTTTGGGAAATCTTGAGATACCAATACTGGACGAGGAAATATCAGCACGAGAAATAGCACAGGCGCTGAGGAGTCTGAAGGGAGGCAAAGCTCCAGGGTTGGATGGGCTGCCCCCGGAAGTTTTTAAAGCCGCAGCCAATGTTAATGAGTTTGGTAGGAGTATGCTCCAGATATGTAACAGATTGTTTATTGAGGGGAATTACCCTACCTGTTGGGGAAAGGGCATTATTCATCCCATTTATAAAGGGAAGGGAACTATTGGAAATCCGGATAACTATAGGGGAGTTACTCTTTTGCCAATTATGGAGACATTTTATTTTAGAGGGTTATATAACCGGATAAAGGACTGGGAATCTAAATTTGGCAAACTTTCAAAATTTCAAATGGGTTTCAGAGAAGGACACAGTACCATAGATGCCGCTTTTATATTAGACACTTTAAGGACGAAGCAACTGTTAATTAAGCGGGGAAAGCTTCATTGTGCTTTTGTGGACTTTAAGAAGGCATTTGACTCTATCAATCGAAATGCATTATGGTACAAACTAGGCAGAAAGGGGTTATCAAGTAAAATGGTTAAGAGCATTGCAGGCAATGTATCAACATGTCGAATTCTGTGTGAAGTACGACAGAAACAGTGTCCGAGAGCTGCCGAAGCTATAGGGGAGTGAGGCAGGGTTGTATTTTATCTGCCTTGCTATTTAATCTCTTTGTGGATTATATTACTGATACAATGATAGCAAAGAATATCCAAGCACCAGTAGTATCCCAACACTTTTATACGCAGACGATTTAGTATTGTGCTCTACGACAGTAAACGGATTGCAATGAGGCCTGGACAAACTTAAGAATTATTGCGATGAATGGCTACTTACAGTTAATGTGAATAAGACTAAGGCAATGACTTTCAAAAAGGGTTGTGTTTATAGCAGGGAGGAGACTTGGACATATGCAGGACAGATACTGGACAATGTTAAATCTTTTGTGTACTTAGGACTCACATTCGCAATGAACGGAAAATGGACAAAACACATTGACATTACGAAACACAAGGCAAGGGTGAAAGCGACGGAAGCTCTCCGGATACATTACAGAATACCGAATATATCCATAACCTTAATGGAAACTGTATACGGAGCGACAGTTAGATCCACGATGACATACGGAGGAGAAATATGGGGGTGGGAACATACAGGGAATCTGGATCAAGTGAGGACCCAATTTTTTAAAGGAATTCTGGGTGTAGGGAGGGGTACGGCAAACTGCGGAATAATGAGGGAATTCGGGGCACATAGTGAAACGATAGAGTGCAAAATCAGAGCAGTTAAATATTGGCTGAGAATCGTTCACGGAAACCAATCTCTAATTAGGGCAGTCTGCTACCGTGAACAGTTGCGAATGGAAGGTAATTCGACGTGGGCATCAAAATTAAAGAAAGGGTTGGAAACCATTGGGATGGGAGACATTTGGATGGCGGGGCAGGAAAACAGGCGAAGTATTTGGAGAAAAATTAAGAACCGCCTCTGTGATATTGACAGACAGCAAATAATTGCGCAATGCACAGAGAAGGTGTCATTAGAAGTACAGTCTGGGCTGAAATCGGAGTGGGGTATGGAGCAATACATCAAAACAGGTACCAAACTCATTAGAGAGGGGCTCGCGTGGATTAGACTAGGAGCATGGAGGAGCACGAAAATTTCTGACGAGAATGGTACGAGAATCTGTCCCATTTGCGAGGAGGAAGGGTCGTGGACTCGCATCTTGGCAAGATGTAGGGGTACGGAGGAATGGCGGGAAAAATATTTGCCGCGATTTTTTACCACTGCGAATGTACATTGTTCTACATACATATATATTATGTCATAATGTACTCTGTGCTGTAAATTTAAATTGCTATATTTGAATATCTTTGTATTTTTATTTTCGGGTTCACTCTTAATTCTTTATTGTTGTTTAATAATGCTTTGGACTGTGTATTTCCTTTGTCTTTTTATTTTCATGTCTACTCTTTTAATTCTTTGTTGTTGTTGTTGTTGTTGTTGTTGTTTTAATATTGCTTGTAATGTGTATTACAAAAGCACGTACGGTCTGTGGACCCGTGCGATTGTTGAAATTCTATGTATGATATTGCTATGTCAATAAATACACTTATTCATTCATTCATTCATGTACGAAGAAGAGAAATAATAAGATTTCAGGAATAGTATAGTCGCTAATAGACGATAAAAGGAAGAGAAAGTCATGTAAATTTAACACAGATGTTTATACTTGTATTCATCTAGTTACCATGTTTGGATGTCAGTGAGAACTTCGACCCGTAGAAGCAGAATTTTCTGGATTTCACGGTTATATAAACGCATAGCTTTTGACTTTGAATGCTAATCGTTGTTTTTTTTTTTTTTTTATTGGCTCGTACTGGTGGACGGAGGCCAGACCAGATTCTTGGAAACTCGAGGACTGTCGAATCCGCCTTCGGCACGAGAATTTTTATGAAAAACTGTTGTTGTAAAAACTTGGGAGTTCTTTAACAATAGGATTAGGATTTACTCTCGGATTGTGTACCCCAGTGACTGGTGCAGAGCACCTCACGGTTCTTTTCGCAGGGAGCGATGAGAGGAAAGACCTGAAGGGCGCCTAGATTCGGATGACGACGGCGCATGCATGAACGGGGTACCCAGTGTTCCAGATTGACCGTTTCCGATGTCGTTCGGGCCTAGCCCACAAGCTCACGAGCCTCTTGGGCTCCCCCGAAAGGTCCCAAGCTCGAAATCACCCGGAAGGGCAATCTTGCAACGTCAGGAATAAACCTCAACAGAGTTTACAGTTAGCAAGCCTCCACTCATCCGCAACTCACCGAACACGTCGACTGACACTTCAGCCCTGAAATAGATGACAAAGAAGTGATGGAAACAGGGAATGATGTATAGGAAATTCGGGAGATGTTATGAACTTTCACAGCAAGCTCCTGGAGACCTGGGAAAATCCCGAAAAACCTATTGATCAGGTAGGGAATCGGACCTAGAACTTCTCAAATCGAGTCACACAAGTAACTATGGCACCGCCTCGTTGGTTTCTACAATAGGTGATTAATTTTATTTATTTATTCATTTATTTTGTTTGCTCCAGTTGGGATAGAGATTGAGGCGTTTCTATTAATATTGTTGCCTATAAGTGACTTTCATGTGAGATTTGTGGTGGACAAAGCGTTGCTGGGGCGGGTTTTCTCCAGGTACTCCGGTTTCCCCCGCCATCGCATTCCACCGGTGCTCCATCATCATTCATGTATCATCAGTGTCACCGCCTGCGGTGCCATAAGTAGTTAAAGTGGGCGTTAAACACTACCCAAAAAAAAGTGACTTTCAAATGGGATAAGGTTTGTCCTTGAGCGCCACCAGACCGGCAGCCAATCGGAGTGCTGCTGTGTTGACATATTGCATTGGCGCTTAACTGGCGAGTAAAGTGCTAAGTGATTTCGTCACTCATAAATACTACTTGCGCTAAGAAAAATATTCAAATTTTGCAAAAAATAATTCACGAGAAAGATGGGGAGTAATGTTCGTAACAGAAACTTAAAAACCACAGCTTTTTAGCTCAAATAGTTTTCATAATACACCTGATTAAACATTATATGTCGCCAGGCAGATTTGCATGCTCAGTGTGCGAGTGAGAGGGAAATATGGAAAGCAACCTGGCAACGCAGAGCACGATAACGCATCTCATTCGCCATTTGAAAAACATTTATGGTGTCTTATCCGGCGTTTCATGCTCCTACAAAGATTGTTAGCAATGTATGTGGAAGATTTTTGCTTGGAAATATGTGCGTATGGATCAAACCTTCAGATTACAAATGTATTTGCGTTCTCTACTAGTGCTATGTATGTTCATAGTAGGTAGAGAAGGTATTGTATTCCATCCAAAAATTTGATAACGACATTTTTAGTTTTAGTAACTATCAGAAACATGACACGACGATTCTCAGGAAAATCCCTCACGCCAAATTACGTTTTACATGGAATATTCTTCGAAAATTTTGATTTTCTCAAAAATGGCTCAGATGATAAAACTCTTATATTAAAGATATGTACGTGACAAAATTCATATCTCGAATTCTTTGGTAATAGCCTCCGAAGACACCATTCTGCATGACGTTTGTGTAATTGGTAAACTATGAGATAGACAAGCTTACTCCAAAAAAAAAAAAAAAAAAAAAAAGTGTATATCTCAAAACACACTATTTAAACTTTCCTCAAACGGGAGTTTGTCATTCTGCTTTCTTTTGTTTTACCTCTGGTCATGCAAAAATAAGTGGAATTTCCATCACATAGTTACTAGCTTTTAAAAAGATTTGAATATCGCTTTAGCTCAATGTATTCCCTATTTCCTTTCTATTGGTAAGGAATTAAGTAAGTAGACCAGTTCTGCTATTGTTTATCTTGATTAGCATGAAGTAGATAGAATAATAAGCTTTTGTAAGAATAGTTACCGGTACCCATGGTCGCGCTCACTAAAGTACCTAGTTTTCTTTTTTTTAATTTGAAATACAGTTCCGGAAACTGGTGGGAACTTAGGCGCTGTGTATTGTTTTTTTCATTTTCTTAACACTTATTTGGTTGCTGTTCGATTGCTGCTTTTGCTGGTTTCTTCCGAGATACACACACCTATACACATTTCACAAACATATAAACGCCCATGCCCAAGGCGGGACTCTAATCCACGGTCCCCTGCGCCACGAAGCACCAAAGCAGACACTTTAGTAAGCGTGCCCATGGGGACCGGCGACTTTGGTGCTTCGTGGCTCCGGGGATCGTTGGTTCGAGTCCCTCCTTGGGCATGGTTTATAAATATGAACAAGTCGATGTGTGCGAGTAAAAAGAAAATGGCAAATAAACAGGATTTGTAAGAAACTGTAAATAAAAACTAAAAAGAGAAAAAGAAAAGAATCAGAAATAAGCACCAGCGTCCTCCGAAACTTTATTTAAAAAAAAATATATGTGTTCCATTCACATGACTTTCTCTACATCTCTGCAGCAAATTATTGTTAAAAAGCTTACTTCTATTTCTTTCATGCTAATCGAGAAAAAATTAGCAGAAATAATTTTATTACTTGCTTTCTTGTAAGCAGAAGCGAAATAAAAGAGTACCACAGTTTAAAGTGGTAGTCAAAAGCTGGTTGCTATATGACTGAAGTTCCTTTGTATGGACAGAAGTTGACAAATTCCGGTATTAGAAAAGTGTAAGTTCATTAAAGCTGAAGCCAAAAATAAGGAATATCTCAAAAACAATCAACTCCACGAAGAAATGTATATAACATAAACGTGCTCTACATTTTTGTGTGGTAAATTTTTGTCTATCTGTTGCGGTTCAGCGGTTATGCAAAATTCCGTAAAATTCATCCAGAACAAATTAATCTTCAGAGCTATTCCCAGAAAATCCAAGATATACCTTTCATTTGTAAACACACACGTACACATTCACACAGGAACCTTTTTCCAATTTTTTTTTTTTTTTTTTTGGTTTCAGGGGGACCCAAAACATATTTCCGGTGAAATCTCGGAATCGAAGTTTTGGGTGCATTACGATACCTTCTCTATACACTGTGTACATAGTGCGTGTAGAGAAAGTAAAAAAAAATAGTTTGTTACAGAATAGGTAGAATAAGTATGTGAATGGAACACCTAGATTTTTGTTCTTACACAGCGTTGAGCATTTTCGAGTCATTTGTTAGGAGCTACTGGTTGCAAAAACCACAGTGCATTGTATCTCTTTACTGCAGGTTATACTTGAGTAATATTCACCTTGCTCTATAAATTCTGTTACAATTACACAATTTATCGATTAAATTTTCTGTCGTCAGCCTACGTATTGTTTTCCGACTTAAAATAAATGCAGTTTAATGTCTCTTGCATAAGTGACAATATCACTTACAAACCAATTCCTGTTTACAGTAAGTCTAAACGACTTTGGAATCGATATTGAAGTCCGAATTCGATTCCCGCTGAGGTCGATCTCAATAACTTCTGTTACAAACCACAGCTTCTTGTTCCATTTTACTTTTTATGACATTTGCTCACTCATTTTGCGCTCCTGTTTAGACGAGGGTGATAAAATTAGTTGAATTTTCAGCAAACGGCATCTTTTTACTTTCTCTACCCGTACTATGTACAAGTATATAGAGAAGGTATTGCACTCCACCCAAAAATTCGATACCGAGATTTCACCGGAAATATATGTTTTAGGGTCCCCTGTATCCGAAAAAAGCATTTTCACAAAAAGGTCCGTGTGTGTGTCCGTGTGTCTGTGAAAGATAACTCAAAAACGAAAAGTCAGTAAAATACCAAACTTGGTACTTAAGTTTAGTATCTTCCAGGGATGCGACACAAAAATTTTGAGAAAAATCCCCCCACCCTCAGCTACCCTTTATATGGAACTTTTTTCGAAAATTTTGAGTTTCTCAAAAATGGCTCTAACGATTCTGATTAAAATATCGTATATTAAAGATATTTACCTGACAAGTATATCTTGAATTTTCTGGGAATAGCCTCTGAAGATTTCTTTATTCTGGATGAATTGTGCGTAACTGTTAAACCGTTAGAGATGGACAAAAACTTTGTATACAGAAAATGTAGAGCACATTGAAACACACAAATAATATTACATATATATTTTTTTCGTGGAGTTGTTCGTTTTTAAGATATTCCTGGTTTTTTGTTTCAGCTTTGAAAACTTATACTTTTCTCATACAGGAATATGTCAACTTCTGTCGATACAAAGGAGCTTCAGTCACACAGCAACCAGCTTTTGACTGTCACTTTAAACTATGGTAACCCCTTATTTCGCTTCTACTTACAAGGAAGCAAGTAATAAGACCATTTATGATAATTTTTTCGATTTCCATTAAGTAAATAGACCAACAAGCTTTTTAACTTTAATTTGTTACAGAGATGTAGAGAAAGTCACGTGAATGGAAGTCATCAGATTTTTTGTGCTATATCTGCACTATTATGTCTGTGTTTAAAATTTACTCTAACTCGCCACTGCAACAATTTTAGACAATTTTGTTATCTGTGCCTTCACCTCTTTAAACACGGCTCCCCAGGCCTTTTTTCCTTTCCTTTCTCTACCACTCGGGTAACTGTAGCCTTTCTTACCACCCAAAAAAGTGGATACTACATTTTAGAAGAAATGCAGGTTTTAATGTCTCTTGAGTAAAACATATAATATTTAAAACTTCCGGGAATGTTAAAAAACATAACTAAAAATCTGATCTGTTCGATTGACATGATTTTTTTTTTTTTTTGCCTAATCTACCACAAATAAATCATACAAAAGGTGATTGTTCTATCTACTTTATGCTAATCGTGATAAATATTAATAGATGTTCTCTTTCATGGGCAGGAGTAAAAACAAACAAGCAAAACAAAAATAAATTGAGAAACATACAATATTAGAAAACTAAAACCACAAACAAGGAATTATCTCGGAAAATCTGACAAATTGTGTGATTTAATGAGATCTAAATTTGTTGCAATTATGCTAAAATAATTCAGAAGAAGAGGACTATGGGGGTATTTCCAGAAAATTCAAGATGTACATTTTATTTGTCATAAATATGTCTTAATAGAATGGTATTTTAATCAAAATCGTTATAGGCATTGTTTCAGAAAATAAAACATAAAGAAAAAACAATTTATCATACACATTTGTTTTGAGTTGACCGTTTTTGAAATATTCTGAGATATTGGTTTCCGCTACTTAATTTTTTTTTTTAAACGGGAAGAATCTTTCTTGTTTACTCTCTTTTGTTTACTCCTTGCAAGTAAAGGGAACCCAATTTCAATTGCTTCACTTTTGAAAGATTTGACTCTCGCTTTAGCGTAGTGTATACCCTAATTTTCCTTCTACTTACAAAGAAGTAAGTAATAAGACCAATTCTAGTAGATTAGCATGGTGTAGATAAAATAATATTTTGTGAGAAAAGTTTGTTTGTGGAACGGCTAGAGAAAGTCTTTTTAATAAAGTGCGTAAAGTTACAAGTTTCTATCTCTGTGTTTAGGTATTAAAAACTTCACTTACAGCACCGACACCTATCGTATAAAAAGTAAATACTAAATTCTTGTAGAAAATGGTTTTAAAATATATGCAGCTCTGGGTTTTTTTCGCTTTTAAATTAATAAACACTATAAATTCGTCACTAATTGGTAATTTCGTGAATCATTCCAGGAATAACTTCTATCATAAAAAGAACTGGCAAAAGTTTGCCCCAGAAGTAGTAATCTAAGTGATAACCACCACTGAAAAAGAAATGAAGCAAAGAAATTAACTTTCAGAGTAGAGAGATAAAATTAGACTTCGAAACTGTACTTCTATACTGACTGATACCTTAATGTTTTTATTGTATGTACTATTTATATACCCCATTATTTCTAAAATGACTAAGAGCATATTGCAGTGCAGTAAATGCATCAAAATGAGAGGAAGTTTGAAAACACAAGATGAAATCGAGTATTTTTTACATTCTCTACACGTACTATGTACAAAGGGTATAGAGAAGGTACTGTATTGCACCCAAAAATGTTATACCCACATTTCACCGGAAATACATGTTTTGAGACGTTCTGAATTTGGAAAAAATGTTCATTTATGTCTGTGTGTGCGGTGGGGGGGGGCAGCATAGCTAAAAAAACGAAACGACAGTTAAATACCAAAGTTTATCTTCCAAGGATGCGACATGAAGATTTTCAAGAACTACCTTTTACTTGGAACATTTTTCGAAAATTTTGATTTTATCAAAAATGGCTTTAACAATTTTGATTAAAATCTCTTATATTTAAGATATTTATTGGCAAATAAAATGTATATCTTAAATTTTCTAGGAATAGCCTCTAAAAACATGTTTATTCTGAATGAATTTTGCAGAATGTTGCATAACTGGTAAAAGGTAAGAAATAGACAAAAACATACTTAACAGAAACTGTAGATCTCTTTAAAACACAACTTATGTTGTATACTTAATAGTCCGGAGTCGACCGTTTTTTGTGATATTCCTTGTTATTGGTGTCAATTTTAAAATATTTATGCTTTTCTCATACGGGAATTTGTTTAACTCCTGTCCATACAAAGGTACTTCAATCACATAACAACCAGCTTTTAAAATATTTTACTATCTATTTAGCCAATGCTACTCCCTTATTTTCCTTCTACTTACAAGGAAGCAATAACAAGACCCTTTCTGCTAATTTTTCGCGATTAGTATTAAGTAAATAAAAGAATTAACTTTAAACAATTTATTGTAGAGATGTAGAGAAAGTTATGTGAATGAAACGCATCATATTTTTATTTCTGAGAATCTCATTTTTCACGATAGTACTGCTCGAAAATAAAATTAGTAACAGCTATTAGAAATATGTTTATAGTAGCTAGGTTACCAACATTAAGCTAGGAGTGAATTGGCGATCGATTAACCAATCCTGGTTTTCTATTTTTTAAAAAAAAATAGTGTTCCATTCACATGATTTTCTCACAAACTATTGTTACAAAAGATTATTCCTTTATGTACATCATGGTAATCGAGATATTTATTAGCATAACTTGTACTTATATTAGTTCCTTCTAAGTACGAGGGAAATAAGGCATTGCACTAGGCTAAAGCGATAGTCATATTTTTATACATTTAATGTGCTCCATTCACATAACTTTACACCTCGGTAGCAAATTATTGTTAAAATGCTATGTACTTTATGCTAATCGAGATAAAATTAGTAGAAATTATTTTATTACTTGCTCTCTTATAAGTAAATGGGAAATAAGAGGATTCACTAGGCTAAAGCGATAGTCAATTTTTTTTAAAAGCTGGTTGCCCTGTTGATGAATCCATTTCTTTGCATTGCCAGAAGTTGATAAATTCTCGTATGTGAAAAAGTTTTAAGTATTTTAAAACCAAAACAAATAACAAGGATTATCTAAAAATTTAGGAACTCCACGAAAATAAAATTATCACATAAATTGTGTGTTTTACCGAGATCTACATTTTTGTGTAGTAAGTTTTTGTATACCTCTTACGGCTTACCAGTTATGCAAAATTCATCCAGAATAAAGAGGTCTTCGGAGGCTATTCTCAGAAAATTCAATACATACATTTTATTTATCTTAATATCTTTAATATACGGTATTTTAATCAAAATCGTTATAGAATTTTTTTGAGAAAATCAATGTAAAGGGTAGTTTGGTATGGGGGTATTTTTCTCCAAATCTTCGTGTCGCATATTTGGAAGATACTAAACTGAAATTCCAATTCTGTTATTTTACTGACTCTTCGTTTTTGAGTTATCGTGTTCACAGACACGCAATCAAAAACATGCATCTGCAGTGACATCTTGACATAGAATTTTTGGGTGGAATTCAATACCTTCTCTATGCGCTATGTACATGGTACGTGTAAAATAAGTAAGAAGCCGAACGCTATGTGAAACAACTGAAATTCGGATTTCGCTTTATACGGTCAGAGCAACAAACAAAACTGATGAGCCCACCTGAGTAGTGTGGTGGTAACGTGTCTGCCTCACATTCAAAAGGTCGCGAGTTCGAATCTCGCTAAGGGTGAGTTACCCGGATGAGATTTTTTCGGGGTTTTTCCTTATCCTAAGAAGACGAATATCTAGTAACTTTATGCTCCATGAACCCCAAGATAATTTTAGCATCATTTCACCAATTTCATTCATCGTCCGACATGACCAACCAGGTTAAAGGACGTTCAACTACCAACAAACAAACAAATGATGAAACCTAAAATGCCTGTCCGTTTGAGAAAAGTTAAAACAGAAACCAATTACAAGGAATAACTCGGAAAGGTTCGCTCTACAAAAAAAGAGTGTATGACATAAATTCTGTGTTTTAAAGAGAGGTACATTTTTGTGGAGTAATTTTTTGTCTATCTCGTCGGTTTACCAGGTATGCAAACTTTGTCCGGAATGAAGAGTATTTAGAGGATATACTCAGAAAATTGAAGATATATATTTTATTTGTCATGCAAATAAATTTAAATGTATTTTAATCAAAACCGTTGGAGCCAATTTTGAAAGAAAAAAATGTTCAAAAACAATTCCTATGTAAAGACTAGTCTGGTATGGGGAGATATTCTAAACAATCTTTGTATCACGTTCTTTGAAGATACTAAACTTAATTACCAAAAATATTAACCGTCTTTTCGTTCTGTCCACACACACACACACACACACACACATATTTCTACGTATCCAAAATATGTTATTATATAATAACAACAGATTGAATGAAAAAAGTTGAATAACATAGTTTGAAATATTCAATACTTTGTAATTCTTTAGAAATATAGTTGCTGTTGAGTTATTTCTCGCGATGTGGTCGGAGTATGGAAGTTAAGATTTCACCTGTCGACTACGCTCCTTCTATTCCCTTTGTACCTACAATGAAATAATAATGACAATGTTTATACAAGTGTTTATCTTTATCAACATAATCTCTCTATCCATTCTTGAACAAACTCTTCTTATAACAGCTTATTTATAGAGACTTCTTAATGCAGATAAAATTTGTAAAGCTTCTTTTGTTGCATGTTTCTTTGTAGGAACAATGGGAATTAGCAATCAAATCTTTGAAGAGCTGATAACTATGTGACGGTTTGAAATTTTGTTCTCTAACCTACTAATAATGACTGTATCCTACTATGAAATGTACAAAAGTAAATTCAAAGTTAAACTGGATTAACAAGAAACATATAAAATATTAGGGATATAAGTGAGCAGACTTTAAATGGCAATTTCTTGGCTTTATGCTGATACATAACTTCCTGTATCATTTTCTTCTAAAGTGCATGGTTGCATAAATAAAAATAAAATTGGTCATTTTGATTGCGAGTTATTTGTGTTCTTAATATTTGTTGTTTGTTTTCGTTTATCCACAAAACGACATTAAATAATTGGATTCCAACGTGTCTATTCGCACATTTGAGAGATTGGCAGAACGCAGAAGCTCTAACGAGAGTAAGGCAATGTTGTCTCGGAAGGTACGATGCATATATAGATTCTAATGAAGCACATTTTGAGTATCTACTGTAAATGAACATGTCATATTCATGCTGCAATTATTGACAGTAAAGTTCCTGTTTAGCAAAGCTGTGGCTTTGGTTTAATTGTTCCACGATACACCTGAATGAGGTATTGCCATATTTAACGTTTGAGTTTACTTTATCAGTAATTACTAGCCTAAATGTTATGCGTAGCCTCTTACGCAGCTTTTAGTTAAGGCCTCGTGAATACGATCCTATACCTTGAAAGAAAACCACACCACCCTCGTTAGTGGCAGTAACTGAAAAAAACATATATGGCGAACTGTGCAAGCACAAATCAAAACAAAACATTCTGCTCATTAAGTCCTTCTCTGTTGCCAGATTGCGCAGAGAATGTATTCAATAATGCTGAATTATCTCTGTTACCTTTCAAGATAAACAAAGTTGTTTTTGGCCTTTATTATTCGTCACATTTGGATCTCCCAACATGCGACATTTGCGCACTCATACCTCTATAATGACCTTACGCAAGAATAGTTGGTAGAGGAGTAAAATAGAGAAAGTTATATGCATGTCTCGGTGCAAAATGCACGAGATAAGGAAGCATATGCAGTGCGGGATAACTGCTCTCGTCTTCTATTGTTATATATTGTCCCCTAAAGCTATGGTGTTTAGGATTATAAAGACGAGACGAGAAGGAACGAGACAAAAGACAGCTGTGTAATTAAGGAGACATTTTGTGGACAGAAAGCTACCTGGAGGGGAAGCGTATAATACCTGTAGTGGGCAGTAAAGAGGATGAGATGTTGAACTGATGATAGCCAGAAGCAGACTCCAGTGGGAACCGCCCCGTTGCGCTACCCCTCCTCCTCATCTGTGGAATCTGCGCAACAAGCGCCGCTCCCAGCTTCTGCAGTCGAGCACGTCTTGCTGCCTAATCTTCAGGGGATCATACACTTGCACAGGATGAACTTTATCTCCGGCGGCTTGTGTTTGCACAACTGGACAATGAGGTGTGTTTGTAGATGGGAAACCTGGCTTGATGTTGTTTCCTGGAAATTGAATTTCTCGCTGGAGATAATTGTATTGCCTTGGGATCGATTCCAGTCCTTCCTCCCATTTAATTAGTGGAAGGGCTCCGCTGTAACAATAATAAAGATATGATGCGTGCAAAATATTTAAAGACTAGTGAAACGAGTTTAGCACATATATTTAAAATCTTAGTTATTTAACTTATGAATAGATGTCAAGCTCAAAAGGAGGTAAACTGAGTTTTAGTTGAAGTGTATTTAATTTTTCTAAAAAAAATAAATGAAATTAAAAAGAACTCTCTAGATTAGACAAGATGCCTTTTTACTTTCTCTACGTGTACTGTGTTTGTAGTATCAAAGGTATTGTTCTGCACCCAAAAATTGGATGTAGAAATTTCACCGGAAATACTTTTTTTTTGTTTCCTTTTTTGATCCCCTGAATATAAAAGAAACGGATTTTTAGATAAAGGTCTATGTCTATGTGTGTGTGTGTGAACAGCATATCTCAAAGACTAAAATTGCGCTAAATAACTAAACTTTGTATTTAAGTTCAAGGATGCTACACGAAAATGTTCAAGGAATCTACTTTACCGGGTCTTAATTACAATACAGATTTTTCTTTTTTTTTAATTTGAGTTTTTCTGTTAAAATTAAAAATTAATTCGCTTAAAACTTTAACTTTGTCCTTCTTCCCTTATATAGGTACATATGTTGTTCAAATTGTCTTCTATTTAACTGGATGCATTTGATTCCTTTGTAGCCATAAGTTCATTTATATACAACTATGTATTTTACCACTTGCCCTGGTCTTAAGACGGAACGTAAAACGAAAAGTAATTAGGGTAAAGTGAAACATTAGTTTAAGATTAATGTTAGATATAGAATTTTATTAATACTTGGTTTTCTTTCTTTTCAATAATAAATTATAATAATTAGAGAATGGAATTGTTACCGACAACATAAATCTTCGGGGTTTTCGTCTATCCCAAGAAGAATTCCGGTTAACTTTTAAGCTTCAAGGACCCCCAGATTGTTTCAGCATCATTTTTACACATTTCATTCATTCATCGTTTGATATGACCTTAACCAGAAGAAAAGGGCGTTGAGCTTCAAGCCCCCCCCCCTCCAAAATATGAGCTATAGTATTTTCATTTAGAATAGGCGGTTCAGGTTACGCCTGGTGGTTTACCTCCACATCGACTTCTGTGCTCCTGCTTTCCCTCCGTCCTCTCTCTCTCTCTCTCTCTCTCTCTCTCTCTCTCTCAGGAGAATATGACCTTGAACCGCCTATTCTAAATGAACGTAGTATAAGAACGTTGAGCATCTGCCCAGGCATATCCAAAAAAAGAGCAGTTGGGAATGCGTAGTAACATATTTCACCTTGGAATGTTTGTAAACACAAGGCCTTCCTCGTCTGCATCGAGTGCTGTCACTTTTCATATGTCCATCAACATCTACTACTAAGAATGACGTAAAGGACCTTAATATATGAACCAAATAATCGTCCAAGGTAGTCTAAGGTGATGCTAGTTTTTAATACAATTAATTTAGAGAAGCTTTGCTCGCAAAGATATGTCGAACCAAACTGCTATTAAATGCGATGCAAATAATCTGCTCGCAATTTCGAAAATGAGCCCTAGGCAATGATTTAAATAACTCCCACCCTCTTTCCTTACAACATTTTATATTCGTGCAGTTGTGTATAGCAAATAATTCCATTTGCAGTTTGTGTGGAGCCTCTCAAAATGTTATGAAAATAAAACTTTCCGCGTTTCGAAGTTGATATTCCTTAAAAACAGCACATTCGCTACCGAACACTGTGCTTATATGTGATAATATGTGTGACTCACCAACATTTCCGCACGTTAACTGGAGTCGGGGGAATCAATTCTGGCGTAAGTACATTGCCTGGACATGTCCGGTATTAATGAAAGTGTGAACATTCTCTCTCTCTTCCTCCCCTCCCCCTTCCCCTCCCCCCTCCCTCCCACTAGTTAACCTATTTATTCTTTGACCATATCGGGAGCTTTGATTCGAGGCTTTTAGGGGGTTTATTGATGGTGGTTTTACTCTCTTACGTTTTTCATGCTTTGGCTTTATTAATTTTGGCATTGAACATATTCACATACCCTCCCGCATTCATACTATTGAACTCTGTAGAGGGAGGGCAGCGATGCTAGATAAAGGAAAAATTCAAAATCGGAACCTATGAATTGAGTTGCCAGAATGCTGAACTCTCGAGCATTTAGTCCATATGAACAGTGTTGCCAACATATGATTATTTTTTCCGTTAGACCAACACCCAAAAATCCACCAAAATCCGCCAAAATTAAAAATGTCCGTATTTTCTTTCAAAAATAGATATTAAATTAAAACTCAACGTCAGCACTTTGGAAAAATGTCTTGCTCAAATCTGAAAGATGATCAAGGGATCAAATTGTACAATGATTAATTACAAACAATGTAAGAGTAGCTTCTGCAGCTGCACGTTCATGCGTGTGATTGATAAGCTGAAATGGCAATTTTGACTGAAGTTGAAAAGGGTTCAGCTGCTTTTAAATGGTTCTTACTTTTTCCATGAAGAAGTAAAAGTGCCCAAATATTCCCAGGGCACCTCTAACAACCATTGATTTAATTGTTCGTTGTTTAACAATTCTTTTCTAAAATGTCATACATACCGCTTAGCCTTCTGTTCAATAAGGCAATTAAAATGAATAAAACCACTATAAAGCAAATGTTAAACATGCAACGAGGTACCACAATTCAATACAAAATTTGCACTACGTTCATTATGCTGAATTCAGAATTCACACTGATTCATAAAGTAAAGCATGTTCGTTGCATGACATCATTCTATGCAGTTAAATATTTATATGTCAGAATAATATAGACATATATATAATCGTAACACTGCCATGCAAGTGTAGAAAGATTTATATACGTGAGATCTTTTAAAGAAGGCAAATATAATAACAATTTCTAATAATATCCGTCAGTGAATCTGTTATCCGTTTAAACTAAATTTTTCCCGTCATACAACTTGAAAATCTGCCAATTTTGACTGAAAATCCATCAAGTTGGCAACCCTTCATATGACGTTTCTGTCATGTTTGCTCTATCCTCCTATATTCGTCCCTGAAACTTCTTAACAAAATTGTTGACGACTGCCTTTGTCATCAATTTTGCCTGCGTGGTCGAGTGGTCAGAGAGCTCTGGGGGTCCCGGGTTTGAGTCCTGTTTGGGTTGGGGAATTTTTCTTTAACCAGAATTAATCGCTATCCCCCATAGAGTCTGGAAGTATGAATGTGAGAGTGAATGTGTTTGTGAGTGTTTAATGACATAAGAAGCTGATGTGTTCCATTTAAATGACTTTCTCTACATCTGTGCAACAAATTATTTTTAAAAAGGTTATGTTTCTACTTCATGCTAAAACGACAAAAAATAGAGATAGTTTTATTACTTGCTTCCTTATAACTAGAAGCGAAATACGGGAGTACCATAGGTTAAAGTGGTAGTCAAAAGCTGGTTGCTATGTGACTGAAGTTCCTTTGTTTGTATGAACAGGAGTTGACATACAGGAGTGTTCCTGTATAAGAAAATTATAATTTTTTCAAAGCTGAAACCAAAAACAAGGAATATCTCAAAAGTGATCAACTCCACGAAAAAAATGTATTCAACATAAATTGTGTTTTAATGTGCTCTACATTTTTGTGTAGTAAGTGTTTGTCAATCTCTTACGGTTTAACAGTTATGCAAAATTTTGTAAAATTCGCCCAGAATAAAGTAGTCTTCAGAGACTATTTCCATAAAATTCAAAATACACATTATTTTATTTGTGTGGTAAATATCTTTTATTGTACGATATTTTAATCAAAATCGTTACAGCCATTTTTGAGAAAATCAAAATTTTCGAAAAAAGTTCCATGTAAAGGGTAGTTTGGGGTGGGAGAATTTTTCTTCGTGTCGCATTCCTGGAAGATACAAAACTTAAATACCAAGTTTGGAATTTTACCGACTTTTCGTTTTTGAGTTATGTTCACGGACACACACACACACACACACGGACCTTTCACACACTTTTTTTTGGATACAGGGGACCCTATAAGATATATTTCCGGTGAAATCTCGGTATCGAATTTTTGGTGGAGTGCAATACCTTCTCTATGCACTAAATACATAGTACGTGTAGAGAAAGTAAAAATGATTAACTGAACGTTCTAAATCTACAGTAATATAAGTTGTTTCACAAGTCAAAGCCCCCGATATGACCATTGAAATTAGAGGACTATACAAATGAAACAATAAGAAAATATAAAAACAAAATTGTTACGTATAGCTCTTTACCTTTTAAATGTTTTGTAACGAAAACAAATGGAAGTTTATGGAAAAGAAACAAGCAGTGAGATCCTTTATCTTTTACGGTTTAGTGTATGTATGCAGCACGGTATTAAGTTTTACCTTATATAAACTATCTATTCCGTGTAAACAAGGTCGTTACAGCCGGCCACATAAAGTATATCTCCCTCATTTTCCTAGTCGGAACCTTCTCTTGGTCTATTGAGACTCAAAGCTCTACGAGGTTAGGGGGATGATGCATCACAACCCCTCCTTAATGTTCGCTCGTATTCTTTCACGCAATTGCTACACAGATTCTGACCATTTATCACTTCCGCCTTCCTCTTCACAAAACTTGGGTAATATTCTACCCTTGTTATCCCCTGCTGACACTCTTATCCTACGATGTTAACTTATCTCTGTCAGAAGATTGCTTATCTTCAGATCATATCCTCCCTGAATTAACATTTACTAGAATGCATTAATGTTTCGGCAATGAAGTAACAAAGAAACGTTATGTAAGTTGGCAATTTTGGGTTTTCTGCAGAATTTGTAAGACCTCACCCTATTGTGTGCACCTGTCCTCCTTAGGCCAAGAGGACTCGCCATCGTTCAGAGTCAGCCAACTAAATTACGTTTGATGTAACAAAAGTTTGTAAGTTTCTTGACAAGGGATGAGGACGGAAGTGAAGCGCTGGTTTTGTGTATTCAACTTCGTAGGTACTAAGTACAGTTCACAGAAGGGAAGAATGCTATTCTGCTGTTGTTGGCTTTGCGTACCCTGTTGCCAATCCCAGCAGCCAAGTAAAATCGAAAGTACTACTTGTCTGACGAAAGAATGCAGTTGTTTGGGGAGGTCGCTGGTGTACATGGCACGGTTTAGAGCCAGAGAAGGCTGGAATATAGTACAGTACAGTCTGACCCCAAAACAACAGCACAGCGTACGTAAACAGGAATAAACTAAACGATCCACAACGGGTTAAAATTGTCGTTTTCTTTATCACTAATGAATATTGTTTTTTTATTTTGTGAGCGTTTGACTATGCGCGGCGGTGTTTGCATTTTGACTTAATTCGAACCAGTCC
Organism: Hymenopus coronatus; assembly: GCA_030762935.1. Taxonomy (NCBI): domain Eukaryota; kingdom Metazoa; phylum Arthropoda; class Insecta; order Mantodea; family Hymenopodidae; genus Hymenopus; species Hymenopus coronatus. The sequence continues at coordinate 95,416,223 of CM060895.1, read as the reverse complement.
ACTGTAAGAGACTCAACTGCTGCATTCCAGTATTGCAGAACTAAACTGGGAGTGATGACCTACTATCGCTTATCTGTGTTTACGTAAGCTTCCACTCATGGCCGTCTGCATTCATTCTTCAGACAGGTAATACTACACATCAACTTTTACTGATGTTTGTTACTGTGTACATGCAGTCCGCGCGGCAACCCTGGCTTTGTTATATGCCTGGATGAAGACAATAGGGCATATTTACGTGGCGCATTCCTGCTATTGCATTCTGTCAACTGCGGAATGAAGAGTGCATTTCCTTTTACTCCACTTCTGCTTTCTTGTCGCTGGCTTCTCTTTTTCCAAAAGATTTATCTTTTCGGTAAATTCTTCTTCTTTTTCTCTCTCCCCGTGAGCGGGAGCTAGAAGAAGTTAATTTTTAAAGTTACAGAGCTTTTAATGGGTTAACGTTGCTTTATGGTGTTAACATTTGATATAATGTTCTCTATCAACAATAAATAATTAAGTTAAAAACTTATTGAATATGGTTATGTATTGAAATCATAACAAAAGGATTGAAATCCCGTAATAATTAACTAAACCGTACATAAATATCACACTTCCATTTCTCGGCAGCCTCTCAAATTGACCCCTACTTTGGAAATTGTTTCGCAAACATTATTTATATATCACTTCTGTTTACTGTAATGCTATATGTGCTATATCTGTGTGAAACGCCATTCGGAAATCTAATTATTTGTATAAACAGTTTATCATAAATGTTTCCACGATTTAATATCTGTAAACTGAAACAAGAAAAAAATAATTAAAATCAAATTATGGTAGTTGGTTTCGAAGAAGATTACATGGATAATAATTACGGTAAAAATGAATAATGTGTTCCTTTCAAGATTAACTTCAGATTTCGTTGTGATTTTAAACGGGCGGACAAAGCTTTAGTTTTGCTATTTCAACGCAATGGAATACTTACCATTGACTGCCTCCGTGGTCGAGTGGTTAGCGAGCTGACTTCTCACTCGGATGTCCCGGGTTCGATTCCCGGCTGAGGCGGGGAATTTTTCTTTAGCCAGAATTATTCCCTATCCCTCAAAGAGTCTGTAAGCATGCCTGTGTTTGAAGAAAATAAAAAGATTTAAACCAAACGTAAAGAACCTACAGACGAGTTGTTTCAAGTGCAAAGCCCCCGATATGACTTAAGATGTTAAAGGGGCCTATATAAATGAAACAATAAAAAAGAAAACAAATAAAATACTTATCATGCTTTTCATTCAGTTTTCAAACTGAAAATCTCGTATATTAATGTTTTGGTTTATATATAGCAACAAAAATCTCCTTTCTTAAACAGTAAGAGCGTTTTTTATCTAAAAACATTGCGTTTTGAAAACAAAAAATCATGTTCACACACATTAATTTCACTTTTAGATTTTCATGAGATTTCGAATTATAGATATGGAGAAAAGCAAAACAGAAAAGGAACAAAAAATGTTTAACATAATTTTATCACAGAATTAGTATAAAATATTTATAAAAATCTGATGTGTACCATTCACATGACTTTCTCTATATCCCTGCAACAAATTATTCTTAAAAAGCTTATATACTTCTATTTACTTTATGCTAATCAGAAAAATATGAGCAGAAATAGTCTTATTACTAGCTTCCTTGTAAGTAAAAGCGAAATAAGGGACTACCATAGGTTAAAATGATAGTCAAAAGCTGGTTTCTATGTCAATGAAGTTCCTTTGTTTATATGGATAGGAGTTGACAAGTTCCTATATGAGTAAAGTATAAGTTTTTCATAGCAGAAACCAAAAATAAGGAATGTCTCAAAAACGACGAACTCACGAAAGAAACATATAACATAAATTGTGTGTTTTAACCTGCTCTACATTTTTTGTGTAGTAAGTTTCTGTCCATCTCTTACAGTTTACCAGTTATTCAAAATTCAGTAAAATTCATCCAGAATAAACTACTCTTCAGAGGCTATTCCCAGAAAATTCAAGGTATACATTTTATTTGTCAGGTAAATCTCTTTAATATACGAAATTTTAATCAAAATCGTTATATCCATTTTTGAGAAAATCAGAAATTTCGAAAAAGGTTCCATGTAAAGGGTAGTTGGGGGTGGGGGGATTTTTCTCAAAATCTTCGTGTTGCATCCCTGGAAGATACTAAACTTAAATACCAAGTTTGGCATTTTACCAAGTTTTCGTTTTTGAGTTATCGTGTTCACAGACACACAGACACGCGGACACACGGACTCACGGACACACACACACGGACCTTTTTGTGAAAATATTTTTTTTAGATATTGGGGACCCTAAAACATATATTTCCGGTGAAATCTCGGTATCGAATTTTTGGGTGGAGTACAATACCTTCTCTATGCACTATGTACATAGCGCGTATAGAGAAAGTAAAATTGAAAGACGCTAGTATTATCTATCCAGGAATGTTTTGAAGGGATCTAGTTCACATTTCTCGTAACAGCTTATGTGTAAATATTTTCATAATATATTTTAAGAGCGTAAACATTTTATAACATTTCTAGTTATGTAAAAGTGCTGCAGGTAAACTTTTTCAGTTCTTTAACCGAATAAATGAGTGAATTAATGATGAAAGGAGGATATGGGCAACCCTGAGGAGAAATTTTATCCATGGAACTTAATCGAATTTCAAACTTGGGCCCTCTTCAATGTAAGGCAATAAGCTACTTCAACATGGAGTCGGATCTCATTAATCTCCCTAATAACTTTTCAAAATTAGGGAGTGTTAAAGATGCAATTAAGGTGCGATTGTCTTCCATGTAGTTAATATTACAATGCCTTAATGCTGGAATGAAGAAAACATCTTCATTCTGTAAGTCTGTATATGCAACTTGCCCTATAACCTACTGCAGCATGCGAGAATTTTTATAGTGTTTTACTACTTGTGGCACCCCTGGCGATGACACTGGTGATACATGAAATGAAGATGGTGCACTGTTGGAATGCACAGGCAGCGGAAACCGGAGATCCCGGAGAAAACCCGCTCCTGCGCCGCTTTGTCCACCACATCTCATATGGTACCGGGCCGTCTATTTGAGAGATGAGTGCTCATGTGAGAAAGATGATATATTTAATCACATGTCTTTTTCAATCACTATCGATTATCATTTTCTCTACTATCACTATCGATTATTATTTTCTCTACTAAGTAGGTAGAGGATTGTACTCCACCCTAAAAGTTCATACTGAGGTTTCACGGGAAATATATGTTTTGAGGACAACAGAATCCAAAAAATGCCTTTTTAGAATAAGGTCCTAAGCACCCAACTTGGTATTTACATTCAGCACCTTCTTGGGATGGACAGGAACACTTTAAAAGAAAACTTTTTCGAAAATGTTGATTTTCTCAAAAATAACTTCAGCGAGTTTTATTAAAGTATTGTTATTAAAGATGCATATAAAATGCAAATCTTAAATTTTCTGGGAATAGCCTTCTAAGACTCTCCGTAACTGTTAAGCGTATAAGTTAAGATAAAAACTTGCACAAAGACTTCGTTAAAACACACAGTTGTAATAAACATTTTTTGTGGATGAGATATTCATTATCATGAATTTAAAATTGAAACTACCTATTATTTGTGAAATTGTCATTCGTTTCCATTTGTTTTATATCTGGCAATGAAACCGAATTTCGATACCATTGCATGCGACAACTTCTAAAAGAGTTTACTATCGTTTTAGACTATAGCACTTATTCCCTAATTTCCCTTGCACTAATACGACTAGTTCTATTAATGTTATGTCGATTAGCATGAACTAAATAGAAGAGCAATCTTTTGTGTGAATAGTTATTTTTTTTTTTTTTTTTTTTTTTTTTTTTTTGCAGAGTAGGTAGAGTAAGTCATTTGAATGGAGTTTATCGGATTGTTTAAATATAATTTCTGCTAAATGTTCTCAAGCAGGCTTCTTTTGATATTGTACTTTATTTAATCGAAGTAAATGTTTGCAGAATTAATTTCGTTACTCATTTCGTTACAGGCACAAGGTTGATAAATGAAACCAAATCGATAGTAGGATTTTTAAAAGCGAGTGACTATAGGCTGGCTATCATATGACGTAGTCTTTTCATGATATCGCGAGAAACAAGCACCAGCATTTTAAAAATGATGAAGTTTATGAAAAATTCAATCCAATAATAATGAATATATCGAAAATGCTGTCACAAAAATATTTGAAATAAATTGTATGTTTTAAAGGGATAGGTATACCTGCTTTTACGTTTATCCATCTCATAATGTTTCACAATATATAGTAATTGTTAGTAGCTCAGCCGATTTTTTTTTAGAAATTCCAAACTTTCTAGAAATGTTCCATGTTTTCAAATCTTGGATTCAGAATCCTGAACTTAACACAAGTTAGACATCTAACGGTTTTGGATCCAGGAGACCTCAAAACATCTGGTGAAATCTTGATATGGAATTTTGGGTGGAGAACAGTACTTCCTTCAGTAATATACTTATTATACGCAGTAGAGAAAGTAAAAATTGGAAGTTCTATTAATACAATTCCTAATATTTTAAAATGGGATTTCTTTCAACCAGTCCTATGAAAGTTTGAATAGTATAAGACAGAACATTTCAGAGTAATGCTCAATAAAACTTTCCAAGTAAATGTTTAGTTGGAGTAGGGAAATTTTCTGAAAATCCTCTCCTCGAAAAAGCTAGCTGAATACCAAGAAAGAATTTTCTACGGCTTATGTTGTTTTACTTTCTCTATACGCACTATGTACATAGTGTATAGAGAGGGTATTGCACTCCACCAAAAAAATCGATACCGAGATTTCACCGGAAATAGATGTTTTAGGATCCTCTTTATCTAAAAAAAGTATTTTCGGAAAAAGGTCGGTGTGTGTGTGTGTCCGTGTGTCTGTGAACACGATAACTCAAAAACGAAAAGTAGGTAAAATACTAAACTTGGTATTTAAGTTTAGTATCTTCCAGGGATGCAACACGAAGATTTTGAGAAAAATCTCCCCACCCCACCCCAAACTACCCTTTATATGGAACTTTTTTCGAAAATTTTGATTTTCTCAAAAATGGCTCTAACGATTTTGATTAAAATTTCGTATATTAAAGAGATTTACCTGACAAATAAAATGTAAATCTTGAATTTTCTGGAAATAGTCTCTGAAGAGTAGTGTATTCTGGATGAATTATACTGAATTTTGAATAACTGCTAAACCGTAAGAGATGGACAAAAACTTGATAAACAAAAAATGTAGAGCACGTTAAAACACATGGATTTTGGATTTTTGGATTCTGCTATGAAAAACTTATATTTTTCTCATACAGGAATTTGTCAACTGCTGTCCATACAAACAAAGGAACTTCAGTGCCATAGCAACCAGCTTTTGATTATCACTTTAACCTATGGTACTCCCTTATTTCGCTTCTACTTACAAGGAAGCAAGTAATATGGCTATTTCTGCTAATTTTTCCTGATTAACGTGAAGTAAATGGAAGTATAAGCTTTTTAACAATAATTTGTCGCAGAGATGTAGAGAAACTCATGTGAATGGTACAAATCCGATTTTTTTTTTTTAGTAATGCCGTTTACATATGTATGGATTCGCTCATATCTGTTTCGGATAGATCAAGTTTCAAAGCGTTATATCCAGTGAGATTATAATTATCTGAATGTGAAACTTCGCCCGACCGGCGCCATTTAGGGATTTGCTCGCAAGAAACGCAATGTTTCTCGTATCGATGTTCCTTGAAGGACAGACCTTTGACGAAGAGTGGCTCTAATTAATTTCAGGGGGCTTTGAATCTAAAACACATGTCCCGCTGGACGCCATCTCGACAGTGTTTTGTTTTGGCGGTCTAGCGAAATGCCAGGGTAACATTAGCGTCTGAATGGCGGGAGCAAATATAGTGAGTCCTTTGCACGTAGTTGAACTTGGCTAAAAGCCTATAAAACTGTAGCAAAGACTGTTTATGGCTTGTACAAGTGCAGTTCTTTTTATCGTCGCATTTAGTTTATGCATCCCTGCTATTTGAAAATCCACAGCCTGTAAGACATCGTATTGAAGCTTATACCAGTTATTATACGTAATAATAGTGATATTTTTGTCATATATCACTATTCTAACCTAATGTTTTGTTGTCTAACGAGATGCATTTTTTTAAAAATATTCACATAGAAACGTCCGGTTTTATAGTAAATAAGTTTAAAAATTGATAGTAATATTATATTTTATTAGCTCTATTTAGTGTAGAAAAATTATATATTTCCATGCTCTCCAAAATACTTGATTTTTCGAAATTTAATAGTACATCACAATTGAGGTATTGTTTCAAAAACGTAATATGACCTTTTTCTTTAATATGTTTTTCAGAGACAGTATAACATGTTTGAAAATAGTGGAAATTGCATAATAGAGGAACTTTTTGAGTATGGAAAAGTATTTAAAAAAAGTTAGCAAAAAATAAGATTTAAAGTTGGGAATGGCCATTAATAAGATTGCTCCTACCTATCTATAGCTTCAATTAATTAGTAGTTGAAATTCGAAAAAACGATATATTTTCTTAAAGTTTAGGATTCACATTATTTTATATGAAATAAATATATCAATAGTCAAATTTCACACATGCATCAACTTAACATCTGCGGTTGGACTACTACATTTATTCTTTGTTCATCCTTACTTAGCCGGTAATGCAAACAAAAGCAGCTGATCGGTTGCTGAACATTTTACTGCTTTTCTCTATCAAAAGCAATTTCTTTTAAATTGCTGAGAGAAACACACACTTACCGTATTAAACTGTGCAATATTGTATAAATGATATAGTGTGAATGATTAAGGAACGGAAAGTTACTTAATTGTAAAAAGTATTCCTTTATGTAACAATGCGCATGCCTCGTGCAGTTCATAGTAATGGCTGTTACCAGAGGAAACCCCTTAGAAAGGGCGTTAAAAGAACTGCTCTAAATGCGCGTATATAATATGTAAGGAGTGGTGATTTTTCGCCAATGCGATATAACGCGAAATGTTCATAAAGTCTTGTATTCTTGTATTTTCATTTTTCACTACCTCTAAATCACATTTCAATGTGTTCTGAAAATGCGATAAAATGCGAAAATTATACTAAAATACGATATAAATGCGAATTCTGCGATTCTTTAAAATTTACTTTCTTTCTTTATTTTCTTCCGGAAATTGCATCTGATGAGTTTATGATTCTTACACACTTGTTCAACCAACCCACTGTACTGGAATGCGGAACTAATTCCCTCATCCCTCATCTGTTTGAAAATACACTTTATAAATCTGAACTTGGCATACAGAAATAAATCAATTTCATAGTTATCAAATTTAAATAACAATCATATTTTCTTGTTAACAAGTATTAAGGAAAACGATTCTACTTTATTTATAAGAATTTGTGCATAAATTTGTATACAAAACAGGAGAATAAAAAATCATGTTCTCAAATGAGGACACTAGCCTCATGTGTACATTATTGGCACGTTGTTCTTATCTCATATGGTTACTGTATATGCCAACATGTTTTATTATTTTGTTATTGTTGTGAGTATCAGTGTCATTGCTATTGTTGAGAGTTCAGTTCCCGTTTACTAATGTTATGTTATTAATGTCACATTCAAGTTTTTTTCACGAGACAATATCTGTTTATCAGAATCAATGTATGTTTTTCTTCAGATGCTATAAAATGCTAAATTTAAAATGTTTAAATGTTATAAAATACTAAATGCACAAATCAAAATGCTAAATTTCTGGTTTCAAAATGCTAAAAGTCGCTACCACTAATATTATGTTTTATGAAGTATCCTATTCCTGCATTAGGCAATATTCTCAAGTTTAACGGCCGAATTGACTGTGTCTCCGAAAGCAGTGCCGCAGTGTGACATCTTGTGCAAGCGGCTTTTCAACAAGTGACAGCCGAAAATGCAGTGAATGTGTATCACGCATTGTTTGTGAAGCCAAACAAAATGGGATTTGGAGAAAATGGTGGACATTCGTAGATGTCAGGTATATTTTCAGAATATAGATGTGAATTTTAGTCATAGACTTTTATTGAACGAAGGCGACTTGTAAGTTTCATATGTAGTATGTGTACACTTTGTCTTTATGGCGATGCAGTAGCAAAAGAAAGTTTCACGGCAGTAAACCTCATTGTGACTTCAGTTTCCGGAAAGTGACAGCTCAATATTCACTCTCTCTTGGCTCAGATATCGGAAGAAAATATTTGGCGAGCATTGTGTAGCTATATTGACACCTTTCCTCTTGATATTGAGAACGCCCGGGCGAGCAATTGCTACTTGGATTTAATAGAGTTGGAACTTGAGTGTCATAGATGTTTGCTCATGAAATCTTAGTATAGAATCCAGTATATGTTTAAAGTTTATGCAACTCTCGCATTCAGTTTTATAGATGTATCAGCGGAGCAGCCAAATTTGGATTTGAGTAGCTCTTGGACGGTTTAGATGCGTTCGCACAGCACCTATATATATAGCTTTCGGTATAAAACCTGACCGTCTTCAGGTGAAGTCATTCAGAGCTAATTTCGGCTGACTTCCCCATTCCCCACACTTGTCAGGCTTTCTTTCCTTCACTTACCACGCAGTCATAAGCGAAGAGAGTAGAGCTATCTTTAAAAAAAAAAAAATCTGACGTGTTCCATTCACATGACTTTCTCTACGTCGCTGTAACAAATTATTGTTAAAAAACATACTCTTCTATCTATTTTATGATAATAGAGATAAACATTAGCTGAAAGTTCCTTAATTACGTAGAAGCAAAATAAGGGAGTACATTAGGCTAAACGATAGCCAAATCTTTAAAAAACCGGTTGCCGTGTGGTTAAAATTTGTTTCTATGCAGGGCCAGGACTTTACAACTTGCTGTGTGAAAAACGATTAAGTATTTTACATCTAAAACAAATAACAAGGAATATCTCAGAAATGGTTAATTCAACGAAAAAAAAGAATAGATACATGACATAAATTGTGTGTTTTAACGTGATCTACATTTTTTGTGTAGTAAGTTTTTGTCTAGCTCTTACGGTTTATCAGTTACGCAAATTCAGCAAAATTAATTCAGAATAAAGGGGTCTTTAGAGGCTGTTCCCAGAAAATTCAAGATATACATTTTATTTGCCATATAAATATTTTTAGTATACGGCATTTTAATCCAAATCGTTAGAGCCATTTTTTAGAAAATCAAAATTTTGAAATTTTTTCCATATAAAGGGTAGTTTGGCGGGGGTATTTTTCTCAAAATCTTCGTGTCTTGTCCCTGGAATATACTAAACTTAAATATCAAGTTTGATATTTTACCGGCTTTTTATTTTTGAGCTATCGTGTTCAGACACACAGACACACTGACACACACACACACACACACACACACACATAGACCTTTTTCTTAAAATACTTTTTTGGATACAGGGGACTCTAAAACGCGTGTTTTCGGTGAAATCTCGATATCGAATTTTTGGGTGGAATGCAATACCTTCTCTATACACTATGTACATAGTATCTGCGCTTAGATATTTACGTTTAATGTTATTTTAAATATCAATCGGCTCGTAGTGTTGTAAATAATTAATCTTGACGCTTACCGCACATTACCTCTTTCCTTCCAGAACTGCAATTTACGATCTTGTGACTCAGTGCGAAAAACAAAAAACACATGCAAAGACCTACAGTGATAGCACAAGAAATTACCTATCAAGGATGACATATTACAGAACTAATAACAGGATTCCGATGAGGAATAATCCTTTTTATTATTTCAGAAGTATTTTTCTTTGTATCGTTCTTTTGAACATTTTAAAGTTGAACATGCTGAACGTGTGCCACGAAAATCATTCGCACAGGAAGAATTTGTAGAAAACATACAAACTGAAGTACGAACAGAGACATATACTGCAATCAAGCACTTGACAAATTATGTGTGCGTTGTTTGTTCAGACTTTAATGAAACGTGTCCGTAATAATTTAAATAATTTCAATAAAATTTGAGACACCAGCAGGTAATAATAATAACTATTACTATTATTATATAGCGAAAAAGAACATATTTGTAATTACCCATTAACTAGACCTTTAAATTTAATAAATAAATAAAAATAACCACTATCTATTTTTGAAATGGATAGCTTCTGATTTTCTATTCATTAGACAGATTAAAAAGACCTATCTTTAGTACCTAATAAAAATAATTATGACTGGCTAACTATCGATATGCACTGAACAGATTTTATAATAAGAATTCGATTTGATTTTTATTAGCCTGGTGAAATACCTGTAATAATTAATAACAGAAACAACGTGATCACTGATCAGGTTTCCTATACTCAACTTTAACTCTCCACCAGCGGAGCCCTAGCTTGTTGTTTCAGGCTATTGCTGAATGACACAATATGAAAGCTTCGTGAACTCACAATAAACATCCCCTCCCCACTCTATTTTATATGTAAGTGATATCTGTGTGTCAATCTACTATTTCTTTATTGCTAGTCTTTTGAAGACCCTTAACAACTGTTAACTACCTGTTTCATATCCTTGTTATTATACGAATCATTCTAATCTTATCGTCTTCTTGTTCAGTTTGTAGTTTATTGTTCGTTATTTACAATGTATTATTAATGTTTATACTAGAGGGGCACCGTGGCCAAGTGGCTAAACCGCTCGCAACTTGTGGGATTTGTGGTGGACAAAGTGGCGACTTGGAAGCTTTCCTCCGGGGTCTCCAGTTGCCCCGTGGTTAGACCATTCTCCTCTCACCTAGGCGGCCAGGGTTCGATCCCAAGCGACCACATGTGAGATTTTGGTGGACAAAGAGGCGCAGGGACTGGTTTTCTCCGGGTTCTCCGGTTTCCCCCGCCATCGCATTCCACCGGTGCTCTATCTTCATTCCACGTATCACCAGTGTCATCGCCTGCGGTGCCTTGGTAATAAAAAGCGGGCGTTAAACACTATAAAAAAAAAAGTCCACCTGCTCAATAGGCATTTGACCCTGGGCACTCGCTTCTAAGCCCTGGGAGGCGTGTAAGCCCTCCGTACGAGGAGGGTACATAAAGAAGTCTTACCTATTTTTTGGAAGAAGTTGGTTTGATTTATCGTTTTTTACGGTTTTCAAGCACGCTATGATTTGGGCTACCTTAGTAGGAATTTCAATACTGTTAATTTTCATAGTACACGGTACGTAAGTAGAGAAGTTATAGCACTCCACTCAAAAATTCTATACCGAGATATTATTGGAAATACATGTTTTGGGGTCCCCTGTATAAAAACATGTTTAGAAACAGGTCCGTGTGTCTGTGAACACGATAATTGAAAAACGAAAAGTCGGTGAAATAACAAACTTGGTATCTAAGTTTAGTATCTTCCAAGGATGCCACAAAAGATTTTCAGGAAGGCCTCCCACCCCAAACTACTCTTTACGAGGAACATTTTTCAAAAATTTTGATTTTCTCAAAAATTGCTAACGATTTTGTTTAAAAATCAAAATACATTAATAAGTATAGCAAATCCTATTAAATATTGAAATACCCACTCCAAAAAATTGCCTCATTAATGTTAGTTTCCTACATATTAACCAGTAAATTATTTTATCCCTATATTAAAGATGTTTACATGAAAATAAAATTATATTTTGAATTTTCTAAAGAGCTATTCATTTGGATGAATTTGACTGAATTTTGCATAACTGGTAAACCGTAAGGGATAGATAACTTACTTCACAAAAATTGTAGATCTCGTTAAAACTAGCAATTTGTGTCATATACATTTTTCCTGTGGAGTCTTAACATTTTTAGATATTCCTTATTATTGGTTTCCATTTTAAAAACTAAGACGTTTCTCATACGAATTCTGGCAATGCAAAGGAACGGGTTTCAACCACATGGCAACTAGCTTTTGAAAGTTTGACTATCGTTTTAGCCTAGTGTATTCCCTTATTTCTGTTCTACTTACAAGGAAGCAAGTAATAACACAATTTCAGCTAGTGTTTACCTTGATTAGCACGAAGTAGATAGAAGAATAAGTTTTTGAACAGTAATTTGTTACAGATATGTAGAGTGAATAGAACACAAGATTTTAAAGCTACTTTTCGTACTAAAAGCCTGGAGCAAGGGTCTCGTGTGGAGTGCGCACCGAAACCTCCCGCGGTCAGAAAAATAGCCCCGAAGCCTCCCGGACCCTTAAAGGTCCCTAATTACATAGCCCCCAAGCGTCCCGGTCGGAACAGGTAACAGCTGCAGTTTGGTGTGTATAATATTTGATGAAACATTACATATTAGTGGAAGATGTTACATTTTTTGCGTTTATGGTTTATAACAATCTCGACTCTAGTACCTAAAGAAAAACAGTTTCAGTTTGGTGTTTATAATATTTGATTAAGCCTTGCATACTTCTAGTGAAATATGTTACAATGGGTATTTCTTCCGTGTTTTCTCTTTTCAGTTGCTGGTATATTAGTTTTGACGGCCTTTCACATATATCTTCCATAGCTTTTCTCTTCAGATCACAAAGTACTTTCTGTCTCTGAATTTAGTCACTAGATGGTGCCGCGTGGTTATGGTCCTCTTGAATATCCAGGACATCTATTTCTTCAATGGAAAACATTTTAATAAAACGTTTGCAACTTTAAACATTGCACGTCTATCGCGCTAAACCACTTTTTAAACAGTTCTGGAATCCCAAAGTGTAATCGTTCCGAGGTAGACTTTTCCTTCCTGTCCTACTCACATTTCGTCGGAAAACATGGTAACTGTGAACTAATTTGCCGTACACTGAAAGAAATCAAGGAAAAAATGTGATGTGTACCATTCACATGACTTTCTCTATATCCCAGCAACAAATTATTCTTAAAAAGCTTATACTTCTATTTACTTTATGCTAATGAGAAAAAATGAACAGAAATAGTCTTATTACTTGCTTAGAAGCGAAATAAGGGACAACCATAGGTTATAGTGATTGTCAAAAGCTGGTTGCTATGTCAATAAAGTTCCTTTGTATATATGGATACGAGTTGACAAGTTCCTGAATGAGAAAAGTATCAGTTTTTCATAGCAGAAACCAAAAATAGGGAATGTCTCAAAAATGACGAACTCCACGAAAAAAATGTATACAACATAAATTGCGTGTTTTAATGTGCTGTACATTTTTTGTGTACTAAGTTTTTGTCCATCTCTTACGGTTTAGCAGTTATTCAAAATTCAGTAAAATTCATCCAGAATAAACTACTCTTCAGAGGCTATTCCCAGAAAATTCAAGATATACATTCCATTTGTCAGGTAAATATCTATAATATACGACATTTTAATCAAAATCGTTAGAGCCATTTTTGAGTAAATCAAATTTTTCGAAAAAAGTTCCATGTAAAGGGTAGTTTGGGGTGGGGTGGTGGGATTTTTCTCAAAATCTTCGTGTCGCATCCCTGGAAGATACTAAACTTAATACCAAGTTTGGTATTTTACCAACTTTTCGTTTTTGAGTTATCGTGTTCACAGACACACGGACACACACACAGGGACCTTTTTGTGAAAATGCTTTTTTTGGATATTGGGGACCCTAAAACATATATTTCCGGTGGAATCTCGGTATCGAATTTTTGGGTGGAGTGCAATACCTTCTCTTTACACTACGTACATAGTGCGTATAGAGAAAGTAAAAATTAGGCATACCCATTCCACCCCACCTACTGGCTAATTACACCGGTTTCACGGGAAGGTTGGGGGTTGTTACCTGCTAAGCTTACCTGGGTACGGGAGGCTTCGGTCCTGTGCCCCTCGTGTGATCCTACTTCCGATCTCACGTGTGTTCCGTGATATTTATTCCTGCTCCACTTAAATGGTGTTTACCGTGAGTGTCAGTAATAATCTTGTACACAAAGAAGATGAAGGCGTCGGGTTGAAGAGTTCCCTCGGGCTGTTAGTACAGAAATTGTGTTCACGCCTGCATTCATATCCTCGGAAATTAACTTTCCTGTTATCTTTGTTAGCTGTTTTATTATTTTTATACGAGCTAAGACCGGGACTGCCTTTTTGAGACACCAGTTTCGCCGTTTTAAGCGGTTAACACAGAGTGAAGATTCTTGGTTTTCAGGCATGTGAGAAGGAAATGAAATTGAGCTCTGGGGAAAAGGAGGGTTTAAGTAGTAGTTGTGTAATGCCTGTTGCTCAGTGTGAAATGTGGGGGAATTCCGTTTTATGTTACTTGCTATGAAACCTTATGGCAAACGAGCAGCCTTACAAAGTACCAGGATTTTGTCACCAGTAGAGATATATTAAGAAATCTCGGTGAGGGGAAAATGGGTTAAATCTCCTCAACAGTAATGTTTAATATTGCACAGCTATATGCATATTGTTAATAAATGCTTGGGTCTATTACTTTCTCTACACGTACTACATATATAGTGCATAGAGAAGGTTTTGCATTGCACACAAAATTTGATAGGTACCGAGATTTCACCGGAAATAAATGTATCCTGTATAAAACACACACACACACACACACACATGTTTAGAAAAAGGTCCCTGTATGTGTCCGTGTGTCTAAACACCATAACTCAAAAACGAAAAGTCGGTAAAATACCAAAGTTGGTATTTAAGTTTAATATCCGCCAGGGATGCGACACGAAGATTTTGAGAAAAATCTCCCCACCCTAAACTACCCTTTACATGGAAAAAATTTCGAAAATGTTGATTTACTCAAAAATGGCTACAACGATTTTGATTAAAATATCGTGTATTAAAGATATTTACATGACAAATAAAATGTAGGTATATCTTGCATTTTCTGGGAATATCCTCAAAGACCTCTTTATTCTGAATAATTTTTGCTGAATTTTGCGCAACTTAAACCCTAATAGATAGACAAAAGCTTACTGCAAATATATATATATATATATATATATATATATATATATATATATATATATATATATTAAAACACAATATTCGTGATATACGCTTTCTTCGTGGAATTGACCATTTCTGAGATATTCCTTGTTATTTGTTTTAGATTTAAAATGCTTAACTTTTCGCACATGGAAAGTTGTAAACTCTTGGCCCACATGAGAACCAGCTTTTAAAAGATTTGGCTATCGTTTTAGCTTAGTGTATCCCGTATTTCCCTTTTACTTACATGGAAGCAAGTAACAAAGCAATTTAAGCTAATGTTTATCTCGATTATTATATAGTAGATAAAATAATGTGCTTTTCAAAAATAATTTATTACAGCAATGTAGAGAAAGTCATGTGAATGGAACACATCAGTATTTTTTTTTCCTAAGAGATCTTTCGAGTTACTCACGTTACTTTATCTACTCACTATTGCAAAACTGGAATACAATAGGCTTTAAGTGAGTGTCACTCTTGTGATTGGGTCGCTATGTGATAACCTTGAAATTTCGTTTCTCTTTGCATAGCCAAAAGAATAGGAAATGCACAACATCCCATTTAATAAAAATACAATTATAAGTTTTTTGAAAATAAAATTAATAAGAAATATCATGAGAACGTTTAAGTCCACGAAAAAGCTTATATATTACATTTATGTGACTACACCTCTGTGACAATTTTTTGTTAAAAAGTTTCCTCTTCTATATGCTTCAGTCTAATCGAGATAAACATTAGCAGAAATGATCGTATTACTTGTTTCCTTTTATATATAAGGGAAATAAGGAAATACACTAGGCTAAAGCAATAGTCAAACTTTTAAAAGCTAGCTGCCATGTGGTTTAAATCCGTTCCTTTGCAAGGCCAGGAGCTTAAAAATTCCCCTATGAGAAAAGTTTTAAGTTTTTTTTTTTTTAAAACGATAACTACTAGCAAGGGATATCTCGTAAATGGCCAACTCCACGAAAATAAACGCATATATAGCAAGTTTTTGTCTATCTCTTACGGTTTAGCAGTTATGCAAAATTCAGCAAAAGTCATCAGAACAAGAATTCCCAGAAAATTCATTGTGATGAACTTATTTAATTTATCTGTCATGTAAATATCTTCAATATACGATGTTTTAGTCAATGTATTTTAATACATGTAACCATGTAATGTAAGCGGGAGACCTGGGTTCGATCCCCAGTACCGGCGTGGGGATTTTTCCCCCGCTGGGAGACCTGGCCCGGGGTGCACTCAGCCTCGTAAGGCCCCTAGGGGGCCAACTGAGGAGCTACTTGATGGAGAAGTAGCGGCTCCAGGTCATGAGGACCACATTAACCGGCCGGGGGGACTCGAGGCGCTGACCACGTCTCACCCTCCAATACTGCACCCCATCCATAATGTCTGTAGTGGACCGAGGTGGGGGACTCAGCGGCCGGGCGGTAGGCCAAGGCTCTTTGTGAGCTATCGTGCCATGGAGTTATTTATAACCGTGTAATGTGTGGTATGAGGTGGGGTATTTTTCTCAAAATCTTTGCGTCGCATCTTTGGAACAAGTACAAAGTTTTGTATTTTACCGACATTTCGCTTTTGTGTTATCGTTTTCAGACACACGGTGACACACAGACATTTTTCTAAAAATACCCTTTTTATACATGAAACCTAAAACGTGTATTTCTGGTATGATCTCGGTATCGAATTTTTGGGTGGAATGTAATATGCTCTCTAAACACTATGTACATAGCACGAGTAGAGAAAGTATCACATAGAGCTTTTTTATTGGGTCAATTAATTGAGAGAGTAAAAATTGTAATTTAAATAGACATACAAGCCCGCAATTACAATAAAAGGGAAAGGTATTATTATTATTATTATTATTATTATTATTATTATTATTATTATTATTACTATCATCTTCTGGTATAAAGTAGAATAATATGTCCTTTCTCCCTCCCTTTGCCTTTGCTCCTCAACCTAAACCCAAACTGTGATCATAGAGCATTGTTTGATTGTAAGATTTTTTCATCAAGCCAATATGGAACGTATTCATCCTGGGCTGGTGTAGACTCTTGTTTGCGAAGTATGCCTTTCAGCCACTCAGGTGAAGTGTACTACTTAGTCCCCTTTTGCCGCTCACCTAATCCTGGATTGATGTATATGTGTGCTGAACTGATTCAAACCTACGAAGTATTGGCTCACCCAGGGACACATTTAATGAGGATATACTGCCAACATTAAACATAAATAATACGTAAACAAAAAGCATCGTCACATTTCTGAATGCACAAGACTGTACATGACCTTTCGACTATCCTCCCTATTCCCCAGCAAACAGTTAACGATAGTCCCATAGCTTTCAATCTAGCGTAAAATGAACAGGCTGCACATCAGCTATGCACATGTTACGTATAATAAAACAAGGTTGCCAACGGAAAGGGTTTTTATTCCTCCCTCGGCGTGAAAAAGGCAAGTCGCAGGTAATTTTACACGCCAATGAGCTCGGGATTCATCCACACCATCGGTTTATTTCATCCCGAGGATCTATAGAGCGCGCCCCGAGCTTCGTTTGTTATCGAGATAACGATTCCGTTCAATTACCCTTCGCTAATTAAAAGCTGTTACAACTTCAGCCGGATTAAAAAATGGAGAACAAGATAGGAGACTAGGCTGCATTGTTAATTTTGAGCTCTAGTGTGATTATCCGGTGGCTTGGACGAAGTTTCATTGTTCTTTACACATTGCTTGTAAATATAACTGATGTTGAATAGCTCTTTCTTTACCCCGCAATTCAAACCAAAGCAACTGTCACTTTCTCATTGCTTATAGAAGTATTCAGAAAACCTATTAATTTTCTTCCTTAATACAAAATAAATAAATAAAGTTTAAAAAACTTGCACTTTTTAAATCTTCTATATGGAGAACTATACAGGGTGCAACAAAAATCTTAGATCAGATTCGTAGAGATGAAATAAGAGCCCAAAATAATAAAGGAAATATTAAAACCGTTAATGTCGAAACCTATCTTCCGATTTTTGTGACAGAAGCCACGTAATATGAAAGCCCTAATCACTTACGTGCTGCAATCACATGACTTTCGGTGTATTTCCGGCATGGTGTATTTTCGGCATGGTGTATTTTCGGCATGGTGTATTTTCATAGTTATACTGCAAATGTATAGTTTAAAAACACTTTCTCTCTGCTTTCTTGTTAATTTTGATAAATATTTTCCACAACAATTACAGTACAAAATGTGTTTATTACTTTCTCCAGTCCGTGTGTACAATGTTTTAGAAAAAGGTCTGTGTGTATCTGTCTGTGGACAGTATAGCTCAAAAACGAAAAGTTGGTTAAATACCAAACTTGGTATTTTGGTTCAGTATCTTCCAAGAATGCAACACGGAAAATTTCCAAGAAAATCACTGCACCACAACTACCTTTTCGAAAAATGGTATTTTATCAAATCTATGTCGAACGATTTTGATTAAAATAGTGTATTTTGAAGATATTCACAAATAAAAATCTATAGTTTGAACTCAATCAGAAAATTCAAACTGATTTGAGTTTTGCAGGATTTTGCATAACGTTAAACTGTAAGAGATAGACAAAAGCTTACCACACCAAAAATTTAGATTTTTTTTTTAAGAAAAATGTCTTTGTGGAACAGCTAGAGAAAGTTATGTGAATGGAACACATCAGACTTTTATAGACCTCTTCTACCCGAGTTAGGAATGAAAACGCTATGTTTTTAAAACACAAATTAGATATTTATTTCTCAACATCCTTTTAGGGATGTACGCTTCTCCCAACGTTCCTTCCATTTATATAACACTCCAAATGATGAAGCTCTGCAAAATAATCCGCTGTGTAGACGATGACCTCATTTGGTCTAAATCTTCTTACCGTGTATTTCAGAACAAGAAGAAATCTCATTGACTCAGGTTGAACGTATTTGGGGGCTGCGACAGTAATCAATTTCACAATTCCTGCAGTTCGGTCGCGACAACTCCGGATGAACATGCTTGTGGGTTGTGATGAAACAGCACCTCTATCTTAGAAGCATCTGCTTCAACTTCTTATTGAATTGTAATATTGTCTAATATTTTTCTAAAAAATCAATAAGCATAATATCCTTCACAACCCCAAAAATTTCGCCATTACTTTTCCAGCGAATGGGATGGTCTTTGCCTTCTTTGCATCAAATTCACCGGAAACAACCTATTTTTAATTTCTTTACACGTACTGTGTACATAGTGTATAGAGAAGGTATTGCATTCCACTCAAAAATTCGATAACGAGATTTCAATGGAAATATATGTTTTAGGTCCCCCTGAATAAAAAACAAACATTTTCAGAAAAAGGTCCGTGTGTGTCTGTGAACAGCATAGCTGAAAAACGAAAAGACCTTTAAATACCAAACTTGGTATTTAAAGTTTGGTATCTTGCAAAGAATGCGACACGAAGATTTTCAAGAAAATCCCCCATCTCCAACTACATATTATATGTAAATGTTTTCGGAAAATTTTATTTTCTCAAAAATAGCTTTAACGATTTTGATTAAATATCATATATTAAAGTTATTTACCTGACAAAATGTATATTTTGAATTTTCTGGGAATAGCCTCTGAAGACTACTTTATTCTGGGTGAATTTTTAATAACTATTTTAATCAAAATCGTTAGAGGCATTTTTTAGAAAATCAACATTTTCGAAAAAAGTTCCATGTAAAGGGTAGTTTGGGGTGGAGGGATATTTCTCAAAAACTTCGTGTCTCATCCCTGGAAGATACTAAACTTAAATACCAAGTTTGGTATTTTACCGACTTTTCGTTTTTGAGTTATCGTGTTCACAGACACACGAACACACACCGGACCTTTTTCTGAAAATACTTTTTTTTGGATACAGGGGACCCTAAAACATATATTTCCGGTGAAATCTCGGTATCGAATTTTTTAGTGGAGTGCAATACATTCTCTATACACTATGTACGTAGTGAGTATAGAGAAAGTAAAAACAATAGACCGTTAAATACCAAATTTAAGTTTAGTATCTTCCAAGGTTGTGAAATGTATATTTTTAAGAAAATCCCCTCTTCTCGAACTACATGGAAATGTTTTTGAAACCTTTTTTCTTCTTCTCAAAATTGGATGTGTATTGTTTAAAATACCGAATCTAAAACACTTATATGACAAATAAAATGTATATGTTGAATTTTCTGGGAATATTCTGTTAAGACCTCTTCATTCTGGGTTAATTTTGCTTAATTTGTAAACCTTAAGATATAGACAAAACATACTACATAAAAAGGCCGAACTCGGTAAAACACACAATTAATGTCATATGCATTTGATATTAGAGTTACCAGTTTCCTAGATATTCCTTTCAATTTTAACTTTTCTGAAACGGGAGATCATCTTTCGTTTCTTCTCTCTTATTTAATTTCTCTACACGTTCTATGTATATTCCACCCAAAAATTCGATACCGAGACTTCGCAGGAAATACATGTTTTAGGATTCCCTGATTCCAAAAAAAGCATTTTCAGAGAAAGGTCCGTGTGTGTATGTGTGTGTGTGTGTCTGTCTGTGGACAACATACCTCAAAAACGAAAGGACCGTTAAATACCAAATTTGGTATTTAGGCATAGTATCTTCCAAGGATGCGACACGAAGATTTTCAAGAAAATCCCCCACTACAAACTACTCTTTACATGGAAAATTTTTCGAAAATTTTGATATTCTTAAAAATGGCTCCAACGATTTTGATAAAAATCACGTATATTAAAGCTATTTACACCCCAAATAAAATGTATATCTTGAATTTTCTGGGAATAGCTTCTGAAGAATTCTTAATTCTGGATGAATTTTGTTGAATTTTGTATAACTGCTAAACCGTAAGAGATGGACAAAAGCTTTCCATACAGAAAATGTAGAGCACATTAAAACTCACTATATACTTCATGTATATATTTTTTTTGTGGAGTTCATCGTTTTTAAGATATTCCTTGTTTCCGCTTTGAAAAACATACTTTTCTCATACAGAAATTTGTGAACTCCTGTCTCTACAAAGGAACTTCAGTGACATAGCAACCATCTTTTGACTATTACTTTAACCTATGGTACTCTCTTATTTCATTTCTACTTACAAGGAAACAAGTAATAAGACTATTTCTGCTAATTGTTTCTCTATTGGCATGAAGTAAATAGAAGTATTGGCTTTTTAACAATAATTTGAATCAGAGATGTAGAGAAAGTCATGCGAATGGATCACATCAGATTTTTTTACTTATGGCCGTGTAAAGCGAACCGATTTCGAATTGTGTCACATAGCGACCAGTTTTTTAAATAACTTGAATATTCGCTTTAGCCTAGTGTTATCTTATTTCCCTTGTACTTTGAAGGAAATAATACAAACACTTTTGATAATGCTTACATATCTCGATTACCACGGAGTAGATAAAAGGAATAATCTTTTGTCACATTCGTTTGAAGAGAACGAAACACATCAGACTTTTCTTGTGTGTGATTATAGAAGTTTAAAAAACTCATGTGACTTTTTCTACATGTTTATAATACACTATTGTTAATAAGCTTATTCTTCTATATACTTCATGCTAATCGAGATAAACATTAGCAGAAACAGTCTTATTACGTAGTTCCTTTATAAGTTGAAGGAAAATAAGCAAATACACTAGGTTAAATCGACAGATGTTTCAAAATATGGTTGCTATGTGTCCAAGAATTGACAAACCCCATAAGAAAAAAGTTATATTTTAAAACTGAAACTATAACCCAGAATATTTCAAAAGTGGTCAATAAAAAATGTACATGACAATTGTTTGTTTTAACGAGATCTACATATTTTATGTTGTAAGTGTTTGTACATCTCTTACGGTTTACTAGTTATACAAAATTCAACAAAATTCATCCAGAATAAAGAGGTCTTCAGAGGCTATTCCCAGACAATTCAAGATATACATTTTATTTGACATGTAAATATGTTAAATGTAAGAGATTTTAATCAAAATCTTTTAGTCATTTTTGACAAAATCAAAATTTTCGAAAAATGTTCCATTTAAACAGTAATTGGGAGTAATTGAAAACCTTCGTATCACATCGAGTTGGGTATTTAACGGACTTTTCGTTTTTGAGTTATGATGCACACACACACGAACATTTTTCTAAAAATGCTTTTCTTCTGTATTCAGAGGTTCTAAACGATATATTTCTGGTGGAATCTCGGTATCGAATTTTTTGGGTGCATTACAATACCTTTTCTACATAGTTTCGTTTCGTTTCGTATTCGACTTACATTCTCCGTATTTGTAAATCAGTAGTCTGTCGGGTAGTCAAGCGGCACGAAACCACAGAATGGAGAACCTGCTAAGAGGGGCCCGTAGCCTGGCATGTGCATGAGGAAGTGGATGCTATGAAATGTAAGCGAAATTTATGATAGTGGCGGGGGAAACCGGAGGACCCGGTGAAAACCCGCCCAGAAGCCGCTTTGTCCACCACAAATCTCACATGCGGGCGCTCTCGATCGAACCCGGACCACCTAGATGGGAGACAAGGGGTATAACCACTCAACCACGACGCCGCCTAAGTACATGGTACGTGTTGAGAAAGTATATATATTTTTTTATTCAGGAGGTCTCAAAACGTGTATTTCCGGTGAAATCTCGGTACCGAGTTTTAGGGTGCAATACAACATATTTTCTATACTCTATGCACATAGTACGTGTAGAGAAAGTAAAATACTTTTTATGGATGTATTTATATGAAATCTCGGTATTGAATTTTTGGGTGCGTTACAGCACCTTCTCTATACACTACATAGTACGTCTAGAGAAAGCAAAAAGTAGGTACCTACACTTGAGAGCCTTGTTTATAATAGTTACATTCGCAAACAAACTTACACTTTATTTACTGTATTAGATATAAACATCACTTCTGCCAAGGTTTATCTGCCTATTCATCATTACGTAACCTATTACTACTGCCGCATCTCCCGCAAGTGCAGTAAACATGCGCCGGTGTGGTGTTGAATATTCAAAAATACCTTCTGAAGAACTTCCGTGAATGCCTCTCGAGATTAGCATATTCAATGGTGTAGAATCAACAAGGGTTGCATAAGTGCATTCCACGTTCAAGTTTAGTTCTTGACTCGATCCACTTCTATAGTTTTGATTCATGCCTTCCTTTCTGCTTCGTTGAACGTTGTTTGAGTATTTATTTTATTCCTTTAATTCCTAGCTTCAATTTTTCTCTTAAATGTTTTATTCTGTAGGCCACAGCGCTTTCATTTCCTTTCACTTCATACTTTGGAAGCATTTGAATAAGAAAAGTTTAAACGTGTTGAGAAACTACTTGCGTAAAGTGTATGAAAAAAGAAAACGAAATACATACACTATACCGGGTGTAAAATAAATAATAGTATTAATTTAACCCTTTGTTGCCTGTCGGTACCTATAAGTTCCGCTTGTTTTAAGCGTAACTATAACAATAGGGTTGTACTCTAAGATTAATTTCATGTTATACTAACCTTCAACCATAAACGACAAGTAATCAAGACTGTTTTACACTGTAAAAATATATACAAGTTTTGCCCTAAAATTGTAGTGATTTTTTTTTAAATAAATAAAAGAGAAAACCAACATAACTACAGCCAAATGTAACCCCATTAGCTTCCAAGCATCACACCGATTATTTTACTTGAGCTCCCCCCATCATTTACCACAATCACTGGAGTTTGAACATTTGGCTTACAATGGATGGCCTATCACCTAACACTCATGGTCATTTGAACTGCTTTTTTGGTGGTGCCTTTGGGAAGAAAAATATTAATAAGACTCTACATTTATTTTCATTTGTATTTTGTTTTTTATTTTATATAATAATTTTATAGGTTTATTCCTATATATTTTTACTGGAACTCCAGTTTTAAACTTGAATTAAAGGAAAAACGGCATATGTAGTATATTAGTGCAGGCAACTAAGGGCTAAAGCAGTTACAAATCTCCTTATTTGCAACCTATCTTGCATCTTTAATTTTTTACTCGCGTATGTACAATGTACTTGGGTAGAAAAAGTATTGAATTCCACCCAAAAATTTGATACCGATATTTCACCGAAAAAGCATGTTTTGAGGACACTTGAATTAAAATATTTTAAGGAAAAGATCCATGTATGTACGTGGGTATGTGAGTCTGTGACAGCATAATTCAGAAACAAAAAGTCGGTTAGTACCAAACTGCGTATTTAAATTAAGTATCTACCAAGGATGGAAACGAAGAGTTTTAGGAAAATCCTCCCCCCATCCCAAACTGCCCTTTAAATTGGGCATTTTTAGAAGTTTTCGATTTTCTCAAAAATGACCCTAAGGATTTTGATTAAACTGTCATATATTAAAGATATGAGGTAAATAAAATGTATGTACGAATTTTCTGGAAATAGCCTTTGAATTCCTCTTCAGTGTGCAAGACTTTTGCGTAACCAGTAAATCGTAAGAGATCGACAAAATCTTATTACACAAAAATGTAGAATTCGTTAAAATTCGTTGCAAGTGGTTAGATCACTCGCCTCTCACCAAGGCGGCCCGGATTCTATCCCAGACGACTGCATGTGGGATATATGGTGGACAAAGCGGGGCAGTTTCGGGTTTTCTCCGACTTCTCCGGCTATCACATTCCACCGGTGCTCCATCTTCATTCTATGTATCATCAGTGTCAGCGCTTGTAGTATGTAGTAAAAAATAATAAAAAAACCTCGTTAAAACACACGATTTATTAAAATACATTTTAAACAAATTTTCTCAAACAGGAAGTTGACCTTCGTCCATGCTTTGTTTTATTCCTGGCCAGGTAAATAGAACCGACTTTAAATGTCATCGGATAGCAACAGCATTTAAAGGATCTGACTATCGCTTTAGCCTGTGTATTCCCTCTATTTCCCATCTGTATACAAGGAACTAAGCAATAAAGCCATATCTGCTAATGTCTATAGCATAGTGTAAAGAGAGAGAGATAAGCTTTTATAAGAATAGTTTGTTTGCAAAACAGGTGTGGAAATTCATGTGAATGTAATATATCGGATAGGTTCTATGGTCATTTTATGCAGTTTTTTTGAAAACCTAAAACGCACAATCT
This sequence comes from Hymenopus coronatus, assembly GCA_030762935.1. NCBI lineage: Eukaryota > Metazoa > Arthropoda > Insecta > Mantodea > Hymenopodidae > Hymenopus > Hymenopus coronatus. The sequence goes on along the minus strand of CM060895.1, from coordinate 95,391,191 downwards.
GGTGACAGATAACCAGTAACTAGAAGCGGGAGTGGCACTCTCATTTTAAAAACCAGAAGTAGGTCAGCTCATAAACAGGTTTGACTTTCGCTTATGTTTGTTTGGATTAAGGGTCGTGTGGGAAAAAATCTGACGTGTACCATTCACAGGAGTTTCTCTATATCTCTGCAATAAATATTACTTAAAAATCTTATACTTCTATTTACTTCATGCTAATCAGAAAACATTAGCAGAAATAGTCTTATTACTTGCATCCTTGTAAGTAGAAGCGAAATAAGGGAGTAGCATAGGTTAAAGTGATAGTCAAAAGCTGGCTGCTATGTCACTGAAGTTCCTTTGTTTGCATGGACAGCAGTTGACAAATTTCTGTAAGAGAAAAGTATAGTTTTTCAAAGCAGAAACCAAAAACAAGAAATGTCTTAAAACGATGAACTCCGCGAAAAAAATGTATATAACATAAATTGTGTTTTAACATGCTCTACATGTAAGTTTTTGTCCATCTCTTACGGTTTAGCAGTTATTCAAAATTCCGTAAAATTCATCCAGAATAAAGTACTCTTCAGAGGCTATTATCAGAAAATTCAAGATATACATTTTATTTGTCAGGTAAAATATCTTTAATATACGAGATTTTAATTAAAATCGTTAGAGCCATTTTTGAGAAAATCAAAATGTTCGAAAAAAGTTCCATGTAAAGGGTAGTTGTAGGTGGCGGGATTTTTCTCAAAATCTTTGTGTCGCATCCCTGGAAGATACTAAACATAAATACCAAGTTTGGTATTTACCGACTTTTCGTTTTTAAGTTATAGTGTTCACGTACACACATACACATATACACGGACCTTTTTCCGAAAATGCTTTTTTTTAGATAAAGGGGACCCTGAAACAGATATTTCCGGTGAAATCTCGGTATCGAATTTTTGGGCCGAGTGCAATACCGACTCTATACACTATGTGCATAGTGGGTATAGAGAAAGTAAAAATATGTTTAGTTTCCCATTTCCCAGTTCAGATCTGCTGTTTTGTTTGTCTTTGTTGGCACTCACCTTGACCTACTTTAACCTAGCCAGTTGCGTAAGCTCCAACCACATTACTTCTGAAAAATGACATTCGGAAAATTTTTTATTAATCCATAGCTTCTATTAAACCTTGGTCGTAAATAATATATCGTCATACGTAATTAAAATGGGTAAATTGTGCAACAAAAGATAAAGGAGCTTAGTTATTTATTGCCCTTTGAGTCACTTTATTAATCTGTGTATATTCACTTGAATTACTAGGTAAATTGAATGGATTAAATCTCTTTGTAGTTATTTCAGATTTAGCATCTCTCTTAAATAAAAGACAGGAAAAGCTAAACTCGGAAAAAGCGGAAGTCACGCTTTAAGAAAGGGTGGGAGCGATATTTTGTTAGCACCAACTTAAACAGCGCCATTCCGTTATGGGGAAACTTTATGCATATCAGTATACATCAGTGTCCTATTTGTGAGATTTTGCTATTTCTTGTGTGATTTTTAGGAATTCCCAAGCTTTTATTTAATTGTAATGGTTGCGTTAACATAGTTTTAATTTGAGAAAAAGCTTCAGGCGTATTAACCAAAGCAAAGTGTCTCTGATGCAGACTAATGAATTGATATACATGGCTTAAATTCAAAGTAAATAAAAATCTGATGTGTTCTATTCACATGACCTTCTCTACTTCTCTGCAATAAATTCTTATTAAAAAGCTTGTTATAATATTTACTTAATACTAATCGAAAAAAATTGCAAAATAATCTTATTACTTGCTTCCATGTAAGTAGAAGCGAAATAAGGGAGTACCATAGGTTAAAGTGACAGTCGAAAGCTGGTTGCTATGTGACTGAAGTTCCTTTGTTTGTATAGACAGGAGTTCATAAAGTCCTGTATGAAAAAAGTATAAGTTTTTCATAGCAGAAACCAAAAATTAGGAATGTCTCAAAAACGACGAACTCAGGAAAAAAATGTATATAACATAAATTGTGTGTTTTAAAGTGCTCTACATTTTTTTGTGTAGTAAGTTTTTGCCCATTTCTTACGGTTTAGCAGTTATGCAAAATTCCGTAAAATTGACCCAGAATAAAGTAGTCTTCAGAGGCTATTCCCAGGAAATTCAAAATATACATTTTATTTGTAAGGTAAATATCTTTAGTATACGATATTTTAATCAAAATAGTTAGAGCCATTTTTAGAAAATCAAAATTTTCGAAAAATGTTCCAAGTAAAGGGTAGTTTGGGGTGGGGGGATTTTTCTCAAAATCTTCGTGTCGCATCCCTGGAAGATGATACTGAACTTAAATACCAAGTTTGGTATTTTAACTACTTTTCGTTTTTGAGTTATCGTGTTCACGGACACACGGACCTTTTTCTGAAAATACTTTTTTTGGATACAGGGAACCCTAAAACATATATTTCCGGTGAAATCTCGGTCACGCATTTTTTGATGGAGTGCAATACCTTCTCTATACACTATGTACAGTGCGTACAGAGAAAGTAAAAAGCGTATAATTATGTTTTCTTTAGCCGAGTTCAACCCGTTTTAGGATTAATAACCCCGTGAGAAATCAGATCCCGTTACATACCATTATTTGGAAGTACAAATCATTACACCACGAATATGCTGAATGAGAAGTGAGTTAATGCTTTTAACCTCGTTATGGCTGCTGTTCTGGATTGCATCATAACTTTACCTCTTCTAACGAAGTAAAACTTGAAAAAAAAAATCAGATGTATAGAGTATCCTTTATTTTAAGTGCTAGTATGACCTATATGTCCATAGGCCCGGCCACGCCCCCTGGATTGTTATCGGCTTTATCTGAAACCTGGTTGTTGGGCTCGGGTTTTAACGACAAAAAATAAAACGCACTATTCACTAGGGACGGATTTTTAATCGCCCACAAATTAAGAAACATGCATACATTTATGACAACAAAATATATAAAATATGATTAATAAAATATAACATATAAATGTATTACCATAGATTTTATCAACATAGTTTATTGTTCCACGTGATACTTATTTCGTTTACTCTTTTGAGACAGTGGAAGGGAGAGATTCGGACGTCATGTGCCTGTACCAGCGATCACAAAGTGCCGACACACAACCTATCTGGACACGAGCAGCTTGTTTTCTACCACTGCCTTAAAAGATCCTGACTAAAGAATATAACATTAATATTATAACAAGAATATGTCCTTAAACCGCATATTTAGGCATTATAAACAATAATTTAGTAACTCAAAATAGGCTCTTTTATTGTTGCATTTGGGCATTGTTACCGAGAAGGATAGCTCAGGCAGTTTTACTGTGGCCCGCATTCGGAAAGTCGCGGGTTTTATTCCGTGGCTGGTCTACCTGGCCCATGGGTTTTTTCCAATGCGAATGCTGGGTAGGTTTCTTTTATTCCCCGAATTTCCTGTCCCTTCATGTCGTTTCCATTGTCATTTCATTCATCCTCCATTCCGTTGATTTATTTCAAGGTTGGATGGTGCTCGGTACGGCGTGGCAGAGGAAAAGGATTACAGCATTAACCTCAGATTTGGTCCAATAATTAGCTTATCTGTTTATGAGCTATAATGGTGCATGGATATTGACGTTAAATACTGCTAAATATCAATGCGATAGAGTAATCGATTCCTACATTATCTTTCAATATTTTATCTTTTATGTGTCATTTCTCTTAGCGATTTGTGAAGAAAAATACAAACAAAACTTGCTAACCTGGATAGTTGTTAATCTCGGAACAACTAGAAAGTGAGAAATAGAATCCTGAAATTTCATATCAGCTTTTGCCTAGAGAGCAAGGTGTTTTTCAATAGGAACACGTTACCACCTATAGGTTAATAAACATTGCTTATTATAAGCGCATTAAAAGCAACAGTTTGCGATCAGTTAGGTATCCATAAAAAGTTGTATTTTTATTAGCAAAGGATTAAAACATCTCAGAGAATATTCTAAAATTCACGTTGTAACCTGACACTATAAGAAAGGCCGAGTTTTCATTTACTCGCCGAGCTTGAAGAAGCTCGGAACAGCAAGTACGGAAAAAAGTCGCTCGAATAGAAAGGGACCGGTTCCAGAACTGAACTAGCTTTGAGATAATTATGCTGAAATTTACATTTCTCCTTCATTGAAATTATTAAATTAAAATCGCTGAAACTCCTGCAAATAATAATTTTCGGTATTCTAACCTGTATTTTATAGAAAACGCTCGGCTCACAACGTTCAGTTCTTCCAGTCACCTGAAAGAGGACTAAGCAGATACATTTTGATAGTTTTGGTGTGGACCAACTTGTTTGTCTTAATCGCATTTGTTACCACTAATTTTTATAACCTATATATTGTTCTGCATTTTTTGCCTGGGCGCATTTTTAGATGATAAAAAAAATGCGTATTCCTTGTGTAACGATTTGCACCCATTAACCGTCAATGTCTGTGTTTAATAATATATAACAGCAATTTTATCTTATGATTTAAACGCACTATCGAATGTATATTAGGCATGCTTAAGGGAGTCTAAGAATAAGCATGAATAATGATATAATTTCTAATCGGAGACACAAAAGATATGATGATATGGCAAGGGAGAAATGTCAGTGATGTAATAAGGAATCTATTGACGGTTGCCGTGGCTGACTTGCAGGATGGTGCGCTTGCTCACTTCAGATTTGCAGACACCTCGCTGATGATACACCGTCAGTGGCAACATAAACAGCTGGCAACATTTCCAAGCGTGGCAGCTGCAATGGTAGGAAACCCGGATACGACCTTGGTAAGGTTTTATTTGCATCTTTTGGTTGAATGATAACACTTTGCATCTAACTTCTAACCTTTTCTGGGCGCTAACAAGTGGGTTTTACAACTAAACCTAACATGGATGTTAATAAACAGCAACAAAATATTTTCTCTACATATAGAAGGGGCATGGGTAAAGAGAGAGGGAACCTGGGTTACAAACTGACAATACTTATAACAGAGTGGTGAAAATAGTGCAATATCAACTAACTCAATTGTGTAAGTACTGGCCGCATAGTTCAATCGGTAGAGCACCTGTATGTAAGTAAGATGCCCCGAGTTCGATACCCGGCTGGGGTGGGAAATGTTCTCTAGTCAAGATTATTCCCCATCCTTGAAAATAAGAAGGGCGTGAATGTATGTATTATCTAATGCACATAATCGTATGTAATCCGCGTTATAATTCGAAGTAAAATGACTGCTAATTGTGTTTTATGAATTAATATTATTAAAGAAAAGAACGGAATTTCGCCGTTTTTAAACGTTAAGGCTGTTGGATAATGTATTTAAGTAATAATGGAGGGGGGGGGGGTACATCGTGCATTACGATCTACACAGATCTTTTGTGGTTAACAACCTTAGTAGGAAGGAATGAAGTGAAGAAACCACAGGAGGCTATAGGCCGCAGGCAGACAAACCAAGGAGCCGTGTCCATAACAGCTCCAGGCCCAAGCACAACTACTGGAGCTTCCCAGAGAGGGAAATGAACGGACCTTGTAACCAGGTGCTCCTCTGATTCCCAGGGGATACTCTTTCCTTGAAATAAGCATCCACGCCATTTGTCCGTCTCGCTTCACATCGTCAAACCGGAAAGCCCACCAACATGAGAAGGAAACGGAGTTGAGTAAAGTAAATCGTAAAAGAGAAACTATCCCAGCATTCGTCTACCGGTCAGAGGAAACACAAGGTGAAATTAAGTGGAATTGAACTCGGGACTTCCTAAATGCGAGCCTCACTTGCAACCGCGGAGTCAAAGGTTCTGTTTATTCCGGCATCGGAACATTCTTCACCAATCTGTTCGGGCTTTGGGGGGGGATATTATAGTAGGAGCGCTCTATTTGGAAGCACATTATTTATTACTGGCATCCTCTGAAGAGAATACGTTTGCGGGGTGTTCTACTCGCTGGAGGAGTGAGGGGGTGCTGCAACACATGCCACCTCATGATATTGTCATAGATACAGGGTGTTTATAGATACAGGGTGTTTATAGATACAGGGTGTTTATAGATACAGGGTGTTTATAGATACAGGGTGTTTATAGATACAGGGTGTTTATAGATACAGGGTGTTTATAGATACAGGGTGTTTATAGATATAGGTTGTTTATAGATATAGGTTGTTTATAGATACAGGTTGTTAATGAACTACACCGAAATCTGTAGGATTGTGCACGTGACTGATATAAGTAATTTGATATCGGCGATGCATGGACCCGGATAATCATAACGCAACTACATAGCGTTAAACGTATGGGTATCAGGTGCTGATAAGTCGGTGTTAAAGCAAAACAGGTTGAAAAATGGCTTAGAATTCCTCTAAAACTGCTGCCCGAGTATAGAAATATCGATTTTTAGCATCTCGTAACTAGCGTTCTCAAGATTTAATGTCGCAAAACTCTGTAAAATCTCTAACTAATCACTTGACAGTGCGACACTGAGCATTCATTAACCATGTTCTAGTTATGTAGCCTACTCTGGAGGCGTTTTTTTTTTTAATTGCTCTGGTGGCTTAATGCGTAACACGGGAAGCTGCTATCCCAATGGTCATGCGTTCGATTCCTGTCATAGAGTAAATGTTTATTATTATTATTATTATTATTATTATTATTATTATTATTATTATTATTATTATTATTTTCATTCCAGACGAGCCGCGATTCTAATTGGCCAGTGCATTAACACTTATCACTTCCTTATTGCTACGCACTGAGGTTAGTATGCCGGAGATTGTCTGTGAGGCAACATGGAGAACATGTATACCTTCTCTGATATGCACCTCATTTATGGTGAATCAAACACCAAATAAGAATTTAGAATTTAAGACTGAAACTGCATTAAAAACTGCAAAAACATAAAGAAAGAAAGAAATGAATAAAGGAAAGATAAAAAGGAACAGGAAAAAAAAAAAGTCGAGGTGAACGAGATCCGAACTCGGAAACTTGCTTTCAGTTCAAAAGCCAGAAACTTAACCGCTACGCTACAGTGGTACGCCGTAACACGTCCCTTCGTTTTTCGTGTTAAGCTCTCGAATGGTTGATAAATTAGCCAGTGGCATACTGGCACTTGAGAAACTTATAGCCATTACTTCGAAATTTCAGTAAACAGGTCATAAGTCTCCTATCTCCAATTGCTTATTTAAGTAATCTACATATTCTGTGAAAATATTTCGGTATAGTTCATTAACACCCTGTATATATATTTACTATTCATTGTTCGCTGTAAGCTGAAAGTAATGTATTCCTCCGCGTGTAGCACTGATATCCGCCCCTATTGATGTAGTTTATATGAACTCTCCACATGCTCTAAGCAACAAGTAATATCGCTGTTGCTTTCTCGCTCAGATAATCTGAAATCATCGTGCTCTTTTTGTTGTTGAGCAACCAATCATTGCATTTTTGTGGTATCTGAAAGGCTATCTAATTTGCGCTCATCACATATAATATTTTTATTGTGCTGAATGCTATACTCAACATAGATGGGTGTTGTACAATTTCACCCAAACTCGAACTTGCTTCCATCTTCGAGCATGTTCCGATTCATGTTGCAAGACTATCTTGTTGCACGTTAAGATGGCGGGAAGATAAGCAGCTGATCACATTGGTTAACGTTTCACAATAGTTTACGATAAACTTACAGTGCAATGTTGTAATGGCTAATACACCCTCTTTATAGAATGCAACAAAAACAGGATATTTAATAGAACGTGGAAGTATGTTGTAGGAGATAAACGAAGGGCTAAAAACCACGAGCCAATGAAGTTCATATGTATTTTCAGGTTACGGTGAACAAGGTTTATTAATACGTACCGCAACGATAGTATCCCAACGTGTGTTCAGCATTGCTAGCACAAGAGCTATATATAAAATGTTTCTCAAATGGCGAATGAGATGCGTTATCGTGTTGTGCGTTGCCAGGTCGCTACCTCCACTCTTTTCATATTTCCTTCTCGCACACTGAGCATACAAATCTGCCTGGCGACATATTGTTTATTTATATGTATTATGAAAAATATTTGAGCTAAAAATCTGTGGTTTTTACGGTTCTGCTACAAATATTACTTCCTATTTTCCCCGTGAAATTTTTGTTGTTGTTGCAAAATTTGAATATTTTGTCTTAGCGCAAGTAATATTTATGAGAAACGGAATCACTGAGCACGCTACTGCCCAGTTAAGCGGGAATGCAATATGTCAACACAGCAGCACTTCGGTTGGCTGCCGGCCTGGTGGCGCTCAAGGACAAATCTCATTCCCTCATGCAGTGTTGACATATTCCATTAGCGCTTAACTGGGGAGTAATGCCCTATGTGATTCTGTCTCTAATAAACATTACTTGCGCTAAGACAAAATATTCAATTTTTGCAAAAATTAATTCACGAGGAAGATATGGAGTAATGTTTGTGGCCGAACCGTAAAAACCACAGACTTTTAGTTGAAATAGTTTTCATAAAACACATGAACACGTTTCCGCTAGGCAGATTTGCATGTTCAGTGTGCGAGCGAGAGGAAAATATGAAAAGAGTGGCGGTAGCGACCTGGCAACGCATAGCGCGATAGCGCATCTCATTCGCTGCAGTGTAGAACTCTTCCCATTTGAAAAACATTTTAGTATTCTTAGTATTGCTAGCCAAGGGCTAACTTAATAAGCCTTCTTGATATGCTGAAAATAGAGCCGCGTCTTTCATAAAAAATGTTAAGAGTTGTAGATAATCTACAGACACTGTCAACATTCTTCTGAGTGGAGCACAGCAACTGCCACCCCGCTCCTTCTATTTTTTTTTTTTTTTTTTTTTCTAGTTTAACGTCCTTTAACCTAGTTGGTCATATCGTACGATGAATGAAATTGGTGAAATGATGTTCAAATGATCTCTGGGTCCATGAAGCTTAAAATTACTCGACATTCGTCTTCTCAGGACAAGGGAAAACCCCGAAAAAAGCCTTATCCAAAGCGAGATTCGCACTCACGATTTGTTGAGTGTGAGACAGAAACGCTCCCACCACACTACCCAGCCGGGTATTTTCTCAAATTTTCCGTTCCGCCGGGACAACTGGGTTGTATTGAATGCCTCCTCCTCTATACCTTTAGCTGCAACAAATCGCAATAGCTCACGTTCCTTGCATTAGTTGCCTAAGACTCTTCTATGTATAGAGGAAATCTTTCAGTGTTGTTCATAACATCCTAGGACATACGATGGAGCTGATTTCCGCGTCTTCCAAAGTTTTTATGAGAAAGATAATATATATTATTTAGACATTGGACATATTGGGTTATTCCTAAAACTAGAAACAACTTAATAACCATTTCACGAGCACGGCATGCTTTCGGCTACAGCAAACTTTCCCAAAAGTGTTTTCAGTACACTCTCCAATGAAATACTAGATTTATGCATGCTCATAAATACTGCCATGGCATGAAAAAGCATTAGCTGCAATGCACAGCAGATAAGGAAGCGTTGTCTTGTTTTGATTTCCTATCCACAGTTTGCGATAAATTTAATATGTTGAAAGGTTTGGGACTACACGAGTCAAAGTACTCGTTATGACTTTGGCAGCGTCACTGGTATGAGAGAAGTGAATGCATGCTCTTCTGGAGCAGTGCGCAGGCCTTCCGCGAACTGTTTTTCAGGTTTCAAGTGGCTGCATTCTTCACATCCTTCACATATTGTAAGCTGTTACATGTGTAGTGAATTGGGTGATTTAGACCTAACTTGTTATTTGCGCAGATGCTTAATTGTTTATAAAACCTAACTGGCCATTAATATTAAATATGTCTCAATTGTGTATTTTTATTTTTTTAGCACGTATGTACAATGTAAACAGTAGGTAGAGAAGGTACTGTATTCCACTAAAAAAGTCTATACAGAGATTTCACATTTCTCATCCACATTTATCTTCCTCCTGAACCTGAAGACTGAACTGCCGCTGGCACTCCGATCTGCGACTGAACATTTAGCTCTCATTATTCTTCTGTGCTGTTTTCTAGTTTCTGTGTACTGTTTCTTTGGGCCCATCGCTGGGAGGTACCCCAACCACATATTACATGCTGCCCTGTGTCAAGTTTAGCTCAACTGTATAGTACCTAATTGTACAAAAGAGTCTTCTTCCAATAAAAAAAACACAGTGGCACAGACGATGTTGATGATGACGATGAATACAAAAAACATCACACAGAGTTTGATTTTTAGTGACGTCATGGAATAAAAAGCTGCCTAAAAATGGGGTTGTTATTCTATTAGCTATTACAGTATTGTCCCTTGATATTCCTAATGTGAGCCTTCGAAGATTAATACATTATCAATTACTTCATAAACATACTATAGTCATCTTGAGTTCACGTACAGCTGATAGAACGCGCAACACTGCATCGCTGCCGGGTTGGTCAAGCCCGAGCTAAGTCGTTTGACAAGGATAATAGTGATGCATCGCTTGTGAAGCTCGGAGACAGCAATGTGGATTCGAGACAATAGTGATACATAAGTCATTATGGTTGGCCCCTTATGATTAACACGTTTCTGATAACATCTGAATTGACAATGCGCAATATGTATTCTAATTTGTATTCTCTATTTGCATATATTCATGCTTTGTATTGCAATCAGTTACGCTATAAAATATTGTGAAATTATGTTCATAATTTCATTTTTCCAATGGTCCTTTAATTCCTTATTGACCAATGGATTATAATTATATTATCCCTAAAAAAGGGATACCATGTGTCTTTTATACAGCAAACAGCCAGAATTAAACATTATCTGTAGAAAAGCAGCTCTTATTGATTAAAGTATAATGGAATCAGCTAAATTAAGGAGTATATGGTGGAAGAAAATTAAAACAGTTCCCCAAAACTTCTTTCTGGTTTTTGATATTAAATAGAACTTCAGCTTTCTAAAATGATCTTAAGCTTCCCCCACTGTTGAAAAGTCTATGATTGACCAATTAAATGTCAGGTGCGTAGAGAAAACTTATATCAGAGACAGTCGTAAAATATGCAACAATTTTTCTGTGTATATAATGGGGGACTTTTTCAGCATTTGAAGTGTATATGGAATAGCAGAGGAAAAACTGCAAAAACGATGGAATATTTTAAAATAAATTATTAATTCTCGCTTACAGATGAAACATCACGCTTGTAAGATTCTTGCTAAAAACAAAGAATAATTA